>CM040089.1:30582371-31832371 GCA_022496805.1 Pohlia nutans | reverse complement strand
GGCGGTAAAAAGGAACTATCTGTGTAGTAGCTGTACTCCGGTAGGAATTTTAGTGTAGTGTTTATTTCGAAGTTTGGTAGGGGTATTATGTCAATGTTTTGTGGATTATTGTATGGTGGGTATATTAGTTTGTTCCATTTTGTGTTTTTGTTAACTTTTGTGTTCGGCAGTGTAGGTGGTGTTGTTTGTGTATGGTATTGCGAAATTTGTAGATTTTCTATTGTTGTGTTTATGGTGTCTATCTGGTTTATTGTGCTAATGTTGTTGTTTTGATAGTGAATATACCATATGTGCATTGCAAGTGGTTCATTTCTGATTTTGTTGGGTTCTAGTGGTATTGTTGGTTTGTCATATGTAATGGTGTCCGCGGCAAAATGTATAATAGGCGTGCGTATCTGGAAAGGGTCCGTTGTATGGTGATAGTTTTTGGTACCAGTTGGTGTCTGGAATTGCCAAAATAGTGACAGTTTCAGGGTCTTGTTTTGCTGCTAGTCTTGCCCAATGTATTGCTTGTTGTGTCGTTTCGGCGTCATTTGGGTGTGCATATCCGATACCTTTCCATTTGTATTGAAAGGCTATCTCTAGTGAGCCAAAAATCTTGTCTCTGGCGAATGTTGAGAAGAATTGGGTGGATTTCATGGAACATGTTATTGGTGAGGAAAAGTATGAGTGTGTTATATTAAATGTTGTTATTAGTGTGTCTAGAATGTTAGTTGGAATGGTGTGGTGTGGTGTTTTTATTGAACCTTTTTTGTTGTTTTTGTGTTCGTATCTTTGGTATAACCAAACTACTTCTGTTTCAAATGTTTGTATAGCAGGTATTAGTTTGTGAATGTTGTATTTGTTGTTGTTATATTGTTGCCATAACCATTTAATTCTTGTAGTCGGAATGGTGGTGATGTATTTTCCGGTGTCGTTGTATATGTAGGTTTTGTCATTTTGTGTTTGAATGGTGCACTTGTTTGTGTTTATATCTCTTTCTGGGTTACATTCAATTGTGGATGTTTTAACGTAGGGATTATTGTTGGAGATGGGATGAATCTTGTATCTCTATTTTGTGCGGGTGTAAATTGTGTGTTTATCATATTTTGATAATGTCTGTTTTGATATTCTGTGTAGTATTTTGTAAGTAAGTTTAGATTGTGGTGTATTACTGTTGGTAGGTTTAGTGGGAATAGTTCGCGTTGTTGTAACCATTTATTGTATGTTATGTGGTTTGAGTCTATCCATTGGCATAAATAGGTGTTGTATTTTTTAGATATTTTATATTTGTCTTTTGTTGTAATTTTTTTGTGGTTTAATATTGTGCTAATGAGTAATCTTATGGAGTCATTTTTTATGTTTTGTGGTGGGGCTGGTTGTTGTAGTTGAAGTGGTTGAGGGAATTGCACGAGGTTTATTGGTGTTATTGGTATTATTTTGTGGTTATATATTTTATATTTTTCTTTTAGTGTGCGGGGTGGTAAATGTATTTGGCATGGATTTGGGCAATCTAGGGTACATTTTGGTTCATAGAAGAGTTGTTCTGCTATGTTTAGTGCACTTTTGTCTAGTTTAGTTGGATTTTGATAGTATGTTTTAAATTCTTCTGGTGACATTAGTTTTGTGCCGTTGGGAAGGATTTATTTTATATTGTAAATTATGTGTGCCATTAATTTATATAATAATTTGATGGAGAGTTTTGGATCTAAGTGTGGTAGTTCGTTTATGACCGTGGATCGCCATTCTCGTTCTAGTTCGGTCATGTGGAGTTGGAAGTTTTTTTCTGTGCTTTTTAGGTGTATACCACCTGCTGTTTTCAGAAAGAATAGTGTTCGTGTTGTAGGTGATGTAATGCAATCTTGGCGTTTAATTCTTGGGATGTCTTCGGCACCACCGGCTTTAGCAAGTATATGTTGTATTAGTCCTTTATATATTATTCCTAGTCTCCCTTTGTCGTTAAGTGCATTTCGAAGTTGTTCACCAATGCATCTAAGGTAGGCATTTTTTAGAGAGAAGGCTTCTAGTCCAAATAAATCATGAGGTAGTTGTGTTATTATGTTTGCAGTGCTTTTAGGCAGTCCACATATTGTTTTTTGGATTGCAATAATTTTCTTATCAAGTTTTTTAATAGTTGGTAGTGAATATGGGACTGCAAAGAAGCTATAGGCTATGCCTGCTCTGATTACTGTATCCACCATACTGATTCTTTGTTTGATAGTGGCAGGGCATTTTGATAGTTGTTTCCATTGGTCTATTATTTTAGTAGTGGTGATATGTGTTTGGAGTTTCCATTTTAGTGATGGAACTAATTGTATGCCCAAGTAGACATAAGGTTCATTTTGATGGAATACTGGTAGTGTTTGGTCTCTGTAACTGATTTTTAGGTTTGTCATGTGGGTTTTGAATTTGTTTGGTTGCATTTTGGATTTATTTGGGCAACCGGTGTCGGCACATTTTGTGACTCCCAAGTCCATGCCTGCCCCGTCAAGGTCAACTTGCAACGCCAAGGTCAAACCGCCACTTCACAACTAATGAAGCTTAAGAGTTCGAACCCAAGTCCTTAGAGACAATACCCATAACCGTGTCCCCTACTTTTCACACATGCACAAGGCGTTTAAAAAGTAGATAATATAGCATAAATTTAAAAAATCAGCACTTAAAATTGTTTTGTGACTTTTCAAAATCTCATAACTTTTGCAAAATTGAACATTTATTGACCTTTTTTTTCATGTGTAGATGTTGTAGTGAGGGATCTACTTGAGAAACAAAATTTGAACCAAAATTCATCATCTTTTCTATAATAATTTTGAAGTGACAAGGAGAATTAAATAAACACATTATCAATTTTCAAATGTTCATAAGTTTTGCAAAACAAAACATTTTTTGACGTTTCTTTTAATCATGTGTAGGTGTTGTAATGAGGAATATTCTTAAGTAAGAAAATTTGGAAAACATCTTCTCATCTTTTTGTAGTGATATTGAAGTAATAGCAAAGTTTTTTAAAAAAACATATTATCAATTTTCCAATGTTCGTAACTTTTGCAAAACAAAATATTTCATATGCTTTTTGCAAAACAAAAGATTTTTGAAACTTTCAATCACAATGCAATTGTAATTTTGATCTTTTAATAAATCAATAAGGATTTTTTATTATATATTTTTTAATTTATATGATTACACCTTTGAAAATTGTAATACAATACTCTAAACAAAAGATTGTCTCCCCTTTGTACCACCACCTACAAAATTACATGTATAGTGATACGAAATCATTTTCCTCAAAGATTACTCAATCAGTGCTTTAAATAGATAACGTTTTCATTCATCATACCATGTTACACTTTCCAAAATTAGAATGTTGATTTTTGGTAAATTTTTAACAATTTTTAGGGACCAAACTTAGAAATTCATTTTAAAATCATCATCGATTGTATAGATAATCTAAAAATAAACATCTTGTTAGTGAAAAAGAAAGTTCCCAAAAAAAACACATTTTCATAAAAATTTAGTGACAAAAAGATTGTTCGCCACCTACATATGACTAATAAATACTCTACAACTATTGTATGTAAAGTGATACTAAATTGATTTTTTCTAAACTATTCGAATTCGTTCAAAACTTCATGAAGAAAGCATTTTGATCGATCATACAAATATTTATTCTCCAAAAATAGATTGTTGATTTTTGGTGAGTTTTTTATAAGTTTTCGATGTTCAATCTTATAACAAAACTTTCAAACCTTCTCTACTTCTTTAAAATAAAACCAAATTAATGTTAAAAAGAATAATGCTAAAAATGGAGTTTAAAAGAGAATTGCATCACAATCAAAACTTCAAAATAAAACTTCAAAATAAGTAAAATAATATATTATTATGCTCTTATGATATATAAAAAATTTACTATTTTATTATTACATTATTATACACAATGAACTTGTTAATTCTATTTTCATAGCATTCATCCCAAATTTATATGCTGAAATTTAGTTTCTCATGTTTTTGAAAAATTGATGCTTCATGATGCACTTTCAACCTTTACAGAATCGGTAATTTAATGCGTTGCAGGATTTTTTATAATTATAAAAAATAAAAAAATCTACAATTTTGAGCCCCGCCGCTTCACAACATGCGATGCGGCTGGTCCGATTGGAGGTCCATGGTATCAATGTCACTATAGCATAGTCTCTAAATTCCAACTTAGCAGCTTATAGTTGGCCATGCTTATGGGCACCATGATTAGAAAAGTGGACATTTTGAGGGTCTCTTGCAAACCCATTTTTCCTCTAATGTATACTAAGTTAATTCATTGATTTGCATCCCAATCAACATACGCCCATTGGAATCATGGGATTAAGCTTAATCCATGGATTTTAACGAAAAAAATGCTTAATCCATAGACTTTAGTGAAAACAATGTCTTTTGTGGAATGGAGGGAGTATAAAATTTGAAAGTTGAAATTAAAAATTATTTCTAAATTTGATTACAAACAAAATATTAACATTTTTTGAGTAAAATTTGTTAGAATGAACTTGAAATGAGGTACACTTGACGTGGTACTTTATTGAAAATTGTGTGTTTATTAAATCTATAACTACATTTTTGTAAAGCTACATTTGAACTAAAATCAATGCAATTTCGGTTTACCGTAGTACATGATCGACTTCGGCACTAATTATATTATTTTAATAATGGCCAAAATTTTAGGAATTATTTTTCCATTTTCTTTTGCAAATTTAAAAGAGAATATTTTCAAAAAATACAAGTGTCGAATCTATTTTTAGAAAAATAATTAAATATTTGACACCCTATTGTTGAATCCAATCGTGTACTAGTGTAATCAAAAGTTCACATACGTCTACGTTTGTAATCTTAGTCAAGTGTGTACTTTAGTAACACCAAATCCAAGTGTTGCATAGAATAACAACTTGATAAAGTATCTTCTAAAAATGTTTGGTTGTGAAGAGGTTCATAAGGAGGGAGATCTTGTAGAACAAAAAATGACATTAAACCCAAAATGGGTCGGTTACACCTTTAGGGGTTAAAGTGACAATAACAAGCTCCATGAGCCACAAAACACTGTTTAGGCGCTCTAAAGACAAAAAAATATGAAGTCGGTCTTTCCAAGTCTCTCTATTCAGACCCGCACACACTTTGCTGCATTTCCAAACACTTCACGCTCCCCGTACATAGACCTTTGCTAGGTCAAATACTCTACACTCTTTGATCTCCAAAGAGGCATACACTAAAAGGTCAAGATTAAACATAAACACGACAAGCCCAATGACCAAAAATTATGCAAACTATAATGATTTCACCAAATCTCTAAATACAATAAGTTTATGTTTCACGGTAGTTGTCTATCAAAACAATATCATATTGTTTTGATAGTATGTGTTGCATGTGGCAACATGGTGATATTCGTTGCAGTGTGTTGTCCGATGCAATGAACATATACTAGCATGATTTTAGTTAGATCATATGTTGTTTGTGATCCACATATGAGTAAAGACAAGCTTCACAAAAAAAAAAACACTCCATGTGCACATGTCTTGTGATTTTTCTTAGTGAGAATTTGTAAAACAACAACTTCAAATTGAATAAATGATTTGCATCAAGTAATCTGGGACAATTTATTTCTCATAAACATCATCTATTATGGTACCGAGGGGTTCGTATTTGGATCAAAATGCGACATATTGCATCATGTCACACCACACAATGTATATAAGTATTGATTCATTGATGCTTTTAACCCCTAAATGCCCACAACCCTCTCCAAATTTGAAGAAATGCAAACATGCATTAAAAAATGCAACTAAGAGGGATATTTTGAACTTGACGTATGAATAAAAGTCCTACATTATGAATTTTAGATTCTATCCATACAAATAGATCTATAATTGTTGTCACCAATATTTTAGTATAAAACTTGATACTTAAAATTCAATTATTTTTGTAATTTGATTACAAATAAGATATTGACAATTTGTGAATGGAATTTGTTGTGATGAGTTGAAATGTAATACTGTAAGTGTAGTGATTTTTGGAGATTTTTGGTTGCTTACTTTATGAGTTGATTCCTTAAAAAACACTTTTGAACAAAGATCTTAGAAATTTTTGGTAAATCACTCCAACATGGAATGACGCATAAAAATTTCACAAATCATCTCCTTTCTATTCGTTTCACACATGCATGAAGCTAACTTCCCATAAAAACTATAGTAAAAAATCCACATTCCAAAAAGTGCATGATAGATGAGAAAACAGAGTTTGATTTTGTACATCATCCAAAATATGAACGCTTGGGCAGCTAGGGGTTAGTTCATACGTTTCTTTGAAGAGTATGGTAATGCCAATTTTTTCCTCAATTACAATTATATAAAGGTATCACATTATAAATAATCCAAAAAATCCAAGAATATTCCAAAAAAAAATCTAAATAATATAAAGTGTGTTGAAAATATTCCAAATATTCCAAAAATATTTCATTTTGAATGTTTTAAAATATTTTTGATATTTTCCCTTTTTATTATATAATGTCTTTAAAACAACTGTTATATGAAGTACATTTTTTTTTCTTCTTTTTCTTTTTGTTCCCACAAACTAGACACCCATAGCGTGAAAACACCCAAATACCAAGTTGCAAAACTGTAATATTTAAAATTTTGATAAAATCTCATTTATCCTACTTTCTACTCCATACAGAAAATAATAATTTAAAATGGATGAAATTTTTGAATGTAATGCATTCACAAACTTTATACCCATGTATGAAATTCTAAAGATTTAGTAGGTGAATTTCAGCTTCTGATTCTCAAAGGTTGACCTTTTAAAACCACACATCAAACATTTGGTTTTCAAATCATCTTCTTTGTATTTTTGTAAAAGTAAATAAATAAATAACTGATATATCAACCTTGTAGTCACGATGGATTGAGCTCTAAAAATCTGATTGATTTTTTATTTTATGTTTTCCAATTTGGATATCAATCTCTATATATATTATGATTTTGTGAAGTAAATGGGGCCTAATAAATACATGATAATACTCAGATCATGTACTTCAAAAATCTTAAATGATCAATATTTTTAATGTAGCATCCTTTAATCTTAACCCCTAACCGTCCTGACGTCCATATTTTGGATGTATTTTGGGGTACATTCACCTTTGAAGAGCTGTGACTTTTGCAAATAGTGTTCAATTTCAATGACATTTTGGAAAAAGAAACCACGTGATGTATGGATTAAATGGTAAAAAATTCAGATCAATCCAAGATGTATTGATTTTTTAATGATCATTTTAAAGTAGGGGTTCTTCTTTTTGGACAGTTTTTGTGCATTTTGATGGCTGCAATTTTGGGGGCCTGTATCTCCTTCATCCCATGTCCGTTTTCAATGAAACTTGTTGGGTTGGATTCCCCTTCAAGTCTAGTTATCATGATAAAATTTTCATATCAAACACTGAATTAGGAATTTTTGCACTTGGGGGTATGACAATGCACTTGTCGCCCGTCGAACAAAAATGAACCTTTTTTAAAGTTGCAAGGGGGTATAATTTTGGTACTCGTGGGTTTTAGGATTAGGAATTGACAAACTGTTAAAGTGGGAATTTTGGAGGTTTCGAATTACTCAAATCATGCAAAATTTTGGTCACACATGGATTAAATGTTACATTGGTACTTCATTTACTACAAAACAATGTATTAAGGGGGTAGTCAAAATTGGATACAAAGTACTTCATTTTCTACCAAAATATCAAGTCATTTAAAGCACCCATGCATATCAATCGAATACTGCACGCTGCGCTATACTATATAGCTATCGTTGCTACGTAATACAACTCATAGTACCATGTGTCTCATACGATGTACTAAACCTATTAATATGCATCCAAGTCATTCTGCAAACGTTCATTGTCTATTTCTTCCAATAGTAGTCCAATACACTCCAGCAAATGCGGTTTTGCTTCCGTTGGAACTTTGATATTTGCCTCCATCAGCTCACCATGCACTCGCACGTTATTCTCTTGTCGAAGCCCACCCCTTGTTCTTACTGGTGTGTTTTCCTATGAGAATATAGCTGCGTCTTTGACAATCCATTTGTATCCTTACGAGATGGCTCCCATAATGCTTCCATGCAATTCGTACACCTTGCTCTACAAGATCCCCGCTCATATTGCCTTTCTCGTCCACTCGTAGGCCAATCTTACACACCCTTCATCTTTGCAACCCATTCGCCTTGTCCAAACTCTAGCACCCTAAATAGAACAAAAAATTCAATATACGTGGTACTGACACGGTAGTCCCAAAATTCATGGAATACAAATGGCATTCCCTCATAACTTAGAAGAAAGGATCCAAATGAAGATAAAGTTTGTGTTCAATTTTCAAAAGCATGCTCCTATACACTGCAGTATTATGTCATGTACATTCTAATACTATATTTAATTCCGTGTTGGTAAATAAAAAAACTAAAAACATAGAATGCCAAAATCAATTAGAAAAGGAACAATTGTTTGGATTAAAGGAAGAAAAAAAATCAGAAGAAAAGAGAAGAGAGAAATGTAAATTTAGGGTTTTGATTTGGTAAAAATTGAAATTTCATAAAAGACCTAGGAAAAACATATTATTTTACATTAAAACAAAAAATACCAAGAAAATAAATATGGAAAAGAAAAGGCAAAATACAAAATAAAGACCCCCAAAAAATCAACCAATATATATATATATATATATATATATATATATATATATATATATATATATATATATATATATATATATATATATATATATATATATATATATATATTAAAAAACTAAAGAATCCAAAAAACTAAAAATAAAATAAAATAAAATAAAATAATGTTATTTTTAAATAGAAAATGATTAAAAAATCAAAATAATAATAATAATATGTAATACAATAATTACAAATATATATAAAAAATAAAAAATAAAAACAACAACACCCTGGCCTTGGGCCTTGGCTGGCCAAGGCCACGGCTTTGGCCCGGTTGGCCAAGGGTCAGGGCCTTGGCCTTGGTCGGCCAAGGGCCCCGGCCTTGGCCCGCCCTGTCAACCCCGCGGGGTTGACAGACGTGTCCTTCGGGAGGGCGCGTCCGACTATGAAATGGCTTTTTTGAAAGCCCGTTCTAGTATTCCTAGTATATATGCCTACGCCATCACATATTTCACACATTTCACAATTTATCTCTCTAAGGTCATGCTCTCACTACTCTCTTTTTTGCAAATGACACTAGTTAGGTTGTAAAGCTCAATATATAGGCGTTCTAAGATGTATAGATGATATTTTTTCACCAATTTTTAAAAAAATGCATATCTATGATGATTTTAACCTTGTTTTCTGTAATTCTTTGTAGGCGTGTATGATTGGAGCGAACATTGTAATGTATAACAAGTTTTGGTAAGCATTATTATCAAAAATCCGTTTATTATTGAAAACGCCTCATTCATTTATTGTTTTGACCTCGAATCACTTGATCTTATTTTTAATTACACGTAGTTATGTATGATCACAGTTTTAACATTGAATTTGGATCGAACATATAAGCATCAGCTACTAAATTTAGTATATTTAGTTTAACGAACTCATATTTTTCATAAATTTCTATAATTCAAAAGACAAATTCCACGTTAGGGCCCCTAAAGGTTAGGGGCATTAAAATTTCATGTAGAATGTCAAAGAGTTCTTTTTGAAATTGCTAAATATAGCATAATATACCACACCTGATGAAATTTGATGTACATTTCCGCAATTTTGAAAACAATTAGTATATTAGGGTCCCTAGAGGTTAAAGGCATTCAAATTTCATGTTGGGTTCCGATATTTATAATCAAAAGCTGCTAAATTTAGTAGATTTTGTCACACATGCTCAAATTTGATGTAGATTTCCGCAATTCGAACGACTAACAACATGTTAGGGCACCTAGAGGTTAGGGGGGACCCAAATTTCATGTTGGGTTCCGAGATTTGTAGTCAAAAACTGCTAAATTTAGCAGATTCTGCCATACATGCTCAAATTTGATGTACATTTTCGCAATTCAAAAGACGAACAACACGTCAGGGCACCGAGAGGTTAGGGGGACCTAAATTTCATGTTGGGTTCCGAGATTTATAGTCAAACATTGCCAAATTTAGTAGATTTTGCCACACATGCTCAAATTTGATGTAGATTTCCGCAATTCGAACGACGAACAACATGTTAGGGCACCTAGAGGTTAGGGGGGGACCCAAATTTCATGTTGGGTTCCGAGATTTGTAGTCAAAAGTTGCTAAATTTAGCAGATTCTGCTATACATGCTCAAATTTGATGTACATTTCCGCAATTCAAAAGACGAACAACACGTTAGGGCACCGAGAGGTTAGGGGGACCTAAATTTCATGTTGGGTTCCGAGATTTATAGTCAAACATTGCTAAATTTAGCAGATTCTGCCATACATGCTCAAATTTGATGTAGATTTCCGCAATTCAAAAGACGAATAACATGTTAGGGCACCGAGAGGTTAGGGGGACC
This sequence comes from Pohlia nutans, assembly GCA_022496805.1. NCBI lineage: Eukaryota > Viridiplantae > Streptophyta > Bryopsida > Bryales > Mniaceae > Pohlia > Pohlia nutans. Next base: position 31,821,851 of record CM040089.1, on the reverse strand, counting down.
CAAATTTCATACTGGGTTCCGAGATTTGTAGTCAACAGCTGCTAAATTTAGCAGATTCTGCCATACATGTTCAAATTTGATGTAGATTTCAGTAGTTCGAAAGACGAACAACACGTTAGGGCACCGAGAGGTTAGGGGGACCTAAATTTCATGTTAGGTTCCAAAATTAATAGTCTAAAGCTACTAAATTTAGCAAAATTTCCATACATGCTCGAATTTGATGTGGATTTCCGCAATTTGAATGACAAACAACACGCTAGGGCCTGTAGAGGCTAGGAGCACCAAATTTTTTTGTAGGGTTTAGATATTTTTTTGCCAACATCTGCTAAATTTAGCATATTTTGCCATATATGTTCAAATTTGATATAGATTTCGACAATTAGAACGACAGACAACACGCTAGAGCCCTTAGAGGCTAGAGGCACCCAAATTTCATGTTGGGTTCCAAGATCTATAGTTAATATCAACTAAATTTAGCATATTTTGCAATACTAACATGAATTTGTTGTGGAGTTTTGTGGTTTGAATGCAATACAAAACAATACAGTCTCTAGGGATTGATGGCCTTGAAATTCCACCTTAGGTTTTTTTCAATTGTAAAAGTGATTTAGTAAACGTAGTTGTTTAGTTTAAAAAGTCCAAATTTGACTTAGATTTGTTGAATGCAAACCTCAAACCCAAATTTGAGCCTCTACAGCTTCGAAGCCCTCTATATTTAATGTTTGGTGCTATGAATTCAAAACATGATCTGCTAAATTTTATTTTATTCCTATAAATTTTATTCAATGAGGAATATTTAAGTTTTAGTCTCAATGGTGTGACTTGTATATGAAGAGATTACTAGTACGGAGGTTATGACGCTATTATTTGCATGGGCCTTCGCAGATCATTGTATGATACTTGGACTTGATGAACTATACCATGATCTCAAGAGAGTGAAGTATCGTCATTTGGAAGAAAATGGTAACTACACATATGAGCAGGTCGCCTCCAATTCAGAGGATGATGTAAACGCCAGTAGCGTTCCTTCTCTGGAGGTGAAAACCATAGTCATGAGAGTGTTGGATTATGCTGATCCTTGGACCCTTTTAGAGATTAGAGCATTACTTAAGGATCAATGTTAGAGAACAAGACATGAGAGGAAATAGAAATTCAATCCTCCAAGGTGGTTCTTGAAACTCAAGAGATGGAGCAGTAGTACAGATTGAGAAAGTACTAAAGGGAGAACCCTTTGATTTAGTAGAATAGTGCAAATTTTGTTTACTTTGTAGTGTATACCTTCATTTATATATGAAATTAAGCGTATTTATTTTTTATTTTCTATTAGATCGTAATAAAATATTATTGCTCATCATGTTTAATTTTCATTTGATACATGGCAAATTTGATATAAATGAATGTGTTGTTGCTATTTAAAAAATGATAATATATGAAATTTCAAAGGGGTAAAATTTCAGAAAAGTGCAAGTTTTGTACTATTGTGGCCATCGGACAATGCACTTGGCCAAGTGCAAAAATTGCTAATTTGGTGTTATCAATCCATGTTATTCTGAATGCTTGGGAGTCATTTTAGTGCACGCGTCTATTTTGAACACTTTTTGCTTTTTGGGTCAAATCGGTCACTTTTCGGGCTACTTTTTGACATTGCATGGCCATTTTAGGGCACATGAATTTTTTTTCATGAGTTTTTTTTGTACCAATGAGTTTATATGATGATTTTGAACTACTTTATAGTTGAAGGTTTTTTCATTTGAGTAATTTTGAAAATGAATTTCACCTCTAACTGTGTTGCTAAGAAAATTTCAGCATCCTCTTTCAACACTAAAACACTACGATCTTGCAATCTATATGGCCAAATGACTCCAATTTTGATCCACATGATCTACAACATGTATATTACAAGATTGTACGGTTGAGATTCCTATACCTCACTTACATTCAGACCTATAGCACATTAAAAGCAATGATGATTTTAAGCCCCAAAAGCTAGGGACGCTAAGGGGTTAAAAGTTAGTAGCATGTTTTTAAATCTTTGCTTTGATGCTACCATTTTTTTACTTTGATTTTTTTTACATTTAGATATTTAATTTGGAATTTTTTAGAAATTTCCAAATCATTTGTATGAAACAAGCATTGAAATTTTTAATTATTGGAAAATACTTAAATATTTGAGTATTTAACCGCTAAAGGTCCTCATCTGTTTTGTAGAAGTAAAAGCATTACAATTCATATACTTGAAATATCGCATTTTATGATTTATAATTTTTCATAGACAATCATCAACATTATTGAGGTACGACAAAAAATTATCATGATTGGAAACATCATGTAAACAAGATAAAAATCCAAATAAATATATTTTTGTCAAATTTATTATCAAAAATTATATTTAAGGTAGATAAGAGTTATGTTTACAAGTAGTAAAAAAAATAAAAGTGAAGAATTAAAAGAGACGCATGATTGGAGCATTTTTAGAAAACCCTTTGTATTTTGAACACTCAAATTTCAAATTTCTTGACAGTGTAAAATCTTCGAATGAAGTCTATTCTCCAATCTCAACGGTCAAAAGATGTATTATAACTCAACTTAAATATCTAATGAAAACTCCAACTCCAATGAAGTTAACCCTTAAACATCAAGAGGGCCTGGGCGGGGTAGTCCGGAAGGTATCCACTGCTGCGGCACTGTTGCATTGCGGCACTTTTTCAAAAACAACCTGTACTACCCAACTTCAACTCTTGTTCACTCCGACTACTTTATTTGCTTGTGGATGATTCCACAAGCTCCCAAATGAGGCGCAAATCAAGAATTTAAATCGCTTTTTCAATAGCTTTCCAATGCACCAATTCTCTCTTGATTTGGTTAACCCCTAAAGGACCAAGGCTGATTTTCCAAGTTCGGTCAGCTTAGTATGGAATGAGTATTGATCCTCAATTATTGAGATTTTTTTGTGGTGATTCTACTCTTTGTAACGTAGATGGGATGGTAATTTGCGTACATAGATGATGTATAGATCAAAAGATACAATCATGCAAAGGTGAAAAACCTAATTGCGGGCAACTCCTGAAAATTTTCATACAATGAGCTATGCATCTGAATTTTTGTACACAATGAGCTAACGCCCCCATATACACAACTGCCAAATTCATTTTAGCAAATTTGAGACTAAACTTTTCATTTTGGGCATTTTCAGAAAGTTTCAAACTTGGGCAACAAGCCAAAAAAAGAGTGCAACCAACTTTGAAGCTTATAATCTTACTATTGAAGAACCTTGAACGGTTGAAATTTTTTAGGTTGTAATAAATTCAAGTTGGTTGAAATATCCTACGGTTGGATCGGTAAAAAAGGTTTTAGATCAAAAACTATTTGTCTTTTTATGAGAAGGGATATTTTGGAGTGTTTGGAGATAAACATAGTTGTGGTCCTTTAGGGGTTAAGAAAAACTACTTTTTTCCTCAATTGTTCCTTTGTAACAAGCCCGTGGGGCTTGCTTTGACCCCGGGTATGCAACTCCCATATTATTCACAGGGGGCATCGGCATTAAAACGCCTTAGAGGATGGCTTTTGTAAAAATTATATCAAATTATATAAAAATAAAATAACCAAAAAGTTAGGTGAAGACCAAATTAAATAAAACGAGATGTAGAAAATGTTGGGTTGCATATTTATTAAAAAAAAATCTCCACAACGTCTATAAAGAATTGAAACACCTATGCATAATTTTTAAAAATCCATACAAGAAGTTGCGTCTAATGAAAATTAAAAGTCATTGGCGGTGTTTTATTCATAATGAAACAATCTTAAAATTTTATTAAAAAGCCCAAAAAGTTGGGTAGCTTGGCCTATGCTACATGTATTAAAAAAACTCATATAATTAAGTTTTTAATGTTATTATTGTCTTCAAGGAAGATTCAGTTCGTGTATATTATTACATTTTTGGATTCTTTATTAGAAGGACTACAAGAGTTTCTTACATTAAAACAAATTACATAACTTGAGATTGGACTAAAATGAAATATAAGTGATTATAGTCAGAGCCATATAATATGGGAGTTGCATACCCGGGGCTTTGACATTTAAGGGTTAAAACACTTGATTTGTTGGGCCTTTGACAAAAAATCAAGCATAATATGATTGATTGAACACTTATGGGTTAAATAAGGTACAAAACTTAATGAAGGATCACATGGAAATTAATTTAGTTATAAATTTTCATTTTGTAAAAATTACAACTTAATGGATGATGACATTTCAATTTAGAAGAAGCAAGGTATTTGAGAACTCGTGTGTTTTAAGTTTCTTATATATATTGTATTGTGGTTAGCATAAGTCAACACATTGACAAAGGCCATTGTCGTAAAGTAACTACATACAATCACAAACGTGTAAAACAAAGTTTTAATTGCCTTCCAATGGAGAGTGGGATAAATCCAAAGCTTAATTTCCACTAGTAGAAAACATGGTCAAAAAGAATTGCAGCCAAAATCGGCTGCGGTTCTTTTGACCACCTTGATCTGCAGTCGTTAAACGACTGCAGATTTTTCTTTTTTGATTTACGACTGCAATTTTAGGAATTTCAGGGCGTGTAATATACCGTTGGAAAAGACTTGAAAATACCTTTCCAACAGTATATTACACGCCCTTAAATGATTAAAATTGGAGTTGCAAATCTAAAAAAACAAATTTGCAGTCGTTTAGCGACTGCAGATCAGGGTGGTCAAAAGAACCGCAGCCGATTTTGACTGCGGTTCTTTTCGACCATGTTTTCTACTAGTGTTCCATTTAGATTGGAAACACTTGCAACATTGGCACTCAAAGGATTTAATCTCATGCAGAGACTATTACACCTCATGAATCAAAAAATGTTGTATTTAACAAGTATATTTATTGAATGATATTGTAATTTTCAAGGTTCTTTATAATTTATATTGTATAGTAAATGCTAACGATTTGAGCATAGTTAGAATACGTAATGAGGAACATTGAAAATTTCACAACTATCCTTGATTGTATGTCAGAATCAAATATATAAAACATCAATATTGTTGAATTGTATACATCCACTTCATTTAAGACAATGTCAAATTTAAAAAATTATATCTTCTCATATTTATCCAAATTTCTTACCAATCTCTTTTATACATGTAATTACAAGAATGTTTTAAAAAGATAACAACCATTCACTTTCGGGTTTACTTTGTTTGTTTATTTCAATTGTAAATGCAAAAAATAAAATTTATTTTGTACCCTTCTATAGTTGTAGCACCAAGTCATAAAATTTGAAGTGTTTGTAAAAGAATGGAAATCATTCATTGTCAAATTTTCTATTGCTAAGATTTTTCATTAAATTTTATAAATTATTAAAAGAATGTACAATCTTTTTAAATTTCATGTTATCATACGACTTTCATGAAATCTTTTTAAATTTTTTTGAAGCGATTTAGTTCTTCAAATGCATCCTACAAGAAATAAAAGCAAACAACACTTGGTCAAAGACACTTAACGATTAAACATGTTACAATTCATATTTATTGTTATATTAAACTAAAATTTTGTAATAAAGCTCATCTTGTACTAGCTCATTATTAACATTGAACTTTATATGAACCTTGGTATAGGGTCTCAAGGATATATAATTTTCATTCGTACCATTATTAAAAGATATCGATTTTACGTTTTATTTTATTTTTGGTTATATAAATGAAACAAGTATCTATGTATAAAGACATTTTGCATGATGGTCTTGTGCCATTCACCATTTGTGAAGTGCTCTTAAAACCATCAACCCACATAATAAATAATGAATTTGGATTTTATTTTTCTTTGCCTTTAAAATATAACAAATGATTCTTAAATTGCCTTTAAAATTCAACAAATGATTTTGAAACAACCTTTGAAATAACCTTATAAACACATGTATAAATAACATGTCAAACAATCTTTCAAATAAACTTCCAAAATCCCAACCCCAACTACTTCTTTTTCTCCACCTAGCACGCACTGACGTTTTCCACCATATTGAAGCAAGATGATGACAAACACAAAAGGTCAATAAGCCTAATTTATCACAATTGTTCTTTTAAGTGTCTTGCCGTCTTGTCTCATGGGTTTTAAAATACAATGTCTTATATTGTCTTGAATTATTCAAAGAAGTATAAAATCCACGTTTATTATGTTGTGTTGTGTGCGGACATACACAAGTATATATAAATTCATCCGTGCATTGTGTTGACCTTTTTTGCAATAATTGTGTTCATTTTGTAGTTACTTGTTTGCATTATAGATCCTCCTTCAGAATAGTACCTTTTTAACGGTAGTTTAATTTCCAAATTTTCATATGCAATACTTTTCAAGGAGGACTTTACGTTTGCCTAAAATTTTTTTTGTTGAATATTGACAAGCAAGAGACATCAAGAGTAGCACTCACTACCTATGTCCATGTGAGATAATTAGTAGAAATTTTTATTTGCATAGATAAGTTTTATAAAACCTACATTATTGTTTTTATTTAATTCCACACCAACTTATTGTAAATGGTTCCACATTTGCACACTACCACAAAAAGCAAGACATTCTCTGGAAGAAGTGAATGAAAAGATTTTATGTTCAATGCTAAAAATTCTGGGCGGGTGAGAGAGCCACGAAATGTGAACATCATATAGTGATACATCCCTTAACAACTAAGTTTAGAAAGGGCTTGGTATCCTAGATTGATGGACAATAATGTATAGTGATTGTGATTGGTTCACGGACTACAATACCCAGCGGTCAAGGTCGACAAAAACTCATTATAAAAAGAGATGCCTAAATCTCTAGGAACTTATTTTTTCAAAAAAATAAAATTTTATATGGTGAAAGAGAATTTTAAAAATACATTTACATCATTTTGGCAAAAAAAAATTGGTTATGACCTATCGACCATGATGTCCGGGTACGGTATATAGAGGGTGCGTTATATAGAGGGTACAATATATAGAAGGACATAGTGGTTCAAGGACGTGCAGAGGCACCAAATTTTGGATGTGACAAGGGGTGAATTGAAGGGGAGAAGGGTGGGAATGCTCTAACTTAACCTTTAAACGTCAAAGTAAACCCCATGGGCTTATTTATGAGAGAATAATGAAAAAAAAGTGGATTTTCTCAACAAAATCAAACGAGGATTGGTGCGTTGGAAAGCTACTGAAAAAGCGATCTAGATTCCAAATTTGCGCCTCATTTGGGAGATTGTGGAAAACATTGGCACACAATCAAAGTTATCAAAATGAACAGGAGTTGAGCCTGGGGCAGCTGAGGTCGTTCTTTGAAAAGTGCCGCAATGCTACAATGCTGGCCAGCAATGGCCAGCAGAGCCGTTTTTTTTTTTTTTTTTTTTTTTTTTCTTTCCTCTGAAAATTTAGATGCCTTCCGGGCTGCCCTGCCCAGGGCCTCTTGATGTTTAAGGGTTAAGTGCAAGCAAATTTTGAAACCCAAGTGAAGTGAAAGATGGTGAGTCAAAAAAGTTGAAAATCACCCACCGGCACTGTAGGAACTTAATTATCCATGAAACTAAAAGGGCAATAATTGCCCAGCCAATAAAATAATGAAGTTCCATCAATAACCATTCTGAAATGAGATTTCTGTTGCATGAGTCATCACTGACGATTCAACTTACTAGTACAACACTGGACTGACAAATGAAAAAGAAAACCAAAGGATAACACTAAGGTAGGGACACCCATTCCCGTGACTTTAAGCAGATTATTATACTTCTGAATGAGCAGTTTGTAAGGTAATTATATCAAGGGAAAGGCAATTAGATATTAATCTAGACTGCATCGACAAAGTCATGTTATTGTAGAAATTGTGTACGTTCTCCATAGTCAAAGCCAAAAAATGATTTGCACATTTTGATTGTGTTTGAATGCACTTGATTCCGTGACTTGGAGAAGCAACTTCTGCCATGAAAAGTTCCTTACAATAGCAAATTTCTTCAACCACCCAAGATCAGAGTTTCTCGGATTGAGGTGCCCTGTATGCAGACGGGAATGGGTGCAGTCACGGGAATGGGTGTCCTTACCTTAAGTACACTGGCTGACTGGCAAGGCAAACACGACACGCCCAAAGTAGGTACGCAGTGTAGTAAAAAGTAAAAGTTAAAAGAGGCTACCAGCTGGCGGGCTGCCATGTTGACTCCTAGGAATGGAAGGGTCGGCGGTTCCCGGGAGGGGCCACCTCGCGTGCCCCGATACGGGAACGTGGGGAACAGGGAACAGCTCAGCCAATCTTATCCAAATGCAAACGAAGCACCAACGCAGCAGCAACCTCCGTCGTCTTCCCATCTCCCTTCCCCCCTGCCCGAGGCCCCCTCCCGTCCCCCCCGGTTAGTTGCATCGCACCGCTCGCGACGTCACACACACGAGATTCAACGGCGCCGCTGCCTGTGGCGCACGTCCCTTCTATCTACTCTTTAGATTCCTGACGCCGCGCGGTCTAATCTGGCTTTTTCGGCGCTCAATTTGGTCCTGTATTCGCCCATTTCCGCCCTTTCTTGGTGGTGGTTGCGTGAAGCCCTTCGTTGATTCGTGGTATTGCAGCGTTCTAGTTCTTGCTTCTCGTGTTCTTTTCTTTTTTGGTTCGATTTTTCGGTTGTTGACGTTTTTTCAGTTTGGCAGTTTGTGTTCTGTTTTTTTTTTTTTTTTAATTTTTTTTTTTAGCTTTTCCGTAGGCTAGGGTTTGGTGGTGAGAGGCGGGGTTTTGGTTTCGGAGCGTGGCGATCGGGTAGGGTTTGGTGATTTGGTGTGGTTTTGGAGTTTGTGATCTAGGTTTTGGTGGTGGTGGTGGCGGGGTGTCCGCCGGTGGGAGAATCTGGCCACCTTTTTGCGTGGAAGGGTGGTGGCGGAGGTTGGGGATTGGCTGCGGCGAGCTCTCATGGAGAGCGACGGGCTTCGGAGACCGCGTATGTGTGAATGTGGAAGCGAGTGTTGGTGGCGGGGATGTGGTGTGAGGATAGGTTTTTGAATGGCCTTGAATGGCGTGGGGAGACGACTTTGAAGAGGGCGCTCGTCGGTGAATGTCGTGTGTTGAGGGGAGGTGCAACGGGATTTTGAACAGGACGTGGAGGCAACACAATGGTGTCGCGGTCGTATAGCAATCTTTTGGATCTGAATGAGGATTCCACAATATCCGCCGATTCTGTCGTGGGCCATATGCGGCGAAACGGGGGGAGTCGCTTGTCGCGGGAACCCCAGGGGCTGGGAGCGAATTACGAGGTGGACAACGATAGGTTGCACCGGGATGAGAGCGTGAGTATCGAGACCTCAGTCATGTCGGAGGAGAATCGGATGCTTGTGGTGGCGCATATGTTGCCGCTGAACGCCGAGCCGCGTGCCGGTGGTAACAGTTACATTTTCGAATGGGACAAGGACTCGTTGCTGTACCAGCTGAAAGATGGCTTGCCGGAGGAGATGGAGGTTATCTATATCGGCTGTCTCAAGGTGGAGGTGGACGACGCAGATCAAGATGAGGTGGCCGCGTTTCTCCTCGAGAATTTCAATTGCGTGCCGGCTTTTCTCCCGCAGGAACTGAAAAATAGGTTTTATCACGGGTTTTGTAAGCAGATGTTGTGGCCCTTGTTCCATTACCTGCTGCCTCTCAGCCCTGAACATGGGGGACGCTTCAATCGCTCCTGGTGGCAAGCGTATGTGTCAGTCAATAAGATTTTTGCTGACAAGGTGATGGAGGTGATTAGTCCCGATGATGACTATGTGTGGGTGCATGACTACCATCTCATGGTGCTGCCTACTTTTTTGCGTAAGCGGTTTAATAAGGTGAAGCTTGGGTTCTTCTTGCACAGCCCGTTCCCTTCTTCCGAGATCTACCGAACTTTGCCGGTGCGGGATGAGATTCTCCGCGCTCTCCTGAATGCAGATTTGATAGGGTTTCATACATTTGATTACGCAAGGCATTTTTTGTCGTGTTGCAGCCGTATGCTAGGCCTGGAGTATGCGTCCAAGAGGGGTAACATTGGGTTAGAGTATTATGGTCGCACGGTGGGCATCAAGATCATGCCTCTGGGTATCCACATGGGTCAGTTTGATGAAATTCTCAAGAGGGCCGATACGAAGTGGCGGATTGGTGAGCTGAAGGAGCAGTTCAAGGGAATGACTGTCCTGCTTGGGGTGGATGATATGGACATATTCAAAGGCATCGGGTTGAAGTTTTTGGCTATGGAGGAGCTTCTCAGGCAACACCACCAGTGGCATGGGAAGATCGTGATGATTCAGATTGCCAATCCTGCGAGAGGCACAGGCAAGGATATTGAGGAGGCCAGGAGCGAGGCTCACTCAATAGCCGAGAGAGTGAACGAAGAGTTTGGGACTGAGCAGTATAAGCCGATTGTCCTGTTGGAGAAGTTTGTGCCATTATTTGAGCGGATTGCGTATTACACCATCGCAGACTGCTGTGTCGTGATCCCAGTGCGTGATGGCCTTAACCTAATCCCATACGAGTACATTGTCAGTAGAGAAGGCGCTCCAGAGCTGATAGCATCTGCTAATTACCCTCAAGAGTCAACAGTGAAGAGAAGCATGTTGATAGTTTCCGAGTTTATTGGATGTTCGCCATCTTTGAGTGGTGCCATTCGGGTCAACCCTTGGAACATTGAGATGGTTGCAGAGGCTATGAACAGTGCGATCACTATGAAAGAGTCGGATCAACACCTGCGCCATGAGAAACACTACAAGTATGTGAGCATCCATGATGTGGCGTATTGGGCTAGAAGCTACATGGCGGATTTGGAACGAACCTGTCGTGATCACTCTAAACGTCGTTGTTATGGGATTGGTTTTGGACTGGGTTTTCGGGTTGTAGCTTTGGATCCTGCCTTTAAGAAATTGCGCACTGAGCTCATTGTGGCCGCATACAAGAAGAGTTCCAGGAGAGCTCTACTTCTGGATTATGATGGAACAGTGATGCCTACATCACACAAGGAAAGTCCCAGCCCTGAGGTTCTGGACCTTTTGAACACACTTTGCAGTGATCCTAAGAATGTGGTGTTCATTGTAAGTGGACGTCCAAGGGTCAATCTTGAAGAATGGTTTGAACCTTGCGAGTTTTTAGGTCTTGCTGCTGAACACGGATATTTCTACAGGTACAGATCATTTCTGATCCTTTTAATTTATTTTTGAATTTTTGGTTCTTGATACGGCAAGAAATGATTCAGTAGTACTAAATGTTGGTGATTACGGTCTGTTCTTGTTGCTCGTAGTCTGACTTCCGCTATCTGGTTCTACATAGGTGGCGACGGGATTCAGAATGGGCTACTTGCAGAATGGAAAGCATGTCAGGATGGGACCGGTTCGTGTCTGAACGTGAAGCGCCGTCCATGAGCTTTGAGTGGAAACTGGTTGCAGAACCAGTCATGAAGCTCTACACAGAGTCAACTGATGGATCCTACATAGAGGCTAAAGAAAGTGCTTTAGTGTGGCACCATCGATTTGCAGACCCTGACTTTGGATCTTGGCAGGCAAAAGAACTGCAAGATCACCTTGAAAGTGTTTTGGCCAGTGAACCTGTTACGGTCAAAAGTGGTGCTCAAATTGTCGAAGTTACACCGCAGGTACGTATTAGAAATAGAAGAAGCTAATTTTTAGGGTTGAGATATGCGACCATGTTTGTTGCTAGATGACAGTTTGTACTTTAAAGATAAGATAGACGAATACGTACTGTAAAGTCAGCAGTACTTTAACGTGTGTTTATTTCTTTGGCATTGCAGGGAGTGAGTAAGGGGGTTGTGGTGGAGAAATTACTTCTGATGATGGACCCTGGAGATCTGCCAGACATGGTGCTCTGTGTGGGTGATGATCGTTCAGATGAGGACATGTTTGAGAGTATTGAATCCCTCATGAATGGTGCTCCTTCCGCTGAGGTATTTGCATGTACTGTGGGTCAAAAACCCAGCAAAGCCAAGTACTATTTGGATGATGTTGTGGAGGTGATCAAGATGCTGCAGGGGCTGGCGAATGCATCTAGTCGGTCTTCTGCTTCATCCCTTCCTCAGCTTTCCGAATTCTCATCACTTCATATTTAGGTGAGTACCTGTATTTTGAGACTTGGCACTCATAAACGAATTGTAACGCATGTGAAATAACCCTAATAATATACTCTTAAATTATCAGAGTAACTTGAAGTAGTAGAACTAGTCTATTCCTGCCTTTGCCATGTACCTTGGCAGGGTAATGATGCAATTGAGCTTCATTAAGCATATACATCAACATTGGGATCACCTTTTGGACAGCCACACGATCATTGCTGGTTGATCTGTGATGTTTGTTCGGAGTTTACTCGAGGAATACAGGAGTTGTGATTAAACAAAGTCAGTTGCATATTGGACCTCCAAGGAGTAGGAACAAAGGTTGAGAACAATAAGGGAACAGAGGTTGAGAACAGTGTAGGGATTTCAGAAGTGGTTTGTCTTCCCGCCAAGGAACAATACGTGGTGGAGGCCTGTAGACATGTTCTTAGGACCGTGACTGTGTCACGGGTCTTTCAACCGATTTGGAGTACTTCAGATTGGACGCCTGTAAAGTCGGATGTCCGAAAGAATAATTAAAAAAAAACACCCGAGGTCAATTAGTTAGGAGGAGGCAACCGTATACACACGGTTGATAATCGTGGAATAGATAGTTTTGATGGGGCAGTCCAATTTTCGGTGAATCTTTCTGTATTTCGTGCAATGCTTTCAAGTGCCTTCAGTTGACCATCTCTTTGTTATGCAGGTGGTTGTGTAGGAGCTGTTCAGAATTAGAGGTAGATCAATGCAACAGAATCATACTCTGTGCACTGGACTGTACCAGGTATATGCTCTATGCTTGTCTCTTTCGGGAGTCTGCCTTTTCAAATGAAGTGATTACGCATATTTCATTCATTTTGGAAACGTAAATTTTAGTGAAATCTTTATTTGAAGATGGAAAGCTACCAGCTTTTCATGGAGATACTTTAGCAGACTCTCTGATTTGTTGCTTGGGTATTGTTTTTTTGCTGTGGTTAGAAGTTGGGAGCAGTAATGATGCTGGTTCAAGGACAGTTATGAAGGGGTGGCTGCTAAGCGGCGCTGCTCATACATGCTCGAAAATCAAGCTCTTTGGTTAAGGTTATGATTGATTGCAAATAGAAAGTGTGTCTTTGCACGGGAAGAATGATGTCAAATTTTCTACAGTCCTTACCTTTGTTTAGGTTGTTTTTAAAATTCTGCAACAGTGTTGGATTTGTTACTCCGTCACCAGAACAATCTGTGCTGAGACTTCTTCTTGAGAAAATTTGGAAATTCAGTTTGATGCAAAGAGTTTTGCTGAAGTGTTACACAATATATAAGAATGTATAGCACGTCATCTCCCCCCACCCCCCCCCCCCCCCCCCCCCCCCTCCCCCTGGAAATCATTGTAAATCTTTTCTTGGATTACAAATTGTTCACATGCAACCCTCAAATTTCCCCAACGTCTTCAAGGATGTTTGGCCATATGTACCTGTAAGAAAACTACCGGTATTATATTCTTGGTCGATTTCGCAAGTGTAAAAATTTGGTATCCTAAGGTTTTGTGTGTGATTGAGTTTGGATTGAATCTTCTCAATCCAGAGGGCTGCATGAGGGGTTGAGTTGAACGGTGGAGGAGGGACTGTTGAATGCAATTGTGAATTTTCAACTGAGGGAGAGGACCATGGTTGAGATTTTATCTGAAGGGTTGAAATTTCTCTCTCTAGGGGCCTTGGCTAAAACTATTTTCAATCCGTGAAGAACTTTTTTTTACTCTCAACATAGCTCTAATCCTCTTGAACACCCTACTGGATCCTCCCCCACACACTTTAGCATGCGTGACTTTTTCCACATCCCATTATCAAAAGCAACCACTGACTACATAGTGGCCCACTTCCAAGGCAAAACCTTTCACGCACCACCATAGAAAATTACTTTGGGTAAGCCCTAATGGTGAAAGTTTATTTTGGTGAAACCCCTTGTTCCAAATGCTTATGATATACAAAAGCTCCTAATTTTTAAAATCCAACCCCCTATGTGACTCCTTCTACTAATTAAATGATTGAATCAAACATCTCGTTGATGTGTTTATTATGTAGATAGCTCATAACATGTGTGATTAATCCTTAAGTTCCTTAGCCATTTTCAAGGTGAATTGGGGCTAAATTGAGCAAGTTAGAGAGATTTGCTTTGAATCTAAATTTATGAAGTTACTTGAAAAAGTAACCGTAGGATCTTTTAGAAGGATTCTTTACTATATGTGTCAAGTGTCGTATCATTCCAAGTCATAGATTGCAAGATCTAAATTGAAATGTGAGGGAGGTTTAGTATGTTTACAAAAATGACTTAGTGAAAACTGCACTTTGACTACCTCTAGAATAAAGCTCATATTTTTAAAACTTGGCATCCTATGCTAATTCTCTTTGTTATCAAGTTAGTCATTTATTGAAACAAAGCTCGTATTTTTTGAACCTATAGAAATTGAGATACTAGCATTAAAATAAAAAGTCACATAAAATTGAGGATTTTGGAATTGTGAGGGAAATTTATAATTTGAGAGAAATTAGTGCCAGATTTGAAAAATCCAAGACGGTTGATTGAAAATAGACATGAATTGGCATATGTTTGCACAAAAAAAAAACAAACGGTAAAATCCCAATCAAATATGTGCATTCAAAGTAAAACTTTGCCCATGTTGGGAACCCATGGGAATGTCAGGGGTCGTCATAATTGCCTCCATTCACTTGCACATGTCAGTTGATTGAGAGTTCAACCGCCCACCAAGTCCTAATATCCTCCGTGCTATCCCATGCGCCAATCAAGGCTATGAACATGTAAAAAGCAATCATCTATACTTCAACGGCCAAAGTCCGACCAATCACAGCCTTCCACGAAGCAGACAAAACTAAAGCACTAAAGAAAGATGACTTGTTTGAAAAACGCGCCAACTAACAGTGTCACTAACATCAATACTGAGTTAAGTAAGACGATGTTGAGGTGATTCACTTTGAAAACTTCTCCCCGGTGGAATTTAACTCGATTGACATAATTAAAATTGTGTTGGAAAGTAGAATTGATGTAGTATTTAAACTTATTTTTTATTTTTTCAAAAAATATTTTTTTGTTCCAAGCAGCCTATTGAAAACGAGCAGTGACCCAAAAATTTGTCTTTTGGGAGCTTGGGGATTAGCCCCTAAGTGACCAAACGACCATTTTATGGTCGCTATCCTTTTTTTATAGGCTGTCCATGATGAAAAAATATTTTTGTGAAAAATAATAAACATTTTCAAATAGGATATCAAGTTTACTTTCCAACCCAATTTGAATCATGTCAATCCGAGTTAAACTTCACTAAGGAGAATTTTTCAAAGACAAAGACCCCAATATTGTCCTAATTATAAAATCTACTATTTCGAGAAACTACTGATGTTCAAATTCAAAATATAAATTTGTAATTTTGGTGAATATTAAATGAAAAATGTTTCTAAATTCATTAAATGAGTATTTAAATCGTTTTTTGAAAGTTTGACCATGCGGATGATTACTAAACATCATGCTTCTCATTTTTTCTTTTGGACCAAACTTCATCAAAATTGCAGAAGTAGCATCTTATAGCACATCTAGGTTTGCTTTTACCTCCTTTGTTATTTAGGGATTAAGCAATTTTGACTTTGAAAGTTCATAGTAATTACATTATATATTTACAAATTATATTATTTTCTCGTAAAATGATCATTTTCAATTACTAGTGCTACAACTGTATTTTTCCCCGAAAAAGTACCTTTAACTAAGCTCAATTGCTTATGTTGACAATTGCTTATGTTGACAATTTTAGGTGTTTCTACTTTGGTTAATTCGTTAGTTTGTGCTAGTTCAAATTTGGTGTGTGTAAAACAAGGTGACAATATTCCTTCTTATATATTAGGGATTTCTTTTCATGCATCAATTTTATTTTTTATTTTATTTTATAGCAATTTAGAGGATGCTCAACAAGGATCACGTCTCTGCATTAAATCGGTGAAAAAAGTTTAAAAAAAGTTTTTGTTCATTTGTACCTATATATATTTTTAAATGTTCTGATGACATAAGGTTCTTTAGCAGTTAGTGGACTCCACGCTTTTCAAAAGTAGCATTGTAGAAGCTTTAACATTAACCCCTAAACGTTCTAGCGTCCAAAAACTGGATCACAAACAGATTCAAAGCCTTGTAACTTTCTCATACAATCTCGGATGACTTTCATCCAAGTCATCTTTGCAATCCCATTAGGTTCTCTACCAATTAAAGTAAATCTCTTGTGATGAGGAGATGTTGATAATATTGAAAAGGCCTTCAAATACAAGTATGTCAAATTTGTTGGGTAGATTTTATGCTTGCAATGGACCTGTCATGTACACCTCATGTACATTTAAGCCATGCTAATATCTATGTTTAAGTCTGACATCTATTTCTGTTCAAAGGGTTGGTATGTTTAGGGATTAAATACAATGTCTCATCACCCAATCTTTAGCTAAAGATGATGTGGACTTGCCGATGATTTTGAATCTGCTACAATGATTCAAAATTAGTGGGCAAGGTTATGAAGTCAATAGTAGAAGGGCTAAAGAACCTTATAGATATATAAATTTAAATGAGACAAATGTACTAAAATGATGGAATTATTGCAATATCTTGATCTAGTTCCATATTATCATAAGGAGATGAAAGTATTAAAAAAAAAAAAAAGAAGTAAATACTAAGATCTTTGGAAAAAAAATTAAAAAAAACTTTTTTCGTTTTTTTTGTAAAGAAATTTTCTTTGAGAAGTATTTATAAATTTAGCAATTGTCAATTTATTTTTTCAAAGAACATAAAAACTTAGTAAAGATGTGTTGAGATGTACCAAGCTTGTCTCTCACTTAAGGTAATTTTTATAACCATTACATCAAATTGGTCATTTTATATGGTGTAAAAATTGTTATACCCAATTTAGCAATGCCACCAATGTACTGTGATGAATGCTACAAGGACACTACCATTATTAATGTTGAAAAGATTGTCCTTATGATAAATATTTTGGACTATGTTAAATAGTAATTTCAATATTAATGTTGACAATATCTCTATCCAATCGCTAGTATTGAAGCTATCAAAAATCAAAAATACCAACCACTTATCAACAACATTATTAATTTAGGATGGAAAGTTGACCCACTCATAGTCATCACGGCAGGAGCTAGAGGCACAACACATGTCCCATCAATGAAATCCCTTGAAACTAAATTTAAGCTACCAGAAACCGCCATTAAACACTCATTCAAAGAAATAAATACCATTGCTATACATCATGCCGGATCAATTATTCTACATAAAAGAAAAATAGAAAATAACCAACCATTACCAATAGATTAATGAATAAAACAAAACTATCAAAGAAAAGGAAGGTAATGATGAAGACCACTACTTATTTCTTTTATATACTTCAGTTTAGCTCAAAGCACACACTTGTCTCAGGTAGATGGGACGGGGCCGGTTGGTTGGAACAAACTTTCCTGCCTATGATTAATTCACTAGCAACACCAAGCCACGTATATCACAATAAACGCTCAGACGGACCCAACGGGAATCGAACCCGGACCGTATAATTGTAACATAAGCGTCCTCCTCCAACCAACCTTGGAATCATGACTTGGCGACCACCAGCAAAACAAACACCAATTTATACCCACGCTAGTATTAACTAATGAATTTTACTAGTGTTACTAGTATTTATTTTTGGTCACTAAAGTGTCTATTCTCGAAAGAGGTGAGTAGTCTTGTACCAATGGCCCTTTGTCCGGTGGGCACTGGCTCATTGTCAAGACGAACAGACACTTTATTCACGCCGGCCTCGAAAGAGGACCGGAGTTCATATCTATTGAAGCTATCATAAGGGTAGCAACATTAATTGTTGCTACTTTCCTCTTTGCACAACCTACTCAATCTCCTAGAAGAATCAATGATAATAGACTAAAAAAAAACCTTTTTGACTCAATTCCATCATAAGTTTTTAAGAACGACCAATGAAAATTAAAGATTTTTTTGGAATAACTAAAAGAAATTGAAATATTTTTGTATGAAGGGTGACCATTTAAGGGTAGTTTAACTTTTGTACAATTACATTCTATTTTCAACTTAAAAAACTCATAGAATATTACATAAATGTTAAAAAATTTATAAAACAACTTGGGTTGGACTTCTCTTAAGATTATCAATAATATTATAAATTTAGAATTTAGAATTTAAATTTAAATATATAAATATATAAATATATAAATATATATTTAAAACTTAATTTTCTTTCATTGGACCAGAATGGCGACGTGGCAGCTGAAGTGGGCTGATGAAAGGCGACGTGGCAGATCCACGGTGACAGGGAGCTGAAGCGGGCTCCAAGACCAAATTAGGGTTTAGCGGTCGTCTGTGGTATCCGCTGCTCTGCATTCTTCGAGTGTCTGCACGCGATCTGGCCCTCTCTTGCCCCGCTATTTCTTCTTCGCCTTCCTTTCCTGCAGATTTCTGTGTCCCTGGACCTTGATGCAGAATTTTGGGACAAATCCGGCCTCTTTTGAGTGAGTTTTGAGTAAGATCTGGTTTCAGTGCGTCATGCAGGGGGCCCGGGTGCTGGCCCGTGCTCTGGCAGCGGCAGGTCGCCAGCGTCTCTCGGTCCCGACGAAGCTCGGTGGAGAATTTGCCGAAATTTGTAATGGCGTGGGATACAGGCCGGCTTGGCGGGACATTATGGGAGCGGCGGGCGTTCACTCGTTTACCTCATCGTCACTGTTTCCGAAGGTATAGCTTTCTACGATCTGATCAGACTTAGCCTCTTTTCGGAATTGGCAACAGAGCGATGTGCAATACGAAGCGATGTGCAAATCTTGGAAACTAATGCCGAGTTAAATCAAATGACCTTTCTAGCACAAAAGTGTTGAAACTACTACTATACTATGTTTTTTTAAACTTCTTAGTCTTGATGGAGGCGAAAACTGATATGAAGCTTTCTCGAAATCGGAAATCGAAAAGCATTGATTTAAATTTGAAGCATTAGGCGAAAAGGCTAGAGTTGAAGCAAAGAGGCTCGCCCTTGGTACTGTAGTGTTTACTGGATTTTGGTGTTCAGCAACGTTGTCAACCTAGGCTTTATTCTAGCTGTAAGCAAAAAGATCAGTGAACCCCTAAGCGTCCACCGTGTATTTTTCTGTAGTGTAGGAAAATTGGACCCCCTGATGCAAATCATCTGTTTGTGTGAAAATGACTTCAGTTTGACACGATCGACACTGTTGATCTTGTAGTATAGAACTGTAAGAGCTTTAAAATGATTTGTATTGCAATTAGAAAACCGAGGTAAAATGAGAAAATGCCACCGTTGCAAAGTTCAGTGCTGCAGATGGCCATATTGGGCGTTTTAGACGCTTAGGGTTTATGTGAATGTGCAGTGTTGATTTGACCTAAACTGAGAGCCAAGTCATTGTTTCGGAAATGCATTGCTGGTTCTCATTCTTACGTTATGTCTCTCGCTATAGTTAAACGGCATTTAGTGTGCTTTCCGCTGTTGTGACTTGGTTTTAGGGTTTTAGTAGTATTTTTCGCTGATTTCTGGCGTGCAGTAAATGATTTTTGCGTTGGACGAGAAGTTTTTCACTTACTACAATTGGATCCTTGTGTAGGCTACTAGATTTACCAGTCGGGGCTGCCGGATGTCAACGATGTCAATAGGAGCTGGATCAGTGAAGGAGGTGGTTTCTCTCGTGAAAGGAGGTGTGGTGAATCAAAAGAGAGTTGGAACATGGCTTTTTGGTTGCACTGGATGGGTGTTTAGCATGGTAGTACTAGGAGGCGTGACACGCCTCACTAGATCTGGATTATCGATGACGGATTGGAAGTTTGTGGGAAGTTTACCGCCTCTGACGGAGGAGCAGTGGCAAATGGAATTCTTGAAGTACCAATCGTCTCCTGAGTACAGGCGGTGAGTCTTCAGCTATATCTACTGTAAGTCCACCAATGAAAAAAAGGAAGATCATAGTCTTCTGGTCATGGTTCTTGATTTAAACTGCAAAATAATGAACCATACTCAAAAAAATACACTGACTGTTTCAGTTCTGTTTGCTAGCCTTTTATTTGATTGTTGATTGTCGGTTGAGGTTTAATCTTTAACCCCCAAATGCTTAGAGCATTCCTACCCATGCACGCTAGGACTAACTTACTGAAATTATTCATCTACATTTGAAGGGCCCTTGCACTCACACTCCCCCACCCTTGCACGCCCCTCACATATCAAAAGTGCGCATCAAATAGTCAATGGACCAATCACAAGTAGAATGTGAGGATATAGTCAACTAAATAGTGATTTGAAGGCCCAATTTCTAACACGCTAGGATTGAGAGTTGAGAGGTATTTTTGAAGGGCCCTTGGCACTTTTCATCTACTTCTTGAGTGTGAGAGACTCTGGGAAGGCATGGGTGGCCATGCTCTTACCAGGTCTTGGCCATAACTTCAATATGCAAAAATAAATGACTCCCACAACTTTTTTGAAGTTGATATGATAAGCAGTTATCCATCCAGTCAAACTTGAAAAACTTTTCATAGTGCTTTGTCAAATCAGTTTAGAAGCATTTAAATATTAAAATTCACCAAATTTTATTTTTATTTTTATGTTGAGCATGAATTCTGGTACATGAGTCGATAAATTGTAAAATCATCAACTTGGGATAACATGTTTGCAAACTTAGTCATTTAATGTGTTCAAAGTCTTTAAATGTCTATGTATAGTAATTTACATAATAAAGAGTATTAATACCTGTGGTTTTGGTTTTTGTATAATTTAAGAGATCAAGAAAATAGCACGATTAGAAAGCTAGCTTGACCCTGAGTCTTCCAATACCCAATATGTCTTCCTATTGGATGGAAGCCATGGTTGAATGTGATGAATTAGACTTATGTCCTGCACGGCATTTAGGGTTAAGGGTGAATGTTGAAAATTGCTGCTCATAATGCAGGGTGAATAGGGGGATGAGTCTCAATGAGTTCAAATTCATTTTCTGGATGGAATACGCACATCGAATGTGGGGCCGAGCCTTGGGTATTGTTTTCGCTGGTCCATTTGCCTACTTCGTTCTCAGGGGATATATATCACAACGCCTTGGGTTAAGACTATCTGTCTTGATGACCATGGGAGCTGCACAAGGCTTTGTTGGGTGGTGGATGGTCAAGAGTGGGCTTGAGGTATGTATTCCTCTTTATATTCATCGATATCATTCTCGCTGGGTTCAATGCACAAGCGTTGGATTAGGACAATTGCCAGTGGTATTTTCTGTGATAAAATCATGAAGTGTATTTGCAGGAGCCGGAGACAGAGTATATTCAACCCAGGGTGAGCCCATACAGGCTTGCTGCGCACCTCACATCAGCCTTTGCCATTTATTCAGGTCTTTTTTGGACTGCTCTGTCTGTGATATCTCCTTGCCCCACTGTTGCTGGAGAAGCCAGTAGGGCTGCCATGAAGGTACGACGATTTGCAGTTCCAGTGGCTGCTATTGTTGGCATCACTGCTATCTCAGGGGCTTTTGTAGCTGGAAACGATGCAGTAAGTTCTCTCCTGCTCCCCGCATTGTGTATTGCATGTGAACCCTTGAGCGCCCAAAATGGCCAATAGCGGCTGCTTTCATATTTATTGGTAACAAAATATACCAATCGAACGAAGAAGTTGTGCCCCATATTTTTTAACACTAGAAATTAGTTTTGAAGGTTACTGCAATCAGCTATTACCTTCTATAGAGCACTTCTAATTTTAAGTTTAGGCACCGAGTGTTTAATTTGTAATCTTTAAATGCTTAAGAGGTCTTGGACAAAACCTAGATGTGCCGTAATATTTTTATGACTTCCTCAACTTTTTGAAACTTGCAAGATGTTGGGCATCATGTATAGAATTAGTGGGACCGTGTCCTTGAGCACGTTGATGTTGGTATAATGGATATAATCTATTATACATTGAGCATGGGTCGTCTGACTCGACTTGTTCTGGGCTGGAATGGTCGAGTGAGACACACCCATTCTCAAATGTATAATAGATTACATTTACAAACTTCAATAAGTATTTGCCAAAAAAATTTAGAGATAATTAACTTTGGATGTTCATGAAAAATATTTTCTATTTTTAGCCTGATAAGATTGGCTTAGATTGTGTTTTACGTTGATTGGTGAATTTTTTTATAGTGAAAAGATCATTACATCCTCCAAATAGTACTTTAATACTAAGATATTATTGGACAGTTTGTCTGGGTGTTAGTACTCCTTGAATATATGCAACCAAGTTGTTTAGTGAGTGATTTATGATTTTGAGGTTTTCTTCTTCCTGTTTTATTTGTCCTCATTCTGTGCTACATGAGAACCAGTTTGTGTTTCTAGCGCAAGTTTTTAATTGGAGGTTGCAGGGACATGCATACAACACTTTCCCGAAAATGGGGGATCATTGGATTCCCGAGGGATTGATGGACATGAAGCCCTTTTTCCGTAACTTCTTCGAGAACACAGCTACAGTTCAGGTGATTCTTCCATTCTTTCATCATACAGCTTACAATCTGGTTTATCATCGTGAAGAGATTTGTTGCAGCATGAAGTAATTGCAGGTCCTTTTTGTTCAGTTTGTATATCGATAAGGCTTTCTATTCAAGTACTCCCTCTGTTCCGAAATAAAAAGCACCTGTGAATTTATGAATACATTGATTGGGCGAGCCATGGCATCATTGGTTAATTAATGTGATGTATAGCGCGCTCGATGAAGTAAGCTCGGGTACAGTAGGTGAGCGGAAAAAGCAAAAGTTTGTTTCAAAAAATATGCTCCCACTAGCTTTTTATTTCGGAACAGAGGGAGTACTACAATCCAAAAGGATAGAATAGTTTTTATTCCAGTATGTTGTTTGTTAGCTTTGCTTACATTGTGGCCACTGTTGGGATTTCAGCTGGATCATCGCATATTAGCTACCACAACGTTAACGACTATAGCAGGAATGTGGTTAGCTACTCGAAAGCTGACCGTAGATCCACGCATTCGGACTTTATTGAACGCCACTTTCGGAATGGCTGCTCTTCAAGTAACGTTCTCATATGCTTCTTTTTATTCTTGAAGAGACTGAACATTGAAGGTGTATCTTGTAGAAGCCGGGTTGTTGGCTATCTTGGTTTGTATGTGTGAATTTTTTTTTTCAGCCCGTTTTCTTACAACGTTGTGGAATCTGTCCATGAACAGGTAACCTTGGGAATCTCAACATTATTGATGTATGTGCCAGTCTCGCTGGGAGCAGCCCACCAAGCTGGTGCCCTCACTCTTTTTAGTCTTGTGCTCAGCCTTGTGCATGCTGTGCGCCGGCCATTGCCAGGATCCATGGCCGCGGCACAAATTTTCCGGACGAGCAAGGTTTCTCTATAACTGTGGAGGTAGGCACTATTGAATTATCATTTTTCCAGGGACTGTCATTAGAGCATGCGCACCCTACGACTGAATGAGCCCTTGACTCTGGAAACTCGATGAAATATGCTTGTATTTAATGTTGTTTTTGCAAGGCAGGTGAGAGAGCCACTAAATATGAGCCACATATAGTGATGCCTCTATAGTCCCTCTATAGCTAATTCAAGGAAGGATTTGGTATCCTAGATTGATGGACAATAATGATTACCCATGTATAGTGATCGTGATTGGTTCACGCACTATAGAGAGGGTGATTATAGCAGTTCAAGGATGTGGAGATGATAGCTTGTGACACCAAATCTTGGATGTGGTTATAGTGGTCAAGGGTGAATTGAAGGGCGAAGGTTGTGCATGCTCTTAGACACCAAATCTTGGATGTGGTTTTAGTGGTCAAGGGTGAATTGAAGGGCGAAGGTTGTGCATGCTCTTATTCAAAGGGAGAATATGTAGGTGAAAATATTGATATTAAGCCTGATATTATGAAATCTGGGTTCATAGGCAAGCAATTCCTCTTGCATTTGATCGATGATTAACCCACTCTTTGAATTGAAATAATAATTGTGCATGGACTGCTGTGCATATGATTCACATGGTGGCAATTGGAAAAATACATCTGTTCTTTTCCAAGGATGAACAAATGGAAGTTTTCATAGCAATTGAAATTGTATTTTTTCTAACAGCGTATGGATTTTTGAAGTGTGCTGCCCTACTCTATGGAGTGGTAATTGTATACCCCAGAATTAACGAAAAGTACATCCGTAAGGTTGACTTATTTAGAATGGTTACAATATGTCCTTTTAGGGCAGATAGAATGTCTAGGCTCTAAATTTCTCTTGTTCTTTGATGTTTTTACATCCAAATATTAGATGTGGTCATTCACGTAGCTATTGTCACTTGAAACTTTGATTGTGACCACTAGGTTAAATCACCTCATTAGAGGTATTTGCAAAGTAAAGGAGTGGGAGACCCTTGCTTATGTGGTGGGGAAGAATCCACAAGGGTCTTAGAATCTTACATGTAGAATCACCACAAGTGTCTCAGAATCTTACATGTGGTGAAGAATCCATGTGTGTTGTGGGGGTGGGGCAAAACCCAGTGGCCCTCTGAAATTTTCCGCAAAAAGATCTCACTCCGTGTTTGTTTTTGGTTGCAAACTAAGGTTCTGAATTTGAGTCTTGACACCTAAACGTGGATATCTCTATTGTAATCTAGTTTTTTTCCTTTTGGAAAAATGGTGGTATTAGAACAAGTGGTTAAGGTAGGATGTCCTAAAACCACTAACTTAAGAAATATGGCCTCATTTCTACAAGGTTATTTATGAGAAATATTTTTCGGTCAGTTGGAAGAAGATTTCTCACGAAACGCACAAATTTTCGCAATTTAACCCCTAACTGCCTAAGCGTCCATTTTTTGGACGATGTACAGATTTCATCCATAATTTCTCATCTGCCATGCACTTTTAGCATTGTGGAATTTTTACTGTAGATTCTATGGGAAGTTAGCTTCATGCATATGTGATCTGATTAGAAAGGGGATGATTTGTGAAATTTTTATGCCTCATTTCATGTTGTAGTGATTCACCCAAAATAATGAAGATTTCAGTGTAAAAGTGCTCTAAAAAAAGTCAACTCATATAATTAAGCAACCAAAAAATCTCCAAAAATCACTACACTTAGAGTATTACATTTCAACCAATCACAATAAATTTCATCCGTAGATTGTCAATATTTTATTTGTAATTGAATTACAAAATAATTTTGAATTTCACGTTTCAAATTTTATACAAAATTATTGGTAATAGCAATCATAGATCTAACCGTATGGATAGAATCTAAAATTCATAATGTACAACTTTTATTAATATATCAAGTTCAAAATATCCCTCTAAGCTGCATTTTATAATGCATCTTTGCAAAATTGCCGAATTTGGAGAGGGCTCTAGGCATTTAGAGATTAATTCCCAGTATTCAAACTGATACAAATTTTTGAAGTGAAAAGAACTTCGTGACCCAAATCAGACCTCTAGGTTTCCCCATGTTCATACCATGTGGTACTAATTTACACTCGTAATGATACCCAAAGCCACCAACTATTTCTTCGCAATGCTTGGCATGCCATTGGTCTACTTGAATAGTGAAATTGGTGGTTTTGAGTCTCAACTATGGTGGCCCCAAGAAAGCTCTACATGTCATAATTGAGGGAGGTGGTGGTTTTAGGACATCCTACCTTAGTCGTGTAGTCTATGCTTTGTTTTCAAGGAGTTACATGGTTGAACGATGTAAACAAGTTGTAAAAGTAAATGTAGGATAAATATAGAGACTATGCGACTAGTCGCTTGTTTTTATTGAATCGCCAACCATGCCATTTCAGTTTGGGTACCTCTACCATTACCTTAGGCTAAACATTTGCAATGGATTCATCTACAATATCCAAAGTCCTCCAGTCTAACTATGCTCTATAAACTTTGTAAGGATGCAAATGCCAAGAAGTGGTTTGTGAATAGATTGAACAATTCTTGTACGTAGGGAAAAAAGAATAAATTTCATCGAATTTTTTGTTGTGAAGTTTTGTCAATAGTGTATTTAGGGCCGCTTCACACTATGGCTGTCCGAGTTGAGATGCCGTGGGATTGAGTGGCCAAACTTTGTTGAGAGTCCAAAGAAATGGGTTGCAAATAGGGAACAAAATATAGTTTTGATTTTTTATGAAAAAAATCGACGGCCTCTTGAGCATAGTTTGGGTTTCCAGTCCTGTCCGACTTAAACTTCTTTCGAGAGTCTGTTGCCTTAGTCAAAAAGTGCTGCTATGTAGGCATTTTGGAGGGTGACGGCCTTTGGACTTTGGCCTCTAGTGTGAAGGGTCAAGAGGCCGAATTCTTGGTTTGTTGTAATCAAATTACAAGAAATCAAATTATAAGACTTTGGCCATAGTGTGAAGCGGCCCTTACATCATTATTATAAATTCAAGTTCAATTGCTACTTCAAAATCCAACTCTATTACATTGTTAGTAATTTATAAGAACAGTAATTTGAGTATAAATGATCAAATTCAAAAATCTTTGAATACTAGCAATGTAAAGGATGATGTCTCTCATAACATGATAAAAGTTGTATTTTTTATTAGTGACAATTTGATAGATGTGTTTTTATAGTTGACCTTTTTTTATACACAATGGAGGAGAGTGTGATGCGTGATGCATTAACTAATCAATGTGGTATCTGATCCTCTTTATTGTAAAACAAAATGTACACTTCAACATGGTCAACATTCATCCCTTCTATCTACTATCATACCTTGAAGCCTCAAGCAAGTGAAATAAAGAATGAACTTCTTCCATGCTTCTTATATCCTATGGGAAGAAATTATAATGCTTCAAAGGTGTAAAGATGCTCCAAAGGTGTCAAGTCTACAAATTAATTCCACTTCACTTCTTGTAAATGGAAGGAGAATCTAATGCATGATGCATTAATTAATTAATGCGGTACCTCGTCCATTTGATTATAAAACAAGAAATATAGGTGAGCATAATGAACAAGCATCCCTTCTATCTACTACTTTACCTTGAAGCCTCAAGTGTGAATAAATAAATGAACTTCCTCCATGCTTCTTATAGATAGATAGATAGATAGAAACTCTGGTCCCTTTTCAAGGCCGGCATGAATAAAGTGTTTGTTTGTTTTGACAATGAGCCAGTGCCCACTGGACAAGGGCCATTGGATCATGCTTTTTATACCCTCCATGTGGGAGCGAAAATTCCAATGCTTCAAAGGGGTAAAGAGGAAAAAGTCTACAAGTTAATTGTACGTTATATGATAGACTAGGTTGGTCTGTCACAATAAGACTATTATGGCGATAATACTGTCATAGAGAGCGTGTTTAGGTGCATGCGTAATTTAATAAAATCTATAATCTATTATATATTACTAAAATTGTTGTTAACAAGATCTCAATACAATTCGTTAAGAGCAAAATATAATATTTAAAAAATATTAGAAATTTTGAATACACTACATGAGTATTTTGTATTCTACAATGAACTTGCAATATAAATTGTCATTCTATGGTCCAACTTCCATCCTTAATAAAAAAAAGAATTTTTTAGGGGCTTTAGGGGTACCGAAAACTACATTTTGAGTGAGCTTTTGAGAAAATAGTAGTAAAGAAGTTGTCTTGAAGTATGGAGGGTTCTCAATCCTTCGATTTTGTGGCAAATGTCTATGGAGTCACTTCATGGCAAATATCTATGGAGTCACTTCATATCAAATATTCAATACAATACAACAAACTTCCTGGCGAATATCCATGGACTTGGCTCGAAGTTTGTTTTGTCATAAGATGACTCTATTGATATTTGCTCGAAGTTACTTATTGAGTTGGTAATGCTTATAGAAAATCTCAACACTACATGAGCACATTGGAGAATGAATGTGCATGAAATGGCCCTTTCAAGAAGTTGCTTTCTATTCTTTAATAAAACAATGGTACTATTCAATATGTACAATGCCTTTATTCCTCTCAATTCCTCTTCTCTTGATATGGCAAATATCTACTATGGAGTCACCTCATGGCAAATATCTATAGAATTATTTTATGGCAAATATATATGAAGTTTCATGGAAAACATTTATGAAGTTACTTTGTTGCAGATATTTATGAAGTCAAATTACAAACAATTTAAGGCCTCCAAAGGGCTGCGAATTTGGCCAAAAATGCCATGCAAAAGAAAAAAAAACTACTAAATTAAACTAAAAATCTATATATTTTTTAAAATAAATTAGAAAATCAAATTTGACGTGTCTAAAATTGTCATATTTGGATTTATTATTTTATAACGTTTTTAATAATAAATGTAAAATATTAATTTAAGAATAGTTTTAATATTTTTTTATTTTTTTATTTTTTTATTTTATATTTTGCCCAAAACTTTTTTATTCATGTATGTTTATAAGGGTGCTGGCTGCTCTCACGGCCCTTTGGAGACCTCAAAATTTTTCTAATGCTTCATGGCAAATATCTATAGAGTCACTTCATTGCAAATATCTATGGGGTCACTTTATGGCAAATATCTAGTGAAGTACAACAAACTTCATGGTAAATATTTAGGACAATACATCAAATTTTATGGCAAATATACATGGACTTGACTTGAAGTTTGTTTTGGCTCGAAATGACTCCATCGATATTTGTTCAAAGTGACCTATTGAGTCGGTGATGCTTATAGAAAATCTCAACACTACATGAGCACATTTGAGAATAAATGAGCATGAAATGGCCCCCTTCAACAAGACGTTTTCTATTTTTTATAACAATGGTACTATTCAATATGTATAGTGCCTTTATTCCTCTCAACCCCTCTTCTTCTCGATATGGTTAATTTTCATTTAATATTTTTAAATTGCATGGTAGGGTCAGATGCTCCTTTTGTTCCAAAAAATCATGGATAATTGTAAAATTTATTATTAATATAAAACTAATTTTGGGTGGTTAATAAACATCAAAGGACCATCTAAAAGTAATTTTATATAAAGAATATTTTTCCTATAATCATCCATGTTTTTATTAAATTTATGTAAGCTATTGCATTGCAACATGACTATACCATGCATTAACCATGAACAAGGGTTTCGTTAAAAATGCCTATTGAAATGTGCACTATTTTTTGGGATTATTTTTTTAATATTTTAATCACAAATTTTGGTATGTATAAGCAATAATATTGTACTTTGGCTAGAGTCTTTTCAGATATTATTGATTGAAAATAAATCCAAAGCAAGCTATGTAAAATATATGTGTGTCATATTTATTTGGTGCTTTAAGTTTATAATCAAGAATTTTTTATAATATTAGATCAATTAAACGGATAAAAAACATTATTTTGTGTATCTTCAATAATTTTTCGTAAGTTTAATAGAAAATGTAACACTTACACCCTAATTTTTAGTTAAAAGATTGAAAAATAAACCAATCCTAATTGGCAAGACACTCCATGGAAGTAAACACATTCAAAATGATAAATTCAGAAAAAAAAGAATAATGTACTTGTGTCACCTTAAATTTGAATACTTAAAAACAATATAAGTCAAACAAAAAAATAAAGCATGTGTCTTATTTATGTATTTGAAGTTCTAAAATTTAATAATTAGAACAACAACTAAAAAATATATACTAAGTTTTGAGAACCATATCCATAGTGGTAATCTTAATAAATCCATACAATCAATTAAACCAATTTTGTATTTAAATTTACATATTACAATGTATACTATAATGAGATTGAATGTGTGGTACTTTTTATAAAAATAAACTTTAAATCATAAAAAAATCTTATTGAAGCAATTCCAAGCAAACAAACTGAATTCAATTTGTTGATTATGTGTTTATACAGTAAATTCTTTGAAGGAGTTTGAAAAAAGATACACCATGATAGTAAAACACAATAATATATAGTATACTCAAGTAATAAGTTACATGGTAACAAATATTCTATACTCTATATCATATCACTATAATACTATAATATATTATTAATATCAACTAAACAAATCTAGCCATCCAAAGAGTCTAAACCCAAGCCTAGAGAAAACATATCCTTGCGCATATCTGGATGTATCAATGCATTTTTTTCTTTGGGGAGGCCTTTGAAGGCCCGCCCCCTTTACTCCGCATGAGAAGTCCTCCAAAAAGACCTCCTAAAATCACACAATAACATCAACAAACAAACAAATAGTCAATATGCATGAAAAACTACGAATAATAAGAATAAGTGATCTTTACTAAAAGAGTGCGACATGTGCCACACCTCCAAAAACTCCAATTGCAAAAACACTCAAATTTATAAAAGATTCATTCTTTGTACAATCAATCAAAGAAATGCCACACCTTTCAATATAACATCAACAATAGGAGTAAAGCATGTGCATCACCCCCTCAATCCTACATAAGCAAAGAAACTTAAGTACAACTAAATTCAAAATTATACAGAAAGAGTGTGGCAGTGCCTCACTCCCTAAATTCAAGAAAAACAACAATGCAAAAATTACATACCATCACATCAAGAATAAGAATTAAACACATTGAGTGAGACATGTGCCTCATCCCCGAAATCCCATATGAAAAATAACAACTAAAAACGTTATAAATAAAAATTAAACACAAAGGGTGCCACAACCTCACAAAAATATGAGAGTATAAACTCAATGACATCAAAAACAAAAATCAAACACAACGGAGGAGGCATGTGCCTCACCCTCACAAAAATACAAGAGCATAAACTCAAAAACATCAAAAAAAATTAAACACAAGGGGGTGAGCCATGTGCCTCACCTTCACAAAAATATGAGAGCTTAAACTCAATGACATCAAGAACAAAAACCAAACACAAAGGGGTGAGGCATGTGCCTCACCCTCACAAAATTATGAGAGCATAAATATAAGGGCATAAACTAAATGACATAAAAAAAAAATTAAACACAAAGGGGTGAAGCATGTGCCTCACTCTCAGAAAAATATGTGAATCTAAACTCAATGACATCAAAAACAAAAATCAAACACAAGAGGGTGAGGCATGTGCCTCACCCTCACAAAAATATGAGAGCATAAACTCCATGACATCAAAAACAAAAATCAAACACAAGAGGGTGAGGCATGTGCCTCACCCTCAGAAAAATATGAGAGCATAAACTCCATGACATCAAAAACAAAAATCAAACACAAGGGGGTGAGCCTTGTGCCTCACCCTCAGAAAAATATGAGAGCATAAACTCAAGGACATAAAAAAAAAAAAAAACTTAAACACAAAGGGGTGAGGCATGTGCCTCACTCTTAGAAAAATATGAGATTATAATCTCATTGACATCAAAAACATGAATCAAACACAAAGGGTGAGGCTTGTGCCTCACCTCCAAAATGTCACATGAGCAAAATCAATCAAGTACAATCAAAATTGAAATCAAACACAACGGGAGTGAGGCATGTGCCTCACCTTCTAAATTCTACATGAGTGAAATGCATAAATACAATCAAAACGAGAACCAAACACATGGAGTGAGATATGTGGCATACATTTGGTATGTTTGCATAATGAACATAGAATGAGATTGTGATTACGATGCAAGGAGTGAGGTATGTGGTGAGTTTAGAAATTTAAAATCAGATTGCAATTCAAGTAGTGAGGCATGTGCCTCACTCCAAAAAATGTTCACAGAAACTCCACACATCCTCCTCAAATTGAAAATAAAAAACATTGAATTTTAAAATTTAGAATTTGGTAATAAGTGACATGAGAACTTAATTACAAAACTCATAATCTAGATTTTGAGATTGTGTCATCAAGTGATATATGTCCAGAACCCTAAATATTTAGAACTTTAAAGGAATGTGAGTCATTAGAAAATATCTGAGGCCTCTAACGGTCTGTGAGTTCGAATGTCCCGTTCCCGCTATTGCGAGCGTCCTGCTTCTTGCCTGTGCCTGCCGTGTCATCCAAAATCTTTCAAGGTTGTTGGGTCTGCCAAATACTATCGTGCCCTCTGGCATGCGACGGTCACTGGTGTGTCAAATGCAGCGGGAAATTTAAAGCGGGAAGCAGCGCTGGCAGAAGTTTTCTGGAGGCGAAAATTTTCTACGCATTGCCCTGACGGGAGGGTTGCAGAGGTTTCTGTTTGCAGAGGCGAGGTCACTCAATCACCTGTGAGAGTACGACGTGCACAGGAGAAGAGAGCGCAATCGCACGCCACTTGCTTCGGTCGCTTGGAAATCTGCTTCTCTACGGTGTAATTGTTAAATCTTGCTCCTGCTCGTCAAGTTGCCGATTTCGTAGTGAAATCGTATTCCGCGTTGGCCTTGACCGTCCTTCCTTCCTTTTCGCACGCCCCGAGGAGGCGCACAAACACGGACGACGGAGATCGGGTTTGAGCAGCCAGCATAGAGTTGACGCAGTGAGAGGGAGGGTGAAAGTTGTTGTCGAGCGCAATCACACGCCAATCGCACGCCAATTCAGAGCGCAATCGCACGCCAATCGCAATCGCACGCCAATTCAAATGCCGCATCAATCTCAACCTCAGGTGCGAATCTCAACCTCAGGTGCGTCCTTGTCTTCCTTCCTTTGCTTCAACCTCAGGTGCGTCTTTGTCTTCCTTCCTTTGCTATTGCGCTGCGCATCTCAACTCCATAGCTGCTGCTGCTGAATTCTTATTTTTATTGCTTTGCTTGATATCTTTCTTTCTTCTGCTTGCCACATCCTTGCAAGTGCATTCTTGTTCAAGCCTGGTTTACATTGGCAAGTCCTGCATTGAATAGGTCTTATGTAGACTTCTTCCTACATTGAATAGGTCTTATGAATCCTTGGTTCTTATCACCAAACTCTATTATGTCAGATGCAGAGACTAAGGATCTCCAAAGTACTCCAAACAACCAGAGCCCAGGGATGAAACCTAGAATCAAGGTTAGGGTGGTTCATAACTGGAGCAGTGTTCGAACTGGTCGAGCTAGCCCTAATTTGTTAGATCGTGTTCAGGTGAGTTTTTTTGCTCATTTTCACTACATCTCAAATTCTATCATTCAAAAAACCTCGTGATTATTTGTTGATTATACATTCACTCTGGTCATTCATAGGAGTGGCTTGTCTTTGTCTTGGTGCGAACAATGAGCCAACAGAACTAGATTGAAGTTTGATAGAGGAGTAGATTCTTGAATTTAGGGTTTAGGGATAATGTGAAGAGAGGTAAGTTTGCTTCGGAGCAGACAAGATACTGAGTTTTCGGATGTTTACTTGGCATCAGGGGAGCGACTGTTGAAGATGTGGAAGCAGAGAAGGAGATGATTGAGTTGGATGCTGTAAGTACTTACAATCACCAATAGTTCATTGCAGGATAATGTACATGGTCTTTTGCTGCTAGTTGCCAGATTTTTTTGCTGCTAGTTTGCCCCCATGTGTTTGTATGTATGTAGGTCTACTGCATTCAATTGTTGTGTGTGCGTCCAGATTGTGAGTGTCCAGATTGTTGAATCTTTGGCACAAGTGTCATCGTTAACTGCCGGTACAGGAGTAGTTTCTTGAAATCGATTTATAAAATGTGAAGGGAGGAAATGTTTCTCCGGTCGCAGCTTTCATCTGAGAACTTCTGACTACAGAGTACTTCTGAGTACTTTCGCAGCTTTCATCTGACTACAGATTTTTAATAGAAGGTTTGTATTGTTTTTGCAGATATGGTATTTTGCAAGAATTGGACAAAAAGAAGCATCCAAATGGGCCGTATCTGTGCAAGCTGAATATTCAGAATGAGTCCTCACAGCAAAATCGATGCCATTGTGGTTTTCAATTCAAGGAACCCAAATGGCGACTGGATTCCAACAAAAGTAGGCGTTGGCTCGTGGGTTATGTTGCAGCCTGGGAAGCAAGGAGGTCATGCTAGAGACGCACAAAAACATAAAGGAGAAGTAGGATACAAAGTGAGAATTGTGAAGTTCAAAGTGGAGAAAGGGTCATCTGTGGTTTCGAGCGTTTATGTGCAGCACGCTTATGTACATCGTCAGCTCGATTTGGAGCCCACAGTTCAACATGGCGGTGCAAATTGTACTACTCAAAATCCCAAAACCTATTTTTTGTGTGAATTCTTGTACACCGATCATGTAATTTCTTAGTACTGATGCAAACAATAACCATGTTGACATTGTTGTTTCCATTGGCTACAGATTTGTACCCGTCTGGTTTTTTTGATTGGGTGCAGCCAAAGTCCATAATAGATGTGTTGTATGTTCTGCATGCGGATGTGGGCGAGCCTCAACGAGGACACTACACTTATAAGCAATTGCTGAAGATGGGAGTGTATTTCTACAACGCACTGTACATTCCACGTAGCTCACCACATCTATTTGGTCGATTGGAGTCAATTCCATTGCCAACTTTTGAAGATCCAGAATGGCCGATACCAGACATAACAACAAGCGAGTCTTTCAGGAGTAAGCTACACTTTGATTTTCTAAATTCTATGAGACCAAACACTTCATCCAGGTCTACCCATATTCAATGGTTTATGCCATGTCATGTAATGGTGGATCTTTTCTCTCTAGCTGCAATGCATCAAACTCCTACGATGTTTGTCTGCAAAAATTTGTCAGAAGAGTGCTTCAACTCTATAATGGATGAGGGATGGGACGTTAAAGTTACTGTTGGTTTGGACGTCATTCGGTGCACTGTGGATCGAAGTTCGGTGATTTTCAGGTATCATATTGGGCGATCTACATTGTATGTAAACTTTGTTTATAACCGTGAACGCTTGGTTGGATCTACATGGGAAAATTTGGAGCAGGTTCAAAGTAATTTGATGGTCAAAATTACATGTGTTCTACCTAACTGTGAAGAGCCTCTTGAATTGGAAGTTGGCTCAAGTTGGAGCTTTGCTAGTTTGCGACAAGAAATAACATTGATTATGGGATACGATGACCAACATGATTATGCTCTACATGAATACGTGATGTGCATGAGTGAAAATGGAGAGATCAAAGAAAAGGTAACTTCTACACAACATTGAATAGAGAAAACTTGAAGTTTAGAATGTTTCTCACTTGTTCAATTTTCCTTCATCTAACTTGCTCAAGTGGTATGTGAGCAGATTAATCCTCGCTTTGAAAGGAACAGGGTTGTGGCAGATGTGCTTCCACCGAGGGTGCTGTCACTCATCCCGGAGCGCACTTGAGGTATCAGGTAAATCATCTAAAATGACTTCAGTTTGACACGATTGACACTATTGATCTCGGAGTATAGAACAAGAGCTATAAATGATGTATTGCAATAAAAAACCTAGTTGAAATGAGAAAATGTCAGAGTTACAAAGTAAGAAAAGCAGAGACCGAAGAATAAGGATTGTAATAAGGATTTTGGCATTGTGCAGATATATTTTGGAAGGCGCGGAGCTTTAGTTTTACCAGAAGAAGATTCAGAAGAATGGCAAGGGTTCTGCTTAGGCTTATTAGGTTCGGTAATAGGTGGCTGGTCTTGATGTGCCTGGGCTCATGGTTCAGGGAGTTGACGAGGGTGTACTCTTTGTACTTGTGTAGGCCATCTTGTAATGAAGTTCTCACCTCCTTAAAGCTCATACCACCGTGTTGGAAGATTGATCTGCAATCCATTTTGTCTTCGCAATAGTCTCTTGCTGAGTGCGTATGATGCTCTTGCACAACTGGTCCAAAGTCCTCAATAATTCTATCGCTTCTAGAGAGTTAAATTATGTAAAAACGATTGCACAGTGGAGCTGTGGAAAATTACTTGCACAGTGGAGCTGGGTGATCCCTAAGGCTTTATTCTCAAGACATCTTAGCGTCCAGAAACAAGATTACAATCAGAATCAAAGTCTTGTAACTTTCTCATACAACCTAGGATGACTTTCATCCAAGTTATCTTTGCAAGCCAATTAGGAATATGACCATGGAATCATGCTTTATCTGCCACACTTAATTTTGCGACTAAAAATAATACAAGAATTCATCTTTATATTTTTAGTCGATGAAGCCACATGTCTACTTCAAATCATGAATTTTTCATAAGTTTTGGTGAATATTTGAAATTACTATGGTTTTATGAAGTGATTGTAAAGAAAATTAATATCAATTACAAAATGTATTAGAAAATTCCGATTTTTCTACCAAAGGTGTAAATTACAATGAAGAAAAGTTTAG
Source organism: Pohlia nutans (assembly GCA_022496805.1). Classification (NCBI taxonomy): domain Eukaryota; kingdom Viridiplantae; phylum Streptophyta; class Bryopsida; order Bryales; family Mniaceae; genus Pohlia; species Pohlia nutans. The sequence continues at coordinate 31,785,687 of CM040089.1, read as the reverse complement.
TTGATGAAAATAATCCGTGTATCTAAATTTAGGAAAAAATTCTACACCTTGGTGATACCTACCAAACTTGTAACTGCAATAAAACACTCAATTTTCAAAAAAATTCAAAAATTCAAAGTGGAGTAGAAACTAGACTTGGCAAGCTTCATTTTGTTTGTTAAGCTTAAATGCAATGGAACTCATTTTCATAGCCTACGTTTAGTTTAAATAGATCAAGCAAAAACATTCAAAATACACTACATGGTGAACAGTTTTTATGACTCTTTTTGTAGTTGGGACCCCATATAAAATCTTAAAATAGCTTGAATGATTTGAATTTAACTTGAAGAGGTGGCATCACCAAGCAAAAGCCCTTCACATAAAGAATTGAATGGAAATCTTCCACGCAACCGTGATTGTAAACCATAAGTAACAAAATAAACCATAAGTAACAAAATTTGTATACATAGTTTTTTGAATTAAGCGTAAAAAATGAAGGTTTGAATTTCAAATAAAAATAGATTTTATGAATTTTATTATGATTTATTATGATTTTATTATCATAGATTTTATGAATTTTTTATGAATTTTATTTATATTATGAATTTTATGATTCTATCTATACGGTTATCCATTGATAAGTAGGTCCATTGATAAGTAGGTCCATTGATAACTAATGGAAACTTAGTGTGCAGGCCATTGACAGCTTGTTGCCTATGTTGCAGTCGCATCCCAGCAATCAGGGAGAGCTCCAGTGTCCAATAATCCAATTGGTCCCCTCTCAGAAACTCCTCCAAAGTCTGTTGCAATCACATCACTGATTAAATGATAGCCAAACCCTTCAATTCAATGCAAGTTGAATGCATACCAAGAGAGGATGCATGAACTAAGTGAGAGCTCTATAGTTTTATTTTCCTCTTCTACCTCATGATGCACAACATCATCATTTTAACGAAGAGAATGATTTCCATCGCGTTAATGGCGTAAAAGTATTTACCAGTGATTAAATAATTTGATTTAATTTCTAAATCAAACAATTTGAAAAGTATCATATTGCAAGACAAGATATTATTTTAGATTGCTTCTTTGGAGTATGTTTAAAGATGAGCTTTAACCCCTAAACGTACTTGAGGTATCAAGTTCTTCTATGTCATTGTCCACAACTTCAGTTCCTCTTTGTGCATCAGTTGCTTCAGTTGGTTCATCTGTTGCTTGATTTACTTCAGCAGGTACCCAACGGCTTCCTTTCCGTTGGCATCGTGCACGCCATTGAGCAGAGTGCAGTGTGGCACTAGAGTTGATAGATGCTTCTCGCCTCTTTTGGATTCTTGCTTCATTTGACTCGTCTGTTGTGTCAATTACACTAGCCTCAAGTTCCTTGTTGTAGAAGCGGTGTTGGATAATTCGAAACCAATGTTCATATGTTTGTAAAAGTGGACTTTTTTTAATTCTTCCTCCACCATGTTGGGTGTGCTTCTGAAACGCGGCCTTTGCTGCGTGATGGGAGAATTCGAGTCCCTGGCATGACCAAACTGAAAGTGAACCATACCTTTGAACAAAATACGGGCCGTGTTTCACAAACACATGCTGCAAATAGAACATTTAGGTAGAAAAAGTGATAATTAGAACCACTGTAGAAATGTTCATTTTGGAGTAGAGTAATGTATAATAGAAATACTCATCCTTTTTAAACTGAAATGCAAAGTGAAGATTTGTACTTACAATGTAGTGTGTCACATTATGCTCTCCATATACCTTGACAAAGATTTTGCCAAATTCTTGTGCTTGTCTCTCGAAGTTGGAAACTTGATCTGTTGTCAAAGTTAACCTTGTGAAGAAAGGAAGCAGCTTCTCCAAGGAAGACCAGACCTCCATGCGCTCTCACCTAGTACTGCCATCACCTCCGGCATTCCGTTCTGCTAGGACAATGTCGCGCCATAGACGATCAGAGGTACCTTCACAAGGTGATTTTTCGAACAATTTTGCTGTGTGGGCACCACTGAGAGAAGGCTTATTAGGAATGTTGTTGTGTTTTCCAGACAACTCAGGGTCTTTAAAAATTTTAACCATTCCTCCGTGCATGCCTGTACTTGATAGCACTTTCTCCATGTCTGCTATTGCTTCTGCCTTCACTTTTTCATCTCGAATAGTCCATACATATTGGAAATGTAAGTGTAAAATCTTCTCACAAATGCGATTCAGCGCATGCAACGTGCAAATGTGCACATTTTCCAAAGGTATAGGAAAGATGGGCTTCCACCTTATCAAGCTAGCTGCATCGGATATTGGTTTACTAGGGATGTTTGATGCTAGTAGTCCACCAGACCAACCACTTGGACGTCTCTTGGCTGCTGCTAGAGCTTGGGCCTCAGTTGTTATCACTGTCTTGCACTTTTGTTGATTACAATAGATGCAGGACATGTTGGCATTTCCTTTGAGACCATAGAGGCATTTAATAGTCTTCATGTCACAAGATAAATGCCACTTTCATCAGGAATTTCCAACCCCACTGATTCTGCACTGATTCAGTGCGTTTATCGTTAAACACTGATTCCGCACGTCATACGTGCATTTAGAAGTGTCGTTACGGTACGGAAGTGACATGCATTACTAGAGTGTCGATGCAGTGTCTTTTCAATGATTATCAAAAAAGTGTTGTTTCCGCACAAAAGTCGTGCTTGACGGAATCCGTGCATTAATCGTGTATCTACATTACATGGCTAATAAGACACGGATAACATGCGGTTTTAGTTAATGCGGATTCAGTATCGTATACGTATCATATTAATGCCATTTACTATATTCGTGCGATTTCAGTATCTATTATAATGCAAATTATTTTCGTACGACATCCGTGTACAATATTTTAATATATATTTTGGAATCTTTTGGAATCTTTTGGAATATTTCAAAATATTTTATATTATTTTGGAATATGTTGAAATATTCCAAGAATCTTCTTTAAATTATACTTACGGTTTAATTTCCCAGAACATTTTTAGATCTACATTTATAGAGTTTAGAAGCAATACACATTAAAATTTCAAAGAAATAACATTTTATATTTTTAGAATTCAAATTTGGTATTATTGGTTATCATTGTACTTTTCATCATAGGAGCCAAAAAAAAATAGCTCACAACCACCATGATTTTGGCAAAAAATAAAAAAATTCAAAATATTATGAAAAAAATCCTAGATATAGAAAACGTCCTGCATAATCAAGTGCAAAAAAAAATTTGGAAAAAAAGTTTTTTTCACATAGTTAAAAACATTCAAAGTCCGCTGAAACAAAAAAACAGCTCACAGCCATGATTTGCCATCACGATTTTGGCAAAAAATTAAAAAATTAAAAATATTATGAAAAAAACCCTAGATATAGAAAAAGTCCTGCATAATCCAATGCAAAAAAAAATTTGGAAAAAAAGTTTTTTTCACATAGTTAAAAACATTCAAAGTCCGCTGAAAAAAAAAACAGCTCACAGCCATGATCTGCCATCACAATTTTGGCAAAAAAAAAAACAAACTCAAAATATTCTGAAAAAAATTTGTAGATGTAGGAAAAGCCCTGTATGTTGTAGTGCAAAAAAAAAAATTGAAAAAAGAATTATATACACATGGCAAAAAATAGCCAATGGTTTCATTCTTTTATAATTACCAAAAGAATTCCTTTCTATGCATGAAGAGTTTGAGGTGGTTTGGTGGTTTGGAGCTTCATTGGCAACCGGGAGGTCGTGAGTTCAAATCCCACCGTTGGCGATAGAGCTTGGGAAGCTATGGTGGGCCCCATCGTGCGTTCGGGCAATTTCCGTGTAGTTGAAGTGGGTGGCGAGGAAAATTATTATTTTATTATTTTATTTTATTATATATTTTTTAATAATATTAATTTGATCAAATTTAGATATAGAAAGAAAATAAAATCTAGATATGGAAAAGATGATGTCGCACAAAAAACGCACTGAATCAGTGTAGTTTTAAAGACGATTAAAACACGACATTTGACGAGTATAAAGAGTGCTGAATTCATACGTTTTCAATGGATGTATCAATCGTGTCGAATCAGTACTATATCCGCTTGTACGAACATCGTGTCATATCAGTATAGTTGCGATGAATGACGCAACGATGCGGAATCAGTGCGAAAATCGTACGAACCCTTGAAATATCGGAAATCGCACTGAATCAGTGCAGAATCAGTGGGGTCCGAAATTCCTGATGTGGTTGTTTTCGAGTTCCAAAAGAAACGCATTCAGTGCTATCATGGGTTTTTGAGCAGACTCAGTTTCCAACCCTAATTGAAGCTCAAAACGCTCGCCAACTTCTAGTTGTCGACGATGTGGGCTCATTCATGGTAACATCAGGAATTTCGGACCCCACTGATTCTGCACTGATTCAGTGCGATTTCCGATATTTCAAGGGTTCGTACGATTTTCGCACTGATTCCGCATCGTTGCGTCATTCATCGCAACTATACTGATATGACACGATGTTCGTACAAGCGGATATAGTACTGCTTCGACACGATTGATACATCCATTGAAAACGTATGAATTCAGCACTCTTTATACTCGTCAAATGTCGTGTTTTAATCGTCTTTAAAACTACACTGATTCAGTGCGTTTTTCGTGCGACATCATCTTTTCCATATCTATATTTTATTTTCTTTCTATATCTAAATTTGATCAAATTAATATTATTAAAAAATATATAATAAAATAACAATATAATATAAAATAATTATTTTCCTTGCTACCCACTTCAACTACACGGAAATCGCCCGAACGCACCGTGGGGCCCACCATAGCTTCCCAAGCTCTATAGCCAACGGTGGGATTTGAACTCACGACCTCCCGGTTGCCAATGAAGCTCCAAACCACCAAACCACCTCAAACTCTTCATGCATAGAAAGGAACTCTTTTGGTAATTATAAACGAATGAAACTATTGGCTATTTTTTGCCATGTGTATATAATTCTTTTTTCAAAATTTTTTTTTGCACTACAACACGCAGGGCTTTTCCTACATCTACAAAAAATTTTCAGAATATTTTGAGTTTGTTTTTTTTTTTGCCAAAATTGTGATGGCAGATCATGGCTGTGAGCTGTTTTTTTTTTTCCAGCGGACTTTGAATGTTTTTAACTATGTGAAAAAAACTTTTTTTCCAAAATTCTTTTTTGCACTAGATTATGCAGGACTTTTTCTATATCTAGGGTTTTTTCATAATTTTTTGAATTTTTGAATTTTTTGCCAAAATCGTGATGGCAGATCATGGCTGTGAGTTGTTTCTTTGTTTCAGCGGACTTTGAATGTTTTTAACTATGTGAAAAAAACTTTTTTTCCAAAATTCTTTTTTTGCACTAGATTATGTATGATGTTTTCTATATCTAGGATTTTTTTCATAATATTTTTTATTTTTTTATTTTTTGCCAAAATCGTGGTGGTTGTGAGCTATTTTTTTTTTTGCTCCTATGATGAAAAGTACAATGATAACCAATAATACCAAATTTGAATTCTAAAAATATAAAATGTTATTTCTTTGAAATTTTAATGTGTATTGCTTCTAAACTCTATAAATGTAGATCTAAAAATGTTCTGGGAAATTAAACCGTAAGTATAATTTAAAGAAGATTCTTGGAATATTCCAACATATTCCAAAATAATATAAAATATTTTGAAATATTCCAAAAGATTCCAAAAGATTCCAAAATATATATTAAAATATTGTACACGGATGTCGTACGAAAATAATTTGCATTATAATAGATACTGAAATCGCTCGAATATAGTAAATGGCATTAATATGATACGTATACGATACTGAATCCGCATTAACTAAAACCGCATGTTATCCGTGTCTTATTAGCCATGTAATGTAGATACACGATTAATGCACGGATTCCGTCAAGCACGACTTTTGTGCGGAAACAACACTTTTTTGATAATCATTGAAAAGACACTGCATCGACACTCTAGTAATGCATGTCACTTCCGTACCGTAACGACACTTCTAAATGCACGTATGACGTGCGGAATCAGTGTTTAACGATAAACGCATTGAATCAGTGCAGAATCAGTGGGGTCGGAAATTCCTGATGCAATAGGCCAAATATCTCTTTCTGCCTGCACACTGAAATACTGAGAGCTTCCCACTTCTATCTCGGGGTTCAATGCTCGATTCATGAGAGTGATGCATAGCCGTTCCAATTTCTCACCATTTATTATTTCAGCTTCGTCCATCTTCAAGCAGAATATCAGTGGTTCGTCTTGGAACTCTGCAAGGAGTAGCAAAAGTTCATGCACATTTTTAATTACAAGGTATACAATAGAGAATGAAGAATGCTAAAATAAAATTGCGTTGTGTGAAATTGCAAGGTCTCTTGAAGAACATCAGTTTAGCAGAAGCCTTCTGATTTAAAGGCTCCTAAAAGTTGAAGTTGAAACCTCTTAATTAGAAAGTTGGATAAAATTAAAAAGTAAAAGCGTGTTGAGATAGGTTTGAGGTAGACCTCAAGCCTACCTCAACACGGTTTTACTTTTTATATTGGATTTTATATGTACATAATAATTTCGGAAAATTTCAAATTTCTAGAAACATATGTACATTGTATGTACACTACCCACTAACAAGTTTAAGTGCATTCAACTTTTTAGAAAATTACCATTAAAAATTATTTTATTTTATTTTATTTTATATATTATTTTATATATTATTTTATGTGGTGACAAACCTGTAGGTGTAATGTTGTAAAGTCGGACCATTGTTCGTTGTACAGCTTCAATATCCAAAAATAAATTGTTGAAATGCACAAGCAGCAAAATGCACAAGTGGAAGTGTGTCATACGAGCATGCTAGGTTTTATGAGATCTCACTCTTCTTTTATGTGAATTACTGATAAGAGAATAAGGCAACATCTGCAGATGTGTTCAGGTATTTATTTTACAATTTATCCTCCATAGTTTGACAATATTATTGTTTCAATCAATACACATGTGACAAGTCATTTCTATAACTGATTCATGCTTGCCACCATGAAGTTGGCTTCCCAAACATGTCATAATACAGAGAGACAACTGTATCCTTAACCTCCAAGATGTTGAATGCAATGTGAATCCCTGAACGAGTCATAGATATTGTACAGGCCGTAGGGATGAGGTTCCTGTTCTATCTAAAATCTCAAACAAAATCTACAAAGAATTCCAACTGCAAGAAATTTCAAGCCATAAAACATAATCCAAAAAACCACAAAGTTGTTGGCTTGATGTATTCAACAATATTGAGACCTGGTCTCTTGTCTGATCATCTAATCTCATTGAACCCAAACTGGCCAACATGATTCACATCAACAGAAGACAAACGACCTACCACAAACCAACTTATGAATGCCCATAGCAGTTTATGAAGCCATTAATGAAGTAAATTAAATCGAAGTACCCAAAGAAATGGACGTGTACTCCAAAGGGACCAAGAGTCTCCACTGACGTCTCCACTCTCCAGCAGCCGAGCTTCAGATTCTCGAGTAGCTTGCTATATGTCCCTTCAAAACCCAAAGTTCTACACTTCAGTAAATCTATGATGCAATCTTGACAGTGAACATCTTGATAGTGAACATCTTCTGCATCTTCTGACAATTAAAACCTTGACAGTGAACACCTTGACAGTGAACATCCTTGAACTCCAAACTTTGAACAGTGTAACAATAGGAAGTATGTTCAGCACAAAAAGTGAAGTCCCTGCCTAAAAGAAAATTAACATACTGAATGCTCAAATTCAGTAGATTTAGACAAGAGGAAACATAACTACAGCAGCTTAAACTTGATAGAGTACTTTCTCACCTTTCCACCGCAGCTTCGCACAGGTGCAACGTGCAAATAATTGTAGAAGGGTGTTTTATCCTTTCTGAAATTCAGAATCAGATCACCACTGATTAGGGATGTTTTACTTAGATCTCTCACTGATGGTGCTCAAACACACACAAACTCATTTCATTAACACTCAAATAGCTCTAGCAGAAACAACCATGCTTACAAGGGATAAGTCAACTTCATCCCTCTTGCAAGTCCTGTCTAAAGTTTGGATCTGACATTGCAATTACAGAGTTACCGCAAACGTGCAAGAAATGAAACTCACATACCAAAGAACTGGCAGTTCAATGTTGTGTACCTGTAATTTAAGATTTTGACAGTGCAAGCTTGCTCCTCCTCAACAGCTTGACGTATCTGACACATATTCATCCAGGAGTAGAAACTGGTAAGACGCCAAATGAGTGCTAACAAAGTCTTACGACCTAAAGCTTCAGCACAAATCAAAGAAGCAGAATGTCTATCTCCTGACCTATCGACTTACAACCTACAAATAAATTCCCACTTTCAAGTGAATCAGCGGGATAGGAATGTATTTTTAAATTTACCAACAAATGCACAGTGAAAATGGAACATATGAAGCAACACACTTAAATGAAGTCCTTTTGCAAATCCCTTGAAGGATGGATGGGGTTGCCATGAAGAACACACAGACTAAGAAATAGTGGCAATTTTGACAAGGTGACAGAATGTAAAACCACCTTCTGGACATCTTCGGGACTGGTGTCTGGACCTTGCAAAAATCGGCAATTGACCAGTCCACACTGTGTCAATTGACCAATCCACACTGTGTCAATTAGTGGTCAACTTGGTAGCCTCTAAGGTTTTCTCCATCCTCTCCATCTACCATAACAACTCAAGATACACGAACAAGGTCAATTACATAGACTTATTCAGAACATTAGTAGCATACACAACAATTGAATGCAGTAGATCTACATACAAACACATGGGGGCAATATCAACACGAATGATCAGAGTGAATACAATATGTGGTTCAATCAGCTGGCAGCATGTAAGGCATTTGCAATTCCGATTGATTTCCCCCACCTCTCCAGAAAAAATTCTGGCAACTAGCAGCAAAAGACCATGTACATTATCCTGCAATGAACTATTGGTGATTGTAAGTACTTACAGCATCCAACTCAATCATCTCCTTCTCTGCTTCCACATCTTCAACAGTCGCTCCCCTGATGCCAAGTAAACATCCAAAAACTCAGTATCTTGTCTGCTCCGAAGCAAACTTCCCTCTCTTCACATTATCCCTAAACCCTAAATTCAAGAATCTACTCCTCTATAAAAATTCAATCTAGTTCTGCTGGCTCATTGTTCGCACCAAGACAAAGACAAGCCACTCCTATGAATGACCAGAGTGAATGTATAATCAACAAATAATCACGAGGTTTTTTGAATGATAGAATTTGAGATGTAGTGAAAATGAGCAAAAAAACTCACCTGAACACAATCTAAAAAATTAGGGCTAGCTCGACCAGTCCGAACATTGCTCCAGTTATGAACCACCCTAACCTTGATTCTAGGTTTCATTCCTGGGCTCTGGTTGTTTGGAGTACTTTGGAGATCCTTAGTCTCTGCATCTGACAGAATAGAGTTTGGTGATAAGAACCAAGGATTCATGGTTTTAAAATGACAAGTGCAATCGATTATATACTATTGTGAAAAATATATTTCAAATGGGAGAAAGTTTTATAGCATCGAAATTAGTGAAGAACATTGCAAAAATCAAGTAAATTTAAACAGAAAGAAGTCTACATAAGACCTATTCAATGCAGGACTTGCCAATGTAAACCAGGCTTGAGCAAGAATGCACTTACGAGGATGGTGGCAAGCAGAAGAAAGAAAGATAGCAAGGAAAGCAATAAAAATAAGAAACCAGCAGCAGCAGCAGCTATGGAATTGAGATGCGCAGCGCAATAGCAAAGGAAGGAAGTGACCTACATGACACGGAAGTGTAGGTTTCCGTGGTGCGGCACCTCGAGGGGGCGAAGTTCATGAGAGACGGTACGCCATGCAAGGTCAGGAGGTGTAAAGCTTACTCTGCGTCGTCCACGCCCCGGGGCTCTCGGTCTTGGTCTAGCGACAAAGCCGAAGCACTACTGCGACCGAAGCAAACTTCCCTCTCTTCACATTAACCCTAAACCCATTATACTCGGAAACCAACGCTTCCAGACAAGGATTATCATCATTCGTTCCGAATATCGCGTGCTACTTTCGATCTTGTGTGTGAGCAGCTCGCGGGAGCTGTGGCGCAGGAGAATACCAAGCTTACCTGTGCGCCTGCTCGCAGTTGGGCAGAAACTCGGGCAGCGGTCTTCCCGCGTAATTCTCCTTTCCTGCGAATGCCGTTGCTACCTTGCTGGCACTCATCACTTGCTGACATGGGCTAGAGAACAACTACTGAACTTTCTTGGGAACCGCATGTGGCTTTTCTTGAACAAACTCAACTAACTATTGAAGCAGCCCTCCGTAGGCCTCAATTATTTTGTAATGTATAATACAAATAATTTAACATATTGATGATTCAAAAATTCTCAAAGATGCAAATTTCAGAGTTTTATAAATACAAGCAAATGTTATTGGAACTGAGATTTGAGATTGTGATGTGCACATAGCAACAATTTAGTGGTTGAATACTAAATGAAGCTGGAAACCCTAAAAAGAATTTAGATCTAGATCTAGATGAAATTTGAAAGTCGGAAACTTACCCTTATTTAAGTACTGAAGTGATAAACACAATAGATCTCAATGAAACTAAGAATCAGAAGCGCTCCAAAGTAGATCTTAGTACGAGAAGTTGAGGCCAAGTGAGATAAATCAACAAGATTCTTGGTAGTGTGCTGAAACTTGTTTATAGATGAGGTGTTAACCGCATAGTAGAGTTGAAGTGATGCGACCTCTAGAAGGTAGAAAGTAGAAGGTTTAGTACCACACAAACAAGGTTATCTAGATATGCAGAACAAGTAGATCAGAACGTGGGTTGTACCAAGGCGGAGGCATTAACGTTGCAAATCACCACTATACAAGATTCGGCACTTTGCAAGCAAAGCAAGACGGTGGAGAAGAGAAGCGCCGCACAAGCAAGGAGCGGCAGAAAGGAAAGGCGGTAGAGCGGCGGAAAAGAGAAGCGCCGCACAAGCAAGGAGCGGCAGAGAGGAAGAGAGAAAGGTAGGAAGAAGCGAAAACACGACCTAAACGCTAAGCGGCCGTTTAGATTTTTCAAATTTTAATTTATTTATCTTTTGTGGGATCTCCAAGTTTGTATAGCTCTAACTTACACAGATTTACGAATTTTGACTTGAATTTTTTTGGGAGCGCCGGTGGCACTATATTAACAACACCTTTAAAATGGTTAGGCATGTGCAATATTAATTCCTCTACTTAGTTTCATTTACTTCAACTTATTACTCTGCAATTTAATTTTGCTTGTGACTAAACAAGGTGACGCAAATCTTACAACTTTAATAAATTTATTTGGTTTTATGAGGTTTAAAAGGGTGAAGCACATGCAACACCCTTTATGAGAATAATCACCTTTGTTGAAGTTAATTTCACTTAAGTTTATGAGGGTTGAGATACATGCTACACCATCTATATATGTAATTGGTTAAGTTAGGATTTTAGGGGTTACGCATGTGCCACTTCCTTTATGAATTTAATCGCTAGGCTTGCGAGTAAGACACATGCTACACCCCATATGACACTAATTAACTTTGTTAGAATTTTAAGAGGTGAGGCACATGCCACACTCCACATAACAGTATTACCCTTGTTCAAATATGAAGGCATAAGGTAGGTGGGACACCCCGTAAGACAATAATTTGCCTTGATAGAAATTCAAGGGGTGAGACATGTGCCACACCCCATATAAAAATATTTTGCCTGGTTAGAATCTTAAGAGTTGAGGCACATGCCACACCCCTTAAGACAATATTTTGCCTAGTTTGAATCTTAAGGGGTGAGGCACATGCCACACCCCTTATAGCCCTATTTTGCCTAGATTAAATCTTAAGGGATGAGGCACACGCCACACCCCTTATAGCCCTATTTTGCCTAGTTTAAATCTTAAGGGGTGAGGCACATGCCACACCCTTCATGACGATATTTTGCCTAGTTTGAATCTTAAGGGGTGAGGCACATGCCACACCCCTTATAGCCCTATTTTACCTAGTTTAAATCTTAAGGGGTGAGGCACATGCCACACCCCTTATAACAATATTTTGCCTAGTTTAAATCTTAAGGGATGAGGCACATGCCACACCCCTTATAGCCCTATTTTACCTAGTTTAAATCTTAAGGGGTGAGGCACATGCCACACCCCTTGTAACAATATTTTGCCTAGTTTAAATCTTAAGGGGTGAGGCACATGCCACACTCCTTATATCCCTATTTTGCCTAGTTTAAATCTTAAGGGGTGAGGCACATGCCACACCCCTTATAGCCCTATTTTGCCTAGTTTAAATCTTAAGAGGTGAGGCACATGCCACACCCCTTATAGCCCTATTTTGCCCAGTTTGAATCTTAAGGGGTGAGGCACATGCCACACCCCTTATAGCCCTATTTTACCTAGTTTAAATCTTAAGGGTGGAGGCACATGCCACACCCCTTATAACAATATTTTGCCTAGTTTAAATCTTAAGGGGTGAGGCACATGCCACACCCCTTATAACAATATTTTGCCTAGTTTAAATCTTAAGGGGTGAGGCACATGCCACACTCCTTGTAGCCCTATTTTGCCTAGTTTAAATCTTAAGGGGTGAGGCACATGCCACACCCCTTATAGCCCTATTTTGCCTAGTTTAAATCTTAAGGGGTGAGGCACATGCCACACCCCTTATAGCCCTATTTTACCTAGTTTAAATCTTAAGGGGTGAGGCACATGCCACACCCCTTATAGCCCTATTTTGCCTAGTTCAGATCTTATGGAGTAAGGCATATGCCACACCCCTCATGACGATATTTTGCCTAGTTTGAATCTTAAGGGGTGAGGCATATGCCAGACCCCTCATACCGTAGTTTACTAGCAGGTTCGGCATAAAATAATTCTAAATATAGATACCTAAAATTTCGGAATATCATTGGCATTTTTTGTCGAATATAATATAAAATATAATTCAAAATTGCCGAAAAGTGAGAAATTGTTACCTTCCACTAGATTTCTACTTCATTTGGAAGCATGTGTGAATTGTAGTGTAGAGAAGGTGTTGCTCTTGTAATCAAGTTCATTTACATCCGTCCACAAAGAATATGGGTTAAGAAGTAATAAGACTCTAGCTTTTGAAATGTGTCCTACACAGATTTTTGGAGTCCAATTGAGCATAGAAGATGAAGTTTTATAGAAATTTGTCCAACTAACAAAAGTTGAGAAATCAAGCCTTCTTCCACCTCCAACAAGTTTTGTGTCAAAATAAGTCTTTATGCAAAAGATATAGACAAAACAGAGCAGCCGTGTAAAAGTCAAAATCAAAATGCGTTCCTAACAGTTTTTTGGAGCTCATTTGTGCATAGAAGATCAACTTTTTTGGAATTTTGTTGGTCTAAGAAAAGTTTAGAAATCAAGTAATCTTTCACCTCCAACAAATTTTATATAATTTGAAGACTCTATACAAAAGTTATGCGTGTTATAAAAATGAAGACTAACTAGGTGCTTCACCTCTAAGTTTACATATCCCATATGCCTTGTTGGATACAACTCCACTCCACTTGCATAAAGCACAGAGCATTCTCTACTCTTATCTCACATCTTACTTGTCAACCAATGCAAGAGAGTTGTACATGACAATAAGCCGAATTTTAAAAAATTCAAAGAGAAAATTGCCGAAAGTATGAATATACTATTTTTAGGTGCCAAACCTACTTTTTGAACTTTAATAAATATTAGGCAGCAAGTTGCCGAACCTGCTAGTAAACTACGGTAACAATATTTTGCCTAATTTAAATCTTAAGGGGTGAGGCACATGCCACACCCTTCATGACGATATTTTGCCTAGTTTGAATCTTAAGGGGTGAGGCATATGCCATATCCCTTATAACAATATTTTGCCTAGTTTAAATCTTAAGGGGTGAGGCACATGCCACACCCCTTATAGCCCTATTTTGCTTAGTTTAAATCTTAAGGGGTGAGGCACATGCCACACCCCTCATAGCCCTATTTTGCCTAGTTTAAATCTTAAGGGGTGAGGCATATGCCACACCCCTCATTACGATATTTTGCCTAGTTTGAATCTTAAGGGGTGAGGCATATGCCATATCCCTTATAACAATATTTTGCTTAGTTTAAATCTTAAGGGGTGAGGCACATGCCACACCCTTTATAGCCATATTTTGCTTAGTTTGAATCTTAAGGGGTGAGGCACATGCCCCACCCCTTATAGCCATATTTTGCCTAGTTTAAATGTTAAGGGGTGAGGCACATGCCACATCCCTTATAGCCCTATTTTGCCTAGTTTAAATCTTAAGGGGTGAGGCACATGCCACACCCCTCATGACGATTTTTACCTAGTTTGAATCTTAAAGGGTGAGGCACATGCCACACCCTTTATAACAATATTTTGCCTAGTTTAAATCTTAAGGGGTGAGACACATGCCACACCCCTTATAGCCCTATTTTGCCTAGTTTAAATCTTAAGGGTTGAGGCACATACAACACCCTTCATGACGATATTTTGCCTAGTTTGAATCTTAAGGGGTGAGACACATGCCACACCCCTTATAACAATATTTTGCCTAGTTTAAATCTTAAGGGGTGACGCACATGCTACACCCCTCATGATGATAGTTAATTTTGTTCGCATTTAAGAAATTAAGGCATAAAGTTACATCATCTGTTTTGATTATTGTTGAATTACATAAAACTTTTTTTTTTAACATGTTCTTACAATCATCTTGTTTTTTTTGTATGACCAGACATTGTTTGATCTTAAAACAAATCATATGGATTGAAACTTAGGCATTCCTTTTTTTCTGGCAAAAGTGCTCTGTCTAAGTCAACAAGCTTGTGAGAACGGTATTACAAATGTTCTATGGTATCAACCAAGAATGCCAAGAGGATTACAAGATGAAGAAGGGACGTTTCACAATCGGTACATGGATTGTATACACCGTGCTTGGGAACCCTCTCGAGATCCATATGGTTGTGTTCCAATTGATTCTATTTTTACTGCTTGGGAGAATATCGTTGGGACCCAAAATTTGATTACTGTTTTGGGATGTTAGAAACGAGAGAGAGTTAAAATTTCCAAATGGTGAAAAGTTTCATTTTGAATATCACCTTAACCTTTTAGAATAGATTTGCCATATTAGTTCTATATTGTACTTTATACTTGACAATTTATACAATACGATATTGATATATAATTTTGTCAAGGTTTTATGTGAATGAGATTTTTTTATGATTGAAAAGTTCTTGCTATTAAGTGTGTATCTAAATATCCAAACTTTATCATATGCAATGATGTTTTCTCAACACATATTTGGATGAATTGTTCCACAAAATATAAACAACTCCTCAATAAACAAATATAATTATTATAAATATTTATAATATTATATATAAATATTTAAATAACTATATATGCCTACACACCTAGAATTATAGTTATTAAATATATATACATATGTTTAATATTTATATATATAATAAATTTATATTTAATATATTTTATAAATTTTATATAAATACATATTTATATAAAATTGTATTTAATTGTTTAAATACAATATTGTATGTATGTTTAGGAAGGAGTTGAACTCGTCGTTCTTTGCGTCCCATACAGTCCCCCATTCTTGCTTCACCTGGTCCGTAACCTCCATCATCTTCCCATCCTCGTCAGTCACCGAAACGTAAAACACTGAAGCACCGTCTCGATAGCCGTGTACAAACTCCTGTTCTAGCTTCGCGAGGTCACTCTGTAGGGTGGGTCGAAGCATCGGCATTGCCATCATTCTGCAAAGAGGAATTGAAAACCGAGAGGCAGAGAGTGGTTGAAACCGTAAGCTCGATATCGTGGCCACAAAGTTTAGCTTATTCTTTAAGCGAATTTCGTCCTCGTCCAATCCGCTGATCTCATCATTGAGGGATTCGTCCTCTTCATCGGATGCCTCCCCCTGCAAGTCTTCATCTTCACCCGCTGAAATTGAAGGCTGTGCTGCGTTCATAACGGCATCCGTTGTCGGAGCTTCCTGCAAATTCAGAGAAAGCTATCAACCTTCCTATCCACAAATGCTGGCCTCGGCGCCAAACCCATCCCTTACTGCGCAGAGGGTTGAATCCGAGACATACCATGCGCTGTAAGGAAACTCTTAAATGTCAAAACATGTTAAGGTGTCTCTTAACCCAAACTTACCCAAACAAGTTTACAATTCAGCTAAAGGCATTAAATCCAGTACCTCGGCTCCGAAGTAGTCAATTGGCAGCATCGAGGTTGATCCCAGAACTGAACAGACCAGGTGAAGTTTCTAGGAAACGTGCTTTCGCACTATGACGTGCATGATCCTATAAGGCGTATAGAGAATGAACTGCTATTTTTGTGGCTGTGGGGGCCTAAATTTGAATCAGAAGCAACCGCAAAATGACATCGCCTCGGTACCGAAGCGTCTGCGGTTGCAGCTTCATGTTGATCCGTGAACCCTTACATGGTGTCAACCTTGTACGCTGGAAATTAGTTCGTCGGCTCCGAACCCCTGAAATTAGTTCCTCGACATTGATCCCTTAACTCCCTAGACCGTCCTATCACATGGACTTTCTTTTATCTCAGCAAGGACGGCACGCTCCTCGCAAGGGGGTGGAGTATCCTGACCTGTGCCGAATCTAACCAACTGCCCTCAGATGCCTTCGTCGGCACCGAACCGGTTCCTAAGTACTAGGACGGTTGATCAACCTCCCTATCGATAAAGACTTGCCTCGGCGCCAAACCCCTCCCCAAGTGCCCAGAGGGTTGATAGAGAAACAAAATTTAAGGTTCACCGCGCCTAAGAAAATATCAACTACCAGGTCACACAGCGTGTCCCTCGGTCCCGAACCCTACTCATACAGCGCAGGAGGTTGACATCTATACGGTGTAAACACTTAAACTTCATCCCAACTACTTATCGTTGACTCACTAGTTTGTTGAAAAGAGTATCAACCTCGCAATCATAGAATCGTGCCGTCGGTCCCGAACCCACCCCCGACACCCATCAAGCTTGATCTTCACATCGCATACTTCTAAGACCAGAGTTGCAGGGTTTTCGAGTATGTCCTAGGCGGTGAGGTCTAGGACGCAAATAATGTGACAACCAGGAGAGGGCAGCGGCACATACCTCGTCACCTTAGTTTACTTGGGTGCCCTCCGATTCACCCCCAATTGCGTCGCGAGAGGCCGACCGGAGCTCCATTTCTCCAGAAGCAGCGCTCCCGATTTGAGTCTGTCGAGAAACCCGAACAATTGCAAGTTAGAACCACAATGAAAAAATTGAAGAATGCAATGTGGAACTACGCTACAGAGTTAGGGTTCAGGGGAAGACCTGCTGCGGAAGAGGTTCAGACTGGGAGGCAGTCGGCGACGACCTGAGAACCCTTCTTCCAACGGCCTGAAGAGAACGGGCGCACGGATCCGTTAGAAAATAACACTTTGCACATACCTATACCCTAAACGCCAAAAGATTGCTAGCACGCTCTAATGAGAAGTCCGTCAGTCTCTAAAGAGTTCTAGCCCATCATCATGTAAACTTACATCCCTGTCAACTCACTGGGCTGTGATTTTTCAGTTCTACTTTTGTTGTGGCTGGAATGTGTTTCCAACCCATTCTCTTCCGACCTCACAAGCTCCGCACCAGTGCATTCATCGCATCCGGTAGTGGAACGTACTCCTATGCGGCCACGGCAGCCTTGCCTAAGGTGTGAACGTGAGACTTGTTTGTGAATTTGAGTGTATAGAGGTCGCTCTGAAGACAAGATATACAAGTAATTAAAGTTCTGAAATGAATTATTCGTTGATGCAAGTGGAAGCTCTTTATATATGGTCCTTTACGTGAACATTTTGATTTGATTAATTCGCATATATTGCTCTAAATTTAACCCACTTTTTCAGGAGGGTTTTGGTGCCTACTTTGTGGAGTTGAAGTTCAGAGGTCCTCAAATCACATCACCATTCATATTTACCACTGAAGCTGCCATTGCCCCAGATGGATACCCTTTCGCAGATTGTCATGGAGACCATTGCTATGGTACTTTGTTATAATCTGTATCGGCGTTAGTGGTGCAGAAACTTTGACGAAGTCGATTTAGACAACACTCGCTACTGAGAGACAACTGAAGTTGACCATCTTTGGATTACCTGATTATCTCTCTGCTTTTTACGTCATTCTCTTGTTTTAGCACATGAGTCCGTTGAAGAGTACTGTAGAAAGAGGTGGGGAAGGGGGCTACATAATTAAAGGCTTAAGTCAACATGGACCTGATACTAACAAAACAAAAGCACCACAGAGGATTGATTACTGGTATTCTCCCCGGCCTACATACAATCGAATTTTGAGCTGGTTGTTTTTGCTGTTACCGTAGTATGAACAACCAGTCTCAAAGGACAAGATGACTTGACTTTGTAGGATGTCCTACAGCAGTGTTCTAGACGAGTCTTCCAGAAGAAATGGCAGAATCAATGATGTTCGCAGATGCTTCATTAGACTTTTGAAGACCTCCGACATGAAGTTGGCATTTGTATATTAAACTTACTCGGTTGATTCGGATTTCCACGAATCGAGGACGTTTGTAGAACCCCTGCCATTGCCTTTTCTCCTTCATGAGTTTGTGGCCGGCTTTATGCCTGCTCTTTGCAATTACAGCCCGAGTCTCAATTATTGCAATTTCACTAAAAAAAAATATACGCTTCTCTAGATCCAAGCTTGAGTGACTGGTGAGTACAGCACCTACTGTAGAGATTAGCTAGAATTGGTAGATATGAGTCCTCCAAGTCACCCTCAAGAACTCCATCCGGACACTCTCAGCCTCTCTCATGATGCCCGGAAGCTCCTCCTCGTTCTGCACATGATTGTTTGCCTGCCACAGCAGTGACAACACCACCACAACAACAGTATCAGTCGTGAAACAAGAGGAGGTTAGTCCAGGTTCAATTGTATAGTACAAAATTCATTCATGTCATCACACAATAGATGCTGTGTGACAACAGTCACGACTTGCGAGGCCCACTCTCTGTGCACCAATCTAAATTATCAAGGATGACAGGTGCGAAATGCAGCAATGGAGTAAATTATTTCTCCAATTTCAATACTCAGCGGACAGACTTAGGTACCGTACATACTGATGGTGAGGGTGTAGTTCTTCTTGTCAGGGTGGGTTCATGGAAGGCTTTAAAGAAACACTGGTTGTGGCAATTGAGGAAAGACGAGTCATTTGCAGGCGAGATAACTAATGGTGATATATAGTGCGACGTAGTATGAGAGCGTTCTCTCGCTGCAAGGATATTACAATAGTACTCGTGAAGAAATTGGGAAACGAAGAAACAGGGCAACGCAGAAATCGGGTAAATTACTACTGTGGGTACGAGACTGTTGTCTTGTCCAATTTTGCAGCATGTGACGTTCTCCATCGATCTTAGTGAGGCATCAGTCTCTCCAAGTCTCTTTTGGTGCCATGCAGGCAGACATGGGGAAGTCACAGAACTCTTCAAAGCTGTCACCGACCTCATTCGACTTCATCTCGAGACAGTATGTGGTAAGGACGGTAGTAAAGTAAGTGTGGGCAGACGAGATGGGACACAGCCCACGGGGGATCAAGGAGTAGTAAGTAGTTTCAGCTTTCCGGGCTGCGATGTACAGTCTAGCTCATAAGAGAGGTAATAGAGGTGGCACATATATATGCTACGATGATAGCCTAGCTACGGGAGGCAGGACGGGTTGATGGGGGGCTAGTCCTGACTCCTGTCGCAGCAGGGCAGCAGGGGGGAATCTGGGAATGAGGAGGAGGAGGAACCGCTTTAATAGAGGATAGCGGGCCTGCAGGGACTAGGATGTGGAATCTGATCGATCGATCGATCGATCTGAATCACGATTCCACTTTTTTTCCATTCCTAGCTAAAAGCTGCCTTGCACTCAGGCTACCTATGAAACTATGAACATGAATATGTGATCCTCACAGGCTCGCTCTCTCGCACTCGATGGGGGAGGGGCAGCAGCAGAGTGCAAGTGGGGACTCGGGAGGGAGGAGAGTGGGCATCGAAGGTCCAAGGCTGCCTGAGCCTGCGAGCGATGATGATGATGATCTGCGCGTAGGAATGTGGGATCCAATTAAGATCTGAGACGGGAAGTGAGTACGGGCACTGCGGGGCACCCGGCAGCCGCTTTTGGCCATGTAGGCCCTTCCCTTCCGCGTTTCTCTCGGCACCGGCACCGGCTCCGGCTCTGACGCTGGCGGGATCTCGATTCCCCTAGGCAGGGGCCAGGGCACCAGTGGGCAGTAATATGTATCATGAATATTTTTAATACAAATGAGCGTGACTGCAGGACTAAGTTAAATTAGCTTTATAATAGCTTGAAGCACTGTCATTGGGCGCTGGTTCGTGGTGCGGTATCTTGCAATTTCTGTTTTTCTTATTTCTCCGATTTCTCCTATTTTGCAATTCTTCTCTGGTTGGTGAATCTTCCAAACAACCAACCGCAGAGACAGCGGCAGCCATGGCCACGAGACAGGGCCGCCTAAGAGTCGTCGTCGTCGTCGACGACGTCTTCGTCTCGCTCCCTGGCTGCCTCCGATTTTAACTTCTTTGCTTCAACTTCCTTGCTTGCACACGCTTCCTCGCACGCCCCCCTCCCGAGTCCCCACCCACTTGCACGCCGTTGCGTGTTGCACTCCCCATGACGTCGCCTCTGCGATACTCCTCTTCAGGGTCTCTCTGACCTCCCACTTCTACACACAAATATACATATATATTCTCTCGCCATCCACCCCGATTCATGTGTCCCATTTTTCTCCCCCCCCCCCCGCTCCTTTCTCTCCCCCCCCCCCCCCGCTCCTTTCCCTCCCCTCCCCCGCTCCTTTCTCTCCCCCCCCTCCCCCTTTCCATCCACGCCCATGGAGGTCATCGTCGCTGTTTCTCCTCTTGCTACTACTGCTGCTAGATCTCTTCGCTGCTACCCTTCACATCTTCATTCTCGCCGCTCTGTCCTTCGGGGCCCTCTCTCTCCTGTCTTTCTTCCGTTCAGGCCTCATCCATGGCTGCCCCGTCTCGTGGCCATGGCCAAGCCCAATTGGTCTTGCCATACTCCCCACCGCGTTCCCGGTGTCCTTTCGAAGGCGCTGCACGACGCATCCAAAGTCATGCTCGCCTCGGGTGCAGCTGCTCTTGTTTTGCTGCACTCAGCGTCTGCATTAGCAGTGGCAGAGACCTTCACGATCACCTTCCCGGGCTCGCAAATTGGAGAGGTGAGGAAAAACCTCTGATTTTCATTTCGTCCTCCCAACCCTCCCTTTGTGATGGGTTCATGCAACTGTCAGAAGCTGATTTCCAGATTTAATGTCGCTCATGAATTCATGGTATGGGCATGTCTCAGGTGAATGCGGTGCAAAGGACTTTGGTTGAGGCCTGGGGAATTGTGCGCGAGACTTACGTTGATCCGAGTTTCAATAACCAAGGTTAGCTGTTCGTGCCCTTTGTGCAGAATTTCCATACATTCTTCTTTTTTAAGAATTTAATAATTCGTCTTGGTTAATTTACAAGAGTGTTTGTGGAATAGAAGCTTCTGAGGATGCAAATTCTTACATCTGGTTAAAATTTGTGTAAACTTTTTTGGGCAATTCTTCCGATTCGTGCTGAGCAGATTGGGATCTCAAGCTGCAAGAAGTGTTAGGAGAGACGCTCAGTCTAAAGACGTCGGAAGCTGCATATTCCAAGATTCGCACCATGCTTTCCACTTTGGGGGATCCCTTCACTAGGATTGTCAGCCCTCAGGTAATTGTCTACTTTGTGTTATGATGCGCCTGTGATCTATATAGAACATTTGATGTACTATGAGGACTTCAACATTGTTGTTATGAATTTTCACCTATTATGCCACATTGTTATGGATGCCTTCATTGATAAGTGCATCAGAGAGAAGTCAAATTCCAAATTGATTAGCGATAAATGCATTAAAAAGATGATCTTCAAAGATTGTTGTTGAAGTTTTTTGATAGATGTGATACACCAAGTCTCATTGGAAGATTTAGTGCAAATTATATTGAAGCTCAAATGTTGTTATGAAGAAAGCAATGAAGTTGTCATCACTCTAGCAACACCTAAATATGAGGAAAAATTGAGTTGTATAGTGTTACACCGCATCAAGAATGCAATATGCAAAATTAAACGTGTAAGAGCGAAAGGCATGAGTGCGTATAAATTCTGTATTGCGCAAGTGCAAAGGCGTAATACGGAGTTAAACACGAACATATTCCTTTACTTGCGGAGGTCTCTTTGAGGCATAAGTCGCTTCTCTTCTAGCAACGCAGATCCGAACATAGATTCAGCCACATTATTTTGTACGGAAATTTTATTGACGCAATATAGACCAGCACGCTTGCAACTAAGCTTGTACCACGTGCTCCAGACTCAGAGCTAGAAACAAGCACTGCTATTTGCGCAACCTTGCACTTTTGAATTGAGTAGATGAACAGAGTAATGGAGAAAGAATTCTATTTAGCCTTTGATGATGCAACGTACGATTAAATTCTGTTGTGGTGGAGCCCATTGATTTTTTGGTTCTTTAAATGCGTCCTTTTTTAAAGTACCAACCTTAAGAATGTTGAACGGTCATGTGAAATAAAAGTTAGAGGTGCTTACAAGTACATTGGAAGGAAGTTAGCAAGTGAAAATAGAACAAGAACACTTCTTAGCTCTAGAGTTTTTCCAAGACTAGAGATTATTTATTCTACTTTTAAATTTTCATCTATCTACATTTTAGATAAAATTTTGTTCTACTATTCATATATAAATCCCAAAAGGATCAAAAGGACCAAAATGGTAATCATTGGATTCTGGGCAAGGACCTATGCTTGCAATAAATATATATACTGGAAACATCCATTCCTCAAGTGGCTCCTGAAGATCTTTGCCTACTTTATACCGATCCACGGGGAGAAATACAGGGGCCGTTTCTAGGAGTTGACATTATCGGTTGGTTTGAGGCTGGCTTCTTCGGCCTTGAATTGCCTGTTCGTTTAATGGATGTCCCAGAGGGAACGCCATTTGTTCCATTAGAGAATATAATGCCGCACCTAAAGTCGACAGTCAAAGTACCACCTGGCTTCAACTCCCAGAAACAGTCAGAGGAAGGCGGGGAGTCATTTCACATGAAAGATGAAGTTCATTCATCGAGTATCAGCTACCGTTTACAGGAATCCTTGGGTGGTGACAACGAACTCGACCGCAGAGGAAGCGGCTTTGAGCCGTCGTTGGACATAGATCTCTTAGGTTTGACGGATACTTCAAAGAACGTATTCGGAGGTGATTTCCAGCTTGGCCTCAATGGAAGGACACCAAGCAGCAAAGCCGGTAAGGGTCTATGCTCCTTTGATTGTGCAAAAGGGGATGACAAGTTCTCTGGGCGCTTTTTGGATCGACACCAAGTGGTCGGTTCTTGGATACTGGGTGTGTGGGGGTTGATCGGATTTGGTCGAAACAGTTCCTTGGGGTTCTGTGGTTATATGGTTAGCATGGCGCTTTGTGTTTGCTGTCGTGCACTTACGTTTGATTTTGATTTTGAAAAAAAATTGTTCAGAACTTGCGGTAGACAAACGTTTCGGAAAAGCTAACAAAGAACTTGGAGTGAAAGCCGATGAGGCTAGTGAGCAAACATTTTCCGTGCGGAAGCGGATGTCAGCCTTTCCTCGGGTGGACACGGAGATGACTGAAACTCCCAACCTTGGTTTGCCGAATCATTTCACTCAAAATGAAGGGTCCAGCTCATTGGCAGGTGCGTCTCGTCGGTATTATTGGTGCATTTGAAACGTGACTATTCTCCTCTGTATCAGCAAACTGTTTGTTTGGTTACATATTTTTGGATTTGGGCTCCACCTTGGACATTTCTTGGGCAGACGCCCAATGGCCTTAGCTTTGATTGCATCTGAGGTTCGTGGATGTTTGTGGCCTCGGATCTCTCGGACTGTAAGATGCGGCTTCCCATGTTCGAATGAACCTCACTAAGGAGACGGTCGCGGTTACATTACGAGGGCAGCTCTATTTTGGCGTGGCTCTGGTTTCTTGTTGTTTCTGTTCTGGTGGTGTGGAAGGAGCAAAGTGATGGTTTTCTGAAAAGTATCATGTATTGACAGGTCAACAATTTGCCGCATCCAAGGCTCCCCGATCACCCTCCATGCAGCCTGATTTGTCGCCTATGTTGCAGAGCAGCCATGGTCATCTAGTGCAGACTGATCAGCCGTGGGCAGACACATTGATGCGAAACTTGTCATTAGATGTACCATATCCTCATGTTGGGCTGCCTCCCTCGGGAAGTGGCATAGATCCTACGCACCTTGCACAGCAACTTGAGCAGCTTGAGATTCAGCACCTGCAGAGAATGGATTCAACAGGTTCAGCATTGCAGAGGCAGCTGTCCGGGGTACCCCCTTCACCTCAATCTGCACGGATTAATCTTGAACAGCTTATGCGGCCTGGGGGTCTCCCTCCTCGTGATCATCAAGGCTTGAATCCCTGACATTCTCAGATGCCTCCTCAGCCACATCAAGCGCCAGTGCCGATCCCGCCCTCAGGCCCTGTTCTGGAGCAGCTTCTGCGCTTGCAACAGCAGCAGCAGCAACAGCAACTGCCAACACAGGTATTGACTTATTGCTGAAGCCGGGTTCCGAGGCGGTTCATTATGCCCTTTTTGTTTGCACCTCAAACTTCGTCTTTGCCAGGAGATTGGTTCGCATTGTGTGTGTGGTGGGCGAATGCGATCTTGAACTGAACTTGCACGATCGTATCGCCGTGCTCTAGATTCCGCCCTGTTTTGTTGTCCTGTGTCTTGTAAACGAGTCGTGAGGACAGTTACATGCCTGGGTGATTGTCCTCGCTGTGGTGAGATCTGTTGCAATTTGTGAGTGTGGGCCACGTCAGTACAATTGTGGTTTCTGATTTTTTTCGATGTGGATCACTGTTTAGGTATTGATTGAACAGCTGCTGCGGAACCAATCTATGCCTCCGCCTGCTCATTTCGATCATTTACACCGTCAGGGCTCTGGCCTTGTAGATCAGCTTCTGCTTGGTCGGCAGCCGCAAGATCCGCGACTACTTGATACGTCTAGTCAGCACCTTTCAATCAGGGAATTTGAGCAGCTTCTCTTGGCTCGACAGAACCATACAAGCCCTTCACCCTTTGAGCAGCTATTACGTCAGAGACAGCAAGAGGAACAGCAGCAGCAAGTAATTGTTTTGTCTTCTGTCCAATTTGTGCAAATGCTGGTCTAATTCTTTCATTGTTTTTACTAGCTGCGGGCTTTGGTCGTCTTGAGTAGTGGCACTGTCAACCTCCACGACATCGCGTCACCACTTAGCCCGGTTTCAAAAAGCAGATTCTTTGCTTATTGTCTCTGTTCCGTCTCGGTGTTCAAACTTGTAACAAGTGTTGTACCTCTGCAGATGATGCAGTTTGGATTGCCGGTGCCCCAGCCGCATCAGACATTGGAGGACATGCGAGTCTCCGGTGTGTGGGAAGTAGATGAGTTTGGCCAGTTTGTGAAGCGCACACAGTCGCCTGCTCCTATGCGGACGTTCGAGGCCTTCCAACATCAACAGCATCATCAGCAGCAACAGCAACACCAAAGGCTGCAGAACCAGCTCAGCTATCCAGGACAGTTGCAGCAAGAGCCCCAAGATGTGTTTGGGTTCGACCAGGGCTCGCTGATCGATCCAGCTTTGATGGAATCCCGGGTGCCTATGAACATGTACGATCCCAACCTGTTGCGCCGGGAGCGTAGTGCGTCTGGTTTGTCTAGCATTTCACAGATGGACGGCGAGCTCGCAGCTCAGATTCAGGAACAGCAACAGCGTACGCGAGCAGACCGCCAAAACAATCTACCAAGTTTCTTAGATACTTCGGCTAGATTTTCAGATCTCGAACGCTTCCGCAGGGATGCTTTTGACCTGCGACAGGTGCAAGAGAGGCAGCAGCAAGTGGAAGCAGTTTGAGTGCCACGGCCGTATCTGCAAAAGCTGCTGCAACTAAGACAAAGAAGCAACCGAGCATCAAAGGTACTTTGAATATGCTTGGGTTGCGGACCTCGATTGAAGAGTTTCATTCCTCCTTGTCTGTAGGGTTTCTATGCACTTATCGTTGTCGTGCTTTCAGTTGGCGGCTTTGAGATCTTTCGTGGATTTTGCACTCTATCGGATGACTGATATGTTGTCTTGGAAACGTTATGCTCGTTGATAGCGGAGACGGTTGCATATTCAATGGGTTCTCATGGCACAAGCTGCTCCAGAGTCGTTGAGGTTTGATTAGGCGTCTTCTTATAAGCTGGCCTTTATATATTTGTAGTCCTGGTACATAATTGTTCACCCTCCCACTTTTTTGGTGAATTGTTTTATTGGGACAGGGTCACAAGCGAGTGCTGAAGTGAAGGTCTTGAGGCAATGGTGCGAGAGCCAGCTGAAGAAGTTGAGCGTGAATGAAGGTAAGATCTGGCTGTTCTCTGCAAATACCGATGGGGTTGGGTTCGTGACTCATCTTGCTAGACGATTGCCACGAAGTCGCATGCAGTCTGATGCATCTTGAGTTGGATTTGTATGTGCAGATGTGACAAATGTGGACTTCTCCATAGTAGATTTCTGTATATCATTGCCTTCTATCGGCGAGGCCAGTGACTACCTTTCACAGTATCTCACCACTCTACCCGGAGTTACTAATCAACACATTCAGGCCTTCAAGAAGGAGTTTGTGCGCCGGAAAGAGCAGATACCTTCTGATGGCAACGTATCTTCCAGCGACCGTGAAGATATTGATGCCCTTTTTGGTTCAAACGGGAAGAAAGTCGATAGGAGCAGATCTGGTACAATGGATATGGCCCGTTTGCTGAAGGAAGATAATTCAGGTGACTATGAAACTACAAGTAGTCCAGGAAGTGGAAAAAAAAAGGGTAAGAAAGGAAAGAAGGTTGTAGATCCATCGTTGCTGGGCTTTAGTGTCACAAGCAACCACATTATGATGGGTGAGATTCATCACATTGATGACTAGGTTCTGCGAGAGTAGTTCAGCCTGCAGAGTTGCGTTTCGGGAAGGTAGTTGCATAGATTTAGTGTTTTTAGTGATAGAGGTTTTCCCGCAGAGTAGATTACTGAAGGGGTAGGATCCAAGCCATCGTGATCTGTGCGTTAAAATAGCACAACAGTGGGAACTGGATCCTATCCTCCCAATCCCCAACCAACCATGGGTCAGATGCACCACAGAAGGTGGTCTCGGTTTACCCTTAGGATGGCATGCAGGGATTGTTTTGACTGAAAGAGTCCGTTTGGGTATTTTCTGATCACATCCTCTGCAGGGCTGGGATAGGAACGTATTTTTCCGGCTACTGGTGGTGAATTGTCATCTCATCCAGCTGGTTGACTAGGAGGAGCTTTGTGACGTGTCATCAGAGAATGGCCCTTTTAGAGGTTGGTCTGAAGCTGGTGTCTGAGTAGTTGTATTACTGTCCTTTTCTTCTCGGGGGACTTCGGAATTGTATCATTTGTGAGAATATGAAAGTATTGAGGAGTGGAGGATTTAGGTTAAAAGATGTAGGAATCCCTTTTGGAGGGGTTTGAAGGCTGTTCGATATTCACATCGCAATCATGTAATGGATATGTACAAATTCCTTTGTGGCAAAGGATCCGCCTCTGAGTTGCTCATGTGAGTTTGTCGTCAAGCATGGGCATTGTGTTGTACTGTGGATTCTCCAGGCGCTGAGGGGGCATGGCGGACGATGAAAGCGGTTTCTCTTGAGCGAGGTGGCAGGCAATTTGTAGTTAATACCTTGGCATGTCATTTGCGTGTGTGCAAAGACGGTCCACACACACATTTTGAGTTTCCGAGTTGAGGTTGCCATGAGTACACCTTGAGCTTAAACCTTTGCATTGCTGGGGAAATGCTAGAGCATGAACACAGGCCATGAGCACATGAGCCATGAGCATGAGCGGATGAATTACTTTATTTAGTATGTATAGCACATCCATCCATGGTCATGATGACATCTGTAAATTGAATGAAAATGTTTGATCTCTCGTATGTTATAACAAATCACCTTATATACATGCAAATAATCCACTCAATTGACAAAGCATATTGGTTTACATTGAAATTGATTAAAGTAGATAAACATTAAATGTAATCATACAACTATTGCCATCTCAATAAATAGAATCATTATGTTGAATAGGTTTATGAATGCAAAGACAACAAAGTGATTAAACATAGAGTTATTGAAAATTGATGTCAAATTTAATACCCTACGGCCACGGGCAAGTGCAAAAAATTGCGTTTGGCATAGAAACTTTTAATTTGCCAAAATGCTATAAGTGAGATGGAAAGAAAGTGAGATGGAAAGAAAGTGAGATGACCTTAGTGAGTGGATTAGACTTGAATTGAATGTAGTCATATTCCTCTATTGCCGACTTGCACAATACAATCAATATGATGGCCTGGTTGAATATTGCAAGAATAGTTATCTAATGAATAAATCCCCATGAAGCCCTAAAACATGATCAATTACATCCATGGGGCTTGGCCACAAGCCTCCAAACTTCAAGATTGTAGAGAGGGGGATGCTTGATTATGAGCGTTGAGTAGAGAAGTTATAATCCTTGAGGAGATGAATTATTTTATGTAGTAAACATTTAATGTTTATCCAATAATGATGATGTCATCCGAGGCACCTATCTAAATTCTCAAATGTCTTCTACATCAAATATAATACATTCACTTCATTGGTCAAATGTTTTTATTAGAAATTGATTTTATAAAGCACAAATCCAAAACGTACATTAATTTTAGGAAGTTCAAATGTTGCAGTTTTTTACTAACTAGAAATTTACTATCAAGTGCACAAAGCATAATGGAAGGTTAAGTTACTACTCTTGGTTTTCAAGGTAAAATAGACATCAACACTAAAACTTGTTGAAATATTCCAAATGTGTTTTGATTATTGAATTTGAACCTTATGAATTTGTTGTAGACTCAATTGTACAATAACCCTAAATATTTGAGAAAAGCCAAACCAATGAATACAAATATTATAATGTTGTTAAAGTGAGAGATTGCAAAATTTAGTTACCAACACGGGAAGTACCAACTTTGGGATGCAATTCTTGTAGTATGAATGTTGGGATGTTAATTTTTTTGGAATAGGACAATATGTAAGTAAAGAATAGGCCCAACAAATTTAAGACTGACTAGAAAAATACCGTGAGAGATATGCATTGTTGAATGACGAAGGTTGCGACAAAAATTGGGCACATTGAAATTTTTTGTTGCCCAACAATCTTCCTTGTATTTAAATTCTTCTCCTAGATCCCTTCCAACTGCCAGTGTTCGCCTTGACACCTAACATTGGATACCCATTCAGAACACAGAACAATTCAATAAATCCATCACTTGTCATCACCTCCCACCAATAACGAGATTTAGGGATTAGAAGGGGTTCAAGCTCCTTGTGGCTCCTTGTAGCTCCAGTTGCGCAATGGTTGTAAACTTCCAAGAGCCTGAGGATACATAGTACTAGGTGTGCAACTGATTTCATAGAATATGACAAGAAATTTCAACAAGGGTGTCAGCTGCCTGTTTAAATTAAGCAGGAGTTCAATCAACTAATTTAAACATGTGCTTACATGTAGGAATAATAGTGTATACACTTGGAGAAATAATTCTACACAATCTTGGTCTACTCAAGCTCGATTGTTGGCAAGTTCTAATTGCTACTCAATGAGCACAGATGTAAATGCGACTGTCCTTCTCAAGGCCCAAAATGTCCACAGGCAATCAGTTGGTTCATATAGTTTCGTAGGACATGCATAGCGTTGAGAAACTTTGCATCTAGTTGCAGATTGATGCAACCGAAATCTGGGAGTGCTCCCCTGGGGGGAATCGGAAAGACCAATATTATCCAGAGAATGCAAGAATGAGCTCTGCGTCTTCAACTTCCACGAATGATAACTGTCCTTGCAAGCCATTCCTCTGCTGCTCAGGAGTCAGGACCTCTGTAACAAAGCAAAACGCATGTCAACTACTAATATCCACAAATTTATTTGATGTTTATACCTCATAAAAGGAAGTGTGGTAATACTAATCCTCCAGTCAACTAGTAGCTTGCAGGTTTGACATTCTTGGACGCAGAGCAGAAATTGCAGACCCGCAACACCGAAGTCTCACCCTTAAAAATATTCCAGTTGCCTGTTCTTGAATTTATCCACACGAGATGCAAGCCGCGAGACAGCCCCAAGCGGCGTCGATCGTTAAGTTGCTCTCCATACGATTACTATCCATCTGAATGCTCCGAGAAAGTCAGAATGTCGGAGCTCGATGTCGTATAGCCCTCAAATGCATCGACACCATATCCATCATCATCATCATCATCATCATCATCGTCGTCATCAAATGCCAGAACCTCCACAACAGATTCTGTGAGCTTTTCTTCACTCCCACTTGACAAGCTGAATGATTCAAGAGCTTCCAAAAATGTAGCTGCACATGGCATAATGCCATTTATTCTCATACGTTCCAGTAGAATCTCCATGTCGCTTGATCGACCTACCTTTGCATAGGCCCTGCAAATCCAATGCCATTAAAATTACGCATCTCTCAAATCTGCAAATAAATTTTGGAGGAACTATTTCATCACTGTTCCTTAATTGCATGTACATACCTCAATCTTTTATCTTGTAAGTCAAATATACATTTTTTCAAATATATATTTAAATTTATAACCATATTTGAATTATTAATATAAGAAACAATTTAAAATTATAAGAAATTTCTAGCAAGGTTTCTCATACTATTGTTAACTCAACTTTTTTAATAAAAATCACAAAATTGTAATTTGATCAATAACCAAGCATAATGAACCTAAAATGTACCCATGTCTGTATTCTTTATTTTTCTTACTAGGATAATTATAAAATGATCATATTTTCAATGAAATTTATAAATTTCCAAAAAATTGTTCATGTGCACTTTTAATTATTGAAGTGCACTTTTAACGAAACCCTTGTTCATGCTCTTCTCCACAATTGCGATTCATTTTCATTAAAAATATTTCTACACTTATATGGGACAAATTAAAGAATATTTTTTATGTATGAGTTGACATCACTAATCATATAAACATGTTTTAATGAAGAATCAAAGTTAAGAATCAAGAATCAAAGTCCTTCATATTCTCTTTAATGTATGATACTACATCAATCATTCCACTTGCCAAAAGTGTATTTTTTCTCTTCTGGCAACTATACTTTTTGGATAATCATTGCCCAATAAAGTGATGTATTTATGTGGATGTATTCTACCCAAACATATAGATTTTGGATTCAACATCTACAAATATTTTTACTACTCGTATTTTAACTCCTAAAGCACCATTATCTCCTCGGGGACATTTGAAAATTCAAGCAAATATCCATGGAGTCATTTTTGGGTGTAATTTTGTGAAATTATCTTTGGAAGGTGGAGAACGGATAAGCTTTGTGCAAAAAAAACTCCCCGTAGGAGTAAAAGTTATATAGCTCAAAGTATAAAATGTTTGATGTAGCCAAGCTAAAAAGCAATAAAATTTCTAAATACATATATATATATAAAGAATTATATAGAATAAATTGATTTAGATCTAGGACATGGAAAACTTGGATTGGTGATGTGAAGATTATGACATCTTTCTAATAAATAACTTATTCAAATTTTAAAGAATTTTCCTAAATTTAATAGGTCCATATATATAAGAATTTCTTTGATTCATTCTTTGATTATTAGTGGGCTAAATGTTCGAGGAGTTTATTTTGTTGGCAAACAAAAAAATTCCAAGCAAAAATGAGTACGTGGTTTGTTTTTTAGCTCAATTTTTTTCAATTTGAAAAGTAGCATGCATTTTGTATAGGTGGCTACTTAGAACATTTATACCACTGGAATTTGCAATTTTCAATCTAAAGTTAGATCCCAAGTTAGATTTATTAGCAATTTAGTGTCACTTTTTATATTTTACTTTTTTCTTAGTAATGAGTTTTTAAAATAAAATAAAATAAAATATCATTTATTGATTTTTTAATAGATTTTCAACTCAATTTTGTAACTTAGAATTCAAAGGCTCTATTTATGGAAGACATGCATCATTTCTATAAATTTCTAAAAGATTAAAATTTACTTTAGTGAAGGACTAAAAAGCTTATTTTTAAAATTTCAAGCATTAAAATACTGCAATTGGTTGGGCCATTTGCACTATGAAATTTTAAAAGAACATGTTTCAGTAACGTCAATAAAGGATTTGATTGATCAATTCATTAAATATTTTCAACATAAAAAAAAAATTAACATTGCTTTTAGAGGAAATGAAAGAATTTTGTCACTTTTTTGCTTAAAAATTGTTTGAAGAGAGATTTTTTTACAATATAGGTGAAAGTTAAATTTGAAAAATGACCATACATAGTATTTTTGTATTTCCAAACCATCACAAAGAGGAAAAATCTCAAAATTTGATTTGTAGTAAAATTTCAATAGAATATTTTTCCTAAATCTATTTACTATATTGTATGAAATTGGAGACCATGCATGAGGATGGTTCTATTGATGAAACCATTGTGTTGTATTCCAACAGTTCCTACCTAGTCTATCATATGATACAAAGCCTATATGCAAGCACTCGAGGACAGTTGTGCGGCCATCACTGTTGTGCACATGCCACTCCTACTTCAAGAAAAATAAAATAAAAATTACACCAATGAAAATTACAATATCCTAGTCCGAGATGACCCTAAACTACCAAGGTGATAGTGGTGAGGTACCCAAACTGAATGGAGAGGTTGGAGGTTTGATTCCTAGTTGTGAAATTGTCTCACTACATTGAATGACGTATTTAGTGTTTGAGGAGAATTGATGTCTTTACCACAATTGATTCAAAGATGAAGAGAAATAGTGTTCTTTGACACTACATAGGAGTTTGCCACTTGTCATTCTCACTTTCATTGGGAGTGCCATGTTCATTCCCAGTAATGACTGTGACATGAGATGGCATGCCATATTTATTATAAAGTTGCCATATGTCATCGGAACACTACACATTTTTTTCTTACGAGGACACTATATCTCCCTAAAATTAAAAAGTGTCCGGATTTGAGAAATAGTGTCCCGGACACTAAATACGCCATTCAATGTAGTGATTAGAAAACTCCCGAAAGGCAATTCGCAAATGTCAAAACAAACCAAAAGAAAAAGGGAAAAAAAGAAAAAAATGTTACATAATCCGAACTCCTGCCGTTATTATTGTGTAGTTGGTTGTTTCCAGACTACTTGAAATTGCTAAAGGGTACGATAGCCAAAAACCAATGACGGAAACAGATATCAATAATGTACACGCAGGTATCAATAATGCACACGCGGATATCAATAATGCACACGCGGATATCAATAAGAGGAATTATCGTTATCCGAACTTCTGACGTCGTCATTGTTGAGCTGATTGTTTTACTTTAAATTGCTAAAGGTATGATATCCAGATACAACTGACGGACTGACACAGATATGACTAATGTACATGCGGGTATCAATAATGCACAGGCGAATATCAATATCATTATCCGAACTTCTGACGTTCTGCTGATTGTTTATAAAATTGCTAAAGGTATGACAGCTAAGAAACAACTGACCGAAAAGCAAGGATATCAACAAGGAAACGCGGATATCAGTAACGTACACGCGGATATTAATAATGTACACGCGGATATCAATAAGAGGAGTTATCCAGGATTTTGCTACTTATCCGAGGCAAATTCCCCAATCCAAAAGCGCTGACAGACGGGCCGTGGCCTCAGTTAAATTTAGCGCCACTCCAAGTTAAGCCCCCGAATTGGCGGGCCACTATGATTCCTGCCCTCTATGTTAGGGGCCCCCCAACCCTAGCGCAGTAGGGCGTGCGGGAGCCGCTGGTCTTATCTGTTTCGCCATGCCTACGAGGCAGGCCGCCCCATCCAAACCCAGCCCGGCCCCAGCCCCGTCCCGGACCCGGCCCGGCCCGCGTGCCTGATACCCCTACCCTACGGACCTACCCCCCTACGTACCTACCACTTGCCCTACTGACGAGGGTGAGTTCTCTCGCTCGTTTGGACCCAGCCCCCTCCCTGCCTTAGCGACCCTGTTTCAGTTCTGCCATTGTCGTCGTCGCGGCCATCGCCAACGCCATAGCCAAGGCCCTTTAAGCTTTCAGCCTCCATCGCCCTAGCCAGCCAGCCAGACCATGCTGCCTTAACTTCACCCCGGCCGGAGAGGACTCAACAGACAGACAGAGAGACAGAGAGCTTGCGAGAGAGCTAAGCTCAGTTTTGGTTTTGTGGATCCCTTTGCTTTTTGGTTTGTGCCGCTTCGTGGTTGGACCGTTGTTGCCTTGCGGCGGTTCGTCATTGGTCACTTGCAAATTCGCGGCTCGGTATGTTTGTGTTCTAGTTCTGTTCGTTCTTGTTGTCTGTTGTTAGGGTGTGTTTGTGTGGTTTCTTGGTTCGTTTTCTTTTGGTTTGGAGTTTTGCGTTAGGGCGAGAAGTCTGATTTTGGGACGACAGGGATCGATTTTGAAGTGACGAGATTTGGAGGTGATTTTTGCTTCGTGTGAGTTCTTGTGTGGCTGCGCGGTTATAGGGGCTGTTTGTGAGAGTCAGGGCAGGGTGATACAATGTGGTGGAGGCGGTCATCAGCTGCTGCTGCGAAGCTGGATGACTGTGCACTCTCTGAGGTGTGTCTGGTTTCGCGTTAAGGAAAGAGAGGACGAACGACGGTTTTATTATTATTATTTTTTGGTTTCCGTGGCACCGGTGGATTTGGTGTGGTAAAAAATCAATGTAGGGTTTGATTCTGGACGAATTATTATGCCAATCAGTTTCGGTGACGAAGAGCACACGGGAGGAAGCAGAGTTGCAGGAGATTGGTGCCAGAGTGACCAGCAGCTACTGCGGCATACTCGTGACCATAGCTTTGTGGCCACAGCTTCGTCTATGCAGGCGCCCGGCTCGTCCGCACCAGCTGACACCGAGTCCGTGCTGACACCAACGATGCAGGCCTTGCCTCCTCAACCTGGTGCGTGCAGTGGATTTTTTTTATCCTAACAGCATAGATGGATTTAGTGGAATCAATTATGTTTGGGATATGCTGTTAGGTTTTCTGCAGCTCTGAATTGTCGGTAGGATGTATCTTTATCTGAATTTCCATGTGATTTTGGCTCGTGTACGTTTGGTTAATGTTGTTGCATCATGCTCTCTACTCTCTTTACGTGTTGCCCTCTCAATTTTTTGGCATCCATTATGTCGAGAGGACCTCTCTTGAGGATGGATTTAGTGATTCGATTGTGTGATTTGTGGGAGGTTGCTTAATGATAGTTTCGCATCGGGTAATTACATTTATATACGGATCTGCCTCCTGATCTACGATAGCAGATCAGATATGAAGGCTAGTGAACCTACATATTGGAGTCAGAAAGACTCTGTCCCTATTTGTGTTTTATTCTTTTATTTTGGGGTGGCGTGGGGAGGGGTGCCTGTTTTTGAAAAGAAATATCTTTTAATAATTTATAGTCAAGTTTCATGGCATGGCTTTCCGGTTCAAGTTATTCTGATGTTCTCATCATCTTGTAGAGAATCTCAGGCTTCTTATGGGCAGTTTTGATTGTCTCGTGTCCATCCTTGCTTATTAGTCTCATGTGGAGGGGGAGAAGACAAAAACTAGAGATCATTATTTGTTGGAGATTCCTTCTATACTTGTGTTCGTAGAAGTTGACTTTGAGTTGAATTAGGGTAGTATGCCTAATTTTTCCTAGTCGGGAATAATTGATTAGAATTGCTTCACACTGAGTGTGCTCGTGTACTTCAGTGCAGATGCTGACGAAGATTAGAATGTGCTTGTGTCTTTCTTGCTCTGTAGGTTATGCTACTACTGGAGCGGAGGATCAGCCGCCGCGTCCACCCACTGGCGCTCCCGCGTCTGGGGACTATCTTTTACCTCACACGCAGCTGGAGCTTGGCCATTCGATGGTTAGTGCTAGGGCATTATTTACATTCGCGCATACTCTTGTCTAATGGTTGTCACAGATTTTCTCATTTCGTCAATTTGTTAGGTTAGGTTTGTGATCGCCACTAATTCCGTTGCCTGGTAGTCGCTGTAAATTATGTAGCTCATATTCTACAATACATATGCTCGGCATTCTGGTGCACCCTTTTCGTTTTTTTTCTTTCTTGCTTCTCTGGGACTATCTCATAGGAACTAGTCGATAATCTGATGTTAAATTTGTTTGGGATAAGCCGTTGTCTAGTTGGTAATTGGATCAGCTCGCTCTTTGTGCAGGCCGCTCGGGCAGCGTATCCATATGTCGCAGACCCCTATTTTGGAGGAATTGTTGCCGCCTATGGCGCTCAGGCAGTGGTAAGCGCCCTGAAGTGATTGTCCAAATTCATTACTCAATAGTAATTTTCTTTGTAGTGGAGGTATTTGAGGGTCTAGTGTCACTAAGGTTGCCTTTCTGGGTGGGTGCAGATCCATCCTCATATGTTGGGAGTTCAACAAGCACGTATGCCACTCCCGTCTGAGATGATGGAGGAAGAGCCAGTGTATGTTAATGCTAAGCAGTACCATGGGATCTTACGGCGACGGCAATCGAGAGCCAAAGCAGAGAGTGAGAATAAACTTATCAAGTCTCGAAAGGTATAGTTGCTCAGCT
Source organism: Pohlia nutans (assembly GCA_022496805.1). Classification (NCBI taxonomy): domain Eukaryota; kingdom Viridiplantae; phylum Streptophyta; class Bryopsida; order Bryales; family Mniaceae; genus Pohlia; species Pohlia nutans. Next base: position 31,748,941 of record CM040089.1, on the reverse strand, counting down.
TTTGTATGTACGCGGCTCAGTTTTTGCATTCGAAATTGACATCCTGCAATTATGTGAGTTTGGAGCGTCTCAGTTAACTATGAAAGCGTCTTTGATTGGAGAATTTGTATTGAAGTTCATGAGTTATTTCCGAGATCTGTGGGGCTGTTCACATTAATAGGTGTCGTTACTCTCGTTACTTACTATCATCATGCTTCTGTTCTGACTTCCTAAGCATATGATTGCTCTACACCTCAGATTTGTTCCAACTTCTAGCATCCAGTTTTTGAGTTCAAATGGATCGAATATTTCTCTCAGCGGCACCCCAAAGTTTGGTGGTGGTTGTATTTTGATGATAGTTTTGATTTGGTGAAACAGCTTGTGGACTTTACATTGTACGTGAATGGCCAAACCGTTTGGCAATTAAATCGGTTCTGAATGTGGTTTTTTGGTTTGCAGCCATACCTACATGAATCAAGGCATCAGCACGCCTTGAGAAGAGCGAGGGGAAACGGAGGTCGGTTTTTAAATACAAAAGCCAAGGATGGAGATCAAAAATCGAATTCAGAGGGTAACCATGGATCTCATGAAGGGCAATCCTCACAAGCGGGTAACATATCTAATACACGGGCCTCGCATTCAGGGATGGACATGCTAAGCGGACAAGGTGACTCTGTAAATTATCACACGACCATGTTGCAACATGGTCAGAACAATGCCTATCTTAATCTTCATCCTCCACAATCCTTTCACTCGTCTGCGTTTCACACTCTGCCTGGTGGAAGTGAATCTGGGGATGGTGGTTCGAACGGCAACAACTTAGTGGTTAGTGGGTCTGAGCACACTGCAGTAGCCACTTAACACCGCATTGCGCTCGAGATTGCCTGACTGTGCAGTCTCAATACTTCCAAGTGGGATGAAGACGATATGTGTGCTTGAGCTTTGAAGTAGAGCGCTGAGACAAAGGACCTTTGGCAGATGTTTTTTTCAGCCTAAGGCAAGAATGCAGAAATTTTGGTTTTTGGGCCTGTGAAACCTGTGGCAAGGAGAACGGAGATGCAGCCTCCTATGTGCGAGCCTTCTATTCATGAGTCTCATCTTCTTTCCTATACCTCAAGGGAAGCCTTCCTGAGTGAACCGAAGAAGTTGGTGCTACAGGTAGGAGAGATCTTGGCACGTTGAGCCTTCATGACTCCAGCACAGATATGGTTTGCAGATTGGACTAGATTAGAAATACTGTTAGCTAACGGTGCTAGTCCAAGCTTGGCCTTCCAAAGACTGGATTGTAGGATTCTGAAGCACTAGGGCGTTGGAAGCCTATTTTAAGTCTTAGCCTGCTTTTGTGGTCAGTAGTGAGGTCTTGTGGTTGATTGGATTTTTTCATCATATCCCAGTGATATGGCGTGTGTTGTGTTTTAGATTATCAAAAATACAATAGGATGTGTATATTGGTTCAATTTCTCCATTGCAACTTCTCCATTGCAGGAGCGAGCATCTCTTTCTTTGTTGTCGGGCCTGGTCAGTGGAACTTGTCTTTTTTGTGCATAGGTACAGTATGACTACGAAGGCCGCCTGGAGCAGTTCTTCAGCTGTCATAAAAATGTGACTGTGTTTTGGACCTGGTACACAGCATCTTATCTGGTGATGTGTGTTTGTGTGCTTTGTGTATTATTTCTATTGTATTTTACACCGTTCTCACTGGTTTTCAGAGCAACTGTGATGCCAAGTCCTGGCATTATTACTCTTGTGTTTTGGAACTGTTGTATCTGGTGATCTGTGCTTGTGTTCTCTTCTACTTTCTCAAAGTTTACTATAAAAGTGAAGTTATAGAGGTATCAATATTATAAAATTAGTAATTAACCCTAAAGTTTCCAAGAGCCAGATTGTGTTTCTGACATTTGGTCAACTGCTATGACTTGACGTTGACTTTTTTGGTTGTGTGTGCAATATTTTTTCTGAATGATATATTTTGTTTCAAATTCAAATTGAGTGTAGATTTGAACTTGGGGGAATTTGGAAGGAACTAACCATGGGCCATTCTTTTTGGGAAATCGTTTGGTCATGGCTTCTTGATATCGGTGGTCATGGCTTCTTGATATCGGTGGTCATGGCTTCTTAATTTTAGGGATCTCAACCAATCAAGATGTGACACATGTCACTATCCCTAAGTTTTTATTTGTTTTCTTTTCCTAAGATTTGTATATTCAGTAGGTCATGAGTGTCAATTTCAATTGTTCAATTTATAACTAACTACTGGTTCTTTATGTATATATGGATGTATTTTATATGAATTATTTCATTTTTTGAGTCAAATCAGTGACGCATTTTAATTTCTTGTAGAGTGTGTGAAACTGTAGTGTAACATTAGCTATTGAAAATGCGTAATAGTTGTAGGGACTGCATTGCCCCTAATGAAATGATGAGGAATATACCTCATGATTGTGAGCCCCATCATTAGCTAAGGGGATGCGTGGCAAGGTAGGTAGAACTTCAAGGACGAAGTTGGATGAAACCTCAAGGCAACCCATGCAAGAGATATTGAATGTTATAGGGAAGGTGTGGTAGAGTAAAATTTCCTTTCAAGGCCATAACTTCTTCAATTTTGATTTTTTGATTTTTTGATTTGTTTTTCCTCTGTGTACAATGCCATTTTTTAAAATATATGGTTTCGATTGTAGAGATTCTTTTTTTGAATTTTGGTGAGGAATTGGGCGTTATAGAGCATTTTATTGTTCACTATGGGTTCATGGTAAAGCAAAATGTATTATTCTTTTACAACACATATTCAGGTTTTGGTTTTTGGTATATCACTTTCAGTCCAAGCATGCATTAATTAGTATGCTCAATCCTACATTTTCTAGATTTTCATTGAATTCGAAAAATTTCAAAACAAAAAGGTTTGAAGGATTTGAATTCCTTATTGAAACATTCTTACAATTAGGATTGATATGTTTCAATTTTATGTTAAAACTATTAATGGTGTGGTTTTTTGTTTCATCATGTACCTATGTTACTAAATGCTTTTATAAAAGGATGAAATCTATGTGTTTTTTTCTTTAAAAAATATTTTATAGATTCCTAATTCAATTTTTCATCATAATCTTAAAAACCTCAACTTTCCAAAATGCAAGATAAATTAAGCCAAAAGATTCAAAGTTCATATATAGCCTATTTTTAAAGTTACATAGTCAAAGTTGTTGAAATTATTAAAACATGTTTTCATACTAATTTAGTGCAAGAGTCTTTAGTTAGATATGAAAAGAAACATTCTATATTTATTTTGAGTCAATACATTTACTTGATCACTTTTCAAAGTGTGGAAGATGTTCCTATATGTTAGACAAACATTTTCTTAGAATAAACATGAAATATTTTAGAACATTCTAGAATACTCTAGGATATTTGAGAATATTTCATCCAAGTTGTTTAATATAATTGATGCTCATCTAATTAGAGAATCGACGTCAAACGTCTGATATGACGTCAAGTTGGAAAATAGTGTCAAACATGACAATCCTAATGCATTGGGAATGACAATTTCAATGTATTATTTGAACAATAACAATTTAGGAGTTAACCCCTAAGCGTCCCTAGCTTTTTTGGGCTTAAAATCATCATTGCTTTTGATGTGTTATAGGTCTAAATGTAAGTGAGGTTTAGGAATCTCAACCGTACAATCTTGTAATATACATGTTGTAGATCATGTGGATCAAATTTGGAATCATTTGGCCATATAGATTGCAAGATCATAGTGTTTTAGTGTTAAAAAAGGATGCTGAAATTTCCCTAGCAACAGAGTTAGAGGTGAAGTTCATTTTCAAAATTACTCAAATGAAAAAACCTTCAACTATAAAGTAGTTCAAAATCATCATATAAACACATTGGTACAAAAAAAACTCATGAAAAAAATTCAATGTGCCCTAAAATGGCCTTGCAATGTCAAAAAGTAGCCCGAAAAGTGACCGATTTGACCCAAAAAGCAAAAAGTGTCCAAACTAGACCCGTGCACTAAAATGACTCCCAAACATTCAGAACAACATGGATTGACATGAAAATTTTACCGTGATAACTAGACTTCAAGGGGAATCCAACCCAATAATGTTTTTATTGAAAACGGACATGTGATGAAGGAGATCCAAGCCCCCGAAGTTGCAGCCATCAAAATGCACAAAAACTGTCCAAAATAAAGATACCTACTTTCAAATGATCACCAAAAATTCAATATATCTCGGATTGATCTTGAGATTATTACCACACATTCCATACATCATACGGTTTGTTAAAATCGGACACTTTTTGCAAAAGTTACAGCTCTTCGAAGGTGAATGTACCCATAAAACGTCCAAAATATGGACGTCAAGATGGTTAGGGGTTAAAACATCATCAAAATATTATCCTTTTATTATGAGCTAACATTTTATTATATACATATATTTAAAACAATATATTTTGGCATAAAATATTATTGAATTATCATAGCTAAAACTTTTACATTGTCACCACATCTCATACAAATCAAGTACTCCCTCTGTCCCATAATGGGTGATCGGTATGCACTTACTATTTTGTCCCTGAAAGTCTGATCGGTACTCAGTTTATTACAAATTCAACACTTTACAGTGCCCGTTGGCAGAATTGACTACATATCTGATTGTGTCGTCTCTAAGCTTACAACCATATGTATTACACGGACGATACTGCCGATCGCACGCTATCAAGCAATCCTTGTTCAACATCAATGGTGACAGGCAACGTTCCGGCACAATTTAAACTCTCCTTGCCCATGTGGGGGATCTTGTAGCCGTTCCCGCCACCATCCTCGAGTGTTGCCAGCATGCATTGCTGCCAAGTGAGAAACACATAGTTGAGTTTGCTCACATCCAGATCGTGAAATGCTTTCTCGACAATGACTATGAGCTCGTCAACATTTTTGGGGGCGCTCTGGTGCTGCAACGATTGAATGGCATTGAAGAATCCCAGATCCAAAACGTTCATATCCGGGATGTTCGGTGGTTGACAGCGAAGTCGGATATGAAAGCCGGCGGTTCGTGCAGCGTCCGTGAAGGCCTCATCCAACATCGATATATGCGGTTTGACGTTGTCTTGTTGGATGAAGATGGGACGTGCGGCAGTGGCGCGCGGCCACTGTAATCGAATAGCCGGCAACACATTCTCCAGCAGCATGTCGCGATACTGATCTTTTCCGACCATGACGGGCTTCGTAATCATTGTCCCAACAGGACGATTTTTGCTTGCGCGCTTGGCAGGCTCCTTGACAACAAACGGCCATATGCCTATCTTGCCATTGAACATCGTCTTGCGGTGATGATCGTACTTGGGCCGAGCGACAGCAGCCAAGAACATTACCTTCTCGATGAAGCGCTTCGATTTACATGTTCGCAACGGTTCAAGCTCGCCATCTGCCAAGTAATATCGCTTGCTGGCTTTGGTCATGTAGAACCACTTCTCATCCACGTGAATGACGTCGTACATGTCGTGGAAGGAATTTGACGATGGCTGCAACATGGACAGACAGAATTGCAGGCGGGCAATCTTGTTGCAGTTCGTCAACAATGGCTTGATCGAATTTGAATGTGGACGAATCGCTCCCTCTTTGACCAATCTGCCCAAAGTAGAACGTGGAATGCCACTGGCCGCGGCCATCGAACGAAGAGTGGTTCGACGACTAAACGGAATGGAAGTCAGCACCGAAAAAACGTCCTTGTTGCTTTTAGTCCGACCACAATTCTTGAAATGGGTGGCGACACAAGGAACGAGAGCCCCCGCAGCTACATCTTCCTTTGCCCTGCTCCAGATGCGGCTAATTGTCCTCCACCCAACACCGAAATGAACGGCAACGATAGAGAATGAGCCTTTCACTGGTTTACCGTCGACTTTCAACATGGTTAAAAGTTCTTGATACACCGCCTGGCGCTGCTCGTTGGACAGAACCATACTTGGGAGCCTGACTACCTTCTTGAGCAATTTCAGCGTGTTTTAACAATATTTGAGATTTCAGCGGGGATTCCAGTAAGGTAAGGTCAATCGCAACTCTTTGCACGCCAATGCTCTTTGAATGCCAGGTGCAACATGATCGATTCATATCTTGCCGTAAAGATCTTGGTGAGAGCTATCCACGTATCTAACCTGACGCTTCTAATTCCCATTAATAGCCGTAATCCCATGCAACTTTTAATACCGATCAGATATTATGGGACAGAGGGAGTACTACTCATAGCTTGACTAGTGCGCACAAATTAAACTATATTTAGTGTAGCCAGAGATGACCATGACCATAGGTGTGTTTCATTGATTAACCTTTAAGCGTCCTCACTACAATTACCCATTCAAATCTCATCAATTCCCTAGGGAAGTCACTTTGTGTGAATTTTTGGATACATGAGCAAACACATGGTATTTAATAGGGAGGGGGTATGATTTTTCTAAGAATATTATACTATTTAGAGTATATTCATGGTATATTTATGGTATATTCTAGGAATATTCATAAAATAATCTCAATTTGGTTTTAAAACACCCTATATTACTTCTAAAAATTTATAAATTTTATCTCAAATGAATAAAAGACACCCTATTTTTATTCTCTCATGGTTATCTAAATTTTGACATTGACTTCTATAGGTCAATTTCTCTCATTTTAAAATATATTATATTATTCTCATATTTTTTTCATATAAATTATTTTTAAACCAATTCACTTTGATTTTTTTTCATAATTATGTAAATAAAAATGACTTTTATAGGATTTTTCAAAGTTTTTTCTTGTGAAAATCATAGTAATTACAGAAATGCTTAAAATAGTATGAAATTTTTAGGAAAAATGAAAATAATAGTGATGAACAACAAGGTGTAGGTGGCAAGCTTCTTGAGCTTTCATGAAAAGAAATTTGATAGATTTTTTTTTTGGTAGTGTATATTGGAATTTTAGGGTTGCACTTTTCTTACAATACTTTTTTAGAGCACTTTTTCTCAACGTAATTTTAACAATTTTGAAGAATGGTAAATTGGACTAGAAAGAAATTTGTTCACCCAAGGAAGTCACTGTCAAGAATTTAAATAACTATGAGAGAACAAATATAGGGTGTCTTTTATTCATTTGAGATAAAAATTATAAATTTATAGAAGTAATATAGGGTGTTATAAAACCAAATTGGGAATATTTTAAGAACATTCCTGTAATATATGGAATATACCCTAAATATATTATAAATAGTAAAATATTCCAATTATTTCATAGCCCCCCCATTAAATACCCTTTGTCGCTCATATGTACCCCAAAAAAAAAGAAACAAGATAACAAACTTCCAAACACAAGAAATACCGCATAGTATATGTGTTGTATTTGTAAGTATTTGCTGTATTTTGAGGTATTTGCAGTTTTTTGATGTTTTGTACATAGGTATTTTGATAGCTTCACAACTCAAAATCAAAATTTTCTTTTTGCAGTGTGTACGTGAGATAAATCTTGACATTTAAACTTCAGACATTGATGCTTGATTCAGAGTAGGTCTTCCAGTAATTTGCAAAAACATGCCTCTGCAACCACAATGTGGTTGCGTGGGCTGCAAAGGTAAGAGTACTTGATGCATCCTTCAATTCACAAAATAAACCAATTTGCAAGAACGTCAGTCTCAAAAGGATATGAGTTGTTTCCTGCACTCATCCTTGCAAGGAAATACTCCACATTAGGGACAACACCTTTTATAGAAGGCCAATTTTTAATTACATATAATACATTTTAATGTAATAAAAAACAAAAATGATTGTTAATCTTAAATTGAAGAGGCTTTATTTTATGTAAGTTTAGAAAAATAATTGATCCCATGTAAAGATTCTAATTGGTATTTATGAGAAGATTATAAGGATTTTTCTTAATACAAGTATAAAAGGGCAAGACAACTTAGGTTTTTAAAGCATTTAATAAATTTATAAAAAGACATAAAACAATGTAATGGCTTTTATTTGTATGCAAATATATTTATCTATAAAGCCATTTAAAGCTAGACCTACACCATTGGTTCTTTGTCCGGTAGACATCGATCTACGGGTAGGACGAACAAACACTTTATTCACGCCGGCCTTGAAAGAAGACCAGAGTTTTAAGCCAAGCTTCCATGTATCAGTGGGGGGTGATTACCATGTATCGGTGGGGGGTGATTACCATGAAAGCCATATAACACGCAATTCGCTATTTATGCACTTGGTCAAGTGCGTTCATTTCATGAGCAAATCTTGCTTAAATTTTTTTGTGTAAAAAGTTCTCTAAAAAAGAACGATTTTGTCGTTCTACAATTACTTTCATTGTAAACAAACAATTATTTAATTTAATTTATATTCTTATCTTTATTTTTTATTTTTTATTTTATTTTATCTTTTCTTTATCTTGTTTCATTTATCATATTTCTTTCTTGTCTTCAATTTCTTTTCCTTCTTGTCTTCCTTCTTGTCTTCTTCTTTTTCTTCTATTTTTTTTCATTCCTCTTGTGGCAGCCGCAAATCTTTCGCCCGCACTAAAGATTAAAAAAAAAAAAAAAAAAAAAGACATTTTTTTTTTTTTTTTTTTTTTTTTTTTTGGATTTCGTATTCTTTTTTGTTTGGGGCTCATGAACCCTGAAAATAAAAATTTTAAAAAATAAAAATTTAGGGTTCAGCCGCCGGCGGCTGAAACCTAAACGGCGGAAGATGCACCAACCACAAAAAAAAAAAAAAAAAAAAAAAAAAAAAAAAAGTTTTTTTTTTTCTATTTTTAGTCTGCTATGGGCTAGTGGGTGTGCGGCCGCGCATTCACTCCCTCATTTTCTCCTCTCTTCCGCTCCCTCTCTCCCTCTCCCTCTTCTTCTCTCCCTCTTCTTCTCTCTCCCTCTTCTTCTCTCTCCCCTATATATATGAGGAGAGGGGAGAGGGGAGAGGGGAGAGAGAAGAAGAGGGAAGAGGGAGAGGGAGAGAGAAGAGAGGAAGAAAGGAGAAAATGAGGCAGTGGGTGCGCGGCCGCGCACCCACTAGCCCACAACATACTAAAAATAGATTTTTTATATTTTTTATTTTTTATTTTTTTTATTTTTTTATTTTTTTATTTTGTCTTTGGTGCAGGCGAAGGATTTGCGGCTGCCACAAGAGGAATGAAAAAAAATAGAAGAAAAAGAAGAAGACAAGAAGGAAAAGAAATTGAAGACAAGAAAGAAATAAGATAAATGAAACAAGATAAAAAAAAGATTAAAAAAGAAAAGAAAAGAAAAGATAAAGATAAAAGATAAAGATAAGAATAAAAATTAAATTAAATAATTGTTTGTTTACAATGAAAGTAATTGTAGAACGACAAAAATGGTTGTTTTTTAGACAGTTTTTTAGACAATATTTTTAATGCTTCCGGGGACCAAGTGCATGATTATATGGCCAAGTGCGTAAATAGCGAATTGCGCGTTATATTCGTTATATTGAGACTTTTCGCAGTCTCATTTTTATCTTCAACTCGAAGATAAACCGTTTTATCTACTTACTACTATTTTTTTATAAATATTTAACAACACCACCTTTTAGAATTTCATTATAGAATCACTATTTGAGCATTTATTTATTTTTGGTTTCAGTTATTATTTTTTAAATGAATTTTTGAATAACTGGCATTCTATCTCAAAATGAGCTAAAAGTCTCAATATAACAAATATGACCATCATGTATCGGTGGGGGGTGACTACTATGTATCGGTGGGGGGTGACTACTATGTATCGGTGGGGGGTGACTACCATGTATCGGTGGGGAGTGACTAAAAGTAGGAAGTTGCTGATTCATCACCGAAATGGATGAATCCAAAAGTTGGTTTTCCATTTGTACAGAAATGGGTAGAGTACATAGGTGGTTCATTTTTTTGTCTTCTAACAGCTTTCACCCGCCCAATCTTCACATAGAAGTTTGCCCTTAGAACAATACTAGGACTGATGTAGAATCTCGGTAGTGTCTGATTCACTAGGTGGTGAAAGTCTCGGTGGTGTTGTAGAAGGTCAGCTAGTGAAAGTCTCGGTGGTGTTGTAGAGGGTCAGCTAGTGAAAGTCTCGGTGGTGTTGTAGGAGGTCAGCTATAAAACAAAACATACATGATTCACATGTTAGTAGAAGACTTCTCATTTTTCATTCCTTGTTCGGGGGAACGATGAACAGTGGTTGAATATTATGCTTATATTTTTGTCTTCTTGTGACCAAAACCACTCACTAGCATTGACAATGTAACCCATATGCCTGGTGCGGTTTCATTCCTTTTTTCATTTATAGTAAGTACCTTGGTTTTATATCTTTCATGCAAGGGCTTAAGAACCTTATGTTGTATGAGTATGAATACAATTACTTGAGGAGGGAGGATTGGTCATAACTAATTTAGTTTTAATTGTCTTTTCACTCAAATTGATTGGTTTCTAGAGTGCAATAAAACATGTGTTTCAAATCTTGTGGAGCACATCAATCACCAAAGCTGAGCACAAGCTAAGGCCACCAATTTAACAAACTAAGGTACGCACAACCATCACTCTGCATGACTCCATTATTTGCTTTTCTCGCCGCACTTAATCTATGTATTCTTTTGCCATATTGCGTTGGTAGAATGTTTAGAGTGCATTATTATGTGAGAGAATAATAATGCTTGTTTATCTTTGAATTTGCTTTTGACATAATCCTTTATACAACGGTTGAAACAACTTTTCAAGTCTTATACGGTCTTCATCACTTTCTTATCTCCATATGCTATCAATTATTATATCAACAATCATCTTAATCTAGTTTTTAGGATCGTAAGGTTGTTTAGTCAAACACATACAGATTCTTTTTAAGATCTTTAAACAATATCACACAAATGTATGTAAGAACAGTTGGGAACTCAAACACCCTTGAAGTTGGTATAGGTTGTTTTGGATCGTGTTGAAGCATTTTTAGGTTGTTTACTTTTGTTTCTATCTCCAATCAACTTTAGGTTTGTGTATAGTTTCAAATCGTTTCCGAAACATTAAAAATTAGACAATACATTGCTTTTAGACTGAAGTCGCTTGCTCAATTAATTTTGTATTTTTATTTATCTTTTCATTGATTCATGACTGAACTCAGTTGTATCGCGCTTGCTTGATTACTTATTCATCTTCACCATCTTTTTTGTAATATATGTTTGAATTGTGTACTGGCAATGGGAATTGTGTTCGCAGCTAGCCGCGCCGCAGGGCAGTTTTACCAACCTGGTGCACCGCAATACGCCGCCTCTGATCTGATCGAAGAGGCCGGTTCTTCACACATATCACTACAAGCAGAGGCGTAGTTTCTCACTTTGAAGGATCCTGTTTATTGTCGCTTTTCACTCTACACGCTTGTCCTACGTGACGAATTGCACTAACCAAGTCCAACCAAAAAAATTGGTGAATGCAAAGTGGCGCCGTTTGACTCACAGAAGGAGTGAGAATCGACGCCTTCTCCGTGTAGTGTATCGAGACTTATGGAACAATGTGTCTGATCCAGTGAGGCTCCTGAAGTAGAGAAGAGAAGAGATTGTGTTGTCCATCTTCAGACACTAGAAACCTTGGGTGTTGTTGTTTCCGAAGGATCATTAGAGACAACGATGTCTTCTCGTTTGTCAGCCAACTTGCAGGCTGCTGCAGTATCGACGGTAACCACTTTGACAGACGTCGACGTTGAAGAAGGATGGCAGGTAGTCGTTCCCAAGGCTCGCTACAAAAAGTCCACCACAGCGGCTCTGCCAGCTGGGCCTCCAACAGCTCAAGTCGACACGATCGCGTCGCCGAAAGGCATCCAGAAATCTGCAGGAAATGCGGGTGTTCATAAGAATGCGGATGGACGTGGAAAACACAGTAGCGGGGGAAGAGGCGGCGTTGTTGGACTCGAGGGAAACAATCACAGTGCCAGAGGTTCTGGAGACTGTGAGATGAGGCGGATTTTATCAACAGCTCCTTCACAAGCTCTCTCGTCCACCAAGACATGGTCTCAGATCGCAATGCAAGTTTCTGCTGCAGAGCCTCAAGGGTCAACCCTTGAGAACAACGGCAACCACGATTCGGCTCAACTAGTTCAGGCTCACGCTTCGATCCAGTTGGACTCCCTAACTGGACTAGTGCTTAGGTCTCAAGCATCATTCACTGACAAGGAAGTTGTGGACCTCTCTTTTCCTGCAGTCTCTTTGTTGCAATCTTGCTCTGCTGTCGACGTTTCCGACAAGAGTGTTTCAGTGGCTGCTGCTACGGTTCCTACAGAAGAGCTTGACGTGAAGTCAGTGGAGGGTACCCCCAATGAAGGCATAGTTTTAGTTGCGGCCGCTTCTGTAGAGCACGAGGATCACAAGATCGAATTGACTGGTTCATCGATTCCATCTTCGGCAGAGGCAGGACCTGAGGAAAGAACGATCTTTGAAACTGTTGGAGAGCCTCCTGCGTTTTCTCAATCTCTCCAGCCTGGGTCAACTGAAATTACGATCACCGGCTCTTCGATCGCCATTGAATGTGAAAAGCTAGATTATGGCATTTCGACAGTTGACGAACCAAAGTCTGTTTTCACGGTTAGAAACAAAGCTTCTGAAGGAGGTACTGAAGGCATGGATGTCGCGAGGAGACGTCTCTCAGTCGCAATACCCCCGTTCCAATCAAATCATGGTGCTGTTCCGTTTAAGGCCGTTGCTCTAGTACCTGCAGTCACCACCTGGGCAGTCACAGTGACCCCGTTCAGGCATGGAGCAAGTCTCCACCCACAGTTTTATTCTTTCCCACATGTTGAAGGAGAGCCAATTTACCAAGTTGCTACTCCCATGACAACGATGGTCCGAACACAATCTAAGCTGAACCCATATGCACGAGAGTTTCTTCCCTCTTATATCAAAGATCAGAGCTCAACCTTTGGAATAATGGCGACGCAACATTGTCGAGTAACCTCAACGGAGACTGTAGTTGCAGCGCCTTTGAGTTCAAGAGGCGGTCAGAGAGTCGATACCACACAGTCCTCTTCAATCTAGAGCAGGCTACAACAACAATGGCAGTGAAGAGCAAGTGGAAAGGCAAACGCAAGGAATGCAGAGAAGGTAGAGACGACGCAATAGACATCATGGTAGACGTGGTGAAGGACCAAGTAATCGATCACTTGGTGACTTCTTTCGCATCTCACATTGAACTTGGGAGCTGAGCTGGATGCCCAACAAATGGTGAGATTCTTTCTTATACAACCTCACAGGCACACATTGACTTTGCATACCTTCTTTATTTAGATTAGTGAGTATTAATTACATCTCCCACAAGCCTTCATTTCTTCCATAGGTATAGAAGAATAGGGGTGTCATAGTGCAAGTAGTTGCTCCAAGTTTTGCAAGTGCTTCTGCAACAAGTTTTTGTAACGAAAATTAATTTCGAGCAAACTTTTGAGCAAGGAGATGGCCCTTCTTCTTTGAAATGCAGTGCCAGAACCCATGCAGTTTCAATTTTCAAGTAGAAGGCAATTGTTTTGATGAGAGTCTCACAATTGTGAGCTTGGATTTGGGGATGCATCACGTAGGAATTCCTTTGCACAGTCTTGCCTCACAAGCTCACACTCTCACAGTCCCTGGCAGAACTTTCTTGCAACATAAATTTTTCTTTTTTACTTCATTGAATTTGAGTGTCTTACACTGAGCTTATTCTGTTCTAAGGACTCTGTTCTTAAGCTGTAAGTACTGTACAATGAAAAAAATGTTAAAAGAAAACTCAAATTATATCTGAAAACACTAAGAACAAGGAGAACCATGTTTTTTTAGTAACCAAGCTCTCATTGATTCAGATATGAAGTAGAGAATAGAGTTATCCGTAAAGTCAAGGAGGGGTAGCCCCTCTGCAACACTGAGTTTTCAAGCTTCAATTAGATATCGCAGAGATTGTCAATCACAAGGAGCCAAGCGCTTGCTTTGGGCAAGCATGTGGGTTGATGTGGGGGCACATGTAGATTCCTTGGTGAGAACTTGAGTGTGCGTTGGGGGAGCTTCCCTAGCTTTGGGAAGGTGACATGTTGGGAATCTCCCTAACAACGTAGTGCATTTTGATTGGTCGAAAAAAAAGGAGTCAAAACTTGTTTTTGCCGCCTTTCAAACTAAAATATCAATTCTGCCTTATCTTTCTTCTTGTGGAATTGTTTTGCTTGACTTTACGGATAACTCTAATATAATAAACTAGGTTGGCGCTTGCAACAATTCCATCGGGGGACATAACATTTTTAATACCTTGTTGGACCACACCCTTTACACTGTTGCATAAACCGGCTGAAGTTAGAGAAAATTCTCTGTGATTCCTCCGATCCTTTGACAAATGTTTGAGATTCTGAGGTGAACAATAGAGATGCTCAAGAACCTTATGGAACCATCCTCACGAGCATGCTTTCACAATTTGCGTTATATAATTGATGATTCAATGTGGTGATTAACTCTTTAGCGTGCCAGCGTCCATATATTGGACGACGAACAGATTAAAGCTTTTTGATTTCCATCCAAAGTGGACAGTTTTCATCCACCAATTTTATTTTTGGGTTCTTCTGTAAGTTGAAGATTCTTTGTACAGTGTGGATCTTCAAAATAGGTTATCATGATTTTTGGAAAAATAACACAATTGGTTTATGTCAAGTTTCATTCTTAGTTCAAAAAGTGAGACCTTAGACATGATTTTCCAAAATAAGTAGAATGAAATAATGGAAACCATACCATCGCGTAGTACATGTTATTCCAATTTCATTCCAATATTTTTCAATTTTTTTGTGTTAATTCAGGATTTTTAATTGAATTTCAAGAGAAAACCTTGCAAAATTATTTTAAAATTATCAATAAAAAATATGATACATCTAATCGTACAAATGTGATCTTCACATTGGCAAATACAAATTTTCTTTGTACATCAACTCCATTTCCGGTTTCCATCAAACATTTTATAACACTTCTTTGAAAACAATGTTGAATTGGGATATTAAAGGGTTAATGTCTAGATTGGGAATGTGCAGATTTGTACATGATATTGAAGGGCAACAATTGAGCCTACATGGAGAGGATGAATGCCTGAATTGAAGCAGCTGTATCAAGAAAATTGAGAGGAAGTTTTGGTGAAGAGCACAATGTATATAATGTACCTAAGTGGAAGACAGGGTCGGCACATTTGTTCGGAATATTTTTAAAAAAATCGGAAAGTATGATTTGGAATATCCATAAATGTTCTTTGAGATTTTTAATTTTTTCTTCATACAAAGAAAAGTTTTTTGAAAAAATAAATTTCACAAATTTAGGCTTTTATTTTTAGGAATTTTTATGCAAAACTTGCCCTACACCTATAGTATAGAAGGACAAAATGCTTGGAAGGTAATTATGATGAGTAGAGAAATAGACAAATCTAGATTGCATTAAGGGCCGCTTCACAATATGGCCGTCCAAGTCGAGAGGCCGTGGGATTGAGAGTCCAAACTTTGTTGAGAGTCCAAAGAAATCTACTGAAAATAGCCAATAAAATATAGTTTCATTTTTTATGAAAAGAAATCGACGGCCTCTCGACCATAGTGACGGGTCTTGCAAAATGTAGGACCCAAACTTCCTCTTGAGAGGCCGTCACCTTGGTCAAAATGTGTTGCCATGTAAGCATTTTGAAGGTCCACGGCCTTTGGACTTTGGCCTCTAGTGTGAAGGGTCGAGAGGCTGAAACCATGGTTTCTTGCAATTTGATTGGTGGAAACCGACGGCCTCTCGACCTTTGGCCATAGTGTGAAGCGGCCCTAAGAGCAAGATTTTTTTGGTAGTAGCAATAGTGCTAAGAACTTCAATCCTCTTTAAAGGCCGGCTTGAATAAAGTGTATGTTCAACCCACCAATGGTTCAATGTTCATTGGACAAAGGACGAGTGGTACATGCATGACTACTTCCCCTCTTGAGGGTAGACACTTTTTGGGTAGCATATTATAGATAGAGGGGCCAAAAGGCAAGGTCGACATGTATATGCAATATATTGAAATTTAAAATTTTAAAAAAAAAGTTTGATAGATGGAATATTCTTCAAGGTTTTAGTTTTATACCTTACCAAAAATCCGTTTTACAAAGACTTTGACAATTTTTTATATATATAAAAAATTTATTACTATTATTTTTTTCAACTATGCCTTTGATCTACTGTATATGACTCGATGTGCGCTGCATAGTCAAGTAAATTTTATAGTGGTGACTAAATTAGTAATCAATAATAGAACCTTTCGAAATACATTACACCATTCAATGTCGTATTTACGCAAACCTTTTTTTTTCCGTTGGTATATCGAATATTCTCTCTTAAAACCTTCCAAACAATTCATATATGAAGTCTTATAAAAATTAAACGTGATCCTTTTAGGCACCAAGGGGTTAACCCCTAAAGGACCAAAAATTAACGGTTTCAAACTAACAAATTCAAATGATCATATTGTAAAAAAATTAATTTAGATGGAACCAAATTTTATATTATTGGAATCAACAAAGAACATTGCTTATTTTGGTTGAAAAACAAATAAATTTGAATAAAAGGAAATCCACATAGAACTTACATAATATTGCTATAAAAAACATAGACCCAACTTAGGATTTTTGGTCTTTTAGGGGTTAACCTTTTTTAAATCCCAAAAGACAATTTTTTTAGCATTTTTAAGTAAATCATATGTGAACGTCCTTTTGTTCAAATTCATTTGTTATTTTACCAACATATGCAATGTTTTGAATCGTTGATTCGAGTGATATAAAATACGATTCCATCTAAATTATATTTTTTACAATACGGTTGTTTGAATTTTTCATTTTAAAACCATTATGCTTAAAATGACATACAAAACTAAAAGATAAAATATAAAAGTTGTCTCAACTTGTTCTTCTTCTCCTTTAGAGCCCTCTCCCCCAAAGTCATTGTTACTTTCCCCAACAAGCAACGACGACAATAGCAGGTCCGTATTATCACCATGCCTTTGCCTTTAGATTTGGTCCTTCGCCATTTTGCAATGGAGCTCGCGGGATTTGCAGCTATGGCGCTCTTTGTCTCTTTCTCCCTCGCTCACTTTCTAGGGTTTAGAATCTCTGAAGGAGAACATGCAAAAACGTCTTGTTAATTTTTCTTTTCAAAAAGTTATCGTATTTTTTTATAAAAAAAATTCCGTTTTTTACCGGAGCTTAAAACAGCAGTTGTTCCGGTTTGGTTATGGCTGGTTTGGTTTCATGGCATTGATACTCAATCGGGACGGAGTTCTCGGGTTTTGTAGGCATGGCTTCTTCGTTTCCGGCTTCATTTATCTGTCTTTAGGGTTTGAGTTCATGCAGTAACAACTACGCGGAGAGCGCTGTTGTCGTGTTCTCTTTTTAATTATTTAATTTATATTTGGATAAATTCCGCAACGGAAGGGACGTTTTGGTGCAGTGGCGGGATTGATTGTGGTTTTAGGGTTTTGTGGAGGGTTTTGGGAAGCTCAAGGGCGGGAATTGGCTACAGTGTCGGTTCGACTGTTGGAGCTTTGACGCGATGTAGAGTTTACTTTTAATGGACTCGGAATCGGGATGTTTCTGTAGGAGGTCACTTGGATACAGTGGTCGCGATATAGGCCTGCGAAGAGGTCTTTTATAAGGTCAGGGTTTGTTTCGGAGGAGAATAAGCTATGGGGATTTCTAGCTGAGTTGATTCACACTTGATTTGTGTCTTATTTCGCTGGGAAGTAAGGAAGAGCCATGCCGTCACGACAGCGATTCTTCGTGGAGTTGAAGGAGGACGAAACCACCATTGTTTCGTGGAGGAAGCTGGTGTCCGATGCCGAAGGAACGCTAGGGTTCGGAGCTCCATCATCGGACGCTCCCGCAGGAGCAAATCCTGCTTTAGAAGCCCGAATTGCACCTGAGGTCTGTGATCACTTTTTCGTAATAAGGTGTTGGTGAATATCATGTGTAAAGCTAGGTTAATGGAAATTGAGAATGTACCAGAGGTGTACATTTCAGTGGTCACTTTGCGTATTTTCTCAGACGTCTTCGTTTCAGTATTAAGGTTGTTGTTGTTCTCCATGTATTTGCTTTTCATCACCTGAGGTCTGTGATGACTTTTTTGTAAGATGTTGGTGAATATCATGTGTTGGCTAGGTTAATGGAAATTGAGAATGTACCAGAGGCGTACATTTCAGTGGACACTTTGCGTATTTTCTCAGACGTCTTCGTTTCAGGGGGTGGTCAGCAACTTCTTCAGCATTAAGGTTGTTGTTCTCCATGTCTTTCGTTTTCATCACTGGTATTCTCCTTGCAGAAAAATTCTGGCGCTTTGGTTAATAACGAGGACGCATTGCCTCAAGTTCCTAATCGATTTAGCTCGGTCATCGAGAGGATTGAGCGCCTGTACAAGGTAACAACTTACATCCCTAAATTTGTTGGCTTTGAATTTTAACCCCTAAGCGTCCACTGTGAATTTTTCTGTAGTATAGGAAAATTGGACCCCCTGCTGCAAATCATCTGTTTGTGTGAAAATGACTTCAGTTTGACACGATCGACACTGTTGATCTTGTAGTGTAGAACAAGAGCTTTAAAATGATGTATTGCAATCAGAAAACCCGAGGTAAAATGAGAAAATGCCACGGTTGCAAAGTTCAGTGATGCAGATGGCCATATGGGGCGTTTTAGACGCTTAGGGTTAAGTATTCAGGACAGAGTTTGGCTGAGCGAGTGGAATTGCAGTAAACTGAAATCTTTGAGATGTGATACAGTGAGATGTGATATCTCTTTAGCAGAAGAGACTCAGTTGCAGGTGATTGGGGATGTTTTTGTCAGGGAGGAGACAGTGACGATGACAATGCAGAAGATAGTCCCGATGAGGATCAGTATGACACTGATGATCCTTTTATCGATGATGAGGAACTGGTATGTATGTGCTGTATGAGCATCGAGTTTCTTGTGTTGTAAGTTGTCGGTGTGAAGATGAGTAATGGGGTCAGAGTTTGGTACTGTTTTTCAGCCGGTCAGCTTCTATGTAATGAATTTTCTGAGATGGTTGATTATTGATCAAAACGCTCCAGGGACACACATGAAGCCGAGGGGTTAGATGTATGAATCACATGAATATTCTGCGTTTCAAGAACAATGGAAGTGCTTAATTGTCAAATATTAAAAAACTGTGTTAGATGTTTGTCAAATACCGTTCATTATATATTGAATGCTCATCCAGGAAAAGGCTTTTCTTTTCTGACGTTTTTAAATGATGTACAGAATGAGTATTTCATGGTGGAAAAGGCAAAGACAAAACATTCTGGTTTCTTTATCAACAGGGGAGCACTTGAAAAGATGTTCGTTTCCTTCTCACTATTATCTTAACATCGTATGTTTGGTTCAGCTTTGATCTGAGTTTTAAGAAGCTTACATCTTAAACATTATCGATGAATTTCTTATACATGGTTGTCCAATCATGCGTTGATCGGATACTAGAAATCAGGAAGATGCTTTAATCGTCTGAGGGTTGACTGTTAATAGATGACTGTTAATAGACGAATAGGTGTGCATGAAAGTACTACATTTGCAGTTTTGTTCCTACTAATGCTACCTTGTTGACAAAGACGGCAGGACATTGTTAGGAAATATTTTAGTGTTTAAAACATCTAATAAGTGAAGAAATGATAATGGATTGTCTGGATAATCTCAGTTTAGTCTAATCATTGCATTATGCATTCTTGGTCAAGCAGAAGCGTGCCATCTCCAATTGAAGTTGTGCAACCCAAGAAAAGGAAGCGCAAGGAACCCAAAAAAGACAAGAAAGATGAAACCGAGGGGAGAAGACGGATAAAAGGGCGGATAAAGGCTGCTGCAAGGCAATTCCCTGCACATTTGGATACGCTTGCCGTGAATAATGTTCCGACTAATAGAGAGCATGATTCTTTACTAAGGATTCAATCAAGTGATCCAGAGGAGCTTTCTAGTGGTAGTGATGCTTTTCTTCAAGGCCCTGGTGGTCAGTCAAGGATATCCTACCATCTGGGCAAGCGTGACCTTGCAGGTAAGCTATAAATCACACGTTATCAAAGTGAAGTTTGCACATATCAGTACTTTGGAGTTACATATGCTCATCTAAATAAATGTGTTTTTTTTTGTGTGTGTAGAAGTTGAGAAGAATGGTGGGAGTATTGACAGGCATCTAGAGGTTAGTATTGCGCTCAACACAGAATCTGTGTTTGACGAAGGTAGGAATACACAGAATAGATCAGAGTACAGGTATGGCTCATCCACCGATGAAAAAAAGTGGAACCCGGGTTCTCGAGAACCAAAAGGAGTGATGAAAGTGTCGGATTCTCTGAAATTGAAGATGATGCAGCAGTCAGTCAGGGAGGACGGGACAAGAGACAGTGACGGAGGTGCAGGAAAATCAACAGCTGACTATACTGTAAGACTTTTCTGATGCTTGTCGTTCTGCTATTTGTATTGTTTGTACTTACTATGATCTCCAAGTTCTTTTTCACGAAAAATGTTTTGACTTGGACTCCTTAATAGGATCTATGCCTTTCATTGATTGTGAATGTTGTTGAGACTCTAGCCTTGCTTTGGAGTATAGCATCCCTTTGCATGTAGATACAAAATCTCGTCCTTTGATCCTCCACGGACATGTTGGAAGTATATATCCATACTTCTATCTGCCGCCTTTTTATGATTATTTGTAATAGCTCTGATAAACCGATGACTTTCAAGTTCACGTGGTTAAACTGCTTACATGCAGCAGAAGTCTTTATCACCAGGGCCTAAGGAGCCCAGCCCAGGAAGGCGTGGATGGCCCAAAGGCACGGTCATGGAGAGGGCAATCCAAGACCTTATCAAGATCGTAGCTTTACGTAAGATTTCTATTAACATCGAGAAATCAATTTTGTTTCCTTTAGACCACTTTCCATATCCTTACTGAAAATACTGCTTATGATCAAGTGCTGCTGATTAATTGTGGAGTAGATTCTTTTTTAATCTCAAATTTCTGTCATTATTATAGTTTACATCACTGCATCTTAACACATCTGTTCTGACGCGTAATGGGCTTCGTGAGCAGTTTGTCCTGTGTCAGCTGAAGGTGACGAGCAAGAGCAACCATCACAAGCTGGATCAAAGAGAAACCGTCTGCCAAGGGAAGTGAAGACGAGGCTTGCAAAGGTCGCAAGGCTAGCGGTGTGTGCTACTGAGACTTACCACGGCTTGATTCATCACGATTGTGGCTAATGAACAGATAGTATGTTTGTTTTGCATACTACAATTTTGGGAGTTATATATATGTATATATTCAACTTTGTGTGTTTTACTATTAAAACAATGCTGAATGTCGATTTGTATGTTCAGTTTTATATACTATCGGTTTGTGTTCCATCATGTTTGTGTCCTTCGGGAATGTTTTGTGCTAGATGGCTTTAACGTTTTCTGTCTTAATTGAATGAGCAGCAGGCAAAGCAAGGAAAGGTGCCGGATGAACTTGTTGAGCGTCTCCAAGGCATCTTAGGTCATATCATGCGTCCGAATACTTTGAAGGTAGAGCTCCATTGCCAAAGTTTGAATCCGAAACACGATGCTTCATGCGGTTTAGCTCAATTCTTAGTTGCCGCTCCCTGACATATCTCACCGCAGCCCTATTTGTCATAGGTTGTCACAAATTCTTACATAGGTTGTTGATGTTAATTATTGGATAAGGAGGTTGCCATTTTTGACCTTGTACTCATTTTTATCATATGTTTAATAGAGAAATTTGAAGGAGATGGTAGAGCATGGGATATCTGCCAAGCAAGAAAAGGAAGGTCGGTTATTAGATATTAAGCGTGAGGTTACAGAAATGGTGAGGAACAGAGTTACCTCGCTGCAGTTTCAGGTACTTCAGCAACTTAACCAGAGAATTGACTATCTGGAAGTGTACCGTCTTGTCCCGTCACTTGAGATTGCTGTATGATTTTCTTAAACTTAAATTTTTGATTAATAGGCTATTATTATTATTATTATTATTATTATTATTATTATTATTATTATTACTTTCTAGTTATGTGATGCTTTCATACCTGGTCATAAATTTTGAGAAGTCTTGGCGAACTTTGAGAGATCTAATAATAATATTCGTATGAGTGTAGACTTGTATAAATCTGTTTGCTAATTGCTGCACGTTTTAGGAACTGGAGAGCCTCAGGAACTCACAAAACCTGGTTCAGGGTGTTGAGGCACGAGAGGGCTCCTCAGATGACTTTCAAACAGGAGTATCGAAGAAAGCAAGCACATCCGTGGAAAAGTACAAGTGGGACCATGCTATTGAGGATCTTCTTTGCAATCTTTATGAGCAGTATTTGGAGGTCTTTATCTTCTTCCTTTGTAGTTCTATCTGACACGTGGGAATATCTTTTTAGTACCTACACCTTGCACGCTCTACGCAGTTTGCCTGCTCTTGTTTATGCATTTGCAGAAGGTGCAGGCTTAATTATGCTTCATATCCTTTGAGGGGTGTTTTGCTTCTGTAGAGACAGTCATGTGGCAGGAACTGTTACTCACTATTACTGTTGATTTTATGTTTTCCTAACGTGCATGCGTTCTAATTGGTGGGACAGGGAATGGACGAGCACAAGGGACCGCAAATTCGAAAACTTTATGTTGAGGTTAGGAGTTGGCTTTGATGCATCATTCTGGTAGTTATTTCAATATGTGCTTCTTTACAACGTCATGATCTCAATTTTCTGTCTTTCTGTTCTGCAGTTGGCAGAGCTGTGGCCAGAAGGTTGGATGGACAACAATGGCATCAAAGCTGCAGTTTTTCGAGCCAAAGAGCGAAAGAAGCGACTCAGCAAGTTGAATAAAGTAATATTTTGTCACCTGTTGTGTATATTTTACTTTTCTTGCTCTCAATTTCCAAGATGTTGCTATACTAACTTCCAGTTCGTGTTTCAAACGATGGTAAAGGGCTGTGCACAGAAGTTTTTTATCTTTTTGGCATGAGCTTTTCTGCAGTAATCTGCATTTGACCGTCTGGCTCCAGTCTCTCAAGTTCTAACCTACCTGTCATACACTCTGAAGTTCGTATTTCTGCAAGTAATCAACCACTGTAGCTATGAAATGATCTTGCCACTTTAGAATATACTATAATGTAGACAAAAGTCTAAAGTCTGAGTGTGCAGGAGCCAAGGAAAAGGAAAGCGGGATCCGCTGACACGCTGCGAGCCGATGACGACTTCAAAGACGGCTCGGTTGGGAGACTGCTAAAATACACTCATGAAGAGCTCGTACCAAAACGTAGTGATGATAGCACCCCGGAAGACGAAAGCGCGTTCCTGCGAGCGTCACAACAGCAAGCATGGCGAGCTGGTGAGAAGATGATAAAGCACAAACAGCAGCATTTTGGAGGTCTTGTGAACAAGAGCGCCACCAAAATGAACAAGAGCGAGCATGAAGAGAGGTCACTGGAGGACCATCTAGTGTATGAAAAGAATCATCCTCTCATCAAGAAGAAGAGGAAGAAGGTGAAATCAGGCTCGGAATCTGGTGACTTTGCTGCTGCCCCTCCTTTACTGTTTGGAGCCAGTCTGGGTAGCTCCAAGGACGATGCAGGCATTGTAGTACCCCGGAAAGCAGCAATGAAGGAGCATGCTGATGAGCTTCAGGACGATGGACTGGTGCGAGCCTCTGCGAAGGGACACCACTTGGATCCAGCCAGATAAGCTTCTAGTCCTTGGAACTAACTAGAAGCTTCATCCCCCCATTCAACTTCGTCACCTGAAGCTGTATACCATTTTTGTATTTCTATTGTGAGCAATTGATGTGTTCATTTTGAGCATCCTCAGCCTCTCTTCCTTGCATGTCTATTCGTTTTGTTTTGGCAGCGTCAATACCTGGCCTCAGGTTTCTCATTCAACTTCAGGGCACCTTATATCCGTAATCTGCCTTATTTTAAGCAGGCACGGGGCTTACGCGTAAGGTGCTCTCTTGACAATTTTCGGTATTTTATGTCAGATTAGGTGGGTTCATTTGAGCCTTGCGGAAATAAGGAGCCCTCAGGGCTCTGCCCTCCTTTTGACAAGGGTCCTTATTTCCGCAAGGTCCTCATGAACCTGGCTTAGCCTGCACATTCTGCACATGATTGATTCAAATTGAATGAGGGGTAAGGTAAGCCACCCTATTTGTGCCACTATGTAGCAACAGTGTACATATCAAATTATTAACGTAAGACACTGATACATAGTGATCAAAAAGTGGCACAAATAGGCGGTTTGCCTTACATGTTGGTTACCTATATGTCATAATGTCATTTGTCAAAACTACCAGATCTTTGAATCGCAACTTTGAACCTCATTTCCACTGCAAATGAGGGGCGATGGTTCTAATGCCAAAACTATCAGATCTATCCTACAAGTTATCACTCATCAAATTCGGTCCTGCTATTTGAATGCAAAGGGCCTTCAAAGTTCAGATTCTTTGATGTTCATCTCTTTCTGCGTAGCTCTTTCTCAAGAGCTATCCTATGTGAGTAATAGGGGTGTCATGGCGCTTTCTTCCCGTTCTCAATCAATCTTCAGAGAATGGGTACGTGGCACTTTCTCCTTGAATTGTAAAGAAGATATATACATTTGAAGTGAGAATGTGTGAGAATAAAACCGGCCCAAAATTTTCATTTGCGTATTTTTCTTCCTATTTTGAAAATGTTCCACTACATACACTTTTCGTTCTTCACTTTCACAATCTACACAATGTTATTTACTTGTATACCAAAATTTGAGAAGTAGGACAATGAATTAACATATTGAAAACAATACTGCAAGTGGAGGAGGTCCAAAACATTGCCAAACACATTTAATTTTATTGTGAACTTAGTTTTGTTTAACCCCTAAACGTCCAACCGTCCAGAATGTGGACGATGGACAGAAGCAAACACAGATTTCTCATCCATCATTGATTTTTTGCAGTGTGGAATTTTTATTCTATATTTTATGAGAAGTTAGCTTCATGCATGTGTGATCCGATTAGAAAGGGGATGATTTGTGAAATTTCTA
Organism: Pohlia nutans; assembly: GCA_022496805.1. NCBI lineage: Eukaryota > Viridiplantae > Streptophyta > Bryopsida > Bryales > Mniaceae > Pohlia > Pohlia nutans. The sequence continues at coordinate 31,723,950 of CM040089.1, read as the reverse complement.
TGTCTCATTTCATGTTGTAGTGATTCACCCAAAATTTGGAAGATTTCAGTGTAAAAGTGATCTTAAAAAAGTCAACTCATAAAATTAAGCAAACAAAAAATCTCCAAAAATCACTACACTTAGAGTATTACATTTCAACCAATCACAACAAATTTCATGTACAAATTGTCGATATCTTATTTGTAATCAAATTACAAAAGAATTTTCAATTTCAAGTTTCAAAATTCATACAAAAATATTGGTGATAGCAATCGCAGATCCAACCGTATGGATAGAATCTAAAATTTATAATGTACAACTTTTATTCATACATCAAGTTCAAAATATCCCTCTGCGTTGCATTTTATGATGCATCTTTGCAAAACTGCCGAATTTGGAGAGGGGTGAGGACGTTTAGGGGTTAATATCTCAATTCAAATGGAAAAGACAGATTCTTGTCTCTTTTTGAAGTAGAAAGAAAAAAATTACAAAATCTTTAATTTTTATCCCTAAAAGAATTTTATTTTTCCTACTGTACTCGACCACGCTAGAAATTTTTGATTCCTCTTAAAATGAAATTTTTGAACTTTAGAGATTTTTTTTTTTACCATCCCGAATAATATCATGTCACTTGTTTCCGTATCAAATTTTAGAGCTGTTGGAGTAGTGTAGCATTTTTCCCTAGCTGTGCGACCTCGCAATAAAACGACTTCAAACAACATAACTTTTTCTACCGATGTCCAGTGGGAAAAAGAATTATATTCCCACAAAACTTTTGAAATTACTCATGTTCACTAAAAATCTCAGATTAGTAAACTCAAAATTGACATGGTGGGAACCTACATGGTTTTGTAAATGTCCTAGTTAAGACACTTGGTCCTTTAGGGGTTAATCGTTTGAGAATCAACTTCTCGAAAGCATCATGATGTACCCCCTAATGTTTTCAATTGAAGTTGCTAGTTCAAAAGGAGATTGAGAACCCTCATTCCTAATATCATCATCTAGAGTTTCATCCCTATAACGCGACTAGGGTAAAAACGTGACCGCAGTGAAAACAAAAACCAAGTATGTTTGATGATTGTTTTCATTCCAAAAACCATACCATGTTCTTGTGTAAATACAATCCAAACTTCTAAACATCAAAGTTGCAGTATAGGACATATTGAACAATGTGGAAAAATATTCAAATCAAATCCAATTGTTATTACTAAGTAATTGGTTTTTAGAGATGATCACTCCAAAGACTAAATTTTGTGGCCATTTTGGAAATCACTCAAGAAAAATTTCAATGCCTATTTTACAATAAGTTCCAGTGACGACTTTAGGCTGGAGTTCGTTTAGTTGGGTTTTGGTGACAATAGGTTCTATTTGTGGATTCCCAACGCTTATAGGGTGTATAAATGAACGGACGAGACATGAGCCGTCATTCAACAATTTTAGGATAGGGTTTTCTATGATATAACGTTTCTAAGATGTAACCTAACCTTTTACATCTTTGGATGGTCTTCCCATGACTATTCCATTTCATCCGCGAAGATCATTATGTGAAGTAACCTAGCCTTTCACGTCTTTTCAAGCGAAGGGTGTTGTAGTAAACACGTACGAGAAAAATGAGTGCACAAGAGGGGTATTGATTTGAACATTGCCGTACTACGTATACATACATTAAACATATTTAGAGCTGAAAACAGTGACGTATACTTACATTAAACATATATTTAAGGCATAATAGATCAGTATACAAAGGGTGCACAAGAAGAGCCAAATGATTCTAAAACAGGAACATTCGTAGAATGCACCCCCTGGCTTTTTAATTTCATGGCCTTTCATGTCAGTGGTCATACGGAGAAAAGCGAAGTGCTAATTTATTATCAATTATTATCAATAGATTGCATAATAAATTTGATCATTAGTTTTTTTAAATTATAAATGAAATTATAAATGAAACCTTTTAATATCAATTTAACAATATTAAAAATGGTTATGAACATACAAATATGATTTATATGTATCCATCTACAACTTTCTTTTCTATAATTCTAAGTTAGTCACCTATCAAGTGACGAAGTGAAAGGCTATAAAATTGAAAAGACGTGAATAGCTAGGTTACTTCACGTAATGGTCTTCAAGGACGGAATGGAACAATCATGGGAAGACCATTCAAGAATGTGAAAGGCTACGTTACATCATAGAAAATGCTATCCTAAATTTTTTGGCTCATGGCTCGTGGCCCGCCGGCTCTCTTACATACCTATAAGCGTTGGGAATCCACAAGTGGAACCTACAATCACCAATGCATTTTTTCTAAAGCAGCTCCGACCTCAGGTCGTCACTGAATTAAATGTTGTTCATCCAAAATTATACCCGAATTCACTTATCCTACTAAACACCTTATTTATTAACCCTTAACCCCTAACTGCCTAAGCGTCCATTTTTTGGACAATGTACAAATTTCATCCATAATTTCTCATCCACCATGCACTTTTAGCAGTGTGGAATTTTTATTGTAGACTCTATGGGAAGTTAGCTTCATGCATATGTGATCTGAGTAGAAAGGGGATGATTTGTGAAATTTTCATGCCTCATTTCATGTTGTTGTGATTCACCGAAAATAATGAAGATTTCAGTGAATTGATTTTCGATGCATTAAATTTGATTTGTAATAAGTAATAACAACGAATAAAACTTGTTTACCGCAAAAAATGATATTTGAATGGTTTTACTCTTCCCACACTATTTTTGGTATATGAATTTCATGTTTCACTAAATCACCATATGTACATGTGTTTTAAGAAAAACAAACCCTTCATATGAGTTTCATGATCTCACACATTTTTCCATTCTTATGTTTTCGAGGGTTATCAAATATCATGGAATGGAAGAATATAACTTTGTAATTATTCAACATCTAGTCACATAAGACCATGTAAAAATTTGACTAATGAAAGTTTAATTATTTACGATCCTTTTTACACTACATTTAATTGAAACACTACATCGTATTTCCTACTAATGTGGTTGTAGCGTGGCACTGGCCCAAAAATAAATTGAGCCAAAAATATCATTGTGTGGATATCCCCTAAACCTTCAAAATCTCACACATCCATCATTTACGAAAAATTAATTAAGATTTTTCAAAGTCCATTTTCTTCAAAAATCCATCTCTTTGGACTACTTTTTTTCACTCACCCGTACCTTAAGAATGCCCGGAGCTCAACTATAATATAAGGTAACTATATCCTAAAAGCGACCTTTTCCTTAAATTGTCTCTAGCTCAATCTTCCATAATAAGTAAATTCTAACACCCTATTATTGATGAGAAGGTGTTCAATCTAAACATCAGAGTTTAGGGTCGCTTTATGATCAACCTATAGTCAGCGCTTTGGAAATTCATAACTTATTCATACGGTGTCCAAATAATGTATGCTAAAGTGCGTTGGAATCCTCTTGAACTTGCTATTAAGACGCTTTTTATTTATTTATTTATTTATTTCTAATGTTTTATGTGTGTACAGTGGGGTGACACCGAAATTGTCACCTTGTGCAATTTCAGGGATAGTGCCCACACTGCTGCCAACTTTGACACCCTCCCGAGCGCTGGAAAATTGTTATTTATACATGAAATTTTAGACACAAAATCATTGTTATCTTGACAACATGTGTACCAAATTTTAAAGCTAGAAGATTGATACAATAAAAGATATTCAAGATTTACTAACAAGGGTAGCTGTAAGAAATGTTTCACAGCTGCCAACTTTGACACCCTCCCAAGGATTGAAGAATTTTGTTTTCCACATGGAATTTTTGGAGTAGGAACATCTTTATGTTGTTTACACATGTGAAAAAATTCAAGTCCAAAAGGCCCACAAAAAAATGATATTCCAAATCTACCAACAGGTGTAGTTGTGAGAAACATAGAGGAAAATTGTCTCACAACTTTGACTGCCTCTCTAGGGTTGGGAATTTGTTATTTTAAAATGGAATTTTTGGCACAAAATCACTTTTTAGTTGATAACACGTGCAAAAACTTTCATGTTGAAATAACAAATACTCACTCTAGGGAGGCTGTCAAAGTTGTGAGACGATTTTCCTCTTTGTTTCTCACAACTACACCTGTTGGTAGATTTGGAATATCATTTTTTTTGTGGGTCTTTTGGACTTGAATTTTTTCACATGTGTAAAAAACATAAAGATGTTCCTACTCCAAAAATTCCATGTGAAAAACAAAAGTCTTCAATCCTTGGGAGGGTGTCAAAGTTGGCAGCTGTGAAACATTTCTTACAGCTACCCCTTGTTAGTAAATCTTGAATATCTTCTTTTGTATCAATCTTCAAGCTTTGAAATTTGGTACACATTTTGTCAACAATGATTTTGTGTCTAAAATTTCATGTATAAATAACAATTTTCCAGCGCTCAGGAGGGTGTCAAAGTTGGCAGCAGTGTGGGCACTATCCCTGAAATTGCACAAGGTGACAATTTTGGTGTCACCCCACTGTAAATAGGCTTAGTTGGTAAGGGGGACGCTTTTAGGTATAGTTACCTTACAACATACATGATTCACATGAGCTCTCTCCTAATTCACATCAGTGATTAAGTGGACAGGTGGAGGCTCAAGGTGATGAGCAAAATGTATGAAGGAAAGGTAGTGGGCATGAGGGAAAGGTAGTGGGCATGAAGGAAAGGCAGTGGGCATGAAGGCTAAGGTGGAGGCACCAGTACCTGTCAGTTTAAGGATTTCAACATATTTAGAGCGATGGTTTTCAATGATAAAAAATTGCAGCATATAATACGTTGGTTTAATAACCAAGCTCAATTTTAAATTAATTTTGTCACAATGTATGATTTTGTTTTGAATTTTCAAACTTAATCTGCATAGACCACTATTGATGTTAATAGGGGAACCGATACTCATCTTTCATTTCTAGTCCAATCAGTTTGCTAACTTGGCATTCATAATTGATCACCAAATTGCTACAATTAATGATTGTGATAATTTGATTGGGAACTCACGAAGTTGAAACAGATGCTTGCATAGATGACTGGAATTGGTCCCTAACAGGTTCTGGTGCTTCTACCTTACTGAATGTTATGTCAGTTGAAAATGCACCCCGGGGGGACTTCTCCTTTTAACTAATCTGTTGGTCAGGATCTGAGCACTTCATTGATTAATTAGTCGGTAGGAAGGCTATGGAAGTCGGTAGGTGCTGATAATTAATTAATTAATTATCTGTTAAATTCAACATATTTACCATATTTAAACACTCCTACATTTTGTTATTTCTTATGAATGAATCCGCCTGGGTCCCTTGCATGAGTTAAAATGTAATTGTCTGAATAACATTGGCTCTTTGTCCGGTGGACATCGGGTCATTGTCATCACAAACAGACACTCTATTCACGCCGGCCCAAATAGGGCCAGGTGTTTTATCTATTTATTTAATTTTCTGAAGAGGGACTGAGGATTGAAGAGGGACTGAGGATTGGTTCAAGCTAGTTTTAATTATAGTCTATGATCAGTCTTTCGCTTAAATTGATTGATTAACTTTCTGGGGTACATGTGTTTTCACATCTTCATAACATTCAGTAGCCTTCATGTCCACTGCCTTTCCTTCATGCACTTTGTTCATCATCTTGAGCTTCCACCTGTCCACTTAACTACTGTTGGGTGTGGAATATTCTACACCATCTACTATAGAATCAAGGCAGAGACAATGCATGCTACTAAATGTTATGTTATGGAGCACATTCATCACCAAAGCTAATCTAGTACAAGGCCACCAAAAGCAATTAAACTCAGGTACCGATCCTGCACACTACATCACTCCTTTACACATTTGGTTTTTCTTGTCCTACATGTAGTTTTCTTGATTACTTTTGTATTCTTTTCTAGTAACTTCTTGGCAAAATGCTTAGAGTGTAGTATTAAGTGAGAGACTAATAAAAATCTTTGAGCCCCTTATCTTTAAATTTCTTTTGGCATTACAATAGTTTTCAAACAATTCTTTATACAACCTTTGAAACAACTTAAGTTTTTAAATCTTCTACCCTAATCACTTTCTTATCTCTAATTGTCACGTGTCACTCTGTTGTATTTGTGGTAGGTCATATCAACAATCATCTTAATCTAGATTTTAGGATTGTAAGGTTGTTTACTTCATTTTGTTTTTGACAAATCTCATATTCTTTATTCATAAAAATCTCAAAAAAACTACCACAAAAGTATGAAGAGTCAGGACCTGACCTGTCAAAGATTGTGTTGAAGCATTTTTAGCTCCTTCAAAGTTGTTTCTATCTCCAATCACCTGAGTCTTGGTTTGTGTATAGTTTCATATAGTTTTAAAAACATTAAAGAATTAGACATTACATTGTTTTTATACTGAAGTTGCTTGCTCAATTAATTTTGTGATTTTTTTTTTAATAAGGCAGGAGCTTGAATCTTCCTCATCCCATTTCTCGTCATTCTATCTGTCTCGGTATAGAGCTCTCTTGGCGTGGAGCATGATCATTCCGTCTCTGGCGAAGCTCTAACTTTTTGTCGATCTTCAGCAAGCACCGCAGTTCTCACTACGCGCGGTACTACCTCATTTCCCTTCTATTTGTGAAATATTTCAAAGATATATACTAGTATCTACATGCTCTACTAACATGTGAGAGAGCCAACGGAGCCTAAGTAGCTAGTACTTTCTAGAGTATGAACCCTTCTGGATGCGTATTTTATTATTCTGCCGATGGATGTTTTCATTTTTGAGACTCTTTTAGCTTGAGTTTGATACGTACTGCATGTCAAAACTTGCAAGTTGAAGCTTACAGTAGCTTGGGTGTCAAGGTCCATTCAACGACGGAACACGGGAATGCGCCTCAGTGTGTTACACGGCCTCGGTAGTGTGCACTGTCTTGGTATTGTGAACTCAAATTCCGGAGCTATAAAGGGAGGAGGTTGAATCTTCCTCATCCCATTTCACTCTTCGCCTCTGTCTCGGTTTAGAGCTCTCCTGGCTTGCAGCGCGATCAATCCGTCTCTGGCGGAGCACCACGTTTATGTCGATCTTCAGCAAGCACCGCAGTACTATTACGTGGTACCTAGCTTTCCCTTCCATTTGTGAAACATTTCAAACTTAAGATATGTAGTCTGTAGGAATATGTTGTGCATGTGAGTGCTTTCTAGAGTATGGACCCTTCCAGATGCGTATTTTATTTTTCTACTGATGTATATTTTAGTTCTTGGTCATTTCAATGTAAGTTGCTTGAGATTGATACATTCTGTTTGATACATTCTGTTTGATACATTCTGTTTGATAATTCAACATCAGAACTACAAATTTCTAGCTACAGTACGTAGAAGACATGCTCAGCTTCAATAAGAGAGCCGAAGGTACTGGCATTCTAGACTAGAGAATTTTGCTCCTTATTAAAGCATACAGTGCTAATTGATGTTCTTTAGTGTATGTAGTGTGAGATCTAGAAGTACTAGTTAACTGCTTTGATAACTTTGCATCGGATAATTGTAGCTGTTGTAAGAGTAGATTCATACCCTAACGTTGCTAACTAACCTAGCAATCAATGTGTGATCCTACTAGTGCTCTAGGGCATCAATCTTACATTGAAAGAAATAATCTCTGCTATTTGCACTAACAAGAGCATTATGTATCGATACGGGTTAGCTAGGCAGATACATGCTTAATAAGCTTATTTTTCGTTCTTGCCAGCGCTTATCTGAAACTGAAGCTGCATGGCACCGTAGCTATACATCTAAAATCAATGTTTCAAACACTATTTCGTGACCATTAATTGTACATGTAACTATCTATTGTAGGTTGGAATATGAAGCGCCCAAGACATTTGCAAATGGCCCAAAATCAATCTCGCCAGATATTGTGTGGCGGGATGAAAGCAGATCACGATGTTTCCATACGCTTGGTACCAGAGGCAAACAACCAGCTAGTGACCAGCCTTGCCAGCAGATGCACCTTAGCAGAGTTGAAGATGCATTCTAATGAGTTGAAAAATATCAGCAAGTACTTTGAGGCGTGTTTGAGCAAGAGACGGAAAAATTCTAAAATTTCCATGGAATTCAATCTCGAGATGCTCCACGGGTTGAACGTTCTCAGTTATACAACCTGTTTTTCCCGCATGTACATGCCATCCCACAAAGGCTTTAAGGATGTCAAATCTAGTTTGGAGCTTCTGCGAATGGCATCTCAGATTGAGTTTGGTGAATTGATAAGCTCCATTTTCGAGTATCTATCAGCCATCGAATGGTCTATTGAGGATGAATTGAGGATTCGGCAATACTCGTCTTCCTCAGTGTTTGCCTGCTTTGAGGCAAAAGGTCTAGTTGCACGGTTGGCATTGGGCAACCCAAGCAAAGAGGATGATTGTAAAGTAGTATGCGACCTGATGAAGAAGGCCATACGTATTGCTTTGCGTCGAAACACGCAATGTCAGGATCGAAAGCAAATGAGCTTCGAGAATGCTCAGTGTTTCTTTGAAGAGTTGTTTTCAAGCATTGGACGAGGTGTCTCCGATCCTGCTTTTGAGAGGGCCATAGTGAAGATTGTTAGCAATGTGGCAAAAGAAATGTTTGTGGAGCTTCATGAAGAATGTCGGAAGCAGCAGCCTTTGGACGTGGACACAGTTCCTGCATTTGGATGTAAGCTGGAGGCAATATGCTGGATAGTGAAAAAGTTGCTGAGGGCGCAAGTGGCCGAAGAAGTTGTAGAGTGCTTCATGCATTTGGAGTTGCAGCCGTTGATTCTTGAAGGCGCTATTGAGTCTCGTTTCCTCATGTACAATGCCCAAGCAATAGGACTTGCGAGTCTTGTGCTACTCATTCATCGAGAGGCGGTCGCTGGAAATGTGGTGTTGGGAATACCAGATCGAATTGCACTGTTAGAGAATTGGAACCTAATTGGCTCATTTGATGCGCTCAGGAAATATACATTTTGTTTTGATCCAGCCAGAGATGATAAGATTATGCTTTTGCCCTACGAGAAGCAGGTGGAGCTTATAACACAAGCCAGAGAAGACGTGTTCTTGACTTTGCCTTTCCAGCAGCAGATGGAGCTTGTGCAACGTGGGATGCGGCCTAGTTGTCCCCCATTCATCACACCAAGCTCGCTTGCAAGACTGGTGAAACAAAGGTGGGCAGTTGCTTCAGAGAATGCGGATGAAGATGCACCATCCGACCAAATTTTGTAGTTCATAAATTCTATCATTTTTGATTGTTTAGAATTTAATTAGCCTATAGAGGTATAACTGTACATGTGTACATGTCATAGAGGACTTCACTCTATACTGTAATTCAGACCAAAGTGATGAGTTTGGATTGAGTGGAGAAATATCAAATATGTCTTTGGAGGTGAACACGATACATATGCCTTCCTAGGTACTTGGTTGTTAAAATTATAATAAAATGTTAATGAATTGAAAGAACAGAGTATGGGGTTTCTGAAGAGGTGCTCTATGTGAAAGTTTTGGAATCGTCTTGTTTATCATGATTCATGAAATAGAAATAGAAAACTTCATCATTTCACGTCGTTGTTTTATTTTTCTATAGAATTAAATTATATTTTTAATAAAAAAAATTAGTAGTAAGAAAAGGTTTTCAATTATCTTTTGTATTAAAACCACTTCTTTCAAAACCTTTCAATTAACTATGTAATGTTCTTTGTATTTGATTTTTTATGTCATATTTCTATTTTTGAATGCATGGAGTTTAAATTTTGATTAGTTAATATATTCATTCATTAATTATCTCAAAGGAATTGAGCTTGCGAGGACATTGTCAAGCATTGTAAGTTTTGAATGGTTCAATTCTTCCTTTTACATTTTGTTGAAATCTCATTGCCATATTATTATTTTTTGCGTAAGACTATATGTTTGAACATGCATAGTCCTATATTCACATGATTTTGTAATTATTAAATTTACCTTTTTGAAATATTATATTTAAAATACTATATATTTATAGATTAATGTCATGTTACAAAAAATTGTAATTATTTAAATAAAAATAAGATTCTTGATTTTCATAAATCTAGTTTTTACCAATTTTTATAAGATAAAAATCAAAAGAGACCCACCAATTATAGATTTAGAATTTCAGAAGAATGCTTTGGTATATTCTAGAGTACTTTATCATACTCTGTTGGATACAATAAATACTTACAACTTTACAAATAGGATACTGTCTTTTTTTGAGTTTTGATGTTACAATAAACACTTACAAGTAGGGTATTGTCTTTTTTTAACAATGTAGATATATTGTGCACAATTCTTTTTTCCTCTTCAAAATCAATATATAGGGATATTTATTTTACGGTGACGTACTCATATAGTAAAGAATTTTAACAAAAAGTTAACCCCCCAAGAAAAGAAATTGTATTTTTTTCAAGTATTAATTTAAGTACCAATTTTTTACTATTTTTTTTTCAATTAAAGTATAAGGCTAGTTTAAACTGATTTAAATCCAACTGAAACCCTAGATTTTGAACGACCTTAAGGATTTCACTTCCAGAAAATTGCAATCAAAGTACAAACAAATATAGGATGAAATATATTTTGAAAAATTACTTTAAAAATAAATAAATTAAAATTTAATTATATATATATATATATATATATATATATATATATATATATATATATATATATATATATATATATATTTCTATAGGGACATTGTCAAGCACAATAAAGTGCACACAAAAATTGCAATTTTCAAGTGAAAAAAAGTGTTATCCAAATGAGTTTATCTGGACCTTCTTGGCTGATTTTTTTAACTCATAGTATCTTTAACCAATCCTACTAAATCTCAAATTCTAAAAATGAAAGTTAACATTTAGACAAAAATTCAAAGGCTAATGCTTTTAAATTCATTAAAAAAAAGATCTGAAGTTTCTTTTTGGAAGTTTGACCATGCGGACAATTTATAGGGATGATGCCCTACATTTTTTCTATTGAACCAAACTTCATCAAACATACGGAAGGCACATATTATAACACATCTATGTTTTGTCCAATACTCCTCGAGCTTTTGTAGGTTGAAGAGATAGGGCGCCAAATAAAATGGTTGAAAGAAAAAATAAAATAGAACGAATTTTAATATGATGAAAGAAGGAAAAATGGATAAAATAATATCAAGATTTTGTTGTGGAGTAGGATGTCATTGCACTAGATGTCACATCCTTTTCAAATGGATGCTTAGGCCTTGCAAGAGATACGTTCGGGAAACTAATAGCGGTGTCTTCATAAAAAGGGATGAAATACGTAGTGACTCTTGGAACCATATTGGATCTTTGTTGTGCTAAGAATTGAAGGGATAAAAGGTTTAGTCACCCTAAACTTGTGTATCTTTAGGTTTAGTCAAGCCAAGGAAATGTGAAGGGAAGAAACCCTTGGCATTCATGATATCCTATAAGGATAGTATTAACTTAGTCGATGATATCTCATATATATCAAGAAAGAGCTTGGGGGTGAAGAGAGACACATTGTATTTGTATGAATGTACTCTCTTCTATGGTTGGGTGGAAGAGCTCTTAACTTACATCTTTTGAGTGTTTATTTCAAAGATTTGTCTTTAGTGTAAGTACATCTTTTGAGTGTTTATCCCAAAGGTTTGTCCCTTGTGTTATTAAATCTTTTGAGGGTAGACCTTCCCAAAGATTTGTTTTTTGTGCTATCATATTATATCTTTAGAAGAATTCCAAAGGCTTATAAGGCTCTTGGGCAATGGTCTGATATGGGTACTCCAAAAAGCCCTTTGGACTCCTAAATCACCCCCATAGCATCTTTGAATGAGTTATTCTTTAAACCAAAATAAAAAAATAACTGACTAGATGTAGTTTTGATTTCCTGCACTCATAAAGTACACAAGAAAAAATCCACATCAAAGTTGAAGCATTTTAAAGATTTTAAATAAGACTTTTTGTACAAAAATCACAAAATGTCCTAACTACTTAAATTTATCCAAAACATTTACTTAAAATATCAAATGACGTCATTTTGGTCCCAAATTTTGATACATAGTACATGTAGATATGTTGTATTTGAAATGATGACTTTGAAGGATTAATTTTTTTTTTTTTTTTACTTTGTACTACAACCCTTGCAAAAATTGAATTTAGGCATTTTTTTCACAAAGCATAAACGTATGAAAATAAATTTATACAATTGAAATTTTGAACCTGAAGTGAAGTAGTTCATGTCATCTAGGTGCAGATTTTTCTTAATTATATTTTAATTCATTAAGAATATCTGCACCCGGATGACATGAACTACTTCACTTCAGGTTCAAAATCTTAATTGTATAAATTTATTTTCATACTTTTCTGCTTTGTGAAAAATAATGTCGAAATTCAACTTTTGCAAGTATTGTAGTACAAAGTAAATAATATTTTTAATCCTTCAAAGTCATCATTTCAAATAAGACATATCTACATGTACTATGTATCAAAATTTGGGACCAAAATGACGTCATTTGATAATTTAAGTAAATGTTTTGGATAAATTTAAGTAGTTAGGACATTTTGTGATTTTTGTACAAAAGTCTTATTTAAAATCTTTAAAATGCTTCAATTTTGATGTGAATTTTTTCTTGTGTACTTTATGAGTGCAGGAAATCAAAACTACATCTAGTCAATTATTTTTTAAATTTTGGTTTAAAGAAGGACTCATTCAAAGATGCTATGGGGGTTGATTTAAGAGTTCAAAGGGCTTTTTGAGGTACCCATATCAAACCATTGCCCTCTTTTGTTATCATATGTACAGGCGTACAGCTAGTCGTGGGTTCACAAATGTGGATATCGTTGAAGTGATGGTTTGGGTTATATTAATGGTTGCCGCCTAGTTTTTTATAGGATAGTTGGTGGAGTGGACATTGCATTCAATTTTCACCATGTTCTTCTATTTTTTTCTTTTGTTTGCTTTACTCTTGAAGTTTATCTTGGCAATGCTAAATCATCACTTATTGGGGTGATTTTGTTCAGCACTTTCAAGATTGCTACTTATAGATGGACCTTAACGTAGTTGCCATTTTATAAATGCTATGAATCTCGTTGTAAAAGTTGGGGTCACTGTTTGTGAACACTTAGGAGTCAAGAATGTAAATTTTGGAAATGTGCAAAATCTACCAAATTTTTGGAAACTGAAATACATTAAACCATATAAAGAAATCCAGTGGCAATTGAAATAATTTTGTTGTTGTTGTGCAACCATTTTTGTTATTTGTATGAGTATGTCAGTGCATATGAGGGTCTATGACATGTGCAATTTTGATTTAGTTATTGTCTTCATGTCTTCCGGTTGAGCACAATTTTTAAGGAGCTTATTCACTGTTTAACTGCCGCTTTCCAGTGTGCATTGTCTTAAGACATTTAAATCTATGTTGCAAGTTGAAGAAGAACTAATATTGTGCCTATTTCTAACCTTCCATATGCATGCTACAATTTTTTAAATTAATTTGTATGTATTTATAGAAAACATAGAGGTTGTATAATTCAGTTCTCTCGAAAATTGTAACTAACATAGACTCATAGAGTACAGGAAAAGAGGGACATTTTTGAAATATATGTAGTATTAGGGCCTTCTAAAATTTCTTTAGTCCATATAATTCCCTTATGATTAACCCCTAACCGCCCAACCATGCATATTTTGCATGATGCATGGATTTGAAGTCCGCTTTCTCATCTATCATGCACTTTTTGCAGTGTGGACTTTTTATTGAAACTTTTATGGGAAGTTAGCTCCGTGCATGTGTGATCCGTTTAGAAAGGGGATGATTTGTGAAATTTTATGCCTCATTTCATGTTGTAGTGTTCCACCCAAAATTTCGAAGATTTTAGTCTAAAAGTGCTCTTGAAAAAGTCAACTACTAAAATGAAGCAACCAAAAAATCTCCAAAAATCACTACACTTAGAGTATTACATTTCAACCCATCACAACAAATTTCATTATTAGATTGTCAATATCTTATTTGTAATCATATTATAAAAGAGTGTTAAATTTTAAGTTTGAAATTGAATACACAAATATTGGTGATAGCAATTGCAAATCTACCCGTATGAATAGAATCTGAAATGCATAATGTACAACTTTTATTCATTGATTTCATCAACTTGAAAATATCCCTCTTAGTTGCATTTTATAATGCATCATTGGAAAACAGCCAAATCTGAAAAGGATGAGAACGTTTAGGGGTTAATACTTGGTGTTTGCACGCGGCTACCAGAAAATACTACAAGTGCTTCCAAGAGGGACAGTGATTTCGCAATTGTTTTAATAAGAGTCTCACAATTGTGAATGAGGATTGCGGATATCAAGATGTAGAAGAGTCTCGCCTTAGAAGCTGAGTCTCTGACACCCTCTAATCTACACCCATATGACCACCTCAACGTTGTGAACGATGTACTAATTAATCTATGGGTGTGTTCTACAGACACTTTATTCACGCTGGTCTCGAAAGAAGACCGGAGTGCTTACTACACCGAAATTACCATATACCGTAGTTTACTAGCAGGTTCAGCAGAAAATAATTCTAAAAATAAATGCCTAAAATTCTAGGAAAATATTTTTCAAATATTTTTTTTTGTATGCAAAAAAAAGGATTTTGAAGAATATTCGGTTTTGCCTAAATCTATTTTTAGAAATAATTAAATATTAGGCATAAAGGTACCTAACTTGCTAGTAAACTACGGTACTTCGTCCGATCCTATGGCCCACAGTATTTACGAGAGGTTTTACCAATAATTATTTTTCCAAAACACTGTGCTAAAATTCATCCAAATATGATGAAAATTTGTTCAAAATGGATGAATGTACCCACGCCATGCACGCACCCACAGTGATTTCAATGTACTAGGGTGGAATGGCTTTATATGGATACCACTTTTACGCATCTCACATAGTGTGGCTTATGTCTAACTCATTTTATGTGTGCTAGAAATTCCGTCTTTAACACCATGTATATAGTTGCAGCCATGGCCCATGGTGCCTATAATACCCTCTATTTTTTGTAATTTTCCAACGTTTTTTTCTAATAAGAAGAGGTATTTCTTGAAAATCACACTATTTTTGGAGGGGTATCCATATCAGGTCATCACCCTAGAATTGCTATATAGAATCTCGGTAGTAACGATAAATAATCCAGGTGACAATCTCGGTAGTAACAATAAACAATCTCGGTAGTAACGGTAAATAATCCGGGTGACAATCTCGATAGTAACAATAAACAATCTCGATTACTCGGTAGTAACAATAAATAATCTGGGTAACAGTTTTTAAAGCAATTATGTAAAGTCTCGGTAGTGTAACCTCGAGAGGGGCAAGTAGTCCTAACCATTGATCCTCGGCATCGTATCAAGGGCAGGTCAAACAAACACGCCGGTCTTTACTGAGGACCGGAGTTCTTCTTCTTCTCGGTAGAGCTGCAGGAGCTCAGCTATAAAGACAGAACATACATCTTCCCATGAGCTCTTTCAGTTGCGAATGCTCCCCGGCGGGACTTCTTCGTTTCCGAATTCCAGGTCAGAATCTGAGCACAGTTTCATTGATCGATTAGTCGGTAGGAAGGACCGTGTGGAAGTGAAGAGCTGCCGGTACTGATGATTAATGAATCGTCTGACTTCCTTATTATTATTTCTTATTGATGAATCCGCATGAGTATGAATGTAATTGCTTGAGGAGCCTGGAGGATTAGTGCAAGCTAGTACGTTTTAATTGGCTTTTGAACACTCCTGAAGATTGACTGGTTTCTGCAGTGCATCAGTGTTTCTGATCTTGTGGAGCACATCCATCACCGAAGCTGATCGATCGAGCTCGCATAAGGCCACCTAAAGCAAATAAACTGAGGTACTTCCATCGCAATGCATGACTCCGTTACGCATTTGCTTTTCTCGTCCTACATACCGCTTTCGCATTCTTTTGCCATACTCTCGATCTTGCCAAAATAATTAAACATTAGTACATTGCTTTTAGACTAAAGTCTCTTGCTCAATTACTTTTGTAAATTTTTTGCCATATTCCGCTGGGAAATAAAATTATGAAGAATGATTAAGTGAGAAAATCATGGTGATGTTTCAGAGTTGGTTTTGGTCTATTTTGGACCGTGTTGAAGCGTTTGGGTTGTTTGTGGATTTCTGGTTCCAACCAAGTGGATTACTTTCTGTAGAGGTACGGACCAGGGTTCAGATCTTTTGGAGTATATTCACGAAGCTGAGTGAAAGGGAAACCGCAGGACTGACGCAGAAGCTAGGCGGCAATTAAAAGTGAAGCCGAAAAGGTATGTGATCAGACTGCATGTATGACTGATGGAACTTGTTTCGCACGTTGATTGAGTCCTTTGCTTGAATACAGTTTATTCATTGATTTTTTGGAACATATATTAATTTGAATTGTGTACTGGCAATGGGAATGATATTCGCAGCTAGCCGCAGTGAGGGAAATTTTACCGACCTGCAGGTGCACCGCAATCCGTTGCCGTTAACGTGATCGAGGAGGTTCTTCAGACATAATTGAAGAGAATTTTCCATCACCAGACACCACAAAGGGTATTGTTGTTGAATCGGAAGGATCATCGGAGACTTACAACAATGACTTCTCCTTCGTTACCCAACTTGCAGGCTGCTGCATTACCAGTAGTTCATGCAACAACAGCCAAGTCGGCAGATAGTGTGACAGACGTCGACGTCGAAGAAGGATGGCAGGTTGTCGTTCCTAGGTCTCGGTCCAAGAAGACCACCACATTGGCTCTGCCTGAGCCTCCAGCAGCTCAAGTTGACACGATATCGTCGCAGAGAGGCCGAGGAGCCACTATTGGAGGTAATATTGCGGGTAAAAATATTGCGGGTGGGCGGGGAAAGGACAGTCGAGGGGGAAGAGGCGCGCGCGGGGCTTCTGGACGCAAGGGAAACAACCACAGTACTGCCGTAGGTAACTCTGGAGGTGAGAAGAAGCGGACTTCTGCAGCTCCTTCACAAGCTCTTACATCCACTAAATCGACACGGGGGTCTCTCACATTCAGGCAAGTAGTTGCTGCTGCGACTCCAGTAGAGCCTCAAGAGTCCAGCCTTGATGAGAACAACGGCAACCACGACGACTCGGCTCAACTAAAATTTGCTGCTGCGGCTCCAGTAGAGCCTCAGCAGTCCACCCTTGAGAACAACGGCAGCCACGAAGAATCGGCTCAACTAGTTCTTGCTGCTGATGTTCCGGCTCACCCTTCGATCCAGTTGCACTCCCAAACTGGAGTGTTTGGGTCTCAGGCATCATTCTCTGACAAGGAGGTTGTGGACCTCTCGTCCCCTGCAGTTTCTCTGTTGCAATCTCGCTCCGCTGTTCTGGATGATGACGTTTCGCAAAAGAGTGTTCTAGTGGCGGTTGCTGCGGTTCCTACAGAGCTTGACGTGAAGTCAATGGAGGGAACAGTTCGTGAAGCCATAGTTCCAGTTGAGGCGGCTTCTGTAGAGCACGAGGATCACAAGAACGAAGCTGTCGAACCTACTCGTTCGTCAATTCCATCTTCAGCAGAGGCGGGATGTAAAGTGCACACGATCATTGAAATTTCTGAAGAGCCTTCGCCCTTATCATCTGAGAGTCTCGTCCAGCCTTTGTCAAGTGCATTTACAAGTATCGGATCTTCGGTCCCTGAAAATCTAGATTATGCTGGCCTTGCTAGGTCAACAGTTGACGAACCAAAGTCTGTTTTCACGGTTAGAAACAATGCTTCTGAAGGAGGTACCGAAGGCATGGATGTCGCGAGGAGACGTCTCTCAGTCGCAATACCCCCATTCCAATGGATTCATGGTGCTGTTCCGTTTAAGGCCGTTGCTCTAGTACCTGCAGTAACCACCTGGGCAGTCACAGTGACCCCGTTCATGCATGGAACAAGTCTCCACCCACAGTTTTATTCTTTCCCACATGTTGTAGGAGAGCCAATTTACCAAGTTGCTACTCCCATGACAACGATGGTCCGAACACAATCTAAGCTGAACCCATATGCACGAGAGTTTCTTCCCTCTTATATCAAAGATCAGAGCTCAACCTTTGGAATAATGGTGACGCAACATTGTCGACTGACCTCAACGGAGACTGTAGTTGCAGCGCCTTTGAGTTCAAGAGGCGGTCTGAGAGTCGATACCACACAGTCCGCTTCTGGTGCAGGCGACGACGACAACAACAGTGGCGGTGATGACGAAGTAGAACTTGGGCAAACGCAAGGAACGCACAGAAGGCATAGACGACGCAATAGACATCGTGGTAGACGTGGTGAAGCACCAAATAATGGATCACTTGGTGACTTCTTTCACAGCTCATATTGGACTTGGGAGCTGAGCTCGACTGCCAACAATTAAATGGTGAGATTATTTCTTTTATACAATATACAGCCTCACATTGACTCTGCATACCTTCTTAATTTGTAAGAAATTTGGATATCTCCCACTAGACTTCATATTTTCCATTAATATCAAAGAATAGGGGTGTCAGACTGCGAGTAGTGTTCCATCTATTGCGTGCGCTTTTGCAATGAGCGTTTTCAGTGATATTAATGTCTAGAGCAATGGCAGATGCCACAATTTCAATTGTTTTGGTGAGAGTCTTGCGATTGTGAGTGTAGATCACGGGATGCACTACGTACGTAGAAACCGTGTCATAGTCTCACTTTGAGACCCTGGAACTCTGGTTACGTTTACTTAGTGTCAGCAAGAACAGACTCTTTCTGTTTTACACCATTTTTGATTCCTTTACACTGAGTTTTTTTTATCTGAATGAAGAACTCTTTCCTTTACTTATAAGTACATTTGAAAAACGTGTGGAAAAACTCAAATTAAAACCGAACATTGTTTTTGCTAAGCATGCTTTCACTGCTTTGCAAGTGTTTGTGCACAGTCTACGTTATTTAATAGATGATTCATTGTTTGATTGGAAGAGCAGTGATTAAAGTCTACATTGGGAATGTGCAGATTCGTACGTGATAATGAAGGGCAACAATCGAGCGTACATCTTTGGAGCATGACCTACGGCATTAGAAACAATGTGGGAAAAAACATAAGATATATTTTAATTCTTGGGAGGTAACAACTTTTGGATAAAACAAACTATTATAAAACATAAAAAAATTCACTTATAAATAATATATGTCCCTAAAAATACTTCAATTTTATTAAATGGATAGGCTGCCAAATGAAATGGTTGAAGGAAAAAAAAAAAAAAAGTAGGATGAGTTTTAGTATGAAGGAAGAAGGAAGATGAATAAAAAATTGTGGAGCAGGATGTCATTACATTGGGTGTCACATCCTTTTCAAATGAATGCTTAGGCCTTACATCTAAAAGTACCTTTGGGCTTAATCAAGACAAGGAAATGTGAAAGGAAGAAACCCTTGGCACTCATGAGGATGGGCATTAGTTGATGAATACCCCATATATATATATATATATATATATATATATATATATATATAAATAAATAAAGAGAGCTTCAAGGGAGTGAAGAGGGACACATTGTATTTGTATGAATGTAATCTTTTCTATGGTCGAGTGGAAGAGCTCTTTTTTTACATTTTTTGATTGTTTCTTTCAAAGGTTTGTTTTTTTGTGTTGGGTCCATTCAAGCTAATACGAGCCAAGGGTAACTTGTTTTGAGTGCTTTGGAGAGTCCCTTTGAGAGACCTTTGGAGAGTCATTAGAGACAAAAAAGTCATGATTTTCATTCAACTAACAATTTTTAATGTATTGATTTTAATTTTCATTCACATAATCATCATTCTCATTTGATTATCCAAAAAATTCTACCAAAAGAGTGTTATTTAATATTTATCATTTAGAAAAGTCCTTAGTGATTCATTAAAATCACTCATGACAGAGCTATTTTAGTACTTTTAATACCCAAAAATTTACAATATTGCTTTCATTTTGTACTATGTGTTTTATATACATGTTGCAAACATTGACATATCACTTTATTCTCTAATAATTATTTAAATCAAACATCACATTGAAAATTCTTCCAAAAAAGCACTGAAATAGCACTGATAACAACTTAGCCGGTTTGTATTAGCTTGAATGGACCCTGAGCCCTATTACATCTTTTTAGTGTTTGTCCGAAGGTTTTTCTTATATTATTACACCTTTTGGGGGTCTTCTCAAAGGTTTGTTTCTTGTGTTATCATATCATATATTTGAAAGATTTTTCAAAGGCTTGTGTCTTTTGTTATCATATGTACATCTAGAACTTGTGAATCCACATAGGTTTAATTGGAAAAACTTCGTATGTACATGGTTGAAGTAGAAGCGGTGTGTGGAGTTTGGGTGTTGGATGTACACGTCTATAGTTAGAGTCTTGGTTACGTATTATTCGCGTATAGAATAGTTGGTGGAGTGAACATTGCGATGTTCTTCAATTTTGTTTGCCTTGTTTTCGAACTCTTGAAGTCTCTCTGGATGTGCTAAAATCCTTACTTGTTAGGGTGATTTTGTTGAGCACTTGATTGCTACTTGTAGAGGGACCTTGACATAGTTGTTATTTTTTAAATGCTCTGAATCTAATTGTAAATGTCGGTCTGTGTTTGTGAGCACTTAGAAGTCAATGTGCGGAATCTACCAAATTTCTAGAAATTTAAATACATTAAAGGGCAATGGTTTGATTTGGGTACCTCAAAAAGCCCTTTGAACTCTGAAATCAACCCCTATGGCAATTTTGAATGAGTTCCTCTTTAAAACAAAATTAAAAGATGAATCGACCGGATTTGGTTTTGATTTCCTACACTCAAATAGTACACAAAAAAATCAGGTAAAAATTGAAGAGGTTTAAAGATTTGAAAAGAGACTTCTTGTTCAAAAATTGGTACCAAAGTGACGTCATTGGATATTTTAAACAAATGTTTTGGATTTTTTAAGCAGCTTAGGATAGATTCTGATTTTTGTACAAAAAGTCTCTTTTAAAATGAATAAACCTCTTCAATTTTTACGTGTATTTTCTTTTTGTACTGCATGAGTGTAAAAAATCAAAACCACATTTGATCGATTCATTTTTTATTTTTATTTTTTTAAAGAGGGACTCATTCAAAGTTTCTATAGGAGCTGATTTCAGAGTTCAAAGGGCTTTCCGGGGTACCGATATGTGACCATTGCCCTAAACCCTGTAAAGAAATTCAGTCACATTGATATAATTTTATTGTTGTTGTGCAGCCATTTACATTATCTGTACACATGAGTATGTTACTCCATATGAATGTATGTCGCGTATACAATTTCGATTCAGTTGTTGTCTTTGTGAATGTCTTCCGGTTTTGCAAAAAAAATTGGGAATTGTTTTCTTTTATTTGCTTGTTCATTGTCTTCTAAAACTAACACTTTCTAGTGTGTGCACCTTGTTAAGACAATGACGGTTTTGTGTGTAGGTTGAAGAATTAATTATATTGTGTCCATTTCTAACCTCCCAGATGGACGCTACATAATCTGTAATTTGTGTGTATTTATAAAAAAAACATAGGGGTTGTATAATTCAATTCTTTAGAAAATTGTAACTAACATAGGGTATGTGAAAAGAGGAATATATTTAAAATATAAGTAGCATTAGGGCCTTCTATAATCTGCTAAGCCCACATAATACCCCTATAATTAACACATGGTGTTTGCATGTGGTTACCAAAAGTACTTTAAGTGCCTCCCAGAGAGAGATTTCAATTCGCAATGTTTTGGTAAGAGTCTCACAATTGTGAGTGTGGATTGCGGATATCAAGACATAGAAGAGACTGCCTCAAGAGATTCACACTCTAACATCTTCTAATCTACAGCCACATGACCATGTCAACGTTGTGAACAATGTGCTAACTGATAGAGGGTTGTCATATTGGACGGATTTGGATCATTGAATCAATGCACCTTTTAAGAGCGCACCAGTTGATAAAACAATCTTTTTGCCATGTTGGGGTTGGACAAATGAAATTTTTAATAAGATTATTTAAAATATGCTCAAATATTTTGAGAATATGCTCAAATATTTTATATCATGTAAATCGCAAGCTACTTGGATGGGCAAATTGGACCTAACGGACAACTGGCTTGTTGGATGCTGTGACAACCTTAAATTGATCACTTGAAGAATTCTTTCCCATCTAATATTGAGAATTCACTTCCACACGATTGTGCAATTGAAGTCCAAGAATGACGATGAGTTTTTGTTACTATCTTCCTCTATAGGTTACATTAACCATAGCCTACTCCATGAAATTAAGAACCACTGTGGCAGCTTCAGATTGGTTCTAAGCAGTACAATTACAACCTGTAAGTATTTTCCTACGCACACAATCTTCAATTATTCATAGTGTATTCCAAATCTTTGTAGAGAACTCCTCCTCATCTCTTTCTATTCTCAACTTTGCATAGTGTACTCCACAAAATAAAACTTTAACCTTTGAACGGCCTAAATGCCCTTTTTCGCCGTATACCTCAATTTTTGCCGTTGTATTTGGGTGAAAGCACGAAAAATTCTACCACCTCTGACCTTTATGACCATTCAACAATGCAAGGTTCAAACAAAAATTAACAATAAAATAAAACATCTGTTGTTCTATAAAGTCTACCAAAAAAGTTTGAGAAAATGATCTTCAACAAGTGGTTATAATTTTTTTATTGATGTAGAAGTAAAAGTGCTCTAAAAAAGTCAACTCATATAATTAAGCAACCAAAAAATCTCCAAATATCACTACACTTAGAGTATTACATTTCAACCAATCACAAAAAAATTCATCCGTAGATTGGCAATATCTTATTCGTAATTGAATTACAAAGTAATTTTGAATTTCACTTTTCAAATTTTATACAAAATTATTGGTAATAGCAATCATATATCTAACCGTATGGATAGAATCTAAAATTCATAATGTACAACTTTTATTCATAGATCAAATTCAAAATATTCCTCTTAGTTGCATTTTATAATGCATCTTTGCAAAACCACCGAATTTAGAGAGGCCTCTAGGCATTTAGGGGTTAACCCCTAACCCCTCTCCAGATTTAGAGAATTTCAAAGATGTCTTATAATATGTCACTAAGAGGGATATTTTGAACTTGATATATGAATAAAAGTTGTACAATATGAATTTTTGATTCTATCTATATGGTTAAATCTATGATAGTTGTCACCAATATTTATGAATAAAATTTGAGACTTAGAATTCAAGATTATTTTGTAATTTGATTACGAATAAGATATTAACAATTTGTACATGAAATTTTTTATGATTGGTTGAAATGTAATACTCTAAGTGTAGTGGTTTTTGGAGATTTTTTGGTTGCTTAAATTTAGGAGTTGACTTTTTTTAAAGCACTTTTGGGTTCAAACAAGATAAAGCGCTCCACTAGTAAGCACATCATCAGTGCATTTTTTGAAGAATCTTCATCATAAAAATTGAAAAATTATATAAAATACTAAAAATGATTATAGTCCAATGTTCTATACTTATAAATGTATCATATATATATATATAAAAATAGATTTTGTGAATATTATAAGTATCAAAAGGACAATTATGTTTTTGTCAACGCTCCTTATTAGTCCGTGATTAAGGTCTATTTGGGATGAATTAATGACTATTTTGAATGAATTATCCAATATTTTGGATAGAATATGCTATTAAGGACTCCTCCAAAGACTCCCTAAGTATGCACGATTGGCTCGTTTCACGGCTCGTTTTACCTCAATTGGACCTTTTTATTCTGAAATCTTCAAAATTTTGGGTGAATCACTACAACATAAAATGCGACATAAAATTTTCACAAATCATCCCCTTTCCAATCGGATCACACATGCATGAAGCTAACTTCCCATAAAATATATAGTAAAAAATCCACACTGCAAAACGTCAATGACGGATGAAAAATTTGTGTTTGATTTTGTCCATCATCCACTTTCTAGACGGTTGGATGTTTAGGGATTAAACATCATGCATTTGTTCTTATTTTTGAGGGTCATCTTTACAACTTTCCTTTCATTTTTTTGAGAAATTTATTTTTGGTCATTATAGTGTACACCAAAATGAAGAAAATTATGAAATTTATTACTTTGACTAATTAAATTAGCAAAATAATTCATTGCCTCAAAGTAGGTCATCAAAAAGTGCTTTTGAGACCATTTTTGGTTTTTTTTCAATTTGAATGACGAGAGAAACTCTAAAATTAGAAATTTAAAAGGCTAAAACAAAGAAATGTTTGTTTGACACACTTTGAAAAATATAACATGATTGGTCAAAACCTCATGGAATTTGTATGGTCAACGTTTCGTGGACTTCAAGATATGAAGATTTAAAACATGTGTACATCTCAATTAACCCCTAAACGTCCCAGGGTATCCCCAGAATTGACAGTTTGAGAAAAATCATTATAAAATTCTATTTAGAAGAATATTTCGGAATTGTTATACAAATAAAAGTTGTAGATATTGAATTTTAGGTTCCATCTGTACGATTAGATTCACCAACACCATCACTGATATTTAATTATAAAATTTCTAAGTTATAATTTAAATTTCCTTCTAAATTTAATTACAAACAAAATATTGATACTTTTTGAGTGAAATTTGTTGGAATGGATTTGAAATGAGATACTCTTGAAATGGTGATTTTTTGAAAATTTTGTGTTACTTCAATTTATGACCTCATTTTAGCAAGCTCAGTTTTGAACTAAAGTCAATGCAATTTTGGCTTGGTCAACTGCTTGACATACTTCCACATTTGTAATCTAAAAAATATATGTACACTAGTAACACCAAATCCAACCGTTAGATAGGACAATAACTTCATAAAGTATTTTCAAAAAATTGAATGAGTTTCATCCATGAAGTAATGTGAGTGTAGTGTGAGTTGGAATCTGTTCGTCGTCCAGAAACTAGACGCTGGGACGTTTAGGGGTTAAACCCTAAAGGACCAAGGCATATTTTCCAAGTTTGCTCCACTCAGTGTTAAATGAGTATTGATCGTCAATTTTTGAGATTTTTTGTCGTGATTCTACACTCTGTAACAAAGATGGGACGGTGATTTTTGTACGTAGTTATGTATAGATTAAAAGATACAATCATGCAAAGAAGACATAATTCGTTGTTTATGCACTTAGACAAGTGCGCTCATTTCATGAGCAAGTTTGGCTTAAAAAGAATTGGCTAAAAATTTCTTTAAAAAACAACAATTTCTGTCTTTCTACAGTTACTTACATAGTTGTAAGTAAACAATTCATTTTATTTTTTTTATGCTTATCTTTATCTTTTCTTTTATCTTGTTTTCTTTCTTGTATTTTTTCTTGTCTTCCTTGTCTTTCTTCTTGTCATTTTTTTTCTATTTTTCTTCATTTTTTCAGTCTTTTCATTTTTGGCTCTTCTTATGCAGCCGCGGATCCTACACTTGCACCAAGGGTTTTTCTTTTTTTTCTTTTTTCGGCTATAAGGTGCGCGGCCACGCACCCTACGTCATTGTCCCTCTCCCTCTCCCTCCCCTCTCCTTATATAAGAAAGACGAAGTAAAAGAAGAAGAAAGAACAAAGAAGAAGAAAAAAATCATGTTAGGTACAGCCGCCAACTGAACCCTAAACAACAGTTATTTTATTTTATTTGTTAGGATTCAATGCCACGAATGGCAAGCTAAACCCTCATAAAGAAAGAAAGAAAAAATTAAAATTAAAACCTTGGTGAAGTGACCGAGTGTGGGATCCGCGGCTATACAAAAGAGCCAAAAATGGAAAGAAAAGAACGAAGAAAAAATAGAAGAAAAAATAAAGACAAAAAGAGAGACAAGAAAGTAAACATGATAAAGATATGGATAAAAATAAATAAATGAACTGTTTGTTTACAATGTAGGGGATTGTAGAAAGACAAAAATCGTTGTTTTTTAGAGTATTTTTTAGACAAATTTATTCATCGCCTTGGGGCCAAGTGCATGATTATGTGGCCAAGTGCGTAAATAGCGAATTGCGTGTTATAAGTAATAGACCTTTCATCTTCTGAAATCTACGACACATGGAATTTTGCAAACTGGAACCCATTGTTAACATGCACACTCATCAAAATAGGAACAACTTCCCACGTCATATGCCACGTCTAAAACACGACTAATTATTAGTCATAGTGGGTACACCCCCGTGTCACATGAGCACAATCGCAGTACATCTGTACAAATGGAGCATGGCGTTAATGTACGCAAACGTTATAAGAGTACAATATTTATTTATTGTTTAAATTTTAGGCATGGATTTGGGTAGGCGGTTAGTTTTAGCTAGTCCCACCTCACTTTTACAAAGACTTAATTAGTACAAATACATCCCTTCAAAGGCCGAAGCCAATTTTTATTTTTTTTTCCTAGCTTATCTAGCAACATGCAACTATATTACGTTCCCAAACTCTCTTTTTCTATTACTTTATGTAATCCACATTGAATTATACATCATTGAAAGTAAATGTCTATTATGCACCAAGGCATACATCAAGAATTTAGGGTTCTACTGATTTTGAACAATTTTCGTGCGATGTCCGATATTTCATGAGTGCGTACATTTTCGCATGGACGCTGCACGGATTTTGTGCTAATTCTGCAATGAATCCGCACTGATTCTGTATTCACTCTTTTCGTTATCTAACATAGTGCAAAATCCATGCAGAATTAGTACTAAATTCGTGCGGAATCCGTGCAAAAAATGCACGATCCCATGAAATATTGGATATTGCATGGAAATTGTTTAAAATCTGTGGGGTAGTGTGGGGATATCGCACGGAAATAGTCATATTTTAAATATTTTATTATTTGTATTTATGATATTTGGAAAAGAATGTACAACTACAAGGTTTCATCATTTTACTATTATTCTAAGTATGAATACAACATATTTACATTTTTCAAACCAAATACTTGCATAGAAAATTATTTATAGTTTGTCTCTTAGTTCTATTTTTATATAAAAATAAGTACTTTTTTACTATAGAGATCAAATTAAGTATTTTTTTCTATCTACGAGATTTTATAATACTACTTGTAGTTGAATTTTACGCAGGCGGCACAATTGTACTTTTTCTTGGTTCATCACCACAAGGTCCATCGTCGATAGGAGGTTGAAGCAATTGAAGCTATACACATAAGAATATTTTTTTTGTAGATTATTATTTAAACCAAATGCTATAAAAATACTATACTTATTTATTATTAAGATTTAAATACTATTTCATATATAACATGATAGTTTTGATTTTTGTACAAATAAATATACATAAATTAAGTTTTAATGACATATGGTTTATTAACATGTTATTATTTAATGTTTCAATGTGATAAAGTTGAATATGTTATAATTATAATATATATGATACCTTCTATACCAATCTTCTAAAAGTTAAAAACACATTAAATATTCAAATTCATGAATTGCTAAAACTTTAGTATCAACCAAACTTTTTTATGTTTATCATGTTTATATAATTACTACATATATTCATTTATAACTACAATAGCAAAAAAATTTAAACAAACGTAAAGGTTTCAAAAAAGAATACTTGTCTACAAGCTTCTTCATGTTGCGTAAGAAGCAGATCATATTTTGCTTGCAATTCTTTTATATCTTCTTTTAATTTCTCATGTTCTGCAATTGTAGGCCCTCCTAAAGCACGTCTTACGAATCTATAACAAAAAGCATTTAAAAAATTCCTCAAAATTTACTAAAATTGATAACATATTTATCTATTAGAGTGAAATAGCTTTTTGAAAATATGATAGGAACAACATTTGTAATAATAAAAAATGATGAAACAAAAAAATAGATTTGACAAACTTCTCATTGATAGTTGAATTTGTTTTAAATGATTAAAAGAAGTAACTTACTCTAAAGCTATTGGTGGTTTGTCAGGTTCTTCGTATAATGCAACCAATACTGTGATTTAATAATATTCAAAAATCAATGCTAGAATTATAACTTAAATATTAGAGTATTTTATATACACTAGTAGTTAATAGAGCATTAAAATCAAATTTATTACCTAAGATACCAAATATTTCAAAAGAAAAAGTTAAATTTCTTTCAACATATTTTGGATACAAAACATGTTTTGTAACATCTTTTGATTTACAAAAAAAATTGAAAAAAATATATACATATTATGATTTAAAACATATATATTTGCATAAATTTAATGATATTTCAACATTGGTTGAATGCAAAAATTTAAGAACCATTATTAGATTACAAGTATACAATAAAAGTTGATTTATTGTAAATATTGTCATACCATTTAGAAAGGAAAAGAAAACATAATTAACATATGATTTTATAATTATTATAAATTCACAAATATCTAATCCAAAAAGAATTATATCAAGTAAAATGAGATTAATAATATACATTAGGGTTTGGGAACAAAGTATGATTTTAATTTAATTAATTTTGTATATATTTGTTGTCGTTATCTTAATCTCAATATTTACATCTATACTTCAATTTTAACCTTCACAAAGAACTGAAAAGTCTATTAAAATAGTAAATGAAAAGCTTTGAATGTGTACACAGTAGAGAATTAGACTTTATATCTCACAAAGTTCAAGAGTAGTATGCAGTGCCTTTTGTCAAAGCTTCTAAAACTCCACTTGATTCTAAGTATTTTCGAAAGGCTTCTTTTTTAGATTCACTTGCCTATAAATTTAGTATTTAAAAATATATTTTATATACTGTTAAATGAATACAATACAATTGTAGATGCAAATTTCTAAATGAATATGATTTTGGAATGAAATGATGAATACATGTGTGACTTGTAAAAGGTATTTGTAAATTTTTTGATGTAATAATATCCATTGATATATTAACAAAAATTAAATTAGATAAAAATCAATGCAGAAGATGGAATATCAACTTTGAAAAAAAATACATACCATCTATAATATATATCGTAAGTTGTATAGATTGGAGTAATGTTGTTGGATATATGATATTTTGAAGATGCAAGAAAAGAAAGTTTCAATATTGAAGTGTATTTTTCATTTAGGATTTCCAAGCTAATTCAACATTGCCAATCATGTAGAGACAAAAGATGCCAATAGATTGTTTCTTGTTCCTTTCTTTCTTGCATAAACCTATTGGGTTATCTTTAATATATTTTTCTAATTTAATTGTGAACCTTATAATTATTATATAATATAGACTATGCACACAAGCATGCATGCAACAATGAATCCACCGCTAAAACTGTCATGTTGAACACTGGAATGGGCCAACTTAGTTTATTATATCAATACACGCACATGAGGATAGTTCTATTGTTGAAACTATTGTGCCAATCTAGAGCAGGCACTAAACAACCTAGTTATCTTATAATTATAGTTGCCTTATTATGAACTCATTGAAGATTTTATTAAAAACATACGTATTTTATTTATTATAATTAATACCTATATTCATTTGCTCATTATTTCTACCAAGGCATGGTGAGTGTACCATACAAGCTCTTCATAAAAACAATTATATCCATAGCTCCTCTACCAAAAAAAAATGTAGTTTTAGGAAATCCCAAAATTTTCAAAAATTCCACTATTTCCATATATTTTATTTTGTAATTTTAAATTTTCATATGAAAATTTCAAAAATAAACAAACTAGCCATAGCCTAGTTCCTAACTAGCTTAGAAGCTACTGTATAGGTGCTTAATTTTTACAAACTACAAATATTTTATAGTATTCTATATTATATATTATATAATAATGATGTAGCATAATCTATGGTGTAATAAAAACATTCTTCTAAATTCATATATTCTTTAATCTAAAATTTTCTTATAGCACTTTATTTTTTCTCAATGTATATTTGAAAATGATATTTTTGGTGTGATTTTTGAGCAAAACACCTCCAATTGTTTAAGAGTAAACCCCTTTAGGAGCCCTCTTATTGATTGGCTTAATTTTATCCTACTCCTCCTAAGAGCTCTTCCATTGAATGATAATAATTAAATTTATCCCCTACCTAATAAAATTATTTGAAAAGTCAAGCAAAAAAATTCCACAAAATGAAAGACAAGGCATAACTAGTTTTTTTAGCTTGGAAGGCGGCAAAAAAAGTTTTGGCTCCTTTTTTTGACCAATCACAACGCCCTACGTTGACAGGGAGATTCAAACCTTGCACTTTACCAAAGCTAGAGAAGCTCTTCAAAGGAACACTCGAGTTCACATGGAAGAATCTCTATGTGCCATCATGCAACCTCCTGATCTTCCTCCAAGCGAAAAGCTTGGTGGCTTGTGGGAGTGAATGTCAGAAAAATCTATATAAAAACTCTTTGTAGCAGACATGCTAATTCATGTCAACTTTACGGCTAAATCTAATAGTCAAAAATTATATACTATAGTGCCACTTTGCAAAATTTGACACTTACCTTAAATAACATTTTTTTTCCTCAACCCATGAATACAAGATTAATATGTCAAATGTCATTGAATCCCAGATAGATAGATAGATAGATAGATAGATATGAACTCCGGTCCTCTTTCGAGGCCAGCGTGAATAAAGTGTCTGTTCGTCTTGACAATGAGCCAATGCCCACCGGACAGAGGTCCATTGTTACAAGACTACTCACCTCTTTCGAGAATAGACACTTTAGTGACCAGAGATAAATACTAGTAACACTAGTAAAATTCATTAGTTAAAACTAGCGCGGGTATAAATTGGTGTTTGTTTTGCTGGTGGTCACCAAGTCATGGTTCCAAGGTTGGTTGGAGAAGGGCGTTTTATGTTACAATTGTACGGTCCGGGTTCGATTCCCGTTGGGTCCGTCTGAGCGTTTATTGTGATATACATGACTTGGTGCTGCTAGTGATTTAATCATAGGCAGGAAAGTTTGTACCAATCGACCGGCCCCGTCCCATCTACCTGAGACAAGTGTGTACTTTGAGCTAAAAACAAAAAATACAAAAGAAATAAGTATTGGTCTTCACCATTACCCTCCTTTTCTTTGGTAGTTTTGTTTTATTTAGTAGTCTATTGGTAGTGGCTGGTTATTTTCTATTTTTCTTTTATGTAGAATAATTGATCCGGCGTGATGTATGGCAATGGTATTTATTTCTTTGAATGTGGTTTTAATGGCAGTTTTTGGTAATTTAAATTTTCTTTCGAGAATTTTCATCGAGGGACCATGTGTAGTGCCTCTAGCTCCTGCCGTGATGACTATGAGTGGATCAACTTTCCATCCTAAGTTAATAATGTTGTCGATAAGTGGTTGGTATTTCTGATTTTTGATATTTATTGTTTCTTGAGGGAATCTGTCATTACAATATGTAAATTCAATAAATTGAATTGTGAGGTTGTCTAATGGATGTGAAGGTGGGTCATTTTTGTATGGGAGTCCTTTTATGCAGAGGATGTCTGGTTTGAATCTAGCATTGCAATGACATCTTTGTTGTTCACATGAGAATGGTAGTAGCCATGGAGGTACTGTGTTTTCTTGGGGGTTGTTGTTGAATGTTCCTGCGTTCATGAGGGTGTAACATCTAGATTTTGTGATGAAAGGATTAATTTCCTTAGTTCCCATACAACTTTGTTATGTCTTTTGACTCTAATGGCATGAATGTGGTGATGGCTGCATTTTAGAAGTACGTGTAGCCATGTGTCTGCATCTGCAGAGTTACAGATGGAACATGTGATTGAGGGGAATCTTTCTCTACCAAAGAATAGTTGTTTTCTAGCATTACCCATGTATTGGCCGGTACGAAGTTTTAAAATAATTTTTTTTTGTGAGTCAGTGATTGTGGGATTGGACCAAAATGCATTTGATAGTTCATTATCGATGTTTGGGTTCATGGTCCATTTGCTAATGTTGGGAAATTTGATTGCCATTTCTTCAAGGTTATTTTCTTGGTCGTATTTGGTTAGATATGTTTGGAGACATCTGACAGGGCCTTTATCTGGTCGTTTTATAGGTCCTGGCCATATATCTTTTTGAAAATAGAATGGTGTTGTATGTGCAAATTCGTATGAACTTGTGGCTCTGAAGTACGCTTTTCGAGCTCCCATTTTTGCAAGTTTATCCGCTTGTTCGTTGCCTTCAATGTTGATATGTGCTTTGACTTTGTAGAATGTGGTGCGTTGGGTACAAGTTTTTAGCATTTCTACCATGTCTGTTAGTATGGTTTTGTCCGCGTGATTGTTGTGCATAGTTGGGTGTTTAATATGTGTGTTTAGATTGTATAGGCAGTTGAGGCAATCTGTAAATATATGTGCCGGTTTGTCTGAGTATTTAGTAGTGATTAGACTAAGTGCTCTATGGATAGCCATTAGTTATGCTCAGAAACATGTTTGTAGGTCTGGTAGTCTTGCTGATATTTGCATGTCAGTCTTTGTAGAGTTGTATATTCCGTACCCGGCTTTTTCTTTTTTCCAGTGTCCGTCGGGGGCTTGATCAGGAGGTATAAAGGATCCATCGGTATAGTAGCTATGTTGTGGTTGGAATTTAGGTGTAGTGGTTGTCACAAAGTTTGGTAAAGGTGGTGTGTTTAAAGTGGTCGGGTTGATGGAAGGCGGGTATATGAGTTTGTTCCATTTTTTATTTTTATTGACCGGTGTGTTGTGGGGAGTACATGGGCATTTTGTATGTGATATTGTGGGATTTGTAGGTTTTCAATTGCTGTTTTAATTGCATTTATTTGGTATGGTGTACCAATGTTGTGATCTTGGTGGTGAATACATAGGACGCGGATTGCGAGTGGTTCTGTCTTCGGTTTATGGAGTTCTTGAAGGATTGTTGGTTCTTCATATGTGATGGAATCTGCGGCGAAGTGGGCAATTATATGGGTGTTTGAAAAAGGTCCCTTGTGTGGGGAGAAATTTTGGTACCAATTTGTATCTAGTGTTACCAGTATAGTGATGGTGTTTGGGTCGGTTTTGGCTGCTAATCGTGCCCAATGAATTGCTTGTTGGGTTGTTTCTTCATTATGTGGGTGGGCGTAGCCTATGCCTTTCCATTTATATTGGAAGGCGGTACCGAGTGATCCAAAGACTTTATCTCTTGCAAAGGGAGTGTAAAATTCTGAAATTTGTGTGGCACATGTTATTGGTGAGGAGAAGTATGAATGGGAGATATCAAAGGAGGTAGTAATGGAGTCAAGAATACTCGTTGGTAGGATACGTTGTGCTGCTTTTAGTGGGTCTTTTTTGGGGATTTTATGGTTGTATCTTTGATAGAGCCATATTACTTCAAATGATTGTGTTTGTGGTACTAGGCCGTGTGAGCTATAAATTGCTTTATTATATTGTTGCCATAACCATTTTAGTCTTGTGGTTGGTATAGTGATAAGATGTCTACCGGTATCTTCATATAGGTGGGTTTGTTCATTATTTACTTGTATGGTATCGTAATTGGAAATAATGTGTTTTTTTGGGTTACATTCATGTATGTGTATGTGTGTAAGCGGGGTGGATGTGGATGGAGGGATGGATCTTGCATCTCTGCTTTGTTCAAGAGTGAAGTGTGTGTTAATAAATTTTTTGTAGTGATTGTGTTGTAGTTTTGTGTAGTATTCTGTAAGTAGTTTAATGTTGTGTGCAATGGTTGTTGGTTGGTTGAAGGGGAAGAGTGCTCTTTGTGGCATCCATTTGTTGTATGTTTCGTTGTTTTGGAGAGTCCATTGACATAAATATGTGTTATATTTTTTTGTTATTTTATATTTATCTTTTGAAGTATTTGTTTTATCGTCTAATATTATGTCTATGGGAAATCTTAGAGGGTTGTTTTTGATGTTAGGGGGTGGGTTTGGGTGGAAGTGTTGTTGTAGGGCTGGGGGTTGAGGTGGGTTAATTTGTGCTCTTGGTAATATATTTTGGTTATTTGAGATGTATCTCTCTTTAAGCGTTCGGGCGGGTGGATGTCTTGCACATGGGTTTGGGCAATTTGGTGTACAGCTTGGGTAGCAAAAAAATTGTTCAGCTATTTGAAGTGCGCTTTTTTCTAATTTGGTTGGCGTTTTGTAATATGTTTTGAAGTTTTCTGGTGTCATAAGGGTTGTTCCGTTGGGTAGGGTGATGTGTTTTATTTCGTATATGTTATGGATTAATAATTTGTGTAAAAGTTTGAGTGATAGTTCGGGATTGAGATGTGGAAGTTCATTTGTCGCTTGCTTTCGCCATTCTCGTTCCAATTCTGTCATATATAGTTGAAAATTTTCATTTGTGCTTTTGAGGTGAATTCCTCCAGCATTTTTTAAGAGAAATAATGTACGTATGGTGGGTGAATTAATGCAATTATATTGTGTGATTCTTGGGATTTCTTCCGCGCCTCCATATTTGGCTAATATGTGGTGTATAAGTCCTTTGTATATTATACCTAGTCTCCCTTGGTCGTTAAGTGCATTTCGAAGTTGTTCACCGATGCATCGTAAATATGCGTTTTTTAGTGAGAAAGCTTCAAGACCAAAGAGTTCATGAGGTAATTGGGTTATTACGTTTGCTATGCATTTTGGTAGTCCACATATTGTTTTTTGGATTCCTATGATTTTTTTATCTAGTTTTTTGATGGTCGGTAACGAGTATGGGACTGCATAAAAACTGTATGCTATGCGTGCTCTAATGACGGTATCAACCATGCTAATTTTTTGTTTAATTGTGGCGGGGCATTTGGCTATTTGGTTGCATTGGTCTATTATTTTGTTTGTGGTAATGTGTGTTTGGAGTTTCCATTTTAGTGAAGGTACTAGTTGAATGCCTAAGTATACATAAGGTTCGTTTTGGTGCAAAACGGGTATTGGTTGATTTCTGTAAGCTATGTTATGGTTTTTTATTTAGGTTTTAAATTTTTCAGGATTTAGTTTGGATTTGTTGGGACATCCAGTGATAGCACATTTTGTACACCTAAGTCCATTCCAGCCCATTTACAGAATTTATCTAGTTTGTTTAATTGCGTTTGTAGTGATTGGAGATTGTTTGTTATAGCTGCTAGGTCATCTGCGTATGCTGCAGAGCTAATGGTTAATTTCGATGTACCAAATGTGTATCCGTTTTTGCCTCTTTGTAGCCGTCTAAATAGTGGTTCAAGGAATATCATGAAAAAATATGGGCTTAGTGTATCTCCTTGGATGGTGCCTCTTTGGATGGGTATTGGTTTTGTTTTGCTGAAGTGTTCACCGGTAAATATAGTGGAAGAGTGTGAGTAAATATTTCCAATTAGTGTTACTGCATCTGAAGGATATCCAAGGTCCTTCATTATAGCTAATAGTCTAGCGTGGTCAAGGGAGCCGAATGCATTTTTAAAGTCTATGTATAGAAGGTATATGTTTTGGTTTGGAAATCTAGCGTCTTCCAGGGCCGCTATGAGTAGTTGTAGTTGTCTGGATGTACTTCTTTCTGCTCTAAATCCTTCTTGACTGTCGTGTAGTATTTGATATTTTTCACCATATGATGATATTATTAGTGTTAGTGTGCTAGTGAATAATTTGTAAATTGTGTTTGCAAGTGCTATAGGTCTGTGGTTTGGTAATAGTGATGGGTCCCCTTTTTTGTACAAAAGTATGGTTAGACTTATTTTCCATGATGCTGGGATTTTTTTTTGTTTGTAGCAATGGGTGAAAAATAGGAATAGTAGTTTATGAAAGCTATCGGGCATATTTTTTAAGATTGAGTTTGGAATTTTATCTGGGCCTGGTGTTTTATTATTGGATAGGTGTTTTAAACATAAGTCGTATGTTTTTTGGTCGAAGTATTTATGCAGTGGTGTTTGAGGGTCTCCTCTTTTATCTATTATAAAACCATCTAGATCATGCCATGGGTATTGTTTAACTCCACATGTGCAATTAGTTTGGTGTTCTGGTTGGTAGTAACATGTTGGGACTGTAGGTCTATTACTAATTGATTGTTGGGTATAAATTTCATTTGCTATGTCTTCTGGGCTAGTTAGTATGTTGTTGTTTTTGTCCATAATGCAATCTAACAGTGGTGTTTTTTGGTTCTTGAAAACTTTTTTATTTATTTTCTTGGGGCTTTTTTCATATAGTTGTCTATATTTTGTGATGGCTTTTTTAACACAATTTTGGGTGTATTTAGTGGTGATTTTATGTGCTTGTTTGTTTGCAGTTTTAGCTAGTTCTGCTAAAGTTTTAATCCATTCTTGTAGATTTAATTCTAGGCTAGGGGGTGGTGGGATGGTAATGTGGTTATGGTTTTTTAATTCTTCTATTATTGGGTGGTTTTGCCAATCTGGTATGGTTTTTGTTATGTATATTGCTTTTCTGATTAAGTGGTAGGTAGATAGATGTTTTTTCCATTTTTTTTGGAGTTTTTTTGGCAAAAATCCTCCTTGTTGAGCTGTGCGGCGTGTTAGTGAAGGTAGAGGTGGAGCACTACAAGTTTCTTGAATTTTTTCTGATATTTGTTGTATTAAGTGGTCTAATTTTATACAAGATGTTTGCCATTGGTTGCTTGTTAATTGTTCATTCATCAATATTGTAGTGAGTTCATTTATTTGGAGTGAATTTTCTTCGAAAAATAGTGTTTTGAATTTTTCAATGTTATCTTGTGGGATGGGGTTTAGAATCCTTGGTGGTTTATTTGTTTTTGGTTGTGTGGGGCGAGCTAGTAGTGTGTTTGGTGGTATTTGTAGTGTGACTGGTGAATGATCTAAGTTTAGGTTGTAGTCTTGGTTTGTGATTGAGGTATACAATGTATTATTGGGAGTTTTGATGTAGTATCTATCTATTAAACTTGTTTGAGTGTAGTTTTGTCCACCTTTTCTGGTGAATGTGCTATTTGTTGGAATGTAAGTTAAATGTAGAGTGTCTGTGAATGCACGCCATTCTATGTCTTCTGTTTGCGGAGGTGTTATGTTTGATTCGTTTTGTCTTCCTATAAGGACTATGTCTCTGTTAAAATCACCACATAATATGTATGTGTGGTTTGGATGTGCTATGATTTGTTGTGTTATTTGTTGTTGTATTATTGTAATATATTGAATATCTTCTAAGTGGGAAGGCATGTACATGTGTAAAATTAGCCAAGGTTGTAATGGTGCATTTTTAATTTGTATAATTTGTAAATATAGTGAGATTTCGGCTGAAGTAGGTATTTTGGTGATATTTCCTGGGTATGCATATTTGTTATTTATTAGAGTGAGGAGTCCACCTCTTGCAGGGGTATACGGCATTCTTTGTTGCATGCATCTTGTTAAGGCGTGTGTGTTGTTGAAAATTAACTTGTATCTTGGGAATAGGTTTTGTATATATTTTGTTGATTTTGTTGCGGTTAGTTTGGTTTCTTGTATTGTGATAATTGTTGGATTTGTTGTGGTGTTTGAGATTAAGTTTTGTAGGCTAGGTAGGTTGTGTTTAAAGATGAGGCATTCCATGTAATGATGTATGTATTGTGGTTTGTTATTTGTGTCTCTTGGGTTTGCGGTAATGGTATATTGAGTAGTGGGGGTGGGTGTGAATATTCATTTATAGGTTCATTGCATTTGAGAGATTCTACTAGTAAATTTTCGGGCAGGAATGGAAATTTGTTTGTTAGTATTTGTAGGTTTGGTGGATTATTGTTTTGTTTGATAAAATTGTATAGTTGTTTATGAATGGTATTAGGGGGGTTGATTAGATTTTGGTTGGTGCTTTTAAATTCGGTGTATGGGTGTGGGTTTAAGATGTGTCGTTTGGGGGGGTTTTGAAGAAGTGCCATTTTCTCAAGGAGTATTGTTGTCCAGTCTGGATCATGTGTTTGTATTAATTAATGGTCACATGTTTCTAGTAATGGACTTATCGTGGTAATGAGTGCGTATAGCATGCGCGGAGGTGGGTGGTGTTGGTTTTCATGTATGTATTTTGAGAGGTATGGGTAATTTGTAGATGTTTCTAGATGGTTTGAGTGTGTTATTTTTAAACAAGGAGCAAACTTTTTTGCTAAATGTTGATATTCTGGGTGTAGTTTTATTGTGCATGGTATAAAATATGTTTTGCTTCTATTTTTATGTGGAGGTGGGTGCGTTTTAAGTATGTTTGGCATTAGTCCCGGGTTGGTTTCGATGTCACCGCAAAGGAGTAGTAGAAGTTTTGAGATATGGTTATTATTATAGTTTGATGTGGTGGTAATTTTGTTAGGAAGGTGTTTTTTGTTGTTTTTTCTGAGGGGAGTTAGAGACTTTTTATTTATTTTGTTAATAGTGTGAGTTTTATATTTTTGATGTTGAAGATTATTGCAATTTTGAGTATTATTTAGATGGGTTCTAGAGGGAGTGTTTTTGTATATCGTTTTGGGGGGTATATATTTGTTAGATTTGTAGAATGGTATTATTGTATGTGTTTTTTGGCCAAGGCCGGTAGGCCGAGGCCACTTAGGGTTTATTCTCGTGGTAAATGTTTGATGTTGGTAATATTTAGGGATGTTTTTCAATTTTTTTGGAATTTTTTGGTTTGGTTTGGTGGTTTTTGTATGTTGTTTTTTGTAAGATGGTTTGAATGTGTGTTTTTTTACTCTTTTTTTTGAATTTTTAGGATAATATAGATATATACTATATTTGTATTAGGTTTTTTATTTATTTTTATTTTTATTTTTATTTTTATTTTTATTATTAGTATTATTATTTTGTTCCAAGGTTTTCAGGGAGATAGGATTATAAATATTTTTTGGTTTTTTTAATAATTTTATTAGATTTTGTTTGATTTTTTGGTATATATTTTTTGATTTTGGTTTTTTACTAGGTTTTATAGTATATATGTATACTCTTGGTGGTGCGTTGTTTGACCAAGCTAGTTTGACGTGTCCATTTCTGCTTTACTGGACCCCCTGGGTGGGCATTGTGAAGGGCTTGCATGGTTGTGGCTAGTTGCCTTTTGAGGAGTGTGATCTGCTTGTTGAGGCTAAATGAGGATTTTTCCACTACTCGTTCCGCAATTAGCTTTTGCTCACTCCTTAGATCTTCTTTTAAGGTTGACATTTCTTCTCTAATTACTACTATTTCTCTGGAGAAATCTTGTTGGGGTTTTTCCTTTAGAGGAATATTTGTTAGAGCTTCTATGGTGTTGGCAAGGGCAGTGTTAACATCACTAAACCCTAGCCTAGTGAGTTCTAAAGCGCTGGGTGCATTGGCACCGTCAAGACTTCTAGGATGAGGGGTGAATTCTACGTGTTTACCAAGAAGTTTTGCTGACTTCTTGACAAACTGCTTGTACACCGTCGCGTTCAAGCATTGGATGTTGCACGATCCAAAGTGCTTGCCGTTCTTGTCGTCAAGCTTGAAGAAGAAGTTGACAGCGTTTTTGGGCCCCATGTGCTCTCCAATGCTCTTCTTTATTTCTTCAATGCTCTTGACCTTGTTGAGATTCTTGGCGACGAGGATGAGGGCGTTCTTCTTCGCTATATCATCGGCCGTTGCGCGCGTGCGGTCAGCTAGTTTTCCCTCTAAGACTTCATTGTTAAAGGTGATTTTATGCTCTCTCATCCTCTTAGCTTGTTCGGGTGAGGCCGCTACTACCCATGCAAAGGTATTTTCTTTTTTCTTTTGTATGTTTGTTATTTCATACTCTACTCCTCTTTGAAAGCTCTCTTTTACTATGGTCTCATACATGACATACCATTCCTTCATTTCAAGCTGCTCACTAGTAATTTTGACAAAAAGAAGATTGTTGAGAGCTAAGGAATCGTAAGTTTTGCATACTTTACCTCTCATGAGTTTGCCTTCATCAAGCTTGAGGATGAATGGGCGGAGCCGTTGGAGAAGCCCAATGCCATCAATCTCGGGGGTTTTCAAGTGTAACTTGATAACCCTACTCCAATTGGTGCTCTTATGGTAACACATGAGGGCTATGGGTTCACCAATTTCATCCCCAAGCTCGATTGCCATCTCTTTCAGCCTACGGGTTACTAGTCATCAGGAATTTCGGACCCCACTGATTCTGCACTGATTCAGTGCGATTTCCGATATTTCAAGGGTTCGTACGATTTTCGCACTGATTCCGCATCGTTGCGTCATTCATCGCAACTACACTGATATGACACGATGTTCGTACAAGCGGATATAGTACTGATTCGACACGATTGATACATCCATTGAAAACGTATGAATTCAGCACTGTTTATAGTCGTCAAATGTCGTGTTTTAATCGTCTTTAAAACTACACTGATTCAGTGCGTTTTTCGTACGACAACATCTTTTCCATATCTAGATTTTATTTATTTTTTATATCTAAATTTGATCAAAATAATATTATTAAAAAATATAAAATAAAATAAAATAATAGAAAATAATTACTTTCCTCGCTACTCACTTCAATTACACGGAAATTGCCCGCACATGCGGTGGGGCCCACCATAGCTTGGGCTTCCCAAGCTCTATATCGCCAACGGTGGGATTTGAACTCTCAACCTTCCGGTTGCCAATCAAGTTCCCAACCACCAAACCACCTCAAACTCTTCATGCATAGAATAGAACTCTTTTGGTAATTATTGAACTTCTTTTTTCAGCGGACTTTGAATGTTTTTAACTATGTGAAAAAAAACGTTTTTTCCAAAAAAAAATTTGCACTAGATTATGCAGTACGTTTTCTATATCTAGGATTTTTTTCATAATTTTTTGAAGTTTTTAAATTTTTGCCAAAATCGTGATGGCAGATCAGGGATTCAGGGCTGTGAGCTGCTTTTTTTTTTCAGCGGACTTTGAATGTTTTTAACTATGTGAAAAAAACTTTTTTTCCAATTTTTTTTTTGCACTAGATTATGCAGGACGTTTTCTATATCTAGGATTTTTTTCATAATTTTTTGAATTTTTGAATTTTTTGCCAAAATCGTGATGGCAGATCAGGGATTCAGGGCTGTGAGCTGTTTTTTTTTTTCAGCGGACTTTGAATGTTTTTAACTATGTGAAAAAAAACGTTTTTTCCAAAAAAAAATTTGCACTAGATTATGCAATACGTTTTCTATATCTAGGATTTTTTTCATAATTTTTTGAATTTTTTAAATTTTTGCGAAAATCGTGATGGCAGATCAGGGATTCAGGGCTGTGAGCTGTTTTTTTTTTTCAGCGGACTTTGAATGTTTTTAACTATGTGAAAAAAACTTTTTTTCCAATTTTTTTTTTGCACTAGATTATGCAGGACGTTTTCTATATGTAGGATTTTTTTCATAATATTTTGAATTTATTTATTTTTTGCCAAAATCGTGGTGGTTGTGAGCTATTTTTTTTTGCTCCTATGATGAAAAGTACAATGATAACCAATAATACCAAATTTGAATTCTAAAAATATAAAATGTTATTTCTTTGAAATTTTAATGTGTATTGCTTCTAAACTCTATAAATGTAGATCTAAAAATGTTTTGGGAAATTAAACCGGAAGTATAATTTAAAGAAGATTCTTGGAATATTCCAACATATTCCAAAATATTCCAATATAATATAAAATATTTTGAAAGATTCCAAAAGATTCCAAAAGATTCCAAAATATATATTAAAATATTGTACACGGATGTCGTATGACAATGATTTGCATTATAATAGATACTGAAATCGCACGAATATAACAAAAGGCATTAATATGATACGTATACGATACTGAATTCGCATTAACTAAAACTGCACGTTATCCGTGTCTTATCAGTCATGTGATGTAGATACACGATTAACGCACGGATTCCGTCAAGCACGACTTCCGTGCGGAAACAATACTTTTTTGATAATCACGGAAAAGACACTGCATCGACATCTTAGTAATGCATGTCACTTCCGTACTGTAACGACACTTCTAAATGCACGTATGACGTGCGGAATCAGTGTTTTACGATAAACGCACTGAATCAGTGCAGAATCAGTGGGGTCGGAAATTCCTGATGGTGTCATGATGGTTTCTTTTGGCCACTCAATCATACCCATCTCAAAGTGGATGGCAACATGGTAGTCCAAAGAAAAACCAGACTTGTCTACTTCGACATCTGATGGGACTTGAGTGAGATTAAAATGTTGACCATCCTTTAAGTCTTCCCTAGAGTTTGGCCATACTTCTTGGATGACAAAGGGGAAGCAAGAGGAACAATGTTGACAATCATATGCTTCCTTTTCGGACATGCCATTCTTTACTAGGACTG
Organism: Pohlia nutans; assembly: GCA_022496805.1. NCBI lineage: Eukaryota > Viridiplantae > Streptophyta > Bryopsida > Bryales > Mniaceae > Pohlia > Pohlia nutans. The sequence continues at coordinate 31,681,923 of CM040089.1, read as the reverse complement.
AGACTGGTTCTTTGCCATCCATGGGTAAACCCTTCCCTCTATTGGTCCAATTCATGGCTTAGAAACCAAGCCAAAAGGGAGGGCGTTTCAAAGCTTCAGCGTTTGATTTGCCCTTGGCCTTCTTTTGGCTTGTGGCTCCTTGTGTGGCACTTTGTGAAGAACGCTTTTGTGTGACGGACATTTCTACATCTGGATCGTTCATTAGAGCTAAGAGTTTATCTTTGTATCTTTGGGCGGACGTAGCGCTGGAAGGCTTTTGTGACATTCTGAAAATACAAGTATTATTTGTCAAAAAAATGTAGATTTTAGAAGTAGAGTTTCTTCTTATCACCTCAAGGTCTGCTCCTCCCCACAACTTAATTTGTGGGGCCGCACGGAGTATGACTTTTGAGAAGAAGATGTTGAAATTTTCATTCCTAACAAAGCTTTTGTGGTTTTTTGTATTATGCCAAACAAAATGGATCATATTGTGAACTACGTTGTTAACATAAACAAGATTGAACAAATGGTCTACACTATTGCAATTGGTCATATACATGCAATTTGACCAAGCGTTCAAGTCCACTATATAGTTATTTGTGGGATTGCAATTGTTGTAATACATGATATTGTACACATAATCATGGTTATTGGGATTTCTAACTAGTTCCAACCAAACATACATGCGACGCAAATTACGACGATTATACATGCTAATCAATTGCATACAAGTGATGGTGGTACTAATTATATCTCTATTGTGATACAAAGTGAATTGATGCATGGTACCACCAAGGCAGAGATTATACATGCATTCCAAATTATCTCTATTATCTCTAAAAGAATGCAAGCAATTTTGGGCATAACCCCCATTCAAATTGTTATGGGAAACAATGAGACTTGCTTGCAAAATAAGCATCCTCATGTGATGTGAAGGGTTGCAAAAGTTGCTAGAGCTAGTTCTAAAAGGGCTATAAGAATTATGAGCAAGATTGAAGGTGGTACTTAACAAAGAGTGTGTATGATGAGAACCTGAAGTGTCAAGGCAGTTAGTGAACTGTTGGCGTTGGGCGGTGTTCTGTAGCGCGTTGCAGCTCCATAAGAGCTGACCCTCCTTGTCTCCAGCAGCTTTGAGCCTTTAGGGACGCTCGTCCAGCAACCTTGTCCTCTTTAGCTTCTCTCCAACTGAATCAAAGACCAGTTCTTCTCGCTCCTGCTGCACCGTTGAGTTGCTTGCTACTATACTTTTCTGTAGGTGGGGGTTTGTGGCAGTAAAAGTTTGAGACAGAGAGAGGGGGTTTGTGGCAGTAGAAGTTTGAGACAGAGAGAGATAGTGTCCTAGCAGCAATGGAGAGGTAGATGGAGGAGAGATTGCATAGTGAGAGTCGAGGAGAAGGTGGGGGTTAGAGAAGAAGGGACTGCTAGAAGAAGGGTGCGCACAATTGGAAGAGTTGAGGGACCTAAGTGCTCTGTGGAGAGAATGACAACCACACAATGCAGGAAGAGATGGAGGTTGTGAAAACCTTGGTGGTTTATATGTTGGATGGTGGAGTCGTGGCCTTGCTTTGGTTCTTCCATGGGTCGAGTTCCTTCTTTCAGTTGTGCCTGCTTTTTTGTCGTTGTTGCTTAATTTGGGTTGTGGCGTTCCATGCGTTGGTCGGTCATTTTTCCACCTAAGGGTACCTGTGGAGCGGGCTGCCAGGCTTTTACAAAAGCCATTATTGTTGTTACAGTAGCAATTGGCGATCTTCAGGCATCGTGCTATCGTTGCAGGTACCTGTGGGGTATTTTTGGAGGATGGCGGGCTCTCTCCCGTCCTTGTCAAAGCTGGCAGGGATAACTTTGGATTGCTGGATATGTTTCATGAGGAGGTCACGTTTCTGCAACACATGGTGGGCGTCGGGTTTCTTGGGCAACGGCATGGGGACCTTGTCTTAAAACAGTGAAGAGCTTGGTGGTAAGGGCCTTGATTTCTGCTTGATTGTGGCCTCGTGTATTTCGTTGCTGTTGGTTTTTGTCTGCTATTGCGAATTTGGTTTTGAAGCATCTTAGATGCCAACCTGTTCCATCCTCGTCGGTCCATTTCTTGGGAGCTGCAGCAGTTAGCGACTTGCTTTCGGAGCTGATTCTGGAGGAGCATCTCGTCTCCCCGCCTCTGCCGAATTTGAGTTTGCCCGCAGTTGAATCCTTCTGTCTTTGGCAGCGTGTTGACTCCTCATGTCTTCGCTCCGTTCTTTCTTTCTGTTGTCGCACGGCAGCCATGGCCGTCACCTTCCTTGAGTGCAGCGTGATGAGGACTCGCAGCGCCTTCCTTGAGTGGCGCAGATTGAAGGCTGGCAGCGTTCGTCCTGCAGCAATGGCCTCTGGGAGATTGGGTCATGCTCTGAATCGCTTTGCTGTTGAGTCGCGATGGCCTCTGTTGAATCGCTCTGCTGTTGACGCCATGCGCTGAATCGTTCTGCTGTTGAGTCGCGATGGCCTCTGGTGTTGATCCGCTTTGCAGGTCTTGAGTCGTGGTGTCGCCGGCTTGGTGAGTGAAATTCGATTTGCCGTTGTTCTCTGCTTGCCGCGTCCTCGAGTTGCTAGGGCGGAGCATTAGGGTTTCAGAACCGGGGACCCAAGGAGTAGAGGTATCATTGGCGCAGGTTGATGGCTTTGGCGCTGCTGCTAGCCGGCTTCTCCGATTTTTCATCACGGTCTTCAACATTGCAGGTAAATTACCTAACTCTAAATGATTGCCTTGATTACAAAACAGAGGAATGCACAAATAGTACCTTTGCTTACTGTCCGCAGCGATATTGGTGTTGTTGATGTAGAACTCCATATTCGTATGGTTTTCCTTGATGCAGTGCTTTGGATTGTGCTGATCTCCGTCCATTGCACTGTGAATGTCATTATTGTTCGTGGCGCTTAGGCAGAGTTGCTGTCTCAATCTCCACGTGTTGTGCTTGATGATTGTTGGGGTTCTATCTTGCGATTCTTCCCAACTGCTCGAGCTGCTTGTTGACGTACTACGATTTTGGTGTTGTGTGTTGCAGCTTTCCTTAGCTCCCAGACCTTGAGGGTCGCACTGGCGACGGCTTGAATTACTGTCACTGCGTTTGGTGCTGTGAGCGCAGAGAGTGCTGCTTGGGACGCACTTGACATTCTTCGTCAGAGTAACGCCACTCTTCTTGTAGACTGAGGACTTCTTTGATGGCCTAGGAAGGTCTGTCCATTGGTTCTTTCTGCTCCAGGCGTCAATGTGCTTGTTGCTTTGATGATGGAGCGATTGCTGGTACTGTCTGGTTAGACAGCTCGGTGTTGGTTGCTTGACGCCGTGTGCACATGTATATGCATTTTTGGCGTTGCAGATTTGGAGTTGGGATGGGAGACAAAAGAGATCTAGGGATTTGTGGCATGTTAGCGTATAGGTAGTCATACAATTACATAGATCAAGATCTAACGAGTTAGAGTTGTGTCTACATGGATCAAAAGCAAGGACATTTAGGCAGAAAATGTAATTCATAATTGACAAAAGAAGTTGGAGGAGGTCAAGCCTGATGTGAGGCCGAGATCTTGTTGTTGTCATCAGTTGGCTGTTTGAATGTGGTGTGGAGAGAGTGAGTTCAGGTGAGGGTGGTCTTGTGAAGCGTGCTTTGAAGAGTATGTAATACTAGCTAAACATCGATCTATGAGGAGACAGCCCAGCCTGCCTCCATTGTACAAGCGACCTTACAGATCTATCACACATTCTAGTGATGCCAACACTACACTCACAGAAGCGGGTTCCAACTCTCCTCGCTTCCTTAGATCTGAATTTGTACACCTTTCTCCTTATTATGTCTAGGCAGCCCAGCCTACCTTGTCCATGTCCGTCTTCTTACAACTCCTTCATCGCACGCTCACTCACACCTCCTCAGCGAGCAGTGGCATGGCTGCTCTCCGTCCTTCAGACTCTCCACACCGCAGATCGTGGAGCTCAGCTAGATGTCTCCATTATTTGATCGCCACTTCCCAACTATAATGAAGAATCACCCCACAAGACCTTCATCGGTCATTGAATCCCACAAGCAAAGTTTGACAACCCACTTAAACCCTAAAGGATCAATAATTTGGGAAAGATTTGAAAATGAAAAATTCAATCAATTATATTGTCAATAAATATTATTCAAATGAGACCAAAGTTTAGATCGCCAAATTCATCGAGAGTTTGGAGAGTAGCTTCCTAGTAAGAGAGGGAGCACACGACGAATTTGTACTACTATACATAATTTAGCTATGGGTTACATCAACCCCTGAACGATCAAAAAGCTCAAATTGGGCCTCATGTTTTTTTATACAATAGCATTTTTGAATAGGTCCTATGTCGACTTCCTCTTATTCAAATTTATTTTTCTTTTATCAACACATGTGATGTTCTTCACTTAATTATATTTTTCACAATATGATCGATTGAATTTGTCATCATAAGAATATGAATTGGTCCTTTAAGGGTTGAGACCATTCACCCTTCTCCTCTACAGAGTCAAATTGAAAAAAAAAATTATGTAAAGAACTATCACAAGTAGTTAGAATAATTCAAGAATATAATTTTGTGCATACATGATGGGCCTTGGATGGACAGCGATGAGAAATTTGTCGAACGTGTCCGATGAAGAGTGAACGATTTTCATCCATCCAACTGCTCCTTCGTTCCGACGCTCCTTCGTAGCAGTTGGACGAGGGGACCTTCGTCACCGACTCACCAGCACCAAACAGGATTAGGGTTTTCTTATATACTGCCATCTTGTGAATTTTCCTCTTGTTGCAGTTTTAGTTCCGAATTCTGGTTCTGTTGATATTGTTTTGCACAATTTTTGGAGCGGGGAAACATAAATTTTTTTTCCGGAGCGGTAGAACACAATGGATCCTCCTCAGGCTGCTGCAGAGGGTTTATCGATCTTCAAGAAGCCGAGCCGGAACAAGAACATGCGAAAGCGGCCCACGGCCGACGAAGACGACGAAGAGGAGAAGCAATCCTCGGCTGTGGTGAAGAGCAAGGTGGCGCGGAAGGCGGACGGGCGCCTAGGGTTTAGTTCCGGCACGAAACAGGAGAGAACCCCGCAGGAGGAGGAAGAGAAGCCACGGGATGTGTTTCAGTACGAGTCCACTCGGCAGGTGCAGACGCAGGACGACAGCCGCGCCACGGCCGTGTCGGAGATCGAGACGGCGTTCGACAGGGATAATCGCGCCATTCGAGAGCGCGTTTTGAAGCAAGCCAGCGAAGCCATTCAGGGTGGCGAGTCTTCCAGTAGCAAGGTGTACAAGGGTATCCATGGTTATGTTGATCACAAAGCGGGGTTTCGGCAAGAGCACACGATTTCCAGGGAGAAAGCGGGCGGGGCGCATGGGCCTTTGCGTGCCTCGGCGCACATTCGTATGACGGTTCGGTTTGATTATCAGCCGGATATCTGCAAGGATTATAAGGAAACTGGCTATTGCGGTTACGGTGATTCTTGCAAATTTATGCATGACCGTGGAGATTATAAATCTGGTAACTACTTATTACTCGATCAATTACGATAGCATAGGATTTTTGTTATTCTTTCGTTTCTCAGTTGGCCCAAATTGGTTCTGGTGTTTTTTTAGCTGTTTTCGCGGAGGTCATACGGGGACTCTCTTTTTGAATTGGTCACTTTCAAACCATGAATGTTTGGTCCTTTAGGGGTTAATGATCTTCGTCGTTCTCTCTTTGTCTTTGATTGTAGGAGTGCTCGTTTTAGGGTTTCCTTACAGTGGGTTTGGTCCAAAGTGTCTTGCATATCAGTGAATTTAGGGTTTATATATCTGTTGATGGTTTCGATTTCAAACACGGCAATCTTTGCTCTTATCATGTAACTAAGTTTTGAGTTAGTTTTTATGAGGGTTATTAAGCTATTTTGATTACTGTGACAGGATGGCAAATGGAGAGGGAATGGGACCAAGAAGAAAAAGCTAGGAAACAGCGACTCGCTAGAGGAGAAGCCGATACGGAAGTGGGCGAAGGAGCTGGGGATGACAGTGATGATGAAGATGAACTTCCATTTGCTTGTTTTATATGTCGTGAGCCCTTCACTGATCCTGTAGTGACTCAATGCAAGCACTACTTCTGCGAACATTGTGCTCTGAAGGTGTGTTCTTAAATTTAGTACTTTTTTCTCATATCAGTTAGTAGTGCTTTCAATAGATGATGTCTTGGATTGAAGCTAAATGGTTCATTAACTTGTTGCAACAAAAATAACAATCGTTGTATTTGTGGTTGTGCAGCATCACTCAAGAAACAAACTCTGTTTTGTATGCAACAAGGCCACCAATGGAGTTTTCAATACCGCTCATGAGATAGTCCGGAAAATGAAGGAAGCCAAAAAAGCAGAAGAAGCGGGTGATCAACACTCCTGAGAATGCAAAACAGCATATGTGAATTAGTGACATTAATGAAGTCAGCAGATATGTGGAGATGAAGACAAAGCGCTCCTACAGCAACACCAGTGACGCGGTGCAAAGTTTGTGGTGTTGCTGGTGTTGTTCATGACTTTGTGAAAGGCTCACATTCAAGTAAGTGATACACTTCAGATGGTGCATGGCGTGGAGCTTCTTGGTATTGCTCGAGAAGTTGTCAGACAATTGGTGTCTCACTCCCTTATCTGTCTGGGATTACTTGGATCTGGACAGCGGAAATCAAGGACCACCTGCAACAGAACACCTGCTGCAGAACTGGAATTTATTATTTCAGGCACAGGGATGAGGAGGAATCAATCTTTTGCCACATCTACCCCTCCCTCCGGGCCTCTGCATCTCTCTGCTCAAGTCTCATGTTTACAGGTGATGACTAGTCATGCTCAAAGATGAAAGTGGGTTCGAAGCTGATATGTAGGGGACGAATTTAGTTGTAACAGCCAACTACTCTGTTCAGTGCTGTTTTGATTAGTGATGTACTGTACACAATATTGATAGTTTTATTCTGGATCAGCTGACGTGCAAACCAGTTGAGTCCGTTTTCATTTCCATACGGAGAGCACGGAAATGTAGGAACAAAATGTACACTGCCATCTATAATTTGTTCACGCTTTTTAAAGAAAGTTTGATGCAATCTTGGTTTCAGTTTTTGAATTTTCCACGTGAAGAAAAATTGCATGAATTTCTACTAGTAATACAGAAAACGATCTACCAAAACTTTTAATATTTATTTTTAGAAATATTTTTGTTGACCCGACCCTATAATTCTCCTAAAATTAAAGAAGACTAAAAGAAGGCTTCAAACCAAATGCAATCACTTGTCATGTGAGCATCATGAATACATGTGCATCCTTGGAATGTGTGAAAGAGGTTTACCATGTTTCTAACTCTTGATGAATTGAATTTCTATGATTTTGTTGAAAACACAAGATTGTGTGCTTCGAGTAGGCCATGTCCCCAAATTCAATGAAAATTTTCATGCAACTTGCTAATTTATTTACCATACTGTGATTTCTCATGGCTATTGTAGTACGAGTGCAACATAATTACACAGTACACTTTGAACTCGTTTATTATCGCATTCTGCCACATCACATTTCATTATCTATGCAGAACACTATCCGACATACTCCCTCTGTCCGGAAATAACTGTCTTATTTTTTTACACTTCTTGTCCCAAAATAATTGTCCTATGCATTATATTTCAAACGTGAGCCCTGTCCACTTCAAATGGGGCAGACCGTTTTGCATCTCATAGGATTTTCAATTGGGTTTTATCAGGAATTTCAAAGAAGTCAGAACTCGTGACTTTTCAAAATTCAAATGAATTTTATCATGATTTTTTTTCCACGAAGAGTCACTCTTTCGAGAGGTAATATTATCAACATCTAGTTGAACTTTTTTGACAGTTGTTTTTAGACAACAAGAATAGTAGCGGTTCGTACAAGCTACAATAAGTAATTTAATTGTTTTGGTGTCACTTAAACTATTTTGCGAGTTACAACTAATACCTATATAACACATGGCAAAAAAAATCGACAAACTAAACAATAATCTTTTTTTACAAACTTGTTGTATAAATACATTGTATAAATACAATACTTGCTATTCTATGCACATGTGATTGGGTACTTTCAACATGGCAAGTTTTGAACTCATTTAGTTGGTTACCAAAGGTGTTATATAAAAGAGTTACAAAAGGTGTAATATAATGACCGGCGTGTGGGTCCACTACACTAAATGGCATCTTCAGTGTGCATGAAGAATTGATGTCATTCCCAGTTTCATTGAGAGTGCTATGTTCTTTCGAAGTAACGATAGTGACATGAGCTAGCATGCCATGTTTATTATAAAGTTGACATATGTCATTGGAACACAACATCCATTTTTTTCTTACAAGAACACTACTCCCTAAAACTAAATAGTGTCCGGACTGAGAAATACATAACATTGTTAAGCCATAGACTTTGTACCGCTACTAAAGTTTTCAAGATTCTCTTTGATGCTCTCTAATGCTTTTGGATGCTCTTTGTTTTCACATTTTAAGTTAGTCTTACGTGTTTGACTCTTACTAAATTTTCTCATAAAATGGCAAGTGTCATCTTTCACTCTAGTTCCAAGGAAAGTTATTGTATGAGTAAAAAATCAACCAAGCAGTAGGTGGTGCAGTACCCTACTACACTAAATGGCGTATTCAGTGTCCCGCCATTCAGTGTAGCGAATACTCCATACAATATTTGCTATTGTATTCTAAGCACATGTGATTGGACACTTTCAACACTGCAAGTTCTGAACTCATGTGTGATATAAAAGAGTTGTGAGTGTATGCTGAGTGGCCGGAGTTCATCCAGGGCTCTGTTCACACCGCGGGGAGGTTTCCGACATTAGAGTTCGCATGGCCGACGTTCTGGTGAACGACGCAGCGGGGTTTCCCAAACGAGCAATCTGCACACACTCACTCGCTTGAATCAGCCGCCAGGTTAATTGATTTTTGCAGTTCAATTTGTTTCTGTTAAGTTTGATCAAAAGAAATTATAACCAAAAAACAAAAACGTATACATGATTTCATCCTAGTACGTCGCCTGTCTGTTTGTTTTTTCGCTTACTTATTATTTTGTTTGTGGATTCCTTATTAGTTTGTAGCATCACCGACAATAACAGAATCATCATCGCCGTTGCACGGGAGAATCTTTTGAGTAATGAAACGATCTTGAAATCCGTTTGCGCGAAATTATTAGGGTTTGGGGAAGATGCGGAAGCAGCATTCGGTGTTTGGTGGAAGGATTTACAAGCCTTGTAGCAGAAGAAGAGGATCGCTGATGCGGAGTTAGGATTTGGTGATGTTTGATGATTGATGGTGGAAGGATAATTCGAAAGAGAATTAGCATGGATGATGCGGAGGTCGGTGATGGTTTCTTTGATAGCGAGGATGATGATGCGCCAGTGGACATGGCGGTTGTGTACGAAGCCATGAAGCATGTGCCGCTGCCGGACTTTGACTACGCGCAGCGTGTTGTGGCCACTCCTTCGACTGCCGCGGTTGCTCAGGCACCTGATGTTCAAGCTGCAGTTCCCAAGGTATGTATGTATGGCAGAGAATTCGAACACGATTGCTCTTTTTCTTTTTCTTTTTCTTTTCTGTAATGGCTGGCAACTTCAGCGGGTTATTATATGTTCTTACGATTATTGACAGTTGCCTGTAATTAAAATTCTTGTGTATTGGCATGCAGGACGCAGGGCACGGGAAGAAGAAAGGTACGGGGAGGGCAAGGTCGTTGAAGCGCGTGAAGCTTGTTGGTTCTGCTGCTTCTACTGAAGAGAAGACCATCCCGAAAGCTACTGTGAAAGGTCCGGGTGATGCTTTATCTCATTATTTTTAAGTACCTATTTCACTAAGCCTGAATCATCTTTGTTATATGTTTTCTTCAATCTGTTGAAGCTAACGAGTATTTAAAATCTTATCTAGCTTAGACAGAGGTTAAGATATTTTGTGGCAACGAATTCCAGATGAGCTTATTAACTCCTAAAGGTCCAAGAAGCCCGAATTGGGCCTCATGTCTTTTTTAGTAGTTTTGAGTAGGTCATACGTGGAATTTCTTTTGTTCAAGTTTATTTGTTTTTCTGACCAACACATGTAATGTTCTTCAGTGATTCCGGTGATATAAAATTTGGTCCCATCTTAATCATATTTTCACAGTATGATCAATTGAATTTGTCATTTTAAAACCATGAATCCTTGGCCCTTTAGGGTTTAATGAGCTATTAACACTGAAGGCATGCTGAATCCAGCGGGAGGGAACAGAATTGCAACGGCAGCGAAGGTGGCAGCAAAGGTAGCGCCTAATGTGGTAACAGGAGGTGTAGTTGCAGAAGCAGGCCCACGGCCAGATTTTAGTTTGTGGACTGTGGAAGATGATCTATTATTGGAGAACGCGATGGAGGTGCATATATGCAGAAAACGCTATTATGCAGTTTTCAATTACGATAGTTTGTGCAATCAGCTTTATAGCCCTTCCCATTAATGTTAGTGTTTTGAAGCACGGTATGTGGATATCACTCTCTTATGTGGATTCTAGAAAGGGTGTTGTGGGTTTTAAACAAAATATTTATTTCTTTGGTTTTCAGTGAAGAAGGGGTTGGTATCGTGACTGCTGAAGGCATCTTGTGAGGAATAACCTCGAACTTCTGTTGTCCCCTTGGGATTGATAGTGCTCGGGTTGATATGACATCCTAGTTCCCTTCTGTGTTTTGTAGTTTTGATGGATTTTATGGTTGCATTTGTAAAGGCTGGAGCAGCTGTGGAGGCGCTTGCAAAGGGCGCCATGCGTTTCTCCCACAGGTTCACCGTTCGGGAGCTTCGAGAGAGATGGAGAGCTCTGTTGTATGATCCTGAATTATCTGCTGAAGCTTCTGCCCGCATGGTCGAAGCTGAAGCAGCCCTTTCCGATCTTCCTCCTAAAGCTGGCGGCTCTCAAGTTCGACATGTGAAACACCTAGAACAGAAGCGAAGGTCAAATAGCATTCGTTCTCTGTACCACAAAAGAAAGAGATCATTAACTGAAGGGAAACCAATTTCGGCTACAGGATCTCAAACTCCTGATGAGGCAGCAATTGGAGAGAAACACGAAGAGGGTAAAGAAAAGCTAGTAGTTGCTCCATTGAGCACAATGCCGCTTGGGAATGTGGATCCTGGGTTGATCGAAGACCTCTTGTCTCCCAAAGGAGGTGCCACAGACTTTGACAACACTTTCACTCAGATGGTTAGTCTTCTTGCAGCAGGTCAGTCTGTCCACGCCTCACGTCCTGATTATTAGAGTTTGATAGTATTATTTAGAGCAATTGTACTAAATATATGTTTACTAAGTGTATTACAAAGGAAAGTGTTTAAATACTCGGTACGGTAAAGATTTTAAGCTAAGAAAATTGTCTTGCAGGTGGAGTGGGAGCTGTTTTTGAAGCTCTACCAGGAAATCCAAATGTAGAAATTGTGGAAGATCAAAAGAGAGGACAAGAACTTCAGGGTGATGAAGTTGAAGCTGCCATGGCCGAGCTTGAAGCTAAGGGTAGTGAACTTGAAGCTGTCTTGGCCGATCTTCGAGCTAAGGGTGTACTAATTGACGAGTGTCAAACCTCAACAGTGCTGGTTGGCAACGACAAGCTCAACCTTTCTGCACAGGTTGTCCCTATTAAGCAGGAAGTTTTGCAACTACCATCTGTTCCACTTGATCGAAAAAAGGAAATTGAGGAGGGTCAATGTACACCGCAGGTCTTCACTCACAAGAACGCTACAGGGAGTGAGGACTTTAATGGAGCAGCCAATATTGTCGGAAATATCAAATCGAATCTCAAGGACACTGGGGACCTTTTTGTAATTATCGTATCCTTCATTCATGTTATATTTGATGTCTGGTGGATTGTTTTGTTTTTATAAAAGTACTTACTTCATAGGAGCTGCAAGCACTGAGTTCTGAATTTCTACATCCTTCGCCGTCATAAGTGACCCTAAAGCTAGACTGTCAGCAATCTGAAACTTTAGACGTAGAGCAGACGTTATTAGTGGATTTTGATGCCGTGTCTTATGTTACAAACTTTATTGGGTATCTTAGTTAAAGCTGACTTTATCTCACTGGGATGTCGTACAGGTATCTCAGCCTCCAGCTCAAGCAACTATAGCCACTCCTGTGACAGAGACGAGTCTTGTTTGTTTACCTGAAACTCTTTTGGTTGGTACGGGTTCTGAAACAGCGAACATTGAAGTTGGAGGACGAACAGAACACAAAACTCAAGAACCTTTCGGCACTGTGTCCCTGGATGCGGACCCTTCTGTCGTCCATACTGAGCAGTTAAGTTATGTGCCAAGTGTTAAAGCTGAGAAGGTAGCTGAGACAACAGATATTGGCTCGACACCAATTTTACATCGTCCTCCTGTTCTGCATATTGAACATTTAAGTTATGAGCAAAGTGTGAAAGTTGAGAAGGTAGCTGAAACGGCAGACATTGGTTGTGCACTCCGAGTAGAAATCCTACATCGTCCCGCTGTCCTACAGGAAACTCCTGAGGTGCCTTCCAAGTTTAGTGATGAAATAGGAGGTGAAGGTTACGTTGGTCCACATGAACACTTGAAGCATGGAGGCCTGAACAGGAATATGGACCAAGGCCAAGAGCTTGAAAGTGATGCAGACCAAGAGCACTACTTTGAAAGCGATCAAGACCAAGACCTTGAAAGTGACCAAGATTTTGAAAGCGAACGACATTTTTCTTATATTGATAGCGACTATGACGGTGAGAGAAGATCTTACGAGCAGTGTCCAGCACGTAACATGAAGGTGCTTGGTTATGGTTGAGGTTTTTGTTCTGTTGTCATTAGAATGAAGTACAGCACTTGCTCACGATTGCTTGTCCTGAATAGGACGTACAGGGGCTGTGATAAACATTGCTTTTACCCCTTGTTTTTGAATGATGAGGTTTGGGAAACTAGTTTCATTGTCTTTGTTTCTAGTTTGTTGTATATATAATGTAATCAATTTGTGGTATCATTTCAGGGGAATATTACGAGAGTGAGGGGTTGGAAATCCGTGCTGAGGACGAACTACTGTATGCATCGGGCAGCCCTGAGGCCTTACTTGACCATGACTTGTCAATGCTAGACATGGAGCCCAGTGAACATGTGCAAGCTGAACCTATCAATGAAATAATGATCGATCCTATTCTTGGCCCTGTTGTTTGTAAACTGAATACAGAGGACCCAGAAGTACCCGATCTGTATGATGTGCTTCCTTTGCCGTTGGCGGGAACGACACTTAATTACAACTCAGATGGAGGGCTAAGAGATGGCTACTATTTAGATTGCACTAGCCCTGATGATGAAGCTGATTTACCCAGTTCTCCTTCGGAATTTCATGTCTACGAAGAGTGGGAGTCTTCTGAGGCATTACGGGATCAAGTAAGGAAAATAACTCACTTAATAGTTGGATGAATATTGTTTCATTTTGATCCTTTCAGACCAATTTAGTGTCCCTAGCCTTGTAAGTTCTTTATGATCTTATCGCTCATTGTAAGATTCTTATTGACCATAGGTAATAGTTGCGTAGTGAGGCTTCTTTAAACCATCGTTTTTTTTGGTGCTAGAGGATCATATTCCATGTGTACATTTTTCTCGTGGTCTGGTGTTTTCTCTGCTCTTTCTTGTCAAATTAATCTATAGTACACTTCACTGCGACCCCTGTCTACTGAAAGAACTGAATGGAAAACTTTAATTTGGTCTTGTATAGATACATGCACCAAAAGCTGGTGATGAAAACGTCTGGGGCCCTGAGATGAGTGCTGGCAAGCAAGGGTGTGCGTTTCCGCAGTCCAGCGCCCAAAGTCTGCTGGCTGAAAATTTAAGCCCAAACAGTTTTTGCAGTCGACCTGTGAAGAACGAAGCGGTTTCCATGTCTGATTTTGATGGTGAGAACCAGTTAATACAGTTTCCATCCTTACAACTCCAGCCTTCAGAGTTTGATGGTGAAGTTCAGAGAACATCATCAGACCCTGCAGGAAAACTATCTGCTACTGTTCAGCATACTCAATGGCAATCAGTGCCGGCTGAAGTAGATCCATGTTTTTACCATGGAGATATCGATCCACTTACAGGACAGGAGTCTCTGGTACGAGAAGATCCAGAGACTGGAGTTTTAAGAAGTGATGAGGAGGCAAGTGCACTTGAGATTGCAGAGGAAGAGCTCGAAAGTGATGGAGATACTCGCTTCTCAGATGTTGAAGCAATGGTATGTAATCACTACTGTTGATCTACTTTAGTTTGCGATTTTACAGTCCTAATTATCTTTACCCCTTTATCTGTTTTGAAGGGATTTGAAGCTCTTTTGCTGCGTTTCTCAACACTTTATGATCTGGCAGTTAAGGGGAATATGAGTTTTCTACGATGCACGAACGTTACCCCTCTGAATTCCATGTAATGCTGCTGAAAAGATTACGTCTAAGGAGTTCCAAAGCCGTAATTTCTTCACGAATGAATGTTTCAGAATGGTATCGACTACAGTATTTGTAGTTATGTCCCAACATTATCTCAGTAAATGATAGTGACATGTAGAGAAATTGGAGCACCTTATGCCATTGGGATTGTATGGTCAGCTCTTTGTGGGATCAGTAATATGTAGCTTACAAAGTTTTCAATGCAGATAATGAACATGGATCTCGACCCTGGAGTGGATGACGAATTTTCTGCGCTAGAAGGTATAAATTCATCTCTGTAGCCGATGCGTCAGCTTTAGATGTACTCGGGAGGATTTTGGGTGCCTTCTCCAGTGTTGGTCGATTGATGATTTTCTTAACCCACGTGCACTAGAGGAACACCGAATGCATGCGTTGAAACATTTGCGTTAGAAGCATAATTCAATATAGATTAAAGAAGCAAAAGTTTTTGCGCTTGAATTGATGTTCGCATCCGCGCTATTGGATTCAAATCTATGTCGTAAAATTGTAGGTACTAATTTCCGAAGCAGTTTTTATCCAAATTCAGTCATTGTAATTCAATTTTCTTTTTCAACAGGCTAATTATGCAAGGAGTATATCATGTTGGCCTGATTTTGTCTTGTTGGCGGCAGAGTCGAGGCGCATGTACAGGCGGCAGCGGAGAATGCTTGTCCGCTTAGAACAAAATTTCTCATCTGCAATGCAACGGTCTCTCACGAAACGAAAAGCACTAGCTATTTTATATGGGCGACACCTGCTATACTACATGACCAAAACTGAGGTTAGCTCGAACTTCTTTTGGCCCAAAAGCATGCAATTGTTTGTGTTCGGGTATGGAGGATAATACTTTAAAATACTGACTGGTAGTATGTGAAAAGTGATCCATGCTGTTTTGGTATACTCATGGTAGGTCCACATAATTTTAGGCTTCTGTCATTCGTTAATTGCCTGGATTTTAAAAGACCTGATAATTCTAGGAATTCAGTGTGTATGATCAATGTCTAAAGGAACATTCACAACCTGCTTCTCCGTGTTCAATATCACAATCCATAATTGTGTCTAGATGTTGCCTTGGTCCTTACAAGCACGTGATGTTACGATTGTGATGTGATGGCAGGTTTTAATGGGAAGGATGACACAAGATAATATAGTGGACATAGACTTAGGTAAAGAAGGGCGTGCGAACAAAGTATCTCGGCAGCAGGTACAAGCTGCAAATTGTAAATTCATAATTCGACTATATTGTTTTGCACATCATCATATCCTCTTTTCTGTGAATTTTATTGCCAACTGCCTAATGTATCTGTGGGATTTTTCAGGCATCACTGAAGCTCAAGGAAGACGGTGTTTTCTACCTTCGAAATCTAGGACGAAGGAGTCTGACGGTTAACAATATTGCAGTGGACATTGATCAGCGAGCGATTTTGGGCTCAAACTGCTTGATTGAGGTGAAATCAACCCCCAAGTGTCCAAGCTAAAAATATAAAGTCCACTTTGAAAACTAATAGTTGATTTTAGTTACTTCAAAACCATCTCTCTTGTTGAAAAATGCAGGGTATGATTTCTCTTTTTTATTGGTACAGTTTGTTGTCTTGAAGTTTTCTGAATAATTTATTTCAACTCCTAAAGATATGCAAGCTTCCACTTTTGGCCATTTGGATGGGCACTTGGGGGGTTAAATATGCTGAATGACTTTTCACCAGTAGTTGAGTAACTTATAAAGTTGACTTGTGCAGGTTGGGGGTATGTGCTTCATATTTGAGATTAACAAGAGGCTTGTCAAGCAACAAATCGAGAAAATGCATCAAGACTCATAATTTTTTTAAACAATTGGAAGCCTACATTGTTTTACTACCTCCCATTTCCTGTCCCATCTTGGCTTTCAACTTGGAACATGGGTTTTGATGACGGTCTGTTTTTATGATACCAGCATTTTATTACCGGTAACTCCCTTGCTTGGACTCATTGAATCTCTTAGAAACGTTTGAAACACTCTAGCCTCACAGAAATCCTTTCTCAATAAGTTTTGAGCCATGTGCATGAAATCAATCTTACTGATCCATGTTCAAAACTTGAAATTGGAGTGGGGTTCAAAACTTTTTGAGTTAAGGATGACTATTATGGGGCATGTTTCACTAGGTTGTCCCCTAAGTTCTTCAAGTTTTCAACAAAATACATCAACCTTGAAAATGTATTATTCACATCTAAATTGGCTTTAATTTTTTTTCTAACTAATGAACCTTCATTATGGGGCATGTTTTACTAGGAGAAAGGTGTCCTTGGGGCACCAAGTTAGTGCCCAAATGGGCTTTTAACACCATATTGTACTTTAACGCTGTAGCAGATGCATGTAATTGATTTAAAGTGAATTGAAGTATCATAGAGTAGATGAAGAAATTCTCATCCAATTCTTTTCATGAAGGCTCTTCGATGATCATGCCACCTCTTCCAGTTAAATTAAGATCATTCAAGCTACTTTTGGATTTTACATGAGGTCTCAATTACACATTGAATTGTAAAAATGATTCACCATGTAGTGTATTTTGGATTCTTTTGTTTTTTCCTACTTAAACTAAATTTAGACCATGAAAATGAGTTCTATTGCCTTTGAGTTTAATTAACAAAATGAAGCTTACCAAGTCAAATTTCTACTCCACTTTGAATTTTTAGGAGACTTTGAAAATTGAGTGTTTTATTGGAGTTACAAGTTTGATGGATATTTCCATGGTGTAACGAGTTTTTTAAATTATGAAACACGGATGATTTTCATTTATTGTTCTTTTCTTCATTGTAATTTATACCTTTGGTAAATAAATTGAAATTTTTGGGTATATTTTGTAATTGATTTGAATTTTCTTTACAATCAATTCAAAAGGTCATGGTAATTTCAAATTTTCACCAAAATTTATGAGAAATTCATGGTTTGTAGTAGATTGATGGATACATCTACTAAAAATATAAATTTGAATTTTTATCTTACATATAGTGGCAAAATTGAATGTGACACGTACAGCTTGATTCCATGGTTATATTTCAAGATGAAACTTGTTTGGGTTTTAGAATCATATGTTCACAAATTTGAATAGTCTAATTATTGGTTTTGGGTGATGATTAACTTTACACCTTGAAAATTTGCAAAAACATTATTTGTAAAAATAAAATTATGAAGAAATTAGCCTCCTTCACGTTTTTCATTTTCCTATGAAAAAATAAAAAATAAAAAATTCACCTTCTATTCCTACCTCATAAACCGCATATAAGCTAAACTAAATAGGGATATTAACCCCCTAACTGCTTAATCAGGTGTTTTTGGCCTGATGCACAAAATCAAAATTCGTTTTTTTATCCGTCATGCATATTTGCAAGTAAAAAAAAATACTACAAAATTCTATGGCAAGATAGCTTCGTGCATGTGTGATCCGATTAGATAGAGGATGATTTGTGAAAATTTTATGCCTCATTTCATGCCACACATTTCCAGCAAGAATTTCTAAGATCTTAGTTTAAAACAAATCAAAAGTGCTATTGAAAAAAGCAACTCATAAAACTAAGCAACCATAAAATCTCCAAAAATCACTACACTTGGGGTATTTCAATTCAATCCACCACAACAAATTTCATCCACAAAATTATCAATAGCTTATTTGTAAACAAATTACAAAAGAATATTGAATTTTAAGTTTCAAATTTTATACAAAATAATGGTGATTGCAATCATAGATTTAACCGTATGGATAGAATCTAAAATTCATAATGTACAACTTTTTATTCATACTTTAAGTTCAAAATATCCCTCTTATTTGCATTTTTAATGCATCTTTACAATTCTCCAAATCTTGAAAGGGCTGTAGGCATTTAGGGGTTAAGGGTCAAATTATCAGTAGAATGCCATGTACCTAATAGAAAGTGCTCCCGTATATTGGGGTCCAAGAGTAAAGGTCCACGGGCTCGGACCAATAACTCAGTTGGGCCTAAGAGCATCTCCACCGGGACCTCTAAGAAGACAAACCACATTAAAATTATCTTTTGCTAAAAATGGAATTTAAAAGTAAAATCAATATTATTATAATCACAGTTGAAAACTAAATATAATCGACCCACTGATTTGATTTGGACGTTGGATGACGAAGATACACTCTATCAACCCCTAAACATCCTCATTTCTTTTTAAATTCGGCAGATTTGCAAAGATGCATCATAAAATGAAATCTAGAGGGATATTTTGCACTTGATGTATGAGTAAAAATTGTACATTATAAATTTTAGATTCTATCGACATGGTTAGATTTGTGATGGCTATCACTAATAATTTTGTACAAACTTTGAAACTTGAAATAGAAAATTCTTTTGTAATTTGATTACAAATAAGATATTGAAAATTTGTAGTTGAAATTTGTTGTGATTGGTTGAAATGTAATACTCTTAGTGTAGTGATTTTTGGAGATTTTTTGGTTGCTTAATTTTATGAGTTGTTTTTTTTTAAGAACACTTTTAAATTGAAGTCTTCAATATTTTGGTGAATCACTACAATATGAAATGAGGCATAAAATTTTCACAAATCATCCCCCTCCTAATCGGATCACATATGCATGAAGCCAACTTCCCATAAAAGATATAGTAAAAAATCCACGCTGTAAAAACTTTGAAGGTACAATTGATACCATGATGATGATGATGATGATGATGATGATGATAATGAGGATGATGGGAACAAGACAACTCCCAGTTGAAGATGGATGGACTGGAGTTAAACAAGTCCAAATTGACAACACGCGCACTGGAGTTAAACAACTCCACATTTAGTGCATTGGAGTTAGAGCACTCCAAATTGAGAACATGGGCACAAGAGTTAGACAGCTCTAGATGAGGTGCACTGGAGTTAAACCACTCCAGATTTAACCCCTAACTGCCTAAGCGTCCATTTTTTGGACGATGTACAGATTTCATCCAAAGTTTCTCATCCGTCATGCACTTTTTGTAGTGTGGAATTTTTACTGTAGATTCTATGGGAAGTTAGCTTCATGCATATGTGATCCGATTAGAAAGGGAATGATTTGCAAATTTTTTATGCCTCGTTTCATGTTGTAGTGATTCACCCAAAATTTTGAAGATTTCAGTGTAAAAGCACTCTACAAAAAGTCAACTCATAAAATTAAGCAACCAAAAAATCTCCAAAAATTACTACACTTAGAGTATTACATTTCAACCGATCACAATGAATTTCATCCGTAGATTGTCAATATCTTATTCGTAACTGAATTACAAAATAATTTTTAACTTCACGTTTCAAATTTTATACGAAATTATTGGTAATAGCAATCATAGATCTAACCGTATGGATAGAATTTAAAATTCATAATGTACAACTTTTATTCATATATCAAGTTCAAAATATCCCTCTAGGTTGCATTTTATAATGCATCTTTGCAAAACTGCCGAATTTGAAAAGGCATTTAGGGGTTAAAAGTTAAAGGACTTAAAAATCTATGGATTAGATTTAATTTTGAAAATAGAAAGTAAAAAGACTAGAGATAGACTACTAGTTCCTATGATGAAGGGACGTAGGATATAAAGCTCGGGGGTGAGAAGGTAGAGGCATTTTTTTTTTGTTGAGATCTCTTCTCTATGGTTGGGTGGCTGAGTTTAAACCAAGATCTTGTTGGTTTAGGATTTGAGTTTATTCAACTCACTATTGAATGAGTTTATTATTGCGAAGTGTTGTGAGAGTTGGTGGTAAATTTGTGGGAGGTTTGTTACAAAAAAGTCAATGACGGATGAGAAAAGTGTGTTTGATTCTATACATCGTTCACTTTCTGGACGGTTGAACGTGTAGGGGTTAAAAGGACTTTGAGAGGGCTCTTCACACTAGGTTTAAAAAAGGAAAATTCGGTAAAAGGGCACGCTACATGTGGCATGCTCTTTTACTGAAATTTTCCCTTTTGAGATCAAATGTGAAGAGTCTTCTCAAAGAGCACTCTAAAAGCCCTTTTTAATGGGGTGTATCTTCGTCATTCAATGTCCAAATCAAGATTTATTTGGGTCTGTTGTGTTTAATTTTTAAATGTGATTCATATAATCTTAATTTAACTTAAAAAAACCCATTATTATCAGAAAGATAATTTTAATGTGGCGTGCCTGTTTAGAGGCCCCGGTGGAGATGCTCTACGGCCCAATGGAGGGACGGACCCTCACTGTAGAAATGTTGCCTTAGGACTGACGGACCGACGGACTTGCTGTAGAAACCCGCACGCAGGCGCGGCAGCGACGGATTTCGTAGCAGAGGTTTTTGTGTTCATTTGTTCAAGTTCATTTTCTCGCCATTCATTTTCCAAATCCAACGTCGTCGCGGGATCCGGACCAAGCTTGAGGCGGACCAAGCAAGTCGCTCATCATTGGGCCGGGTACTTACCGCTAGGGTTTTGCTATCCATTCCATGCAACAGACCTTTTTCTTCTCTTTATTTTTTTGTTCCATTTTGGTGTGCCGGCACTGGTACGTTAACGTTCACCTCTCCTGCGAAGATCTTTTTAAAAACTATGGTGAACGTCGATCTGGAATTTTTTTTAAACACAATTTTGTAATTTTTTGTACTTTTTGTTTTTTAATTTAGGTTAGTGAATCTTTCTCACTGTAAGGATTTGTATGTATGGAAGTGAGTGTGCCATTTTCGACGGACACTCTGTGTTAGGGTTTGAGTTTCTGTGCCGACAGTGGTAACGGAATGGCGGTCTTTCCATTTTTTGATTTTTTAGGTGAAGCTTTTTCTGTAGAGGTTGCGGGAATTATAGACGAGTCATTTTGGAAACTCTGTGTTAGGGTTTTCTTTTGTGTGCCGACAGCGGAGTAGTTTGAAAATGGTGAATGTGGATCTGGAGTCTGTCATTTAAAATTTTGAATTTTTGATTTGGTGAGAGCGGTGAATCTTGCTTTCTGTAGAGGTTGCGCGGATTAGAGATGAGTGTAGGGATTGTTTGTACGGAAGTGAGTGTGTCAGTCATTTGGAAACTCTGTTTTAGGGTTTGAGTCTATGTATGTGCCGACATTAGCGGTAACGTTATGTAGCGAAGCTTGTTTTCAAAATGGTGATTGTCGATCTGTGATTTTATTTTATTTATATTTAGGGTAGTGCAACTTTCTGGAGTGATTCTGGACTTTACAGATTTTGGTGGATTCTAAGGAGTGTGTGGAAGTGAGTTACTTGTTGTTCCATTTTTTAAACTCTGTGTTGAGGTTTGAGTTGAGAGCTCGTGTTTGTGTGCTTTGTCGCCGTCATGGTTTTTCGTTCTGCTCATTTCATATTAGGTTGAAGTTTGAGAAGTGGTTTCGTTAAGGAAATGGCCTAATATTCGGACTTAGTAAAGGACACCTCAGACAGACTATGGGTTTTTGAATCTGGCTATGGATTTTTTTTAATCTATATTATTATGGCTCACTCGGTGATATCAGAATCGTGAGGGTTTCCATTTAAACAGCGAGACAGAGTAATAGTTGCCACTTTTTGGTAATGTTGCTTTAGTCTTTGTTTTTTCATTTTATTTTTATATAAGTGTTTAGCATTATCTCTTGGTCTAGCTTCTTTGCAGTCATCCTTACTGATTATAACAAATGTTTTTATCTTGTCTGGCAGAGTCACTTTCGATAGTAGAGTCTCGTGTGAGCGTGACCTACTCTGGTATGCAGTTTGAAGTAGCGGATAACCAGAGGGTTTGATAAGATACTGGACGTCCCAAGTCAAGTGCAAGGAATTGGTGTTCGGCATGGCTCAAGTAGTCGAAGACCCGACTAGTGTAGCCAAGGCTGATGTAGCGAAGGCTGATGTAGCGAAGGCCGAGGAATTTAAGGCAGCTGCTAACGCCGCCTTTCAAGGTAATACATATATTTAGCTCTGTTGTCCTAGTGGACTATTGTCTTGGCCGTATTTATTGTTCTGGTGGTCGTCGTTTCAACCAGTTAGAGGTTGAGGAAAACAATGTGCGCTATTTTTAGACTTATGCTTGTGGTGGCATTTACAATTGCAGCACACAGATTCGCTTCTGCCATAGAACTTTACAGTCAAGCCATTGATCTGAATGGTCAGAATGCTGTGTATTGGGCGAATCGCTCATTTGCCCATACGAAGATGGAGTCGTATGGAAGTGCGATAGAGGACGCGACACATGCTATCGAAATCGACCCTAAATACTCGAAGGTATTGCGTTGGAAATAGTAAAATGTGGTGTGGATGTGTTTCAAGATATATGTTGATGAGTACTCAATGTTTTCAATAAGACGGTGATTTTGCAAACCTGCTTGTCACTGTATTCATTTAGGTCCTCTCTTATGCAGGGATACTACAGACGAGGAACTGCTCATCTGGCATTGGGAAAATTCAAGGAAGCTCTTAAAGATTTTCGGCAGGTACTACCTTCTATACTTCTATTTCTCTTGTCCTAGCTAAATACTGGTACTTTATTGATGCCAGCAAAAATGTGCAGGACCCTGTTCTCGTCTCAGAAATGTAGTATTAGGATTCTGCTCGAGTGTGGATCCTTTCATAGTATACCTTAAACAGTGTGATTATCACATACAGTGTAGTCACTTTTCAATTCTTACAAACAAGGAACCCTGTGACATTTCGTTTGTTGGAATTATCTTCAGCCGGTTTTAACATCTGCTTGAATAATAACAACGGTCAAGGATTTCTTCGTCGGCTGTGGGGTGTTAGGCTCTTCAGATTAGACATAATTGCCTTGTTACTAAGCTAAGATGTGATATTGTTTGGAATATTTGGCATGAAAGAGTATCGTCAGTATCACATAGTTCCAATCAAAGGTTGTTTTTTTGCTTGTGGCAATCAAGCATCATGGCTTGATGGGATGCTTCTGTGTTCCGTGTTTTTTGTGTTCCTGAGTAGTGCCAACGTACTGTTTTAGAGAACTAACCGGTGATATATTGGTTTCAGGTGCAAAGGCTTGTACCCAAGGATCCAGATGCTTCCAAAAAGGTTAGGGAATGTGAAAAAGCAATTACAAAAATCAGATTTGAAGAGGCCATAGCCTCCGAAGCAGAAGAAAAACATTCTGTTGTCGAGACCCTAGACTACCACTCCATAGGTGCTTACGCTTTCTGTGTTTTTCTTAATGTCATTTTTGTCAGAATTTTTGCTTTGTTAAGAGCATTTTTTTGGGTACTTTTTGACTTTTCATTCTGGTTACAGTGGATGAATCCGAAGTAATAATGAGAGCTGTCTGTATGTTTGTGATGGATTCTACAGAGGTGAAGGATAGTTACCAAGGGGCTAGACTAGTGGATGATAATTTGACGTTGGAGTTTGTGCAAAAGATGATGGATGACTTTAAACAGCAGCGCTCCATCCATACCAGGTATTTGGGAGCTCTTTTGGATGCTGCAACGAATATTCAACCCCAGTTTGAAATCTTGGAAATTGTGTTACATGTCTATATTGAATCAAGGATTTGTTGCCTGTTGCAATTTTTTTGAACGGTTTCTCTGGTTGAATTTTTTCACACTCAGTATTTGTACTGTTTTATCATTGTTTTCTGCAGGTACGCCTTTCAGATTCTCATGCAAACGCGGGAGATTTTGTTAGCAACGCCCACGTTGGTTGACATTACTGTTCCTGACAAAGGGCATTTTACTGTTTGTGGTGATATTCATGGGCAGGTACAACAAGAATTTATCCTTGAAAGCAAGATGCTTAGAGGTGTTTGTTAGTTACTACTTTATGAAGTAAATGTCTGCTGTATTGTCTAACTTTGATGTTAATGTATTCAATGCAGTACTATGACTTGCTCAACATCTTCAAGCTGAATGGTCTTCCGTCAGAGGAGAATCCTTATCTCTTTAATGGAGACTTTGTTGATCGTGGCTCTTTTTCGGTTGAGGTTATTTTCACGCTGTTTGCGTTCAAGTGTCTCTATCCAACTGGTAATGTTTGATTACGTGTGTTTATTAATGATTGCATTACCTGATGAATTTCTGAAAGGGAATCGTTTGTGGGTTTGGATCCATTTGGATATATAGCAAAGATTTACAGATTTGAGAAGAGCATCATTTGATGGGAATATGTTTTGTAATACTGCTTCGGCTATGTTTTGATCAATTATTATTGGTTGCACAGGTCTGTACCTTTCCAGAGGTAATCATGAAAGTAAAAGCATGAACAAGATATACGGGTTTGAAGGAGAAGTAAGCTCAAAGTTCAATGATACTATGGTCAAGCTATTTGCCGAGACGTTTTGCTACTTGCCGTTGGCCAACGTTTTGAATAAGAAAGTGTTTGTAGTGCACGGAGGGCTCTTCAGTAGTGACGGTGTGAAGTTATCCGACATATCTGCAATTGACCGATTTAGGGAGCCTCCAGATGAAGGTACGTGTATGTTTGTAGTAGCTTTAATACTGGTTTCCTGTGAAGCTTTAGGAGTTGAAAGCAGGTCCTGTGTGTGACATGCTGGATGTTATTCTCTGTCCTCACTTGTGATCATCTTTGATTCTATGATCATAAGCCTTGTAGATAATACCTGGTGTGTTGGGGCCGGTTTAGACTTGGAGTTGAGACCTAGGCCAATTTGGTGTACTTTCTTGTAATTGGGCCAGGTTGCCTTCATTTATTCAGATGCTATTAATAGTCTGACATGCTTTCAACTTGGCCCCTAGAGAGTGAAAACGGTGCTCCATTTTGATTGGCTTGGGGCTATCTTACACCCCAAATCTTTTGATTATAATATTTAGATTTGGTGAACTATAAAAGACAAGGCCTAGTCTTGACAAGGCCTTGGCTCCTAATCTAAACTGGTTAAAGCCAACCTCAACTGCGAGAGCTAGATTTCATGGTCTGAGCCCTTCCTATATAGCAAGAAATTTATCTTTATTTACGAATTAGGAATTTCTGTCAGTAGGAATTTCTTTGGCTAATGATACGACTCGTGCTTATCTGTTTCTTGGTTTTTTTTTATAACTTAGACGGGATTCTTGAGCATTATGCTTAATCTCATGCACATGAGAACCTTAAAGTGATATTTCTCCGATATATAACTTGTGCAGGTTTAATGTGTGAGCTGCTGTGGAGCGATCCTCACCCTGGCACTGGTCGTGCACCTAGCAAACGCGGTGTCGGTGTTGCGTTTGGATCTGATGTCACTGACCGCTTCTTGGAAGACAATAATCTAGGTATGCATTTTCCTGGGTCCTAGGTGTACTAAGAAAGTTCTGTATTTGCAACTCTGGATCTTACACTCAGTTTTGATGCACCTCCCACTTCTCTCTTGATATTAAGTTGCAATATCAAGTTGCATTAGTGCATCTTCTTTTTCTTGAGACCAATTCTCAACTTAATTTAGCCATGTTCTTCCTTGTGCGATGGTTCTCATACTTGCTTTTGTTCAGAATTGGTGGTGCGGTCACATGAGGTCAAGGACGAGGGCTATGAAGTGGACCATGGTGGCAAACTCATTACCGTCTTCTCTGCTCCCAATTACTGTGATCAGGTAAACAGTTTGAATGAGATGTGTTTCTTTTCTCTTGCACTTCTGACCCATACTGGTTTAATCATACCACTTTCTTGGACGCAGATGGGCAATAAAGGAGCTTTTATCCGGTTCGAGGCGCCAGAGATGAAGCCACAGTTCACAAAATTTGGTTCAGTGGTGAGATTCGCACCACCTGAAACTAGTTTTTACTGTATGCCGTGTGCCATCAAATGCTTGTTTTTAGCCATATCCTTGTACCTCTTTCTTTGTTTGAAGTATTATCCTCTTACTTTTCTTGTTGAATTTGTCGTTGTTGCAGTGGCATCCTAATGTGAGACCGATGGCATATGCAAACAACTTCTTTAGTATGTTGGCATAGAGGTAATATTAGTATCTATAATAGACGCTTATTCTGCTGTAGTATTTTTTGATTTGGCAGAATACTACAATGATCTTTAGGAATGGCCTAGTTCTGGTCTAATGAATTATCCTCGAAGGAGGTATTGTACTCATTGGGTAGGTCCCATCATGTCAATTTTACACACTTTGGTCCTGACACTAATGGTTTATTCCATTAGACCCTGTCTTCATGCACTGTTTACCCTTGGAGCTTTTTTAGACTGATTTGGGTTCTCGTCCCCGCACAATGTGTTCCAACAAATTTGTTGCTTTCGTGTGTAAGTTAAGTGTGAGTTGAGTGAATTTTTGTATTGAATTTTTCACAATTCTGTCCTGGGGATGGTGACTTTCCATCCAAGGTGTGCGGAACATTCTAATAGTTGGAGATTTCATTTATGGGATTGGTTACAAAGGATTATGCAATGATTATGAGATTGCAGAGTTATCTGTCATAATTTACGTTTTGAAATTTGCGAGGTTATTCCATATTTCAATGAAATGGTAACTTTACACCATGGCTTCGGTGAAAGGGATAAGTTCCTTTGCATTTAGAGAAATGAATTATACTCTTGTGCCAAGCAAAAACCTTGTGCAAAGTTGGGCAACAATCATAAAATGGTCTCTTTGGTGAGTGAAAGGGATAAGTTCTTTTGCATTTACTGAAATGAATTATTCTCTTGTGCCAACCGAAAACCTTGTGCAAAGTTGCACAACAATCATAAAATGGTCTATTTGGTCATTGGAGGTTGATTTCTAAAAGTGTTAGGTATCAATTATGTTTTCTTGTTTCTCAAATTGATAATAGAGGGTGATTCCAAGGTATGGGTAGTGTTTTGGAGTACGTTTTTGGTAGGTATTGAATGTACTCTTTGAATTATGAAAATTATCTTCCTTGTATGGGAGAATACAGTTTGATGAAAGTCAAGTCTATTCAAATTACTCTCTGAAAATATCTTCTTTGCATCGTCAACACACAAAACAAGTAGGCTGACAAAGTGTTGGCAACAAAGAATCTATTTATTAAGGGAGGTACGGTTTGTTTGTTTTGTTTTGTTTGTATATGACATTGAGATCTCCCGGACCATGTGTCGGGTGGCCAAATTCTTAGTATTGTTGGAAGCTCTCTACAAGGAGGGATGCATAGAAGTAGTTTCGTTGCATTTAAATGTACGGTGTGAGAGTTATGGATTTTTGAATGATTTTCATCACTATAAATTGAATTAAATTATGAAAAATTGAATATGAGAGTTTTTTTATGTCATTCTTGGCATCATCAAATAGGAATGCACCAAAGTTGCTTCGTGGCTTTTTGGACCTATCGTACGTTGTGAAAGTTGTGGATTTTTAATCGAATTTTGTCACCATGAATTGAATTAAATTATAGATAAATTATTCTAAAAAGCAATAGCAAAAGCACGTAGAACATGGGGACGCATAAGAATACATGGAACATATGGAATGTACAGGAACATATAGAACATCTGGGCCAACGGCAAATGGCCATACTAGTTAATATTATGAACACCTATATATAGCTCATTAAGATATATTTAGACAATTAATCAAGTAGCTAGATAAAAAATGAACAAGTGAACATACACAAACTAAGAATGAAAAACAAAATCCATGTATGTCAAATTATTGATATTGTGGTTTTGCATTTTTCACCTCTAAATCTTTTATGTGTAATAGTAGTGTTTTATTTTTAAATATCTAAAACAGTAAATGTTGAAATTAACATGTCAATGCACCTTTACAAAAATCACTGCAAAAAATTGCAAATTTAACAAGTTCAAATGAGTGCATTTGTATACTCGAATTACTAAGCATGTGACATTGCACCCTAGTACTTAAAAAACAAGGATATATTATATACAGTGACTTGACATTTTTTGTAAACCAAAAAATCCAACCCCGGCCTAATTCTATTCCCGCAAAAGTTAAAAATATTCATCAAAAACTAATTAAAAATGTGAAAGTGCTTAACTACTATAAAATTATGGTTTGTGACTGCATTCTCCACCCTACCATACACAAAATCATTCTAGAATAAAATTAAAGACAATTGTTGTTAAAATGTTAGTGACTATTCCAAATCAGATTTATGAGTCTAACGAGATCTTTGGAATATTAAATGCTATCTCATCTGACACTTCAAAGATTTTTCTAAGATTCACAAATAGACATTAATAGTGATTTGTTAAAGATCATAGCTAATGTGGGTTGTTGTAAGATCATGACATCAAATTATTGTTCATGGCGTGCAATATCTATCGTTGTAAAGTGTTCACGTTGGACAAAAGGAAGTTGTTCATTACTTCTGTCAAGCTTTATGACGACATGAAAGTGTCTACAATTGACAGCAAGTCCCGGGGGGAGCACTCTCCCCTTTTTTTTAGGTTAACGTGCGATCAAATGAAGGGGTATTATAATTGCCTCGGTTCTAAAATTTAGAAAGGGGTTCGAAGTAAATTAGCATCACCATAATGGGGCATTTGAATTTTATAAATAATGAAGGGTAGGTGGTAATGCTAAAATTTATTGGATTTTTTATTCTACAATAGGGTTGCCAGAATGCAAAAATAGATGTTTTGTTTTTTTAGAACTAAAATAGGCTGGATTAAACTAGATCCAATGCCCAATGAACTAATGACATAGCTGATGAATATTGGTAGATGAAAAACTAAACTAAACATAATGAGGGGATGGTGGATGAAAAACAGAACTGAACCCCAAACTGAACATGATTTGATGTTTGAATTGGATGACAACTTAGGGTTTCAAGGCTTTTGCTTCCTTTCCACGCATGTCTGCACTTGCCGTTGAGTTATCGTGTTTGGTCGTGGAAGCACACAAACAACCTGCTTCTTGTTTTTTCCCACTGGAGTTTGTTCTGGAGCGCCAGCGTTTCTGTCGTGGAGGAAGAGTTCGAGAGTTCAAGGTCGCTTGTGGGGTTTCATGCGCTGATGTTTTACATGCTGTAGTCCAAAGTTTCGAGGAAGACACGAACTCGGAGCTTGGGTTTCCTCAGCCAGGGTTTCTCGTAATACCATGCGGGTTTAGCGTAGTTTATGGTATACGCACTACTAGAAAATTCAGCGTCCAAATCAACAGAGAAGAGTTGATAGTTTCTGTTGATTCGGTCGCGTTGTTCCGGTCATCCATCAACAGAAATCTGTTGATTTTTTCTATTGATTTGGTCAAATAAAAAATGAAAATAAAAATAAAATAAAACATTTTTTTCGCTGCCCGGATTTTTCGGGCAAAAATTCCTCTTCTTTGGCTGCCCGGCACTTCCAGGCAGCCAAGCTATGTACACACGTTGCCACTCAGGTTTGAACTCGAGACCTCATACTTATGACTCTACTCACTAACCAATTCACCACCACCAGAACTTGATGAACAATGCATGATTTTTTTCTTACATATACACTTACTATTTTGTGTTTTCAAACTCAGCAGACTTTGGCGGCCGTTTTGACATAGTAGAATAACTTTTTTTTTAAATCTTTGGACTAAGAAAAGCTAGTAAATCAAGTTAAGTTTCATGTCCAAAAATCCGTTTGTGAGTTTAAGCCTCCATTCAAAAGTTATAGACAAAATTCAGAGAGGGTGTTTGAAAATATCAAAGAAAATATTCTTTGCTACCCCACTCTGAATTTTGTCTATAACTTTTGAATGGAGGCTCAAAATCACAAACGGATTTTTGGACATGAAACTTAACTTGATTTTCTAGCTTTTCTTAGTCCAAAGATGTTTTTAAAAAAGTTATTCTACTATGACAAAATGGCCGCCAAAGTCTGCTGAGTTTTTTTTTTAACCCCTAAAGGATCGTGAGGCCCCCATGCGGCTTTTAGAACTAGAAAGTGAGAAAATTCCAGTTCTTGGGCTTTGAATTGTAAGATGAGCAACAAAGAGACTCTAGCTCTTTTTGAGAGCCAAATCTGTAGGTACTTCTTGATCAGAAATTCATTAAGTGAGCAATTTTTGGTGATTTTTTTGAGTTGCACGGTGGGTATCTAGGCGTCACTTCAGACCCTCATATCTTTCTCTTTACACCTCCAAATTCCTTGAAATTTTTTTCACATGTTTTAAATGATGATTTCTACTCACAATAAAACTTTCAAAATTTTTGGAGCACTTTTGAACAATCCGATTTCAGCATGTGTACAAAATACCTCAAACAAGTTTCATCAATCTCAAAGATTGTGCGATTTTGTTGATCTTTTTTTCATAAAAAAGCTACGTAAGTCTTCTTTAGTTTCAACGGTGCCGATCGTCAGAATTACCTCACACTAATAAGGCATTGAGCTTGCTACAAGAGCTAGTCAAGAAAACAAGAGCTAAGTTCAACACCCCCCGGTCCTTTAGGGGTTAAATTGTGAATGATTAAGTTAAAAAAACTTTCAAAGTACATAGAACTTCAACCATGGAGTTTTAAATGTTGCCCAAATGAGGGTGTTTTAAATGTTTTAAGTGTTTTGAGAATCACAATTTTGTGCTTCGATGTTTTTCAACTTTGGGGATTATCTTGACAATCTTGTTTAGAGTTTGTATAAAGAATTTAGAACCAATTGGATCTATTTGTCATGGGTGCCCGAAATTACCCAAAACTCAAAAAAAATCACCTTTTGAAAAATAAATTTTTAATTGCAACTTGAATTAATCAAAAAAAATCTAGGCATTAACTTAATAGTGAAACACAAGTTTATTAAAAAATTCACATCTTATACAATAATTGTATTCAACAAATATTGTATCAAAAAGGGCTTACTCAAAAGTGGAAAATGGTTTGAAATCATGACTCATGGTTTCGAGAGTTAATTAATTATTTGGCATCAATATACCAACCTTGCCCTACTGTTATGGTATAATAACATTCCAAAATCTTATAAACATACGAAGTTGAGTCCATAAATTGCAAAATATTCCAAATATTCCTGAAATATTCCAATGGATTCCAAAAAATTCCAAAAAATTCCAAAAAAGATTCTAGGTTCACTAAAAATTTGTTGATTTGGTCATCGCACTATTCAAATCAACAGAAAGTAGGTAACAATTTGTTGATTTTTACAAAAAGTTTAAAAATTAGTGAAATCGGTCATTGCAGTGCCCGAAACAACAGAAATCAGTTGATTTTCTGTTGATTTGGTCACGATTTTCCAGTAGTGACGGTTGGTTTTAGGGTGTTAGGATTTAGTCAGGGTTTGCTGCAGTCCAATGTGTCTCTATTCTGTGGTGACGGAGCTTTAGTTTAGGGTGCAATCCAGGGCTAAATGTTTAGGGTGCGATTCTATCTGCTTGTGGTTCAGGGTTTCAGTTTTAGGGGTGTTTTTGTTGGCGTCAATGTGTGCCCAAATCTGATTTGGGTTTAGACTTGCAGTTTTCTCAGCCACCACGGTTTGCTATAGTCCAGGGTTTTCTTCGTCATATGGTGACGGTTTAGGCAATTTAGGGAGCATCCAGGGTTTGCTTCAGAAATTGGGTTTAATCTGCTTGTAGTGCCCCTTGCAATATTAAGGCGGTTTTCGCCAGGATTTGCTATTCACCAGTGTTATCCTGTCATTCTTCAGACACCTACCGGAGCTTCTTGAGGTGTCCATTGTTCTCTGCAGGATTAGGATTCAAGGTGTTGATTGCAGGTTCTGCGGATTATATCTAAAAAATGTTGACGGTTGTTGTCGTATTTGTGAACATTCCAGGTTTGTTGTAGAGTTTGCTCAGGGTTTGTTGTAGAGTTTGCTCAGGGTTTGTTGTAGAGTTTATAGTGGGGTTTGCTGTAGAGTTTGCTCAGGGTTGGCTGTAGAGTGTTTAGGGTTACAGAGATTGCAGGATTTCTTTTCTTTGCAGTTTTAGGTTCAAGTATGGCAGTGATTTTTGATAGGATCACGTTGTGGACGTTGGAGGGGGAGGGTGCAGATCCGGAGTACTTTGGAAAGGTTGACATTGGAGGCGCGTCGACGCTGGGGACATTGCGCGTTACATTGGAGAGCAATGATATATTAGAATGGCCTTTTGAATTCTAGGACATGGAAGACAAGCGGTGTGTCAGGAAGAAATTGGAACGCCTGAACGCGTACTCTAAAGAAGTATACGTGATTCGGGTCCAGGAAGGAGAAAATGAAGCTAACAAACGTAGGAGGCTTGGGGATGGATCGTTCACCGTCACTACTGTGGAGATCGCCCCTGTTTTAGACAACAACTGCCAAGTTGGAGGGCAAATTGCGGATCCAGCACTCCTGCCCGCTGGATCATCTAGAGTTAGTAGAAGTGCAGACTCCGCCAAAGTGGATGACAATCCTCTCAAATCAACACTCTTACCTATAGATGTTATGGATCGGTATTTAGAGAGGGCGAAGAAATTACGGGCAGAGTTGAAGAAGGTAGCCATGTCTGATCACGAGTGGTGGTTGAAGACGTTTGACATGAATGGCATTGCACCACGCGGCGCTGCGGTTGGCTTCATACGACGTGGAGCTTATCCCGGGTATACTATCAGCCAGGAGGAAGAGGAACTTCGTGCTTCGCGAGTTTGACAACAACATGGAGTTTTTCAGCAAGTCGTGGAAGCTGGAGTCTCCTATACCTGAACATTTCTGCAAAAGCCCGCTCCATGAGCTCACCGCAGAAGAGCTTCATCGACTACGTGGTGTAATTCGTGCAGGTTGGCAGGAAGAGGTCAAGGTGGTTAGAGGCGATGGAAAATCTCACTCTACTGGCGTGTGGGTGACACCAGGGGCGGTTTTACCACAAGGTAATAGACTTGTTGCCCACAATTCAATTGTATGTTGTGCAAATGTTTGAACACAATCTTTTGATTTGTGCCCTAGACTTACACGTATTTCCTTAGATGTTCTGCAGGATCTTGAAGACCGCTTTGCATTCTCAGTGATGCATTATAGGCTTCTAGTTTTTTGATTCAGTTTTGTACAATTCTAGGGATATTTTTTTGCAAATCTCCTAAACTCTAGTTTCCCATGTGTGCACAGTAGACATTGAACACCTAAACCTCCAGTCTTAAACCCTAAACCCTAAACCTTTGTAATCTTGTAAATAGCATCTACTGTGTTTATGAACTTGACTATCATGTGGTTTTGCATTGTTTTTGTATAAAAACAATCGTGTGCTTATGAATTTTCAGGAGTGTAGGCTGTTTTGTATGCACTCCTGTACCATGTACCCTTTTTTTTGTTCAAGCAATTTCATGTATGCGCACTCTAAATGCATGTTTATGTCTGAATTCTGCAGTGCATTCTCATATGTTGTATTTAAAATGAACATAGCCTACATATAATTACTGAAAAAAAATGTATAATGAAAGGTAGGGCATATGAAATGAAGAGAATTTAGAAATTTAGGTAAACATAGGGCTAAATTAATCCACTTATTTTACGTACATAGCCCCCATGTAATAAGGGCTTGAACGCACGTGATCCTCAAAATCACCATAAAGTGCTCTCCCCGGGCAGCAAGTAGGATGGCATTTAACATTTTCTACCTTCATTGCATTGTTAAAGCGTTAACGTCTAACAGCAGTGAGTCTACAGTTGACATCAAGTAGGCCAGGATGGCATCTAACATTTTCCGCATTCATTGCATTGTTATTGTTTATGTCTAATAGCAAACACAACAGCATGCAAACACTTTTTACCTTCATTATGTTGTACAATTGTATACATTTGACTACAAGTATTGCATGATGTAACAGTTTCACTTTTGTCACATCATTAAAGTGACTAAAGTTGACAAAATTGACAAACACAATGAATTTACCGGGAAAATAAAGTAGCAAAGATAATCTTGAAGTATCTTGAGAACTAAAAATAAAAACCTATTTAGATATTTTATAATCATATTGTGTTATGTTTCTTATAATTTTAAATTCTAAATAATTTATTCAACTACCATAGATATACTAAAAGCAATCACTTCTAACCATTAAGACAATCATTTGGTTGATTGACCACTTTGACACTTAGTTGATTGACCGTTTAGACACTTCGGGAGTTAATATTTATATATTGATTTAAAACTACATATGTACAAATGAAAGAAATTAAACTCCAAACCAACTTCTTCTTCTATTTTTAATGGAAATCAAGTAAATTTATAGTATTGATATTGATTATATGAATTTGATTAAGGTTATTGATAACAACCAGTTGTACATTATTAAAATATGGAATAGATAGAATGCATGAATACTTTCACACCATCAAATTAAATATTGACTTTGGACCTTTATTTTATATTAACAAAAACCTTCAATTTTCCTTTGATTAATAATTAGAAATATAGATTTGTTTTAACATTCAATTAAATGATTTTAAATTGTTTGATATATTGTGACAAATGATCAAATCTTCCTTTCTTTGCATCGATAAGTCTTCGGAACGTTAGGCTGAAAAAAATACATAAATACTGTAAACACCCGTAAATTAATTTCAATTTGGTATTATAAAAAATGATAGGGTATTAAGAATTAGAAAGTGTTAGAAATAGATTTAACAATAGGATACATATTAATCAAATTTTGAAGGTAAATACCCCTCTAACAATACCCTCTTGTCACACTTAGGTTCCAATCTATACACTAAGTGGCTGCCCCGTGATGAGCAACAAACCATAAGATGCTGCAACTTAATAAAGTAAGAGTAAATACTGGAAAAAATCAAAATGAAACATCTGAAAATACAATCCTGCCATGGCTACTCCTGTGCACATTTACCACACAACAATGCTAATGCAATGCAATGCAATGCAAAACTTTGCTCTGACATGCTACTAGCATAAAACCACCCACACGATGCACCCCACCTATCCATAATCATACAAATCATAGAATTCACATACTATTATGACAGATTCTTATGCGAAAGCATAAAACCAATGTAATGATATATGCACCCTTTATGGGTGACATAGAAAACCAAGGATAGAATATAGCTCCATACTTTAATTATTGTTGGAGTCCACGGTGCAATATACAAAAGCAACAAACACATTCTCAATGAACAACTACATTTCAAGGTCAATTTAAGGCTAATCAACAAAACACTAAAAGGTGTATACACAAATGCTATTAAATATCTACAACACATTATACTCACCAAAAGACGCATAGAAAATAAACAACCATTGCCAATAATCTCTTAAAATAAAAAAAATCAACATAAACTATCACAAATCTAGTCTAGAATAGAGACAACGCCAAATGACTTAAATTCAAAGGCCACTCAACAATCAAACTTAGACCTCCTAATACAGACTCCTCAACTTTTTGCAAACATACTCCAATTTAAAAGAGTGACCATCCAAAACACAACTCCCGTCATAAAATAAAAATCACTAGAGAAACTTAATACACTTTAGAACCTAGAAACACTTACTCTATACAGGCTTATTAATTGTTATTTCTTACTTATTTTGTAATCATAGAGTCTAACATCGAAAGAGGGCATCAGGGGTAATACGCGTGACCTTGGTCCTGGTGGCCAAGTTGGTAGCACTTCCTCTAATAGATTCTTCATTTACGTTAGTCCCTTAGGCTAGAGTTACTTTTTCTATTGTTACTTCTGTATCTTAGTTTCTAGGCAACGAAACATTTGCTTCCAAAAATATTATTTTTAAAACTAAAAATAGATTTTGGAAAAACTGTAATGTTGGAATATTTATACAATTTAAAAAATTAACATTTATTTTTCATTTATTTTTTGAAAATTCTAAAATTAATAAAAAAATTGCCTAATAAATCTTTGAACTATAATTGTCGCTTGGAATGATATTGTTGAACATCTTGTATGTCGATGTTGCACCAAGAAAAAGTTAAAATTAACATTGAAGTTTTTTATAATGTATCAAACATGATCATGATGTATAACATTCATTTAAACCATTGTAGCTTTAAAATGGATGATTATCATATTTGGTAGTTAAATTATTGACAATGAAATGATAGAAGACAATTCAAGGAACTTATTCAAGTAGAGTGATAACAAAATAAGAAACATATTTGGAAAATAATTATTTCACCATATTGTACATATACTATAGTTGTGAAATTCTATAAATAAGATTTTATATATCATTTTGCAAAAGAATGTTTTGTTCTATATTCAACAAATAGATCTCACATTCCACAAAGATGTAGAAATAATAACAAATGTAATAAGTCCAATTAGAAATGATGCTTCATTATGCCTCCATAAATCTTGGTATGTAGAAGTTAGATTAATACTTCTACATTTTTTAGATCAACATGTAAATTGAAAAGAATGGACTTGAATTTGAATTTTCTAACAATTATTTATTACTTTTAATACTTTAAATAAAAGGTTGTTTTTTACTTTTTGATGGTCTTTTAAAAGTCTCTTTTGGTTTGGATATTTAAAGTAAAAGGCTTTTTTAACCTTTTGGAAGTATTCTAATAGTTTAAAGATAACTTATTTTCCTCTAATACTTAAAATAAAAATAGATTAACAATCAAGATATAAATTGAGTTGATATACTTAATTTATCATTCTTGTCAATACATCAAAAAATATATGGGGAGTACGTGTTTCAAATCTTCAAGCAATTATGACGATTACCAATGTGAATCGGAATTTAAGTGACAAGGACTAATGAAGAAACAAATAAAAGCATAACTAGAATGCCACGTGTTGAAAAAGGTGAAAATTTTACTAATAATTCCGTAGAAAATATTGGTTGTGCACCACTAGAATCGAGTTTAATACCAAAGGTGTCAACTATATCTTTAAACCAAGTGGATTCAAATATTGATCATACTTGGGTCTTCCAAGAACAAAAAATGGGTAATATTATACTTCGACATGGTTACAGTGCTGGTTCTAATAGTATTAATCACCAAGAAGAAAACCATTTGGATCATCTTATCGACAATAACAATAATGACAACAATTCACAGATTGAATCAAATGAAGAATATTTTTTAGAGACTGAGTCTTCCTCTTCGTCACAGACAATCTCTGAATCTTTGCCTTCATTAGCCACAACATCTGAATCTTCTTCTTCATTAGATTCAGAGACTAACTCTAGTAGTGAGACCGATGATGATGATGATGATAGAGATAATTTTTATCACACTTTTTTCTAAAGTCTTCAGCAAGAAGAGTTGGAACTCTTGGAAGTTGCTAAAGCTAGAATAGCCTATAATTTCGATCGTTTTCATGATATATACTCAAACAACATGTTGTATGAAGAACCAATTGCAAATGGAGAAAGAATACATACTACAAGCAAAGGCCTCGCTCCCCAACATGCTTTACTATAACAACTTACATATGCATATGATTCTAAAGCCAATTCATCAAATAGCATGTGTGTCATATGTCAAGTTGAATTTGAAGACGGAGAGAAAGTGATGAGGATGCCTTGTAAACATCAATATCACTCCGATTGCATTCAAAAGTGGTTGCAATGTAGCAAGGTTTGCCCAATTTGCAAAGCTAAAGTTGATATTTAAGAAAAATAAAATTGCAAATTTTATGATTTATTGAAAAGAAAATCATGTGCAAATCATTGAGTTATATAAAGCTTAAAGTAATATGATTTCTAAATAGAAATTAGAGACATTAGTGATAAATGTAATCGAGTGTAAGTAGAATACTTCTCAAGTTTACATCAACAGTATTCAAACTGAAAAATATTACTTTAACGAATTATACGAATTTGGGCTTGAAAGTGCCATAAAAGTTGCATCATTGATGATTTTTGATAAATTTTAGTTGAAATAGAAAGTAAATTGTTGAAGCTATAGTTTATGATCAAACTTATTTTCATTTAAATAAATAAAAACTAGGCAAAAATCAAATTTGACCAAGAAAAAACCACCTTTGGATTTAGGATGTTCAAGGATTTAAATTCTAAGCTACCTTTTTATTTGTTTTTGAGGTGTTTGAATACATAAATGAAAGGGTAAGGGAAAAAAATTCTTAAAATTTCAATTCTTAATTTAAAAATAAATTCACAACTCACTCTGCGTTCAACCAATGTTGAGAACAATATTGCTGTCACTACCATGGGCAAATAGTGGTATGGTGTGTTTTGGGTTGAAGTTCTTGACATGAAAGCAAACAAATGGCATGTATGAGAATTCATTGTGGATGAAAATTGTGTAGTAGTCGCTGCATGTGAAGGAGGTTTAGTTACTAAATTTATTTTTAATTCTAATTTTGAGTATTTTATTTTATTTTATTGATTTTTGGTCATCACTATGCATGTCTATAGGTATAGCTCAAGACTACAGCTTGTAAAATCATAAGATTGAGTTTTTAAAAGTTAATACATAATTTAATTTTTAAAATAATTTATCTATAATTTAATTTAGCTTATAGTTACAAAATGCAATTAAAATTCCATTGTTACTTCTACGTCATAAGTCCAAATGCTACAAAATGACTTTGGTGCCCCCTTTCTCATCGAAAGCTTTGCGTTAATATCAAGAACGTTGCCAATGGTCCTATGGTTTAGGTGATGTCAATGTTAAATACAGAAGAAAGCAATCAACCTTCTTTAACCCCAAGGCGATTTTTTTTTTTAAGAAATTAAATTGTTTTTTCTAATAGGAAGCAAGTCTACTTTCCAACCCAATTTGAATCATGCCAATTCAAGTTAAACGCCTCATAAAAGAATGTTTTAAAGACAAAGACCTATACATTGTCTAATGATACAACATTTACTATTTGGAGAAAGTAATGTTGATATTTTCATCAATTCTTTTGTTTTTTTGCTTCTTCAATGAAAAATAAAATTCCAACCAATAATACCAAATTTTGAATTCTAAAACTATAAAATGTAATTTTGGTGAATTTTTAAGTTAATTGCTTCTATATTCATTAAATTAAGATTAAAATTATTTTTGAAATTTTGATTGTATAGATTTAATTTTCAAATATCATGTTTGTCATTTTCTTTGTTGAATAAACTTCGTCAGAGGTATCGAAGTCACATATTATAATACATCTTAGTTTTATTTTATACCCCTCAGGCTTTTAGTGGTTGATGTATAGTTTTTTTTCCTTGCTCCCCTTTTTTCTTTCTCATTTAACGTGGGGCCTGGCTATTATTGATGCCCCCAACTATTGCTACCGAAGATAACTATACCTTAAACAGGGCATTTAGGGCCGCTTCACACTATGGCCGTCCAAGTCGAGAGGCCGTGGGATTGAGTGGCTAAACTTTGTTGAGAGTCCATAGAAATCTGTTGAAAATAGGCAATAAAATATAGTTTTGATTTTTTATGAAAAAAAATCAATGGCCTCTCGACCATAGTTTGGGTTTCTATTCTCGTTCGACCCAAACTTCCTTCGAGAGTCCATCAACCTTGGTCAAAAAGTTTTGCCATGTAGGCATTTTGAAGGGCGACGGCCTTTGGACTTTGGCCTCTAGTGTGAAGGGTCGAGAGGCCAAATTCATGGTTTCTTGCAATTCAATTGGTGGAAATCGACAGCCTCTCGACCTTCGGCCATAGTGTGAAGCGACCCTTACCTTAAAGCGTATGTATCTACTACAGTGTGACATTTCACCCGTGAAATGTCACATTGCAATAGATACGCACGTTCTAAAGCAAATACTCCCTTTAATTATAAACCTAAACTTCACCACTTGTCATTTCATTCAAAAAGCTTCTACAAGTGGACGGAATTGGAGTGTCTAGGATGCAATTTATGATAGTTTGTGTAGTAAAACCACCACCTATACAAAACAAGTGGGGTATAATTAGCTTATTACTTTCAAATTTCATATAAATTACTTTTAATTTTAATTTATTGAATCTTTATTATTATTATTATTATTATTTTCACTTTTATTCATTAATCTCATATAAATTACCTGTTTTAAAAATATTATTTATTATTATTATTTTCACTTTTATTCATTAATCTTATATGTCTATGAGCCAAAAATAATCTCAATTCATTTATTGAAAAATTACAATAGCAGGAGCTTAAATATGTTATTTTAGATGCCTCCATTTTGAACAATTGCACGACTAGTTCTTTGTTCGGTGAACATTAAACCATGGGTGTGTTGAACATACACTTTATTCACGCCACCCTCTAAAAGCACCAAAGTTCTTGTTACTACTACTTGTAAAAACAAGTTTTTACCAAAAGAAAATCTCGAAAAGAGTACAAAAGAAACAAAAGAAACAATACAATATGCCCTTTCTAATTGTAACTCCCATAAATACCCATAAATGTAATAATTTTCCAACTCCCAAGTCGGGGACAAAGGAAAAAATGTCATTTGTTATTTGTTATTTATAAGAGTAGTTTACTAATAACAATCTTAAACGTGTTAGTTTTTTTTCTAAAAACCTTCATATTCTAAACATATTCTAAACATAGAAGTGGTCTTCCTTCAAAATTCCGGTACCCATATCCTAGAGGGGCTTAAGAAGAGGGTTGCGCGTCCTGCCACCATTTTCCTTTGCCAGGACGACGAAGAAGACGACGAGCGACGCTCTGTTTTTGCTGCTGCTGCTGCTGCCGCCAGATCCATTAACACCGATCCAATTGCAGTAGAGAGCACCTCTTGACTCTCTCAGAATCACAACCACAAGGCGATCCTCTTTCTTTTGACATAGCTTCTTTTGCCCCATTTCATCACGCACTCGTTGGCGATGTTTCTTCCTTCGCCTCATAAGCAACGCAAGCTTTCTCCCGAACCTTCTCGTTTCGGATTGCTCCCGTTCTCTCCAACCTTCCAATAACCGGGAATCATCGTTCCATTTAATTAAAAATTTTTTTTTGCTATTTTTTCCTTTTCTTTTTTTTCGTTCTGGATCTGGAGTTCTTGCAGATTCTTACCTGTTTTAGGTTAGAGGTGCGACCGAGGGTTTTAGGCTCTCGGTGTTGATATTGTAGAATGAGCTTCTTTGTTCTCTCTGTGTAGGAGCTTTTCTTGATACATAGGAGTGGGGAGTAGTAGTAGTACTGTACGGTGTGTTTGCTCCATGGATACCACTCCTTCTATGGAGTCGAAATCTTATCCTGAGAGTGAGCGGAAAGGACATAAGCGGAAACTGGCGGATACGTTCGGGCGGTTTGCAGGTGTAGATGAGGCGAGTATTGGAATAGCAGTTAGTATCAGGGAGCAAGTGGAGGTCCTAAGGACTTGCGTTTCTTGGAAAGAGAACGACCGTATCGCAGCGCGGCGTGCGGCTCATGGTATAGCGGAGCTTGCGAAGAATGGTGAGGAAACGACATGCTAGTTTATTTAGAGTTCTTTCATGTGTTTCTTGGAAGTAGGTTTAGGTTTAGCTATTCTTGTGCGTGTATGTTATTTCGAGGTTTTTCGATTAGTTTGATGTAGTACTGACTCAGAACACTCTAGCGACTCTTCAGAAGAGAACGTGGACGCAATTGTGGAAGAAGGAGCTGTAGATGCGCTTGTTTCGCATCTCTGCCCGCCGACCCTTGCAGAAGGTGAAGGTCCTGTTTCTTGTGAATATGAAGTCGAGAAGGATGCAGCATTTGCGTTGGGATTGCTTGCAGTTAAGGTGAGTTTCGTTGAAATTAATTGGTGAAGAATGGTTTTGGGGACACATGTAGAATCGGGGACCTCACCTCGGCAAATGTCCTTCCTGGCGACATTCTCCAGGAGGATGCCCCTCCCGATTGTACATTTGGTTAGTGTTTCAGTAGGATGACGACTTCGGTTGATTGTGAGCAGTTGCACTGATGCTTCTTTGTCGTCCTACAGCCAGAATATCAACGGCGAATTGCTGATGCTGGTGCGCTTCCGTTGCTGGTGGCTTTATTGTTACGTCAAGGCAATGGCAACAATGCAAGGGTTGCGAATGGTGTCGTCCGGCGAGCTGCTGATGCTGTGACGAATCTTGCACACGAGAACGCTCATATTAAGACTCGTGTTAGGTTAGTCCTCAGGCTAATGCTGGTAATGGTGACACTTCTGTTAGTCACTGTAGAAAACTCTAACACGTACTGTTCTTTGGTACAGGACGGAAGGCGGTATTCCTCCGTTGGTCAAGCTTTTAGAATCTACTGACGCCAAGGTTCAACGGGCTGCAGCTGGTGCATTGCGGACCCTGGCTTTCAAGAACGAGGCTAACAAAAATCAGGTTTATTTTCAATACTCTGATCGTCCGTTCTCTTTCGAGAAGGTTACTGATAACTGCGAGATTGAGTTTCTCATGTGAAGTGTGCATTGAAAGAATGAAACAATATCCAAGGTTCACTTCTTTGGTACTCGCTGTTTCATTGTAGATTTCTTATTAGTA
Source organism: Pohlia nutans (assembly GCA_022496805.1). NCBI lineage: Eukaryota > Viridiplantae > Streptophyta > Bryopsida > Bryales > Mniaceae > Pohlia > Pohlia nutans. Next base: position 31,639,380 of record CM040089.1, on the reverse strand, counting down.
TTTCGTGGTTCTATATGTACTTACGGGATTGCTTCACAGAACTGTTTATATTTATGCCTTTTTTGCCTTGGTCTTGGCCGACTTTTTTGAGAAATAGATCTGTGATGTGCAGATTGTGGAGGGAAATGCGCTCCCTACTCTCATTTTAATGCTTCGTTCAGAAGATGTTGGAATTCATTATGAGGCTGTATGAACCGAGTTCCCAACTTTGTCGTCCATTCTATTCTGTTTTCGTATTGGAATTATTCAATTGGCTCTTTTACTTTGCCTTTAACTTATGCTGCGATGGCATTATTGTGAGATTTTAGTTTTTCTTAGGGCAGAGAAACGTAGCTATTATTGATGCATATGTCTGGTTGCTGGTTCACAACAATTTGTGATGCTGAGTCCAGTGATGTCTTACTCTGACCAACCAGGTTGGTGTAATTGGGAACCTTGTCCATTCTTCCGTTAACATCAAAAAAGAGGTGCTGGCTGCTGGAGCTCTTCAACCTGTCATCGGCCTCTTAAGGTTCTGAAGGAACCTCTTGGTCTTTTACGTGAGAATGTTACGTCATTCGAGCATTTGCATTAACACCGAGCTTCATTAGTGGATGTTTCGGGATTGAGGAAGGCGGAACAGTATACCGGTATCATTCGGATTATAAGACAAGTTCATATGGAGTCAGCGCGATGTATATTCATTAAGTTTAACTAAGGTGTGTCCATATGTTCCAGTTCAAGGTGCCAGGAAAGTCAACGAGAGGCTGCTCTTTTGTTGGGGCAATTTGCAACAACTGATCCAGACTGTAAGGTATACAAAGTGCTCTAATTCTACACTTGCTCATAACTTATTTGTATACCGTTCAAGTATTTACTGAGCTCGTTGAAGAACGCTAAGGAGCTTGTTTCCGTAGCACTTTTGAAGAAATGAAGCGGCTTTTATAACTTAATAGCTTGTTGCCAAATTCAGGTTCACATTGTCCAACGGGGTGCTGTACGACCGTTGATAAGAATGCTGGAAGCTACTGATACTCAGCTTCGAGAGATGGCGGCATTTGCTTTGGGTCGATTGGCTCAGGTTCTGATCAATCATTTGCGTTCTTGGCCACGGGAACATTGCTTTTCTTTTTAGTGCATTATTTCCGTTTTCAGGCAACGTCTTGTTTAATTGTCAGTTTTGATAACAATATCATGATAAGTTGTTTGGAGGGAGTCTGTCTTGACTGATTTTCAAATTTGAAGGGCCTCTTCCTTTCATTTTCCACTTGGGTGCTCCATGGCACGGGGTCAAAAAACTATTATTCAAATTAACAGTTCTTCTTATAGTCTTCGCAGAATACTCATAATCAAGCTGGGATTGTACATGATGGTGGGCTAAGGCCTTTGCTCGAGCTTTTGGACTCCAAAAATGGTTCCCTACAGCACAACGCAGCATTCGCATTATATGGCCTGGCTGACAACGAGGTCAGCAACCCGTTCTCTCTGAATGCGGCATCTGAATATGGTTTTCACTTTCCTAGGCCACAGGACTCTAATATTCTTCTGATGTTTGTTGATTAGATGGACATTTTGAATATATTTTGAGACATGTTTCCAAACTTTTCCAGGATAATGTCTCAGACATAGTTAGTGAAGGTGGTGTACAGAGACTATACGATGGTTACTTTATCGTGCAGGTATTGCCACCTCACCTGGTTGTCCCTGCTGTGATATTCTTGTTATTCAATTTGGTGTTGCTGGGACTATCTTATTTCTCTTTAAGGGTTTTTTTAGGGTTGGCTGTGATCACTTTGCAAAGTTTAAATTTGGTTCTCGCAATGATTCTCGCTGAATATTAGATTCCCCTACTTGGTCAACTAGATATCAACTTCATTTATGCTCATCAATGGTCGATTTGGATGTTGACTTCTTTCTGTTCCTAATTGTACAGGCTTCTAAAGACTGTGTACAGAAGACCCTGAAAAGGCTGGAAGAAAAGATTCATGGGCGGGTATGAGAAACAAACATCTGGTTTTTTATGACTGAAATTATTTTTATTAAAGCAAATGATGATCTACCATTTCATACACTAGCAGTTACACCTCTGTATTCGTCCTCATCTCTTGGTTTCTGTGTCTGCCCTTGTTAGGTGTTGAAGCACCTGCTCTACCTTATGCGCACAGCTGATAAGATTGTGCAAAGAAGAGTTGCCACTACCCTTGCTCACTTCTGTGGTCCAGATGATCAGCGTCTTATCTTTATTGAGAACAATGGTGAGGATTTCCTGGAGCTTTGTATTTGTACTTTGTCTTCTTTGCAAAATATCTGAGATGTATGTTCTAGGGTGCACAATGGAGATTATTCATCTAACATGTGGATGAGCAGGCATGGATGTGCTATTGGAGATGCTAAACGGGTTCGCAAGCCCCAAACATCAACGGGATGGTGCCCTTGCCCTATGTACATTAGCTAGAAAAGCAAATGCTCTATCACCTATCGATGCTGCTCCTCTTCCTCCTACACCCCAGGTTTGTCTTCCCCTTAATATTCAATTTGAGCCGTATTAAGTACTAAGATTTTGAGGTCACGTCTATAGTTAGTGTTTTTCTTAATTGATGCTGAGCCTTTGGATCTTTCTTGATTAAAAGAGGCATGGGATGTGTGTTGCTGAAATCTTGACCTTTTCCTTTGTTTCATGGGGATCAACAGGTTTACCTTGGTGAGCAGTATGTAAACAGCAGCACACTTTCTGACGTGACATTCCTCGTAGAAGGTTGATTTTCTACACACGTATACATCAACAGAGTATTTTGCCGTTTTCCTTTTTCTAGTCCTTTTTAATATTAGTTGCTGATTGCTGATTCACAATTTTCTTCACTTATTTTACCTCGATGGATACTTACTGATCAAGCTGACATTACAGTTCTTTTAGCTTAACAGATAACAGTGATGTATTTTGACCATGTGCTGCATTACATTCTTGGATTCAAGATGATAATTGTCAAGGTGAATGGTTATAATTGAATGAAGAGGTTCATCATAAACTTGCTTCTGATATTTCTGATCATGGGCACTTATTGTCAGTCTTGTTGGGTTGACAGACTCCCCGTTGATATGAAGGAATGTTGTTTTGTGAAAGTTATGTTGCATTGGCTTACATAAATTCACACTAGTCAATAGCTTTGGACACTGCATGGATCTTTCCACGTGATGACTGAAATAGTGACCGAGGTATTGTTTTACTGATGGATGCAGGCAAACGCTTTTATGCCCATCGGATAGCTTTGTTAGCATCCTCTGATGCATTCCGTGCCATGTTTGATGGTGGCTACAGGGTACAGTTACCTTTTAACCTTGAAATCGTTTACCCAGTAGGTTTTCTCTTTTTCACCACAATGGGATTGATATTTCTGCAGTCTCTGGAAATCGTCAATTGTGATGTGAATTTGCGGTATCATGCTTGTATTGACAATTTTTCACATTCAGGAAAAGGAAGCGGTGGATATTGAGATTCCAAACATTAGTTGGAAGGTGTTCGAGCTGATGATGAGGTAGGTGATTAGAGCGCTTTAACTTTGAAAGTTGTTACTAGGAAACTTGGTTTGAAACACCTGCTTTGATTATATACTCACTTTTGAATATATAGTATGGATGGTAAAATAATTTATGTTCAGTGTAAACCTGTGGTTCATAGTTAAGCCTCCAGGTTTCAAGCGTATTGGTCAAATTTCATTCTTGTTTGACCACTTTTGGTGCAATGTCTCAGATTTATATACACAGGAAACGTGGAAGTGTCAACTGATAATGCTCAGGATTTATTGAGGGCTGCTGATCAATACTTGTTAGAAGGATTGAAGCGTTTGTGTGAGTACTCCATAGCTCAGGTACATGTTTCAATGCCAACTTTGCCAGGTACAAAATATTGTATCTACCCTTTTTTTAAAAGTCATATGGATTCAGCTACTACTGTAACACTTATTCAAGTTCTTCTCCGTTCATTATTCAATTAGATCGGCTTTATTTTCTTCTGCAATCTCACTGCTTGTTGTCAAAGAGGCATCAAGTTTCTCAATCATGTGCTGATGTGCAGAACCTGACTCTGGAGACTGTGATGAACGTGTTTGATTTGGCGGAGGCATACCATGCTCTGTCGCTTAGGGATACTTGTGTTTTGTTCATTTTGAAACAACACGAGCAAATGTGTGGCCTGACGGGGTATTTAATTCTGACCTCAAATTTTCTCCCTTTAGTTCCATACATTCATGCCTTCGTTTTTCTGCAACACGTGGAGTTGAGCCTATCTTTCGGGCTTATATTGTGTGTGTTTATGGGGGTCTCACAGATATCCAGGTCTGCTACATCGCATTACTCCTGAGATCCGAGAGTACTTACGACGAATTCTGCGGCCTCAACCTACAGCATTTTAGTGCTTGTATCAATTACTAACCCAGACACAGTGCTCTAAGCTGCTCTGGTAACGTTGAAGTGCTGGACTGTTGGTATGTAGGATTGTCCACCTTTTTTCCTGAAGCACACGGCCAGCAATTGCTGCAACTAGACCGTGCCATATTGTGGTGATTGGTCTGGACTATGCATAAGTATTTCCTCAGAGGGCAACATCTGTATGCATTTTAGCCGGAACAGGGATTGGTGCACCCAGGCAAGCTAAGTGGTGTATCCTGAGCCTATGGATATTTGTAGAATTTGAACTTGTAATCATGTGGATCCTACAGCGTATTCAATTAGCCTTCTCTCTTGGGCCGCTTACTCGTGTATCGTTTTGTCACACTTTTGAAATCTTTACCTTGTCTCTGTCCATTAGGAGAGCCTAAGCAATGGAACCTCCCACCATTGCACCTCACTTCAAGTGAATACTACATGCAGTAAGTGATTGGTGGAATTGGGAGTGAAGGGCGGGGTATTAGGTATTTCAATGAATGAGGATGAGATCAAAGTGGTGGTTAACCCTTAGTGCCCAGGGTACTGTAGCTGAGTGCACTAGATTTCAGTGGATTTTTCCACCATAATTGATGCTATCAGAAATAGAGTGGATTAAATTAGAACATAATTGTACAATTGTATTGTCAAGTGGAGTGGAGACATTTTGTCGAAATTAGAGAATCATGCAATGGTGGAGTTGTAAGATTGTATTATGTCTTTGAACTGTATAATGCACACTCGAAAATGAGACTTCGGAGGTCACAGGCATAATACAATCTTACAACTATAAAAATCTCATTGACCTTAAATGGGAAATTCAACTGTAAGGATAATTTAAAGAAGATTATAGGAATATTCTAAAAGAAAGTTGTTGATTTTTTGTTGATTATGTTGCCATTTTCTAATAGTGTACTTGGGGAGTGTCACTACTTTTCCAAAAAAGTTGATTCTTTGAAGATTGATTTCCACTCTCTTTTGGTTTCAATCCTAATTATTAGCGGGTGTCACAGCTTTTCCAAGAAATTTGATTCTATGAAGATTTAGAATTGTGGAAAGAATTGTGGAGCGAGTTGTGGATATTCTCTACGAAGAAGACCGTGATACCCCTTGAATGTATGAAGAATGAGGATGGCTACAAAATGGGAGGATTTATTGAACCAAATGAGCGTCAGAGGTTGCAACTAGGGGAATTTATTGAGTGAAGTGAGCGCAAGAGGTGAACTGGCCACAAATTGAGCGCAAAAGGTTGCAAAACAGAAACGATGCCCTATCAACCATGCAATGTCCAGTGACTGGGGTGAAAACTTCTCCACGGCTTTTCAATCTTCATGCCCATTTTTCACCTCTAGATGAGAAGAATGAAGTTTCTCAATCCCTTCATACAATGAGTCCACATTTCAAGGAAGAAGTGCCTTGTACGCATTCTCTGAAGATTGAGAATGGGATTGAAGAAAAAGCTAGCCGTGACATCCCCTATTGAATTGCAAACCCTTTTGGTTCAAACTTCCACTATTTTTTTTGTTTTAAACCTTAATACATGCAACCTCCATAAATGTTAACCTTCGGAGTAGGGTTTTTTTAATATTTAAATAGATTAACATTTTAACAAATAGTGATGGAGGAATTTCAAAAATCAACAATTATAAAATAAACTCCTTCAATGCATCATTGAACAGCTGCCAACAAAGAACGAGTTTGAATCCATTAGCAACTGTGAGTTCTTAGGTATTTTGACCTTATCGAGTAATGACTTGTATGCATACACTAATGTACATAAAACTCTTCATTCTTTCAAAGGTTCCCCACCTTTTTAATGGATGTTAAAAATTTGTGGTAAATACTGTATCCTAAAATGAATTAACACTTTATGAAGGTCAGTCTAACAAAGAAAGGGGTATAAAGGAGTCAAATTTTGTTAACAATAGAGTTATCCGTAAAGTTTAGCAAAATATTACTAGAAGAAGAAGACAAGGCAAAATTGGTTTTTTTGCTTCAAAGGCTTAAAAAACAAATCGACTACCTCCAATTTTTTAACCCCTAAACGCTCAAACGACCATTTTTTGGTCGCTGCCCGAATCTCACGGGCTGCCCAGAACAAAAAAAAAATTGAAAAAATAAAAAATATTTTAAAATACTACATCAAGTCTACTTTCCAATGCAATTTGAATTATGGCAATCCGAGTTAAACTCCACCCGGGAGAAATTTTCAAAGTCGATCACCTCAACATTGTATTAGTGTTATAAAATTTGCTATTTGGGGAAAGTAATGATGTTCCCTCCATCATTTCTTTTGCTTTTTTGAAGTTTACAATACATAACCCAACTTTAACTAATCATACTAAATTTTAAACTTTAAAATTGAAAATTATAATTTATACAAATTTTCAAAGGTTAATGATTTTAAATTCATTAAAAAATGATCTAAAGTGATTTTTGGAAGTTTGACCGTACGGATAATTTATAGAGATGATGCTCTAAATTTCGTCTATTGAACCAAACTTCATCAAACATATGGAAGGCACATATTATAACACATCTATGTTTTGTCCAATACCCCTCGGGCTTTTAGGGGTTAACCCCTAAATGCCCAACCATGCATATTTTGCATGATGTACGGATTTGAAGTCCGTTTTCTCATCCATCATGCACTTTTTGCAGTGTGGATTTTTTATTGAAACTTTTATGGAAAGTTAGCTCCGTGCATGTGTGATCCGATTAGAAAGGGGATGATTTGTGAAAATTTTATGCCTCGTTTCATGTTGTAGTGTTCCACCCAAAATTTTGAAGATTTTAGTCTAAAAGTGCTCTTGAAAAAGTCAACTACTAAAATTAAGTAACCAAAAAATTTCCAAAAATCACTACACTTAGAGTATTACATTTCAACCCATCCCAACATATTTCATTATTAGATTGTCAATATCTTATTCGTAATCATATTACAAAAGAGTGTTAAATTTTAAGTTTGAAATTGAATACACAAATATTGGTGATAGCAATCGCAAATGTAATTGTATGGATAGAATCTAAAATGCATTATGTACAACTTTTATTCATTCATCAACTTGAAAATATCCCTCTTAGTTGCATTTTATAATGCATCTTTGGAAAACTGCCAAATCTGAAAAGGGTGAGAACGTTTAGGGGTTAAGACCATTAAGGTTGCATTACGTTGTCAAAGAGATCTGATCCTACCACCTCTTTGATGCAAGAGAAGCTCCCCAAACCTCTCTTAACCCCTAAACATCCAACCGTCCAGAATGTGGACGATGGACAGAAGCAAACACAGATTTCTCATCCATCATTGATTTTTTGCAGTGTGGAATTTTTATTCTATATTTTATGAGAAGTTAGGTTCATGCATGTGTGATCCGATTAGAAAGGGGATGATTTGTGAAATTTCTATGTCTCATTTCATGTTGTAGTGATTCACCCAAAATTTGGAAGATTTCAGTGTAAAAGTGATCTTAAAAAAGTCAACTCATAAAATTAAGCAAACAAAAAATCTCCAAAAATCACTACACTTAGAGTATTACATTTCAACCAATCACAACAAATTTCATGTACAAATTGTCAATATCTTATTTGTAATCAAATTACAAAAGAATTTTCAATTTCAAGTTTCAAAATTCATACAAAAATATTGGTGATAGCAATCGCAGATCCAACCGTATGGATAGAATCTAAAATTTATAATGTACAACTTTTATTCATACATCAAGTTCAAAATATCCCTCTGCGTTGCATTTTATGATGCATCTTTGCAAAACTGCCAAATTTGGAGAGGGGTGAGGACGTTTAGGGGTTAACCCCTAAAAAATAGAGGGCAATAGAGCAAAACTAAGATGTATTATAAAATGTGACTACTATAACTTTGATGAAGTTTATCCGAATAAATAAAATGAAAAACATGATGTTTGAAAATTATCCACAATCAAATTTCCAAAAATAAGTTTGGATCTTAATTTAATGAATAGGGAAGCAATTAATTTTTAAATTCACTAAAAATACATTTTACATCTTTAGAACTCAAATTTGGTACTAATGGTTGGAATTGTATTAGTTTCATTCAAGAACCAAAAAAGGCAAAAGAATTGATGAAAAGAACAACATTACTTTTTCCAAATTGTAAATTTTGTAACACTATGTAATGTAGAGGTGTAACTTATGTCCGAAGCAATGTTGAATCCGCACTAAATATTTAGAAGCTAAATGTGTACGATGTTGTGCATATTTTTTTTCAATAATAGTTTTTATTTCTATGAATTTTCAAAATGGTCTACCCTAAAAATACAAAACCACCTCTAAATGGTAGGGGGGGCATGAGCATCGTAAAAATGTCCTATAAGCATTAAAAGTCAATTTTAGAGTAGCAACCACAAACTATTCCAATTACATCCAAAGAATCTACTTCATTGCCTAAGCTTAATTGCTTCCTTCAATGCCTTAATTACTTAATTTGTGAGGTATTTGAAGTTGAGTTGTGAGGTTTAGATGTGTGCAATTGTATACCGGTACCACATTTGTTGGGCAAAAGAAAAGTCATTACGAAGTGATCTGCTATCAAAACAGTGATGCACAAAACACCAAAATGTTGCAAATACCTCAAAATACACTAAGTACTTACAAATATAAAACATGTAATATGGGATATTTCTTGTGTTTGGAAGCTTGCTATCTTGTTTTATTTTTTTGGATTGTGTTCTTTTATTAATGTTCCATTAGTGTATGTATTCCGATCTTGATCAATGTACCAACTCCTCTCATATTTTAACGCATAATTTTTTGTCCTAAACAATATATGGATAAGTCACTCTCACTTATAAAATTCACAATAATTATGCGTGAGTCCGTTCTTGATATGAAAGATTGCAATGGGAAGATATTAGCCCATAAGCGTCCACACTACAATTACTTGGTCAAAACTCATCAATTCCTCACATTTTGAATTATATTATATCTTTATGGTATTCTTCTCATATAATTTATTGTTAAGCCAATTTACCTTGATTTCTGCATAATTATTTAAATAAAAACGAATTTTATAATATTTTTCAAAATTCACTTTTTGTAAAAATCATAGTAATTACAAAATGCTTAAAATAGGGTGGATTGTTTTAGAGAAAATGTAAATAATAGTGATGAAAATAAGGTGTAGGTGGCATGCTTTTTGAGCTCATATAAAAAAATTAAATAGAGAAGTGACATGACACTCTCTAATTGATAATTAAGGTTTGAACCAAAAGATCCAGTGAAAGTTTAAACCAAAACATCTAGTGGAAGTTTAATCTTGAAGGTCCAGAAAGCTCGTTCCGACCAATATAATACATTAGTATTTTGTTGTATTTAGAATGGTTCCTCACCTCCAATGGTATGAAATCAAGAGTAAAGTTGAAATTCATGCCACCATGGTTCTAATGAGCTCTTTGCGTCACAATTTGGAGCTTTTTACTTACAAGAAATGTCAAATACACACTAAAAATCTATTATCCCCAAGTTGGGACCTTTTAACGCTTAAAAGTCCTTCGAGGTCCTTCTCTACAATCTGTATTTAGCCTTCTAATTGTTCAATTTTGATTTAATATGTGAATTGTGAGATATTGTTATATACATATTATCATGATTATTTATTTTACTTTGTATTGAAAAGTATTTGGTCATTGTTGTTTTGATAAAATATCGCCGAATGCAAAATATACTATATACGGCCACAAAGGACTTTCGGGTTGTTCAAAGGTTAACCTTTTAGTGCTCAAGTGACCATTCTGTAGTCACTGATGCATCGGAAACGCGAACAATGGAAAATCTGTGAAGAATTAGATTTTGGATTGTGAAGTTCAGATGTAGAGATTTATACTGTACACATTTTTCAATTTGGAGTTAGATAACTATCAAAATTCTTATGAAGAGAACGCAAAAAGTATTGCAAATACTTGAAAATACAATAAATACTTACAAATACAACACATGTACTATGCGATATTTTTTGTGTTTGGAGGTTTCTTATATCTTGTTTCATTTTTATTGATTATGTTCTCTTGTTCATGTTCCATTACTATTGTATGTATTTGGATCTTGATCAATGTATCAACTCCTTTCATGTTTTAACGTATAAATTTTTGTCCTAAACCGTACATGGATAAGTCACTCTCATTTTTAAAATTCACAATAATTATGTGTGAGTCCAATCTTGGCATGAAAGATTGCAATGGAGAGGTGTTGACATAGGTCATTGTTGAACATCTTCACTCTCATTTTAGAAAATTTAACCCAAATTCTATTTAACTTTAAAGTCACACACCCTCCAAGATCTCATTTATGAGAGTGCATTATATGGTTCAAAAATATACTTTGATCTTCCAATCCAACGGTCCGATGTTACCAAGGTTTAACCAACACTTGTTTGATTAAGCTATGCCTCCATTTATATGCTTTTATATTATTAAATAGTATCCCTAATTGTGAACATAGAGAGTCTAACCCCTAACTGCCCATGCATCCATTTTTTGGACGATGTACAAATTTCATTGACTATTTCTCATCCGTCATGCACTTTTTGTGGTGTGGATTTTTTACTATATATTTTATGGAAAGTTAGCTTCATGTATGTGTTATCCGATAAGAAAGAGGATGATTTGTGAAATTTTAATGCCTCATTTCATGTCGCATTGATTCACCAAAATTTTCTAAAATCTTAGTTCAAAAGTGTTCAAAAGTGCTTTTGAAAAAGTCAACTCATAAAATTAAGCAACCAAAAAATCTCCAAAAATCACAACACTTAGAGTATTACATTTCAACCCATCTTAATAAATTTCATCTACAAATTGTTAATATATTGTTCTTAATCGAATTACAAAATAATTTTGAATTTTAAGTTTCAAAATTTATACAAAATATTGGTGATAGGAATCATAGATCTAACCACATGGATAGAATCAAAAATTCATAATGCACAACTTTCATTCATACATCAAGTTCAAAATATCCCTCTTAGTTGCATTTTATAATGCATCTTTGCAAAACTGCCAAATCTAGAGAGGGCTGTGGGCATTTAGGGGTTAAAAAAAAGAAACCGCCCAAAAAACTGTGGTTCCTCCAGAACCACCCTAACAAAATAGAGTAGTTCAAAAAGTCCCCCTTTTGGAACTAGATCAAATCAGAACATCTTTTCATGCAACTCAATTTTCAACTTCTACAATAGGTTGTATAACTGGTAGCTGGTGGTTCTCCCTTCAAGAGCCATGCTTGAAACTTCGGTTCCTTCCAATTTTGTAAGTCCCCATAGTAATTAAGTTGTTAGAAGTTGACATTGCCGATGGTCATAACTATGCTCATGAAGACACTTGAGTTAACCGAAAAGAAGCGCATCTAACCTCCCTTTTTGCTCTACTTCTAACCTCTCTATTGAACTATACTTGGGTTGAATAGTGTCATATCATAGATCGTCCCCTTGTGGGCATGGGCTTGGAGCTTTAGTGGAAGGTATGGGAATCATAGCGAGGTGTGGAGAATAATGACAGTGCCTTGCTTTAGATTGTCTCCCAACTCATCATAGACTAGTTTTTGGTCTATTTATATTTCAATATGAGTTCAAGAGGAATTCAACACGAGTTTGCCAAAACTTTCCTCTTTGGGTTGACTTTTCGGTTAACCCTTGAACAGCCCGAAAGCCCCTTGCGGCCGTATATATTGGTGGCATTCGATCAAAATAACAATGACCAAACACTTTGCAGTACAAAGTAAATTAATAATCATGATAATATGTATATAACAATATATCACAATTCATATATTAAACCACAATAATTGAACAATTATTAGGCTAAATACGGGTTGTAGAGAGGAACCCTAAGGACCTTTTAACCTCTAAACGTCCCAACGTCCAGAAACTGGATCACGAACAGATTAAAAGCCTTGCAACTTTCTCATAACCTCGGATGACTTTCATCCAAGTCACTTCTGTAAGCATATTAAATTCTCTACCAATTACAATAAATCTCTTGCAATGGGGAGCTGTTGACAATATTGGAGAGGCCTCTAACTACAAGTATGTCAAATTTGTTGGGTAGATTTTATGCTTGCAATGGTCCTCTCATGTACACCTCATGTACATCTGAGCCATGCTAATATCTACTTTTAACGCTAGCATCTACACCTGTTCAAAGGGTTGGTACGTTTAGAGATTAAGGATTAACCCCTAACTGCCTGAGCGTCCATTTTTTGGACAATGTACAAATTTCATCCATAATTTCTCATCCATCATGCATTTTTTGCAATGTGGAATTTTTTCTGTAGATTCTATGGGAAGTTAGCTTCATGCACATGTGATCTGATTAGAAAGGGGATGATTTGTGAAATTTTTATGCCTCATTTCATGTTGTAGTGATTCACCTAAAATTTTGAAGATTTCAGTGTTAAAATGCTCTAAAAAAAAGTCAACTCATAAAATTAAGCAACGAAAAAATCTCCAAAAATCACTACAGTTAGAGTATTACATTTCAACCAATCACAAAGAATTTCATCCGCAGATTGTCAATATCTTATTCGTAATTGAATTACAAAATAATTTTGAATTTCACGTTTTCAAATTTTATACAAAATTATTGGTAACAACAATCATAGATCTAACCGTATGGATAGAATGTAAAATTCATAACGTACAACTTTTATTCATATATCAAGTTCAAAATACCCCTCTAGGTTGCATTTTATAATGCATCTTTGCAAAACTGCCGAATTTGGAGAGGGCTCTAGGCATTTAGGGCCTCTTTACACTAGAGGCGAGAAGCCGTGAGGAGAGAAATTTCAGCCAATGGGAGGCCTAGAAACCGAGAAGGCCAATTTCTCATTGGCTGAAATTTCTCTCCTCATGGCTTCTCGCCTCTACACTAAATAATGTATTTAGTGTGAGATAATTATAAGATTTGAAAATGTTATAGATTTTTACTCTCGACAAATTTTTTTACCAAAGACATTGATTCCAATACTATTGAAAGATCCCCATCTTGACCAATATAGAGGGTAAAAAAATTGGTCAACAATAAAAACTTACAACATGTTTATGTAAATTAGTGTATCTCACACTAAATACACTATTTAGAGTAGTGTATAGGGGTTAACTCTAGTGACCCTGGATAAAATGGGGACTTCATGAACTGCTCTATTATGTTATGTAAGGGTTTGAAATTGCTCCGTCGGTCGGTGGGTCGGTTGGTCCGAGGGTTCACCAGAGTTGTTCATTCTCCGTCAACTTGGGCTCCCTCTTGCTCTTGTGCTTCGTCCTCAAGGAGCCCAAGCCCCATTACACCTTCCTCTTCTTCCCCTTCCTTGTCTTGTCTTCTCGCCATAGCCGACCTTCCTTCACACAGATCCCACCCACTTGCCTTCATCGTCGTCGTCCCCATCACCATGCCCTCGTCCCACGCCATCATCGCCACCGCCATCGCCACCACTTGCCTTGTTGTTGCCGCGCCACCTCCTCTTCTTCACTCCGGTACCTCCCAATTCCGCATCATCTCTTCCCCTCTTTAGGGTTTCGCCTCCCTCGTTCGCCTCTTCCCCGCCTCCTCTGCCGCTGCGGCAGTTTAGTTTTTTTCTCTCTTGTTGTTGTTGTTGGTTTGTGGTTTGTGGCTGCGTGATTTTACTGTGTTTGGGGTTTCATGGTTCAGGTTAGGGTTTCGCGATGAGGAGGTAGGGTAGTCGCGGCAGGGGATGAATGAGGAGAGACAGTATGGCGCGGACTCCGATGGCGTGTACGGGTGCTGGTAATTCGAACACGCGGTCGCGGTGTGTGACGGAGACGGTGAATGGCTCGCATCATTTCACAATTAATGGATACTCCCTGGCCAAGGGGATGGGGGTAGGGAAGTACATAGCCAGCGAGTGCTTTACGGTGGGCGGGTACCAGTGGGCGATTTACTTCTACCCGGACGGGAAGAATGCGGAAGACAGCTCGTTGTACGTGTCGGTGTTCATAGCATTGGCCAGTGAGGGCACCGATGTCCGCGCGCTCTTCGAGTTGACGCTCCTGGATCAGAGCGGCAAGGGAAAGCACAAGGTGCACAGCCATTTCGATCGTTCGCTCGAGAGCGGCCCGTATACACTAAAGTACCGGGGCAGCATGTGGGGTTACAAACGATTCTTCCGGCGGGCCGTTCTGGAGACCTCGGATTTCCTCAAGAACGATAGCTTGGCAATTACATGTACCGTGGGCGTGGTGGTGTCTTCCACGCAAGGGCCCCGCCTGTACTCTATCCCGGTACCCGACCCGGACTTGGGCCAGCATTTCGGTGCTCTGCTTGATAGCGGCGACAGCTGCGATGTCACATTTGACGTGGACGGGGAATTGTTTCACGCCCACAAGCTCGTGTTGGCGGCCCGCTCGCCTGTATTTAAAGCGCTCCTATTTGGGCCTATGCGTGACCGGAATAGTGGCAATATCGAAATCAAGGATATCGAACATATGGTAACACACACACGCACCCCCTTTTCATATGGCTTTGCTTTTGAATTTCAAAGCTCTGTCCAGTTGTATCCGGATTGTCTTCTCAGATTGTGGAACAGATTTACAGAGTTAGTTAATTCATTATATTACTTTGTATTGCGTGATTCTCTCGCCCCAGGCGTTTTACTTAGAACTCTCGGCTTAGCAGATTACTTGATTTGTCGTGGAGCGAATTTGTACATTGTCTACATAGGTCAGAAAAATAGCCCATTTTGGTTGTGTCTCTCTGTGTGTCCCAAACCTGTAGATTTCGTGTACCCTAGGAGGTAAGACAGAAACCCTTTCATTGTGAGTTTGTCCATAAGTATTTCAAAGCTCTGTCCATGTGTATCTGGATTGTCTTCTCAGATTGCTGGCACAGCTTTACAGATTTAGGTAATTCATTTTATTACTTTGTTGGAATTTTTAAGGAAGGGCTGTTGTGAGCGAATGATTGTATTGCGTTATTACTTACAACTCTCAGTTTAGCAGATGATTTAATTTGTCGTGGAGCAAATTTGTGCATTGTCTCTACATAGGTCAGAAAAATAGCCGATTTGGTTTTTTCTGCGCTGTGTCTCTCTGTAGACTTCGTGTACCCTAAGAGGGGCTGAGTTTTGTAATAGTGTCGTGAATTCTCAGCCGGGTTTGATTAACCTTGAAGGATCAGCAATTTTCGTTTATTGTTAAATTTCAAAATAACTACGGTCCTGGTGGGTCAATTATTACGTCGGTTCTGTAAGGGGTAAGCTGCCAGTAAGAAGATCTATAGTGAATTGACGCTTCCAGGGTTATGTTATTGTGTTTGTAGGACCCCGGTTTATTGGTAGTTAATGAATATCAAGGCAAGTTAATTATATTGCACTTTGATGTGTACTAGATTTATATAGACTGGATGTGCCATTGCTGTAGATAGATTTCAGAAATCTGTCACCACTAAATTAATGCTCGTAGGGTTTGTCAAGCTCTATTTTATTTAAGGTCAAGTTGAAGGGGTCGAGAGCAGGAAGGGTGTTCGTTTGTTTGTTTTCAACAGTGAGTGTGTGTGTTTTTGAACAGGTGTTCAAGACCTTGCTGCACTTCGTTTATCGAGATTCTTTACCTGATACGAAAGAGCTGGTTGGATCACCATCATCATCAACGCTGTTAGCCCAACACCTTTTGGCGGCAGCGGATAGGTTTGCTCTGGATCGACTACGTCTATTATGCGAGTCTAAGTTATGCGAGAATGTCAGTGTAGATACAGTGGCGACGACTCTGGCGCTTGCAGAGCAGCACCATGCTGCAGAGCTCAAGGCGGTGTGCTTGAAGTTTGCGGCCTCGAACCTAGCAGCCGTGATGCACTCTGAGGGATTCGAGTACCTCCGGGATAGTTGTCCCACTCTCCAGTCGGAGCTTCTGAAAACAGTGGCTGGTGTGTATGAAGAAGGCGGGGGCACAGGGGTAGTTTCCAACCGGAATCGGAGTGTGTGGGGTCAGTTATCTGGGGATGGCACCGACGCTGGCGGTAGGCGAGTGAGACCCAGGACCTAGGATACGTGGCTTCGATCCATCGGCATAAGCAGAACGAATCAGCTCTGGTATTATTCTTCACTTGAGAGAGCCGCATTGATTCACACTTGCAGTCGAAGGCTATGAAGAAGTTTCACTGTGTCAAAGTGATCTCGGTGATCGATCTGGGTACGTAGGAATCAACAACTAGAGACTCAGTTCATTGGCTTGGCTTTTACCTTTCTTCTCGTACTAGATCAATGTGGAAGGTCTTTTACCAGCTTAGTGACGGTCTGGAAGAGCACTGTCTTCAAGATCCAAAGATTGCTCGGGGTTTTATTTGAAGTAAGCTGTATGGATTTTCACATGGATTCAAGTTGATTTTGTCATTCTCATCACCATCTTGGATTTTGAAGTATATAATTTTACTCATTACTCACACGCAAGCTTCTGTATCAGTAGTTACAACATGATAGTCTCTCGGTATTTTTTTTGTATAACGCTGTCATTATTTTATTCTGCAATTTATATCTGTCTCTGAACTGGAGGGGCGGGGTTGCAGTTACAAATTTGAGGTGTTTTGCGCTGTAATTTTTAACCCAGGTGACCAACTTGTGGTCTTTTATTTTTTGGTTTGTTGGTAAGGGCCGCTTTACACTGAAGGAGTCGGGCCTGTCGTTCTTGGGCCCAATGCAACAAAAAAAATAAAAAAAAATAGTATAACAAAAAAGAAAAGAATAGTATGTACCTACATTTTTAGAATGTAAATTACTTCTATATTTGAGGTTGGAGTTGAAAATTACTCCTTTCTTTCTAAATTATATTTTGAGGTTAAAGTTGAAAATTACTCTCTTTCTAAATTAGGGAAGGATGTTTTAAGTGTTAAAATCACCTGTAGTATACCGGTACAATGGGAGGATCTAGAGAATTCCTTTACAATTATGTTGAAAAAAGAATCATGAAATTGGATCACCCTTAGTCCACAAATAAGCATTACTCCTTAGCCCACAAATATTAAGCTTCCTGTACCTTGAAAATAGATGACTTAATTAGTCCAATGGTGTGGACCTTCAGCCAAGAGTAGTAGTTTGAGCAAACAAGAAGCTTAATGTGGGGGGACATATTCACAAGGCGTTGAAGTAGCTTAACCCTTTAGTGTGTAAGGAGTCCTGTGGGCCATGTTTGATTGTTTTACAGTTAAACGTTGATTTTCACCTAGTTCCTATTTTCAAATGAAAACTATCTCAACTAGGAAAGTGTGGGAGGTATCTTCTACTTTCTAGTCTAGTTTGCTATTCTTCAAAATTGTTAAAATCACGTTGTTTATAACACTTTAAAGCTTAGAACCCTAAAATTCCAATATACAGTGCTGAAAAAGTTTTTCATTTGAATTTCTTTTTATGAAAGCTCGAGAACCATGCCATCTACATCGTGTTGTTCATCACTATTGTTTACATTTTTCCTAAAAAAATTCATACTATTTTAGATATTTTTGTAATTACTATGACTATTACAAGAGAATGTTTTTGAAAAATATTATAAAATAAAAATTTATTAAAAATAGTGTAACAAAGAAAATAGTGTAAATCGGTTATAAAATAATTAATTGAGAAAAGTACCAAAAAATATAATATATTTTAAAATGTGAGAAATTGATGAGGTTTGACCGGATAATTGTAGTGTGAACGGTTAAGGGTTAATATGGGACAAAGGGAATAATGGTTAATGTACTAAAGAAATGTATACATAGTTGGAAAAGAATTAACCTGGAAAAAAAACAATTGGAATATAAATGATCACTACAACAAAAGGAAGATTGTGAAGATTTGTGATTTGTAAAGAGCCAAAGGTTAAGGAAGTGGTGTATACCAATATAGTGTATACACCACTTCCTTTACAACTATGGTATGGCAATTATCAATCTATTAAGAATTTGTTGTTTTTTAAAATTAGTAATGAGTAAATGTATATGAGTACTATATACGACTGTATTGGAGCATATTCCTATAATACTTTGGTTTACAAATATGTGCTTTAGTCTTGATTTATTGAAGTTATATATTGTACAATTCATGTATTAAAGGAGGGGGAATATATGAAAATGTAACGAATGATCTCTAAAATTTTGGAAGAATTCAAGAAAAAATTGTAGTCATGCATAGTATCATGGTATTAATACGTGTGTCTAGTTTTGCGTCCAAGTAGAACTTGATAAGGAAAAACATTACAAAAAATTGAAAATGCTTGGGAACAAATGAAAAAGAAAAAGAAACAAGGGTTCAATACATGCAACATGTTTGTACATCACATCTATACATAAACCCCTAAATGTCAAATCGTTCAGTTTTTGGATGTTTAACAAATTCAAACTCGCCCTACGTTCTTATCAATACTTGGATGAAAGTCATCCGATTTTTTGGAGATACTTCACCAAGTTGTTATCCTATCTAATGGTTGGATTTAGTGATATTTGAGTACATATTTTTCTAAAATCACAAATGTAAAAGTATGTCAAGTTGTTAACCAAGCCAAAATTGCATTGACTGTAGTTCAAAAGTGACTTTGCAAAAATGAGGTCATAGATTTAAGGAACACAAAAATTTCAAAAAATCACCACATTTAAGAATATCTCCTTTCAAATTCATTCCAACAAAGTTTACTCAAAAAATATTAATTTTTTTTCTGTAATAAAATTTAGAAGGAATTTTCAATTTTAACTTTCAAAATTTATAAAAAAATATTGGTGATAGTATTGGTGAATCGAATTGTACGGATGGAATGTAAAATTCAAAATCTAGAACTTTCATTTGTATATCAATTCCAAAATTTTAAAAAATATATTACTTTATGATGACTTTTCTCAAATCATAAATTCTAGGGACACCTGGGACACTTAGGGGTTAATATTGGTTTTGTTTTTTCTTTTTCTTTTTTTTTTGTTACGTTGAGATCTTCCCAACCGTGCACCCCCAAGTTGCATTCTTGGTACCATCAGAAAGCTCTCGACAAGGAGGGGTGCACAAAGGTTTGTTTTGTTGCATTCGGACCTACGATGTGAAAATTATGGATTCTTAATTGAATTTTGTCACAATAAATTGAATTTAGTTATGAAAAATGGAAGGGGGGGGGGGGGGGGGGTTGATGTCATTCTTGTCATTGTCGAAAAGCTCTTGACAAGTAAGGGTGCACTAAAGTTATTTCGTAGCTTTTGTACCTATGGTGTGAAAATTATGAATTTTCAATTGAATTTCGTCATCATAAATTGAATTAAATTATAGATACAACAAAACAAAAGCAGAAGTACACGGAACACGGGGAACACATTGGAACACGGGAAGCACGGAAATACAAGGAACACGGGGAACATTTGGGCCGATGGCACATGGCCACACTAGTACTCATAAATATATGTTATAATTTCCAAATTGAATCAATGGATCTGGGTTATTTTTGAACATGTTGATTGAAGATAAGTAGTTTTTAATTTTGTATGGTTAGATTCTTTATTTAGCCTTTGATGACATCAATAGAAGAGCAACAATGGACAAGGGTATGAAAAATTCATTTTGTTGAAAACATATATGGACACTAAAGGATTAACTTGCATTTTTTACAATCACTAAGTAGACTGCAAGGTTGAGAATTGATTCTGAAATAATAGAAAAGCATAAATTTCACTAAAGTGCACTACAAAATACTAAAATATTTCAAATTTTCATGTTTGGGGATACTAAAAGTTACTATAATATACCATACTCTATGTTTTAAACATTTTCCATTGATAAACATAAATAATCCATTTAAAAATAAATAAATATTAGAATTGGTTTTAATTATACATCATTTTGGTAGAAAAAGTTCCAATACTTAACTCTTAATCAAACTTCATTGTGTTTAGTGAATGGTTGGAAGTTCATGTAACATAGCATGGTATAAGGTCATAAACACCTTTATAAATAATATAGGGCCATAAAAAATACTAGATGTTGTATTTTTTATATAAAAAATGGGGTAAAACCCTAATGTATAGGGGAAAATGTATAAGATGATTCCTTGGATGAATAATAGTTTAATGTAAAACATAGAAAGAATGAAAATTAGTAGGTATTCCATCATTTCATTGGATGTAGTTGTGTGTTTTCCAATGTTGAAGTTGTTCCGTTAGCATAAATCCATACCTTTTGTGAATGTGGCCAAATCTCTTCTTGGGTTTTACATGTTGTTCTGTTCATTTTCTATACATTTTTCAGTAGATAGTAAGCTTACTGCATTTGTATGTTATTTTGCATCACTAAGTCTTGGGAACTTAAGGCTGAAAAAAATACATAACTACTGTAAAGGCCCATAAATTAACTTCAATTTGGTATTATAAAAAACGATAGGATATTAAGTGCTAGAAATAGATTTCACAATAGGGTACATATTAATCAGAATTTGAAGGTAAATACCCCTCTAAAAATACCCATCTGTCACACTTAGGTTCCAATCTACACACTAAGTGGCCGCCCCGTGATGAGCAACAAACCATAAGATGCTTCAGCTTAATAAAGTAAGAGTAAATGCTGGAAAAAATCAAAATGAAACATCGGAAAATACAATCCCGCCATGGCTACTCATGTGCACATGTACCACACAACAATGCTAATGCAATGCAAAACTTTGCCCTGACATGCTACTAGCATAAAACCACCCACACGATGCACCCCACCTATCCATAATCATACAAATCATAGAACTCACATATTGTTTATGACAGATTCTCATGTGAAAGCATAACAACTAAAGTAATGATATATGCAAGGATGGAAAACATAGAAAACTAAAGATGGAATATAGCTCCATACTTTAATTATTGTTAGAGTACACGGTGCAATATACAAAAGTATCAAACACATTCTCAATGAACAACTACATTTCAAGGTCAATTTAAGGCTAATCAACAAAACACTAGAAGGTATACACACAAATGCTATGAATTATCTACAACACATTATACTCACCAAAAGACGCATAGAAAAAGAAAACCATTGCCAATAATCCCCTAAAATAAAAAAATCAACATAAACTATCACAAATCTAGTTCATAATAGAGACAATGCCAAATGGCTTAAATTCAAAGGCCACTCAACAATCAAACTTGGACCTCCTAATACAAACTCCTCAACTTTTTGCAAACATACTCCAACTTAGAAGACTAACCATTCAAAACAAAACTCCCTTCATAACATAAAACCACTAGAGAAACTTAATACAATCTAGAAACTAAAAGCTTTTACTCTATACAGGCTTATTAATTGTTATTTATTACTTATTTTGTAATCATAGAGTCTACCATCGAAAGAGGGCATCAAGGGTAGCACGCATGAACTTGGTCCTGGTGGCCAAGTTGGTAGCACTACCTCTAATAGATTCTTCATTTACATTAGTCCCTTAGGCTAAATTACTCTCTCTATTGTTACTTGTGTATCTTAGTTTTTAGGCAACCAAACATTTGCTAACAAAAATATTATTTTTAAAACTATAAATAGATTTTGGAAAAACCATAATTTTGGAATATTTAAACATTTAAAAAATTAACATGTAATTTCCAATTTTTTTGATAATTCTAAAATTAATATAATTTTTGCCTAATCAATCTTGGAACTATAATTGTAGCTTAGAATAATATTGTTGAATATCTTGTATGTCGAAGATGTACCAAAAAAAAGTTAAAAATAACATTGAAGTTTTTTATAATGTATCAAACATGATCATGATGTATAACATTCATTTGAACCATTATAGCCTTAAAAATGGATGATTATCATATTTGGTAGTTAAATTGTTGACAATGAAAAGATAGAAGACAATTCAAAGAAATTATTCAAGTAGAGTGATAACAAAATACATATTTGGGAAATAATTATTTCACTATATTGTGCATATAGTTGTAAAATTCTATAAACAAGATTTTATTTATCAAGATTGCAAAAAAATGTTTTGTTCTAAATTCAACAAAGAGATCTCCCATTACACAAAGATGTAGAATAAATAACAAATGTAATAAGTCCAATTAGAAATGATGCTTCATCATGCCTCGATAAATCTTGTTATGTAGAAGTAAGATTAGTACTTGGGTGATGGCCTGATATGGGTACCCCTTCCAAAAATAGTGTGATTTTCGAGCAATATCTTTTTGGTAAGAAAAAAGCATTGGAAAATTACAAAAATTAGAGGGTGTTATAGACACCATGGCTGCAACTATATACATGGTCTTAAAGACGGAATTTCTAGCACACATAAAATGAGTTAAACATAAGTCACACTATGGGAGACGTGTACAAGTGATACCCATAATCAGGCCATTCCCAACTTCTATTTTTTCTGGATCAATGTGTAAATTGAAAAGAACGAACTTGAATTTAATTTTTTTGACAGTTATTTTTTACTTTTGATACTTTAACCCCTAAAGGACCGAAGTGTTTTCCCTCCAAAAACACTCCAATGCTGCATTTTTTACTCCCCCGTGAAAAAACCCCAAAAAAATGTTATTTTTTACCTTCTAACCTTAAGATCTTGTGCTAAACTACTTGAAAAACATACACAACAAATTTTGTTGATTTTGACTGCACGGATTGCAAAATAATTGCATTTGATGGAAAAAAACACCCTAAAAGAACACATGCCCGAAAATTTCAGATCCGTTTGATCATGGCTGCATCAAAAAAGCCTCACTACCAAAACTTGTTGCACTTTACTTTCACATTCTATATGATGTTATTTAGTTGTGTACCAATTTTCGTTGCGTTTGGAGATGTTTAGGATGTTGAAAAACACCATGCACTTGTTGGGGGTTTAAAAGTTCAGAAAAAACTCTTTGTTTTTGGAATTGCAATATTTTCAACTTTCTTTATTTAAAATACAAATCCGAGCAGTGAAACATAAGTACATTCCACCCTCTATAGAATGGCAAAAATAAATGAAAAATAAAATAAATCTCCAAGTTTTAAAAGACATGTAGCACATTTTCTAAGAATTTTTTGGGTTACGGGGGAAATAAAGGGTGGAGGAAGGGAATTGCAGTGCCAACCCATTCCAATGTTCATGACCCTACTAACTCTCAATGTGGACTGCCACGTGGCAATCCCTCATTGGATGATTCTTATTTATTATTGATTATTTGCTTTTTTATTTAAAAAAATGATTTTAATTCTTTATTTTTAAAATAATATTTTTTAATTATAACAATTGAAATTTTAGTTTAAAATAATTATTTTTATTTATAAAAAATTAATTATAAAATTATAAAAATATCACTTTTTAATTTTTCTAATGAGATTGGAAAATGGGGTGGTCTTTTGCCCCCCCCTCTAAAATTCAATTATTTCTCTACTGCCCCGCTGCCCTTTCTCCCAAAAAAACACATTTCCTCTCATAACTTCCACATACGGTGTCAGAACTCAAAAAAAAAAAAAAAAATCCCCATTTTCGTCGCACATTGGGGAATCCACTATTAAATTTCCTTCAAAATTTGATTAAAAATGTGTTCACCGGAACCTACCCGGTTTTCTAATTATTAGGACACTTGGTCCTTTAGGGGTTAAATTCAAGGTTGTTTTTTACTTTTTGATGGTCTTTTAAAAGTCTCTTTTGGTTTGGATACCTAAAGTAAAAGGTTTTTTAACCTTTTGGAAGTCTTCTAATAGTTTTTTTTATAACTTCTTTTACTTTGATACTTAAAATAAAAATAGGAAGAAACAAATTAAAGCATAACTAGAATGCCACATGTTGAAAAAGGTGAAAACCATACTAATAATTATGTAGAAAACATTGGTTGTTTACCACTAGAATCGAGTTTAATACCACGGGTGTCGACTATATCTTTAAACCGAGTGGATTCAAATATTGGTCATACTTGGGTCTTCCAAGAACAAAAAATGGGTAATATTATACTTCGACATGGTTACAGTGCTGGTTCCAATAGTATTAATCACCAAGAAAAAAACCATTTGGATCATCTTATTGACAATAACAATGATGACAACAATTCACAGATTGAATCGAATGAAGAATATTTTTTTAGAGACTGAGTCTTTGTCTTTGTCACAGACAATCTCTGAATCTTTGCCTTCATTAGCCACAACATCTGAATCTTCTTCTTCATTAGATTCAGAGACTGACTCTAGTAGTGAGACCGATGATGATGATGATGATGATGTTGATAATGATGATAGAGATAATTTTTATCACACTTTTTTCCAAAGTTTTCAGCAAGAAGAGTTGGAACTCTTGGAAGTTGCTATAGCTAGAGTAGCCTATAATTTGAATCATTTTCATGATATATACTCAAACAACATGTTGTATGAAGAACCAATTGCAAATGGAGAAAGAATACATACTACAAGCAAAGGCCTCGCTCCCCAACATGCTTTACTACAACAACTTACATATGCATATGATTCTAAAGCCAATTCATCAAATAGCATGTGTGTCATATGTCAAGTTGAATTTGAAGACGGAGAGAAACTCATGAGGTTGCCTTGTAAACATCAATATCACTCCGATTGCATTCCAAAAGTGGTTGCAATGTAGCAAGGTTTGCCCAATTTGCAAAGCTAAAGTTGATATTTAAAAAAAAGTAAAATTGCAATTTTTATGATTTATTGAAAAGAAAATCATGTGCAAATCATTGTGTTATATAAAGCTTAAAGTAATATGATTTGTAAATAGAAAATAGAAATATTAGTGATAAATGTAATGGAGTGTAAGTAGAATACTTATCAAGTTTACATCAACAGTATTCAAACTGAAAAATATTACTTTAACGAATTATAAGAATTTGGGCTTGAAAGTGCCATAAAAATTGCATCATTGATGATTTTTGATAAATTTTAGTTGAAATAGAAAGTAAATTGTTGAAGCTGCTTTTTATAATCAAACTTATTTTCATTTAAATAAATATAAACTAGGCAAAAATCAAATTTGACCAAGAAATAACCAGCTTTGGATTTAGGATGTTCAAGGATCCAAATTCTAAGCTACTTTTCTTTGTTTTTGAGGTGTTTGAATACATAAATGAAAGGGTAAGGGAAAAAAATTCTTAAAATTTCAATTCTTAATTTTAAAAATAAATTCACAACTCACTTTGCGTTCAATCATGAGAGTGAAGCAATGACCAATGTTGAGAACAACATTACTCTCACTACCATGGGCAAATAGTGGTATGGTGTGTTTTGGGTTGAAGTTCTTGACATGAAAGCAAACAAATTGCATGAATGAGAATTCATTGTGGATGAAAATTGTATAGTAGTCGATGGGTGTGACGGTGGTTTAGTGTAACTCATGTCTGTGACATGGATTGATGATCATTCTTCGAAGCCTAGGCTCTTTTTTATTACATGAAACTTAGCCCTTGACATGAGAAAGGAATATAAACTCCCCGAGTTAGATCATTTGGAAAGCAATTCTATGTGGACCTTCAAAAAAGCATTACAAAGTGATGGTGGCGAATGGCGGGATCGATAACCATGGAGCATACATATGTAATTCTCAATTCTAGTAGGGGAGCAAAGTGGAGAAGTCTTTAGGTGCAATCTTTAGGAATTTTCTCACTTGGAATGGAGATGAGAAAGTAGTCACACTTATTTGTAAATATGATTATGAGGAAGCAAGGTTGTATGATCCTATTGATATATGCAAATCGTTGAGACTAGTAAATGTGTTGAATTACTTAGATATATCGAAGCACGGTTTATAGAGTCAAAATTTCTATTAATTATAAATTTTATTACCGAACCAACTTTTTTCCACTTTTAATAAATGGTTGAGTGAAAAGAATAAAGTCAATTTTTTGTTGTTAATCCGAGTAGTTATATTTGTCTTACTAATAGTAGTCATAAATTGCTTAACCTCATTGGGTCCCAAATCAAGGTCCCAAAATTTTAGGAATCGCACTATTGGGAACTTAATGTTTTGTCTCATCATTTAACAATTGGTCACTTCTTACTCAAAGCAACATAGTCATCCATGGTTTTTTTAACTCGTTTGAGTAAGAAAATCTACTCAGGTCGGACATGTTTTGTTGTAGTGCTATTTGTCGTACACAAGTATAAGAGTGAACCGCATGCCCCAACGTATGGGATCTCAAAGTATAATTTCAATAATTCATGAATTTGGAAGTTTTTGAAGACTCACAGCAGTGGTCTTTTTGAAATTGCTCCGGTCCCTCAATGCAAGCACTAGCAGCTTTTAGCGTACAAAGGATTTTTGATTCTATGTGAGATAATAGGGTATTTAATATTATCCTAACAAATAAAAGTAATTATTACTATGGTTAGTAATACTCTTATTTGTATTGATGTAATCAATTTTGAGTACCCTATCTTAATAAAACTCAATTATAAATATTACCTTCAAAGATTTATTTGGACCCTATTATTTGTTTGCACATCATTATGGAATATTTGGAAGTAACCCCCCTAGTTCTATGTGCACAAAGTGGAGAAATCTACAACTCTCCTTATCATTATCAATGTTTGTGGCTTTACAACTTGTCTAAATGTAAGTGGGCGTTTTTATGGTACGGTCCACTAGAATTCTTGTCCCTATGCACTCTTTTGAGAAATTTGAGAATTTGAAAAATCCATTTCAAAAAGATTTTTTTTTTTTTTTTTTTTGTGAAATCTAAAGTGGTGGGATGGACCGTATTGATAAAAGAGATTTTCATCTTATTTTATACAAATTAAAAATTCGGCATTATATTTTAATGGAGGATGAAACAAAGGATGAACTAGTGCATAATATGCACTCTAAATTCTAAAAGAGAAGGAGAACAAAGGGTTGTGAACAAAACTAACACCCAATTCGCTAATTTTGCACTTGGCCATATAATCATGCACTTGGCCCCCAAGCACATTAAAAAAATTGTTTGAAAAAATCTCTTAAAAACAGGGATTTTTGTCTTTTTACAATCCCTTACTCTCTAAAGAAACAATTATTTAATTTATTTCTCATCCTTATCTTTATCTTTTATTTTATCTTTATCTTTATCTTATCTTTTTTTTTCTTTTATCTTGTTTTTTTTTCTTGTCTTTTTTCTTGTCTTTTTTTTTGTCTTCTTTCTTCTTTTCCTTCTAGTCTTCCACTAGTCTTCCTTTTTCTTTCTTCACCTTGCCATTTTTGGAGTTTAAACGATAATTTAAAAAATAAATAAAAAAATCAGGGAGCAGGCTGAATCCAGTATAGGAGGAAGGAGAGTGTGAGGGAGGGAGAGTGAGAGAGACTTTATATAGGGGAGAGGGGGGAGTGAGTGAGGGAGGGAGAGTGAGAGAGACTTTATATAGGGGAGAGGGGGGAGTGAGTGAGGGAGGGAGGGTCAAAATAAGAGTAGGGTCCGCGCGCGCGGACCCTCCCAGCCCGGAAAAACCGGGGAAAAAAAAAAAAAAAACTTTTTTTTTTTTTTTTTTTTTTTTTTTTCTTCCGGGCCTGTAATGGATTCAACCTGCTCCCTGATTTTTATTTTATTTTTAAAAATTATCATTTAAACTCCAAAAATGGCAACGTAAAGAAGAAAAAGGAAGACAAGTGGAAGACTAGAAGAAAAAAGAAGAAGGAAGACAAGAGGAAGACAAGGAAAAAAACAAGATAAAAGAAAAAGAAAAGATAAAAGATAAAAGATAAAATATAAAGATAAAGATAGAAAATAAAAATAATAATTGTTTCTTTACAATGAAGAGATTGTAGAAAGACAACTATCCTTGTATTTTACAGATTTTTTCAAACAAATTTTTTTAAAGCCAAGTTTGCTCATGAAATGAGTGCACTTGGCCAAGTGCAAAATTAGGGAATTGGGTGTTAACTTTGAGCTATGAAATTTTCCAGTGTTCAAATATGTAAGAAAAATATCTTCTAATTTTTTCGAATTTTTTGATTTGATTAAAGTTTCAAATTTTAAAATGTGTAATTTTTGGGAGGAATGAATTGTTTCTCTATTTTAAAAAACTTTTTTGATGGATTTATTTTTTGAATGTACTTGAGAATGAAATTATGCAAGTTGGATTATTTTTAGATTTTTCAATATAGAATCAAATATGAACTATAATTACATTCAAAGTTTGACCATAAATTGGTAAAACTATTATTGAATGGGAATATTGATATTCAAAATCTTCAACATAAAATAATTTTAACATTCTAAAATTTTATTTTTTGAATAATATGTACATAAATCTAGAAGTTGGTTCACTCATTTTTTAATTGAGTCATTGCTACATAATTTTCAAATTGGTTTGAAAGTTATGCTTTAGACAAAATGCTCAAAGTGCACAAATGTGCACCAAAATGTAGTTAGTTCACAAAGAGGAGTTAGTGGACCATACCATACAAACACCCAAGTGGCGTGACCTCCTAAACTGATTCAAAGTATAAACAACTTAATGAGGTTGACGTTTACCCCAATAATATTGGGGCCGCTTTACACCTAAAGGCCAAGCCAATTCCCCTTGAGGCCAATTGCATGAAATTTCAACCTCTTTTGGGCTTGAGGCCGGCTTCAACTACCCATTAAAATAAGATTATAACGAGGGCCAATTCTCCCATATATAAAGGCCTTGGGGCCAAGAAGCCAAGCCGATTCAATAAATGTAGCAAATTTTTGCCCCTCTCTCTTTTCAAAAGAACCGTTTAGATTTCCACATAATCTAACGGATTTTGTTTGTTGAAGAAAATCATCTTTTATGTAAAAAAGGTTTTTTTTTTTTATTGAAATTTGACATTGGCCCCAAGGCCAAGAATCGGCCCTCCATTTTGGGTGCACCAAATTCAACGAGTTTGGGCCATGTCGGACCATGCGTTTTTTAAGTAAAAAATTCATATCACCAAATCAGCCTGGGCTCTAAGTATAAAGGGGTTGGGGCCGATTTCAGCCTTTTGACCAATCACAAGTGACCAATCCAAAAATCATTACACTTAGAGTATTACATTTCAACCCATCACATAAAATTCATCCACAAATTGTCAATATCTTATTCGTAATCGAATTGCAACGGAATTTTGAATTTTAAGTTTCAAATTTTATACAAAAATATTGGTAATATTGGTGATAGCAATCATAGTTCTAACCGTATGGATAGAATCTAAAATTCATAATGTACAACTTTTATTCATACCTCAAGTTCAAAATATTCCTCTTAGTTGCATTTTATAATGCATCTTTGCAAAACCGCCCAATCTGGATAGGGTGAGGATGTTTAGGAGTTAATAAACCTTTTGTTTTTTGTTTTGTAATACAACTCTTGCTTATGGAGCAGATCTTTTGAATTGGTGTTTTTAGTAGTAAATAAATGTATGTATCCCCAAATCTTGAGTTCTCAAGGAGAGTTCAATTTTTCATGGCAGTTCTCAATGAACATAACCGGTTGTTGACTTTTCAATGCTAACGTGGCTCCATCCCATTGGCAACACGTCACCATTGCTATCACAAGTTGCAACTCATAACCTTCTCTCTTTCAGCTTGCATCCTATGCCCTTGGATCATGAAGATCAAGGGTTGATCAAAAGTAAACAACCAATTATATATGATAACCTACTCGCCTGCTACCGCAATTCGTTGGTTATCTAATACATATCTATCTGAGTTGATTCCATATGTCTAGTGCTCTCCAATTTAAGGACTCATCTTTGACATGTAATGCTTGTAACAAATACATCAATGTACAATAATATATAACAAACATACTATTGTGTATTTGTAATTATTTATAGGGGATACTCAATTTTTTGGAGGAGGGGAGTTCATTTACATAATTGCATTCTTCAAGGTTTTGTGTACTAATGGTTTCTACAATTCTACCTGAAGTTTTGGAATTGTTACTTTGTGTACAAAACCAAGTAGAAAACTAGTATGTGAATTGTATGAAAACCCCATGGTTCGATTTCAAACATTTACCAAAAATTGGGAAAAAAAAAATGTTATGTTTTTGTTAGAGGTATCATTTGAAGAGATTTCAACCGAGTAAAGACATTGAGGCCAAAATAATAGCCTATGGATAACATATTCTTTTTGTTGGATGACTTTTCTAACCCTTGATGTATAAATTCATTGAATGAAAGGAGGGAGATCTAGAAAATGATCAATGATACTTCTAAATATAAAAATATAGTCATCAAAGTATCGTAGATTTATAGCTACATTGTTTATTACTATTAGTGTTTGTGACACTAATTGCGAGGCCACACACTAATTTGAATAATTTGGCATTTGCAGGGTTAATTTTTTTACTATGTGACATTAATAAGTGAGATTGTATATCAATTTTCAAGACGATCTATCATATATATTACATGATTATAAGGTTTGATCATAAGTTGTTTTTTGAAAATTTTGAGCTAAATCAACAAGTCATTTACTACAAACATTCTCATAAATTCTCGAACCATGATTAGTGTTTGAAATTCCAAGAGCATACAAAGATGTATTATATTTAGGTGCTCACAAAAAATGGTGTTCTAAAACTAAACACAAGAACAATGATTGATTTCAAAAGATTTATGTTTCGGTGAGACGACTTGTTGGTGACTCATTGGTGACTCGTTGAGCTGGTGTTTGTGATCGTTATAAATTGTTACATTGCATAAAATGTGTAAAGATTTTGAAAATATTTTTGGAATATTTCAAAATATTCCAAAATAATTAAAATATGTAGAAAAGATTCCAAAGATTCCATTAAAATATATTTAAACATTTTCCTTAATTATTATATAGTGTTAATGATGCAATAATGACATATGTTTTACACATTGTACACTATTTTTTTTTGACAAATATGACACCCTAGTGTGAAAATGCCCTTCAAATCATCAACCTCCCTAACAACCTTGTCTCAAATCCACTTGCGTTGACGTTTTAGTTTTTTCCCAGTGGATCGATCAATGCAATTGCACATCTTGAAGGATTTTTGTGTTCTCGTAATGAACATTTGCAATTCTCTAGTTAACATTGAGTCAAATTTATGGAATCCAAATAAATTAGTAAATTAATGAAATTATTCTTCGACACAATGCGTCTTCCTGGTCCTTTAACCCCTAACCGCCCAACCATGCATATTTTGCATGATGTACGGATTTGAACTCTGATTTCTCATCCATCATGCACTTTTTGCAGTGTGGATTTTTTACTGAAACTTTTATGGGAAGTTAGCTTCGTGCATGTGTGATCCGATTAGAAAGGGGATGATTTGTGAAAATTTTATGCCTCATTTCATGTTGTAGTGTTCCACCCAAAATTTCAAAGATTTTAGTCTAAAAGTGCTCTTGAAAAAGTCAACTACTAAAACTAAGCAACCAAAAAATCTCCAAAAATCACTACACTTAGAGTATTACATTTCAACCCATCCCAAAAAAATTCATTATTAGATTGTCAATATCTTATTTGTAATCATATTACAAAAGAGCTCTAAATTTTAAGTTTGAAAATTTATACACAAATATTGGTGATAGCAATTGCAAATCTAACCGTATGGATAGAATCTAAAATTCATAATGTACAACTTTTAAAATTCATAATGTACAATAATCTAATGTACAAATTCATAATGTACAACTAAAATTCATAATGTACAACTTACATTCATCAAGTTGAAAATATCCCACTTAGTTGCATTTTATAATGCATCTTTGAAAAACTGCCAAATCTGAAAAGGGTGAGAACGTTTAGGGGTTAAGTGTTAAGTACCGAGGTGACCTAGAAGTGATTGTTCCAAAAATTGAAAGTGTTGTAAATTGAGCTAGGAGTGTCCAAATTGAGTGTTTCTGTTTAGAATCAAATTTTCTATAAAAATGTGTCATTGGATTGCTAAACTCTATTCACGTAAATTTAGAAAAAATAAAGAACGTTGGGTGGTGTAGGCGTTGGAACAATCTACAAAAGTATCAAATTTGTAAATGTGTGAAAAATGCATGTTCAAGTATATATTTTGTATGGATGTAGAAAGACAGATTATAGATTATGAAATTTAGATGAAATCTATACAAATGGATTCCTAAAATTCATCGTATAAAATTACATATAATATCTAATTAATAAATTTCCAAAATTCAAAACAAATACAAAATTAGTTATTTTTCTTTGAATTTTGGTATGGTTGACTAGAAACACAAGATTAATAGGAGGCTTAAATACCCATTGGAATATGTGTCATTTAAACTATTCAATCTATACGGTTCATACGTAGTATTTTTGAATTGATATTTTTACAAATTATAAACTCTAAATCTTGGCAACTTCTATCCATGTGATGAACACACCATGCTCTGATAAATAGAAACTCCAAACCTCTTTTGAGGCTGGCGTGAATAAAGTGTCTGTTCATAATGTCAATGACCTAGAGCCCACCGGACAAAGGGCTATTGGAACAAAACTACTCTCCCTTGCCGGGAATGGACATTTTAGTAACAAGTAACACAATAAAAGTAACCGTTAACTAATGGTTGGGAAATTGCTTGAGTATAAGGTAAGCTTTTGTATTAAATAATATCGCCAAGTCATGAGTTCTTAGGTTGGTTGGTGAAGGGCAACGTATCCCATTTGTGTAATTTAAGTTCAATTCCCGTTAGGTCCATTTAAGCACTGGTGTGATATACATGACTTGGTGTTGCTAGTTAGTTATCATAGCAAGAAATTTTTACTAATAAACCAGCCCCATTTTACCCATGAGACAAGTACTTGCATTGAGCTAGCGATCACAACCATGCTCACATACTATTTCTTGGTGCCCAAAGACCTCCTTCTATTAGTGGAATGTAAAGAACCTAACACAAGAATCAAAATCAACATGTGAACTATCACTACCAAAAGAAAAGGTGTTGCTTTTGACATATTTTTCCAACAGGTTTTCAACACTAAAGTGTCAGAAAATCCAAAGAGTAATTCAAAATTCTCTTTGTTCACAACAATGTGACGTGTGTTACTATTGTGAGTATTGTTGCCATGTAGTGCAAACAATTTTTTATAATACTGTAGGTTAATAGCTAGTTCAACACGAATATACCAAATAATAATTTTTTTGGGTTTTTTTCATTTCGACACTACAAATGTTCTTCATGGTTTTTTTTTCACTATAATAAAAGAAATTTTTCTAAAAAAAAAATCTCTAAAACTTTTCAACTTTTGTTATTTAATAAGTTTTTGTCTTAACCCCTAAAAGACTAAGAAGCCCAAAATTGGGCCTCATGTTTTTTTAGCAATCTTGAATAGATATTTATGGACTTTCTATTTGTTCAAATTTCTACATTTTTTGACCAACACGCACAATGTTCTTCATTGATTCCAATGATATGAAACTTGATCCCATTTGAATTCTACTTTTCACAATGTGATCAATTGAATTTGTCATCTTAAAATCATGAATCCTAGGTCCTTTAGGGGTTAACCTATTAACAAGCTATAGTAGTCTTATACTCTGTATCATTCATTTGCATGGATATGTGGCATGAATGATGCAAGCAATGGAACTTTCAATTCTTAGATACTATCCCAATTTTAGGCAATATTGTGCAATTACTAGTAGAAAGGGTGGTCTTGGGGCACCAAGGAATAGTGTTAAAAAATGGTGCTAGGGCCCATTTTGGCATTAGTTTGGTACCAACATGGGTCTTGAGCACCAATCTCTAACACTATTCCTTAGTGTCCAAGTATCTCTTTTCTACTACATTAAATGGCATATTTAATGTCCAAGGAGAATTGATGTCTTTTATCACAATTCGTTATAAGGTAACTATACCTTAAAGGGAGCATTTACCTGAAAGTGTGTGTATCTACTGCAGTGTGATATTTCAACCGAGAAATGTCACACTGCAATAAATATGCACACTTCAAAGTAAATGCTTCTTTTAAGGTATAGTTACCTTAACTCCTAAAGGACCATGTTCATCCCTAAAATTTTATCACTTTCTCATGATGCTTTCAAAAAGGCAGTTGTATTTCATAATCGGTGTTCATGTAGAAAACTTCACTGCTGAAGCTCAAAGAGAACTTAGTCGTAAGATTGTATATCAATTTTCAGAACAATCTACCGAATATATCACATAATTATATGGTTTGATCATGAATTTTTTTCTAAAAAATTTGAGCAAAATCAACAAGTCATTCACTGCAAACATTCTCAAATATTCTAGAACCACGATTAGCATTTGAAATTTTAGGAGCATATAAAAATGTATTGTATTTAGGTGCTCACAAAAATAGTGTTTAAAACTAAATACAACAACAATGATTGATTCTAAAAGATTTATGTTTGGGTGAAGTGACTTGCTGGTGACTTGTTGAGCCGGTGTTTGTGATTGTTATTA
The DNA here is from genome assembly GCA_022496805.1 of Pohlia nutans. Taxonomy (NCBI): domain Eukaryota; kingdom Viridiplantae; phylum Streptophyta; class Bryopsida; order Bryales; family Mniaceae; genus Pohlia; species Pohlia nutans. Next base: position 31,604,684 of record CM040089.1, on the reverse strand, counting down.
ATTGTTACATTGCATAAAATGTGTAAAGATTTCAAAATAATATTTCAAATAATATTGATTATTTTGGAATATACAAAATAATATAAAATGTGTATAAAAGATTCCAAAGATTTTAAAAATATTCCCTTTAAATATATTTAAATATTTATTGTAATTATTATATAGTGTTAATGATGCAATAATGGCAAATGTTTTACATATTGTACACCTTTTTTTTTTGACAAATATGACACCCCAATGTGAAATCGTCCTCCAGGTCATGAACCTCTCTAACTACCATGTACCAAGTTCACTTGCATTGACGTTTTAGTTTTTCCCAATGGATCGATCAATGTAACTGCAAATTTTGAAGGATTTTTGTGTTCTCGTAACTTACATTTACAATTCTCTAATTAACATTGAGTCAAAATCATGGAATCCAAATAAGTAACTAAAGCAACAAAATTATTCTTAAACACAATGCGTCCACCTGGTCCTTTAGGGGTTAAGGTGAAATGAAAGAGTGTCTCTACACTACATACATTAGGAGTTTGCCACTTGTCATTCTCAGTTTCATTGAAGTGTCACGTTCTTTCTAAGTAATGAGAGTGACATGAGCTCACATGCCATGTTTATTGTAAAGTTGCCATATGTCATTGAAACACTATATTGTTATTTTCTTACAAAGACCCTATACTTTCTTCCTAAAATTAAAGTGTCCAGGTTGAGAAATAGTGTCTCAGACACTAAATATGCCATTCAATGTAGTGAATTCTTACTCATCATGAACCCCTAAAATTCCTTGACCGTATTTTCACAAAAAACCATGAAAAACGCAGCATTTGGAAGTTGCAGAAGAAATCATATGTTTTTTAGTTTTTTCATTATTTAACCGTAAGATCTAATACCCAACTTGAATTTTCATGTGAGCACAAAATTTGAGAGCAAAATGACCATTAGATTCTTAGATTATAAGGATCAAAGTTGCAAAAGAAGATTTTTTGGGGTTCAATCCGGTGACAAATTTGAACTTTAGAAATTAATATCTTTTTTTTGAATGGGTTAGAAATTCATTGAATGGCAAGGCCATGTTAACAATTGAGTTAAGTCTTCAAATATAAAATCTTATAAGAAAAAAGCTCATATTAATTTTTTCATAAAACAATTACTAGAAGTGGGTACAAAGTGAAAGGAAAAAGAAAATCATTAATAAGTTTGACATGGAATTGTAAAATGTCAATCTTAACGGTGAGAATGTTGTACTTGGAAATCTTCACCTAGTGCCTTTTATTTCATTAAAAATTATTGAAAATTGAGTTTAGAAATGAGCTTCAAAGTTTTTTTGTCCAACTGCCCAAAAAACAGATCTCCTCATAACTTTTATCCCATTGCTCAAAATGGGTAGATTTAAAGCTTCATTTGTAGATAAAGATCAACCAATCATGAATCAAAAAAGAAATTTTGAAAAAGAGTAAAAAATAAAAAAATTCTTGCTGCCCGATCTCGCTTCAAAAACTTCAAATGCTTATAACTTTTGCAATACTTATCGAAATGACATGAAACGAAGTGCGACATGTAGAGTGTAGTTTTTGGAAGCTACACTGAAATTTTCATTGAAATTTTTAAAAATATGAGGTCCCTGGAGGCTGCCCAAAAAGTAGAACGACCAGAATATGGTCGCTCAGAATTTTAGGGGTTAACGTTGAGTACTTTTCTACATTCTCCACCTAAGTAGGAAGATCATTTTCCAAAAGTTCCACATAAAGTGAATTTATCCCTAAAGACCGTGGGTTTCTCTCATATTTAAACATCATTTTCTCCTCTTTCTATTCATTTTCTTGTGAATTCTATTGCTCTTGATAGCTAATATCAATTTGAACATTAAAAAAAAAATTAAAGAATTCTTTGACCAATTCAACAATTTTTCCCATGTCTCCAAAGATAGTAAAAAAGGTCAAAAACGATTGTCATTTCATCTTTTCATTTCAAATGCTATAAACTTACAATTTGTACTGTCGAATTCTATAAAAAAATTACCATGCATTCATTAACCCCTAAATGCCTAGAGCCCTCTCCAAATTCGGCAGTTTTGCAAAGATGCATTATAAAATGCAATCTAGAGGGATATTTTGAACTTGATATATGAATAAAAGTTGTACATTATGAATTTTACATTCTATCCATACGGTTAGATCTATGATTGCTATTACCAATAATTTTGTATAGATTTTGAAACGTGAAATTCAAAATTATTTTGTAATTCAATTACGAATAAGATATTGACAATCTATGGATGAACTTTTTTGTGATTGGTTGAAATGTAATACTCTAACTGTAGTGATTTTTGGAGATTTTTTGGTTGTTTAATTTTATGAGTTGACTTTTTTTAGAGCATTTTAACATTGAAATCTTCAAAATTTTGGGTGAATCACTACAACATGAAATGAGGCATAAAAATTTCACAAATCATCCCCTTTCTAATCGGATCACATGTGCATGAAGCTAACTTCCCATAGAATCTACAGTAAAAATTCCACACTACAAAAAGTGCATGACGGATGAGAATCTACGGATGAAATCTGTACATCGTCCAAAAAATGGATGCTCAGGCAGTTAGGGGTTAAGTAGTTCAAAGCAAGATCTTACAGGTAGAGATGCAAAAAAATGATTTTTTCCTCTCCATAACTTCCACATTTTTTGATTTCAACATACCGAATTCACATAATGTTTTTCAAAAAATTAGAATAAATATTGACACAATGGGAACCTACCCGAACATTGGAATGTCCTAGTTAGGACACTTGGTCCTTCAGGGGTTAACAAAAATTATTCACCTTCCTTGCAATTCTCTGCACTTCCACTTTTTGAACTTTGGAGCCCTTGAAGTTTAACTAATTTGAATGGTCATAGTGCTTGATGAGCATGGTGATAGGCTTATTTTCCCAAGGTTTAAGTGATGATTCACATTTGGGTTAAAATTTTACAAGCAAATTTTATTTCACTCTTCAACTTCAATCAAATGAGAGGAGGTTTTCGTGTGTTCATGATTTTGGTGGTCCATCCCCTACCAATACACAGAATCTCCTTGCCAATGCACCATCCGATTATGTCCTAGTCTGACAGTACATTTGAACGGTTGGATTGTAATAATTTTTCAAAATGAATGTAGAGTGTGAGGGCCTGAGGGGGACTAAAAACCTGTTGGGATCCTAGTCAAAACAAAGACACTACAATATGCACAATTGCATAGAGAACAGGAGCAGATGAATGAATGATTGTTGCACACGACTGTTCTTCGAGGAGCTGATTCCATCAGAATAGATACTCAAAGAAGGAAAGATAACTCGTTGACATACTACACCACCCAGCTTTAGATTGCACTAGCTTATATTATTTGGTGTCCAAACCAAAGAATGGATTTCATAGATCTCTAGAAGTCATAGACTTGCAGGCACTAATTCCTGAGTGTTTCCTTTTACAATACCTCAGTTGGCCGTTGCAGATACTTTTCCTCTAGATTGTGACGAGTCATTCTTGCTACTATCATCAGCTTCGGTTGGCTTTGCCATCACGGGTTGAAACTGCAAGATAAGAAAAAACGAGAACGCTCAGCAAGAAAAAATCTAAAGCCATCACGAGTGGATATCCTGACCAACATCATTCTCCTGGCAACCAGGTCGCAATTTAAGAGCATTAACATTGATATTAGACAAGGACAACGGACCTGGTATACAGAGTAAATAACATTTCGACGGATTTGCGCCATCATTTCCAGGAATAAGTTGTAGCCCTCCAATTTGTATTCTATCAAAGGGTCTCGTTGAGCATATCCTCGAAGTCCAACAGCTTGTTGCACGAATTTCAAGGCTTGTAAATGCTCTTTCCAGAGGTTATCAGTTTGTGAGAGGACAAAGTATCGCTCAGCTTCTTGCTGAAGTCCTGGTGCCTTCTTTGTCACAGCGTTCTGCGTTACACAGCATGTTTGTTACGAGTTATATGATGCAGGTGATTATCGAACCGGCGAAGACAACCTCAAAAACGTCATCTAAAATAGGAAACTTGAATTACCTTTTTCTCAATATAAGCCTCACGGCCCCTCATGCGAAGATATTCACCAAGGCTATCATAAGTGGGACATTTTTCAGCTAATAGCTCTGGTGTCAAGTCTTCCAGTAGGTAACAGTATCTGCAGCACGAGGGACTAGGGTTGTCAAAAGCTGCATCCAGGGTCATAACGTATATACAAAACTGCGATCAATTGAAAAGCTACCGTGTGCAAACCGATCTTGGACAATGAACATCCAACTCTAACAAGAAATCAAACAGGAATGCAGCTCAAAATTAAAGAGATAAGGGATCACATAAGAATTATTTGAACTGAAAAAGTGTTGAGTAAAGAGCGCTTCAAGAGCTGATTTCTTACTGTTTGACTTTTGCACATAGGGCTTCTAAGTTCCATTCTGCCCTAGGAAGAGCTGGATCAACATTTGCCTGCATCATTTCAACGTTAATTAGCTCAAAACTGTCCAGAAGGAAGCTCGTATCAAGAAGGAAGCCCATATCAAGATCAAACTTAGTTCATCTTACAAAATGGAGAAATTTTGCTAATCTGGTTGTACTTGTGATTTCAACACAAGATAGGATTCCCGCACCATACCTCCAAGATATCGTCCATGGTCAATTCAGCGTATTCAATCATTTGTGCTTCTAGATCTGTAGCCTCCAGAGCACGTCGGCGTTCCGTGTACACCCGGTCACGCTGACTATTTAGAACTTCATCATATTCAAAGAGTTGCTTGCGGATATCGAAGAAATAACTCTCCACTTTCTTTTGAGCTTCATCCAGGGACCTAGTGAGCAATTTTGACTCGATAGGAAGGTCTTCCACTCTAAATGCTTTCATTAAACCCTGCATCGGACACCCACAGGGTTCAGTCAGATCCTAAAAAATTAAGATACTTCTGTATTTGACACATAATTCAAATTTAACATAATCTTATAATATCGTCAGCCTGTTGGTTAACAACACCATTTCATGTCGCTAGCGAGGCCACATTCTACAAAACCAGCCTCATTCGCATTCATGCAAAGTCCCAGTAGAACATTCATGCCAAGACTTGAATAAAACCTCCTCATAAAGCACAAAGACCGAAGATCTATTCAAGAGACTGATAATAAGAGAAGACTTCATCACAATCAAAAATGGTGACAGAACACTAAATTATCATTATAACTGAGATAGCCCCTAAAAAACATCATCCGAACTAACATGATGATTCAATTAGCGACAAGCTTTTTCCAGGTGAAACTAAAAAAGAATCCTGAATTTAACAAAAGCAATTACCTGTATGCGATCACCACCAAAAATCCTAAAGATGTTGTCTTCCAAGCTTAAGAAAAACCTAGTGCTTCCAGGATCTCCTTGACGACCACTGCGACCCCGCAGCTAGAAAAAACAACGGAGAAGACTTAGTACAAAAACACGACTTGTTGATTATGCGAATGACAATGATTTGTATGTATGGTTTACGATGCTGAACTATAGGAAACAATCTCTGAACACCTGTTGAGTAACGAGATTATGGAAGCAAAATTAAAAATACTCTGGCTAATTACGCAGCAAGGGGATGGTCTTCTTACAGAATCTGCCAAATGCATCTCGATATGTTATATTAAACCAATGAATTTCTCTTGTCAGTGACATTAAAATTACCTGATTGTCAATGCGCCTTGATTCATGTCTCTCAGTACCAACAACATGCAGTCCCCCAGCCGCCACCACCTTCAAAACAACATTTCAGGAGTAACATTTGTTACGAGGTTGTACTAGACGTGCGCTTGTGACCTGACCTGCTCTTTCCATCCAAAGGGAAAAGAAGTGGGTGACTCGCTACACTATCACTAATCTGGTCCAAGCACCCATGTCATGAGATTCGTTACGCCATCCATTGATTGCTCTCGAAAGCTGTTCTATATAACTCAATATATGCGTACCTTTTTCTTTTCTTCATCCGTGTAAGTCCTATACTCCGATAAAATAGCTAAGTTGGCCTTCCGCAATTGTGCCACTACTGCGTCTTCTGTTGGACCCTGCAGAATTATTTCAGACTCGTAACTCATAGAACAGTATCAAGTTTCAAACTCTCTATTAAACAGAAATTTGAAATGTGATTTATGGACAGCTTGGATTAGCTCCGTCGGTTTATCCGAAAGTGGACAAGTGACATCATTCAATGGTAGGGTTTCGTGGTGAAATAATTACCCGTTCACATGCATATGAAAGCCGATCTTCAGCTTCAAGCTCAGGCAGTGACTTGTCCCCCCAAGCCTTCACAGCAGCTTCAACTGCTTCCTCTGCCAGAGTTACACATTCTTTTGATAGCTCACAAGGGTAAAGGCTTGAATTAACCTGAGAAATAGATTTGAGCAGTTAGTGGCTATAGCTGGAATTGATACGTGAAGAGTGGCAAGAACACTAACGATAAGATTCCCAAATCATGCAAGATATATGAACAATGTCCTGACGCTACACATACCTTCCACGACTTCTTGAGAGGTATCTTCTTGGTCTTCTGAAACGGTATCTCCTCATCGCTCAGCTTCACTACTCTGTTGTCAATCGGCAGATATGGAGGGCAAAGCATGAATGTCACAAAATCATCAAGACATGTTTGTCAAATAAGGAATTTATCGCCACCAGAGACTAATATCATGGTAGGCTTAAATCCTTGCATGACACATCAAGTCAAAGTAACGGTTGCAACTTGCAAGTTTGAACGACCAACTGCGAAGTGCGTTGTGCTGAATTCCTCCTTTATACTAGAACTTGGACAATAACGACCTCCAAAGAAATTAAATACTCACGCCACTAACAAATTCTCATGGGAAATGCGGCTTTCAAGTGCTCATAATGCCAACACTTATATCTTGCAGATATCGATTACTACATCGTTTGATCGGTTCTACATAAATAGCAAACCAAAATCCTATTTATACATATTTGAAATCATGCAAGCCCTTCCAATGACAAAAATAAAATCAAAGATACTCCATTAAATACGGAGACCCAGAATCTGTCGACTGGAAATATTGTGATCCAGTAACATACCGAGGCATGAGCATTTCCCGTAGCTTCAGCCGGGCCATGAATTCAGCGTTTCCTCCCAATATAATGTCAGTTCCACGACCGGCCATGTTAGTGGCTATAGTCACGGCTCCCACACGCCCACTCTGTGCAACAATCTCCGCCTCTCTCTCCACGTTCTCAGGTTTTGCATTAAGAACCTGTTTGCAAGGAGGTACTGAAGACATTCAGCGGCTAGCTAATAGAAAACTGCAAGACAAACTCCATCAAGTCTTTCTTCCAAGATAACATTCAGCACGCCTCCATAGAAAAAGAAAAAGAAAACCGTCACCTGATGTGGAATGGACGCTTCAGTTAGCTGCTTGGAAAGTGATTCACTCTGCTCCACACTGGTCGTACCAACTAATACAGGCCGCCCTGTTTTGTGCATGCGGGAAATCTCCACAACAGCTGCTCGCCACTTGCCATTTACCGACTTGAAAACTACATCTGACTCATCCTGTCAACACTCATCTTGTCAGCAATCCCGTCAGAAATCCCATTTTCTAAAGAGAAGCCAATAGGGCACAGGAAAATCAAAAAGCAAGAAACTTCAAGATAATAAAAAAGAACATCCCCAAAAGTATATACTTTAAAGTTCCTGTACTCGTACCTTTCGAATCATGGGCTTGTTCGTGGGTACTACCGTAACTTTCAATTTGTAGATTTTTTCGAATTCATCAACTTCAGTAGCTGCAGTTCCGGTCATCCCGCACAGTTTGGGGTACTGCAGGGAAAATAACAACTTCCGTGAGCACCATGGCAGAAAGGCCACTCCAGCTAATTCTAGTTAAAACACTCAATTTCTATTAAAGAATTGTCCCTCAAATGATGTAAGAAGATGAATAAGTCAGTTACATGTATTAGCGCAAGCTAAACTTCAGATATTCCGCATTTTGTGCACTTTTTATACTGGAAACGTTGCTGACTTTTACAATTTAACACCTAACATGAAGCAGAACTCCATCTTAAAGAACTAAAATACAAAGGTCCTTAACCCTTAAACGTCAAAGCAAGCCCCACGGGCTTGTTATAAAGGAATAATTGAAGAAAAAAGTAGATTTTCTCAACCAAATCAAGCGAGGATTGGTGCGTTGGAAAGCTACTGAAAAAGCGATCTAGATTGCAAATTTGCGCCTCATTTGGGAGATTGTGGAGTCATTGACAAGCAATCAAAGTTATGTAAATGAACAGGAGTTGAGGTTGGGCAGCAGAGGTCGTTTCTTGAAAAGTGCCGCAGTGCTACAGTGCCGCAACACTGCTGGCCAGCAGAGCCGTTTTTTCATTTTTTCGTTGTTTTTTTTTTTTTTTTTTTTTTTTTTTTTCCTTTCCTTTCGCCTCCGAAAATTTAGATGCCTTCCGGGCTGCCCCGCCCAGGCCCTCTTGACGTTTAAGGGTTAAAGCATTCAGAATTAGATAGATGATACTAACCAACCAACAAAATGCAGAAAACAGACTTATTTCAAATCAATTCGTGCATAAAAAACAAAGACGACTCAATTCTGAAGGAAGCTGATAGTCTCGCAAGAGTACCTGAAGGAAGAAATTTTGGTAACTGATAGATGCAAGTGTGACTGTCTCATTCTGAATTTTAACACCTTCTTTTGCTTCTACAGCCTGGTGCAACCCATCGCTCCACCTTCTTCCCTGAAATTAAAGGGACAGCTAATTCAACCAAAATATCACAATGGCATGATAGGTGCCCTGCAATGGAGCATATCAAAGTCATCCATTGACCACGACTACGACCAGTACTTCTAGTACAATGTCTTTACAAAACGAGATGCAATTCGTTCACATAAACTGAAAAGCCGTGCGTGAATACTGACAAAGAAGGTATCATGCTAGCAATCATCGTAACCCTATCAAGGCACATGTACGTTCATGGAGGGCAAACCATGGAATCATTAAGAGAATCCAGTAAAAATCCCAGGGAGCAGTACCTGCATCACTCGTCCTGTGAACTCGTCAACAATGAGAACATCCTGGCCCCGAACAATATAGTTCACATTCTTAAGGAACAACTCCTTAGCTTTAATAGCATTGATTACGTAGGAAGCCCATTGCTCCCGTGGATCATAAAGATCAGTCACATTTAGAATGTCCTCAGCCGCCTCGTAACCAATCTCGCTCATTAAGACTGACTTCTGCTTCTCATCGACCTGCCATGAAAGATACACGCAATATTATCTGAATTAAGGCGAATCATAAACTCGAGACCCAAAAAGTAAGCCATCGAGCAATAAACAGAAAGTACAATGAAAAACGTCATTCAAAGCTGACTATCAGAATTATATTAAATTGCAGTGAAGAGAACCCTGCATCACCATTTGAATACCACAATACATTAAAGATAAAATGCTTCCTTCCAGTGCTAACTACATCAGGAGAACTCAACCAAACATACAGGCACAAAGTGTTCGCACAACTAAAAATATTACTGCGCAAACACTGAATCAGTATTTAACCCTTAAAGGACCAAACATTCATGGTTTTAAAATGACTAATTCAATTGATCATATTGTGAAAAATATAATTCAGATGAGACTGAATTTTATATCACTGGAATCAGTGAAGAACAGTCCATCTGTTGATCAAAAAACAATCAATATTGAACAAAAGGAAGTCCACATAGAACCTAGATGAAAAACATGAGGCCTAATTCGGGCTTCTTCGTCCTTAAGGGGTTAACATGATAAATATAATACAATTGTTCAGCGGAAGACCCTGTTCCAAGCGGGATGTAAACTGGATTCTGTTATATGAACCATCATCTCATTATACTGCATAATTATGCCAAAGTTACTTACTGTATAATGATAATCACGTTGAAAGGCACTTGCAATTTTTGACGCTTTAATGTAGCGCTCACTCGGTTTCTCAGCAGATCCGGATATGATGAGTGGAGTGCGGGCTTCGTCGATAAGGATGGAATCCACTTCATCAATCACACAATAGTTGAACCCGCGTAACACTAGCTCCTCCTTGCTCTACACAGATATCAAGCATATAATAATTCAGCAAACTACATCATTTTCCGAAAGATTACTCAAATTAGTTACGTAGAGTCAAAACAAACATTGAGCAGCAATACGTAGAGGTAATCTTTCTGCTATAATTAACTCAAATTTACCCTAGAGTCGTCAGACTTACGGTTGCTAAGTTGTTTCGCAAAAAGTCAAATCCGAGCTCACTGTTTGTCACATAAGTGATATCACACCCATAGTTCTCCCTCCGCTCCTCCGGAGTCATCCCCTCTGCGTGAATCAGAATGAGATAAGACACGCCTTACGTTAGCGACAGCACAATTTTCAACGAAGACTTTATTCTACATCAATTCTCAACACGTAGAAGGCTGGACCACAGAGCACAAATTCCCAAAAATTACATTTCTCTTCTATCATGATGAAACTGGCGAGCAGAAAGAAAGGAAGGGTGGAAATATACGTTGAATTAAACCCACTCGCAGACCCAAGAAACGGTGAACTTGGCCGACCCACTCACAGTCACGTCTGGCCAGGTAGTCATTCACTGTCACGACATGCACCCCTTGGCCCGTCAAGGAGTTCAAAAAGGCAGGCAGAACTGCGACAAGCGTCTTCCCTTCTCCAGTTCTCATTTCCGCGATTTGTCCTTTGTGAAGAACCATTCCTCCTACGAAATCGGAAATTGCCATCAACAGTCTAAGCAGAAAGTCCCTAAGTTTTCACTTGTTTCACATTGATTTTCAAGTATGAATACAATAATTACTTTCAGATATTCAGCTTGCTTCTACCGAGTGTTCAAGTTATAGTGTGCAGAAAGGAGTGAGGGGTCTGCTACTTGAACTCACTTTGTAAAAACTCACAGCAAGAACGTACGAGCAAAGAAACATAGAGCAGGGGGGGGAGTCCAAATGAGTACCGATGAGCTGTACATCAAAAGGCCTAAGTCCAAGCACACGCTTCGAAGCTTCTCGTACAACAGCAAAGGCCTCCTGTTCACAGGACAGGGCACATCCCAATCAGACTTGCATACGTTTGAAATCTTAAACGAATCTGAACGTTCAAAGAAACACCAGAGATGTTTTGCATTTGCCTCAGCGTGAAACCTTATCAATTGGCATTCTCTAATCCAGGAGCAGCGTACACTAATAGTGCTGTAGGCTACACTTCGGGTGGTGCAAATGAATTCGGTAATCCAGTCATAAGATTATGCAGAGAAACAGAATTAAACCAAAACCAAGAGATAAACTCTCAATCAAACCCAGATTAATAAGTTGAAAGATAGTTGAAAGATACACATTCAGCCATCGTTAATTGACCATCCCCGACACAAACGAAAGCCATGGCGAATCCTTGATCTTGAGAAATTCATACGATTATCATCAAACTTGCAGTGAAATAGCCTGCTAAAGATCCACCATCTTTTTCTGCTTCGTCATTGACCCTCTACGCCAAAACGAGCTCCTACTTGAAGGCAGCGGTTAACGATAACACTCACCCTAAACAATCATTAATAAATCTAATGTAAGATTATTTATTTTCAATTTCGGATGAGCACATACCTAAAATTTTCGTTACAAGAACACGGATATCCTTGGTCTCCGGTTGCTAATTCAGCAACAATTTGAAAGTTTATGAACGTTTTTCGATGTTTATATGTGTACTTACAGCTGAAGAAAATAATCTTTAAAAAGGAGTAATAACAAACGCAGTCGAAAAATTGTGAGAACGAGAATATTCCGTTTTCCAGTATCTATGCCGAAAATGCCAGGAATTCATGATTTCATCCTAAATAAATTGACTCAATGTTCAACCAGAAATTTCCACTCCATCAAAGAAAATGGCGTGATCATGTTCGCAATCGTGTATGTCTCAAAACCGCGAATTGAAATTGGAAAGTCGTGATTCAGAGAGAGAATTCATACAGGTAATAAAGAATCCAAAGACTCCCCGCTCCGAGACCGCTTCTGCAACTGCGCGGTGCGAGCCCTAAGCTCGTCATCATCCAAAGCTTGCATCTCCGCTTCCAGGCCGTTCACTTGCGCCACTTGGCTGGAATACTGTTGCCGCGCCGCCTCACCAGTATCGGCTCCCTTGAAGAGTCCACCAAGCAATCCGCCAAGGCCGGCCCTCGGCGTACACGCAGATTCCTTCCGCCGACTGCCATGGCCACGATGACGCGGAGACGAAAAAGCACCTCGATGATGTTGTCCATTGAAACCCGAGCTCCCGGCACCGGAAACATTGCCGCTGGAATCGCCAAGACGGCTGCTATATTGACTGAGCGTGGTCAGAGTGGAGGTTGTGCGCGAGAGAGGCGACTGCGAGTTCGTCGGCGAGGTGCTGCTGTGGCCCGCGATGTTGGCCAATTCGCTGCTCACGAGCGCGGCCATGGTGTGAGCCGCCATTGCAAAATTAACTACTGCCAATTTCCTACGATAATCCTAGAATACAATACGAAAATGTCAGCAATTCAGTGAGCCTTTGGAGCTCGGCTTTGTTGTTTGTGGCCTCCGTTGTTGCAGCGCAGCGTCCGCCATAGCCAGTAAAACCTCAACGTCCAACTCCCAGGAGAGAGAGACGACGATTTGGATGAGCTTTATCCACATGGACGACATCCATCCGTTTTGGATGAACATACCTCGTTGCCAGATAGATATATAGAAACTCCAGGTCCTCTTGTGAGGTCAGCGTGAATAAAGTGTCCTTTTCGTAATGACAATCAGCCAGTGCTCATCAGACAAATAGCCTCTTGGAATTTAAGAATCTATTCAATGGAGAATCTTTTCAGTGGTATGCGGAATCTTTTAAGTGGTATGTGAAATCTTTCCAATGATATACGAAATCTTTCCAGTGGTATGTGAAATCTTTCTAGTGGTATGTGAAATCTTTCCAATGGTATATGATTTCTTTCTAGTGGTGTGTTACAAGAAAGTATGGTCCTTTTGACATTCCGTAGCCTTGTTGCCACAAAGACTACAAATAGTCCGTCATCTACTCCAACAAATAGATGGAGTTGGGATGACAAGGGGACCATCCACCGTAAGCAAGGGCTACTTAAGCCTAGATTAGAGCTCGTTTCTATTGGGGGTTGGAGATCCAGAATTGGACCCACCCCCTGGTTTCTATTGCGCTTGGAATTAGAAGTGGGGCTCCAACCAAACATCCAGTCCTTCCTCTAGCCTTGAGCGCTATTGAGGTTTTTATATAGAGCTAGATGGTGTGGAATTTATGGCTGGAGAGGCTAATTCCAGAAAGAAAGAAACCATAACTGCAGTTCTCCCATGTTATGGGTCTCATTCAAGTTCGTTCTTGTGCACAATGGCAACTGAAAGATTACTAGTAGCGTTGCTTTGTTGTGTTAGTCGTTCCTCTAGGTCCCCAATGGAACTCACATGAGCATCCAGGAGTGTTCATGCTCCTTCCAACTCTCTTCCAGTAGTGTTGGCCTTCCAGACCATCAAAGGGAATAGGCCCTTAGCTCCCCGGTGGTGCAAGCTTTACTCCCCCGGCGGTCCTCTTCATTCTCTTCAATTTTGTAATCCTAAACTAGTCATGGCGAGATCACCCCGGGTGCCGCCATAGCAATTTGGCTTGCTAGTTTGAATGTATTCGTTGTTGTTGGATGTTGCAGGAGTTTGAGACTATTGATTGTTTATTGAATTTTCGCTTGTGTTTGTTGAGATTGTCTGTTCAAAGGCTTTGTATCATAGTGTAGGCTTTAGAGCGTAGGAGAAAAAAAGGTATATTCTAGATCCATGCAGTGGTGACGAAAAATGTGAGTGTTGTTTCATGGTGGACTTTGAGCTCTAAGGATGTTAGCCATTTGGATTTGGGGAGAGTGATATATGTATATTTTATTTTATTTTAAATTTAAAAATTATTAAAAATTATTAACAAATTATAAAAATTATAAATTATTAAAAAAATAAAAATAATAAAAATAATAAAAAACTCGACGGTTGTACCTACCTTGATTTATTTTTAATTTTAAAAAAATAAAAAAAATTGTAGCATTCAGCGCAGCTAATGGCAACCTAAACTCTAACAATGAAGGATTTTTTTTAATTATTTAAAAAATAAATTAAAAGAGGGTTTAGTGCCATAAATGGCAAGCTAAATCCTAACTAAGAAGAAGAAAGAAGAAAGAGGAAATAAATAAATAAAGTCTGCAAGATGGACTTACATTTAGGCAAATATTTGAAGAACAGAGGAGGCGGTTTCAGTGGCTGGGTCACTTAGATAAAAGATAAGAAATACTCCAAAGACAATTCTACTATAACCAATCTTAACCCCTAAACGTCGAGCCTGTGACCATATAATCATGTTTTACTTGCCACACTCAATTTTGACACTATAAATAAGATAAGAATTCAACTATATATTTTTAGTAGATAAAAATCATGCATAACATTCTTTAGGCCAGCTTCTGGACACCCTTGGGAATCTAATTGCAATATTAGAGAATCCGAATAAAAACCACGAGAATTGGAATCTCATGAGAATTGTTGTTTTGATCAACTGAGGTCACATAAGATGGCTTGTTTTCTAAACAATTTCTGAGCAGTGAAGCCACTCAATGTAATACATGATTTAAATTTAAATTCGGATTCCTCTCCTAACAAGTCCAAGACAAAAAGGGTGAATACTAACATTCGCTAAAGAATGTTATGTGTGACTACTACAAGTCATGAACTTCTCATAACTTTTGGTTTGAAATTACTATATTTTCTGAAGTGATTGCAAAGAAAATTCATATCAATTACAAAATGTATTCAAAAATTCCATTTTTTACCCAAAGTGTAAATAACAATGAAGAATAGTACAGTCAATTAAAATCATCTGTGTATCTAAATTTAGAAAAATTCTCAACACCATGGTAATACTTACCAAACTTGTAACTCCAATAAAACACTCAATTTTCAAAGTTTTCCAAAAATTCAAAATGGAGTAGAAATTAGACTTCGTAAGCTTCATTTTGTTAATTCAACTCAAATGCAATGGAACTCATTTTCATGGCTTAATTTTAGTTTAAACAAGAAAAAACAGAAAAATCCAAAATACACTACATGGTGAACCGATTTTATTACTCTTTCTATAGTTGGGACTCCTTGTAAAATCCAAAAATAGCTTAAGTGGCCTTGAAGAGGTGGCATGACCATTCACGAAAAGAATTGGATCAAAATTCCTTCATCCACTGTGATACTTCAGTTCACTTTGGATGAGTTACATCCATCTGCCCGTATATGGTTGCAACGACGTTTAACCCTTTAGTGCCCAAGTGGTTCTAGAGAAACCACCGTTTTTTGGGTGATGTTTCTTTAAAACTCTCTCTGTTGAAATTAGTGACACTATTAACCTCTAAACGTCCAAGCATCCAGTTTCTGAACGTTTTTTGGTCAAACCCAATTTTGATCTTGAAGACGACTTTTGTTGCTAATACACCCAACTAAGAAAATGAAGTTTATTAAGTCTAGTTTGAACTTCACTTTTCAAATCTTAAAAATTCCAATTATTGAATATTTTATTGCTTGTGCAAGCTTTGTAGCTCAAGGTTTGAATTACACTACATAGGATGTTCACCTTTCGAATTTCAAAATTTAAATAAAATTTTTCTATGGAAAACATATCATGTGATTCTCCATTGTAATTTGTACCTGCTCCCAAAAAATTATTAATTTTTTTAAAGCTTTTTTGTAATAAAAAATATTTTTTGAAGTATTTGACTTAAAAATTTGTTAAAAAGGCCGTATTAAATCAAAAAAATCTGAAAATTTCAATATTGATAGGAAACATTCAATTCCATGCATGAAAAATATTACAAAATATATTTTGATAAATCTTGAAGGCTAAATTGTGTAGTTTGACTTTCCTACAAAGGAGTGGTGCGTTTAATGGTTAATAGTATCCAACCGTACAATTGTAAGCATAGCTTAATGAAACAAGTCTCGGTTAAATCTTGGTAAGATCAGATCGTTGGATTGGAAGATTATAGTATATCTTTGAACCGTATAATGCACACTCAAAAATGAGATTTTGGGGGGTGTGTGACTTCAAGGTTAAATAGAATTTGGGTTAAATTTTCAAAAATGAAAGTGAAGATGTCCAACAATGACCTGTGTCAACACCTCTTCATTGAAATCTTTCATGTCAAGAACAGACTCATACATAATTATTGTGAATTTTATAAGTGAGAGTGACTTATCCATGTACGGTTTAGGACAAAATTTATACGTTCAAATAAGAAGGGAGTTGGTACATTGATCAAAATCAGACTACATACACTAATGGAACATGAATAAGAGAACACAATCCCAAAAAAAATACAAGATAACAAACTTGCAAACACAAGAAATACCACATAGTACGTGTGTTGTATTTGTAAGTATTTGCTGTATTTTGAGGTATTTGCAGTATTTTGGTGTTTTGTACATAGGTATTTGGATAGCTAAGAAAGTCAGATTCCAAATTTTCTTTTTGCATCATCTGCAAGATCAAAAGTTACACATCTGAACTTCACACACCGGACTGAGACGGTTCACAGATTTTCCAGCATTTCATTTTCTAGTGGTTACCTGGGCACTAAAGGGTTAAGGGTTAAACATTGTGCAGTTTTGAGAGGAGAAAGAAGTGAAACATTTCAGAGGGCTTTCCTTGAGGTGCATCGAAATCTACATTAGGCACTCATTATTTACGACCCGCAATTCTCTATACAGGCCAAATGCCAGAATCGATGTAGCTCAGAAAATCTCCTAATGGATCAGTATTTGTAAAGAATGCAGATTTTTTTTTCTACTCAAAAAAGATTACAGACAAAGATGGTACTGTGTACAAGAACCGCAACACACCTGGTAAAATACCTTAGGCGAGCTTCATCACAGACGTTTTGTAAAGACCGACTCACTGAGGTCACATTTAGTACAGCATACTCGGAACACACAGACAGTGTCTCCAGGGACAAAACTAGATTTAACAGATAATGCAAGACAGCTGCGCTGAAAAGGAAGGGCATGCTATTTCTTCCTACCAAACCAACCAGTCTTCGACATGACAACGTCAGGGTTCCGAACCTTGGTAACAGCCGGAGCACCCCCCCACCTGGAAGTAATTTTCGCAGAGAGACTCCACAACGAGTCGATCTTGCTGGAAGAGCTTTTGCTGGGTGCTGGAGAAGCTGCTGGGGGAGCTGCTTGGCGAACTGCTGGGGGAGCTGCTGGGTGAGATACCGGGCGAGGTGCTGGGTGAGATGATGCTGCGTGAGATAATGGGATGCTCTTCGCCTTTGAGATTGGAGCCTTGGCGTTCTTGTTGGCCATTCCACTAGCAGCAAGCCAGCGAGAACCTGATTGCTGCTGTTTTGGATTACCCCATCCTATTTGTTTTTGGTTCTTCTTGTCAGTGGCCGTCTCCTCACTCGTTTTCATACCTGACAGAGTTACGTCCGTGATTTTAAACAGCGGCTGGGCAGGGGGATCGTCGTAACGCTCATTGTTCCCTCTCAGAGATATCTGTTTACCGAATCTTAATTTAGGCATGGGTGGAACAGCAACTCGTTCAGCTTGGACCAGAGCCATCATGGGAGCTCCGATGGGCTCGAAATTCCGAAGAGGATCCCGGAGCTGCACTAGCATAGCTAAAGTGATCGTGTTACCCATGTGCCCGCCTTTGTCATTCATGCCATCGACTTTCTGCTTTCCTGCTTGCTTACCAGAGGTACTAGGTACAATATCCCCATGAGTAGCATGATGAGCAGCCACTAATGCCATAGTATCGTCTTGGATGTCAGTCTCATCAACCACACCAGCATCCAGCCTCATCCACTCATCCAAGGATATGGCCATCGAAAAGTCATCCGGGATCCCAGAATCTTCTGCACTCCCGTCATCTAAGAAACTCATACTCGTTGCGTCTTCCAAATAGTTGACTTCAGACTTTCCACCTCCCTGCCTAGCGCTGTAGCCACCTTCTATCCTTCCCTGCCTAGAGAACGGCTCCACCAGATACGGCGCTTCCTCTTCCGCCATGTCGGATTGTATCTTCAGGCCTTCCAAAGCCAAAGCTTCTATTTTTTGCATTGCCACGGGCGCTAAATCTTCCAATGAAGCGAATGCATCATCACCAAGGTTGGGATTACTTTTGCGCGTGTTTGTGCGCCCTGCTGATGTCATAAAACCTGACCCTGCTTGGGAAGTCAAAGCCCCATGACTACGGGAAGAGGAATCTTGGGTGTACTCCAGACTGTACGGTGAGTGTCCACCCTCTAGAGCTGGATACCTGCACACAACGCCACTTGAAAACTAAGAATAACCTCAACCTGCCCGATAATTACAGTGCTTAGTTCAACAAGGACAACCCGATTGGTGTTCCGAAATAAGAGGCATAGGCCTCTTTGTAACTTCTTTCTAAACTCAAAAGAAAGCACCTAAGCAAACATCAGTACATGATGATTCGACTTCGGGGTATAGGGTCTATGAAGGCTCCTCAATCAACCTGTTAGGGGCTGGTAGTACACAGCCGTAGAGTATGGAATAAAGAAAACTAACCCATATTCACCACCCCCTAGGTGGTTCCCTCTGAAGGCGGCAAACCCCTCACTTGCAATTTGCTCCACACTTTTTCCTGTGATATCATCCAAGGGCATTGTCACCATGGCCTGATTCGTCATTCCATCCATACCTGATGATGCCATCCGTAGCAAAATATCCAAGGATTGGGCCCCCATCTCCGTGGGTACCACAACAGGCTTGGACACCTGCATGACTAGCTTGCTGCCACTTGTTGCCTGAAAGTTATAGGGATTCATAGACATCAAAGAACCCCCGTCCCGTAGAGGGACAACAGGACCGAGTCCAAAACCTAGAGGTGGTGGCTCAAATGCTACCATAGCAAAGGAATTGCCGGTGTCATCTGCATAAGAGGATGTCCTAGAAGACCCCTCGAACACTTTCTTGTTTAAACCCCACTCTTGCATGAGAGCCTCAGTCTCTTCATCTTCAAGCAATTTAGCTCGATTCTTACTACGCATTGTTTGAGTCGCCTTTTGAAGCTCTGATTCTGCAGCTTCCATGATAGAAGCCAATTCGACATCTTCTTCACTACCCCAACCTGCACAGAGCACATCCTCACTGATTGTTAACAAAGAAACTGTCGATAAGCAAAGAATTGAGTCAACACATATCAATTAAACAAGCAATAGCTGTGACAAAATTTTCATATCACCAGGCAGAACCTCACATGAACTGATATTGCAGACGGTTAGATTGATGTCACATTCACTTAGAACATTTTCAGATAATGCAACAAATCGTTGAGACTTAACACAAACTTAAAACCAGGGGAGCTACGAGAATCCAACAGAAGTAACAGTCAGATCTACAACCAGAACTAAAAGTCTATGACTCAACCGGGCAGTGACAAGGAATCGTGCCAGACAAACTCACCTAAATTGTTGAAGTCCTCAGAGTTGGAATATTGATGCATAGGCAGACTGTGAGGTTCATTTGTCAGCCTAGGATCGATACTACGGTCTCTGGGAACACCATCCAGGTAAAAATCTGGAACCTCAGACTGCTCCACAGAATATGGTAACTCTGGCATTTTCATATTTAGCCCCAAACCACTTTCAATCATGGCCTCCTTTTCGAACTGCTTAAACAACAGAGCACGAGGAGAGTCTGGCTCGCTGTCAGGAGTAAGTGGTATTGGTGATGGCTGTGCGTCACTGTCTAAAAGGCTGAGAAATTCACCCGCGACATTGTCAAATTCGTCATCTGATTCTAGCCCCTTGCTTTGGGGTACTTTCTTCGCCGACTCCCACTGAATCCCAGCAGGAAATAACGATAAAAGTTCTTCCTCCGTCATATCATCTGCAAGACAGAACGTACATTCTCAGTAACCTGGTCGGTGGTAATCTCGTTTTCAAGAACGTGAGGGTAAATCAAAGCTCCACCTTTCACGTCTAAGTCGTTCGGGGTATCAGCACCCTCCTCTACCCCTGTCTCACGTTCTTGTTCACCCAAAGCAGCCAGAAGCTCTTGCATCTCCAGTTCGTCATCAATTGATCTTGACACGAGCTTGGAATCAGGAAAGGTCTCTGGTTGACTCCCAGAATCTTTGTGATCATCAACTTTCTTTACATGTTCCTTCGCCTGCATCAGATCCTCTCCCACAGCTCCAGGAGACTCGTCGTCTTTCACATCTATACAAATAAAGGCAAGTCTTTATAAACCATTTCAACGAATATCACAAATAAGAACACTCTCTCAATTTCGTACACCTAAGCTGGCGACACAGAAGGCACTGAAACTCCAGCAATTATAGGTTCACATATACCGTGTGAGCGCCTTACCAGTCTAGTCTTGCAAAACAACATATTTATTGCATTGACCGACATTCAGCACTACTGCCGTCGCTGCCATTGCAATACCAAGGAATCAAAGGCCTCGTGTGCCATAGACCCACCCGGCGCATGTTAGGTCTAATAGTTCTTCATTGCAAAACTGAGAACAGAAAATGAAAACCTCTCATTTACGTTAGCTGGATACCTTCGTCTTCGTATTCTTCATACCGATCCTCCGCTTCTCGACCAGAATATAATAATTCTCCTGGAGTGGACACATCGACTTGTTTCTCTTCAAAATTGGACGTATTCTCTGATTCGAATGCATCGTAACCGCGCCCAGAGACAGTGTCCACGATCGTGCTCACTTCCACTCCTTGATCTATTACTGTAAATTTCACCTCTTCTTCTTCTTCCTCCTCCTCCTCCTCCTCCTCTTCACCTGCGTAAACATTCCCATGAGTTTTGAAGTCTTCCAGGGACGCGGCTGGGGGATCGGAATGCATACTCCCTCTGTAGAGACCCTCATGATTGAAGTCATCAAGACTCAAGTGCTCCATCCCATGATACTCTGCGGAAGGCTCTGACATTGCAGGAGAGTGATGATCCTCCGACACATATCTAGAAGGAGTGGCATGACCAGAGTTCGGCAAGCTATTGAACGACCGCACAGCACGTAGAACTGGCGACTCGCCAAATCTAGCACTCGACGAAGCCGAGACATTCCCTGGATCCTTGCTCTGAATCTCACAGCCAAAAGTGACAATCAGAGTTCCCCCTTGCGCCTTGCCCGAAAGCTTAAACGTCGTCGTCCACGTGTCCTGCTTGACAACATCATCCTCAATCGATTCCGGCAGCAATCGAGTGAGCTCCAATTTATGTCTGCCAAGTACAAGCTCATCAACATCAAGCGCGATTACAGTGAGAACGAACTGTTTCGACTCCCATTTCATGCCCTTGGCGCCATTCTTGGTGCCGTGGAGACTACACCGCGTGTGGAGCGTCTCTTGAAATTCACAATGCCCGTGCGAAACCCTAGACGGCATGGTCTGCACACCGACGTCATCTTTCTTTGCGAAGTGCACGCCCAGACGAAGGCCATTCACGGAAGCAGGCAAGCCTTCAATCCCATGGACATGCACGGTAAACAGGCAATTGTATTTCTGCTGTCCGACATGCGCCAAGGCGCGAAACGGCTTCCAGCTCCACAGGCCTTTCTTCTTCTCAGCCGCAACGTCCAACCTCTGCCGGAAATCAACAGAGTCACCGTCGGTTCCCGATTCAGAAAAGCTCACCTCATCATCCACCTCAAACTCGTTGTTCGCTGAAAAATTGTGGTCTCCCTTCTTTCCCGCATCGACGAGCGAGCTTTTAGCTCGCACGGGAGGCTTAGGGTGCGAAGATCTCAGCAACTTCTCCACATCGGCATCCTCCACACGCGCAGGCATGCTCTCGCGCTTCGCCAGCCGCTTCGACGACACATTATTGTGCGTTCCCTGCTGCTGGCCGGCTTGATACAGAGCTTGATTCAGGGCTTCCAATTCCTGCAACAGCTGACCTCCCACTTGTGACTGACCTCCTGCTAACGAATTTGCCGTGGTTTGCACCATCTCTCCCCTCCGCTCGTCAACCACAAGGAAGCAAAACGGAGCTTACATAGCTCCGGCCCGCACCATAGCTCTCTGCCTCTCTGCTCGAGCTCCTCTTCCTCTTCCCCTTCTTCAGCATCGCCATCGCCAGACTCGCAGAGCTCGGTATTGAAGACGCCAATCTAGCTGAAGCGTAGATCCTGGAACGGCTATCTAACGTTCAGGTAGATATCGAATCCCTATGGCCACGCGTAGATGTAGCAGCATCTAGCAACATCCTAGATGCACTACCATCTCGCTCAAAAGGAATGTTCCAACCAACCAAACCTAAATGCAATTCGCAAATTCGAAACATGTGACCGGCGTGGCCTAGTGAGGGGCCCTTAACCCCTAAATGCCTAGAGCCCTCTCCAAATTCAGCAGTTTTGCAAAGATGCATTATAAAATGCAACCTAGAGGGATATTTTGAACTTGATATACGAATAAAAGTTGTACATTATGAATTTTAGATTCTATCCATACGGTTAGATCTATAATTGCTATTACCAATAATTTTGTATAATATTTGAAATGTGAAATTCAAAATTATTTTGTAATTCAATTATGAATAAGATATTGACAATCTACAGATGAAATTCATTGTGATTGGTTGAAATGTAATACTCTAACTGTTGTGATTTTTGGAGATTTTTTGGTTGCTTAATTTTATGAGTTGACTTTTTTTAGATCACTTTTACACTGAAATCTTCAATATTTTGGGTGAATCACTACAAAATGAAACGAGGCATAAAAAATTCGCAAATCATTCCCTTTCTAATCGGATCACATATGCATGAAGCTAACTTCCCATAGAATCTACAGTAAAAATTCCACACTACAAAAAGTGCTTGACGGATGAGAAATTTTGGATGAAATCTGTACATCGTCCAAAAAATGGACGCTTAGGCAGTTAGGGGTTAACAATTGGTAGTAACGTCCACTTTACAATTGTTAGCTCTATCCAAATTTCACAAATTATAATTATTTAATAGAAATTTTTGAATTTAGCGAATTGGGCCGAAATTGGTTTTACACTACAAAATTTCTCTTTTGCGGTCTACGTGGTACGAATTTTGTCTTGGTCTGGTAAGAGTAAGTGAAAATCAGAGATGTTTTTCATCAATCTTGATTTTTTCAATTTTGTTAAAATGTGGCAAAGTGGGGCCAAAGGGTTTTACATTAGGGCTTCATCCAAACTTCTCCTCGCGATCTATGTGGTACAAATTTTGCACCAAATTTTTGGTCCGGCCTAAACGTATGTGAAAATCAAGGTTTTTCTCATGAACCTTGATTTTTCCATTTTGTTAAAATATGTTATGAACTACATGAGAATCAAGCTTTTATGATATTGATATATGTAAAAAAAACTTGTTGTTTTAAAGTCCGAGATCACACCTATACTTTTTGTTGAATTTGTGATTATCAATATAAAATTTTAAATATTTCAATTTAGAAGTAATTAAATTTCAAACAAATAATTATTTCAATATGAGTTTCGGAGTGATTACAATTACAAATATGTTTTAAAATGTTTAAAAATGAACTCAAAGATTCAATGAAACTCTCATTGAGAGCCTCCAAGATCTTGATTTAATTGTCATAAAATCAAATTTTTGACATTTTTATAAAACTAAATAAATAAATACGTGTTTAATTTGATTATGTCATTTTTTAAACTATAATCGTACTAAAATGTTCATAATTTTCACTTCATTTATCCAAATAGAATGAACTAGAATAAATACAATATTGTTAAAATATTTTTTCAAAATTTTTATTTAAGGGCTTGTGTTTTTTTCAGCTACCCAAAGTGGGAGCAAGCTAAACTAAACATTCACTAAGCCATTTTACTTTATTTAATAAAAATTTGATGTAAATTTACTTTTTGATATAAATTAATTTAAAATAAAGTTAACTTAGACTTGTATGATAGATGATTGAAAAAATATAATATTTTAACATGTTAATATTTATAATTTTTTGATCTCATGTTAAAGCATATATATATATATATATATATATATATATATATATATATATATATATATATATATATATATATATATGTCTATATATGTATTAGAAACTAAAAAATACCTTTCATAGATTACAATAGTGTGAGTGTATTCTCCGAATTTGAACAAAAACTTGTTTATTTAAATCCTCCAAATAATTAATCGAAAAACTATTTTTTCGAGTTTTTTCCACAAAAGTTAAAAATAGTGTAAAAATAATTCTTTGGTCAATAGTTTGAAGGGTCAAAACAAACAATTATTTGTTCAAATTTGATAATATAATCATATTGTTGTAATCTATAAACAATATGTTTAATTTCAAAAAATAGTAATTTTTCTAAACACCAAATCACTTAATTAATGATTATAGTATATGAAGATGATATTTTATCTTTAAAATTATGTAATAATCTTCTATAGCTTGATTATCTAATTGTCATTATCTAATTTGAATTTATTTCAAGTTTTAACTGAATAAAGTGTGTAATCGCAAAAACATATCAAGTTTATCATACATCCATCCCCCAAGTTTGACTATTATTGCTTAAGAAGACCTTAATTTGACTCCCAATCATCCACTAATAATAAAATATATATTTGACAAAACTTGTATGTTCCTCCCTTTTTAAAAGACTCAAATAAACACATTAATAATTGGGATTATAAGAACAGGTCCAAACTTACAAATGTCTTTCAAATGAAAGATGGTTTCTCAAAGGTCAAAAGTTTGGTTTTGAAAGGTGACAACATAGTAAATTTTTCTTTTTAGATCCCACAATTTTTTAACTACTTTTTTTCTTTTTCAATTTATTTCCTTTTAGTTCACAATTCTTATTCCTATAAATTGGAATAAATTGGATTTAAGACAAAAATCTGTCAAAAAAATTGGCAACAAGGTTAATGTTTTGAAGTACTTTAATGTTCACTATTGGAATCATAATATTACTAGGTGTACTACCTCATCAACAATGTACAATATACCAATTTATAAAACTCGATACAATATTGGATCAATTTCATTCAAAGAGCCCTACCATATTCATATGTGAATAGAACTCAAAATTATAAACACAAAATTGTAGTACATGACAAACTTCATGATTTAGGAGGAAAAAAAAGGACAAAAAAGTATACACATTTTCCCATTAATATACACAATTTTGTATGCCTTTTTGCAAATAAATTACACTAAAATGCAACAAAATATACTTAAATTGCTCCTAGTTCACATCTTCATGCTCGCCGCTCACATGTTCTTATTCATAGCTCGCTACTCATGGCTCACATCCTAGCCACATTCCATTGACAAGATTAAGTGCTTGTCTCGAAGTGCATTCACTAATATCATAGCCTTTCTAATAAACAAATACTCCAACCATCGTCGCTTGAATAAAAAATTGAGAACTTCATCAATTTCATAGTCCAAGACATCATTAACTTCAACTGGAAGTAAAGGTGGCAAAATTCTTCTTGAAATTGTGGATGGATGATATGGTTCCAACAATGATATATGAAATTGAGGGTGGATTTGCATAGAAGCTAGAAGTGAAAAAAAAACCACAAGTTAACTTGACAAATAATTTGAAAAGGCCCTAATCTTTGATAATCAAGTTTTTGATGATCGTGGAGTTTGAATATTTTGACACAAAAGCCAAAACTCAATCTTCCACTTTGAAATTAGTATTGAAAGTGTGATGATATGGCTCAAGTCTATGTGGACGCTTATAGATGTGGAAAATTTTGCTTGAGTACTTTGATTTAGAATCAAGTTGTTAAGAGGCAACCATTATACTCTTACAACCCTCGTTTGGTTGTTACAAACCACACTCTTAAAAACATGTAGCCCAGATGCTTCCGTTGTATTCTTTCACTGATTTATGCAATCATATATTCAAGTCTCTTGTAGTAAAACAGTGTGTGTACGAGCATCTAAGTTTCATCGATTCCTTCTATATCTCCTACAGGTTATAAACCCACTTCTACACAAAATCTTTTATAAGATATAATGCTTTTGTGATTTTAGTCTCATAAACGAATTTGAGTAAGGATTAGTTTGAATTCTTTACTCTTCTCTTGTCGATACTTCGGTCGATACATATAACAAACTCGTTGTAGTCTTTCCATCTTCTGTCCCAACTCTTCCTCGCTCTTTCTAGTTTATCTCGCTTCCATTATGCAAAAACCAGTTTGCTTAATACAGATAATATTCTCTCAGATCCTCAGACTGCACTTCAGATCCTCAAACTTCACTTTAGATCCTCGTTTGTACTTTTTGTTTTTCTTCCGAAATGGACGAAGAGATTTCTGAGAGAATCCCCCACAAGCACTTTGCGCTAGTCCAGGACAAGGAGATCCTTTACCAGCCCATTTGCAGTCGGACCCCACCTCTCCTGGCAATGTTGAATTTCAACATCCTCTACATTTCTACCCTTGATCAGTTGGCTGACCTCTTTACAAAGGCTCTCCCTTTTGATCAATTTTCTTTGCTTCGCTGGGCTTGCTTCTTTTACCTGTAGCTACTATTAGTGGCTGATTTTTTTAATTTCTTTTTTGCATGTCATCACAAATGCTAAAGCCCGCTAGTATTAGGACTTAGCGGTCTTAGAGTCCAGATTGTTGAAAATGTGATGGCATGGTTCACAAGACCATATTGAACAGTCTCCAAAATGTTGAGCCTCAACGTCTAATAGATATTGAACTTCGGTGTCTTTAGTGAATCTTTAGATATAAGAGTTGTGCCACACACACAATGGTTGCATGTTTTTTTCGGACCATTGGCAACTACATGATAAAAATCTTCACAGTATAGAAAAGACCCTTCATACGTCTTCAATCCTATTCTTATTGAAATAAGGGTTTAAACCTCATCAAGTCCAGTTATATAGTATTATTTGGTTGTGTGTCAAGATTCTTGTAAACAAGTGACGCTGATGATGAAGATGTTGTATAATCTCCCACTTGTGGATTAACGCCACTTCCTTGTTTGGTTTGTCTCATTGTGCAAATAATCCATTGCCGCATTTTATAGCTTGAGCAATGGCCTCAGTCAAAGTTGTAGCATCACAACAACTATCTAAATTCCAATACATAAGCAAAAGCCAATTTTGATCCTTGACGTAAATTCGATATAAATAACCGGTTCCACACAAATCTTACTATTAAAGAAGGTGGGTTGTTTTTTAATTTTAACTTTTAATGTAACGTTGAGATCTCCCCGACCGTGTGCCCACCCACCATGTTCTTGGTACTATGGGAAAGCTCTCAACGAGGAAGATACTTGTCCATAAGAAAAAATTGACTTCACAAATTTTCAATGTTTTTTGCACAAAGTCCAGATTTTCAAAGGGCCACTACAACTTTTAGACGGATTTAACACGTATTTCGTATTAATTCCACACGGATTTTGCATTCGCTCTTTTCGCTATCTGATGAAATGCAGAATCTTTGCGGAAGTTGTACGACCACTTGGAAATTTGGACTTTGTACGAGAAACGTTGAAAATTTGTGGAGTCAAATCTTTTTGACGTGCAACAAAATCACTTTTGGACGTACAATGTGAGAGTAATGGATTTTGAGTGACTTTTGTCACCATAAAATTGGATTAAATTATGAAAATGGAATATGCAAGTTTTTGATATCATTCTGGGCATTGTCGGAAAGCTCTTGAGGAGTAGTGGTGTACTAAAGTCATTTCATACTTTAGGACCTACAGTGTAAAAGTTATAGATTTTTAATCAAATTTTGAGACCATAAATTGAATTAAAGTTATGGATAAACCTTTTTTTTAAATAAAATAAAATAAAGGGCATGACTAAATCATTGGGCCAACAACACAAGGCTACACTAGTGTTAATTGGAAAAAAAAGTTGAAATTCTTTTGGAGTTTTTAATAAAATCAAAATTTCAAAAGAATTTTTGAAGAATATTTCTATTGGCGGAATCTTTTTTTTTTAATCCTTTGCTTTCCACTTGAACATTTTTGGTTTTAGAGATTTTTTTATAATTCTAGAGTTGGTTTTTGATGCATCTATATGGTTAATCTATGCCATATGATCACTTAGAATCCGTGCATTTTAATTTAATGTGCAAGCAAGGTTTGCTCCCAAATATTACGAAAGCATGCAACTAAGAGGTGTGAAGAAATGATTTTTGTGTTTCTAATTTTAGCCAAATTGTTGTATAGAGTTTGGGCTGGCTAATTAATACAAAGA
The DNA here is from genome assembly GCA_022496805.1 of Pohlia nutans. Taxonomy (NCBI): domain Eukaryota; kingdom Viridiplantae; phylum Streptophyta; class Bryopsida; order Bryales; family Mniaceae; genus Pohlia; species Pohlia nutans. Next base: position 31,576,405 of record CM040089.1, on the reverse strand, counting down.
ATTTTTGAAAAAAGAAGAAGAAAAAATAATAGAACTTTGATTTCCTACATGTATAACATTCATAACCCCTAACTGTCCACACTACGTTTACTCGGTCAAACGTCATCAATTTCTCACGTTTTAAAATATATTATATTTTTTTGGTATTTTCTCATATAATTTACAGTTAAACCAATTCACCCTGGTTTTTTACAATTATTTAAATAAAAATGAATTTTATAAGATTTTTCAAAGTTTTTCTCTTGAAATAGTCATAGTAATTACAAAAATCCTTAAGCTAGTATGAAATTTTTAAGAAAACTGTAAATAATAGTGACCAACAACAAGGTGTAGATGGCATATTTGTTGAGCTTGCATAAAAAGAAATTCGAATGAAAAACTTTTTTTCCACTGTATATTGGAACTTTAGGGTTCTGAGCTTCAAAGTAATGTACAAAACGCAATTTTAATAATTTTGAAGAATAGTTAACTGGAGTAGAAAACGGAGGATAGCCCCCACACTTTCTTAGTTGGAACCATTTTCATTTGAAGTTAGGAACTAGGTGGAAATCAACGTTTGACTGAAAAACTATCAAACATGGCTCTACGGGGGTCTTTGCAAGCTTAGGGGGTCCTTGCACGCTTAGGGGATTTGTGATTGCTATCACCAATATTTTTCTATAAAATTTGAAACTTAATATTCAAAATTATTTTGTAATTGGATTCCAAATAAGATATTGACAATTTGTGGATGAAATTTATAGTGATGGGTTGGGATGCAACACTCTAAGTGTAGTGATTTTTGGAGATTTTTTTGGTTGTTTAAGTTTATGAATTCAAGAGCACTTCTAAACTAAAATCTTCGAAATTTTTGGTGAAGAACTGCAACATGAAATGAGGGATAAAAGTTTCACAAATCATCAACTTTTTAATCGGATCACACGTGCATGGAGCTAACTTCCCATAGAAAATTTAGTAAAAAATTCACACTGCAAAAATTGCATGATGGATGAGAAAATGAAGTCATGCAGAATATGCATGGTTGAGCAGTTAGGGGTTACTACATTGAAAAGCATATTAGTGCTGAATCAGCTCGGTATAAAGCAACGGTATGTGGGAAGCCTCGTGTGGAGGGGGACGGCCCGTAGTCAGGGATGTCTGCTGAAACGCAGAGCAGGGATGGACGAACAGAATACCTCGTCCATGGAACTCTCATCCGGTTGCCGGGTTCATCCTGGGCCATCTTTTTAGAGGCCACCATGCTCCGAGAGAAGAAGAGGATAGTATAGAGGCGGAGGAAGGCGAAAGAAGGTAGTGGTGGTGGTGGGCGATGGAGATATGGCGATGGATATGGCGAGGTTAGACAACACGCATTGTGTTCTCCAGGCTCTGTCGGATTCCTCCTGTCCCGAAGTTTCTAGCTCTGGAGATTTTGTGCACGATCACAGCACCGCTGCTGCTGCTGCTGCTGTAGTTCCTGCTTCTACAACAGGGGGAGAACACTCGGAGGACACCACCGGAGGGGAATTTCTGAATTTCGTCACAGATTCCGACGTCGTCTTGGATTTTGATTGTAAGCTGCCTGACGAAGTCTCTGGAGTGGAAGGAGACGAGCTCAGTTTCGACGATGACAGCACCAAGAGCTTGCAGAATTTGGAGCTTCGTGAGCTCAAGGAATTGTTGCAAGATGAAGAAGAAGACGGGGGGAACAATTCGGTGAACAACAACAACAACAACAACAGCAATACGCATAACGAAGTTGGCGAGGAGGAGGCGCTCCTGTTAGCGAAGGCGCGAGACGATAGCGGAGAATGCAGCAGCGGTGGTTGCGCTCGTGCGAATCCGAAATGCAAAATTGCGGCTGCGACGACGACGACGACGACGGGCGGGGGGACTGCTACGACGACGAAGAAGAAGGCGAAAGTCGATTGGACGCCGGAGCTGCACCGGCGATTCGTGCACGCGGTGGAGCAGTTGGGAGTGGAGAAGGCGTTTCCGTCGCGTATCTTGGAGTTGATGGGAGTGCAATGCCTGACGCGTCACAACATCGCCAGCCATTTGCAGAAGTATCGGTCGCATCGTCGGCACCTCGCAGCGCGGGAGGCTGAGGCGGCGTCGTGGACGCATCGGCGCACGTATCAGAACACGGGGCAGGCGCCGTGGCCGCGGACGACGACGAGAGCCCCGTACCTGGTGCCCTTGCCGCAGCACATTCAGCCGCGGCCATTGCAACCGGCGCCGCTCAAGGTGTGGGGGTATCCAACTGTCGATCACTCCAATGTACATATGTGGCAGCAACAACCCGTTCACCCCCCGTCGTTCTGGCAAGCCGCTGACGGATCGTATTGGCAACACCCCGCCGCGGCCCCGCCCGTTTCCTACGACGCGTTCTATGCCTCTCACCCCATGCGGTCTGTGCCCGTGGTGGCGCCCGGGTTCCCTGACTACTACGGCGACGAGCAATTGTATCTTTGTAACGAATTGTATGACAGTGACATCGGGCGCGCCGCGGGGGTGGCCGCGTGCAGCAAACCTACCGAGACGCCTTTGTCTAAAGAAGTTCTCGACGCGGCCATCGGCGAAGCGCTCGCAAATCCCTGGACGCCTCCGCCTCTGGGACTGAAACCTCCTTCCATGGAAGGCGTGATTGCTGAGCTTCAACGTCAAGGCATTAACACCGTGCCTCCCTCCACCTGCTGAGAATGTTCAAGAACGGTTTCATTCATTCCAATGATCGGTGTGTCGTCGCTGGTATTCATCCTGAGGAATATTTCCAATTTGGTGAAAATTCTTTCGCTGCTGTACTTAATTTCAACGTTTGTTTTGTGGAGAAGAGGAGGTTGGTCATCGGAGATAACGAGGTGTATATCGAGGTGGTACGAGTTCGCTGGTTCTTTTTTTTACCAATAAGGCTTGTTGCTGGGCCAGAGGATTCATTTTGTTGTTGTATCTTGGAGATAAGCGATCATGGTGGTCAGGGATGATAATGATGATGATGATGTTGTTGTTGCCGCAGCTCATGTAGACTTTACTCTCTCATTCTCTTTCCTTTTACATTTTGTAGTTAGTAGCGAACGATACTCAATGTCTCATGTTTCCATAGCTGTGGATAGAATGACCATTGTTCTCCCTCTGTTTTGGTTCACTTTTATTATTCTCTGAAGCACGATCCTCACTCTTTTACATGAATTCCAATCTCAGTCTCTCTCTTTTGCATTCGTACTCTCTCTCTCTCTCATTCTCTTTACTTTTGCATTTGTAGTTAGTAGTGAGCGATACTCAAGGCTCATTCTTCTGCCTCTGTTTTGGTTCTCCGAAACACAATTCTCACTCTTTCACATGAATTTCAAGCTCAGTCTCTCTTTTTGCCGTCACAGGTTTCGTCTTATCCATTCATATTGATGCTATGAGTGACTACTGTGAGTTCTATGCTGACAAATATCCTTTCTTTCGTCTCTCATTCTCTTTATTTTCACATTTGTATTTCATTTCGTATCTCTCTCTCTCTCTCTCTCTCTCTCTCTCTCTCTCTCTCTCTCTCTCTCTCTCTCTCTCTCTCTCTCTCTCTCTCTCTCTCTCTCAATACTCATATTTCCATAGCTGTGCGTACTAGAATGACCCGATTCTTCTGCCTCTGTTTTGGTTCTCCGAAACAACACGATTCTCATGGAATTCAAAGCTCGCAGTTTTGGCACGGGTGTCTGTCTTATCCATTCATGTTGATGCTGACAAAACATCCTTTTTTTCCTTTCGTGTTATGATTCTGTGTTTTGTACTTGAAAAGCAAAATGGGTAGCATGACTAAACAGGGTTGATATTCATGATCATAAACATGAGAAGAAAAGAGCAGTGGATAATGCATATGTCATATGATGTAATACACAGTCTAGTCTAGTCTAGCACTTTTAAACATTTGTAGTGAGTAGCTCTCTCTACTCAAATTTCTTTCCAGTTTCGTTTTTGAAACACGATTATCACTCTTTTCACATGAATTCAAAGCTCAGTTTGTGAGCTGACTAGTAGGGTGTCTTCTCCATTCACATTTAAGTACATCCTTTTTTTTCATTCTGTGTTTTGTACTTGGAAAAGGAAATTGCTAGCTCTAAACAGGGTTGAGAATTTAAAAAAACATAGCAGTGGATAATGCATATGTCATATGACGACTGACTGTGGGCTTGTAGTAATACCCTAGTCTAGTGGTTGTTCTATTCCATTCTTGTAATAATGAGTTATCGATTTCAAGTGGCTTTAAGTTACTTTGACGAGACGGGCATCTTATAGCTGCTCTCATGCACATGAACGCCCTTTTGTCAGTGTTGTTGTTGTTGTTCTTGCCCATCAATTACTGGAGGGGCCGTTTGTTTTTTTTTCATAGGTCAAAAAAGGCTCCACAAATCAAAAAGAGCTACAGTGAGTGAGGAATTTGTGCCAGTAGTGAAACAGATGATCTCATTGACGGACAAAGAGATAACTAAAAATCTACAAGTACTCAGCTGCTGTGACTGGAGGGAAGTGACAGACAGCCAAGGGGCACTGTTTCACTGACTCAGCCAATCATTTCTCTTTTTTGAAGAAGAATACTATTGATGCTCAGAAGAATCATAAACTTTGGTCCTGCCTGCCCAGTGTTCATTAATTGCCTTTTTGATCCCTAGGGCCACTTTTTCATTAGGCTCCCGGGATCCAATAAATCCATCTATTGACTTGCAGGGATTTTTTAAATTTTGTTTGGGTTCTTGGTGTAGCCAAATGTTTTAACCCTTAACTGCCCAACCATGCATAATATGCATGATGTACAGAATCCTACTCCAATTTCTCATCCATCATGCACTTTTTGGAGTAAATTTTTTTTAGTGAATTTTTTAATGGGAAGTTAGCTTTGTGCACATGTAATCCGATTAGAAAGGGGATGATTTGTGAAACTTCATGCCTCATTTTATGTTGTATTGTTTCACCAAAAATTTCAAAGATTTTAGTCTAAAAGTGCTCTTGAAAATAAAAGCTCATAAAATTAAGAAACCAAAAAATCTCCAAAAATCACTACACTTAGATTATTACATTTTAACCCTTCACAACAAAGTTCATCCACAAATTTTCAATATCTTATTCGTAATCAAATTACAAGATAATTTTGAATTTTATATTCCAAAATTTATAGAAAAATATTGGTGAAAGCAATCGCAGATCTAACCATATGGATAGAATCTAAAATCCATAGTGTACAACTTCTATTCAGACATCAAGTTCAAAATATCCATCTTAGTTGCATTTTATGATTCATCTTTTCAAAACTGTCCAAAAGTGGACAAGGGTGAGGACGTTTAGGGGTTAACATTCATCTCTATTCATCAATATTTTTTGGGGTTTTCGGAGAAGTGTTAAGCATTCATCTACATTCATCAATATTTTTTTTGGATTTTCGGAGAAGTGTTAAGCATTCATCTACATTCATCAATATTTTTTTTGGGTTTTCAGAGAAGTGGCGACATAAAATTAAATGGTGTAGCCAAATAGTTTAACATTCATCTATATTTTGGATGGAACTTTCTTTTCATCCATATATTTGGATGAGTTTCATTTAAAATTAGCAATTTTTTTTGAAAAATTGGAACGATTTGGCGGCTTCATTCATTTTATCTTCAAATTTTTCCTTAAGGCTTGGTGCACGCTAATTAGTTTTGGTGCTTTTTGGCTTTTAAAAGCGTAAGAAATATCATTGATTGACTTGAGAAACCTCGCCTTTGGACTTGACAAGTTGAATAAAATAATGATATGTGAATTGGACCTGGACCCAAGTATAAAGTTGTTGGGTCTAATTTGAATGTTTGAACCACGGTTGATCTGTCTCAAAGTCCAATCTAGTAAAATGTTTGTCCACTCTACTTCTAGGTTCTTCAAATCTATATGTTGAGTACATGCTCGTCAGCTGGACATACATTTTAGTAGATTGGATAGGCAAAACGGTAGATTGGACTTTGTGAAAGGTCTTCACTCATTTGGATTTCATTAATTTTTAGTTGCCTAATAGATATGCTCCAAAAAATTAGTATTTTTGATTGAAGTGGTCATTGGACCCAAAGGAGGAGTTAGTTTCTTACAACAGGTACTCTCCTTTCAACCCTTGAGTCCAATGTTTAGGTCCAAAAGTTTTCCTCCAAAACTAGGCCACATCGTTTTGGTACTTGCACTAGTTTCTTGGACCTAGACCCTAATGTTCAAGCCCTTTGGTCCAATTTTAAGCTCTTGGCCAACACGATTGTTCGAATTTGGAGCTTTTTTGTTCTAGGACTGTAATGTAAAGTGGTCCTAAATTGTTGGACTAGCTAGCATAGTGAGAATTCCGTTAGCTGAATTGCTAACATAGTGAAATTCTTTAATATTTTATCACAAAGAATTCTTACAATGCACAAAATATTCATAATCTACAACAACTTGAGATTTACAATAATGTTTTATTCATGATCATTTTTGTGTAGGACGCTTCAAATTACATACTTTGGACTAATGGCACTTCAAAAGTTGCTTGAATTTTCTTTGTAAATGTAACTGATAAAGATTTGGTAGAAATAAAAGCTAAATTTACTTGCTTTAATGAATATTAGTGCTAAATACATTGTAATTAAAGAATCTGATTGAAGATAGTTTTACAAACTTAACCCCTTAATGTCCAATTGACCAACATGTAGCAATAGAAACACATCTTGACCCAATTGTTTCTCATCCATTCAAATATTGTTGAACTCTCTACAACATTCTCATGAATATTGTCAATGTATAAATGAAGTTTGGAGGGAAATGTGCCTTCGAATTTTGCTTGAAGTGTTCAAAAGTAAGCAAAAGGGCCATCGTTTAAGGATTAGCTTGGCCATTTGAATATAGTTAGTGAGTGCTACGCAAATCTCATTTTTAATTAATTAATTTTTGTTTTAATGCCTACATTATCATCTTTCCATGCCAATTAATCCATTTTCATTCAATAATTCAAACATTAAAAGTTTATATCCCCATGAATCTAAACTTGCATTTGTTCAATATTTGATAAATTCAACTAAAGAATGTTATTTGTTGGATCTCTTACTAGAATTTATTTATTTATTTATTTTTGTAGTCAATCTTTAACCAAATTATCCTAAAAATTGGTGTAAATGGTATGCCAATATAGGTGCGACCATCCGAGTCCTATGTCCAGTGGACATTGAACCACGGCTGGGTCAAACTGACACTTTATTCACGCTGGTCTCAAAAAAAGACCAAAGTTCTTACCTTGGGGAGGGAGGAGAGTATCAAAAAAAATTAAAACCACATGAGATCCAATGTAGGGTCCATTTTATATATCGTGAAGTAAAAATTCTACATAATTATAAAAGTTTAGATGTAATAAAGGATGCTTTAAATTCAGTTTAATTTTTTTTCAAGAATCTACTTGGAATATACCTAAAATATTCATGAACATAACTCGAATATTCCAATTATGTGATAACCTCCATTCAAATACCCTCTTAACACAAATGGTTGCACTAAATATTTATTAGTGACCCGCCGATGTTCCTTCTTACTTAACACCACGTAATTGCTCTCAGCAAAGTCCACTCAACTTTAACGCGTAAAAGTCCTCACCCCTCTACAGATTTGGAGAATTTCAAAGATGTCTTATACAATGTAACTAAGAGGGATATTTTGAACTTGATATATGAATAAAAGCTGTACATTATGAACTTTTGATTCTATCCATGCGGTTAGATCTATGATTGATATCACCAATATTTTTGTATAAAATTTGAAACTTAAGATCCAAAATTCTTTTGTAATTGGATTATGAATAAGATATTGACAATTTGTGGATGAAATTTGTTGTGATGGGTTGAAATGCAATACTCTAAGTATAGTGATTTTTGGAGATTTTTTGGTTGCTTAATTTTTATGTGTTTACTTTTTTAAGAGCACTTTTACAATGAAACCTTCGAAAGCTTGGATGAATCACTACAACATGAAATGAGGCATAAAAATTTCACAAATCATCCCCTTTCTAATCACACATGCATGAAACTATCTTCCCATAAAATAAATAGTAAAAAACCCACGCTCCAAAAAGTCAATGATGGATGAGAAATTTGTGTTTGATTTTGTACATCGTCCACTTTCTAGACGGTTGGATGTTTAGGGGTTAACAACACTCACCAACTTTTTTACCTCACAAAAATCCATTCCTATTTTGGGTACATTAATTTCCAAAATTACCACATTTACTAAATAAATCACTAAATAAAATCACTAAATCATACAATTTTATAGTATTTTGTTCATTTCACCAGCTTACAACCACTTTTGACTCCGCCAAAAAATGTAGATTTGGAATTACTCCCTATGTTACTCTACACTGATTATTCCATTTAGTGAGGGAGGGTTTATAGTGTATGTGGGGAATTGATGAATATGATCCTAAATATCATTATAATGTAAAATTATCGTGATATGAAGATTTCAGCCACTCAGTAAAAAAAAATAGACCTCACTAATTTTGAGATTTTACGAAATAGTGTGTACTTTGGGAGTTAATACCACACGCACTAAATTGGATAATTAGTCTACCATCACATGGATTTCATTAGGTAAAAGACATCTGATACTCACATTCAAAATAAACTGCTGTTCAAGATTTCATTGTTAAAAATTCCATACCAATTCAACACTAGAAATCACTTGATTACAATTACAATGTGACTTACAAGATTTTCTGCCATTTTGTAACTAACCAATGAACAAGGAAAACCAACCTCTAGTTTGACATGACCATCAAAATTTGCACTTGATTGATTAGATTTCCAAACCTCAAGGAAATGAGAACCAATAAGTTCTTATTAGAAAGTGATACATATTAATTCGTCTTAATTGGTTGAAAGCGCCTAAATTAAATGTACTAATCCATGCATCTAAAGCCCATGACCAAATGACTCTAGAGTAGACTATCAATGGTTCTTCCCAAATCCATTCGGTACATGAGTTCAAAACTTGACATATGTAGAATGTCCAATCACATGTGTACACAACAAATAGAATGTGAAGTTTGCTAGTGTGATAATAATGAGTTAAGAATAAATATGTTCTCTCTTGATAAAAGAGATTGGAACATGATATTAAAGAGTGTGATGATAAGGAGTTCAAAGTGAATATTTTCTGCACATATACCAAAATGGATATTTCCTATGGTCTAAAGTGTCTATCACAAGAACATACAATTTGACGACAATCGAAGTGGTGACATTCTACCATTCATGATTTATAGTGGTGGCATTGCTAATTTTCTTATTGGCCGATTATTAGTCCCTACTAAATAACCATTCCATTTGTATGTCAGCCTCAAAGAATAGATCTAGTGTGCATTTTATAACTCAAAAATTTGGAATTGTTTTTGTCCAAATGGAAGCTCAAATGGAATGGAAGGACCTAGTAAATTCAATTTCGGTTTTTCTCCTAATCTAATTTCACTTACGCAAAGGTAACTACCTGAAAATTTGATGTAAAAAATACCACTTTCAAAAACCCTTTTACCCATGAGGAAAGTGAGGAAAATTGCGTAAATCATCTAAAATTTGGATGGGTAGGCAATGAAGGGTTAAACCCAAATCTACCACAATTCACTGTTCCAAAGGGGAAAGCCGATCAACGGCATGCCAAGCTTTGGGAGGTATCACTGGGTAGTTTAGGGCCTCCTTCCATGTACTGGTGAGGGCCATGGAAAGTTGGAAGCTACCAATGCACCACTGATATGGATGAACCACGAGTTTGTTTTTTATTCCTACCAAAATGGATGGATCATTAGTGGTTATTGAGACCTCAGTTCTTGTCTTCTAGCAGCTTTCAACAGCCCAATCTGCACATGGAAACCTTACTGTATTGTATGAATTGAAACTGGTAACACATAGTGTGAATACCTCGACTCTAAATCCCAATGTGGTCTTCAATGTAGGCACTGTTCATCCAAGACCCATTTTCCTTAGAATTTCCATTTAATGCATCGTAGGGGATTTTTTTGGCAATTGTTTTTGCAAATTTTGGGACCTCCTTGGGAATAATAACCCATGGATGAAGGGGTTTTTTTTCTTCAGGTGGACCCTCAACAGAAACAAAATAGGGGACAATTTTGTCTACATGCACTAAAGACCACCTAGGAATTTAGAGCCTTCCATGTGGTTATGGTATATTGATTATGGATTTCGAAGTACTTTTTAGTTTGAATATTGAGATTTAGTTTGAATATGCTCATGAACCTTATTTTCCTAAAAGGGAAAAAAATCATTCTAAAGATAACATTGCTGGAAATAGGCAAAATTTCTTACATTGGTAGTTTAAGGACAATGTACATAGCATTCATAAGCCTTAATGCGCTCTTCCTTTCTTTCATCTACTATGCTCATCATCTAGGGACTCCATTTGTCCCATAAGCTACACTGAAATCACCATATATTGTGGCCCACAATATTTACAAGAGACTTTACTAATAATTATTTTTTCAAAATATTGCAGTAAAATTCATCCAAATTAGGTGAAAATTTGTTCAATGGATGAATGTGCCTATAACAAAAAAATTGAACCCATAGTATATGGTGATTTCATTGTACTGGTGAAATCCTCATGGGTGTAGAATAAGCTGCACCATCTATGCATAGCTACTACATGCTATTGATTCACACATAATTCTTGCAAATTTCATAAGTGATAGTGACTTATGCATATACGGTTTAGGACAAAAAATTATATGTTAAAATATGAAAGGAGTTGGTCATTGATCAAAATCAGAATACATACAAGAATGGAACTTGAACAAGATAATACAATCCAAAAAAATAAATCAAGATAAAAAAACTTCCAAACACAAGAAATACCGCATAGTACATGTGTTGTATTTGTAAGTAATTGTTATATTTTTAAGTACTTGTAGTAATTTCATGTTTTGTTCATAAGTATTTTGATAGAAATTTTATCTTTCTAGAAGATGTGTATTATAAATCTTCAACTCTGAACATCACAATTCAAAATCCAATAGTTCACAGATTTTTCATTATTTGCGTTTTCAACACATCATTGACCACAATGTGATCTCTTGGGCACTAAATGGATAATTCTCCGCCGTCGGTGGTGAATGAGTACAATTGAAAATCATGGTTTTATTTTGGGACAAAATTTAACCCCTAAACGTCAGAGCGTCCAAAAAGTGGACGACTAACAAATTCAAACCCTTCTCACGTTCTCATCAATGATTGGATGAAAGTCATCCAATTTTTTGGAGATTATTCACCAAGTTGTTGTCCTATCTAACGGTTGGATTTAGTCATACTTGATTACATATTTTTCTAAAATTACAAATGTAGAAGTATGTCAAGTTGTTGACCAAGCCAAAATTGCATTGACTGTAGTTCAAAAGTGGCCTTGCAAAAATGAGGTCATAGATTTAAGAAACACAAAAATTTCAAAGAATCATAACGTTTAAGAGTATCTCATTTCAAATTCATTCCAACAAAATTTACTCAAAAAATATTAAAATTTTGTTTGTAATCAAATTTAGAAGGAATTTTAATTTTAATTTTCAAATTTTATAATTAAATATTGGTGATAGTATTAGTGAATCCAACCGTACGGATGGAATCTAAAATTCAAAATGTAGAACTTTCATTTGTATATCAATTCCATAATATTCTTCTAAATAGTAGTTTATGATGCTTTTTCTCAAATTGTCAATTCCAGGGACACCCTGGTACGTTTAGAGGCTAAGTCCATGTCATGGTCTTTTTGTGGGAGGGAGAGAGTATGTGCCTTAAGTAACACCCACAATGATTAATATAATTGAATTTTTTTTTAGCTCTACACCTGTGATTTAAAAAAGATATGATTGGTCGCTGACTCTGGCTAGCTAGCCTCCAAAGCCCTGTAGAAAAGACACGCTGGCAGAGAGGTAAAAGAGGACCACAACGAACCATCCAGTAATAAAAATATATATTTAATTCAACTTTTTTCCGAGTTCAACGGAACCACATATCCACCACAACTTTCTGAGTGCACATACCAAATCAGAGCACATAAAAAAAAGATAAGTCAGACCGGTCCATAACACAGCAGTGCAATGGAGCAGCCTTTTGAAAACTGGATCGAAAGAGAATCTTCACTTAGATTCACTTTTCTGAGTAATGAAGAAATGCCATTTGTATTCCATGATTTTTGGGACTACCGAGTAATGAAGAAATGTCATTTGTATTCCATGATTTTTGGGACTACCGTGTGTCATTGCCCTGTAAACTTAGTTTCTAATTGTAATTAGACTGTGGTCCCATTGCAAAAGGGCGTTGCCTCCCATTGCTATATCAAAGTTTGATAATGACAAATTCAATCAATCACATGAAGAATATAAATCAGATGATGGGACCAAGTTTTATATCACCGGAATTGGAAATGCTGATAAAAACAAAACTGGCCTTCTTATAGGACCCACTCAAAACTGGTAAAAAAGAAACTGAAATGGGAATTGGTAACAAAAAAAATCTGCGAGTGGGACACATGGGAATTGGGCAAAAGATTTTCATATGTTCAGATTTTTATTTCATACACGAGGAAAAAAAAAAGAGGCAAGCTGACAGGCAGAGAGCCAAGCTTGGATTCAAATCCTTTCTATGGATTTGAAAAAACAGAAAGAGAAAAAAAAGGAGCAAAAAAAAATTTAAAAAAGGGTTACCAAGGAGGCCCCCGTGTCTCCCAAATTAAAGGTCGTCTCGGATGTAAAACTACAGCAGTGCCAACTACTCTGAAACAAAAACCGTTTGGAAATTGGAATGGTTTTCGCAAAAATGAAAAGAACCTCTCAGAGAAGAATGAGTTTCTCAGGCAGACTGAAAACCGGAACAAGGTAGGTAGGATATCTCTGTTTGAGAAAGGCCATCTAATGCTGAAGTAGGGTCTTCAAAAAAAAAGGGGCGGAACTAGCTGCAGGTGCACAAAAGAGAAGACCTCAAAACCCTTGGTATAGCGTGGGAGCAACCTTCCTTGGATGTTAAATATTGACAAGCACCAGAAAAAAGTGGGCTGAAATAGTGTTTGTTGTTGTTGTTGTGTGCCCTTTGATGAAGAAGACGACGATGTGCACCTTCTGGCATGCAGGAGCAGAAAAAGTAAAAAAAAAAACGTCTACGTGTCGGTAATCGATGCAGACCTGTGATGTTTGAAAAAAATTAATCTTGAGTGGGGAGTCATTGACAGCTATCATGTGGAAGAAGAACGTCGTCATTTGTACCGCATCAAAACCTTTCTCAGTCTTCCAGCGTATAGTACAGATCTTGCAAACTTCTCACTATCTCATCAGTACTGATCTCCAATCCCTCTGTCATCTGTACCACGTCACCATACATGCAGTGTCTGTAAATACATGAGGATCTTAAAAAGGACCCATAGTTTAATAATGACATATTCAACCGATCCAATAATATAATTACGGTAGGACCAATTTTTACATCACTAAAATGAAAAATGAAATAATTTGAACACACGACCTACTCAAAACTGCTAAAAAAACATTAGACTTGTTGGTATTTTAGGGGTTGAGGACCAGTTCATAAAAGACGATTTGAAGAACCGGTACATACAAAAGAATTTAAATACAAGATTGTTTCAAAAACTTTTAGACAATGATTCATGAGGTCTCCTATGAGCAAGGAGAGGACTGTATTGACCTAGAATTGGAACCGAAATGCAGTGAAGAAAGGATCTCAGGGTATGTGAGAAGAGGAAGAGTTACCTGAGCACAGCAAGTGAAATCCACAGTATTGGCAGAGAAGGAGAGAATGTTGGCGTTCAGGATAACCAGCTTCATTTTTTCAAGCTCGGCGAGAGACTTGACGAGCAAACTCTTGCGTTTTTCGCAATGCATCCGAATGAGAAGGTTCTTGTCGATCTTGCGTGCCTCGATCTCAGGCTGAGATCCATCATCTTCGTCCACCACCTCGTCTCCCGGGAGCTGCTGTTTCGCAGAAGCGGAGTTTGCAGGCTTGGAACCAGGAGTCGCTGGAGTCGTCACTTGTTTCTTGCTTGAGAGTGACCGCATTCTCTTCTTAGGCAGCTTCTCCTCCAATGTCTTCAGCTTCTCTTCCAGTGTTTTCACATACTTGATTGCATCTCCTAGAACTGACGCCTTGTCCATCTGCCAATACCACACACATCAGTTGTTATATCCATCTACATTCAAATTATGTCAGTCATTTTTTGGTACCCCAGGCAAATTCAAGAGATCAGGGTGTACGTGAAGAAGAACAATGAACCACAGAAACCTTGAAACACATGCAGCATAATGTAACACATCAGCAGGCTAGTGATAATCAACACATTCTCGCTAAATGAGGCTCCTATATCAACTCTAAGATATACACACATCAGCTATTATATCCATCTACAATTACCTCTTCAATGACCTAGGAAATATCCTAAACGACAATCACACATTCAATTATGTCAGTCGTTTTTTGGTACCCCAGGCAGATTAAAGAGATCAGGGTGTACATGAAGAAGAACAACAATGAAGTACAGAAATCTCGAAACATAACGAAACACATCAGCAGGCCAGTGATGATCAACACTCTCTAGTTTAGTGTACATGGCTAAATGAGGCTTACAACATAAAAATTAAAAAACTGTATATCAGTGAAACACAGTGCCTCACAATATACGAAACAACAACATTTCTCTGATTTACTGGACGAGTGAAAGAAACAGGAAAAAAAACGATATCCTATATATGCTCGCCAACTGAGGTGATTACAAAAAAAAAAGCAGGACATATCAGCCAGCAAGTGATGCCTCACAAAGTAGGAAACAACATCTGTCTAGTTTACTGTACATGAGTAAAAGAAACAAGGCGAAATAATATACTGTGATAATAAAAACACAAACATACCAGATGCCTCAACAACAATGTTGTGAAGCTGAGTAAAACGAAACAAGGTACTCATACCTTTTTGAGGCCCGGGACAATGGCCGAGAGAGCAATGAAGCGCTGGCTAAGCTTCTCACGACGCTTTCGTTCCGCCATGATATGATCTTGTGTATGGCCAGTACTCTTAGCCACAGGAGGAGGTTGCGAGACGATGGGCATGCCAAGGCGAGGACCATTAACATTCGGAGGAAAAAACGCATTCTGCGGATTATTCTTGCCTTGCTGCACTGAATACTCAATGGAACTCAAGGGACTTGAGCCTCTAAGCCCGTCCATGGAAGTCGGATCCACCTTGCAGCCATTTGTACCTACAGATACAGGGGAGTTTTGGGAGTTGTTTGCTTGATCCTCTTGTTGCAAATGAGGCACCGACATGTACGCCTCAAGATGCTGTTGCTGTTGACCAAACGTCATGCCCATTGACACATTCCAATGGGAGCCGTTGTTGTTGTTGTTCCCCGTGGTCGCTTGAAAATGGTTGAAATCCTCGAAGTGATTCGGTTTCAACATCTTGCTCGGCCGTTGTTGCTCCTGTAGATAAAACCCGTCCAGATCCACGTACCCCGCTGACGCCCCTGTCGTTGATGTTGTCGGTGGCTTCTCCTTCTGTTGTTGCTTGAAAATGTCCAAACCGTAGGAGCTTTCCGGTGGTTGCTGCTGCATCATGGGGTTGCCGTATTGCTCCGCGTACAACGGGTCGAGCTGTCTCACCAGGTTGGGCTCCTCCATACACTACAAACAACAAGAATAATAATAATAATAATAAGTAACGAACGAACTATGAGCTATGCTATGCAAGAAAAGAGGAACAGAGTCGAGATTCGTGGTGATTTGCTTACCGCTTCTGCGAACCACTGCATGATGGTGCCAGGGGAACAACGAGTGTGCGAGAGAGAGGGAAGGAGAGAGGAGGATTGCGAGGAGATGATTTGTTGGTGATTTGCTCAACTCCAGGTCAAGATCTGGTAGCCAGAACTCGGACGCTGAAACTCCGAAGGCATCTGTTCATGTCAAAATCCGGAAGATGGGTTGTCGAGAGCGCGCGCGCAAAACGCGGATCGAGACGGAGTCAAAACCCCGAGCGACGAGAGTGAAGAGCAAAAACAACACTGCGAGCTGTGGAAATGAAATGAGAAAGAGAAAGAGAGGAGGGGCAAGAATGAGTGATGTGGGTTGTGGAGGAATTCAAGTGAAAGAGGAGACTAGTAAGTTAAGGCTGATGAGGGGCTTGCCTGAGACAGAGATGGCATGGCGAAACTCTACTGAGCTTGCAAGCAGGCCGCCGCAGCCCTCCGAGCCCTGCGAGAGCGAGACCCGGCGGAGAAGAAGGCTCCGTGGATGAATGTGGCCACGGGAATCCTGGAAACTCGATGGATGGATGTCTCTGTTTGTTGCGAGGGATCTGAGTTCCAGTCCACTTGATTTCCATTAAAAATAAGTTATTGTGAAAACTATGCTTCAGGGTTTTTCTTCCGGACTCCAAATCCCCCTTCGACTTTAACACTTTAGTGCCCAGCTGACCACATTATGGTCACTGCAACGTTCGAAATGCAAATAGCAGAGAATCCGTGAAGAATTGGAACTTCAGTTTTGAAGTTCAGATTTTGCCATATACATTACACACCTTTCAGAAAAAGAAAATTCTAATTTGGAATTGTACAACTATCAAAATACCTATCAACAGAACGCGAAAATACTGCAAATACTTGAAAATACAGTAAATACTTACAAATACAACACATGTATTATGCAGTATTTCTTGTGTTTGGAAGTTTGTTATCTTGTTTTATTTTTTTGGATTGTGTTCTCTTCTTCATCTTCCATTAGTGCGTGTGATCCGATCTTGACTAACATACCCACTCCTATCAATTTTCAACGTATAAAATTTTGTCCTAACCGTGTATGGATAAGTCACTTTCATTTATAAAATTCACAATAATTATGTGTGAGTCTATTATTGATATGAAAGATTGCAACGGAGAGGTGTTGACATGTTGAACTTCTTTACTTTCATTTTTGAAAATTTAACCCAAATTCTATTTAACTTTGAAGTCACACACCCCCCAAAATCTCATTTTTGAGCATGCATTATACAGTTCAAATACATACTATAATCTTCCAATCCCACTATTGGATGATTCTCAAATTTTAATAGAACGTGTGCTCTCCAGTTGAGAATAGAATTGTACGGCTATTTTCTAATTTAATCCATTCTATTTCAGGTAGTCTCAACCATAGTGGAAAAATCTACTGAAATCCAATGCTCCCAGCTACAGTACCCCGGGCACTAAAGGGTTAAACCCCTAAAAGCCCGAGGGGTATTGGACAAAACATAGATGTGTTATAATACATGCCTTCTATGTGTTCGATGAGTTTGGTTTCATATACAAAATGTAGGGCATCATCTCTACAAATTATTTGTACAGTCAAACTTCCAAAAATAACTTTAAATGTTTTTTTAATGAATTTAAAAGCATTAACCTTTGAAATTTGTAATAATTATAGTTTTCACTTTTAGAGTTTAAAATTTAGTGTGATTGGTTAAAATTGGTTTATGTATTGTAAACTTCAAAAAAGCAAAAGAAATGATGGAGGCAGCATCGTTACTTTCCTTAAATAACAAATTTTATAACGCTGAGACAATTTTGAGGTGATTCACTTTGAAAATTTCTCTTGCGTGGAGTTTAACTCGGATTGACAAAATTCAAATTGCATTGGAAAGTAAACTTGATGTAGTATTTTAAAATATTTTTATTTTTTCAAGATTTTTTTTTTAGACTGTACAGTCTGTTAGATTTGGGCAGCAACCAGAAAATAGTCGTCTAAGCGTTTAGGGGTTAAACCCATAGTTCACATATAAAAGCTTGAAAGCCTAGTGATGTCATCATTTCTCTCTTTCTAGCTTGAACTCTTTTGCTTTCAACATTCTCTGGCAGTGAACAGTGTTCCCCCGACATCATCATATATGGTAACCGGAAAACTCTGGGTTTAAATAATGCAAGAGGACAAAACATGCCCCCTACTTTGTGCATGTTGGGGCCCACCTTAAAAATAACCCCCTCTTCCAAAGGGTTTAAATTCCCAAGAGGGTCTTTCAAAAATAATTTGAGACGAGAGGATCCAAATTTGCAAAAACAATTACTAAAAAAAGACCCTAGTATGCCCAAAATGAAAATTTTAGAAAATGGGGCCCATAGGTGAATAGTGTTTGCATTTACGTTAAGGAGGGGGAATTTAGAGTCATGTATTTTTTCAGTTTTCAGGTCATCTATCTTCAAGTTACAAAGCTAGCATGCAAGTGATCAAGGTGGCTTTTTGACCCCCTGTTTATTTTATTTTCTTCATTTTTTTTCATACATCCTATTTTTTTCATCCATCATATTGACCTTTTGCGAAACCCTTCATGCATTGTGATTTTTTCATTCAACCATCTTGATCTTTACATTCAACATCTTGATCTTTACATTCATTACGTGTGGCTCATGAAGTCCCAACTTGGCTTGCAACCGGCGCATATCATTGCTTTGGTGGCTACATGAGGTGGCATTTTTCCCATTATTTTCCTATGTGGTGATTCTCCCAACAATATTTTGAAGCAAATTGGCTCTTAAAAGTCAAAGAAAAAATGAGACCAAATTTGATATTGCCGGATTCAGTGAA
Source organism: Pohlia nutans (assembly GCA_022496805.1). Taxonomy (NCBI): domain Eukaryota; kingdom Viridiplantae; phylum Streptophyta; class Bryopsida; order Bryales; family Mniaceae; genus Pohlia; species Pohlia nutans. The sequence goes on along the minus strand of CM040089.1, from coordinate 31,557,795 downwards.
AGAACAACATTGCAAGTGTTGTATGTTTGTAGATGCAATATGACAAAAATCATATAATTGTACACACAAAGGTATGTGGTTGTAGTGAAACTGCAAGACATACAAAATAGTCACTTGTACATAAAAAATACATTGTTGTAGCAAAACTCCGTTTCACTAAATGGGCTATTAAGTGTCCATAACACTATTTGACTTTTAGAGATCAATAATGTCCATGGATGTAAGAAAAAAATTGTTGTAAAATTTAAAATGATAAACACTTCAGGTAAACCTTTTGGATGTAGTGTTCCAATGACAAAAGATAACTTTATAATAAACATGGCATGCCAATTCATGTCACTCTCATCATCCTAGTATCGTAGGGACATTAGTTTTCCTCACTTTTAAACACTTCACCTTTAAATAAATTGTTGTAAAAGACACATCAATTCTCGATGGACATTGAATCACAATTTTAGTGTAGTAAAAAACTCCCTTAGATATAACATGAAAATGTCACCTTGAATGTCTTATATGGATAAACAAGAAACATGAACATCGGATTGAATGTGTTATGAATAAAAAAAAAAGGTGAAAAAATTGTGTTATCTTGCTTATCCATAACACATCCAAGGTGACGTCTTTGTGTTATCACTAACAAAGTTTTCTACTAGTGTTCATAAATTAAAATTTGAAACATGGTGTTTAAATATCATACTTGAAGGCCTAATTCAACACCTAGCTAATCTTTTTTGTTCTAAAAACATTTAACAAAGATAAATGTTTTTTCCAATATTATATTGACACGAACTAATTTACTTACGAATTTCAGGAGATCGTATAGATGCACGGTTGTTATATACATAGACATCAAAGATGTACAGTTTTTATACTAACATTTGTCATATAAGTAATTTTTAATAGTAAGTTAATTTGAAATTGTAAATCACCGTTTTGATATATCACCACAATGGTCGTAGGCAAGCATTAATTAGTCAATCCCAAAATTGGTTAGTGGCTTAGTAAGTGAAACATTGTCAACCTTAGTTACTTTTACAAATGTGGAAAGAGAGCCTAAAAGGAGAACGACAAAGCCATGTCTTCTCAACTACCATTGACATAAAATTCTTTGATAGAATACTTGGAGTTCCTTTGTTTTGCTTATAAAACAAAACCTCTTCAATGAAATTAATCCTCTATCTTCTAACCAATTCATTTATGCATCCAACATGCCATTTTTTGTCCTCGATTTCTCAAAGCTACACGAAAATATGAAATTCAAATTTTTTGGCTCTTAAGAAATACATATTGTAAGGGAAACTTTTAAAAGTAGAAGGGACCCCAATTACTCTATTCAAAATTGTTATAAAGCATTTTTTTGCCCAAGAGGTAAATACTAATCCTAAAAGATATAGTGCCTCTTCATTTATGAAAGTTTGCAAACATTTATTATAAAATACAATATGAAAGAATAATTTGAAGTTGATGTATAGATAAAAGTCTTATATTTTGACATTTAGATTGTATTTATACAATTAGATCTAACATTGCTATCATCAATATTTTAATGTACAATTTGAAAGCAAAAAATTTAAACTCTTTCTAAATTTGTATACAAACAAAATATTAATAATTTTTTAGTGAAATTTGTTACGGTTGATTTTAAATTCATAATATGTTGTAATCTTTTTTGAATTTTTTTACTGGTTAATTCTATGAAATCATTTTTCCAATGTCACTTTTGAATTACAAGTCAATATAACCTATTAACCATTGCGCAACAACATAGCCTTCCTAAATTAATTTCCTCAAAATAATTAAAATAACGAGAACCACTAAATAAGAAATGTTTGAAAACATTCATCAAGCCAACTTGGGTTTGTTGGTCATTCGAGCAAGCCTTTGAGGGCTCCTATTCAATTGGTTATTGATAAGGTGTCAAGTTATGACTCTAAGTGATATTAGAATCATTATTATAATATCTAATCTTTACAATAACTCATTATGAAACTCTTATTAATAAAAGAAAAAGAACAAGATAAAACTACCTTACCCAAACAGGAAGTTATACGTACAAAAACAACTATTCTTTCAATGGCTAAAATTTATTTTTTCACATGTCACAAAAGCATTGGCACCAACCTATGAAATAGTCTAGGTGACACCAATATAATTAAATTATTTGGCACAACTTGCACAAACTTGCTATAAGGATGGCTAGGGTAATAAAACAATTTTATACATCATATGAATTCAAATGCCATATTTTTTTCATCATATAAAGCTAGACTAGCCTTAGATTGAATATTGATTTAACCCTTAAATGTCAAGAGGGTCATGGATGGACAATCCAAAGGAATGAAAATAAAATTAGAGAGTTGCCCCCAATAGTCGCCCCTTCAAAAATGTGAACAACCAATGAGAATTCCTCAGATCCTCTATGAATAGTGAATGAAATGAACAGTGTCACTCCAAAACAAATTTTAAAAATTCAATGAGATTCCGGCTCTGCAATTTTGGATTAAAAAATATACCTATAATAATAAATAATAAAATAAAAAACATTGTTGAACAACGTTGACATGCGTTGCTAGCTCTGGTATGCATCAAGGTCTCAAGCTACCCGACTCCCTCCTCTCCCTCCCTACCAATTCTCTTTCCACTTTCCTTGAAATGTACAATTTACTAAAACATGCGAATTTGCTAAAGTTAGCCTCGTTTTTTCATCACCTTTCCAAAGCACCAATCCATTTCAATTTTGGTTGAGAAAATCCACTTTTCCTTCATTATTCTCTCAAAACAAGGCCGTGGGGCTTTTTTGACGTTTAAGGGTTAACATACATGTTGTCTTTGAAATTTCTTTTATATTGAATTGGGACTATTTTCATTTATAGATAGATAAGATTCATGAATAAAAATGGAAAAAATGTAATATTTATATGAATTTTGAAAGTAAAAAAGATAGTCATACCCCACTTGTGACATATAAGTGGTGTTTTCCCTAACACAAAAGCATCATGAAGTGCATGCTAAATGCCTCAATTCCACCATATTGTAGAAATCTCCAATTGGATGATAAATGGTTGGTTTTAAGTTCCTTGGGTGGAAATTGCTAAGCGCATTTATAAGACCAAATGGGAGAAGGGCAGTTATGGTAAAAGAAACCTTGTGCATGGAAATTTTGTTACATTGTTTATCCATAACACGTTCAACATGACATTTATATGTTATGTTTAAAGCCCTTTTTACACTGAAAGCGAGAAATTGTAGATAACAACTTTTAGCCAATGAAATGTTCAAAAATTGAGAAGACCATGGAATGCCCATTTCCACTTGACAATTTCAATCCAAGAAACAACAATAAAAAAGAATGACATCACATACAAAACACTTTAATCCTTCGTACACAAATTTTGAAGCGTCCAATTTTTTTGTCGAACCCAACAAAAACATGACGATGAAATATAAAACTTGGAAGATTTTTTTTAACATGTTTTAATTGATTAACTAATCAATACTTGTTTATATATCTTTGTAAAAACACTCGAGTTATGAGTTGCTTCACTTTTGAAATCAAATTAAAAATATAAGTAATCAATTTTGTGGCCCCTACTCCCTTAATACAACATCCAAAAACTTGCTAGTCTTTTGCCATAACTTTTACACTGAGAAAAATGGACAAAAAATTGCATGAAATTGTTAAAGTCCTTTCAAAAAAGTTTGCCAATAGTTGGATGATAGTCCCTTACAAAAGATAGTTTTATGGATGAACACATCTATTCATTAAAGACGGTTGTTTATTTTGTTTTGTTTTCTATGCTACGTTGAGATCTCTCGAACTATGAGGCCGTTGATCGTTGATAGAATTTCCACCAGAACATCCTTTGTAGAACATCATTCTTTGTAGAGCATAATTATATACAAAACATCCCACGCATGACAATATCTTTATAAAACACGAGTTATGGTGAACAAACGAAGTTAGAATAAGACCAAGGTTAGGTAGTCGCGGCATGTGTTAAGGGGCAATGTGTTTTAAAAGGGATTTTTAGGGATTAAACCCTTGTTCCTCTCATGGTCATTTATTGAGCGTGGACTTAAAGTTAGAGAGTCAAGGAATCATAGAGTAGGATTTTTCATGCATATTACTCAATTTTAAGAAGCAACATAAATTTATATATTCACAATTTTGTGATTATATTAAATTATTTGCAACAAGGAGTTTTCGATCTTGTTATGGAGTTTGATCTTGATATAGAATTTTCTAACACCAATTCACACAAGCCACCAAGTTCCTTCCGTTAGGAGAGCATGACGTTGGTGTGAGGTACAAGGGGGATTCTTGTGTGGGAACTCAAAGCTATGTTTGGAGGAGCTTCTCTTGCATAGGAGAACATGTTTAAGGTTTGAATCTCTCTCTGACAACGCAGTGCATTGCGATTGGTTGGAAGAGAAAGGAGGATCAAAACTCATTTTCGCCACCTTTCAAGCTAAAATAAACCAAATTTGCCTTGTTTTTCCTCTTGTGGAATTTGTTTGCTCGACTTTACGGATAACTTTAGTCATCAAGGGGTGAGTTTAAGAGAGAAGACTGTGCATGCTCTTAAACAAAAATAAATATAAAAATTATGCACTAATTATCTCATTGAGTGCATGTCCCATACTAATTCCCTAAACACGCACTATTTTGCCAAATCTCAAAATTCATGAAGGCTGAAATTTTGTCTGAATGGCTGAAATCTTCATATCACTCTAATTTTACATCATAATGATATTTAATATCACCTTCACTAATTTCACTATAAACCCACCCACACTAAATGGGATAATCAATGTAGCAGGCTCGGAGTCAAAGGGAAGGTGGGTAAAGTTAAGTTAGGAAGGGGGGGAGAAAGGGGCCAAAAGCAAGGACTGTTCCAGATTATTATTATTTTAAATTTGTTTCTGTTTTTTTAATTTTTGGGATTGTTCCAGATTTTTTTTAATTTACTTTTGTTGTTTTTAATATAATTGTTTTGGAGATTGTTCCAGATTTGGTGCCCTTGTTGGTTCTCCGTATTTTGTACCATGAGGCCAAATTGGCTACAGTGCTACCTTCCACATTCTTTTCGTTTCCTGAAGATTCGCTCACTCTTTACTATTCTCTCCTTCTGCCTTTCATTTCCTTCTATTTTGGGTTACCCTCCCATTTTGAAAATTGCCTTGCCTTCTCTGATTGGCACAATACAACTTTCTTGGTAATTCCCTTCCCATCCCCCCCCTTTTTCCCTTTAAAACTTTATTTATTAATTTATTTTGGAAAAAACCCCATTCAATTTTTAATTAATTTTGGAGCCATTAGTACGTAGCCTCAGAAGTTATTTAATTCAGTTCAGGCACGTTGTGCTTACGTGGAAAATAATCATTTATATTAGCGGTAGTGGAAAAATTTTAATTAATTAATTGAAAAAAAATAAAATTTGCCATTGTTGATGATAGTGGAAAAAGAATCATTTGTGTTAAGTGTAGTGGAAAAAGAAAATAATTCTATTATTGGTATAGTGAAAAAGCCTAATTGATGACCGTAGTAGAAAAAGAACCATTTATATTTATGGTAGTGAAAAATCCGTTAATTTATCAAAATTGATGGTAGTAGAAAAGAATCATTTATATTGATGGTGGTGTGAAAAGGGTACTATTGTTGGTCGTCGTGAAGGGGAAAATATAATTATAAGAAAAGAAGCCCAAATATGTAGTTTATAAAAAATCCACGGTGGTGGAAGAGAGTAATTTTTATCAAAATCGATTGTTGTGAAAAATAATAATTTGTTAAAATTGATAGTAGTAAGAAAGGGTGATTTATCAAAATTGATGATAATAGACAAAATTAATTTATCGTTATTTTTGGTAGTAGAAAAGAGTAATGTGTATTGATGGTAGTGGATAAGAATAATTCTTCAAGAATGTTTTAGTGATATCGTTATTAATTGGGATGTTAACTAGGAGACTCAAATCCTATTTCACTTGCAAAAAAATTATGTTTTCTGCATTTGAGAACGGGGGAAAAAAATTAGGGAAGTGATTGGTGGGAACAATGGCCCTTTCTAAATAGATAGTTGAGTTCAAAAATTCATTTGAGTTTGGAAACTCAACTTTAAGTGTATGTGAATAAGATTGAGTTGAGTTTTCTACAAGTTGCAGTTGAATTTCCAAATTCAACTGGCTACAAAAATGAACCATAATCAGTTTTGAATTCCCATTCCGCCTCATGGCTTGATTAATTACATGATATCAAAACCAACATCTCATGTCAACTTGTGATAGATCACATGGTTAAACCAAAAAAGTTAGCATAGTGGGCATGTTTTTCAACTCAATTGCTTATACGAGATGGGTCAATATTCTTGATTATTTTGAATACTTTGACCCTTAAGCAAGTCACGTTACATTCCATGAAAAGACTACTATACAAGAAGACCAGCTTTGAATACCCTAGTTACAAAATAATTATTTTTCTTCTTACTACGTGATACTTTTAAATTTTTACTTGTAGCAAGCAACGAAAATGTGACGAATACATTGTTCGATTTCTTTGAAATTTTTTCAATCTATTATGTACGAAATTGATCCACATGTAGGATAAGAGAGGTCTTTGGATGGTGACAAATTAGCCTTAATCCTTTAGATTATTCAATTAATCACCAACTACACTTCATTAAAGACACATTCAAATGAATTGTAAACTTTACAAAATAGGGGTTTCAAAATCTTCTAAGATACATTAGTTTATCCTCTTAGTTGATGACCTTTTAGTAATTTTAGAAAGAAAATTACTTTCATTAGCATTTATTAATTGATAGAAGGATTTTGTCAAGTTCTAATTAACCTTGAACCCTTAACTGCCCAGGCGTCCATTTTTTGGACGATGTACAAATTTCATCCAATTTGTCTCATCCGTCATGCAATTTTTGTAGTGTAGATTTTTTACTGTAGATTGGGAAGTTAGCTTCATACATGTGGGAAATTAGCTTCATACTTATGGGAAGTTAGCTTCATACATGTGTGATCCAATTAGAAAAAGGGATGGTTTGTGAAATTGTTATGCCTCATTTGTGTTGCATTGATTCACCCAAAAATTCTAAAATCTTAATTCAAAAGTGCTCAAAAGTGCTCTTGAGAAAGTCAACTTGTAGAATTAAGCAACCAAAAAATCTCTAAAAATCACAACATTTAGAGTATTACAATTCAACCTATCGTAACAAATTTCATCTACAAATAGTTGATATCATGTTCGTAATTGAATTACAAATAAATTTTGAATTTTAAGTTTCAAAATTTATACAAAAATATTGGTGATAGCAATCATAGATTTAACCACAGGGATAAAATTTAGAATTCATAATGTACAACTTTTATTCATACATCAAGTTCAAAATATCCCTCTTATTTGCATTTTATAATGCATCTTTGCAAAACTGCCCAATCTGGAGAGGGCATTAGAAGAGAATTCGGGCCTTGAAAAGGCCCTTTCCTTTTGTCAAACTACTTAGCAGCAGGAATCGAAATGTATATATATTTAACGAAATGTTCATTTCTGAGAGACCATGGCATCAACATGCTTTTCAAATACAAACCTTTCAGATTCTTTTGAATAAATAAATAAATAAATGTAAATAATCATTTAACAAAGACATTTTTATATTTTTGTCCTTAGTAACATATAACGCCATGCAAGATTTTTTTCAAAGTGTTTGAAAAGGGCCATTGAAGTAAGAAATGTAGCAAACACATATTGTATAAGTGTCGTGAAAATATAAAAATGCAATAAAAAAAAGGGGGGATGGGGTGGGGGGACTTCGTAGGCCTTCATTGTAATGATTGTTTTTGGATCTCTACATTTTTATAACATTTTCAATTGGATATTTTTGCATATGCATATCTTCTTGCGAAGGAACGGTTCAAAAAAATCTCATCTTATTCTCCTGCTTATTCTACCAAAGTTGATGTAGATGGACTAAAATCCAACCTTGAGATCAATATACACGTAACACCTTTTTGATGATACATTTGCCAAAAAATGTAAACTCTTTTCAATTTTTGGGAAATTTTGAAAGTGCAAGCACGGATTTTTAATGAAATTTACATGCTAATTTTCTACACAAACTAAAAATTTCAAAACTTCACACAACAAATGAATGACCTGCATATAAACCCTTGAGAGATGCAATCATACATGCAAGCTCCAAAAAATATAATGTAACTGATCTTTATGAATAATGAAATATATGTAATAGTTTATCTACTAAATATGATGTTTACGGATTAATCTAAAGGGTCTAGAGAGTTCATAAATTGAAGGTTCTCTATTTCAAATGGCTAGAGAGAAAATGTCTTGTCTCACTCACAATCTTGAATTTAACTTATTACATTGTTGAGAAAATCATTAGTGTACAAATAAAAATAAAAATACCACTTTGAAAGTTGGTAGTTGATTATTGTAATTGTCTTTTAGAACGTATTCCCTCTTTTCCAAAATAAAAAGTAATGTGTCAATGTAAAATACCGTTGGGAATATGTTTTTTGTTCAGTAACAAAATGGCCGTTTGTTTATTTCACTCGTCTAATGTGCCCGGCGACATTGTCAAGCGCCCTATACATTGCATTAATTAATCCCTAACGGACCAACCGTCCATTTTTTGAACGATGTACAGATTTCATCCACGCTTTTTCATCTGTCATGAACTTTTTGTAAGGAAAAGATGTACAATAAAATTCTATGGCAAGATGGCTTCATGCATGTGTGATCCGATTAGAAAGGGGATGATTTGTGAAATTTTTATGCTTCATTTCATGTTGCAATGATTCACCAAAAATTTCAAAGATTTTAGTCTAAATTTGCTTATGAAAAAATTAACTTATAAAATTAACCATCCAAAAATCACTACACTTAGAGCATTACATTTCAAACCATCACAACAAATTTCATCCACAAATCGTCAATATCTTATTTGTAATTGCATTACAAAATATTTTTGAATTTCAAGTTTCAACTTTTATACAAAATATTAAAGATAGCAATTGCAGATCTAACCGTATGGATAGAATCTCAAAGTTTTAGTGTACAACTTTTATTCATACATCAAGTTCAAAATGTCCCTCTTAGTTGCTATTGCTTGTGCAATTTTCCAAGGGTGTTTTTAATTTTGGAACATGGGAGTACTTTTTGACTAAAAAACGAAAATTGAAATTTTTAATTAAAAAAACCCAAAAATTTAACTTATTTTTTTAACACTAAATTTTTTTGAATTGGAAGGACGTGATGAAAGGGAAAACCAAATTGTTGATAGTTCTCACATGGACTAGAAATATGTCAATCCTATTGTTGAAAATGATGTAGCAAGCAATATGAATCCTATGGAATTGATTCATATTGTGAAAATTTGGGGAAAATTGTGAAAATTAGATTCACATTCAAACTTCTTGTCTTATATTTTTCAAAGCAATGCTGAAATGCTCACAAAACAAGATTCCTCATAATCTTCATGTCTTTAATCATAATGAATTAAATGAAAGCTTTCTATGCATACATAACTCTATCTTAGGAGTTTTTTAAAAGAATTTTTAGTTAGATCTATTTGTTTTTTGGTTGCCCAAAAATGATTTTAAAATTCATAGTTGAATACCGAAGTGTATTTTTTTTCCCTAGATCTTGTGAAAAAATAGACATACGACCTCATAAATCTAGTCCATACCATATTCGAACCTTAATTTTTTTTCAAAAAATCACATTAAGCATTGACAATGAAAGAACCTGCATGATTTATCAATTGTCTCGCATATTAAGGAATAATTGACAAAGAAATTTTAAGGATTAAAGATCGTTGCTCCCTTTAAGACAACTCATATTAACAATTTTGGTCAACTTTAATTATTCATGATCACAAGATTGTGCTATTGATAAAGTTTTTGGAAGTAGTGCGCAATTGACCTTTCTTAAAAATCCTACAACTATTTTGTTGAAATGAGAAAATAAACCAAGAGCTCCAACCCATTTATGAGTCATGAATCACAAGTCCAAAATGAACAAATTTTGTAAAGCATATGCATTACTAGAATAGCTGTATTTTGGCACTTAACCCCTAAAAGTCCGAGGGGTATTGGAGATATCAAAGATGTGTTATAATATGTGCCTTCCATACATTTGATGAAGTTTGGTTCACTAGAAAAAATGTAGAGCATCATCTCTACAAATTATCCGTATGGTCAAACTTCCAAAAATAACTTAAGATTGTGCTTTAATGAATCTAAAAGCATTAACCTCTAAAAAATTGTATAAATTATGATTTTCGATTTTAGAGTTTAAAATTTGGTATGATTGGTTAAAGTTGCGATATGTATTGTAAACTTCAAAAAAGCAAAAGAAATGGAGGAAACATCATTACTTTCCCCAAAGAGCAAATTTTAAAACCCTGAGACAATGTTGAGGTGATCCGCTTTGAAAATTTATCCCGGGTGGAGTTTAACTCGGCTTGACATAATTCGAATTGCGTTGAAAATTAGACTTGATGTAGTATTTTAAAAAAATTCTTATTTTTCCAAAAAAATATTTTCTGTTCCAGAATTCCCGTTAAATTCGAGGAGCGACCAAAAATTGGTCGTTTGAGCATTTAGGGGTTAACCTTTAAGCATCCACACTAGAATAATCCGGTCAAATCTCATCAAATCCTCACATTTAAAAATATATTATATTACTCTAATATATTTTTCTCATATAAGATATTGTCAAATCAATTTACCCTGATTTTTTTTCATAATTATTCAAATAAAATTTATTTTATAAAATTATTCAAAGTTTTTTCCTATACAAAACTTGGTAATTACAAAAATGCTTTGAATAGTATGAAAGTTTAAGGAAAATGTAAATAATAGCAATGAACAACAAGGTGTAGGTGGCATGCAACTTAATTTAACATAAAAAGAAATTTGATAAAAAAAAACTTTTTTCTATTGTGTATATTACAATTTTAGGGCTTTGAGCTTTAAAATGCTGTAAAAAACATAATCTTAGCAATTTTGAAGAATGGTAAATTGGACTAAAAAGTAGAAGATAACTCCCACACCTTTAGTTGGAACCATTTTCATTTGAAACTAAGAACTAGGTGGAAATCAACATTTGACTAAAGCGACCAAACATGGCCCCATGGGGCTCTTTGCACGCCTAAGGGTTAAGAGTATTGTCATAGCATCATGCCTTGAAAGGCCCATATTGGCATTAAACTAAGGTAGGGACATCCATTCCCGTGACTGCACCTATTCCCGTCTACATACAGGACACCTGAATCCGAGTGTTTCTGATCATGGGTGGTTGTGGTTTGAGAACATATTTAGGGTGTTTCTCCAAGTCACAAGCGTTTCTTCAAGTCACGGAATCATGGCCATTTAGACACAGTCAAATGTGCAAACCAGTTTTTGGCTTTGATTATCGAGAACGTATACAAATTTTAAAATAACATGACTTCGTCGATACATTCTACATTAATATCTAATTGTCTTTCCCTTGGTATAATTGCTTTTCATACTGCTCATTCAGAAGTATGATAATTAGCTTAAAGTCACTGGAATGGGTGTCCCTACCTTAGTGCCAATATGGGCTTTCATCACCATGCTTTGACACTATTCCTTGGTGCCCAAAGACCACCCGCTTTTATACTCGTTATGAAAGAGACCTTGAGCAATAAGGGGTTCAATAATGTTTCTAACCCATGCTAACTTCATTTTCATTTATCATAGGTAAAGCGTAGGATCAGCAAAAAATAATCCTAATCATAAATCCTATTTTTTTGGAAATTGTACTTTTCTCAAAAAATTCAAACAAAAATAATATTTTGGAGAATAATAATGAATATTCCATTTTCCAAACCATTTTTTCAAAAAAAATTCAAATACATGGTGCGAACCGATGATTTATATTTTCAACATTTTTAGGTAGTGCAAATTGCACTCTTTAGTGAAATGATGAAACATGATACATCCATAATTTGGATGACAACATAGATGAAATGTGATCAACTCATCCAAAAATATATATATTCATCCAAAATATTGGTGAAAACTAGGTATTATGTACCAAAAAGTTGGTCATCAATGCTGAAATCTGAATGTCTTTTATTTTGGTATATTTTTCATAGAGCCGTTTATTTTGTTATAGATCTTAAAATCCAGAGTTTGAAAATAAGATTTTTAATTTATTTTTACTAAAAGTAGTGTTTGAAGAAAAATGTCCAAATCTAGTTTCAAACGCAAATTTGATGGCCTTGAGTATTTTCAATGTAATTAATTTATAATATTCTTAAAGTTCATGATGATGTTGAAGGCTTCGTTAGAAATTAAACGAAGAAAACTAATAATTTAATGCACTTTTAGCCTATTTCTTACAAACTTTCTTGATTGTTAGCCAACTAAAATTATTCAATCTTAGACACTTTTTGAAATTGAATATAATTATACATCTATAAATTCATTGAAAATGCTTTTTTTCAAAACTTTATGTTTGACTTTGTAAAACAATATACCTACCACTTTCTTGTAAAAAATAATTCAAACAAATTCAAATTTAATATGCATTTTTGAACCTTGCATTGTTGACTCTTCACTAGGTACTCGTTAGTGGTTCACTTTACCTTGTTTTCACCCATATTACAATGACACCCTTGCTTACACTCTTGTCCACCAATTTTGACATTATTTTCTTGTTACATTTCAATACACTGATATCATCATATACTGTGGGTGGATGACTGGCGTGGAGTACATTCATTCATTTGGACAACTTTTTATTTGTTTGAACCAAAAAAATCATCAGATTTGGATAAAATTTACCACAATATTTTGATAAAATAATTATTGGTAAAGCCTCTCATAAATACTGAAAATGGCGATTTCAGTGTAACAACAAATTAATTAAGTGATCCCATTGGTAGAGCGACACGCACCTTGGAATGTAGCTAGGTAAGGAAAAAATGAATAGATGGAATCATCCATATATTCATGCTTATCTATAAAATTATCTAATATAAGATTTTTTCGTTCAAACATTGGCAATTTCTAGTAATTTTTTTGAGAAGACTTTGGCTATTTCATCCACGTTTTTGCCCATTTTTTCCTGGTGTTAATTTTTAAACATTAAAGCAAGCCCCGTGGACTTTTTATGAAAGAATAATCTAAAAAAAAACCAGTTTTCCTCAACCAAAACAAGCGAAGATTGGTGCATTGGAAAGCTACTATAAAGGCGAGTTATATTCTCAACTTGCGCCTCATTTGAAAGATTGTGAAATCATCCACAAGCAATCAAAGTAATCAATTTGAATAGGAGTTGAGGTTGAACAGCTAAGGTCGTTTATGAAAAAGTGCCACAGCAATGGCTGGCCAGCAGAGCCGTTGTTTTTTTTTTTTCCAAAAATTTAAACGCCTTCGGGCTACCCCACCTAGGCCCTCTTCACGTTTAAGGGTTAAAGTAGCCAAGCCCAAAAACAAGTAAAACATTGACGAAAATTCACCAATAATAATTTCACTGCATTAAGTGTAATAGTCTATTTTTGAACAATATATTTTATATAGCAATTTGGCAATAAATCGCCCAAAAAAAAATACACTGGTACGGACCCAGCCGTCCCCATAGGGTATCTTGGCTGGGAGGTTTTCACACTGCAGCAAAAAGATGAACAGAAAGTGCTCATTACCGACGTATGTGACAAAAAATAAAACAAAACTTTGACAAGGAAGTTGCTACTCAGTAACTTAACATTTCACCACTTTCCAAAAGATATCGGTATGTGTGGAAACGACACGTGGACACACGTTGTAGGTGGAGTGTAGAGTCGAATGTTTAATCCTTTAAAGTCCCAATCTTTTGTAGAAAAGTCAAACTAAACTTTCATATACAATTCAACTTTCAGGATTTATCAAAGCATATTTTGTAATATCTTCCATGCATGAAATTATATGTTTCCTGTTAGTCCTTAAGTTTTAAAAAAATAAAAAAATTGATACAAAATGAATTGTTTGCAAGTTTTTAAGATCAATTGATACTTCAAAAACTCATATTAATTACTCCTTCCGTTTCATATTAAGAGTTCACTTTTTGGGCATGTTTTTTTATTCTTTGTTTTTGTCCTATGTTTTGTACTTCAAAAGCGAGTGAGTACTATCCACTTTTAATGGGGCGAACAATGAGAGTGTCACAAAAACTACATACTATTGTTTTAAGATTCGAAAAGTCGAGTACAACCTAGACTCCATCAACTTTGTTTTCTTGTTGGGTGTAATAGCAGGAAATTTCATCTGCAAGGTCAAAATTGGGTTTGACCAACACGCATCCACTTTATGGATGCGCAGTCTTTTAAAGGTTAATCCTTAAACGACTTGAAATTCACTATGGCTATGTATTTTTGTATAGAAGTAGGTGATTGATGTTGAAATTTCACTACATCAATATCTTTGACACCACCTTGTCCAAGTTGTAGAGTCTACTTCTGAGAGGAGGTAGCAAGGACAAACCTTGCTATCTATGCCCTAAAGGCAAAGGTAGATGTACTACCCCAACGGACTCTTTATTCACAATGGTCTTTGGGCTAAATTGTAATTATGAGCCCAACACGTATTTAACGTCTAAAGGTTCAAGCAACCCGTTTTAGGATGGTGGCATTTTTGGTTTTTCAAGATCTCCCTCTTCGTGAACTTTTTTACCATGTAATGTTTTTCAAGATACTTCAACAAGTTGTTCTCCTATCCAACGGTTGGATTTGGTGTTACTAAAATGACAAATGTAGAAGTATGGAGTGAAGTTTAGACCAAGTCAAAATTGTATTGATTTTGGTTCAAATGTGGCCTTACAAAAATGAGGTCATAGATTCAAGAAACTCAAAAATTTCAAAAAATCACCATGTTAAGCGTATCTCATTTTAAATCCATTCCAAACAAATTTACTCAAAATATGTCAAAATTTTGTTTGTAATCAAATGTAGAAGGGATTTTTAATTTGAATTTTCAAATTTTATAATAAAATATTGGTGATAGCCTTGGTAAATCTAGGAGTACATATAGAATCTAAAATTCAAAATCTGCAACTCTCATTTGTACTTCAATTCCAAGACATTCCTCCATATAATACTTTACAATGGTTTTTCTCAAACCATCAATTCCAAGGACAACTTATGACCTTTTGGGGGTAAGTGTATAAAGTATTCAAGTGTATTTCAATAAACAAGATGGGCTATATGAGCAAATATACAGTGGTCATATATATGGAGCGTTAATAAGGTCCAATAAATGAAATATTCTTTAAAAAAAAAATTCCATCATGCAAAGCCATTACTCTTCAATTGGAAAAATGATTTTTAAATTTTTTTTGGGATTTGTTTTAAAATTGATTTATGCCAACCTTGCCTCCTACGGTATTCAAAAGATATAATTCTTCTGCAATATTTTATTTGTAAGAAATTCAATTGTGGTTGATTCGTGAATTTACATATTGTGCTTAATATGAAACTAATGTTACTTTTGACTCCAGTTTTCCATACAAAGTGAATATAAAACATTTTACAGCAGTTCTGAACATCACTTTTGCTATAGATATAGTCAGTTGTCAAGATCAGCAAAAAAAAATTATAAGAAAAGAAATACAAATCTCTAGGAAATTATCTATATATATATATATATATATATATATATATATATTTATATATTTATTTATTGAAAAGAGAAACTTGAAAGATATTTAGAGAGTTTGGCATTTGATGAAAAGCGATTTTCTAAAAATAAAAATTATTTGGTCGACCGTGTTGGCCATGTACGGTGCTCCATACATGGAAACTATTGAGACTTCCTACTTATATATTTAGTGTTGTATTTTAACCCCTAAAGGACCATGACTATTTTGCTCCAAAAAAACTACAATGCTGCCATTTCTAATCTCTAGGGTTCAATTTCAAAAAGCAACCTATTTTTTCTTCACAATCCAACCGTAGAAACTTGTCTTATAAATCCAAAGGAACGTGCACAAAAAATTTCACAATCTTTGTTCAAATAAATTAGAAGATATATGACATTTGAAGTGAGAATGTGTGAAAAAAATAAAACTCGCCCAAAAATTTCAGCAGCGTAATTTTTTCCTATTTTGAAAATGCCCCATTATAGAAACTTGTTACACATCACTTTCAGAATCTACACAACGTTAGTTATTGGTATACCAAGTTTGAGAAGTAGGAGAATAAAATTATATGTGTTTGGCAATGGTTTGAAAACGATACTACAAATGGAAGAAGTGCAAACCATTGCCAAACACATTTAATCTTATTGTGAACTTGGTTTTGTTTAATATCTCAATTTAAGCAGTAAAGACAAATATTCTTGTCTTTGTTTTTAAATAGGAAAGAAACTGCAAAATTATCTAATTATCTAATTATCTAATTTTAATCTCTAAAATTAGTTTTTTTTGTACCCTGTCCGACCAGGCTGGAAAATTGGCTCCTCTAGGAATCAAAGTTTTGAACAATTGAGAGTTCTTCTTTTACCATCCCAAATATAATCATGGCACTTGCTTTGTATCAAATGTTAGAGCTATTGGAGTAGTGTAGCACTTTTCCCGAACTGCTGGACCTCGCAAAAAAACGGATTTGGGCAACATAACATTTTTGACCGATGTTCAATGGAAAATAAAATTATATTCCCATGAAATTCCTCACGTTCACTAAAAATATCAGAAAATATTAGACTCAAAATTAACATTGTGGGAACCTACACGTATATTGAAATTGTCCCATTTAGAAAACCTGATCCTTAGGGGTTAACCCTAAACACTCAAACGACCATTTTCTGGTCATTGCCCGAATCTAAAAGGTTGCCCTGAACCAAATAATAAAATTGAAAAAATAAAATAAATTTTAAAGTACTACATCAAGTTTATTTTCCAACACAATTTGAATTATGTCAATCCGAGCGAAATTCCACCCGGGAGAAATTTTCAAAGTCGATCACCTAAACATTATCTTAATGTTATAAATTTTTCTATTTGGAGAAAGTAATGATGTTCCGTCCATCGTTTCTTTTGTTCTTCTGAAGTTTACGATAGATGATCCAACTTTAACTAATCATGCTAAATTTTAAACTCTAAAATTGAAAATTATAATTTATACAAAATTTCAAAGGTTAATGCTTTTAAATTCATTAAAAAAGATCTAGAGTTATTTTTGGAAGTTTGACCGTATGGATAATTTGTAGAGATGATGCCTTACATCGTGTTTATTGAACCAAACTTCATTAAACATATGGAAGGCACATATTATAACACATCTATGTTTTGTCCAATACCCCTCGGGGTTAACCCCTAAACGCCCAAGTATCCAAATAGTGGATGGTGGTTGGTCAAATTCAATTTTAACCTTAAAGATGATTATTTTTGCTTTCAAGTCCAACTAAGAAAATAGAGCTTATCAAGTCTAGTTTCTACTTCACTTTGTAAATCTTAGAAAATCATAATATTAAGTATTTTATTGCACTTGCAATGTCAAGAGGTCATAATCCAAACTACACTACAAAGCATATATCATTATCAAATTTCCAAATCTAGAAAATATATTTTAAATTGAAGTTTCCTGTATGGTTTTTCATTGTAACTTGAACCTTTTATAATTATTTTTGGTTATTTGGAACAATTTTGTAATTTATATGAATTTCTTTGTGAATTTTACCTCAAAAATCACATTAAATTCATAACGCATTAAAAAAAATTGTACCTTTGAGGACCAATAGGAAACATATGTTTACATTTATTGAAAATATATCAAAAAATATCTCAAAAGCTATTGATGAGCAAACTCCATATAAAAGTGTTATCATAACATCGTTAACCCCTAAAGGACCAACTATCCATTTTTTGGATGGTTTTGGGTCAAAGGCTAAAAAAAACAAGTGTTTCAACTTTGTTGGAGTTAGTGTTTTAATTAGATGTTTAACCCATAAATGAGAGAGGGTGTAAGGGCAAAACCTAGATGTGTTATAAAATGTTACTTCTACAACTTTGATGAAGTTTGGTCCAAAAGAGAAAATGAGAAGCATGATGTTTAGTAATTATGCGTATAGTCAAACTTTCAAAAATGTTTTAGGTTCTCATTTACCATTTAATATACACCAAAATTACAAAATTTATTTTTAGAATTTCAAGTTCGGTATTATTGGTTAAAACTAAACATTCTATTCTAAAATTTAATAAACAAATTTTCAAAAGGAGAAAACATCATTAGTTTTCCAAAATAGTAAATTTTATAACACTAGGACAATATTGAGGTCTTTGTCTTTGAAAAATTATCCTTGGTGGAGTTAACTCGGATTGACATGATTCAAATTGGGTTGGAAAGTAAACTTGATTTGCTATTTAATTTATTTTTTAAGTTAAATTTTCATCTTGGGCATCCCTTGAAAAAATAGCAGTAACCATAAAATAGTTGTTTGGTCACTTAGGGGTTAAGTTAAATTATGATACATCTTTTGACCATTAGGATTAGAGAATAGACTGCATTTGAAGATTTTACACTGTCGAGAAATTTGAAATTCAAGTGTCTAAAATACGAATGGCTTTCTAAGGATGCTCCAATCATGCATCTCTTTTTATTTCTTCACTTTCATTTTTTTAACTACTTGTAAACATAACTTTTATTTACTTGAAATATAACTTTTGATATTAAATTTCCAAATACATTTTATTTATTAATCTTGTTTACATTAATTTTTAATTATCTTCCAACCATGGTAATTTTTTTGGTCACACCTCTATAATAGAGTTAATTGAAAAGAGTGTCTGAAAGTGAAAAGAAACCTTAATCCCTAAAAGCCCGAGGGGTATTGGACAAAACATAGATGTGTTATAATATGTGCCTTCCATATGTTTAATAAAGTTTGGTTCAAGTACAGTCAAACTTCCAAAAATAACCTATTGTAAACTTCAAAAAAGCAAAAGAAATGATGCAGGGAACATCATTTCTTTCCTCAAATAGCAAATTTTATAACACTAAGACAATGTTGGAAGTGATCTACTTTGAAAAAATCTCCCGGGTGGAGTTTAACTCGGATTGACATAATTCTAATTGCATTGGAAAATAGACTTGATGTAGTATTTTAGTTTCGGTTTCTTTTCCATTTTTTCCATTTTTTAAAATTTTTAAGCAGCAACTAGAAAATGGTTGTTTGAATGTTTAGGGATTAAACACACCTTAAACTTGTTTCGAAATCAAAAAGATTGCAAAACTAGTCTATGGTGAGTTGGAGAATAATCTAAAATAAGGCCCTGTACCACCATGGGGTGTGGAACTCATGACTTCCCCAATGCTAGAGGAGAGTTCCCACACGTTCCCCCAAGCCAAGAGTCCCAATCATGGAAACTATTCATGAACAATATGTGTTTAAATTTGTAATTATAGGAAGAGAACTCCACTTGAACTCCAATTCTATTTTCAGATAACTTTAATGTTGATGACTATCCATGAAAAATTATAAATCGTATTATGTGACATTTCAAATATGCAAATTGTAGAGCTTTGACTTTTACAAAGCAAATGAGGACCTTTAGGGGTTAAGCCCTAGACTTTGTACCCCTATTAAAATTTCCAAGATGCACTTGGATGCTCTTTGTTTTCACATCTTAGGTTTGTCTTCCTTGCTTTACTCCTACTAAATTCCCTCATAAAATAGCAAGTGTCATCTTTTGCTCTAGTTCCAAGGAAAGTCACTGTGTCAGTAAAAATCAAACCAAGCATTAAGGGGTGCAGAACCCTACTGTCATGTAATGTACCAAGTAAAAATGCAAAACTCTAGGCTCACTCCTGTCGACCGTCGAGGTAAGACACCCCCATTAGCCCACTTTACAAATTAGTATACTAAGCAACAACTCCAATAAAAGGTTCATGAACGGCAATCTGTGGTGGAATTGGTAGTTTTCGCTTGATAGAATGGAACAGGAAACAAACAGTGCTGACGATAATTCATGTCACCAAAGACACCTACCAGAACCAAAAAAAACAAAGAAATTTGCAAGTGGCAAACTTTTCATTAAAAATATGAAAAGAAGAAGTGGAATACACAGAATTTGCTACGTGTGATACCTTATGCTACATTGTTCAACCTATACCAGTCATGATACATGTACAATGAAATGCAAACAGCCCCACAATTCCCACAAAAAAATTAGAAAGGGCCCATGCACTTCCAAACAGAAGAATGCACTCTCACGAGAGTGCATCACCGCACAAATGAACCGGATTTCTTCTCCTTTTTCGCAAAATTATCCGACGTTTCCATGATCGACCCACTGGCGTTCACCATGTCAATATCATCCCCACAGTCATCTGCAAAAACAAAAGGAAACTATTAAAAAAAGAACCTCACAATAAGCATTCGTGAAACGAACTGGTATCTTTGTTTGGCACAGATCCTCTTACATCTTGATGACACGGTCGGTGTTCACACTTGGTGTTAGGAATGACAAATCTTAGTCCAAAAGTATACCTATAAGTTTTCGCTTTTTAGACCATATTGCTGCTTTGAAGCCTCTTCTCTCCCCCCTAGCAGCCTCTGGGAACTCTTCAGCCATGATCTCATCGAGCTCCCGCTCTGACATTTCCAGCAATGTCGCTACAGTATACTTGCTAGACGCCAGTTTCTTGGCAAAATCTCGAACCGTGTCTTCTTCCAAAAAATTGTTCAGCAACGCCTCAATGTTGTCTTCCAGAGTACCCGCCATTTGCAATTGTCCAACGGAATCTGACAGACTTACCACCCTTGATAATTTCTTCTTGAGGTACACGCCAGATGAAAGACCTGCATCGATAGCCAACAGACCTAACCACCTTTTTCAGTCTCCTTGTTCACACACGACGAAGTATTCAATGCCAAAAGACATGATCATTAAAATTAAAAATACAAAGAAATTTCGTTCGTTCAATATAATGCCACTTGAGTTCTTCTATTGAATCAAAAACGTTTACTTGATACACTTCGATTGATCCAAGGGCTTCCATTCAACAACAAACTATGAGAAACAATAATGCTCTTATGACACACCAACCAAAACACTTGAGAGTTACAGTCTTGAAATCACAACTTGATTAAATTGACTAAAAGTGTCAGAATTGAAACAACATCCATATCCGCATAGGAGGGAAATAAAATTACTACCTCCGAAGTAGGGAGTGGGAAGACCACCCGGGGGCCGGGGAGAAGGAGATGAAGAAAAGCGTGCTTGCTTTCGACCGGAGCCAATGCGTGACTGTTTGGGACTGCCACCTATGAGCTCATCCAAAGCCTCAAACCATGGCCACTTGCACGGTACATTACCAGCCAATTTGTCCTTCTCCTGCAACAACATTTATTTCCAGCAACAAAAAACTCAGAACTAAATTTCAATCACTTACTGCTTTTGAAACAATAAAACACACCAAAAAAGGTAAGAAATCGGTAATCATAGCGCACAAACCAGCCAAACCGACAGAAACAAAAGCTGACATCAAAACTCAAGGAAAAACATACATACCTGACGATACCGTTTCTTCAAACTGTCCACCTTCATGCGACATTGCTCCTGCGTTTTATGCGTCTTCTCATTCGCACAATGAGTATTGACTTGCTTCGCAACTTCACCCCAATCTTTGCTGCGAAAGTTGTTGCGATCCAACGCATGGAATTTTTCCCTGGACTCGTCAACAATCCATTCACAATCAATTAACAAAACGCCAACAACGAAAGAAAAAAGCACAACGAAAGTAATTGCGATCCAACGCATGGAATTTTTCCCTGGAGTCAATCAATTAACAAAACGGCAATGTAAAAACAACAACAGCGACAACGAAAGAAGAAAAAAACGGACAACGAAACCCTAATTGCATGAAATGCGCCAAAAGACCTGAAAGCGGAAATGAGGATAGCAGTGGCGGCCTCGCTCCACTCAGTGGCAGGCTCCCGGCCGCCTGTGGCAGATTTGAGCAACTGGCTCTCGGTCTTGGTGGTGTCGCTGCCGACAATGCCTTCGACGTCGTCCAAGTCGGCGTCGTCGGCGTCGTGCAGGTGCAGGGGAGACGGCAAGCCCCCCGCGCCAACAACGCCAAGATGATGGTGGTGGTGCACGTGATGCTCATGCTCTACCCCGTGGTGGTCACTCACCACCACCTGATGATGATGGTGGTGATGGCCATGCAGCCCGTCATGCACGATGGTGTGATCCTCCTCCACAATGCACGCCTCCGCATGGATGCGAGCTTGCTGCTGCTGTTGCTGGGACGAGGTATTGTTGTTGGTCACGGCCACAGCGCCCGTGCTTTGTTGGTCGTCCTCGACCTCCTCCATCGCCCCCCACTCCACGGTGACGATGATTCTCCGTCTGCTGCTGCTGCAGCAGCTCCGTCGCGGCCAGCGAGCGAGCGAGGATGGCGATGCTTGGCTTCGTCGGACAAACCTCCCCTGCCGTCGTCGTCAACAACTAAGGCTTGCGGTTCCGAGGTTCCGTTCGTCCGCCATAGCCACCAGGGTTCGCCAGCAACGTCCCCCGTCGAAGCCAGGCGAGGCGACGACGACGACGATCCTCGCCAAACCCCCGACGAATGAGGACTCTACGTTCATCCACAGAAAGGACGGAGGGTTCATTGAATTCATTCGTTTTGAAAACGAATGTGCCCGATGCGACGAATGAATAAATGAGGCACTTTTTTCATCTGTGAAAGAGAACGAACGAGAAGAAGCAGCCATGTTCGTCGATTTTCATTCATCCTTCCTATACTGGATGAATGTTTTGCCTCGAAGTATTTACTTTGAGTGTGTTTGATCATATGGATGATTTTCAAACATCATGTTTGGCATTTTTTTTGTTGGGATAAACTTCATCAAAGTTATGGAAATGACAATTTATAATATTCCCTCAGCCATTCCATACAGATGATGCTTTTGAGAAGAAAAATAAAAATTGTCCCAAACTATTTGATGCAAATCATTTCTTCAATTTGAATTTGTTGTTTTCCAAATTCCAACAGAGAAAAATCACAAGACCAATGCACATGGAGTGTTTTTTGTCTGTGAAACTTGCCTTTGTTCGTATGTGGATCACAAAGAACATTATAATTGCTATCTAAAATCAACGTTAGCATATGTTCGTTGCATCAAAGAACACACTACAACAAACATCACCATGTTGCCACATGCCGCACTTACTATCAAAAAAATATGATGTTGCTTCGATAGACAACTACTCCAAAATAAAAACTTACTTGGTATCTAAAAATTTGATGAAATCATTCTAGTTTGCTTCATTTTTTGATTTTTTTCAAAAACATCATCTATTATGGGACGAAGGGAGTATATTCTTTTTACAAATTTAAATTAATGCATGGAAAATCTATATGATAAAATTTCCAAAGCAGACAAATGAAAATAAAAAACAACAGAACTACCTTTACATAGCTTAATTAACCTCTAAAAGTCCAAAAGGCCACTACACAGCTTTTGGAACTAGAAAGTGAGGAAATTTGAGTTGTTGGGTCATGAAATGTAGGATGAGCAACAAAGAGACCCTGAACCTTTTGAGAGTTGAGTCCATAAGTACTTTCTAATCGGAAATTCATGAAATATGTGATTTTTGGTGATTTTTTGAGCTGTAAGGAGGCTATTTCAAAGACACGTCAGACCCTCGTATCCTCCTCTTCACATGTCCAAATTACGTAAAACAATTTGAACATGAGGATCATGATGATCTTTATGTATGGTAAAAAATTCGGAATTTTTGGAGCACTTTTGAAAAATGCGATTTCAGAATATGTTCAAAATACCCCAAACGAGTTCCATCAATCTTCTCAATGGTGGCATTTTTTCAAAATTGGTGTGATTTCTTTGATTCTTTTTCAATACAAAAGCTACGTATGTCTTATTTAATTTCAACAGTACTGATTGTCAAATTACCCCACACCCATGAGGGATTGAGCTTGTTACAAGAGCTAGTCAATACAATTACTTATTGAAAGCATTTTTGTGTTGATTACACTGACTTATACTAATCCTACATACATCTAATATGTAATTTTCTAGTTTCATTTTAAATCATCTTATTAGATAAGATGTCGCTTATCTTACATACCGTCCTAGTTGTTTAGCTTCGGGAGTCAACTACCAAATAATTAATAAAAATTGAACCAAAGTGTTGAGACATCGGTTAGGTGTCCGGTTAGGTAGCATTGTAAATTCAGAAGCCACCACCGTTAGAACGTTTTAGCAAGTCCAAAAAGACTATTAGTTCAAAGGCGTGGCCTTCAATACTTGAAAGGGTCTTTTTAGTTGTAGAAGATGTTGGTATTGACAAGGGTTTTGATATCATGCAAATGTTTTTAGCAAATGTTGTCTGTTTTAAGATGTTGATAGTATAGAAGTAAAGCAATGAAGTTTTACCCACATTCTATGTATTGTGTGTTGCAAACGCGAATGCAAACGTTGCTATGTGTTTAGTTCTAGGGAGTTGTTGTTGTATATTAGTGAATGTTGGCCCAACGAGAACACAACGGTTTGTCTTATTGTTCTCTTATGTTATTTTGTGTTTGAATGTTAATAGCTTTAGTAGAATTATGGACTTGAATTCACGAAGTGATGTGTGAATATGACATATAAATTTCGTTAAGTCATGTTCTATAAGTAGCATTGCATTAGCTTAGAGTATGTAGATTTGTGTATAAATGAATGATAGAAACGTTATGTGTGGTGATTTGTTGTATTGTTCTTGTGCATTAGTAAATGTGTATACGTTATGAATGCAAACGGTTATGGGGTACAATTGTATTGTGTTTATGCATAACTAAACAATGGTAAAACAAGTATTGTAAGAGAACCGTGTTTGCAGTAGTGGTAGGATATAGAAATAGAAAACTTTGAACGCCACTGCAACGTTATGTCATGCTATTGATTTAAGGTTGACATGTTGTGATTGTTGCAGCTCCCTAACGTTGACTACAATAGACACAATGATATGTGACTACAAGAAACATGAAAGATGAATTGCATACAACAAATAGAAATATAACAAGGAAATATACAAACATAAAGGTTGGCATGAAACAAAATACTCCACAATTCAATTAAAAGAGTTAACATGAACTGACAACAACATTTATGCACTATTCGGTATGATCTAGTTCTATAACCATTTATGTAACTATAAACGTTGAGAATATTCAAGGTAATTGTATTCTAGAATATTCTAGGTAACTAGTCTTACTATTTACACTGAGTCTATGTTAACTAGTTTTAAAACCGCACATCCCTTCATTTTGGTCATGTAGGTGCCTTCAACAATTGCCGAACAACATCATGAATTTAGGACTTCACAAATTTTAAACGATTCCCGTGCGAATTTTGCACCAATTTTGCATAAATTTTGCATCTCGTCAGGTATCTAAATTAGTGAATGCAGAATCTATGTGGAATCAATGCAACATTAGTTCGGAATCCGTGTGGAATCAATGGAAAAATATGCACACATCCATGAAATATCGGACTTTGCACAGAAAATCGTTAAGAATCCGTGGGTTCCAAAATTACTGACGAAAAAATCTGACTTGTAATCTTCAAAAAACCTAAAACTGACAACTTGTCATCAAATTAGAGGCTTCCTAAAGTGAGCACGATTGGAATTGTTTACTATGCAATTAAATGATACCTTTGTATTGGAAAATACACCACCTATATATAGCACAAGTGAAGTATGACTAATTTTTCACTTTCAATTTTCATATAAATTACATTTAAATTGAATTTTCTATTTTTGGTTGTTTTTTCAGATTTTTATTCACGAATTTTATATGTCTACCATACCCAACTGTCAGGTGATCGCATCTCATGCCAAATAATTAATTTTTTTGGGAAATTTCCTTTACAACAAATGCCAAATTTTTCAACATTCACTTTTTCACCATACAAAATAGATTAGAAAAAAATTAAAAAATCCTAAAGATTTAGACTTCTCTTTTCAACTATTTTTTGCCGATCCTGACGATCGACTACAATATCAACCAAAATATTCTTGGTTAGATTAAATGAACGATTTTAGGTGCCTCCACCCTAGAATGACATAGAAACGAAGCAAACTAAGCCCACCACTGTATAAGGGGCGGTATAAATGAGAAATGTGTTGTGCATGTACATTTCTCATTTATACCGTCCCTTTTACAGTGGTGAACTGAGGCTGCTCTAAAAAGAGAAGAAGAAGAAGTCGGAAGTTGGTCTTCATCCTCGACGGACATGCTTCTGCATTGTTGCGAAAGCCATGGCCATGGCGATGGCTATGGCGGACGCTCCAGCTGCTGCTGCTGGCGGGGCGTTCGGCAACCTGGCGTCCATCACGCAGGCTTGGCAGCTCTTCGTGGTGCGCGCCTCCGCTCTTCGTTCCTCCGCGACCCGCTCCTCCGTCGACCAAGATTTCCAGAGCTCCGTGCGTGTGCTGTGCGACCATGGCCTCGTCTCTCTCGTCGTCAGCTACTTCCTCGATTCTCTGGAGGTTCGTGATTGCTAAATCTGCCTCTTCTCCCGATCTCTTTCGGCAACGATCGCCTTAATATGTTGCATGTATTATTCTGCGGACACCTCGACTACACTAGTCCTTGCTTTATTATAGTGTTTATGAGGTTTACGAGTGGCAGATTACAATTTAAAACTGTGATTGAAGAATGCATTCAATGCCTGATCGCCTCTTGATCGCCTTTTGTTGGATGTATGATTCGGAAGCTCGAGTGCACTAGTTCTTGCTATGGAATAGTTATATTCTAGGGTTTATGAGGTTTATGAGTGACAAAATTTGAATTCGCAGTTATGATAGTGATTTAAGATTTTAAAGTTGTGATTGACGAATGTGTTATCCCCCTTTGTGGCTCTTGATCGCCTTTTGTTGGATGTATGATGCGAGAGCTCGAGTGCACGTGTAATAGTTGTATTCTAGGGTCTGGTAAGATTTGCACTGGCAGTTATGATAGCGATTACTTAAGATTTAGGTTAGCGGTCTTTGAAGATTGCTTGTGTTATGATTGAGACGATCGCAGAAGGCATTTAAGCAGCACGAGGTGGTGAATATGTGGCAACACTTGGATGACTACAGCCGATTGAAGCAAGAGAATGCGAACGATTCAGGCAAGGTAAGTGATGTTGAGTATTCGTTTTTTCGTCATGTGTTACTGATGAAGCTATTCACCACAGTTCTCCGGTTAAATAATTTGAACTCCTTTTAATCTTTGTATACATACTTACATCTCAAGAACAGATTCTTTAAAAGCAGAATCGAAAATAAGGCAATCTGAAGCGCGATTGACAAATGTGAGAACGAGAATATCGCGTTTTCCGGTGGCGCTGCGTTTAGCTGCCTTTTAGCGCAATTTTTTGAAATTCACTGTGTATGCAATGCTTCAGTTAAGCATCAGAACAAGGTACCGGAAAACGGAATAATACCGTTGTGCTCCGTTTCTGCGGTTTCTCGTGCAGCGATGATTTGAACTTTTTTAACGTTTTTAATTTCTTTACTTGTACAAAGACATACATGCAAAGTGATTAAACACAACGGTCTTTGAAAACAGTATCGAAAAAATCGCAGTCTGAGGCAATAAAAATATAGAATAAAACTGAAGATTCCGTTTTTTGGTAAACCCTGCATCAGAGACGTGTTTGCTTGATTGCCTGGGGCAGGGTCTGCCAGGGATTAGCCTGAGCCCTACGTTCGGAAGACTAATGGCGTTTGTGTGACCTGATGCAGCTGAATGAGTGGGTTCAGATTACCCTTCCGAAAGTGCTTTTAGAAGTCAGCTCCGCCAAGTTGGCTCAGGAGGAATCTCTTCGAATGCTTATACGTCTCGTTTATCAGGGGACTTCTGAGAAAGCAGTTGAAGTGGAACGCATTCTTTCTCAGTACCACACTGCAGTCACTGCTCTGCTTCTCACAAGTGCACCGCAATACTTTCCAGGTGCCCGATCCCTTTGAATGCAGTTAGCGAATTGGAGACATTGTATTTTCAGCTCCTTTATGATCTTGATTTTGAATTTGACGGTGATTGAATGCTAACCTTTTCTATAATCAATCACAGATTACCAACATACAGATGACTAGTATCAAATTCATTAATTCGTTGATTTTCTTAATTTGTGTGATGGAATCTGTGGCTGGATTTCATTATGCTATGCAAGAGATTTTAGGGCTATTATCGGCTTATTCTTCCTCCAAGATTGTACCTGAGTTCCCGGTTGTTGTGCCGCAGAAATTTTGAATCTATTCTTTAAGGTACGTTTGGAAGAGTTTAATAAAGCAGTGAGGCAACGCAACCGTGGTCCTCGGAGAGGTTCGGCCAGTGGGGACAGCGAAGATGCTGTTTCAGAAGGCCCTGGGAAGAACAATGGCGAGGATGATGAGATGGAGAGTATACGGAGCAGTCACTGTACCGACGCGGATGACATGGAAATTAATGACAATCCAGTTGAGGATCAGGAAGCCAAACCTGTGGATGACACGGACGAAGCACGAGACATGGAAGGGGTTGACTTTGCGGTAGTCAGTGATCTCAAACTAGGCAACGGTGCCGCGACAGTGCAGGAAGTTGCAGCTGTGGTTGGTGAAGAGTGGGTCAGTGGTGTTGGTTCTGTTATTTGCAATCTGCGTCACATTGGCTTTGCAGCTCTGAGTGAAGAGGGATACGCTTCTGCTATATATTCCCTATTGAAGGTGAGACTTGCTGTTTAGGATATTTGTATGAAATTTTTTCTCGGCCACCTACTACTCAATATGCTGAGTTGTTAGGCTTGTTGCATATCTTACTATTTTTTTGGCTTTCCTGGCTATTACCGAGTCACTTCCTCTGATCTCGTACGGAGTCTCAGTGACCTTAGATATTCACAATAATGTTGATTTCTACAACCCTTGATTTTTCTGAGTACTTGTTAATGCTTCAGGGCTGATGTATTGAATATCGCTACATAAAAACTCTTCATTAATTGCAAGGATGTTTTTACTGATGTGCAGGCGAAAATTCATGCTATTACAAATAAACGCTACGAGAAACCAGTTCTGGGATTGATACGATCCTGGATAGAGGTTGGCTTCTCTTTTAGAATGTGCAGTTATGAACTGTTTCTGTTTCAAATTGACTTCTGTGCGGCTTTGGGCTTGTGGGTGTTCTAATCTGCCACCGTCAGTACTTGGGTATATGTGGAATGGAGCTTGCGAATGAATCCATATTAGGTCTTGCATTGCTGTCATCATCTTTGGATACTGGTGTGGCAGATGGCTTCCTTTCATATATCCTACGTAAACATTTTGGCTTATTATAGTTTTCCGGATATTGCTCCAGCCCAACCCTTTCCAACCTCTTGGTCTTCGCGCTTGACTATTAGATTATCCCTAATGCTGCTTATGTTGTGGTGGATAAATTCGGATTGATTGATTTTGTTGCTTAATTGTACCTGTTCAGGGCGTTCCACTCCGCTTCCTGTGTATTATTCTGGCGTCTTCCGGTGCTCCATCCTCAAAGAGTTCTTCGCTGACCTTTCCTTCTCCTTTAGCATCAATATCATTACCTGCTACTGGAGCTGATGAAATAGTTAAGGAAGGAGTGGTTAGATGGCGTTTACGGCTCCATTTTTTTGCCTATGAGACTCTTGGGGATATGCGAATTAGTGAGTTATTTGACATCATTGTTGACTATCCTGAAAGGTAACTTGCTCTTCTAACTATAACAGAGGAACTTAACAGAAATAATTCGGAGGTCCTGTGTGAACAACTTGAAAATTGCATTACGATATAGCTTGGAGTAGTGAATTGGGAATGCCAGCTGTGAATCTACTTCTAATTTTCTGTGAAATTGGGAGGCGACCCACTTTTCTACAAGTATTCTGACGTAGGATGATGGGTTTTGTCACTACCAGCTTACCAGCAATTGAGGATCTGCGTCAATGCTTGACAAACACCAGACATCATGCAAAGCTTGTCGATTCTTTTCGTACTGCACTCCGACAGAGATTGCTAACAGCAGGAGCTGCAACCACAGATATTTTACTACAGTATGTGTCAACCATAAAAGCCTTGAGAATTATGGATCCAACAGGAGTGGTCCTTGAGGCAGTTGGCGAGCCCATCAAAGAATACCTTCGAGGTCGCAAGGACACCATCCGGTGCATTGTGACAATGCTGACTGATGACACAGGAGCGGGTGGGGGTGCGGGGCTGGGTGGCGTAGGTGAGAGCTTATTTGAAGAACTTAGTCGGGGTGTGACTTCTCTTGAGAATGTTGACAGTGACGATGATGCAGAATTAGATGGGGAAGAGGCTTGGGCTGCTGCAGAGAGGTACGTATTGCCAAACATTTTGTTGATTTGGGAAAATGTTGGTAATTTTTATATCCTTATGTTGTGATTGCTGGTATGTCTAGTCCAAAGCTCTTGGTCGCCTTTTTGCAGCAAAAGGTGCATATGTTGGCGTCAGTTGCCAAATTTTTGACTCAGGCTGATTTCTCATAATTATTGTTTGCTCTTTCATCTAGAGGCAGTTAACGAAGTTTGACATGGTGATTTACATGGGGTCATTTGGCTGGTTATGAGCATGGATGAGTAAGATTAGTTGATTTGCTGACACCATTGAATTTGCGTACTGGCAGGTGGGAACCAGATCCTGTAGAGGCGGACCCATCTAGGACAAGCAAAAGTCGGCGATTAATGGACATTATTAGCATGCTTGTTGGAATATATGGATCAAAGGAGCTGTTCGTGAACGAGTACCGAGTCATGCTGGCCGAAAAACTGCTGAACAAGTCCGATTATGACACAGATCGTGATATTCGCACACTGGAGCTTCTGAAGGTACGGACCTTAGGCTCTAATTTGGCAACTTCGATGCAAAGTACCGTTCGAATTTTTAATCTTTAACGGACTTGATCGAATTATAAGAAAGAGTCAATCTGAAGATATTCTAAGTACTTAGTGTTCGAAACAAGACATGTGCTAGAATGTACAGAAAATTGTCGTACCGGAAAACTAGTAGCAAAGAAGAGGTCATATTTAAAATCGGATCACCTCAAGTCTGACACATGTTGCGTCTGTCCAAGTGGAGTAGGTGAATTAGGGTCTGCTATGGAGTGACATGCTTGATTTTGGTTTCGTCAATGCAGCTGCGGTTTGGCGAGAATAACATGCATGGGTGTGAGATCATGCTGAAGGATCTGGCAGACTCAAAGCGTATCAATACTAATATCAAGGCTGCAGCGGCTGCTGAGCAAAGTCAGCATGGCGTGGACCCTGTATCGCTGGCAGATGATGCAGGATACCGCACGCCACCAGCGACTGTGGGTCTGACTGATTCTTCACAGGCTACCTTTACACAGAGTCTGGGGTCTCAGACCAGTGAGAACGCAAGCGTGGGTGTAGACAATAAGCTACCTCTTGATGTCCTGGAGGCCACTATCATTTCCTCTCTCTTTTGGCCTCCATTCCAGGTAGTGTCATTGTGCCTCGAGTTGCTTCTTGATTTCAAAGCATGAATTGAATATTTGGAAGCCATTATTTTTAAGTAGGCTTTTCTGAGACGTCCCTTGGGATCTGGGTATGTTTGAAATGGAATTATACGCTGTTTTGCTGTGCAGGCAGAGACGTTGAAAGTGCCAGCAGTGGTCGAGGAGCTCTTGGAAGAGTATGCACAACGCTTTCATACAGTCAAAGCACCCAGGAAGCTTCAATGGAGAAAAAATCTTGGCACTGTCAAGGTGAGAATCAGTTTCAGTTTACTTTTTAACATCAATTGTAGTTAATCATGTTATTAACTTCACACATTGCTCTTGTGGGGTATATATCTCTCAAGTTAAACAGGCCTCTATTTGAGCATTGGTAGCTAGAACTTTGCCTGAACATGATTCCGGAGCTCAACAGAGTTGCAGCAACGCAGAACAGCTGATAAGTTTGAACTAATTCAGTCTTTGAACCTCGTGAATAATCTGTGTATGTTTCCTGCATCTGTCATTCTCCATGCTGCTCAGTTAGAGCTGCAATTTGAGGATCGATCAGCACAATTTGTGGTGTCACCCATGCATGCAGCTATAATCATGCACTTTGAGGACCAGACAAGGTACACTCAGTTACTCTTACATCTTACTCTTCTTTGTCATTCCATTCGTTGAACAGTATATTTGAGTTCAGCTCTCAATTTTAATATTCATCATTTAATGAGATTTTGCACCAAAGTACTCCGCCTAGATAGACTTATCTCCTTTCTCTCTTGCTTAAATTGCAGGTGGACAGCCACAGAACTGGCAGAAGCAGTAGGTCTGCCAGTAGCTACATTGCGGAGAAGGATTATGCTTTGGGTGAATCAGGTGCACAGATTGAACGGTGGATGTTGTTGATCAAGTCAATCTTAATTCCTTCATTCTACTTATGCATTGAATTTGGTGGTTAACTCCTAAAGGACCAAGGATTCATGGTTTGAAAATTGATCATATTGTGCAAAATATCATTCAGATGGAGCCTTATTTTGTATCACCCAGGACCAGCATGTGTTGATAAAAAATATCAAACAAAATTGGACCAAAGAAATTGCCCATACTAGAGTTATCAAAGTTGCAGGATCTTAATTTGATTCTCGCTTCTGGCAGGGAGTTCTTGTGGAGTCGCATAAGATCAAAGATGGAGATACAGTGTACAGTATTGTGGAGACTATGGGGGATGCTGGAGCTCGAGCAGGTGTTGGTGCTCCTTCCATGGATGCAGCGCTGCCTTTGCTGGGTGACGAAGAAAGAGAAAGTGCTGTGGCTTCTATGGAAGACCAGTGGCAACAAGAGATGAATGTTTATGAGGCAAGTTTCTGGGCTAGATATACCCTAGTTGTTCTTCATGAACAGTGTTCTACTGTCCTACCATTTTTTTGTTTTTGTTTTTTTTGATATTCCTTAATTTCAATGATATATCCCCTAAGTGCCTATAGTAGCTGCTTTTCATATCTATAGGAGTTGAATGAATAATTAAGGAAGCTTCAAAGAAGGTAGCAAAATATACCAATAAAAAGAGAAAAGATTATATCCTACACTTTATAATCGTAAAAGTAAGTTTAGAAAATTGCCTGCATATTTCTATTTTTAATTTGAAGTAATGAAACAAGCAATGAGCTCGCTATGAGGTTTGAATATGATCCCTGCATTTTTGTGTGTTAATGGACTTGAAATGCGATAACCACCTTATGACAAGTCACTTCCAGTGTCATGATATTAACTGCGTGTACTCTGTTCATGCAGTCTTATGTTATCGGTATGCTTACCAACTTCGACTCCTTGCCGCTTGATCGCATCCACAATATGCTCAAAGTAAGTAAAATTCTGTCACTCGTGGAGTGTTGGAGTTCTAAACACAACGAGGAAATTTTCCCTGCATTTGAGATCACTGAGTAGATTAGATATATCTCTCTATCATTGAATCTTGTGAATACGGCTTGACATGTCACCAAATGCAGATGTTCGTATCAGACCCACCTTATGACAAGACACTTCAACAGCTGCAAGGGTTTCTTGGTCGCTTGGTAGGCGAAGAAAAGTTGGAGTTTCGGGAGGGTGTCTATCGGCGAAGGCAAATGTAATTAAGTTTCTGCATACTTCCATGTTTTTCATGAACACCCTGGATTCTTGACTGATGATGAAACCTACATAGAAATTCAACTAGCATGCCTGCAGAACATATGTATTTGAGTCTTTTAGGCCATCATAAAGTTATGTATCCTATGAAGAGAGTTAGCTGGATATGCAAGCAGGTGGGCATATCGTCCTATCCATCCCAAGATCATTTAAGCAACATAGGCTGTGATGTGTTCTGGGGTGTCACTTTCGGTCAGATTTCTTTTCAGAACGAATTCCTGTTGAACATGGACTGGTGATTATTGCAAAAATAGGAAATAGAAGGAAAATGGAAAGTGCCATTATTGCAACAGGGTCTTGTATGTTGAGTGTCATTGAACCGTGCAATGTGGTTGTAGTAGTCAAGTCAGGGTCTTTCATTATTTGCTTGTGTCGTCAGATTGGCTTGGCTGCCTCTTCCACTTCTGTTTGCTGTTGTGGATCCAATATTTTAAAGTCTTGGGCTCAATACCTGTACAAATATCTGTCTCACCGCATTAATTCAGCCCAATGTGGCATCTGACGTGTGGGGTTCACAAGATTCAGGAATGTCACAGTATGAAGACAAGTTCCTACTGAAGACTGAAGGTACTATTGGGACATCTCATTCTCACAAAAGTGGTTCAATTTTGCACATAATGACATTACGGAAATTGAAATTTTGATAAAAAACTATTGAATCTGACCTGTGTGTATGGTACTCCAATCTTTTAGTAAATGATATATGGTATATTCATGAACAAGATTTAGGCCATTATTGCAATTTAACTTAGATTAGAATTAATTTGGATGAATTATTGTAATTTTGATTTTAGAAAGATTATGAGATATAATGTATTGGTGTGCCAGGAAGCTACACTGAGAGGAATATTTGCATTACCTATATATTGGCACGCTGCATCGATGGTCTCTTTGCGTTGACCAACTACAGTCCATCCAGCCTTTTCTGCAAATGCATTCAGCTTTTCACGTTGCTCCAAGCTTATCCTTGTCCTTGTTCTTTTCATCTTTTGACTGGGACGCTCTAATGGTTTCCTTGGAGCACTTCCACAGTTATGCACGATTCCACATGCATCTGAAAAGATGGTCATGGAGTTTTTTAAAGGTTGACCACCAAATGGGCGAGTTGTCGGCGAAGGTGGAGTCTGTAATAAAGGTAACTGTACTGCTCGTTTCTCCACTGTGATGACTGGGCTAGCATCTGAGGAAGAGGGACCTTCATGAGGACAGTCTGATTTGTTCTCTTTCCGAAACATGGGTGCCTTTTGCAAAAAAGTGAGACACTCCGTGGTGGAATTTATCACCTGCACTTGCATCAAAGTAAACCATGCATGTATGTAGATTGTCATTACTTTGAAGTCCATTGCATTTACAGACATGATATTTGAGATTTCAAGTCCCAAGTTAAGAGACCCTTGCTTTGCTAAAAGTTGGTGACAAAGAACGAATGTATGCAAAGATGGAATGTGGGAATCAATTGGGAACATAAAGGGAACTTGGGAACAATATGAAACATGATGCGCACCTTTGGGAGAACATGATGGGAACTGCAGAGAATGATTTGAGAACATGATGGAAATTTTGGATGAAAGATATGGATGATTTTGTGACATGGTATTTTGAAACTGTGTACTTTAAATAATAGATGTATGGATGTATACAACCTTAGCAATATGGTCTAGATTCTCAAGTGAGATTTTGGCTATGATGTTTTGTTCTTCAATCAAAAAATCTCGGGCTCTTCCTTCACTATAGCATAGTGATTCTTGCGCAAGGGTGATAGCTCCATTAGCTGTTGCCATTAGTTCATGAGCAATGCGGTCAATGTCACAAATAGTTGTATAGTAACTGCCACCTCCCTCTTCTTTCTCTCGTATTGCTTTTATAAGTTCTTGTTCTTCCCCAGGCTCAAAAAGTACAATGCGGTGGTGGAAATTTCGATGACAGCCACAGGCAGCACAGGTAAATGCAAGCTTTCCATCTTTGCCTGCACCAATCCCGCCACGAGAGATTCAGTCTCAACCCATGAAGCTTCACTAGTAGAAAAAATGCATGTGGCGAGGCAATGTTGTCCAGTTCTAAGCAAGTGCTATTCATT
Organism: Pohlia nutans; assembly: GCA_022496805.1. Classification (NCBI taxonomy): domain Eukaryota; kingdom Viridiplantae; phylum Streptophyta; class Bryopsida; order Bryales; family Mniaceae; genus Pohlia; species Pohlia nutans. The sequence continues at coordinate 31,522,044 of CM040089.1, read as the reverse complement.
TGCCTCGGCACATGTACCTTTTCTACTAGTGCTTGGATACTTTATGTCAATATAATAATCTAACAGTCCAGTAGATAATAATTGTTCTTGTTTTAGCTTCACTAAGATTTTGTATTAGCTCAATTTTTAATGTTTATTTTATTTTACTTTTCATTTTCAATTTGAAAATATATATATTCATAATCATTATTCATAATAATAATAATTATTATTAAAAAATTGCATTTGCATCTTAAAATTGTTCTAGATGATAAATAAATTTGAAGGTCTTATAACATTCTTAAGTGCTAGCTTTGACTCACATCTATTTCTTTGCCCAGTTATTCAAAAGAATCGGCTTTAATCTTGGAATCAAAGCATGTTAAGCTTGAGCCACATAGGATGAAGCTACTTTTTTATAATTTATTGTTTAACTGTCCAAAGATACTAGGATAAAGGCCAATTTTTTTGGATGACTGTGCTAGAAAAGGGTGCCCTCATCAGGAATTTCCGACCCCACTGATTTTGCACTGATTCAGTGCGTTTATCGTAAAACACTGATTCCGCACGTCATACGTGCATTTAGAAGTGTCGTTACAGTACGGAAGTGACATGCATTACTAAGATGTCGATGCAGTGTCTTTTCCGTGATTATCAAAAAAGTATTGTTTCCGCACGGAAGTCGTGCTTGACGGAATCCGTGCGTTAATCGTGTATCTACTTCACATGACTGATAAGACACGGATAACGTGCAGTTTTAGTTAATGCAAATTCAATATCGTATACGTATCATATTAATGCCTTTTGTTATATTCGTGCGATTTCAGTCTCTATTATAATGCAAATCATTGTCGTACGACATCCGTGCACAATATTTGAATATATATTTTAGAATCTTTTGGAATCTTTTGGAATATTTCAAAATATTTATATTATTTTGGAATATTTTGGAATATTCCAAGAATCTTCTTTAAATTATACTTCCGGTTTAATTTCCCAAAACATTTTTAGATCTACATTTATAGAGTTTAGAAGCAATACACATTAAAATTTCAAAGAAATAACATTTTATATTTTTAGAATTCAAATTTGGTATTATTGGTTATCATTGTACTTTTCATCATAGGAGCAAAAAAAAATAGCTCACAACCACCACGATTTTGGCAAAAAATAAATAAATTCAAAATATTATGAAAAAAATCCTAGATATAGAAAACATCCTGCATAATCTAGTGCAAAAAAAAAATTGGAATTTTTTTTTTTTCACATAGTTAAAAACATTCAAAGTCCGCTGAAAAAAAAAAAAAACAGTTCACAGCCCTGAATCCCTGATCTGCCATCACGATTTTGGCAAAAATTTAAAAAATTCAAAAAATTATGAAAAAAATCCTAGATACAGAAAACGTCCTGCATAATCTAGTGCAAAAAAAATTTTGGAAAAAAAGTTTTTTTCACATAATTAAAAGCATTCAAAGTCCGCTGAAAAAAAAAAACAGCTCACAGCCCTGAATCCCTGATCTGCCATCACGATTTTGGCAAAAATTTAAAAAATTCAAAAAATTATGAAAAAAATCCTAGATACAGAAAACGTCCTGCATAATCTAGTGCAAAAAAAAATTTGGAAAAAAAGTTTTTTTCACATAGTTAAAAACATTCAAAGTCCGCTGAAAAAAAAAAAACAGCTCACAACCCTGAATCCCTGATCTGCCATCACGATTTTGGAAAAAATTTAAAAAATTCAAAAAATTATGAAAAAAATCCTAGATATAAAAAATGTCCTGTATAATCTAGTGCAAAAAAAATTTGGAAATTTTTTTTTTTTCACATAGTTAAAAACATTCAAAGTCCGCTGAAAAAGGAAGTTCGATAATTACCAAAAGAGTTCCATTCTACACATGAAGAGTTTGAGGTGGTTCGGTGGTTGGGAACTTGATTGGCAACTGGAAGGTTGAGAGTTCAAATCCCACCGTTGGCGATATAGAGCTTGGGAAGCCAAAGCTATGGTGGGCCCCACCGCATGTGTGGGCAATTTCCGTGTAATTGAAGTGGGTAGCGAGGAAAGTAATTATTTTATATTTTCTATTATTTGATTTTATTTTATATTTTTTAATAATATTATTTTGATCAAATTTAGATATAAAAAGAAAAGAAAATCTAGATATGGAAAAGATGATGTCGCATGAAAAACGCACTGAATCAGTGTAGTTTTAAAGACGATTAAAACACGACATTTGACGACTATAAACAGTGCTGAATTCATACGTTTTCAATGGATGTATCAATCGTGTCGAATCAGTACTATATCCGCTTGTACGAACATCGTGTCATATCAGTGTAGTTGCGATGAATGACGCAACGATGCGGAATCAGTGCGAAAATCGTACGAACCCTTGAAATATCGGAAATCGCACTCAATCAGTGCAGAATCAGTGGGGTCCAAAATTCCTGATGCTCTCTAACCTGCTTAAGAATGTTATGATGGCAGCCAATGAATTACATCTTAATTTAGTCTTATGAATTAGATATTGAACCTGATGAGATAAATTCTCCACAACCATCGACTGACGTAATTCCACGATCAACGGATTGATTTTTCTGGCACTCTCCATAAGTAACTTGATATCGGCATCCTTTGTCCCTTTCTAAATCAACATCCAAGTCATTGATGTCTTGATGACTCCTACGTCGTATATCAACTCCTAACACGTTGCAGCCTTCAAGGTCTCGACCATTTTGAAGCCGATGGTCCACCTGACATGGATTAATTCTAAGCTCCTCTTTTTGAATGTTGTATTGAGCATGATGAATTTCTTCACCCTCAGATGTAGCTGCCTCCTCCCAACTGTCAACACTACACAAACCGTGTCAATAATCCCTTGGAAAAATCATCGTTGTAAAGATAGATAGATAGAAACTTTGGTCCTCTTTCAAAGCCTGCGTGAATAAAGTCATCAGGAATTTCAGACCCCACTGATTCTACACTGATTGAGTGCGATTTCCGATATTTCAAGGGTTCGTACGATTTTCGCACTGATTCCGCATCGTTGCGTCATTCATCGCAACTACACTGATATGACACGATGTTCGTACAAGCGGATATAGTACTGATTCGACACGATTGATACATCCATTGAAAACGTATGAATTCAGCACTGTTTATAGTCGTCAAATGTCGTGTTTTAATCGTCTTTAAAACTACACAGATTCAGTGCGTTTTTCGTGCGACATCATCTTTTCCATATCTAGATTTTCTTTTCTTTTTATATCTAAATTTGATCAAAATAATATTATTAAAAAATATAAAATAAAATAAAATAATAGAAAATAATTACTTTCCTCGCTACCCACTTCAATTACACGGAAATTGCCCGCACATGCGGTGGGGCCCACCATAGCTTGGGCTTCCCAAACTCAATCGCCAACGGTGGGATTTGAACTCTCAACCTTCCGGTTGCCAATCAAGTTCCCAACCACCAAACCACCTCAAACTCTTCATGCATAGAATGGAACTCTTTTGGTAATTATCGAACTTTTTTTTTCAGCGGACTTTGAATGTTTTTAACTATGTGAAAAAAACTTTTTTTCCAAATTTTTTTTTGCACTAGATTATACAGGACATTTTCTATATCTAGGATTTTTTTCATAATTTTTTGAATTTTTTAAATTTTTTCCAAAATCGTGATGGCAGATCAGGGATTCAAGGTTGTGAGCTGTTTTTTTTTTTCAGCGGACTTTGAATGTTTTTAACTATGTGAAAAAACTTTTTTTCCAATATTTGTTTTTGCACTAGATTATGGAGGACGTTTTCTATATCTAGGATTTTTTTCATAATTTTTTGAATTTTTTAAATTTTTGCCAAAATCGTGATGGCAGATCAGGGATTCAGGGCTGTGAGCTGTTTTTTTTTTTCAGCGGACTTTGAATGTTTTTAACTATGTGACAAAAACTTTTTTTCCAATTTTTTTTTTGCACTAGATTATGCAGGACTTTTTCTATATCCAGGATTTTTTTCATAATATTTTGAATTTATTTATTTTTTGCCAAAATCGTGGTGGTTGTGAGCTATTTTTTTTTGCTCCTATGATGAAAAGTACAATGATAACCAATATTACCAAATTTGAATTCTAAAAATATAAAATGTTATTTCTTTGAAATTTTAATGTGTATTGCTTCTAAACTCTATAAATGTAGATCTAAAAATGTTTTGGGAAATTAAACCGGAAGTATAATTTAAAGAAGATTCTTGGAATATTCCAAAATATTCCAAAATAATATAAAATATTTTGAAATATTCCAAAAGATTCCAAAAGATTCTAAAATATATATTAAAATATTGTACACGGATGTCGTACGACAATGATTTGCATTATAATAGATACTGAAATCGCACGAATATAACAAAAGGCATTAATATGATACATATACGATATTGAATTCGCATTAACTAAAACTGCACGTTATCCGTGTCTTATCAGTCATGTGAAGTAGATACACGATTAACGCACGGATTCCGTCAAGCACGACTTCCGTGCGGAAACAATACTTTTTTGATAATCACGGAAAAGACACTGCATCGACGTCTTAGTAATGCATGTCACTTCCGTACTGTAACGACACTTCTAAATGCACGTATGACGTGCGGAATCAGTGTTTTACGATAAACGCACTGAATCAGTGCTGAATCAGTGGGGTCGGAAATTCCTGATGGTGTTTATTCGTCTTGACAATGAGCCAGTGTCCATTGGACATAGGGCCATTTGTGTGAGACTACTCTCTCCTTCCGAGAATAGACCATTGTTGTAAACAATGAACTTAAAACATCATGGCCTACTAATCATTGGAATTCAAGCTGTTGAATTTTTTTTAGTGATAACTACTTACTATGGTGGACGTCATATTAAACGAGGTACAAACAATTTTTTTTCTAAAATCATAATAACATGAAATTTTCACCAGTAATTGAATAAAGAATTGCAATGTAACAAATTGTACATGGAACATTCATGCAATTGCACACTTTGCTAAAACGTTTTACTTGAACAATAGATTGTATGACGTTGTAATAAAAATCTTGAGTTGACAAGTAAATTCACAACAATTGCGATTTAATTGAGAAAAAATAATTCAAAAGTTTATCTCGAGTTGCAAATGAACTTGGAATTTCTTTCTCAAAGATAGAAACCAAGCTTGTAAAGGAAAAGATTTTTAAAATGCAATATTCAACATAAAATATAATAAGCAAAATGTAGTGTAAAGTAATCAAAAACTAACAATCTATATTCCAGTATCTAAGTTGATTTGGTATTAATGTCATACCCTTGGCGATTGCCATCTATAGCATCCACCTCTTCACTATCTCCACCGACCTTCAAAACTCGGCCATGATCACACTCTTTATCTTCAACTGTTACTCTTCCTTGTTGTCGGAGCGGGGTGACACCAAAAGGTTTAGCACTAATGGAGCTCGTGCGGCTAGCGCCCGTAAGGTCACGCCAACAACTTTGTACATCGCAATTGCCATTAACTTTCGGAAGTTGCAACATGTGATCCTCCACTACATCACCATAGTTGATGATGGAGCCACACATATTCTTTGTTGTGGGCGTCCAATACTCCAAGCGACCTCCTATGGCTTCCATAGCTACATGCCCTTGCATCTCTTCGTGATGATGATGCTTACAATCCATTTTTATTTCGTCATCGCCATTGCCATCACCATCATGCTCGTTGCAATTGTAGCTTGCCATGTCCATGTCCACGTAAATTCAATTTGTTGATCTTAGAGCGGGTCTTGGCGGGAAGAGAAGATTTTGTTCAAATCTTACACAATATAGAGTTATTGTTTAATTCAAACAAAATTCAGAGTTTGGCAAAATTCATATGTGTGTCTTCGAGCATAACAACAAGTATTGAAAACTTTTTGAGTAAAAATCTTGTGTGTGGATCTTTCATTTGTACAGCTATTGGATTTTTTGAATTAAAAGATAGCTCTAATGTTAAGAAAATTATGAACTTTGGTCATTTTTTGTTATTTATTAAGTAATATTTCAAATGAATGATGAGTTGGAAAAATATTAAGATTTTGCATGAACAATTATCGGAATGTTTGAAATCAAGTTGGTGAGTTAAATTGTTGATTTATTGCATTGAAATTATATTTTATTGAGTTTGAAATTGATTCGAATTTTTGTTGTATTGAAGTTATTTGTTGAACACTACAAATGAAAATTTATGCTCATTTTGGTCCATGTTGCAATTTATTTTTGTTAGTCATTACATAAGTACTATGAATGAAAAATGAGTTTGTTGAGTTTGGAAATTAAACTCCATGAATTTGTTGAGTTTAAAATGAATTAAAGTAAACTCTATGGATTTGTTGAGTTTAAAAACTCAAATTTTCTTAATTACATTTTTGTTTTATTTATTTTAGTCAAATTCAAACACGAAATACACTTGTAGGATTCAAGAGTTATTTAAATTTCACACGAGTCAAGAATTACAATTGTTGTAGCAAGTGATCATATTCATGAGCGAGGGTGACCACTTGCCACTATAGAGTGGTTGCAATGTTAAAGTAAACCAAGAGACAACTTTGCCATGAAGTTTGAAAAGAGAGAACATAACATCATGTCAGCCGGACTCCATAGACAAGTATTAGTGAGGTCGGCCGAACTGACCCAACTGTCATTATTCAACTTGTGCATGAATGAAACAAACCTTTTCACATCCATGCCTTCATCTGATCATTTCATCCCTTTCAAAAATACACTATTTTGATTGATATTACTTTAAAACACAAAATAAAAAAATAAAAAATAAAATAAAATAAATAAAAAAATATACATATACATATACATACATACACACACACACACACATATATATATACATATATATATATATATATATATATATATATATATATATATATATATATATATATATATATATATATATATATATATATATATACATATACATATAAAAGTTTTTTTGTGAAACTAATGTTAGGAAAATGAAAATAGGTCAAAATTACCCTAACACCTTATTAGTTTTGGATAAAATTAAATTATTATCAAAATGCCTAATACTGGAAATAATCAAAATTTGAAAATAAAACTAATATGTAGCAAGCCTCTTCAAAATTGATAAAGCACGACAATAATTATTTAGTAGCTAATTTCAAAAAATCAGCTCTAGCTACAATATCTATCAAGATCAATCTTTGAAAGTCTAATAAAAATCATCCTATATATCATTTTAGCTTTACTTAAAATGTACTTGCTATTTTTTTTAATGTGTTACGAAACAATCAATATTTTAAAAATTCAAATTTTATGAACATATAATTTTGGGTCAAAACCTTTTAAAATATTTTTTGAATTCAAAAAAATTATGATGTTTCAGTTTTGTATTTTATTAGACATAGTATAATTCAAAATTCAAAAAATTAATTAATTAAAATTAAAATTTTAATGGAAATATAAGGATTTGCTTAAAATGAAATTATTACATATGTGATACTTATCTATAGATCATCCAAAAAACCCAAACATTCAAACTTATATATTTAGTCCAACATAGAATTGTTGTTTTTCTGTTGTGCATTTTATACATCCTTTTCATATCTATCAAAACCAAACTTAATTGTACTAAAAGCAAAACATTTCTTTTTTATCATACATAAATTGAACAGAGAGAGTGATCCTCTTCCACTTGTTCACACATTTTCAGCTTAACTAGTTACATTTTCTTGGACCAACCGATTTCTGAAGCATTCTCTCAGCTAAGTCTTAACAAAATAGAAAGTATTCTTTGATTTTCCTCTCAAGTGATCAGTTTCATAGCATAATAGATCAATGGTAACCAACACCCTTTTGCAATGGGATCACTGTCTAAGGGGCGGTTTACACTATGGACCAAGAGCCATGACCATGGAATTCTAAAATCTGTGATTGGCCCAAAAAGAGCTCTTCGTCCCATTTGGCTTTACAATACATGGGCTATACCCGGATAGGAACCGGTTATCCACCGCGACGGCAAAGCTCCGTTCACACCGGCAGGACTATGGCTGTGGATATCGTTTCGCCCCCTTCATTCCAACCTTGCCATTCACTGCTGTGCAATGCGGTGCTCCTTTGATCGCAATGGCGCACCGAATTGCTGGTTCGCGACTGCATGGACACGCTGGTTAGATTGAGAATCGGGCGGCAGCAGTTCAGTTTTTTTTTTTTGGGAAGCCAGGAATTGGGCGCTTTGATAGAGGGAAATTAGCTTTGGAGTCTTGACAATTTCATTGCAGCTATGGAGTCTCTCGCTCGTTCCCCCTTCCTCTCCTGCACTGCCTCCCTATCACATCGCAATTCGCCTCCCTGCACAAAGGAATGGCGACGAAGAGCCTTGGTTGGGTGTCGGAGGTTTAGGGTTTCCCACAAAAACAGGTTTGATTTCGTGACTAGAGCTAGAGCGAGCGCCACGGGGGAAAACAACAACAACGAGGGGACGGGAAATGAGAGCAATGAGAAAACGCCGCCGGCAGTTTCGTTGCGTGATGCGTTCGCTCGTGGCTCCGCGCGGTACTATTCGAATCTTGTGAACGGCTCCAAGTTCGAGTTAGGGTTTGATATTGGCAAGGCTGTGGAGAACGTCCAGGTGCAGATTGGAAAGGGCAAAGAGGTCGTCGAAAATGCCGTTGGTGCTGGTAAGCAGCGAGCGACGGAGCTTCAGGCGGAGCTTGAAGAAGCTAGGACGCAGAGTCAGCAGGCTGTTGGCAAATATTGGCCGGAGTTTGTGGAATGGAATCACTTTGAGCTTTGGAGAGTAAGCAATTAAATTCTGGAAGTTCGTTAAACCCTGGACCTGAGAGTTTGAATTCGAGGAGTTTCAAATATTGCAAGCGTAATCATCAAACGATGGTTGATTCTTCGTTGTGCTTAACCCCTAAAGGACTAAGAAGCCCGAATTGGACCTCATGTTGTTTTTAGCAGTTTTGAGTGGATTCTAAGTGGAGTTCCTTTTGTTCAAATTTATTCATGTTTTGATCAATGCATGCAATGCTCTTCACTGATTCCGATGATATGAAATTTGGTCTCATTTGAATTATAGTTTTCACATTATGATCGATTGAATTTGTCATTTTAAAACTGTGAATCCTTGGTCCTTTAAGGGTTTAATAATTCGTGGTGATGTAGGATGTGAGGAGCTGGAATGCTCAACGTGTTGGTGCATTGGTGCTATATGGACTCTTGGTGGGCGCATCTGCACGCGGTCTCTATTCCACAGTGGCAATGGTTCGCAACCGTGGTGCTCAGCAGCAGATAGCCGACGCTTATTTCGAGGTTGTGATTCCTGAGCCTACCGAAAAGAATTTGCAAAAGTGAGCATTCATTGCTGTTTGATTCATACATTTTTCTTTTCTCATTTTTGGAGCATCATCTTCATCAAACATTATCAATCATACCAAAATGATGGAAAGTTGACTCGATTATTGAATTTCGCCAGTAGGACATCAAAAATTGAAGTTCAAACATAATTTTGAATCATTTTGAAACCATGCATAGAAATATGCTCAACCATCGTAAGTGAACAAAACCTCGTGGATTTATGAACAATCAATTTTTTTGAAAGTGGTCGGTCATCGATTTCACTTGGTTTTTATTCATTTTTGTGATTGGGGAACTCCAGCGGATGAATAACAAAATCATGGTAGGCTTCCCACTTGTATGAATTGACTGACTATCTTCGTGTGTTTTACGAGCCTTTATCTCCAGATGAGGAAGATGCTACTTTTTATCATGGATTTAGGATTGTCTTATGTGGCACTAAATTTTGCAGGTTGAAGAAGGGGTTGTGGAAGCAGGAGATGCCCGAGGGATTTCGGGCGCACAAGTACGTGGCTGGCCCCGACGGAGAGTATAAACGTGATCCAACTTACGTTGGGGAGAATGCTTGGGCAACTGAAACAAATGAATCTGTGGAGCAAGCCGTTGCTGCGGGAAATCTAAACGATGAAGAGAGAGCCGAGCTGCTCGAGTTTCTCAATGAAGGCCGGGCAGAGAAGGGTTTGCCTCTCTATAATAGCGAGTTCAAGGTGGAAGGGTCTGACGATGATTCCGCTTTGGATAACAGCAATGATCTCACTGCAGGTCAGTTTCTTTCTTGGGCTTATGAATGTTGTTATGGCCTCACGTCTATCGTTTCACTCAAGTTGCATCCTGAAACCAATGAAAACTGTCGCATATAAGATTTCATTCATGGAAAGTGCCTTGGTTTTAACTGCCCAAATGGTTAGAAGTGGCCGCTTCCATATCTACAGGAGTTGAAATAAATCATTTTTTCAAAGTGTAGTGAAAAATTGTACCAATTGAAAGAAGAAATATAACGATTTACATTTTTTAACTAAAAAGATGGGTTTTGGAAGTTTCTATAATCAACTACGGTATTAGCTTTCAAAGTGAATTGTCTATTTTTAGCCTGGGCAATTACGGTTCAAGGAGTAAGGAAGGTCAGAATATTAAGCATAGTCTAGTGTATGGTTTTGGGAAGACATCGTAGTGACTTTGAAAATTATGAAACAACAGCTTGTGTTGGTTCTATTTTCTCTTGGCAACGACCAAAACAATTCAGAATTAATAATTTTTATCTCGTGCACATCCTTATTTGCACGGTGGTTTAAGGGAACTTAATTTACCACGATGTTAGTAACTCTTCCTGTTTGCTCTTGCTATTCCAGTGTACACCGAGAAGTTACCGCTGAGAGTTTGTACACTGTGTTTGTTTTACTACTTGCAGTCAGCAGTGCTGCTGCTGCAGCTGCTGCCACAGGAGCCGCATCACCAACAAGTTGGCAGGAAAGGCTAGAGGCATGGGAGGAACTCATTCAAAAGGAAAACTTGAAGGAGATGGCAGAGGCGGATCGAACCAAGTACGATATCCCAATAAATCCCGATGAATTGTCACGGAATACGGCAGAGGAGATGGAGCAGGCAGAAGCCCAACCTCCTAGGGATTGGGCTTTCTGGGTATCTCGACGATGGTGGATACACCGGCCAAAGATGCCGTATACGTATTTCATGACTAAAGTCGAAAATTTAGAGGTAATAAGTCAAATTTATTTATTGTGGAATTGTTTGCTAAGGTGATGACCTTGAGATGGTCTAGTCGTGCAGATAGTTGGTTTTCATTTTGATTCACATTCAAGACGAATTAGGATACCTAATTCTATTGTTCATCGTCTGTTACAATCTCATATTTTAACAGATTTAAAATAGTCATATATTTATTGTTCTCATATGTTGCTCACTATGAGCATTTTATTTATTATTGATGCAGGTAGCTGCAGCAGTTTATAGTTGTGACACAAAGAAGCTGTACGTGACAATGAAAGACGGCTTTCCAGCGGAGTACGTGGTATGTACAATGTGCCAGGATTATTTCAAGTTTATTAAGGCTGGGTGATTATTTGATCTGAAAGCATATAATAATCCCGTGGTGTTGTCGATGGTCAGGTGGACATTCCTGTCGATCCTTATTTGTATGAAGCATTGACCAGGTGTGGTGTCGAGACTGATATTCTTGCAAAGAGCAACTTTTCGTTTTATGGACGAGCATTTTTGTCCTTGTTGCCGACTGTACTTATGATTCTTTTCATCCGAGCTTTACAATACCGTACCAAAGAGGTTTTCTCTGAGAAAATTTATGATCTTCTGAGAATGAACCGGAGACATCTGATACTGGTATGCTGTCCAAATTCCTGTACCATTTGTTTTTGATGGATGCTTTGGTCATGATTACTGACCGTTATAATCTGGCAGTGATGTATTGCACCTCTGCAAACGCCTAGATACTTTAGAAGTACATTTGACACACGAGTACCTATTGAAATTGACTGTTATTCTGAAGTTCTTTTAATGGGTTTTTCAGTGTAATTTCCCTTCAGCTTTTAGTGCTTTATGCGCTACATTGTAGTCTTAGAACTGATTGTCTTTTGGTGTGATCTGACAGCCTGAAGATGCTGCTGATAAAGCAAAGTCTCAATACAAGGATGTTGTTGTTGGTGGTGATGTGTGGATGGTCTTGGAAGAGGTTATGACCTACATGCGTAACCCTTTGAAGTTCTACAATAAGAAAGTCAAACTTCCTCGGGTACTTGCATTATCCTCAAAAACCTCAAAGATGTGTTGCTTCAGTCATTGCAAGTGCTTTTTGTATCAATTGCTAATCAGCTTTTTTCTTACTGTTTTGTGATTTGTTTCTCCTAGGCTCTTTCGCTTCAGTTAAACTTGCAAATGGGAATTTTTTTGCTTCTAAGCGAGCATCTGTGTCTTGGCAGGGAATCCTAATCAGCGGACCCCCAGGTACTGGGAAAACATTGCTGGCCCGCGCTATTGCTAGAGAGAGTGGTCTCCCATTTGTGTTCGCATCCGGTGCTGAGTTTGTTGAATCTAGCACCGGAAATGGATCAGACAAAATATTTGACATTTTCTTCACCGCCAGAGCCAATGTAAGTATTTGAGGTCTAAGCGCAGAATTGGTTACATTGTCAAATTTTAGATACAACTATAATTTGGAGAATCTTTACAGTATTAAATATGATGGTCGTTATATTTGGTAAGTTATTGATGCCCTGGGTTTGTTGTCAGGCACCCTCGTTTGTTTTCATTGACGAGATAGATGCGTTGGCGGGGAAGAACGTGAATGATGATGCTGAACGAAGGGCTACTTTTCATCAATTGTTGGCGGAGCTCGATGGAGAGTAAGTACTTTATTCAACACCGTTGGGGTTAACTACTTTATTGAGCAGATTCATCGTCATCACATCTTTGACGCTCTCTTAGCTCGTAGTGGTGAAGTGAATGTGGTTCTCTGAAAATCTTTTTCTGCTATTTTTTCACTATTTAACTATGGACTTTCGATTTTGGTACTTGCAATTCCGCCAGCTTCAGTTTTGCACCAATGAAAAGTTTGTCAGGCACTTACATGTGGCTGCACTGCTGCAGGCCAGACGATACGGATGTAAACAGATGGTCACAACGACAAGCTGTAATTTTGATTTGCGCAACAAATCGCCCAGATGAGTTAGATGAGTCTTTTATGCGACCTGGGCGAATTGATCGGGAGATTCATATCGGCCTTCCTGGAGAGGAGGAACGTGTTTCTATTTTTGGTGTCCATAGTAGTGGCAAACCTTTGGCAAAAGGTCTCGACTTCAGGAAGGTAGGTAATGCGCTGTGAAGATGCTGGTGGTTCAATTTGTTATCTCAGATATGCCAGTGATGTTTTGACATGATGTTGGAAGACGATGACTACGTATCTCGTTGTCCAAAGGTGGCCTGAATGTCTATTCCACGCTTGTGAAGTGTCAGAAATCAATTAAAATCCAATTTAGTGGTGACACATTATTTTAGAATTTAAACCTGTAGCATTCTTGGCAGGCAGTCTAATTTTATGATCAATGTAATAGACGCTCTTGGACATGAGGTCTGGGATGAGATTGTGGTTCTTTGTCAAGCATGCTTCACGTAATACAACATCGCTGTGTTAGTTTAGTTTAGACTCTTACGAGCTTACCTTTGGTGACATCTTCATATAAATCTATCTCTTCATTTACATTTGATGTGTTGCGTTGAAATTAGCTCGTTTATCGGACACTGGGATATTCAGGAGCGGACATACGGAATCTCATTAACGAGGCAGGCATCATGGCGGTGAGTGAGCGGCTGTTGTGTAATTCTTTTGTCTGACGAATAAATGCGTGCTATTTTCATTTGGCTTTGATAGGTAGGTGGTAAATTATTGCTCACTGCTTAGACCTTTGGTCTGTCCCTAGCGACTTTATTGAACTGTGGTGGTTCTGAATACGTGATCATGGTTCATGTAACTGGCTCTTTAGAGATTACGACGGCCACGGATGCTTTAGGTTTCACTTGTGATGATGGTCATTTGTGAATGATGTGCAGGTTCGGAATGGACATGAGGAGATTACACAACAAGACCTCGTAGATGTTTTGGACAAGCAACTGTTTGAAGGAATGGGCATGTCTCTTACCGATGATGAGCAGCTCAGGACACAAGCAACAGTAAGTTGCTGATTCTTTTGCAATAACTGATATTCTGATGCAACTGTTGTTGTGCTTCTTAACCCCTAACTGCCCAACCGAGCAGAAAACGCTTGATGTACAGAATCACTTGCCGTTTTCTCATCCGTGGTGATCTTTTTGCAGCGTGAAATTTTTATGGTAAATTTTATGGGAAGTTAGCTTCATTTTGTGTGATCCGATTAGAAAGGGGATGATTTGTGAAATTTTCATGCCTCATTTCATGTCGCAGTGATTCACCAAAAATTTCGAAGATTTTAGTCTAAATGTGCACTTGAAAAGATAAACTCATAAAATTCAGCAACCAAAAAATCTCCAAAAACACTACACTTAGAGTATTACATTTCAACCCATCACAATAAATTTCATTCACAGATTGTCAATACCTTATTCGTAATTGAATTACAAAATAATTTTGAATTTCAAGTTTCAAATTTTATACAAAAATAATGGTGATAGCAATTGCAGATCTAACCATGTGGATAAAATCTAAATTTCATAATGTACAACTTTATTCATACATAAAGTTCAAAATATCCCTTTGAGTTGCATTTCATAATGCATCTTTGCAAAACTGCCGAATTTGGAGGGGTGAGGACGTTTAGGGGTCAAAGAAGATTGTTTTTGAACAAGTGTTCTTAGAATAGACAATGATGCTTGTTTTTTTTGAAATTCAGGTGCTTTCTGATTATCAAGCAGTTTCATGGTTTCCATATGGTTGGCAGCGTTATCGCTCATGTCACCAGACGCAATAATGGACTCACTTCTTATTTGGAACATCTTTAGGTTGCTGAGATTCTGCATTGGTATAACGATGAGCAACCTCGTTCTGTCTCTTTTGCAGATTCCTATGGACAACAAGAGGATACTAGCAGTTCATGAAGCAGGCCATATCTTATTGGCTCATTTGTTTCCTCGATTTGATTGGCATGCATTTAGTCACCTTCTTCCTGGAGGATCTGTAAGTTCATTGCATGAGTTATTTACATTGTTTAGTCTCAGAAATGGTGATCCGTGTAGAAGCTATTTACTTTAACCTTTAAATTCAACCTAATTGCAGAATTTTCTTGAAAAAGAGCAAGCTCATGTCTCTTATGATCTCCGGTCATTCAAATTTGGCACTAACATTTACTCTTTGGTCAACAGGAATATGCTATGTCCGTGTTCTATCCTAGAGAAGAGATGGTACATCAAGGTCATACTACAGTGGGTTATCTGCGCATGCAAATGGTGGTTGCCCACGGTGGTCGGTGTGCAGAGCGTATCTTGTTTGGGGACAACGTATCTGATGGAGGTCAAGACGATCTTCAGAAAATATCAGCGGTGCGTATTCTTTTTCATATTCGTTTTTGACGGATTTTTGCACTTCCCCTCTGGCATTGTTTTTCCATTTGCTTCAACTCGTAAAGGCCTAATGAGCCAGGAAATGACTCGTATCCTACATGTTTATCACTAGCCTTTATCTTTTGAATGCATGGCCAAGTAGAACATTGCACTTTGAGAAGATGTCGTTACAACAGGGTCTTCAGTAAATTTAGGCTTTTCAATGATTTTTGGACACCAAGATGTGCAATGGGGAGATGGCAATTAAGTAGGTCAAGAACGGGGAGACCTCTTCATTGCTTTCTGTGAAATTGTTGGAAGGTTGTAAACTAAATATATAGATTGTGCAATACAAGTAGGTAATCATAGAGGTCTGCCTATGGATTGCATCATGCTTATCTTCCCCATGATTAACCTTCATATGTTGTCCAAAAATTCTTGAAGCAATATAATATTCCTGAAACCATGTTCTATAATCACATACGGAGTAACTTTTAGCCGTGATGTCATCTAGTACCACCTGAATACTAGATATTACAGCAAAATATATGATTCCCCTCGACGAGTTAATAGGTTGTAGTGACGTTAAAGTGTACTCATGGAAGCTCACTTTACCCACAATGTTCGAGCTGGAGGTTGTCTATTATATGTAGAGGCTATAGTATCTTGCTGTGAAGGTGTTATGGTGGGGTCGGTTTTCACATTCTGCTTCATATCCCTGCAGATAGCGAGGGAGTTAACCATCAGCATTGCAAATAATAGATTTGGTTTGTTCCCAATGAAGTTCCAAGAGACACTTGACCCTCCTAAGCGTGCTGATGAAACAGATCTCATCCCCAACGAGGTGGGTCTTGCTTCTGCCCTTTGTATCCCTGCTAAGTGTAGACAGTGTAATTATCATATGCATGATATTTCCCTCAGACGACCTTGTTGTCTTTATGCAATGCATACTAAAAAATTTCTGCATGTGCAGTGGGACAAACCTGGCTCTCAAATCGTACAAATGTCGACAGAATTTTCCGAGCTGTTCACACGGGAGCTCACCCAAGTAAGGACATTAACGAGATGCTTTGAATTTATCTGTGGATAGTCGAGGTTTGGCCAGCATTTGATTGTCATATCACACAGATCTCCTCCGCCTAATTTTTGATTTGTTTGTCATTCGGACAGTATATAGACGAGACTGAAGAGCAGGCTATGGAGGCACTTCGAAAGAATGAACACATTTTGAGGAGACTCACTGAGGAGTTGCTCAGTAAAACCAAGATTAGTGGCTTTGTAAGTCTTCACACTGAATCCTGTGCTTCCTTACTCATTTCGAGGATACTTCCCATGTCATTTTTTTCGACCTCTGCTGGAAATAAGGTAGGGAACCCATATGCGTGTGGTCCCTTTCCAGTGGGTTGAAAAGTCCTTTATGCAAGTGTCATCCAAAATTAGACACTTCTAGGTTCTATCTCTGTCAAAGATGCTTCCATGAGATTCATTGTACACTCAGAACTCGTTCGTATCACATCTATGGTTACCAATGTACATCTGTTCAGAAAGTGTACAATCACATGTGCACACAACAACATTTATTATCTGCAGATGCCGGAATGTGATGTTCGAGGTTGTGACAATGAGTTCAGAGTGTAGATGCAATACTCATGGTTCAAGTGTAATCTAGGCTCATGATTGGGACTCTACAACTTCAAATTTCAACAATTCATAACTTATTCCTGTATTATCCAGATAATACATATTTTAGTGTGTTGGAATCCTCTCGAAAATGGGAACCACTCAGCCACAATAAGGGGTTCCTACCTTTCGTGCATATTGAGGATAGCCCTGTTGACGTTCAGTTAGATCAGTCTGTGTTGGTGACCTTTGTACGAAGCTAATCATGAAGGCGTGGTAAACGTTTGGCTTGTAACAGGAAGCAGAGGATGTAATCCGATCAATGGACCCAATTATGATGCCTGATCCTTTGGCAGAGCCTATGAATACAAAAGATCTCAAGGTAGACAATTCTTTGCCTTTCAGTCTTTATTCAATACATGTAAGTCACAATAGTGATTGCACTGTTGACTGTGAAACTGATCAATTCATAATCCTGTTCGATTCTGGCAACTACTCCTGTTCAATTGAGTGTACCATGTTATCAGTACTTATCATCAGATGTTCAGCTATGTTGCCATATTGGCGCTGGACTTGCATGTTGTGGTTACAGGTTCTAACATTTCTTTTTTGGGGGGTTTTACAGGAGAGGCTAGGTCCGAGTATCGATGGTCGCTTTAAAGAGCTTATTATGTATCCTGCTCCCCTTCATAGATGTTGAGGCACAATCTAGTGCAAGGAAGTATTTAATGGGTTGTATGCAATAAGGCCTGCAAACCACATTTGAGAATTTTATAGGTGCAGGGAGATTTGTACCATGGGACTAGTGAAGTTGGCTACACTCTGACCTCTTTAATACGGTACCCTTTAATATGACAATCATCCTACTAAGACTGATTCTTAGTAATTCTAACTATCACACTCTCTAATCCAACATGAAGTTGCATTCAATTGTGATAATATGAAGTTATATTGTGATACATTGCTAATTCCATCTATTGATAACATTGATCTATAACTGTCTCTGAACAGGGGATGTCCAAAGTTACTTGTACAATACAGTACATCGACGCTCTGGTCTCTACTTTGGGAGCAACTCTATTTTTTTGAGTTTTCAAAGTAAGCCAGATTATCTCCAAGCCGAATAACCACTGTAAGGACATGAATATCATTGGCCATGAACCTCTAGCATGTGCCTACTAAACCCAAAAAAATCATGTGGGAAAATCGTGATCATGCTAAGAGTTAAAGACATCTTGTACTTCACAAACGCAACTGTAATTCCACTCTGACAATCAAGTTCGTTGTCCATAATAATTGGAAAAGACTCCAATGAGGTACTCTAATAAGAGGAAACTCAGGTTACAATACCCCTAACTGTCCAACCAGGCAGAAAATGCCTGGTGTACAGAATCACTTCTCGTTTTCTCATCTGTGGTGATCTTTTTGCAATGTGAGATTTTTATGGTAGATTTTATGGGAAGTTAGCTTCATGCACGTGTGATCCGATTAAAAAGGGGATGATTTGTGAAAATTTTATGCCTCATTTCATGTTGTAGTGATTCACCAAAATTTTCTAAGATCTTATTTCAAAAGTGCTCTTGAAAAAGTCAATAAAATTTAGCAACCAAAACATCTCCAAGAATCACTACAGTTAGAGAATTCCATTTCAACCCTCCACAAGAAATTTCATTCATAGATTGTCAATATCATATTTGTAATTGAATATCATATACATAGTAGGGAGAGGAAGAGGGATAGGTTGCGCGGCTGCGCACCCCATTAGCCTCGACAACCCAAAAAGATTAAAAAATAAAAATAAAATAAAAATAAAAATAAAAATAAAAATTAATTATATATATATATATATATATAAATATAAATAATTTTCTTTTTCTTCTCCCTCCTCTGCCATTTAGGGTTCAGCTGCCAATTGAACTCTGATTTTAATTTTTTTAATTTTTAGATTTCAAGAACCCTAAACAAAAAAGAAAAAGAAAATAAAAAAGAAAAAAAGAAAAAAAGAAAAAATATTTTTTTGTCTTCGGTGCGGATGTAGGGTTTGCAGCTACCACAAGAAGAAATAAAATGAAAGAAATGAATGAAGAGAAATAGAAGAAAATTAAGAAGACAAGAAGGAAGACATGAAGGAAAACATGAAGAAGACAAGAAAGAAACATCATAAAAGAAACAAGATAAATGAAAAGATAAAAGAAAAGATAAAAGAAAAGATAAAAGAACAGATAAAGATAAGGATAAAGTGCATGATTATATGGCCAAGTGCGTAAATAGCGAATTGCGTGCTTTTAGCGGTTAACATCAATGAAGCATGGAAATAGTCCTTAAATTCATTCATGAATTGTAGCTATACAAACAAAATGAAGGCTTTAGAGAAGGTTTGAAAACTTCACATAAAACATACAAATTAACCACATGCATGATCAAAAGAAAAGACCAAAAAGCAACAAAGTTGGGCCAAGGAGCTCACTTGTGCACTCACAATACAGGTGACTGGCATGAGTCATAGCCACACAAGTGCATACACAAAGTCATTCATGAGTCATAGCCACACAATACAGTACCCACAAACAAGTTTACGTTTAAATTTTCGAACTCCAAGTGCCAATGAAAAAAAAGTGCAACTTTGAAAAACCGTATCTTTCAATTTACAATTCCAAACTTCACGAAACTGCCACATGTTTGTTTAGAAACAAGTTAACTACATTCTAAATGTTATTAGTATGCAAATTTGAGCCATTTGTCTAAGAAAAATCAGATTGCATTAATTGCACTCCAAGTTGTGTTTGTAGCTCCTACACCGTGAAGACAACATCCATTCTTCTTGAGCCAACACACTTCAAATTTTTGTGAGTTTGAGCTTCATATATGAATCTCCAACAACCTTTCAACAAAAAACATACTTCGTTCAAGCAATGTCGTAGCTTGTGGATACATTGTGTGAGTGTTTTTGGTGAGTAGTTGCAATTCCAATGGTTTTGTTTCTTGAGCTTGCAACTTTGCACAAATAGTAGAATTGGAAGGATTCATTGCTTCTTTAGGATTATGGTGGGCATAACATCTACTGAAAGAAAAAAAACTCACTTAAATTTGTAAGTTTTGATGCTCCAGTTCTCAATTCAAATGGTCTTGGATACCTTGAAAGATGGTCTTGAAAAATGGTCTTGAAAGATACTATCCAAATGGAAGAGCTACCGCAAAACAAAGAAGAATTAGTCAACACCATTCAAAGGGCATGGGAAGAGGTGTCTTTAGAGATGATTGAAGTTCTCTTTGCTAGCATGCCTCACAGTATGAAGGCTGTAATCAAAGCTAATGGTGGTACCACTAGATGGTAGATAGTTTGTCAAAAAATGCTATAATTACATATAAATCTATAAGTTTTTTTTGTAAATTCCTAATATATATTAGTAAAGTAGATTTCATTATCCCTCCAACGCACTTTGCGGTTTGTGATTTGGATCATTTTTGAGCAAATGGTGGAAATTTGAAATTGGAGATATGTGCCTTGTTTGTGCAGAATGACTGCTGTGAACGTAAACTTGTTGGTGGGTACTGTACTGTACAAGTTGCCATGTTGTCATATTGTGCTAAGGTCTTCTCTCTTCCTACACTACAAGGAGAAGGCATTGCTTTTCACTTGGTAGGTGAGTCAAACGGCGCCACTTTGCACTCGTTGCCCTGGCACTCAAGACTTGGTGAGTGCAATTCGTCACGTAGGACAAGTGTGTACAGTGAACTCTGACACTGTTCTCAGTGATAAGTGACGCCTTTGCTAGTAGTGCTACAACAAATATGAGTTGTTCTTTTGCAGTACTCCATCCATTTCATAATAAAAGTTCCTTTTTTGGCATTGTTTTTTCCTAGTTTTTGTCCTATGTTTTATACTTCAAACTTAAGCAGTATCCATTTTAAACGGGGCGAACAATGAGAGTGACACAAAATCTACATGGGTGAAAGCACGAAAAACTGTACCAAAAAGTTAGTCTGCTATACTAAAATCATAATTGTTTTGGTCAAAGGCCATAAATTTATATCAAAATATATTGTATTTTGGTTTTAATTTCATGAAGCCCTCTAGAGTTCTTATAGGTACTTGAATCCAAATTTTCAGAACAAAATCTTCAAAAAAGTTTACAAAAAGTAGTGTTTGAAAATGAATGCCTAAATCCAATCTCGGTTGCAAAATTGATGGCCTTAAATACACTCAACATAAATATAATTTTTATGAACTTTGAGATAATGATAGAATTGAGGTCCTTGTCCAAAAAGAAAGTAGAAAAAAACATGTTTTGATATACATTTTGCTTGTTTTATATCAACTTTGTTGATTGTACGTAACTACTTTTTCAATTTTGGCCACCTCTACGTTAATAAAAAATTATGACTACTTATTGAAGATCATTTTCTCAATTTTTTTTTGGTAGACTTTATAAAACAATAGGTATTTTATTTTATTGTTATTGAATTTTTTACGAAATTCAAATTTATAATGTATTTTTGAACCCTGCATTGTTGAATGGTCATAATAGTTAGATGTGGTACACTTTTTCGTGCTTTCATCCACATACTACTATTAAAGATACATAATTCTTTTAAGATGATTTTTTTTTGGCTATAAAAGCGTTTTGTTAATGCCAAAAAGGTGGACTTTTACTATTATGTAACGGAGGGATATCATTCAATTCACTTCAAGTGTATGGACTTGTGGTTGCAGTCTGAGAGGTTGCAAAACAACTACATTGAATAGGGGGTTAACCCTTCAACGCTTTTAGTACTGTAGCTGGGTTCACTGGGTTTCAGTGGGTTTTTCCACTATGATTGCTACTCCCAGAAATATAATGGATCAAATTAGAAAGTAACCATACAATTGTATTCTCAACTGGAGTGGAGACATTTTGCCAAAATTAGAAAATCATCCGATGGTAAGATTGGAAGATCATAGTATGTCTTTGAACCATATAATACATACTCAAAAATGAGAATGTTAAGGGTGTCTCACTTCAAAGTTAATTAGAATTTGGGTTTAATTTTTCTAAAATGAAAGTGAAGATGTTTAGCAATGACCTATGTCAACACGTCTCCGTTGCAATCTCTCATGTTAAGAACGGACTCACACATAATTATTGTGAATTTATAAGTGAGTGACTTATCCATGTACGGTTTCAGACAAAAATTTATACGTTAAAATACGAAAGGACTTGGTACATGGATCAAGATTGGAATACATACACTAATGGAACATGAACAAGAGAACACAATCCAAAAAAGTAAATCAAGATAACAAACTTCCAAACACAAAAAATACCGCATAGTACATGTGTTGTGTTTGTAAGTATTTATTGTATTTTTAAGTATTTGCCATATTTTTGCGTTTTGTTCATAGGTATTTTGATAGTTGCACAACCCCTGGGAAGTCAATGTCAAGAATTTAGATAACTATGAGAGAACAATTATAGGGTGTCTTTTATTCATTGAGATAAAAATTATAAATTTATAGAAGTAATATAGGGTGTTTTAAAACCAATTTGGGAATATTTTGTGAATATTCCTAAAATAGATACGGAATATATCCTAAATAAACTATAAATAGTAGAATATTCTAATTATTTCATAGCCCCCCATTAAATACCCTTTGTTCGCTCAAATGTACCTAAAATTTACACTAAGTGACTTCCCCGAGTGCACAACTCCAAATTGAAAATTTCTTTGTTTAGAAGATGTGTATTATAAATCTCCAAATCTGAACTTCACAATTCAAAATCCAATTCTTCATAGATTTTCCGTTATTTGCATTTTCGACACATCAGAGACTACAAAGTGGTGACTTGAGCACTAAAGAGTTAAGGGGACTAGAAACTTAAAGGAACTTACCTTTAAATTTTACCTCGTGGTAAACACATGGTGTACAATAGTTAATGTTTGGCACACCTTGACACATTGACACTGACATTGCACCTGATAGCAAATTAGGGAGCATCATTACTTTTTCTAAATAGAAAATTTTATAACACTAAGACAATGTTGAGGTGATCCACTCTGAAAAATTCTCCCCTGTGGAGTTTAGTTCGGATTGACATAATTGAAATTACGTTAGAAAGTAGACTTGATGTAGTATTTTAAAAGACTTTTTCCATTTTTTCAAAAACTTATTCTTGTGTTCTGGGAAGCCCATTATAAATGGACAACAACCAAAAATTGGTCTCTTAGGAGCTTAGGGGTTAAAATCCCTATTCAGTGTAGAATTCATTCATCACATACTTCAGCCCTTGTTGGACCAAATCCTTTTTCTACAGTGCCGCTACAGTGTAAATTACAACTAAATAATTCAACTCTCCAACCCTCGTTGCTTAGCCCAACTGAAGTTATTGTAGATCCTCCAAAATGCTTGTGATTCCAAGGCACTTTAGATGCAGATTCTTCAAATGCCATAGGTGCGACAGTGGCCTACTTAAGAACGTTATGTTGGAATAAACCCTTATCCATTTACTGTATAAATACGTGGAAAATGTCAATGACAAAGACAATGAACAAAGGGTGTATGGTATTGTAGATTGGAACAATATTCTTTTGTTATGGTATTCAGACAACTGAAGAGCCTCCTTAGGAGGTCTGGCTAAGGTAGACGGTGCTTAATCCGTGCGTGTGCTAAACCTGTGCCCGTGGTCCAGCCAAAAAAACCGTGCACGGAGATACCCAAACCCGCCCAACATTGTTCACGTTTGTTTATTCACAACAAGCATGACAAGTGCACGGTTTTCATCTCAATATGACGGGTGCACGGTTTTCACCTGGGCATAGCACAATCAGGGCGTGTTTGTGGGGAATCTTGCACCCTTCTCTTTGACAATTTCTCAATAATTCAAGACTTCCGATTTTGAATCGCAACAACTTGCAAACTGCCTCACTAATTCTTGCAAGTAATTATAAACTTTGTTCACAATTTTCTCACTTCGGAATATAGACGAAACCCTTATCTGTGCGGTTTTAGCACCGTCTACCTTATGAGTGAGGAAGAGTCTCATGAGAGACTTGCGCCCACTTTCTGCAAAAAGAATAAACCAATTCTAGTTCTTGCTTTGGATTAAAGGACGGGTGTTACAGCGATATGACGAGCTTGGCACTTCCTCAAACCAAGGCCGCTGTCTTTTAACCCCTAAATGCCTAGAGCCCTCTCCAAATTCGGCAGTTTTGCAAAAATGCATTATAAAATGCAACTAAGAGGGATATTTTGAACTTAATATATGAATAAAAGTTGTACATTATGAATTTTTGATTCTATCCAAATGGTTAGATCTATGATTGCTATCACCAATATTTTTGTATAAAATTTGAAACTCAAAATTCAAAATTCTTTTGTAATTTGATTACGAATAGGATATTGACAATTTGTAGATGATATTTGTTGTGATTGGTTGAAATGTAATACTCTAAGTGTAGTGATTTTTGGAGATTTTTTGGTTGCTTAATTTTATGAGTTGACTTTTTCAAGAGCACTTTTAGACTAAAATCTTCAAAATTTTGGGTGAATCACTACAACATGAAATGAGGCATAAAAATTTCACAAATCATCCCCTTTCTAATTAGATCACATATTGATGAAGCTAACTTCCCATAGAATTTAGAGTAAAAAATCCACGTTGCAAAAACTGTATGACGGATGAGAAAACAAGGATGAAATTTGTACATCGTCCAAAAAATGGACGCTCAGGCAATTAGGGGTTAAAGACCCGCTTCTGCTTTTATTAAAGAAGAATTATAGAAGGTTGAACAGTGAACCAATTGTTTATTATCTGCAAGGGCAGAGTTGGGTGCTTCATGGAGAGCGGCTCTGACACCCACCGTGTCATTATAATCTAAAGAAGCTTTAGTCCTTTTAATTCAATCACATCAAAAACCTTGATAAATTCTTGCAATCTTTGCAGACTATGGTAGAAAAAATAACAAGTTTTTTTTGGCAGAATCTGCTCTTTTCTTTAACCCTTTAGTGTCCTGCAAATCAAATTATAGTCACTGCACTATTGAAAATGCAAATAACGGAAAATCTATGAAAAATGGGATTTTGAATTGTGAAGTTCAGATTTGGAGACTTATAATACACATCTTAAAAATAAGAAATTTTCAATTTGGAGGTGTGCAACTATCAAAATACCTATGAACAAAACACAAAAATATGGCAAACACTTAAACTACAATAAATACTTACAAATACAACACATACTATGCGGTATTTCTTGTGTTTGAAAGTTTTTTATCTTGATTTACTTTTTTGGATTGTGTTCTCTTGTTCATGTTCCATCAGTATATGTATTCCGATCTTGATCCATTTACCAACTCCTTTCAGATTTTAGCGTATAAATTTTTGTCTGAAACCGTACATGGATAAGTCACTCTCACTTATAAAAATACACAATAATTATGTGTAAGTCCATTCTTGATATGAAAAATTGCAACTCAGAGGTGTAGATGTAGGTCATTGTGGAACGTCATTACTTTCATTTTTGAAAATTTAACCTAAATTCTAGTTAACTTTGAAGTCACAAACCCTCCAAAATCTCATTTTTAAGTCTGCATTATACGATTCAAAGACATGTACTATAATCTTCTAATCCCACCATTGGATGGTTTTCTAATCTTGACAAAACATCTCCACTCCAATTGAGAAAAAAATTGTATAGTTACTCTCTAATTTAATCCATTCTATTTCAGGTAGTATCAATCATGGTGGAAAAACTCACTGAAATCCAGTACATCCAATTAAATTTACCAGTAGGATTTTGGTACTTTATAACTAGTCCTTTGTGACTTACATGGTCCTTTGTGACTCAATTCTCTAAAAAAGAAGTCGTTTTGGACCATTTAAGTCACAATAGACCAGTTATAAAGGACCAAAATCCTACTAGTTGCAACTACAATACTCTAAGCACTGAAGGGTTAAAAAAGCTTGCATATCCAAAAGAGTTTTGAACACTTGATTATTACAATAAGCCATACACTAAATCCTAATATAGTATGGGGCAAAGTTCTGCAAAATTTGAGTGGGAACCAGTGAATTTTCATCTTAAAATAGCCAATTGCTACACTTGAAATACAGTGGCTAATTTTGATGAAGGATTTTGGAAAATATGAGAAGAAATTTGGATGAGTAGCCTAATTTTGCCTAGATATTATCCAACCATTATTATGGTAACACCAAGTATCATCCAAATATCAATAGAGTATTGTGAAAAAGCTGGCTACCTATGGAAAAAAATAAAAATCAGTGGTGGCAACCTAGATCTAGTACTTTCCGACAACACTAAAGCATAAGAACTTCTGCAAAATCTCATTTGCAGAAAACCTCCCATGCACCTCATGCTTCCATAGTCATCTTTTTTTTCTGGGTACTTGCAGCCGGACTCTATTGTCGTGGTACAATCACAACGATTTAAATTTGGAGGGAACGCCCTCCACTGAATGCATGGTGTACTGCTACAGCGCAACAAAAAAAACCTAGCTTGGTGGTAGGACAAACAATTATTTTTTTCCAAACTCAACAAGTAAGGTAGCAGCATCTAAAATTGCCAACGACCCAATGTGGCCAGCTACTTTTGAACCAGAAATGAACTACTTTTGAACTAGAAATGAATGTTTATAAGTCTGAAAACTACCATCAGCTTCCCAGTTGTTGCTTCACAATTGGTCCAGTTCAATGTTGCTTCACGGTTGGTCTTTTGTTTCTTTTGGGTAAGTCTACGGCTTAGAATAGGTGTCTACAGCACCCTTGCTTCAAAAGTTCCTGTAAAATTGCTCATGCTTCCAAAAATTATGATTCCAAGGCCCAACACTTCCTCTTAGATTTGCTAAGACATTCATGATTTCATTCTATGTTGCTTGCACTTCCAAGATACCACGTCTCTTATATTGTCATGATTAGGTGTCTCTACCTTATGTCTTTATACAAATAATATGAATGGAAAGCTAAAAGCAAGAATCAGTCAATGTTTTTTTTTTTTTTTTTTGAAACAACAGGATGCTATATTCCATTGAAAGAAAGAATCATGATAGCGAACCAAGGGCAAAACACCCTGGCGAAAGAACTTTTTTGGAACTTCTCTAATATACTTATACAAAGAGGCCCATAGTGGGCCGGCGAAGGGACCAAAGCAACTGAGACTTTTGCCTCTGGGTAAAGAAGTTGGATTGAAGCCATAACCGATCAAACCGTGAGTAGAACCACTCGGTCTTTGCAAGATACAGCCCCACCAATTGCTGCGTTTTTAGCCAAGCAATACGCATGTGAACTGTGAAGTGCTCCCACAACACAACCTCAAGTCTAGCCAGGCTCCATTTCTTCCGAGTGAAGCAGATTGTGTCGCGGTCGAGCCAACTCACCCATATGACAGAGCCATGAAACAACGCCCACCTTGTCAAGCCATGAAACAACGCCCACCTTGTCAAGCCTGCATTCAGTCTCCGAGGGATTTTCGAACCAAGAAGGCACTGCTGCCAAGTCAAGGCCGGCCAGCGACCGGCCATTTGCTGAATCTCCCGAGCCTTGTACAACACTGTGAACCGCTGAACCGGTCGACAAGTTATGGTAAACCCTTACAGTGAGGTTTGGTATTCTTTTCTTCCATTTTTACTTTTATCTGCAGTATTTTAGCTAATTAGAATGATTGGCGTATTTGGGCCATGCTCTATGTGGTGATATTCAGGCTTTTGCTTTATTCTAAAAGTTTTGTGCGAATTTAATAGATTAGTCTTTTTTGACCTTTTAATTGTGGCTTTTGAATGATTTGTATCACTTGCCCTGTATTTTAGAAGGTGTATTTTTGGAACACCCTTGTGAAATTTTTGCATTGCACTCTTGGATGTGGCCAAGCACTATTTTTTAGTCGCAAGTTAGCCCCCGGTTAACTAGGAGTAGAGTAAAAGTGAAAGTGTGAGTTGGGTAGAGTCTAGTGTGAGTTTTGGATGGATGTAGTTTTGGAGGATGTAGGAAAGGATGGGGAATTCAAATCCCTTCCTCTGTAGTTTTAAGAGGAGATATCTTCATTGCCGTTGAGAGTTGAGATTGGAGAAGGCCAAGCCCTGCCGGTAGGAAGGGAGAAAAACTAGATCTGTAGAATTATTCGAAGAAGCGATCAAGCTGGGAAGAGCGAAAGTAGGAATTATTGCAAGAAGATGCGGCAGTCTGTGCGTGTAGGGCGATCGGCTAAGTCGTGGCACGGCAACGGAATGCGGGTGATTGCCGGAGGTCCATGGCGTCGAGGTAGGTGAGATCAGGGAGTGGCAGACTAGGCGGCCACGAAGAGCGCCGGCGTGGCGTGATCAGGAGGAGATCAGGTGGTGAAGCGCTGACGCCGGGGACCGCGGCGACAGGAGGCGACAAGGGCGACGAACGCTGCGAGGCGACGGTGGCGCGATCAGGATTTGCCTTGGGTCACGACGGAGCTCACAAGGCGTCGACAGCGTAACAGCGAAGAAGGGGGTGTTGCAGCGCCCACGCCCACTTCGGACACTGCGGCTCTCGGACAAAGAGGCGATACTCGAACAGCAATTTGGAGTTTCATGGCGCCGCGAACGTAGGCAGCAGGATACGGTGTGACCAGCGTGTGTTCGCCGCACGACGGCGGGGACGAGCCAACGGCGTTGCTGGGGTTCCGTGTGTGCTGCGAGCGTGGGGCAGTGCACGGCTGCGAGTGGCGAGGGAGTTGCGATCCCGACCTGGAGGAGCTGCTGCTACTCCCACTCCGGAACTCTACTACACCACTTCGGAACTCTGCTACACTACTCCGAGACTCTACTACACCGGAAAAAATCTGGGTTTGGATCTGATCTTGCTTTTGGGACGGTGTGCTCAGGCGGTTGTGGAGTATCGACATCACGAATCCAAGAAACAGAGGCCACCCACACGCGCACAACCACCGTAGTCAATCACCGGCCTCCACAGGGTGATAATACGGATTCAGAAGTGTAATAATATGGAGGGAGAACCGCTCACCCCTTCTTTCTTCCTAATTTCATGTATTTGAGGTGATCTTGATTCTTCTTAGTTTAGGGAGACCAATTAGACCGGTTGCTATGGCAATAGCAATTTTAATTGTTCTTATTCTAGTACTTCAGATTGAGATTATATTGTGACCCATCCCAATTGGTGGGAGTTGATGCGTGCTCAATTGTTTGCCCATCCTTGAATAGTAGAGAATTGTTTGAATTTTTGGCCCGGTGTTTGGCATAGCTTAGAAGCGTTGTTGAAATTGCACCGGACTAATTTCAAATTATGAGACAAATAGGTAATTGGATGGTTGTGTAGGGGTGAAATTCTCTCCTTTGTGTGTTTAAAGTTTAAACTCAATCAAATAACTCCATTTTGGGTACATGTAGTACCTAGAGTTGTTCGTGGGAAGTTTATGACAAATTGGATTAGATTTTGTGATTAGATTTTGTGCTGCCATTTTTAAGTGATTTTCACCTCACATGCTAATTTTCTCACCCATTTAGGCCCATTTTGAGTACTTTGATTACTCATGGTCATTTGGAGTGAGATCATTGCAATTGTGGCATTTTTTAGGGTAATTTGTGACTAGATTTTGTGCTGCCAATTCAAAGTGAGGGTGCAAATTCACCTCATATGCTAAGTTCTTCACCCATTTAGGCCCATTTTGAGTACTTTAAGTACTCATGGTCATTTGGTGTGAAATTAGAGCAATCATGGCATTTTATAGACTAAGTTAAGGTTAGGTGTTGTGCTGCCATCTCAAATTAGGAATGCAAAGTCATGTCATACGCCAATTTTCCACCTATTTGGACTACATTTTATATACTTTAAGTACCCATGGTTGTTTGGTGTAAAATCATAGCAATTGTGGTGTTTTGTGGGCTCGTTTAGTATTGTGTATTGTGCTGTCATTTCCAAGTAAAGTGGCAAACTTACTCCATATGCTCAAATATTGCCAATTTAGGCCCCATTTTGGAGTTTTGTGAGTACATAGGGTTCTTGGGGTGATCTTATGGTATGCTCTACTTGTTCGGTTCATTTTTGTGATAAATTGTGTGTTGCCCCTCTTTGGCACAGGTCAAGTTGACCACTTCTCACATTGTATTACTAGTCCCATGCCTTGACTAACTCATACATTGCATCCCTTTACTCATAGGCGTCCATTGCTTAGCTAAGTTTTAACCCCACCCCTCGGCCCAACATTATGACACGTTGACCGGGCAACTGGTCAAAGTGCTCATAAGCACAGTTAGTGCGAAGTCCCAAGCGTGACGCATTTTTTGGCAGTGGTGTAACCCATGTAAGATTGATTCCTCAAGTCCTGCATTGCAACTAGTGAACAGCCACCGCGCAATGATAAGCAGACCATAGGAAGCCCGCCTCTTTTTGTGGTCAGTTCTTGTAACAGAGTTCGTACCAACGTAGCGCGTAAGTCTGGCAAGTATCGCGTCGTGCCATTTATCAGGCATAGACCGCAAGAGCTGGGTACGTCTAGATATGATGGAACGTCCCTTCTTCACTGAGTAGGAGTAGAGAGGTCCGGCATTCCCAAATGAAAACCTGCCAGGATCAAAGTGAAGGTCTTCAATAATTCCAATGAATAAGCTATAGCGTGGCATGGAGATTACCCGTATTCGGCGTAGCCAACCATCAAACGGACCATCATCGGGGAGGTCAGACCGAGGTCAGGCCCGGAGCATCGATGACGGTTGTCCAACAAAAAAACATTGGATTTCAGCTGGGACATAGGTCCAAATTTGGGCATCACGAATTTGTCGCCGGAATTGGGAAGTGGTAACAAACACCACCAGTGGCACAATATCATGCTCGTCTTCGAACACTCCCAGGTACTTCTCACTGTCCATGTAGATCTTGTCTCGCGTGAGCAAGTCGAGCCATCTCGGTGGTATTTGAGCAATCATGGCCACGTAGTGAGGTTGATCCTCCATGAGAAGGTTGTATTTATCCACCATCTCAGGCCACACAAGGAATCTACTAGAGTGTACCAACCAAATATCATGAACTTGACAAATACTTTGCTCCGTAAGCTTTGCCGCCCTCTGTTGTGAAAATCCGAAATCAATCTCAATACCCGAGATGTGGATGATTTTTAGGCTGCTAAAATTCGTAAAAAATAGATTATTGGTCGACGGTTTATTTATTCCTAGTTGGTCGTGCAGTTATCGTCAACTCCGTCTATTTATCAACCTGATGGTACTTCTTTAACATTTGGGGAGGGTCTATGAAAGTAGTACGTGATATCTCCGCTCGGCGTTGCGACTTTCTCTGGTCTGGGACCACCTACCGCAGCCGGGCGCGCGTCCGCTGGATAGACTGTTTTGCCCCTCGCAACGTGAGAGGCCTCAATCTAGTTGATCCCGAAGAGGCGCTGCACACGATGATGGCCAAGTGGGTCATTCGTGCCATGACATTTGGTACCACAACTCTTCAAACTTTGCTCACAAAATGATAGGCCTTCTTGTGCACAAAATGATAGGCCTTCTTGCAAAAAGCATTAGGAGAGATATGGGGCCTCAAGAAGGCCCCTACTTTAGATCAGCTGAATTCAGCTGGCCAGGATTAAATAAAAAATAATAATATTTAATTAATTAATTTTAAAAAAAAATAAAAAAAACAATCACAGTCTAACGTGGCAGACCGTCAGACTGCAATTCTAAATTATTATTTTTTAAGTTTTTTTTTTTTTTAAATTATTGGTTGTTGGTTTACTACTAATCAGCAGTTTGACAAAGGGAAGGGGCCTCTAAAGGCCAGAATTCTCTCCTAATGGCTTTTAATTTTGATGAAATAGTTCAACCAATTTGCCTCTCAGATACTCAGTGTCGGGAATTTTTGCGATCTAGTTTCAAACATAAAAGCTCCACTATCCAATAAACCTTTAGTAATAAATATACCATACACTATGCAAAGTGCAAGTCTGGATGGGAAAAACACATTCAACTCTGTACATCAAGGCATCAAGCAAAAAATGGTTGGTTAGGCAATTAGGCGTTAACCCTTTAACATCCCGATTCAACATTGTTTTCAAAGTTTCGTTATAAAATGTTTGATGAAAAACAAAAATGGACTTGATGTTGACAACAAAGTTGTAAATGTCAATGTGAAGAACACATCTATATGGTTGGATTCATCATATTTTTTATTAATATTTCTAATTAATTTTGCAAAGATCTTCCTTGAAATTCAATTAAATATCCCAAATTAACACCCAAAAAATAGAAAATATTGTAATGAAATTGGAATAACATGTACTACGAGATGGTATGGTTTCCATTATTTGATTCTACTTATTTTGAAAAATCATGTTTAACCCTTTAACGTCCCAATTCAACACTGTTTTTAAAGTAGTGTTATAAAATGTTTGATGGAAACCGAGAATGGAGTTGATGTACAAAGAAAATTTGTAAATGCCAATGTGAAGATCACATCTGTACGGTTAGATGTATCATATTTTTTATTAATAATTTTAAAATAATTTTGCAAGGTTTTCTCTTGAAATTCAATTAAAAATCCCGAATTAATACAAAAAAATTGAAAAATATTGGAATGAAATTGGAATAACATGCACTACGCGATGGTATGGTTTCCATTATTTGATTCTACTTATTTTGGAAAATCATGTCTAAGGTCTCACTTTTTGAACTAAGAATGAAACTTGACATAAACCAATTGTGTAATTTTTCCAAAAATCATGATAACCTATTTTGAAGATCCACACCGTACAAAGGATAGTCAACTTACACAAGAACCCAAAAAAAAAATTGGTGGATGAAAATTGTCCACTTTGGATGGATATCAAACAGCTTTAATCTGTTCGTCGTCCAATATATGGACGCTGGCGCGCTAAAGGGTTAACCCTTTAACATCTCATATACAACACAATTTTCAAAGATCCGTTATAAAATGTTTGATGAAAAACAAAAATGGAGTTGATGTACAAAGAAAAGTTGTAAATGTCAACGTGAAGATCACATCTGTACAATTGGATTTACTTATTAGTATTTTTTAATGAATTTTACAAGGTTTTGTCTTCAAATTCAATTTAAAATCCCAAATAGCACAAAAAAATTAAAATTAAAAAACAAAAACAAATACAAAACAAAACAATTTGTAATGAAATTGGAATAACATGCACTACAAGATGGTATGGTTTCGATTATTTGATTCTACTTATTTTGTAAAATCATGTTTCACGTCATACTTTTTGAACTAAGAATGAAACTTGACATAAACCAATTGTGTTGTTTTCCAAAAAATCACAATATCTTATTCTGAGGATCCATACCATACAATTGATAGTCAATTAGCACAAGAACCAAGAGAAATTTGGATTGATGAAAATTGTCCATATCTGTAGTCAAGAGAATAGTTTGAATCTGTTCATCAACCACATAGTGGACGCAGGCGCGTCAAAAGATAACGTTGAGAAGACTATCTTGAAAAGCCAGAATCATTGAGTGTAAATTATTATTATGGCTATCGCAAATACTGTGGTCTATAACATTTGAAGTTTTCGGTATTCCATACGTTATCACATATCGTCCGGAAATTTGATATCTCTTGATTCAGACCATTATTATAATTGAAAAGGACCAAAACCATTCGCTTCAATGCTCCCTACATACTTACATTCTACAGATGCAGTGTTTCAAACTTTCAAAATACTCATAGTTTGCAATCAATATTTAACCCCTACAACTGAAAGAATGACAGCCATTCACAAG
Source organism: Pohlia nutans (assembly GCA_022496805.1). NCBI lineage: Eukaryota > Viridiplantae > Streptophyta > Bryopsida > Bryales > Mniaceae > Pohlia > Pohlia nutans. Next base: position 31,488,301 of record CM040089.1, on the reverse strand, counting down.
TCACTCAAAAAACGCAATACAGGTTCATTCCTGAAAATTTAAACAGCTGAAGGATCTGTGCCATCATGTAAAGCACAGCAGACAGTGGCCTTGTGATGGCCTTGGTAAGTTCGAATAGCTTCTCCTGTGGAAAGCTCCCATAGTTTAGCTGTTGTATCCGAAGATGCTGTTTCAGAAAACAAATACATCCCGTTATCATTTCCGGCCATATAATCTAGAACTTTTTTAACCGCTAATATTAGCTCTTCGAATATACGTCGAGCCTATTGTTGGGATGAGAGAATCAGAATTATATGTGCAGCACTTCAAATACTCATCAGATATTCGACAATACTCCAACCATGCAATCTCGATACTCATTCTCCTCAAATTCAGAAGAAGATTTATACCACTGCAATCCTAGTGATCCCTCATCTGCTAGCAGCTGTATGTATATAACATCTGAAACTCTAAAGTAAAGCGAAAGCCCTTATCCATCTCCATCATATAGTCTACATAAATTATGGAACTCTTAGCATGGTCACAAAGATTATATTATCATGCACTTTTATTAGCAACAAGGATTACTCCACAAAGCATGCAAGTAGATCAATCAAATGCAATCTACATTCATAAACTAATTGATTGAACAACTGACCTGTGACCAAAAATGCACCATCGACAGAAAATACGCAATCCCATACCCAACCTTTATGCCCTGCAAGTTCCCATAATATTAGGGGAGTAAACTGCACATGCTGCGCACAACTTTCAACTGCGCACTTCCATTTGCTACGATCACTTAAAAAAACCACAAAACAAGATCACAAAGAAATAAATTGAATAAGAATAAAAGCTTTTATGCTTCTGAAATGTCACATCTCCAATTCAAGACCTCGGAAAAACTAGTACATTAGAAACATTGAGAGGTGCACGATATCAAGCTCGTGCTGGTCTGACCTTTCAAAGCAAAAGAGAAATGCTCTGACCTGTCAAAGTAAAGGAGAAAAGTTCTGACCTTTCAAAGTACGTGCAAGAGAGAAATCGAAAATGTTCCATATCTTTACAGTGTGGTCAGAGGATGTCGTAGCCAAATACCTGCAATAAATTACCAAAAAAACCAAAATACATCAGCGTGTAGTGAGTAAGCATTATCCATGGCAAGCGAACAAACTAACGAGTATTGATGTATCTACAAGATTACAGAAAATTGCACTTTCTTAATTTTCATAAATCACACAACTTTTTCTCAAATGCAAAACCTTAGTGCCTCCCTCACACTCATTGAATCTAATATCACAAGAGAAAGCAGAGTAGAGACTTGTTAGGTTCGCAATATTCAGGTGACAGCAAGCACTTCAAAACGTATTTATCGTGTGCCTGAAGCTTGTGAAGAGGCTCAAAATTCGTCATCATCTGCAGCAGTAAGACAATGCAAACGATTTTGTGAAAAAAGAAATTAAAATTTTCATTTCAATCATGACAAGGAATGGAGGAGCTAACACAAATTCCGGTGCAATATGAGAACTTCCACCAAATACGAATAAAAGAACTCAGCTGCAAATTCTGGCACAATAGGCTTCAGTTTTGTAAGCCCTAAAAAGCCCTAATGAATTATCACCCTTAAATGCCTGGGCCATTCTCCCAACACGAGACCTATCCAATTATACCTATCAATAACCAGTTACAAGAAGAAATGCAGGCTAGTAGTAGATATCTGTTGAGAGTAGTCAACCTGCGTTCCGCGAAGAAGGCGCCAAACATAGCATGTACCATTGTTGTTAGCTGCCACGACTAAACTGCCGTCCCACATTACAGTTAAAGACCTAACAGCAGTGTCCACCTCTGGAACCTGAAAATGACGAACCAAGGTGTGTAAGTACCACACAGATCTGTGAGCATTCCCTACAGAGATCATTGCCAAGTTTGCAGACCAGGCAAAAAGATTGATTAAATTCGTAGTAGAACCGAAACATGAAGACCTTGTCCAGTCAGATTATTCATATGAGCCAGCAACTGTCTCCAATGTATCAAAGAATAACCTTAAGCTTAAATTGGACGAAAATTGCAACAAAAAGGTGTCTTGCAAATGTACAAATTACATTGTTTAGATGGACAATCAAAGAAGATAATGAGCACACACCAGCTCACAGCTGCAAGAGTTTGTTTGAAGGTCCCAGACCCTAATGTTCCCATTTTGATCACCTGATATCAACTCAGTCTGCAAAAATTAACAACAAACCCAAGCCAGAAAACCATTCAGTTTCTAGAACTGATTATCAGCGGAAACATAAGCCTTCCAGTAACCCACACCAAGCCATCCGCTTCAGCACACATTTTACTTGCAGATCAGCAACTACTTTCGGAAAATACCTGATTAGGATGAAGAACCACTGTATTCACTGCAGCTCGACTCTCATACTCGCGTTGGCAACCCTGTGCCCTGTATATGCATGTGACCGAGTTTAAGATAAACAGTATCCCTAGCAATTATCAAGATTCGTTATTGCAACAAACTGTGTCTCAAAAAGGATACTGAACTCCAATGCATCCCAAAAGGAATCTTTACGTTCGTTCAGAATACTCTGTTCAGCTGATCTTGTGGACAGAGTCGTAGTGAAAACTTACTGTGAGACCCCCTACATTTATTCCAAAAAGGCTCTCCTTCTCTATAATAGAAGCAACCTAAAAATCACTAAAGCCCCTCTTCCTCCCGGGAAACAACCATACCTGAGATCCCAGATCTTAACTGTACCGTCCTCAGAACCAGAATACATCCATTTTCCATCACACTGAAAACCTACAGCAGTCACATTGTTCAAATGCGATTCGTAGTGTAAAACCTGCCATCGCATGAACTCAACGTCAGATGACATCCACCTGGTAACAGAGCAAGCAAATGCTGTTTGCACATGGAGCAATAAACCGCCATCTGAATAACAAGAATTAACCTATCATGTCAACGCAGTCCCCTACACAATCACAATCTAAAAACCTGTTATGCCAAGATTGTGAAACACATACTTCACCACCTCGAAATGCACAGACTCCGATGCAAAGAGGCAATAGCGCAAGAATAAAGACTACGTCACCCGTACGAGTGTGCCATTTACTTCCCTAGTCCAGCTCACCATGCTAAGATAATGTGAGAGCTACCTGAATAAAACAAGACTCAACCTAACATTAAACACAAAATCACAATCTAAAATTTTAGTATAAAAATACACCTCGAAACACGGCATTAGCGCATGAAAAAAAATTGTCCAGCCATGTAAACATACTTCCCTAGTCAGTCCAGCCTCCCATACATATATTAGCCTTACACAGCGAAATTCGCATGAGCTTACCGGCTGTGGATGATTGGAGTTCACATCATAAAGCCGAATATGAGGATTTCCTGCTGCCGCCAAGTATTGCTTATCAGGCGTAACCTCCAACCGGTTCACTTGCTGCCAGAACGGAACAAACAAGGACAGCTAAAACTCAGCACCATTCGCGAAACTAAAAAAAAAAAGAACATTCCAAACCTCGTTAAAACTCATACATAAATACATACAACTATCGACACACGCATAAATAAAAAGAAGCACTTATCTAAAATTCACAGCATCGCTAAAATTAGGTACCGATCACTAAAACTCAGCACCAGTCCCGAAACTTAAGAAAATCGTATAGTCCTCTATTCGTCTCAACAACAGAAACAGCAATCGTCGCAAAGCCTAAAACCCGCACGTATGAGAGATGCATTGATGTGGAAAAAGTGAATTGAGCGGGGAGTACGAACCGAGTCCGTGTACTGGAGCGTGCGGTAGCAGCGGCCGCTGGTGGCGTCCCAGAATTTGATGGTGTGGTCGTAACCCGCGGTGGCCAACACTACCGATGGATGCGGCATGTTTCCGGCCGGCCGTTTTTTCCACACTAGAACAAATTACTCATCAGAACTGGACAGCGATGGATCGGTGGAAACGGCGTGTGCATATTGCAAGAGGATGCTCAAGGCTTGATAGAAAGCTAAAGCAGCTGCAACAACAGAGACACAGACACAGACAGAGGAAAATGGAGGGCTTCGTCGTCGACGCCTTTTACAACGCAATACGGCATCAGGCGTAGCATAACATCAGGGGGAGAATGGCATTAGGCGGAGCACGGCATTAGGCGGAGCACGGCATTAGGCGGAGCACGGCATTAGGCGGAGCACGGCATTAGGCGGAGCACAGCATTAGGCGGATCACGGCATTAGGCGGAGCACGGCATGCCATTAGCCATTAACCCTTAACCCTAAATGCTCAAACGACCATTTTTTGGTTGCTGCCTAAATCTAATGGGCTGCCCGGGATTTTTATTTTTTTAAATTGAAAAAAATTAAAAACATTTTAAAGTACTACATTAAGTCTGCTTTCCAATGCAATTTGAATTGTGTCAATCCGAGTTATACTCCACCTTGGAGAATTTTTCAAAGTGAATCACCTCAACATTGTCTTAGTGTTATACAATTTGCTATTTGTGGAGAGTAATGATGTTCCCTCCATCATTTCATTTGCCTTTTTGAAGTTTACAATAGATAAACAACCTCTAACCCCTAACCGTCCCGACGTCCATATTTTGGACGTTTTTGGGGGTACATTCACCTTCGAAGAGCTGTAACTTTTGCAAAAAGTGTCCAATTTTAATAAAATTTTGGAACAATAAACCGCATGATGTACGGAATGAGTGGTAAAAATTTCAGATCAATCCAAGATGTATTGAATTTTTGGTGGTCATTTGAGAGTAGGGGGTCTTTTTTTTTAATAGTTTTTGTGCATTTTGATGGTTGCAACTTCGGGGGCTTGTATCTCCTTCATCCCATGTCCTTTTTCAATAAAAATTATTGGGTTGGATTCCCCTTGAAGTCTAGTTTTCATGGTAAAATTTTCATGTCAATCCATACTGTTTTGAATGTTTGGAAGTCAGTTTAGTGCACGGGTCTAATTTGGACACTTTATGCTTTTTGGGTCAAATCGGTCACTTTTTAGGCTACTTTTTGACATTGCAAGGCCATTTTAGGGCACATTTAAAAAAAATTCATGAGTTTTTTTTTGTACCAATGGGTTTATATGATGATTTTGAACTACTTTATAGTTCAAAGTTTTTTCATTTGAGTAATTTTGAAAACGAATTTCACCTCTAACTGTGTTGCTAGGAAAATTTCAGCATCCTTTTTTAACACTAAAACACTATGATCTTGCAATCTATATGGCCAAATGATCCCAAATTTGATCCCCATGATCTACAACACGTATATTACAAGATTGTACGGTTGAGATTTCTATATCTCACTTACATTTAGACCTATAACACATCAAAAGCAATGATGATTTTAAGCCCAAAAAAGCTAAAGGGTTAATCAATAATGCTAAACTTAAAACTCTACAAGTGAAAAATATAATATACACAAATTTTCAAAGGTAAATATTTTTAAATTCATTAAAAAAAATCTAAAGTCATTTTTGGAAGTTTGATCATACAGATAATTTGTAGAGATGCCCTATATTTTTTATATTGAACCAAATTTCATCAAACATATGGAAGGCACATATTATAACACATCTATGTTTTTTCCAATACCCCTTGGGCTTTTAGGAATTAAACTGCCTAATCGTCCATTCTTTGGACGATGTACAAATTTCATCCACGTTTTCTCATCCGTGATCCACTTTTCCCAATGTGAATATTTTACTATAGATTTTGTGAGAGGTTAGCTTCATGCATGAGGGAACCGATTAGAAAGGGGATGATTTGTGAATATATTATGCCTCGTTCCATGTTGCAGTGATTCACCAAACATTTCTAGGATCTTAGTTCAAAGGTGTTCAAAAGTGCTTTTGGAAAGGCAACTCATAAAATTAAACAACCAAAAAATCTCCAAAAATCACTACACTTAGAATATAACGTTTCAACCCATCACAACAAATTTCATTTGTAGATTGTCAATATCTTATTCATAATCGAATTACAAAATAATTTTGAATTTTAATTTTCAAATTTTATACAAAAATATTGGTGATTTCAATCATAGATTTAACTGTATAGATATAATCTAAAATTCATAATGTACAACTTTTATTCATACATCAAGTTCAAAACATCTCTCTTAATTGCATTTTATAATGCATCTTTGCAAAACTGCCCACTTTAGAGAGGACTGCAAGCATTCAGGAGTTAATAAAAAAAATCATCATAAATTGAATTAAATTAGGGATAAATTCTTCTAAGAAGCAAACGAAAGGGGATCACGGGAAATGCACAAGAGCACGAAGAATCGGAGAACATGGGGGATATATGGAACACCCGGAACATCTCCCAAATGTATAAGTAGAAATTTTGTTGTATTTTAAACTACACTAGTATGGCCCTGTGCCATTTGCCTAAATGGGCCACGTGCTCCTCGTGTTCTTGAGATTATTTTGGAGAATTGAATTGAGAATCGAAAAATTAAATTAAATTTTAAAAAAAAATCATAAAGCTTCAATTGACCAATCTTGTTATACGGTTGAAGAGTAGACAAAAACTTTGTCCAACCACTTTGGTTGATGGATGCAGGAATGGGAAAATCAATGAGGCCGGTAGTGTACGTGCATATGCAGCAATGGCTTTTTTATGTTGCTAATTTTAGCCAAATTGCTATATAAAAAATTGGGTAGACTAATTGATACAAAGGAATTTTGAAAAAGAAAGGGGAATTTTAGCCAAATTTCCTACATGCAGTCAAGATGTGCAACCTCTTTAAACCTAGGTATCACCCAGGTATTGCCTAAGTAACATCTAGGTAGAACATGTGTATTACCCTGATATTACCTATGTATTAACATGAAAAGAGCATTCAAGGAGCCTAGATTGCTCTTCAAGCCATGGGAAAGTAGCAAAATTGCTAAATTGCCTCCTGACAAAAAACACTGATGTGCAGAATTTTTAGTGGATTTGATTTTCTTTAATAAAAAGAAAAAACCAAATGAAGAAAATTTAGTGCAATACTAGATTTCTTTTGATTTTGTCAATTGAAGGCAGTGTCTTTGGCGTTAACTCCTACGAGACCATGTTCATCCCTAAAATTTTATCACTTCTCGTGATGTTTTCAAAAATGCAGTGGTATCTCTCAATTGGTGTTCAAGTAGAAAACTTCACCGTTGAAACTCAAAGAGAACTTAGTCGTGAGACTGTATATCAATTTTTAGAACAACCTACCGCATATAATACATGATTATAAGGTTTGATCATGAGTTGTTTTTTGAATTTTTGAGCAAGATCAACAAGTCATTCACTGCAAACATTCTCTTAAATTCTAGAATCATGATTAGCATTTGAAATTTTAGGAGCATACAAAGATGTATTGTATCTAAGTGCTCACAAAAATTGGTACTAAAACTTACTACAACAAAAATGATTGATTTGAAAAGATTTATGTTTGGGTGAAGTGACTTGTTGGTGACTTGCTAAGTCGGTGTTTGTGATCGATATTAATTGTTACATTGCATAAAATGTGTAAAGATTTCAAAAATATTTTTGGAATATTCTAATATAATCCCAAATAATATAAAATATGTATAAAAGATTCCAAAGATTCTAAAAATATTTCAATAAAAATATTTTTAACATTTTCCATAATTATTATATAGTAATAATAGCGCATAAAATGACAAACGTTGTATATTGTACACTTTTTTTTGACAAATTTGACGCCCTAGTGTGAAAATGCCCTTTAGGTCATGAACCTCCTAACTACCACGCCCAAATTCACTTGCGTTGATGTTTGAGATTTTTCTTGGGAGATTAATCAATGTAATTGCACATCTTGAAGGATTTTTGTGTTCTTGTAACAAACATTTACAACTCTCTAATTAACATTGAGTTAGAAATATGGAATCCAAATAAGTTATTAAAATAATAAAATTATTCTTGAGTCCTCTTGGTCATCATTGAGTCCACATTGAGTCCTCTTGGTCATCATTGAGTCCACATTGAGTCCTCTTGGTCATCATTGAGTCCACATTGAGTCCTCTTGGTCATCATTGAGTCCACATTGAGTCCTCTTGGTCATCATTGAGTCCACATTGAGTCCTCTTGGTCATCCAATGGCCCTTTGTCCAATGAGCACTAGGTCATTAACATTACAAACATACACTTTATTCACACTGGCCTTGAAAGAGGCTGGAGTTTCTATCTATCGTTTCTATCTATCCTCATGATTCTCTAGGCATTATTCCCTATACGTACCAAGGTGTTCCTAGAATTGACAATTTGAGAAAAATCATCATAAAGTACTATTTAGAAGAATATTTTGGAATTGATATACAAATGAAAGTTCTAGATTTTGAATTTTAGACTCCATTTGTACAATTCAATTCACCAATACTATCACCAATATTTAATTATAAAATTTGAAAGTTAAAATTAAAAATTCCTTCTAAAATTGGTTAAAAACAAAATTTTAATATTTTTTGAGTAAAATTTGTTGGAATGAATCTGAAATGAGATACTCTTAAACATGTTGATTCTTTGAAATTTTTGTGTTCATTAAATTATGACCTCATTTTTGCAAGGTTACTTTTGAACTACAATCAATGCAATTTTGGTTGGATCAACAACGTGACATACTTCTATGTTCGTAATTTTAGTAAAATATGTACTCAAATATCACTAAATCCAACCATTAAATAGGATGACAACTTCGTGAAGTATCTCCAAAAAAGTAAGAGTTGATGAAGCATTGATGAGAACGTAGAGTGAGTTTAAATCTGTTAGTTATCCAAAAACTGGACGCTGTGAGGTTTAGGGGTTAATCGCCAATGATTTAAGGTAGAGGGCTCCAAAACCAACAGGGTTCTAATTCCAAGAGAATCTAGGCACAATAATCATCCTAGAACCTAAATCTAGGTAGACCATAGATAGCTTATCATTTTGGTCAACATCCAATAAGAGCTCTATGATGTGCCTAGATTTGTGTTCTAAAATAAATGCATGGTCTAGATTCTTTTGGAATTAGAACCCTGTTGGTTTTGGAGCCCTCTACCTTATAGGTTGACTGCTGCAATGCCTTCAACATACCGTACCAGGAAGGCAGGGTCGGCAAAAAATAATTCCCCAAAAAAATGCCGAAAAAATAAATAAATTTATCAAGTATTTTGTCGAAATCAACAAAAATGAAGTCAACAAAAATCGTAGACAAAAAACAAAAGAAAACGTTTAGCCGCTAGTAAAATTCAATGTTAGTTATTAATAGCCGAATTTTTAATAATTGTTTTTGAAAGTGCCGACCTCCACTTTTTGAACTTTTATTAATTATTCGACACAAAAGTGCAGACCCTGCCTTCCTGGTACGGTAATTACATACCTTGATCGTAAAAAAGAATACAAGAAATTTTTGCACATTCAGACGACTCCTTTTGTCAGAGTACATCTGTCATTATGCAAAACCAAGGCTCTGCACATATTGTATAATAACTTAGTGAATGGATCTGAGATTCATGGAGCCAAATGTATTGGATTATTTTCTAATGTTCAATTGCATTGTTTCAAATAAATAAAGTAAGATAAAATAAAAGATGTTCAATTGCATTGTTCCAAATAATCAAATAAAATAGTAATCATAAAAAACCCCATTAGAAGCTGAACTAACCCCGGCATAGGGCAGACCTTATTCCTCCATTCTGCATCGCCTCTCATCCGTAGGGCCTTCTCAGAACCAAAAAAAAATCCACAATTAAGCATATTCAGATATGAAGTTATCGACAGAGCTGCACAATGAGTGAATTCACTAGCAACGAAAGTTTTATGAAAAGATCAACCCAGCGGCCACAAAGTCAGCCGTAACAGGTTGAAAATAGACTCCCAGAGTCGGGGTCAAAAACCGTTCTTAAGCCAGAATTCTAATGAAGAATGACAGCCTGAGAGTAGACCGACTCGCGAATCCACATCTAACTTACATGATCCATATACTGTATTGAGCATTAAGAAGCCATTCCAAGGCTCTTGATTACTAAAAGATAACCAGGGTCTAACTTACCATGCCTATTCCCGGATGATATCCTTGACAATGAACTAAAAAGTAAAGGAAAAGAAGCACGCCAGGACTGGAGTTGTATCTATGCAACCAACACAGTTGATGATTGATACCTCAACATCAGCACCCAACAGTGTTGCAAGCTTACAAATTTGGGAAACAATCTTGACGTACAGCACCTGCCCTCAACTACGTACAGTAGTTGGCTGTAGCACCGCCGATCAAGTGCATGCAGCGATGACGATCTCTGGATGGTATCAACCAACACCTGCATATGGAGATTTCTTGTATACTTTTCTCCATCGCAGTCAAACGACACAACGCCAGCCATTTTGGATGTCAAAATCAGCACTGGGTACTTGATTTCTGCATGAGTTTACCTCTGATCGAGCTGCAGTTGCCGACCAATACATGTATGCAGCAATCCTCACTGTAAGCAAGGCCACCTGGCTTACGAGGAGTACGACCGTTAGCTGGCTGAGTGTCATAGCTGAGTTGGAGGAAAAATCTGCCGAATAAACTCTTGAAATCGCTTGGAATACAATTTGGGTTCCACTGCAGATATCGAGATAGAATCAAACTGACACGCCTTGTACGCATGCTCTATGCGTTTGCTGAGATTGTAATTTTGCAGAATATCAATGATGCCAAAATACAGCACCACATCATGTGACTCTCCAAACAGTTGCCCCTCAGAAGGTTTCAAATCGTCAGTGTCCTGTTTATGTACACGATCAGCTCTTGCAGGCATGTTCACTCCTAGCTGTATTCTCAACCTGCTTACAAACCAAACAAAAATTCGCAAATCATCACCTCAGTAACACGCATATCGTCTGACAGAAATATAATGGAGGAAGGACCTCGATCTACATTAGGAAAAAGAATAGCAAAAGAAACTGCAACATTAGGAAATTAGGAGCAGAATAGGAGCAATGTGACTAAAACATACCACTGGCCACCTGAAAAATAGTTTCTACATAAGAAGACTAGTGCAGTTCAATTGCAGTGCGGACATGACCCGCTATTAATTAAGGAGGCGAACAAATAGACCCTCACCGAGCTGTGCCTGGAAGAAGCAAATCAACTTCAGGATCTCCGGCCACTGATGCTCGTAAAGGACTTCCCCGAATATGAATGCCAGGTGTCCCAATGCTACCATGGCCATGATCTCGGGCCACAAGCACTAGGCCTCTAGTTGTCGCCCAATCTTCATCTGCTCCTGTGGCTTCACATCATTTGAAGAAAGTTTTCAGAAACAAAAACAACATAACCCCCAGAACATGTTTTCTTCCTTCTTTTGATTTACAATAACCTATATAAAACCTTCACAAATTTTCATTCCTGCGCACCACTTCAACAAAAGGAGCTAAAAAAACATTTGTCAACCCTTAAACCACTGCATATTCAAGGGCTAAGGTTACATTCAACCCCTGTGATACTTGAACGCCAGGACAAAAGGGACTAAAATGTTGTCACATACTGTGAGTCCTCAATGGAGGTGAAACAAATAAGCAGTATCTAATGCATCTTCAAAGGATGCAAATGCAAATGCAACAATTAGGCTCTAGAGGACTGAAACGAGATTAGATCAAGTTCGGTACCATCATCCAATGTGCTTGTAAATGATTCACTTGGAGGTACATCTGGCGTAGAGGAAGGGCCTGGAGACATTGGTGCTCTGTATTGTGGTGCCCTAAAGTGAAGCCCCAGTAACATACTGTAATCCATTATACCCCGAGTTTCAAGGAATTTGCAATCGTACTCTAATTGCCTGCCACAATCCATATGATCCATTAATACAAAGCTGGAACACTGACTCTCTGATATTTAAAGTAAAATCGCTTGCACAATGTAATTAATGTATCTCTAAAAAACCGATACATGGCATCAAAATCGTGGACATTTGGGTCTAATGGTAACGTGTCACTGGCGACTGAAATAAATAGACCAAAACAAGCAACCTGGACAGCAATTTATTTCAGCCAACACAGATATAACTTAGACAAAGTACAACTACAGGAGTCATGTAGGTACTACTGAATTCAGGACATGCAGTAAATATGAAAACAATCTGTGCATAGGCTCTTGACACAGCATAACCAGGTCACTGACTATCTAAAGACCCCTAATATCGGACACCTTCGTCAGCTTCCTATCTATGCATAGGACGTGCATCCACTGTAAACCTCCACAGACCTGTACCAAGGTTTTACTGACAAGCAGATTAAAATTACATGCACAGTGAGATCTTGTACGAAGTAAAGAGAAGTATACCGGAGTAGTGAGTCACGCCAGGAGGGATCAAGCCGGAACTCATACTCAAGATCCAGATCTTTTAAAGTGGTTGTTTCATCAATTTCTACTTTATCAGCAGAACGCCCTTGCGATGATCCTTTTAAGTCAAATCGCCGATGGATACGAAGCTCAGTACAGAACATATTCCCCATCACTACAAACCGGACCTGCAATGCTCTCAACCTTTTGTCAGCTTTGAAGAAACATTGAGCATCAGTAGTATGAGACACCACGACGCTAGTTTAGCTGAACAAAAGATATTGGATGAATGAACGTGTTTACCTTTTGACCTCCATATGGCTTGATGCGATGAAGGCCAAAAAACTTAGTGATAAGTGTATTCTCGTAAGTCTTCACATGAAGATGGTATGTTGTGAGCATACCCAAAAGTACCTAAAAAAACCAATCATACAAACCATTTTGTGGGCTGGAGTTAGACATTAATGGTCTCAAAGACACTGATCGTGATAAACCAAGAGGTACTGTGGTCATCCACCTCGCTCCAGCTATGAATGCATCGCCAACAAAAACTCTTGAGCAATCACAAAATCTTGCAAAGAAAAACAGAACAAATGGTAGATCACCTTCACTTCTGCTTTCTTCATTGTTTTGATAATGAATCGGTCATCATGGGAAAGATAAAACACACTCCCACTTTTTCCAGGTGAAATAAGCTCCCTCAACGCATCATCTCCACACAGAGATAACATGTAATCTGCTGCATCAATCTTGAACATTTCTCGCAGATGTCTGCCATAACATTTATCCACGAAAGTTGAACTGGTGCTCAAACCTCCCTCATCCACGAAAAAAAATACTGAATGGGCTCTAAAATACAAGAGCTTTACACACTGATGAATGGATTACACATTTGGCTTCACACATTATGCGAAAACTCACACCTAATACAATAAAGAGATTAGCCAATAGACCCAAGCAAATAGATGAATACTGCTAACCTTGCTAGTGACTAGTTCGTGGTTACTAAAATCAAATGCTAAAACTACAGTTCTCAAACACAAACAAAAATTACAAAAATAGTTAACCCTTTAGTGCCCAGCTGACCACATTATGGTCACTGCACCGTTCGAAATGCAAATAGCATAGAATCCGTGAAGAATTCGAACTTCAGTTTTGAAGTTCAGATTATGCCACATACATTATACATCTTCCAGAAAAAGAAATTTTCAATTTGGAATTGTACAACTATCAAAATACCTATCAACAAAACGCAAAAATACTGCAAATACTTGAAAATACAGTAAATACTTACAAATACAACACATGTATTATGCAGTATTTCTTGTGTTTGGAAGTTTGTTATCTTGTTTTGTTTTTTTGTATTGTGTTCTCTTCTTCATCTTCCATTAGTGTGTAATCCGATCTTGACTAATGTACCCACTCCTGTCAATTTTCAACGTATAAAATTTTGCCTAAACCGTACATGGACAAGTCACTTTCACTTATAAATCTCACAATAATTATGTGTGAGTCTATTTTTGATATGAAAGATTGCAACGGAGAGGTGTTGACATAGGGCATAGCTGAACTTCTTTACTTTCATATTTGAAAATTTAACCCACATTCTATTTAACTTTGAAGTCACACACCCCCCAAAATCTCATTTTTGAGCGTGCATTATACAGTTCAAATACATACTATAATCTTCCGATCCCACCGTTGGATGATTCTCAAATTTTAATAAAATGTATGCTCTCGAGTTGAGAATAGAATTGTACGGCTACTTTCTAATTTAATATATTCTATTTCTGATAATCTCAATCACAGTGGAAAAACCCACTGAAATCCAGTGCTCCGAGTACAGTACCCTGGGCACTAAAGGGTTAAGAGGAACATGTTTAGATCAAGCCATAACAGGAAAAAGAATATATCAAAAAATGAATTACATAGAAAATAGAAAGAGGAAATAGGTAACCTGAAAACCATAGGACAATAATCCTTCCACTTGAAATCAGATGAGCTGTGAGTAGGAGTCATCGGAGTGCCAGATTTTGGGAAATTCATGTGTATGCTTGCCCGAGGTCCAAAATCATTTGGTCCAATCTCATGCCTCGGCTCTGGAGTTATCTTGCCAACAGTATACCTGCCATGAGATAAAAGTAAGGGTAAATGATAAAATCAATACTTGAACAACAGCTACTAAAAAAACAAATCTGCCGCAGTTTCCATGTACGTTTTTTATCAAACGCTAGGGCATATTTTACTCAAGATTTCAGAACACCATTTGGCATGCTACTTAATATCTATAATCTCAAGTTACAGCTCATAAGAAAGAAAAATAACTTAGGATGTTCCTGAATATCATCGCTTAACAACGAGGGCATCTCCCACAAATCGAACAAGTCTCATGAACATGAAGATTATCTTCTAAAACGCCAGAATGTGAGTGTAACCAAAACATAGACCAGACCTTATGCCAAGCTGCAAATTCAGCATAAGGTCGTAGCTGCGATGGCCTTTGAATATGGTTTCCCCGGGTCTTTTAACCTCCCTAACAGACCTCCGGGGTCGCCTCTTCTTGTGACCCACTACTTCCGAGTTTTCTTTCACCAGCTCACTCATGAGCACGCCCTGAACATATTCCCTCACAACTATCGTCGGGGGGAGGGGCGCAGCATCACCCAACGCATGCCGCTCCACACCTTCCAATATAGTATCCGTTCGAATACTGTTACCTTCCGATCCAAAGCCCCGCTCGACTGGAGCATCCATGCTCCAGCGTCTCTGGAAGCTGTGTGAAAGATCCCCGCTTCTGGACAATTCAACCCCGTGAGGAATCTTTTCAGATGATGTGGACCGACTTCTAGACCACCGCAGAGGACGGAGTTCACCGCTGTGATGAGCATGACCATGAGATCCACCAACTGCCTCACTGCCACGAACAGCTTGCAAATCGCGGGTGCCAGAAGGATAAAACACACCTTTTCCATCTTTCAGGCCCCTGCTCCAAGTACCAATGTAACAACTACAGTCTGTCCACACGTATACTCCACGCCCATGCTCCAATCCATCCAACCACTGCCCGTCAAATTTGTCGCCGCTGACCCAAGTTAACAAACCCTTCCCGCACATTGTACCCCCTCTCCATTCCCCATGATACTCATTTCCATTTGCCCAGGTGTACTTGCCTACGCCTTCCTGAACTCCTTGTTTCCAAGCTCCTTCGTAAACATCACCATTGGCGTACCTCTTCCGACCATAACCATGCTTGACATTCATACTCCATTGGCCTTTGTAGGTAGTACCCCCGATTCCCATGTACGTACCAACCCCATGCATGTACCCCCCAACAAATTCACCTTCGTAAGTGGCTCCAGTTGGCCATGAGATCTTGCCCTTCCCAGACTTTTTGCCTCTCCCCCACTCTCCTTCATACATGCAGCCATCTGCCCACAAATACTTGCCCGTCCCCTCCGGCAAACTTCCCTGCCACGTACCAACGTAGAAGTCGCCATTGGAAAGAACCTTCTCCCCCGTGATTGGAGCCGATCCCGCATCATCCAAGCCATCTATGTGCTTGGCCTCCTCATTGTCATCGGAGCCGAGAACTTTGGTAGCAGGCACAGACACCTCACAACTCCCCGAAAAAGCTGTGCGAGGGGGATAGTGTTTGCCCCTAATATGTTTTGGCAAATCAAAGTCGTTGTCCGTGTCCACATGAGGCAACGGGCCAGACATACAGGTGAGACCAGATTGTGTAACAGCCTTCTCAGGTGCAACAGCCCGTTTCCGCGATCGCCTCTGGAAACTAAATATCAGACTTCGTATCCCTTGCACTGAATGCTGTCCCACATTGCCTTCCTCTACAGCATGACCTAAGCTACATGTTACCAATGCGGCCAAGCCACTGTCATTTCCTCTAGAAAGGCTGTGTGTGCCAACATCCTTCGTCCTATGAGTCTCATTGAGCCCTGAAGTCCCAACCACACGCCCTGCCATCAGTACCATAGCCTCTACTCAACAATACAACAAAAAACCAGTCACCTTCCACAATCATTAATCTCGGTCAATTCTCCTCCCGGAAAATCATCGTCCACTGAAAAATCATTACCAGGCCCGTACACTACAATCATTTTCAAACCAGCTAGTACTACTTCCAATAACCATCTTAAAAAACTTCCAAACCTACAACATTAAGAAGGCCCGTACACTACAATAAAACTCTAAAGGGAGCTAGTACTACTCCAAAACCTTTCAACCAACACTAAGGAAAACGTTTCCTCTCCTACGGTTACCGTCCAAAACGCCAAAACCACGATGCGCGAAGAGTAAGAAAGAAAGATCGACTTGCCTTCAGACATTGGTCCGCCTGGTCGACAGAAGACGCCGCGTCCGGATTTCTACACGAAGGCCATCCCACAGGACCGGAACACCATGGATCTCCTCGCACTCATGCCCGGCCGAATTGATGCACACACATTGCGGAGCAAGAAAACAAACGCACAGGCTCTCTCTCAGCGCGCCACAGAGAGCAAAATGGTCATAGTCGGAAATAGAAGAGCCACAGATCCATACGAGCGGGAGACGGTCGGAAAAGTCGGGCAAGAACTGAGGCAACAAGAGAGAAGAGCAATGGTGGGGCAAACGGGGGGGTCAAAGCCCGCCAGGCTCCGGAGATTGCTGAGGCAGAGCAAACCCTAGAGGACATGAGAATGAGAGAGAGAGAGGGAGAGTGAGAGTGAGAGACGAGGAAGGAGGAGGAATGAATAGTAAGCTTACTAAAGGTCATGGAAGTACACCTTTTTACTTACCATTCATTTAGCGTCCACACTACTATTATTCGGTCAAACCTCATCAATTCCTCACATTTTAGAATACATTATATTTTTCTGGTATTTTTCTCACACAAGGTATTTTTAATCCGATTTACCCAAAAAAATTCATATTTTTTTAATTTATAAAAAAAATCAACATTAGTTTCTTGGAAAAATCATAGTAATTACAAAAAAGCTTAGAATAGTATTTTTTTTGAAGGAAAATGTAAATAATAGTGATGAACAACAAGGTGTAGGTGGCATGCTTCTTGAGCTCACATAAAAAGAAATTTGACAAAAAAACATTTTTTGCAGTGTATATTGGAATTTTAGGGTATCGAGCTTTAAAGTGCTATAAAAACGCAGTTTTAACAACTTTGAAGAACGGTAAATTGGACTAAAAAGTAGAAGGTAGTCCCCACACTTTTTGAGTTGGGACCATTTTCATTCAAAATCAGGAATTGGGTGAAAATCAGTGTTTGACTGAAAAAAACGATCAAGCATGGTCCCACGATGGTCCTTGCATGCTTAACTCCTAAAGGATCATAAGGCCCCCACACGACTTCTAAAACTATAAAGTGACGAAATACGATTTGTTGGGCCGTTAAATGTAGGGTGAGCAACAACGAGACCCTAGCTCTTTTTGAGAAGTGAATCCGTAGGTACTTCCTAATCAAAAATTCATGAAGTGTGCGATTCTTGTAGATTTTTTTGAGCTGCAAGGAGGCTATCTTGACGTCACTTCAGACCCTCATATCTTCTCCTCACAACTCCACATTTTGTGAAAATTTTTCACATGTTCAAAATGATGGTCTCTACGCACGGTAAAAATTTCATAGTTTTTGGAGCACTTTTGAACAATCCAATTTCAGCATATGTACAAAATACCCTAAACAAGTTCCATCAATCTTCTCAATGGTGGCATTCTTTTACATTGATCCTTTCTTCATACAAAGGCTACGTAAGTCTTCTGTAATTTCAATAGTGTCGACTATCAAATTACCCCCCACCAATGAGGAATTGAGCTTGTCACAAGAGCTAGCCTCGAGAAAACAAAAGCTAAGCTCAACACCCCCCCCCCCCCCCAGCTTGCGGTCCTTTACCCCTAACAGGTCCTCACCAGTTTTGTAAAAGTCAAAGCACTACAATTTGCATACATTAGAGTTAACCAAAAAGAATGTCTCAAAGTAAAAAATAAACGTTAAACTCACCTTAGACTCGTTTTAAGTTCAAAAAGACTCCAAATCTAGTCTATGGTGAGTTGGAGAATAATCTAAAGCAAGGCCCTGTACCACCATGGGGTATGGAACTCGTGACCTCCCCAATGCTAAAAGAGAGTTCCCACACATTCCGCCAAACCAAGAGCCCCGACCATGGAAACTATTCTTTAACAATGCGTGTCATAAATTATAATTATAGGAAGAGAACTCCATTTGAACTCCGCTTGAATACCAGTTTTGTTTTCGGATAACTCTGTTGTATGATTTATAATTTATTTACAAAATTCATCATGTAAACAAGATAAAAATTTAAAATGAATATATTTTTGTCAATTTTAATATCAAAGATTAACTTTAAAGTAGATAAACATTATGTTTACAAGTAGTTAAAAAATGTAAGTGAAGAAATTAAAAAAGAATCATGATTGGAGCATTCTTAGAAAGCCCTTTGTACTTTGGACATTCAAATTTCAGATTTCTCGATTATATAAAATCTTCAAATGAATTCTATTTTTCAATCCCAACGGTCAAAAGATGTATCATAACTTAACTTTAAAATCTATTGCAAACACCAACTCCAACAAAGCCAAAACACTTAAATCTTTGGGCCTTTGACCAAAAATCATTCAGAATATGGATGGTTGGTCTTTTAGGGGTTAATCTTTAAAGGACAAAAAAACTCAAATTGAACTTTATAGGCTTATACAGGTTTTGAATTGGTCCTATGTAGACTTTCTCATATTAAATTTATTTGACTTTTCATCAACACATGCAATGTTCTTTATCACTTCTCGTGATGCTTTCAAAAATGCAGTTGTATCTCTTAATTCGTATTTGTGTAGAAAACTTCAGTGTGGAAGCTATGAGATGACTTAGTTATGAGATTGTATATCAATTTTCAAAACAATCTACCGTATATATTACATGATTATAAGGTTTGATCATGAGTTGTTTCTTGAAATTTTTGAGTAAAATCAATAGGTCATTCACAACAAACATTCTCATCAATTTTAAAATCATGATTAGTGTTTGAAATTTCAAGAGCATACATAAATGTATTGTGTCTAAGTGCTCACCAAAAACGGTGTTCTAAAACTAAATACAACAACAATGATTGATTCCGAAAGATCTATGTTTGGATGAAGTGACTTGTTGGTGATTTGTTGAACTGGTGTTTATGATCATTATTAATTGTTACATTACATATGTGATAATGGTTCTCTTTAAGATACATCAATTGGTTCATCAAAATAAATCCTCAATTTTTTTTCATTTCACCTATTTCTAAGTATCCCATTTTAGGTGGTTCCAAGTACTCAACGACACAAAGGACCGTTAGGGGTAAATAGAAATTAGACATTTGTAATTAATTTTAACAAAATTAGCAATTTATTGTGTCAAAACTCTTATTGAGTTGAATAATGAAGAACTTAAATTTATAAATACTATAAATACTATTTAGGTATTTAAATTAACATATATATCTATTTTTAGTTATTCATTTTTCCTCGATTTAACCCTCATGGTTGATTTAGAATTTCAATGAGAATTAAAAAGTCCATCAACAAATGTCACTTATAAGTGTTGCATATGCATTTAATAATAATTAGAAGACATGTGGACAGTTTAGTAATTTTGAAATGAAAAATTATACGTTCAACAACCCATTATAAGCAAATGAAGGTTAATTCCATTTTTTAATCAACCTTTTTTTTTTAATCTTTCTATTGTTCAATGTATGTTTATGTATAAATTAAGTGTCATAAAAATGATTCTTATTAACTAAATATTATTGAACTTTCATATCTATATTTACAAAGAATTGTGGATTTTTTCTTGATTTATTTTCAGTTACCAAGCACACGTTTCACTAAATGGAATGATAAAGTGTTACCACACACACTTTTCACTGAATGGAATGACAAAGTATAACAATGTGTTGTGCATTGTGAACCTACTTGTCAACAAAAAAAATTCTTCAAACACACAATTCGCTATTTACGCACTTAGCCATATAATCATGCACTTGGTCCCCAAGCGCATAATTTTTTTTGTCTAATTTAAAAAAAAAACCAACAATTATTGTCTTTCTTCAATCCCATACATTGTAAACAAACAATTATTTTAATTATTTTTTATTCATATCTTTATATTTTCTTTTATCTTTTTTTTATCTTTTCTTTTTTATCTTGATTTCTTTCTTGTCTTCTTTCTTGTCTTCCTCTTGTCTTTCTTCTTGTCTTCCTTTTCGTCTTTCTTCTTGTCTTTTTCTTTCTTCTACTTTTTCTTCAACTGTGGCTGCTGAACCCTAAACAATGGGAGTAAAACAAAAAAAAAACAAAAAAAAAGTTTATTTGGCCGTGGCGTGCTACTAAACCCTACATTGTGGTTGCCCAAACTAAAAAAAACTAAAAAACAAAAAAACAAATTTTTTATTTTTTATTTTTTAAATTCTATTTTTAGCCGCTGGGTGCGCGGCCGCGCACCTAAAGACCTTGTCATCTCCCTCACCATCTCCCTCTCCTCTCCTCGTATATATAGGGTAGAGGAGAAGGGTCTCTCCCACTCCCTCTCCTCTCCTCGTATATATAGGGTAGAGGAGAAGGGTCTCTCCCACTCCCTCTCCCTCCCCTCTTCCCTCTCCTCTATATACAGTATATGAGGAGAGGAGAAGGAGATGAAGAGGGAGAAGAGAGATGGGAAGTTGTTTGGGTGTATGGCCGCGCATCCAACGGCTAAAAATAGACTTTTTTCAAAAAAAGAAAGAAAAGAGATTTGTTTTTTATTTTTGTTTTTTGTTTTTTGGTTTTGTTTGTTTTTGTTTTATTTTTGTTTTTGGTTTGGACAGCCGCGGTGTAGGGTTCAGTAGCACGCCACAGCCAAATAAAGTTTTTTTTTTTTGTTTTGTTTTTTGGCGGCCGCCATTTAGGAGTCAGCGGCACCCCACGGCCAAAGAAGAAAAAAGAAAGGAAAAAAAGTTTTTTTTTTTCGCTTTGCTCCCATTGTTTAGGGTTTAGCAGCCACAACTGAGAAAAAAGTAGAAGAAAAAAAAGACAAGAAGAAATACAAGAAGAAGACAAAAAAGAATACAAGAAAAAAATCAATATTAAAAAGAAAAGATAAAAAAAAGATAAAAAAACGGATAAAAGATAAGATAAAGATAAGAATAAAAAATAATTAAAAGAATTACTTGTTTACAATGTAAGTGATTGTAGAAAGACAACATTGATGTTTTTTAGAGAAATTTTTAACCAAATTTTTTAAACTTAGTCAAATATGCTTATGAAATGAGCGCACTTGGCCAAGTGCATAAATAGCAAATTGTGTGTTTTTCATATTCCAAATGTGAGCTTGGTTTTATTCATTCTAAATTTGAATCACTAATGCCTATCCTTATAGGCTATCATCCATGTTAAAGGTTTCAATTCCTTCATCTTTTCGAGGCTTAATTAAGTCGAAAGGTTTTCATCTTTATCTACTCTTTATAGTGACTAAATATCTTACATACGATATTAAACTTTTTCATTCTTTCCATTTAATCCCTAAACTTCCAACCATTCATTTTCTTGATGGTTTTTGGTCGAAGGCCCAAAAAATAAAGTGTTTTAACTTTGTTGGAGTTGGTGTTTTCATTAAATGTTTAAGTTGAGTCATGATATATCTTTTGATTATTGGAATTGGAGAATAAACTTCATTTGAAGATTTTACACCGTCGAAAAATCGGAATTTTCTAAGGATGCTCCAAACATGTGTTTCTTTTAATTTCTTTCCTTTCATTTTTAAACTATTTGTAAACATGATTTTTATCTACCTTAAATATAAGTTTTAGGATTAAATTTGTCAAAAATATATTTCTTTTGAATTTTTATTTTGTTTATATGTATTGTACATTTTGTAAATGTTTAAAACATTTTCCAATCATGTTGAAATTTTTGTCACACCTCCATAATGTCGATGGCTATCTACTAAAATCCCGACTAAAAACTATGAATCATCGTGATATCCTACAAATAAAGAAGGTTGTTTATTTGTTTGTTCTTTTTATTTTATTTTTTCATCCAATTAATTTTAACATCAACTCTCAATGAATCAAGAGCTTTCTTCTTTTGCCACGGGGTTCTAGTTTGTTTGTTTTGTTTTGAGTGTAACATTAAGATCTCCTCAAACTTGCGTCCACGATCTGCACTTTTAGTTCCATTGAAAAGCTCTCAACAAGGACGGTTGCACCAAAGTCGTTTCATTGCTTTTGAACGTACGACGTGAAAATTATGGATTTTTGAGTTATTTTTGTTACTTTAAATTGAATTAACTCACAATTACAAAATTGGAATATGAGAGTTTTTGATGTCATTTTTGACATCGTTGGAAAGCTTTCGACAAGTAGCTGGGTGTACTAAGTTGTTTCGTAGCTTTTGGACCTTTAATGTAAAAGCTATGGATTTTTAATTGAATTTTGTCATCATAATTTGAATTAAATTATGAATAAATTATTCTAAAAATTAAATAAAAAGTAAAAGCATGACTAAATCACAAAAGGACCAAGAAGCCCAATTTGGGTCTCTTGTTTTTTTTTAGCATTTTTGAGGAGGTCCTAATTTTCCTTTGCTTTAAATTTATTTGGTTTTCGACCAAGACACACAAATGAATGTTCTTGTGTAAAAGTTTAATCCTATTTAAATTACCGTAGTACCTTTACAATTTCAGCTATAATTATATCATTTTTGAAAATGCCTAAATTTTAAAAATCACTTTCCAATTTTTTTTTAAACATGGATATTTTACAAAAGTCCAATATTTTGGGATCGTCGAACTTAAAAATCAAAATCAAAATAATTATTTTGTACCGAAATTGAAAAGGTAGTGCGATATATTTTTCACAATTAAACTTGTCATTTTAAAATGATGAATCCTCGGTCCTTTAGGGTTTAATTTTTTTGAATTTCATGTTATCTCAAGCTTGTTGTTGTTAGTGGCTCTAAAGGGAACGGTGGAACAATGGCCTTCCACATAACGTCCTTACTCCGGCGAGGGAATGTTTTCCCAATCACCAAAAGATCGAAGGCCCGGCAACCACAACAAGAGCAACAATAGAAATTCAAGCAATTCTTCGTCTTCGTCGTCTTCTTCTTCATCATCTTCTTCGTTCTCCATCGTCGTCGATTGTTTCACCGCCCTTATTAAACTTGTTAGTTCGTCGTCAAGCTGTTTCTCCATGGCCGCCGCTTAACGTTCCGTCGTCCGAGGCAGGCAGGCCATGGACGCCTTCGCATCTTCCGCCGAGGAGGCTTTTCCTGAAGCTTCTTCTCCGTCCGGCAATCTCCTCCATTCTCCGTGGCATGCCGAATTGGCTGCATTCTCCGTGAAGCCGGCGAGCTGGACAACGACGAGCCCGGATGCCGAGGATGGCCATGCGGCCGTTCCGTGCGAGGCCGTGGAGTTTGAGGATTTATTCGCGAATCCGATTGCGGAGGGGTCGAATTTGGAGTTTAGGGTTTCTAGGGTTGCGAACGAGCCCGGGAGTCATACCAATGAACCGAATGTGACGAGCCAGGTTGCTGCTGCTGCTGCTGCTGCTGAGGAGGAGGGATTGGTGATGGAGCCCTTTCAGGTGGCCAGTGATGATGTTAATATGGTCGTGGAAGAGGAGCCGGACGGACGAGTTGCATTGCAGAAGCTGGAATTGCATAAGCAGGCTTTAGACTCGCAAGTTGACGAACTTCAACGTCTCGTTACTCTTCAGCACCGCCTCACGGGTGTTAACCCCTTGGTCCAAGAGCTGGTGCGAATATATTCGTATTTTATAATTTTCATTTTACGCGGAGAGAGAGATTTGTTGCGAGAGTCAGTCAGATATGACGGTTATTGGTTACTTGGTCCGTAGTGTTTTTCTACGTGTTGTGACTGCTATGTGGATGGGTGTTGTCGGCGCATTTAGAATTAATGGAGGTCGTCGCCGTCGTGGAGATTTTTAAGTTTGTTGTTCTCATGTGAAGATGGTAGCCTCAGAGTGAGTTGTGATGGACTGTACCGAGTATTTCATTTTCTGATAGACTGGTAAACCCTAAGACCTCCGATTCATGTAGGCGAGAAGTTATTTACCTCAGTAGTTTTCAATACCTGCGGAGAGTGATGGATTGTATTTTTGGAGGGATTGCATTTTTTCGTATTGTCATGAATTTTAGTATGTTTTGCAACGGACAAGGATGCTGTCACTAAATTGTTTGTCATATGTTCTGTAGGTCTCTGCAATTCATGGAAGTAACGAAGGTATGCTTCCCCGACATTCTTGAGATGTCTTTAAGCATTTGCAAATAGGTTGTGCCGAATACTCCGGTTGTGACAATTAGTGATAAATGTTATGCTCGATTTTATAGTTGCGATTCTTTGATTGCAGATTTAGTAGTTTGTGATAACTGATCTTTCTGTATGCATTCAAGTTCATTCGTCAAACTGAGCAAGCATTCGTCATTGTGGCAGGGAGACAAGGTTTCAGCCTCTCAGCGGAGGCTTTCACGTACTTGAAAGATGTCTTTGCCATCAAAGATACACTCACGAAGACGGAGTGTCGTTTCATTGCCCAAAATTGTGGCGCTACACAGACTCAGGTTATTTTGTCCTGTTAACCTATAAGCTATTTGTGTGGACCAGTTCTTTCCCTCTCTAGTATCTTCATGGCGATACTTATGAATTGATAAGTAACATTGTGTTGTTCGTCTCTATTAGTTCAGTCTGCTTTGCCTTTTGTTTATTATAAATGTTAATATATCCCCCTTCTTTGCTTTAATAAATTCAAGAGAAATGGTGAAAATACTTACAGTTACTGTAATTCTGAGTTTATTGGACCTCGAATATTTCAGTTTCAGATTCTGACCTTGAAAGAATTCGTGGGATCCCTTCAGGTGCGAGAATTTTTTGCATCACAAAAGTCCCGAGTGAAGACTATTGTTCAACAGTGCACAGATGAAGCTAAGCCACATATCTCATATCGAATCGTAGAGGGTCAACCCGACCAGATTCTTGGAAATGACCTTGGATTTACAAAGCTGACCGATGTGGATTCTGTAGAAATACTGTTGGAAACAATGCGACAGGAAATATACTTCACGCAACAAGAAAAGCTTCTCCAGATCATATTACAGACAGAGCCAGGACTGATACTAAGAAGGTATATTTGTTTCATTTTGTTAACGGTCATGTTTTCCTCTCAGAATTCTCAAAATCCTTCAGAATTTTCTTTGAGGCCGATGTTTAGGGTAAACTAGGAATACCAAGAATGGTTCTGGCAAGCAGGCTCCATCTGTTAATTCTTTTCTTCATATGTTCATGCTGTAAGTTTATCTTGGATCATAAATTTTTTCTCGTATCTCAGTAGTTGATTTTCTGCATTTTATGCAACATCCTATCGGCAGATTTTTGGAAAAAGGGGGGCTTAAGATTCTGTGTGCGTGGTTGATCACTGCTGCTGGCGATGAACAGACCAGTGTCCTGCGGCAATTGCTACATGTACTAATCGAGACCTATGGTTCTATTCTAATGTGGTCGATGTCGTATGGATCTTCAAGACGCTTATTTATCTTTTGTGTGTTGTAATGAGTGGCCTGAATTCAAGCTATCTGTCTTGACTTCGAAGTGATGTTAGTTGTATGCAAATGCAGTACTTGAGAATTGTAGGACATTCTATTGTTTGCATTTACATAATGCCTCTGGTGTTGGGGAGCGATTTCTGAGGTGACAAAATTATTTGCAGGTCTTATCCCATTTACCTATGAGCTGTGCTATTCCCCTGCAAGTATCTGCATTACTGCAACCTGTCAATAAACTCCGTTTCTACTTTGTACAAGGTAATCGTTTCTGAGTTCTGTGGTTACCTTCTCGCTTTTCCCACTTTCTGGAAATCTTAATTTCTATGCACTCTGCACAGAATGTTGGCTATCTTGCTCTTGTTGTATGTCAAAATTTTGAGGACTTACGCAATTCTCCGTGTATGATTCTCCGACTGCTCTGGGCGTCAGATGTTGCAAATCATGCTCGCATTCTTATGTCCAAATGGAGCAATCTCTTCATGAACAAGGTTGAGAGTGGGATGCCAATGGACTCTGCTGGACTGGGACCCGCCACTAAAGGTATACAATCTGAAGTCATGTTTTGCGAGATGTGAATGGTGATTAACAGGTGGCTGTGTTTGCTCAGTGGAAGCTTTTAGTCTTCCAACAGTTTGGCTTTTACAAATGCCTGAGTTAGCCTTAGTTGTATTTTTTCTTTTCTGTAGGGGCTTTGGGAAGTTTTTTTCAGCATCTTGTATTTCGAATTCATTTCCATCCCATCCGTTCACGTTTCAATATTTCAGAATTTTGTTGGATTGGATTTGTAAGAATATAACTTGTTTATTTATGCCATTTTACTTCACATGTTACTTTAACATCATTCACTTCTGTTTTTACAGACAATCTGGATGTCCCGCAAAGAGTTCAGAAGAGGCAAAGGTACATGAATCAATATAGTTTTGAAACGATGCCTCCACTTTGTTACATCAGTAATCGTCGATACAGATCTTGTAATTTATTTAATTTTCAGCAGTTCTCTATGGTTATGGTTTTGCTTCTGAAATTCCGATGAATGCGTATTTACTCACTCAGTTATTCTGTGGTATTTTATTTGTCAATTCGATAACTTTTATGTCGTTGACTTGCAGGGATCCTGGAGTGATTGTGAAAAAGTTTGAAGGGGGTCTTTCGAAGAAAAAGACAGGTTTGTTCCGTTACTTGTAGCTCATTTTCTTGATTCTTAGAAGTGTGGATACGTACTTTATTGCTGATTTAATCGCCCTTGTATTAGTTGTAGACATATTTCTGAAACCTGAGGCAACTGCTCTCTTTTCTTTACGGCAGTGGAGTCGGTGAAGGGTCAGTTTGACTTAGCGCGGGCCTCAGTTAGAGCACTTTCGCCAGGGGAGGCAATGAAGTCGTCATCTGAATTGGCACATGCTGCTGCAGGCGGACTCATTGCTAAACCCAAGTCTGAACTCAAGTCAAAGACGATGGTCAAGGAGTTACCAAATTACAATACCTCAAAGATGAAAGTATTAGCAGCAGTGCAGCGCAATAAAATTGTGCCACGCAAGGGAGTCCCGCAGTCTCAAACTGATATCAAACCTCCTCTTTCAGAAATTGCGGCGGTGGACGAAATCGGCGCTAATCAGGCACTGGATGTAAGTAATTTCGGCCAATTCTTTGAAACTATTGGCTGCATTTAGTTTTTGCATTGTGTTCACTGAAGTCAGCAATTTAAGAGAATTTCAGAGTGTGCAGCTCACGTTTATGGGAATTGTTTTCAAGCAAGATAGGTGAACCAGACCACTTTCTGAGTTCGAAGTTCTATTTATTTTGATGGAGTTGATGATGTGAACGTCCTTTGTGTTGAAACCTTTCTAGACACAATATTTTCACGAAGGCTTTTCGCATTAATTGTAGGATTCGTTCGACGTGTTTCATTATACTGAATAACAGTTCTTAGTACTGCGTTTTGTGTACGAATTGAAAGATTTGTCTATAGAACGTAATGTGTTACAACTCTTCGGTAATGTCTATGTTCTTGCATTGAGTTTTTTTAAATTTCTTTAACATCTGGTAACGTGAACCTGCCAACTGATTAGTGCCATTTTTGGCAGGTTGGAGCAAATAATACTGTGTCAAGCACTTCATCCAGCACTCAATTAATGTCCTCACAACCGCCAATGGCTAGGTATTGTTTTTTTCATCTGCGACTAGAATGCAGCAAAGGGAACACCACGTCCTGCACGTCTCTCGTAGGTACATATAAATCTCCTTGCATGTACTCGAGGAGAACATATGAGGGGGTGGTGTCCCCTTTGCAGCAATCGCCCCCCTATGTCTTTTTTTCATTCTGTAGTAGTTATTACAGATCTGGAGTTCCTGGTCAGATGCAAGAAACACAGCCTTGTGTTGTTCTTAGACTTTGGTGACTTCAACGAGTAACTGTTTTGTAGCGGAGCGTGTTTGGCGGATGATGAATCGAAGGGTGCTGTGAAAGGAGCTACTTCAATGAGTACTATTAGGAGCTCCAGTACCTTCCCCGTTTCAGATGCTGCAAACATTGCAACACCAGTGTCGAGAAAACATTCCCTGAGTGATCGTATCCTCCTTTTTCATGGATATTTTATTCACGTGTATTGTTGCGGTGTTTTTCTTCACCATAGCTTGAAAATCACCTTTTAATTATTCCTATTTACAGTTGCGGATTTCCTGAATTTTAGAACTTATTCTTCTAAAGTAATTTTAGACTAGTAGAATTTTTTGGTTATGAGGCTGTTGCAAGTGTTTGCCGTAGTTCAACGGGTTCCTATTTCCTATTTCTCATCTTTTGAGGTTTTTGGTTTATATCTGCTCTTTCTTTTGTCATCACTAGCAGTTATTAATACCTATGAGAAATCCCCTAACTCGACCTTGCTCAGAGCATAAGGGGAGGCGAAAGGTGCTACCTGTGGAGGATTTGGGAAATGATAATCGTTGGAGAGAATCTACTGCAAGACGCCCAGTCATAGAAGTAGGCAAAACCTCACGTCCCCTTTCTGCCGATGAAATTCGAAAAGCCAAATTGCGTGCCCGCTTGATGCAACTACCAACAGCTGGTACTAGCGGTAATAAGTCCGTGAGCACACCAGAGCTATATAGCAGTAGAGGTAAACCCGCACCGGTTGGTGATGGGTGGTCGCTGGACAGATATGCAAGTATGGATGGAGGGGATAAACCTACTCTTCTTCGACCGACGACGTCTAATGTCGATGTCACCTCTGCTCCTAGACAGATTCTAGATGAAAAGACCTTCGATCTACTGTTGGCTGAACAGGCTAGTGAAACTAAAGTATCTGGGTTTGAGCAAGCTATCAACACACAGAGAAGTCCTATTAATGCGGGAGTTGTCGAGAAGGGAGCGGAAAGTACTGTTCATTTGCACGATGTACCTCTTCCAGGGAGTGTCTCCGACCTGGGTCAAGACACGACTATTCAGCTGGATAACACTAATGATGTTTACAGAAACCATTTGTCTCCCTCAATCGCTGTTGCTGTATCTGAAAAGTCTACAGACATGGTATCTGAAGTAGCGGAAGATTTTGGTGTCATAAACGATCCAGTGAGTGTATTACCAGAGGACTCGGTGAATGTATCACTGGCACTGGATTCGTTGATGGAGCATGCCTCAGGGAAAAGTGGGGGTCTCGGTGTTGTCGCTCCTGAGAATGTGACTCGCAAAGGCATTGAAGCACACTCTGTCCCTTGGGTTGTACCATCAGGTTTGTGCTTTCAAATGTTCAATTTCAGGCGTTTTTCCAATTCATTCAATTCTCACTCATTGCCTTCGTTCACTTGGATTTAATAGTGCCGGTTTTTTCAATTTCGGTTATTGCAATCTGGTAGAAACTGTGGGCATGTTACTCGGTGTGTGCATTTATCAGTTTTTTGTTGACTTGAATTTTTCTGCGAGCTGATTTCAAAAGAATGTACAGTTTAAGACCTGGACGCAGAGGTAGGTATGAAATAAAAGCCTTTGCCATTTGTGCAGTTTTGAATCTAAATCCCGCATGGGGCGTTGTGGCCGGAGACGCAAGTAAAGAGCTTGGATTTCAGGCTGCTCGTGTGAAACGAGAGGAAGAAGAGATCTACTCGGACTTGATTTCCATCCCTGAAAATCCGAAAGATCTGTGGGACGAAGAACCTATTTACGATGACACTCTAACTCCTGAAATACCAGTCGAGGTTTTGGAGTACCCTTCACCAAGTAAAACAAGTTCTCCCAGCGCTGCTGTTGTTAATCAAGGTGTTGAGTTGAATCCCTCGATGAACGGCAATTTACCTGCTGCTAAGACTCTTGGTGAGCAGCACGTAGCAAGCACAAATACATTTTCAGGAGCACAGCAGAGCGGGGATGCAGCCCCCGGTCACGACCCCAATTTACTTGCGCTTCTTCTTAGCAACCCACACCTGGTGTCGCAGCTTGCTTCCCAGCAGAGAGGAGATAGCGGTTTGGCAGGTCTCTCTGCCCTTCTGGGGTTGGAAAACGGAGGTTTTCCATCAGCATCGCGAGAAGTCCCAAGTCAGCCAACAACTAACACCAATGTAAGTTGCCTCGTGGTAGTCTGTTTGTTCACTTGAATTCTAAGTACCTCCATGCTTAGCAAGTATGAAATGACTACCTTGAATGACGAAGTGAATGCATGGCTCATCGATGAGAAACGTTGGTTCTGTGTTGTTCTACAGTTCCCAGCTCCAATGCAGGCCCGAGAGGAGATCGTGAACACAGGTAATTTTCAGGGTGGCCAGCCGATTTCCACACTCGCTGGTCACCACCATCCGTTCTCAGAAACCCATGCAGAGCCGATGAGAATCGTCGAGGATTCAAAGGCAGTGCCCAGTTGGGATGTGGCACAACATACCGACTGGGCTCTGCCAACGCCACCACCAGCACCAGCCTCCGCAGCAATGGCAATACCGCCGCACCAAGCAGACAACAACAACAACAACAACAGCAACAACGTGAACAGCAATCTGTTGCCTCCTCCGCCTCCCGGTAGTGTGCCTCCTGCGCAGGAGTTCGTATCACCAGCAGCATATAACGGTAGCTTTCAAAAGTTGCTCAATGCGCCCTACGCTTGGGCCCCTTTGAACACTCTTATGCACACTTCTGCTAAACTACAGTTTGATTCTCCTCTAGGAAGAGGGAGACAACCTCTGCCCGTTGTGAGTCATAATGTGAATGGAGCCACCTCTGGGATGATGATGCCTAGTGCTGATCATGTTGTCAACGATGACACCGCGTCATCATCCTTCAACCAGGCTCAGGCTCATGCTGCTGCTGCTGCTGCTCAGGCTCAGCAATTTAACTGGCCTCATCATGGAATCAACGTTCATCATAATGTTGCTAACTCGCCTCAAGGAAATGTACCGAGTAGTTGGAATGCCAACGTGGGTTATAACCAGCAGCAGCAACCACCGCCTCCTTCCTCATGGAGACCGGCTTCTGCTGCTGCCTCGCCATTACCGCCTCCTCCTCCATTGCCCTCCTTCCTAGCTCAGCAGCACAATTCTAGTAACCAGTATTGGCAACCGCAATTGGAGCCTTCCTCTTTTAGACCCGCCCCTCCTCCCCCTTTCAGACCCCAGGATTGTAGGCCACCGCGTGCCCAATGGCACCTCAACGGCTCTAATTATCATGGTCCCAATCGTTAAGTTAGTGTTTCTCTACTCTCTTTCATTTTGCATGGGATAAAGTTAGACTTAATGAAATCTTGTTAGTATGTTCGATTAGGATGACACGCTTCATTGATGAGGACTTGGAAAGTCAGTGCCTTTTGTATATTGAGAGAAGGAAAAAAAATTCATGGACCAGTAGCATGATCTACTTGGTCAGGAGTCAGTGCATTGACGGGGTCAGTCTGCTTCTCATTTTATGTTCTGATTTCTATTTATTTTTCTCTATAACGTTAATTTCCTGGGCTGCGATTTTGTAGCTGTTGGGAATTGAGTTTGGAATAAGCTTTCCTCTTGTGCACAGTATTTCTGTGTATTATTTCAGTCCTAGTTTAACCCTTCATTGTTGTGCATTTTAAATACTTGTTTATAAGATTTTAAATTTTATTAATTTTTTTTCCTCCCTCATATTTTTACAATTTGTCAATAATACCAAATTTTTGTTGATTGACTTTTGCCTTCATTTTGTAGGACATTTTAATTTACTTTTCCTCCTTTTATTATTTATTTTAAATTGGTAAACTTTTAGAGCTTTTGATTTTATACAATTGAAAGGGGAATTCCATTGCAAGAAGAAATGTATTATAGTTCAAAACTATTTCTGTTTTTTCTTGATATTGATGAAGTGTGATTGGATATATTGAAATGTTTTGAAATACATCTGAATCGTACATTTTGAATGAGAAATTATTATGATTATACAAAACCTCACGGACTTATGAATAGTCAAAATTTGTTGACTTTTTGGAAATACTCATGTATCACTTGAATTTTTTTATTTTTGTGATTGGACTATTTCATTAAATGAATAATAAAATTTAAATCCATAGTTTTGATGGAAAAAAGGTTCCCAAAATCTCAAATTTTTCATGACTTAAAGAATAATTCCATCGTCATTAATATGTGGTCTTTTCAAAACTTTTAACTCTTAACTACACTATATGTATCATAAGCATGAAAGTTTTAAATATCACACTCAAATGTTTCACTAGAATATATGGTGACAATTTAGCCGTTATCATGTAGTCATACTATATAAAATGTAAGTGAAAAATCGAAATCATTGTGAATTTTTGAAGTTCAGAGTAAAATCCATATTATTCAATGAATATGTCATGTGATGGTGTTAAGATACGGATGTCACATTTTCATCCTGATTTAATCATTCAATATGTTACATTCATTTGCGTATGAACTTCCTGTGTATTTATTTCCATAGCTAGATATGATTTTTAAATATAATTTAAATAGGCCACTATAAAGAGATGATTCAATTCTAATCATTAGCAGTGGCTTTTGAAAATTTGATTAAAACAAACTTTTGCTTTTAATTTGATGGATTTTTGGTGGCTCTTTTGTGACTCGTGCTTCAGATGATTGTAGTGGCATCTTCATTTGTTTTTTTTTATTTTACCTTGTATCGCGATGATATATGAAAAATCCAATGTGAATAACTAATTCGTAAACACACTTTTGAATAAGTTTTTGGTGATAAAATATTTTTATTGTGGATTTCCTTTAGTCTTTTTTTGAAGTTTATACATGTAGCACATTTGAAAAATAATATGCCTTGTAGTGCAAAGAAAAATGCTCAATTGCTTCCAAAATAGCTTAGTAGTTTAATATTAAGCAGAAATTGGTCTGTTGACAATTCTTGTTGTGCACAAGAAGGTAATAATTGAGTTCTTGTATAGAAAATTAATTGCACTAGGCAAGAAAGAGATCAATTCTTTATGGATTTCATTTATCATCCATTCATCATCATTAATGCATTTTACAATAGTATCTTTTTAAGCAACAACAACCATAACCACATAGAAAGGACAATACTGGCATGTTGAATAATTAATTATGGTTTAATTCTTTTGTTTTGTCAAAAGTAGATTCAATTTTTTTATTTATTTAAATATTTAAACCTTTAAATGTCTATGACCCAGTGGAGAGGTAGTCCAATTATTTATTTATTTATTTATTTTTATTTTTTGGAGAGCAACCCCTGTCCTCTTTCTAGCATGTTAGCTCCACATCTGTTCTATAGCCAATTAGCTTGTTTTGTAGCTTGTCACCATGTTCCCCATATTTTGGCATTTGGGTGTCCTCCCTCGCCAGTCAAACGACCATGTGGCAATTTGACAGGTGGGTTGCGCCTTGCTGCAAGGCCTTGCATTGCATCGAGATTGTTGCTCTATATGTGCGTTACTGCCAAGCTACTACTCTGCTTGTTTTGGCATGTGGCTGGCACAATCTAGTTGCTGTCTGAAATCATTCTCCTCCCTCCCTGATTCTTTCAAATGGTTCTTGCAACTTCCACAATTGTTAAATTTTAAATCCGCTTGGGAATCAAGCCTCGCTTTTTCATCACCTTCTCAAAGCACTAATCCATTTCAATTTTAGTTAAGAATTTTTTTTTCTCCATTATTCTAGGATGTTTTCGCACTTCGGGTATCATAATTTTGAACAAAAATAGTGTGTAATGTTGATTTAATGACGTAATATAATAAATAAGGAAAATACCAAAAATATATTAATATAGTAAAAATGGAATATTTTAGGAATATTTTATATGGTTTTTGAATCTTTTTGGAACATTACTAAAATCTTTTGGAATATTGCTCTTGATGTCATTTTATCCGCTTGCAAACCATGTCGAATGCATATTCCAACCACACCACATGCTCCATTTTAATTAGCTAACCAAGCTTGCAAGAATTTTCTTAGGAACTCACCATTTTAGGGGGTGTTTAATCTAAAGGAACAAAAATTGCCGTCATAAACCTCTAATATCCACCTTGCTCAAAGAATCTTTTTGGAATCTTTTTGGAATACGATACCTTTATGTTATAGGAATCGAGGAAAAATATTGCCATCACTATATCTTCAATGAAACGTATCAATTAAAGCAATAATGTGCTTATTCTACAACGTCGCCTAACACAATGTATTATACTTTGGTACAAATACTATTTTATATTATTTTTGAAATTTTCAATATACTTACAATTCTAGAATACCTTTGAAATGCCGTATCTCTGAGAGTTTTTATTACATGATTATGAAGTTTGGTGAGCATGTGTGTTCACTCTCTATTAGCATCAGAGAAATATCAAAAGTATTAGAGTTATTCTCATTTACTTATAGACAAAATAGCAACCGTGAATGAGATTGTGAAGCAAAAGCAGTAGTTAAAAGTCAATTATGAGAAATTAGCTACTACAAATGAACAATAACTTAGAATGATTTGAAAATATGGGAAAGGTTTTTAAAACACCATAATAAAACCACTACCACAACAAAGGGCTATGTGCTATTCCGAACCTTGACACAAACTTTATGGCAACGTAACTGAAGTGTTTGTTTGTTATGACATTGAACCAACTGGTATCCACCGAACAAAGGGCTATTGGTGCAACACAACTTTTGAGTACTAAAATTTTGATCACACACTTTTCTTTTTGAACTTCCTACAACTCCTTAGTTTACGACCCCTAATTCAAATATTTCATATCTCATGGATAAAAGTTTCAAATAAGAAAATCCCATTTGGAGGTGAAATATGATTTGATTTTTTCTTAACTAATTTTTTTCATAATAAGGTTTTATGTTATGTACATCTGAGCACACAGTTTACTTTTTTAAAAGTGAAACGAAGTAGCCCTTAAAGATTGTAGTTCACACATAGATGAGAGAAATAAACTACCGTACCTTCCAAGCAGCTTCGTCTTTAATTAATTCAAAAAAGTCAAGACGAATTTTTTTGGAAAATATGAGTAGGTTTTGCCGAATACCATAGTAATTGTTTTTTGGAATAGTCGAAATGTTGAAATATTACCATTTTTCCCATTTTTAAACATTATTCAGAGTAGGAGAGTGTGAGATGTAGGGGAAGAAAGAGCTGACCTTGTAATCAAGTTCATTCCAAGTCACTCCCAAATGATATGGGATATGAACTTGCAAGCTCATGTGAATTCTCACCACACCATATTTTCAGTAGACTTTGATGCACAATTGAGCATACCAAATGATCTTATTTTGAAATGTTTTCAACTAAGAAAAGTGAGAAGGACAAGTTGTCTATCACCTCCAAAAAGAATTTTGTGATTTGAAGTTTTTATGCATGATATATAGACAAAATTCAGTAAGGCTATGAAAAACATGCATGAGTTGAATGAGAAGAACATGTGTTGTGATCAGACTTTTGAGGCTCAATTGTGCATAGTAGACTATCTTATTTTGAGAATTCTTCAACTAAGATTAGTTGCATTTTCACGTAATCTTTCACTTCCAAAAAGAATTTCGTGATTTGATGTATTTTTGCTCAAGTTATTCACATTTTTGTAAAGGAGTTTAACCGGTGATTAAGAAGAACAAGAAGTGAGAGTTCTACATATCCCACATTCATTGTTGGCACTAGTGTCCTGAATTTTGTATAAAGCACAAGACTATACAACACTCAATCATTACCTAACAAGTGAAGTAATCCATATTGTGGTACTAACTTGCAAGGCCCATTTGGATGAATGATGAAAATACAATATCATGTTTTTTCAAGAAAACGAATTTAACTAATCTATAAAAATAGCAAACGAACATGACTTTTTGAAAAATATTAAATATTCGTTTGAAGCATGACGAAGCTGCTTGGAAGGTACGGTATTACATCTACCACATAAAGCTTCGTCAAAATTACTAAAAAAAAGGTATAATGTCTAATCCAAAATTCTTGATCATTTAGGAATTGACTCTTAAAGGACCAAAAGTCCAATTGGACTTCATGTTTTCTTAGCATATTTGAATAGGTCTAGTGTGGAGTTCCTTTTGTTCACCTTTTTGACCAAAACATGCAATATTCTTTGTTGATTTCGGTGATCTAAAATTTGGTCATACCTTAATTATATTTATGACAATATGATAAATTAAATTTGTCATTTTAGCACCATAAATCCTTGGTCCTTTTAACTCAAAGTCCAAATTGGGCTTCATGTTTTTTAAGAAGGTCCACAATGGACTTCTTTTTGTTCAAATTTATATGTTATTTGACCAATGCATGCAATGTTCTTCACTGATTGTAGTGATATAAAATTTGGTCAAATATGAATTAGATTTTTCACGATATGTTGAATGAAATATGCCATTCTAAAACCATGAATCCTTGATTCTTTAGGGGTTCACACTATGGCAAGAGGCCATCGTAGTCCAAATCCAATTCATGCCAAGAGTCTAAAGTCTTGGGCTGAAAATATAAACAACTATACACAAAATGTTGCCATATAGATTTTGATTATTTTATTCAAAAAATTTTGTTGGCCTCTCGAGGGAGAATTGAGTTTCTATTCTCCGCCGATCCAATTTTCCTTTGAGAATCTATCGCAAATACTCATAATAAGTGTTGCCATGTAGATACTTTAAGAGGCAACGACCTTGGGACTTTGGCCTTTAGTGTGAAGCACGAGAGACCAAGTCTGACTTTCATGCAAATTTGACTGATGAAATTCAATAGACTCTTGACTTTCGGCCATAGTGTGAATTGCCCCTTAGCAAGAACATGCACACCCTTCTTCATTCAATTCACCCCTCAACTATTATAATTACATCCAAGGTTTGGTGTGAGAAGCTACCGTCTTCACACCCTTGAACCACTGTAATCACCCTCTATTTAGTGTGTAAATCAATCACAATCACTATACATGGGCGATCATTATTGTCCATCAATCTAGGATACCGAGCCTTTCTTTGAATTAGCTATAGAGGGACTATAGTCTAGGCATCTCTATATGTGGCTCATATTCCGTGGCTCTTTTTCCTGCCCTGCAAAAATTAGCATTAAATTCAAGCATATTTTATCTAATTTCCAAAATCAAGGGCTCATGCAGATGTAGATGTGCATAGTC
This sequence comes from Pohlia nutans, assembly GCA_022496805.1. Classification (NCBI taxonomy): domain Eukaryota; kingdom Viridiplantae; phylum Streptophyta; class Bryopsida; order Bryales; family Mniaceae; genus Pohlia; species Pohlia nutans. The sequence goes on along the minus strand of CM040089.1, from coordinate 31,450,843 downwards.
TCATCTCTATGCTTGTATCCACACTTGACTCTAGAAATTGAATGCAATATCCTTGATTTTGATGTTGTTTTGTAGGGCATGTAAGAGACCTACGACTTTTGAGCCAAATATAGTGATGCTTCTATAGTCCCTCTATAGCTATTTCAATAAAAGGCTTGGTATATATCTTAGATTGATGAACGATAATGATTACCCATGTACAATGATTGTGATTGGTTCACGTAGTATATATAGAGGGTGATTATAGTGGTTCAAGGGTGTCGAGATCTTAAATGTGATTATTCGACAATAGTGTCAATTGAACGGAGAAGGATGCGTATGCTCTACATAGCATACTAGAGTAGTGGAATGGAGCACCCTTTTGAAAACTAGATTGAAAGAAAATCTTCACTTAGATTTACTTTTCTAAGTAATGAAAGAATGCCATTTGTATTCCATAAATTTTGGGATTATTGTGTCATTACCACGTAAATTTAGTTTCTAACTGTAAATAGACTGTGGTCCCATTGTAAAAGGGTGTTGGCTCCCATTGCTCTATCATGCTATATAAGGGTTAAAATGCAAGCTTCCAAGTCCGTGACCCCAACCACTAAATTCTCTCCGCCCACCGGTCGCCGCCTTTTTGTCGCGGTTACGAGGGGAGCAACCGTTTTTTGAAAAAGCCATGGCGCCAGGACACCACCGCCGCGCCCCGCGCCGCTCGCACCACCGGAACCCCAAATCATCATCGTCACCGAAATCTCTCAAAGTCCGTTTACTTTCAATCGCAGTTTCCATTGATCCATTGATTGCCATTCAATTTCTGGTTTGGAACGGGGCTCATTTTGATCCTGTGTGAATGGCCACGACGTGGCCATCGCTGGCTAGGGTTTGGTGGCAAATTCGCAGGTGGCCATCGGGGGCTTCTTCTTTTTCTGGAACTACGCCAAAGACGTGAACTACGCAATTCTCTTCGTCGTCCCTGACTGAATTCTCTCTTTCCGTCTTAATTCTCTTCCGCATAGTAATGTTTGCATCATCATGTAATTTAGTAAGTTAGTAGAGAATCATCAGAATGCGATCATAATGCGTGGAGGACTCGATTAGGGTTTGGCGAAGGAACCAACCGTGTGATGGGCTGTTCGGTTTGGCGTGGCGGAGGGCACGATGTGTGTGGAGGACGACGAAAGTGATGCAGTTGCCGCGGCGAGGCTCAAGCTACTACGATGGATGTTTCGCAAGACGAGCTCCCTCTTCTCTACACTTGGGTAACTACGTGATTTTTATTGAGGTTCATTCTATTGCACAACTCCTGGAGAATTTGGAGAAAAGCCGAAAAACGTAGACTCTGAATTTTCATAAGCCTTTCATTAGTGCAAGTTTCGAACTAGGGATGCGTGGCTTTTTCACACACTGCTTTGGGAATTGAATGAAAACGAGGGACGATGGTGTTGTGAAGTCAGCTCTTTCCCACTTGCTTTGATTGGGGAGGGGGTTGAGACAGTGTGATGCATTAAATAATTAATGTGGTACCTGGTCCACTTTATTACTCCCTCCATTTCATAATAAGAGTCCACTTTTTAGGCATTTTTCAACTTAACGTTTTGTTTTTCCAAAAAATGTTGTCTCAATACTAAAAAATGGTCAATCTTTAATATTAGTATGTAGTTTTTGTGTCATTCATTGCGCGCCCCGTTTGAGTAAGATCTTGCTCACGTTTGAAATATAAAACATAGAAAAAAAACTACGAAAAAATTAATGCTGTGGTGAATTAGTTTATTATCGGGATGAAGTTTTAGGTGTAGGGCAATGGGAGCGGGGTTACATATTTTTTTTTATGGAGCTAACATTGTTACATGCAACACTTTTTCATTGCGGGGGATAAATTTCACTCGTGGAATTTGTACACAACATGAGAGTCTCGCAAGGAATACAGTGCAATTACTGAGTGTGTCAGTTCTTCATGCCTCTCTGATAATTAGTGAAGAGGGTAAGAGTGCGGAGTTATCAAACCAAGCCAGGGCTTTCCGAGATACATGCATAAAGTTTTGAGCTTATTATTTTTTGACATGACAAGGACGGCAGCTATGTTGTTGTGAATTATACACAAGGTTAGGCAAGTCAAGTCCATGACGGAAGAACGTTTGGAGGAAGTATTAGGTTGTGCAACTTCAATGCAGATATGATAGAATAGGATTGTCTGCAGTGCATCTGGCTCTCTTCAAAGCCAATTTGTGATTGTCTTGTGGCAGATTGATGGAATTCCGCTCTCGAGGCCGAAACGCAATATATCACGAGACTTCAGCGATGCAGGTAATGTTATATTGTAGAGAGACTATCACCTCTTGATGAAGCTTATGACATGACTTAATGCTCATTAGAGAAAATCTGTACCTTTAACAAGGCCCCTACGCTAAATATTGAGTTTGGGGAGTCAGCTTGTGTGTAGGCTTCCTGACAGACTTTGGGAGTTAGCTTGTGTAAAGTTTGTGAAGGACAATAGCATCTAACCAGGTGGTTAGAACATTATTATTTTAGAATTTCGTGAAGGACAAGCATCCAACCTCCCCTGGGTGGAGATAGGGGAATTTAAAGTCATGTAGTACAATACAGAAAAGAAAATCTGTGATGCCCATCCTCTTGGGGCCTAGTTGAGGGTTCAGACTTTCTCTAGTGGTTGAAAGTAAATGACCAAACTGCCAAATCACTATCAAGTGGGTGACATTGCATAACATTCAGTAGCCTTCATGCTCTCTGCCTTTTCTTCATGCATCATCTTGGAGCTCCATCTGTCCACTTAGCTACTGATTTGGTCTTGTTGGGTGTGGAATATGCTGCACCATCTACTCTGGGGCAAGGCAAATCCACCACAAGCTACTGAATGTTATGTGTGATGTCCTGGAGATTCTGGCAGTTCTTGCAGCAGAGGTTGTGGCGCACTATTGTCCACGATTGGTGGATGTTCATAACTACAGTGCTGCTAATGGTCTTTCCCAGAAGATCTACAACTGGAGCACTCTCAACAGTACGTATGCTTTCTTACCAATTTCTCCGGTACATTATAATTTATATCATCACTATAGGAGAAGAAGAATAACTCTAGTCCTGAGACCAGCGTGAATGAAGATTGTGTTGAGATAGTTCTACTAACTATGTCACATTGACATAGATAGTTAAGGTAGGAGCATCTAAAACCAACATTGTACCTAATTGCGATAATATCTAGACCATGCAATCATTTTAGAACGGAAATTTAGGGACATCATATAGCCCTTATTGTATGTTGACCAAAATGATAAGCTATCTACGTAGATTTACGTTCTAGAATGACTATCATGCCTAAATTCTACCGCAATTAGGTACAATGTTGGTTTCAGGTGCTCCTACCTTAGTGCTATCTTTGGTGATACTCTCTTGTCGTAAATTCTATGCACATTACTCTCTCTTGTTACTGGTTACCGGTTGTTAAAGTCACATATAGAGTGTACCTCCAACATGATGCATTGACTGAAGCATTTGCTACCTACGTCCATGTGGCATAGTCAATAGAACTACCCCAACAAACTCTTTACTCATGATATTTCAAGGCCAATGTTACTCTTCTTCTTCCACCAAAAAATTGGAAAGGTAGAAGCCAATAGTACAAAGCATTGGTTACTAGGCTAGTGAACATGTTTATTGTCTCTATCCTGGGGAGAGACTAAGCAATGATTCAAAATGCAGAAAGCGAGACGTGTTAAAAGCAATATTAGTTGGGGCTCATGTTGGGGCCGGCTCATAATTCTAAAGAATGAATTTCTCATGTCTGTGACATGTGGTTATAAAAATACCGATTTCTAAGTTTGTTAAAATTTAAAGAATATATGAATAAGTGGCATAGACAAATTGAGACACTTGCAATAAGCTACTTGTTTATGAAAGTCATCTGAGCTTCTTTCTCAATATGTACAGACAAGGTCTTCAGGCGTCTCCATTTCTCACTGACCAAGGAGGACATTGAGGCGGTCGCCAGCTGTGAGCCACAGATGATTGAGAGGATTCTTAAACTTCTAAAATATAAGGTACTCAACTTAATTGTTTTGCTGTCCTTCTCATGCACGTGAAAGATAAGGAACCACCTTAGTTTTCTAAGTGGTATTCTTTCACTTGTTCATGTAAGAAAGTGGGTTTTAACATGTACTCAGTATTAGGCAGCCTGAAGAATACATGTGTAAATTGTGGATAATCACTAAAACATATATATATGCAGATAGCAAAATACCGACCAAACGGGTTGAATGGAGATTCAGACCACATAAAAGAGCCTTCAGATGGCGGACACTTCCATGATTCTTTGCATGACCATAATCGCACACGACACCATAACCCTCAACGAGAGATGTTAATAAGTAAATACAACATTTGATTATATATCAACACAAATATTGTAAAACAAATATAGCAAAACTCTATAAAACTTGACACTGACGAAAGTATCATGTGGATTGTACAGGATTAGGTCACCAGTCTCAAATGAAAGACAATGGAAGTCGGCAAGACTTTCTCCATGGGCAAGAATCCATAAAAAGAAATAACATGTATGTACTCAAAGTCACGCACTATCTACGTACGTACATGTGTAGTTCATAGAACTACCTCCAACAAACTCTTCAGTTAAGTTACGTTGGTCTTAGGGCTAGAGTTATTCTTCTTCTTCTTACTCACTAATTTTTTTTGCTCTGCAATGAGGCTTGTATTCTTCTATGAATCCTTTCATAATCAAGAATAATAATAATAATAATAATTTAGTCCATTGCTAGGTGGATGATTGTGGAAGTAACAAAATTTCATGGATCCAGCAACTAATCAATGTGGATGGATTGGCAGGCGAGGTTCGCACGAGCAGTACTCACCCTCAAGGACCACAGTAAGCTCTACTCTCCTTTCTTGCATAATTATCTTGTGTTTTAAATTATCCTTGTTGGTACCCATGGTGGACTAGGTAATCCAAAAGCAGGCAAGTCTATGAGGTATAACTGCAGGTCAGGACCTACCAAGCCACGGCAGTGGTGAGGGAGGTAATGGCTTACTATTGTCTCCCATAGTCTTGCCTGCTTTTGAATTGGCGGACATAATCTCAATGCAAGCCACTTTGAGCCATTGGATTTCAAGATCAATGTAGTAGTTGAACAAAAAAGCAAAGAAAAAGTGAAGTTGAGCATGCATGTAGACTGAGCTCAAACAATGAGTCAGGCTTGCTTCTTGGTGAAGAGTTAATGCACCTGCTAAGAAGTTAATGCTCTCTAGCATTATCAGTTTTAATCCCTCCTCTAGTCCAATGGTAGCTTGACAATGGCAAGAAGAGGCTGCATTGAGATTATGAGTCAATTAGCACTTCTTCAACCTACATATGGCTAGGAAATGAATGTTTGTGTAACATATGTAGGTACAATGCTTCAATGGCTAAAGAACATAATTATGTGGGCATTAATCATGTATGTAATAATTTTGACTGAATACTTCAAATTTTTATAGAGCCCTCGTCGCGGGTCCAATATGCAGGAGCTGAGTTCCATGAACGTAAAGTTGGAAGAGAAGGATTCTCACATTCGAGAACTTGGTGAAACTATTGAGGTGACGATCTTTACTTGATTGTCAAATTTCTTCCAGATGGACATAGGGCACTCACTACATTCAGTTTATTCTACATATTGTGGACCGTACCAAAACTTATTTACATGACTCGGCTATAGTGTTAAACTAAAAATGCATATTTCTATCACAAGTTAAACCCAGGGTGCGGTGGTAACCACCAAAGATGACATCACACAAGAGAGCTCCCTATAGACTTGTGCCAGAGAAGAAAAAAGAGAGCTCATTGGCTGTGAAAAAAAGAATGATGTCATCTTAGGACTCCACCTTTTATATGGAGACCCTGGGTTTTAAGGCATCTGTAATAGTGTTCATGTTGTAAAACCTAGTAAGCAAAAATATTTATTTTCATTAAAACGCTCTAGCCTCATGTATAGTACTTTAAGTACCCACACTAAGTAACATATACAGTGTAACTACTGCTAGAGCTGCAGTAACCCCGCCGTGTTCGAGGTGTACTGCAATTAAAAAATGTACAGATTTAGGAGTTCATAGCCTATTACTAATGAGCTTCAGGACTTGTTCAAGAGGCTAACGTTCCAAATTTATGACACAATTGAGTTAGTCTTGATTGAGTGCAAAGGGGTTATCCTGCGTAAATTTCAAATAAATAAATAAAAATAAAAGAAAAAGAAGATCTGAGTCGTATTCCTTTGAATTTAAGGATAACTCTAATATATTATGAGGAGGTCGTATGCCTTTTGAATTTAAGAATTACTCTAATATAGCCTATCATCTGACCTTGGGGCTGCACTGTACTAAACACGTACAAGTATACGTGAGTGCATAGAAGGGGTATTAATTTAAACATTGCCGTATGACGTATACATACAATGAACATATTTAGAGGTGAAAATATTGACGTATACTTACATTAAACATATATTTAAGATGGAATAGATCTATATACGAAGGTTTTTGGACATATAACCCCTCGTTTACATGGGGTTTTTAGAGGGGGTCATGAACGCACGCACATGATTCTCAAACATGGGGAATGGCCTGATATGGGTACCACTTTTACGCGTCTCACATAGTGTGACTTATGTCTAACTCATTTCATGTGTGCTAAAAATTCTGTCTTTAACACCATGTATATAGTTGCAGACATGGTGTCTATAACACCCTCTAATTTTTGTAATTTTCCAATGTTTTTTTCTTACCAAAAAAATATTTCTCAAAAATCACACTGTTTTTGGAGGGGGTACCCATATCAGGCCATCACCCATATTAGGCCATCACCCATATTAAATAATTATAGAGAGTGCATAATTGTATAATTATATAGAGTGCAACCCCCGGGTTATATGAGTTTCAAAAGCACATGTTTGGCTATACATGTTTTGCAGCATTAAAGGAGAACTCTAATAGTATACATATCATAAATAGTCTTTCATTTTTCATAGTTTGGAAACCACCTGAGTTATTTGGCTGTTGCAGCTGTTGGAGGCAAAAGTGAGGAAACTGGAGCAGTTGCTGCGGCTGAAGGAGCACAAGATTCAAGTGCTCAGTGGCAAGCTTCCGAAACAAAATGGTCGAAGCTAGCCAGGGCTGTACTGTACTGTACAAATTAACAGACCCTAATTCTGAAGAGTATCTCATTGCAAGGGATTAACATGCGTTTTTCAGTGCCCCAATTTTAATTTTGCAGCTCCAGTTGGAAACCCATTTGGGCTCGTATAACACTCACTCTATCCATCATTTTATTTTTTTTCCCATTTCATTGTAGTTGCATTGTGGTTAGCAGTAACTACATTTGCCTTATATTATATTAATTGGTTGAGTACCAATGCTTTCATTCTTGAATTCATGCTTTCAAGATGTGAGGGGATTTGTGCCAAAGAAATTAAGAAGATGTGAAGAGAATTGAAGTATTTCCTCTGGAATTAGCAGTTGCGCCCAAGTTATGCGCATTTCCTTAAAGTTTGAAGAATTTTATGCATGCTCGTTGGGAGGTTTGATTGTTATCGACGTACATAACATTCAGTAGCATGCACTGTCCTTGCCTTGGCTCTACAGTAGATGGTGTGGAATATTCCACACCCAACACTACTTCATCAGTAGCTAAGTAGAGGCTTGAGGTGATGAGTAGAGTGCATGAAGGAAAGGGAGTGGGCTACTGGATATTATGTATAATTGTTATGAATTTTTTTTTTCTGTTTGTTATTAGCTCTATAACAATGAAGGTGATCTCTAGTATCTTTCCGTTATTACAAAGATTTGGCTTAGGGCCACTTTACACTTAGGAGTTGGGCCCATTGCAACAAAAAATCTGCCCATATTAGCTTTAGGCCTAGCCTCAAGCACTCAATATAATAAGATTACAGTTTTTAATGAACTGTGCACTACTAAGGCCCAAGCCCAAAATTTGGGATTCCATGTTTGGTGGACCCAATGAATTGAGTTAGGCTCATGTAAGAGCTTGTCAACTTTAATGTAAAAAATAATGATGTAACAAACAGTAAATGCTTTTTCCACTACGTAGGCTTCTCTCTGAAGCGAGGAGTTCAGCCCTTTTATACACCGACATGGGCCCGACTCTTAGTGTAAAGCGGTCCTTAAAGTCGTGCCTGATGTAACCCTGACTCGCAAATTGAAGCCATTCTGCTGATATCTAGCTTGTACTAAAAAGGGGATTAAGTTTTTCTTTCTTCTCACAACAAAGTATAATAATATTCACTCATAACTTTTCATAACATTCTAGAGCAATGTTCACCAATCTTCCTTCTCAATGTGTTGATGTTGTTTCATTATCTCTTCTAGAATACCTTCTCTGAAGTCTACACTCTCTATATTGCCTGGGAGACACTAAGGTTGAGTTAGAAATCATGTGAGTAAAAACATAGTGTATTATTTATTTTTTGGAAAAAAAAAAAATAAAAAAAATAAAATAAAAAATAAAAAAAAATAAAAAATATATATATATATACCAAACCCCCATGTTTTTGTCCATAGACAGCGTATAAATAATATAGGATATATAAAAGATCCAGCATTAAGAAATTCGCAGATATAATATACGGGTATAGGGTTTGTGTTTGGAATTCTATGGATGAGAGTTGTTAGATGAAAGTAGTTTTATTGAGACGAGGTAACCACTTGATGAAAAATCGGGTTGATCAAGGTTAGAGTTTGTCACCCTCTCGTTTCCATAGTTTGATGTTTTCGCGCACCCTAACTTCTACCATAGCGCTCTCTGTGTTTCTACCTTCTGGAATCCAACTTCTTTTTTTGTCGCACACGCTTTTGCTTGAGCACCTTACATTGGGGTTTCTATGTGGTTTGTTCCATTGGTATTGTTGTGCCCAGTGCCTCATTTCGGTCTAATTTCACATAATGGTGAATATTTATGTATTTGCTTGACGTGACCAAAAGACAACATAAATCCAAACTTGGCCATTAAATTAGACCAAATGTTAGTAAAATACGTTTGTCATTAAGGAGTGTCAAAGTTCGAGAGTGTGATGTGAGATTTCAGTTTTATTTTTAAATCAAGCCCAACGCGATTCCAAAATTAACAATCATGTGCAAAGGTAGTACTAGCTCCAATCATGAGATTTGAGTCTCATTTCCAAATCACCTCCTTTTGTAGGACAAAAGTTTCAAACTCTGACACCCTTTGTTGAAGTATAGATCCTAATACAGTATGGTCCTCCATGTGCAACTTCATATCTAAAATGTCATATAGAACAAACAAGCAAACACCGCTGGTAGCATATAATAGATTGATATATCATCAACAATCCTCATCTTGACCAACTTTATCATTCCTATTTAACAAATGAGTAAGAGGCTTAGCACAAAGACATTGACAATGAATTGCACTCAACAAGTGATATTCTCAAAGCGCGAGAGAGGCATATTCCCACTTGTTTGGCTAAAATGGTTGCAACATCAAGTAGCTGAAGCCTAAGAGCATGCCCAACAGTTGCTCGTTGTGCACTAAGTTCACATCCAAGATGGTGTATGAGAAGTGTTAACTTCCCTAGCAACAATCACCAAGCGTGCCCGGAATAGAGTGCATCGACCAATTACATACAACTACTTTTGTCACTACTTGTGAACAATCATAATGGCAAAGAATAATTTATTAAAATTAACTTCATAAAGTGGGAGCATGGTCTTATCAAAGAATTGAACAAAATGCTTGATGTGAGAACCACCACTCATGATTTTGTCAATATTTGGTAGGCAAAAATCAACCTTCACACTATGAGTCGTACTTTATCATCCAGAATAGGTTTAGTAAGTGAAAAATAGCTGCTGCTAGGCCTGCTCTAAGATTACATTGCATTGCACACACCAGCATTCAGAATCCAAACCATGGAGTAGGAGATCAGCAATGCGTGGCGTGAACCATCATTCCTGAGCATAGCACAGGATCCAATCCCACCTTCCAGCACGAAATTGACTCAATTTTTTGTTCAAATCAACAGAAAAGTGTCCTGGTCAACGTGACCAAATCAACAGATTAGTTGGATTTTCTAGTAGTGTTCCCTCATTTGTACGTCTTTGCTACACAGTGATCCATAAGGTAGCAATGGATTTAGCATAAGGTAACTATACCTAAAAGTGTCGACCTTACCAACTGAGCTTATTTACAGACATTGAAAATGTGGGTCTTAATAGCAAGTTCAAGAGGATTCCAACGTACTTTAGCATGCATTGTTTGGACACCGTATGAATAAGTTACGAATTCTAGATTGACCTAAAGCGACCCTAAACTCTGATGTTCAGATTATGCACATTCTCATCAATAGTAGGGTGTTAGAATCTACTTATTATGAAAGATTGAGCTAGGGACGCTTTAACCCTTTAGTGCCCAGGTGACCACTAAGTGGTCACTAGATCACTAGAAAATGAAATGCTGGAAAATTTGTAAACCATCTCAGTCTGGTGTCTGAAGTTCAGATGTGTAACTTTTGATTCTGTAGATGATGCAAAAAGAAACTTTGGAATCTGACTTTCTTAGCTATCCAAATACCTATGTACAAAACACCAAAATACTGCAAATACCTCAAAATGCAGCAAATACTTACAAACACAACACACGTACTATGTGGTATTTCTTGTGTTTAGAAGTTTGTTATCTTGTTTTTTTTGGGGGATTGTGTTCTCTTGTTCATGTTCCATTAGTGTATGTAGTCTAATTTGGATCAATGTACCAACTCCTTTATTATTTTCACGTATAAACTTTATCCTAAACCGTACATGGATAAGTCACTCTCACTTATAAAATTCACAATAATTATGTATGAGTCCGTTCTTAACATGAAAAATTGCAACCGAGAGGTGTTCGCACAGGTCATTGCTGAACATCTTCACTTTCATTTTTGAAAATTTAACCCAAATTCTATTTAACCTTGAAGTCACACATCCCCCAAAATCTCATTTTTGAGTGTTCATTATACGGTTCAAAGACATACTATAATCTTCCAATCCAACGGTCCGATCTTACCAAGATTTAACCGACACATGTTTCATTAAGCTATGCTTACATTCATACGGTTGGATACTATCAATGGTATCCCTAATTTCAACAGCGAGAGTTTTAAGAAAACATCATCCAAAAAAGTGTGGTTTATCCAAAACCACTCTGGGCACTAAAGGGTTAAGAAAAGGATCTCTTTTAGATATAGTTACCTTATACATACGTCAAACACACAAGCACTTAGTTATGATCATGATGTGAAGCGACCGGGAAAATGACTCACTGTCGTACCAGGTCATTCCCCAAATATACTATTCCAGTTTGACTTGATCTTTGTTGCCAAGCAGTTTGTGCAGATTATTGTACTACAAGTTTATAATAACATAAGCTCACCAGTGCACTCAGAAGATTAGTTACTAAGAGCATTCACACCCATGCACGTTAGAGTCGACTCGTTGATATTTTTCATCTACATTTGAAGAGCCCTTGCACTTAGAGCAGCTCCACCGCAGCCCTCCCAAAGTCTCTCACACTCCAGAACTAGATGAAAAGTGCCAAGGGCCCTTCGAAACTGCCTCTTGACTCTCAATCCTAGCGTGTTAAGAAATGGCCCTTTAAATCACTATTTAGTTGACTATATCCCCACATTCTACTTGTGATTGGTCCATTGACTATTTGATGTGCACTTTTGATGTGTGAGGGGCGTAAAAGGATGGGGGAGTGTAAGTGCAAGGGCTCTTCAAATGTAAATGAATAATTTCAGCGAGTCATCTCTAGCATGTAGGAGTGGGGATGCTCTTACACTCCCCCACTCTTGCACGCCCCTCACACATCAAAAGTGCACATCAAATGGTCAATGGACCAATCACAAGTAGAATGTGGAGATAGTCAACAAAATAGTGATTTGAAGGGCCATTTCTTAGAGCATTCACACCCATGCACGCTAGAGCTAACTCGCTGAAATGATTCATCTACATTTGAAGAGCCTTTGCACTTACACTTCCCCACTCTTGCATGCCCCTCACACATCAAAAGTGCACATCAAATAGTCAATGGGCCAATCACAACTAGAATGTGGGGATATAGTCAACTAAACAATGATTTGAAGGGCAATTTCTTAACACGCTAGGATTGAGAGTCAAGAGGCATTTTTGAAGGGCCCTTGACACTTTTCATCTAGTTCTTAAGTGTGAGACTCTGGTGTTAACGGGATTTTTAGCCGGCCAGGACAAAGGTAAAAACAGGGCAATAACTTGGAGCAATAACAGTAAAACTGGATAAATCCAGGGACAGTAACTGTGACTGTGCAGAGTCAACAGAGTTGACCTGCTATTCTGTCAGAGCAGGATGAACAGTTCTGTCAACGCATGATGAACAATTCTGTTAGAGTAGGGTTAGGGTGGCGGTTAGGGTTAGGGTAGCTAGGGTTAGGGCTGGCTAGAGTTAGAGTTGGCTAGGGTTAGGGCTGACTAGAGTTAGAGTTGGCTAGAGTTAGGGCGGCTAGGGTTAGGGCAGTATATGAGGGCTTTGAGCCCTCATTTGGAGGGAGTTCTTCTTTGGAGGGTTTAGTGTGTGGATTTTTAGAGGGGCAATTTTGGGGTTTAAAAGGGGTTTTGGGACATGAGTATTAGTTTTCCCCTTAATGAAATTTTTCTCTTTCATAGTAATGCATTGTAGAACTAGTACGTTTGTGGTACGTTGTAGGAAATGAACAATTTGAACTGTTGGAGATATTGATTTTTAATTCTTAAATCCAACTCATGGGGAGTGGAGAAACAAGTACGTTGCATAAGGAATGCATGAGCAAAATACTATGTGGAGCTAGCAAAGTGCGTCTTTGCATACATAGTTGCTAGCCTTGCAAATCAGTCTTTTATTGAGGTATGCTCTAGGGCTTCATTCTTCTCACCTAGATGTATACAACATAAAGTTGCTCTGCAATTCTTGCACTCACAAGTTGATTAAGGATTGAATGCCTCTATTTAAAGTAATGCATACATTGGGATAAATTCTTTGAGGATCCATAAGTATCCATATTGTTTGCTATGAGGTTTGGTTTTCATACAATTTTGCATTTGACTTCTATCCTCAGTGTGTGTTATTGGCTAATGCAGGTTAGCAAAGAAATTTCACCTATTATAAGTTTGTAACGACAATTATCTCATCATCGGTGCCTATCCTTTCAAACATTGAGGAATGCTGAGGTTGTTAAAATGAACATTGATGCAAAGTGATAAAGTTGGGAATGTAGTTATGTAGATAATTCCTAAGTTGTGTACTACGGAATGTTACGTGATTAATAGCAATGGACGTGAATTCTACGTTTTTACGTTATTAGCAACAAAATTTTACAGAATGTTACGTGATTAATAACAATGGTCGTGATACATGATGGAAACTATTTTGCATTCATGACGTGAAAGTGGAGGTTCCACTTGTACACAATAGCTTGGTGAACTTAAAACAATAATGCAGTATTCCAAGATATAGAACAAAGCGACGTGCTTTAGCTAGTTTTTGTACATAATAGATGTTGAAGTGGCAATTGTAGATGATGAGGGCATTACATATTGAGATACATGATGTAACACATGATCTTAATAAATTGAAGTTTGATGTGACAGTATTGAATGTACAGTCAGGTCCAATATGCTTACAAATTCCCCTCTGTAGGAATTTGTTTTAGAAACTTTGAACGATGCGTGTGTACTCAAAACTGATCCGATTTGGAAACCGTAAAGTGCGTTGCAATCACATTGGAGTGTACTAGAATGTCATTACAAATTTACACATATATTAGTGAAAATCACACAACAAGTTAAAAATATCATATACACTATCTATCATTGAGTGCTCTCACCCTTTGCTTCAATTACAGTGTCCATTCTAGCAAGTATATTTGAAATGAGCGTTTGAAATTGTTTTTGAGATACTTGAGCCTATACTTGTTGAATGATTTGTATCATTTCATCTGTCTCCTTTGTAATTTCTTCTTTTGTAATGGTGTAGAGGCTTACACGCGTTTTGACAAAAGTCCATTTGTTATCATTCCTCCAACTAAACAATGAGTAGTTGATTTTGTGGAACTTATTTATGAAAATACATTGATAGACTTTTATTTTATGCATGATAGACCTATTCAACTCATATTGATGGAGGATGGTGCTCCAATACACTGTAGTAGGTACTCTGATGATTGGAGACAAGTCCATGGAATCAAAAAGATTACGAAGGAGACAGATGAAATGATACAAATCATTCAACAAGTATAGGCTCAAGTATCTCAAAAACAATTTCAAACGCTCATTTCAAATATGCTTGTTAAAATGAACACTGTAATTAAAGCAAAGAGTGAGAACACTCAATGGTAGATAGTGTATATAAGATTTTTAACTTGTTGTATGATTTTCACTAATACATGTGTAAATTTGTAATGACATTATAGTACACTTCAATGTGATTGCAATGCACTTTACGGTTTCCAAATCGGATCATTTTTGAGTACACACGCATCGTTCAAAGTTTCTAAAAAAAATTCCTGCAGAGGGAAATTCGTAAGCATATTGGACCTGATTGTACAAGAATTATTGTGCTTTTCAAAGTGTATGAGAAGTACGTAGTCTATGTATTTGCGTACTCGGTGTCTCATGTGATTTGATGTACGTGATTGTGAGGTGGTAATATTGCAATAAACTTTTTTATGAACCTACTAGTATTGGATTATTAAAATTTATGCTTCGTGAAAAGATGATTGTGATAAAATTACTTCATGTACGATGTCTGTACAACAAGTATTTTGAAAATTCAATATTTTAATCTGATGCATGGTAGTCTACCACGAAGTCGGTGATTTAATTTGAAGTTCCATAAACAAATTGTTGAATTTGATCACTTTAATATTCACTTCAGAAAATTATCTGATCATAATTGACGTTGCACGTGAAAAAACTACAAAAACTTGCCATACATATCTAATGCTACAATCTTGTCAAAAAAATACGTCAGTATTTCAAATTGGATTTGGATAGATTTTTCCAAATCAGAAGACAAAAAATTCGTTAGGGCTTGTAGAGATTAGGGGCACCCAAATTTCATGTTGGGTTCCCAAAATTAAAGTCACAAGCTGCTAAATTTAGCAACTTTTTGCGTAAATGCTCAAATTTGACTTATTTTTCCACAATTTGAAGGAATTTTTTTTTGCTAGGACTTGTAGAGGTTAGGGGCACCCAAATTTCATGTTGGGTTCCCAAAATTAAAGTCACAAGCTGCTAAATTTAGCAACTTTTTGCAAAAATGCTCAAATTTGACTTATTTTTCCACAATTTGAAGGACAAAAATTTCGCTAGGGCTTGTAGAGGTTAGGGGCACCCAAATTTCATGTTAGGTTCCCAAAATTTAAGTGAGAAGATGCTAAATTTAGCAACTTTTTGCAAAAATGCTCAAATTTGAATTATTTTTCCACAATTTGAAGGACAAAAATTTCCTTAGGGCTTGTAGAAGTTAGGGGCACCCAAATTTCATGTTGGGTTCCCAAAACTAAAGTCACAAGCTGCTAAATTTAGGAACCTTTGGCGTAAATGTTCAAATTCGACGTATTTCTCTTCAATTTGAAGGACAACAAAATCGTTAGGGCTTGTAGAGGTTAATGGCACATAAATTTTATGTTGAGTTCCCAAAATTAAAGTCACAAGCTGCTATATTTAGCAACTTTTGCGTAAATGCTCAAATTTGACGTGTTTTCTACAATTTGAAGAACAAAAGATTCGTTAGGGATTCTAGTTGTTAGGGGCATCTAAATTGTAAAGTTGAGTTTGGAGATGTATTGTCAAAAGGTGGCAACTGTAGCAGATTTTGCCTATTGAACATAAATTATGTGTCAATTGAATGTAGAGGCCTCTTATTTTGTTAGTGTAAGAAGTAAATTATAGGATGTGATAATTGTTGCTAGAGTAGATTAAATAGTAACTGTAGAAGGTTTTATAAAAATGTAAAAGAAATTACTTTAGAGGAAAATAAAGGACTTTTATTTTCAATTGTTGAAGTTCTTTTAGTTTTTTATAATAGATATCTTTTAATTTGGAGAACTAAATTGTTTTTTAGTTGAATGTGAAATAATGGGATTAAAAAGGCATGTAGGAAATGCATATAATCAAACTAGAAGGCTATTAATTTATATTATTTGAAATCACACTTCTTATGTTTTGTATATTGTGATTATATTCAGTTGTTTTCAGTAAGATTTTTTTTGGATTCTATAAATCTCCTAAGGTGATTATTAGCTTTTTGAATCATTATTTGTTGTGTTTATGTTTTCCTCACCTATTCTTTTAATATTGAATGCATGTCAATATTGACCAATGTTCAACACAATCTAAAGGCTTGAAGTAGTAATTGTGTTTTGGTTTGTTTTCTTTGTACAGTTATGGCGCTTAAGACTCTAAACCAGTGGAAAGAGCATAGATGGTGTTAGATTTAAGAAAGATAATGTGCACAGAAGGTAAATAAACAAAGTTTATTGATATGTGACTTGCCACCCAACCATAGAAGTGAGATATCGTCGTATAGACAATGATATCTCCTGCACCCTCCAAGCCACACTTATAGTTCTGGTACCGTCTGTCTACATACCTAGAATATGTACAGACTAACTAGACTATCACTTTGGTGTTCTAACTAACTTGGAGTTATAGACTCTTGGTCTATCAGTTCCCTCATAAGTAACTTAATTACCATATGAGTAACTTAGGCATAGACCCTTGGTCTATCAGTTCCCTCATGAGTAACTTAATTACCACATGAGTAACTTAATTCCAACACTCCCCCATAGTTAGAACCACCTAAAGTAGATAATAATGCAGTGCTACATTATTTACTATAACTTTGTACTACTCTAAGTCCTCTAATTTCCTCTTGAGTGACTTGATAGGTAGAACTCCAAGTCTACTCTTACAATACTCAAATTTAGCCTTAGGTAGGCTTTGGTGAATGTATCTGCCACCATTTGGTCTGTACCCAAATAAACAAACTCCACTTCATTAGATTTAACCTTGGATCTAATGAAATGACACCTACACTCAATGTGTTTAGTGCGTCCATGAAATTCGGGATTCTTAGTCATAGCTATACAACTTTGACTATCACAGTAAATTACTGTAGGCCCTTTCAGAGGAAACCCCATTTCCTCTAAAATGTGTCTAATCCATATAGCTTCCTTGGTTGCTTTACCTGCTGCGTAATATTCAGCTTCGGCACTTGATTGAGCAATAGCTTTCTGCTTCACACTGTTCCAAAAAATGGCTGCATTGGCTAACATAAAAACATAGCCAGTTCTTGATCTCCTTTCTTCCGGATTTCTAGCCCAATCAGAGTCACAATATCCAATCACTTGCAAATTGTCATCTCCTTTGTAGACCAAGCCCTCATTGCTTGTCCCATTGAGATATCTCCATATTCGTTTTACCGAAGGCCAATGCTTGAGTCTTGGATCAGAATTGTACCCAGCTACCATACTTACTCCTTGAGATAAATCTGGTTGAGTAGTTATAGCTAAATACATTTGGCATCCCACTGCTGATTTGTAAGCAATTGCCTGCATTTCCTCCTCTTCTTCTAGTGTAATCTTGTTTACACACTGAAGATTACAATTAGCTTCTAATGGAGTAGACATAGGCTTAGCATGATTTAAGTTAAAGTCTTTAAGTTTTTGCTCAATGTACTTTGACTGGCTAACACACAAGATGCGTCTTTGTCTATCTCTAGTAACTTGAAGATTTAGACCGGAGTAAAGATCTCCCATGTCTGTCATTTCATATTTCTCTGACAAAGCCTTCTTGATTCTATTCGTTAATTTCAAATCATTGCTGAAAAGAAACGAATGTCAATATATAAGGCTAATCAGAGAAAGACTTCACCTTCATGTAAAATGTAAAGGCCGCTGTCTTTGACGCTTCTTGTAAATCCAAGGCTGAGTAAAAACGAACTGATATGTTTGTTCCACATTCGCGGAGCTTGTTTCAAGCCGTAGATACATTTCAGGAGCAAACAAACGTAATCTTGTTCCCCCTTCTTGATGAAGCCTTCAGGTTGCTTCATATAAATCGTCTCGTTCAAATCTCCATTTAGGAATGATGTCTTCACATCCATTTGCTGGATCTCACAGTCAAGATTTGTAGCTATAGCAAGTAAT
Source organism: Pohlia nutans (assembly GCA_022496805.1). NCBI lineage: Eukaryota > Viridiplantae > Streptophyta > Bryopsida > Bryales > Mniaceae > Pohlia > Pohlia nutans. The sequence goes on along the minus strand of CM040089.1, from coordinate 31,432,616 downwards.
AAACGTATAGTGGTCATTCTTACCACCGGGGAGAAAGTCTCATTGAAGTCAAGACCTTCAATTTGATCATAGCCTTTTGCTACCAACCTTGCTTTGTATTTGTCCAAACTCCCATCGGCTCTTCGTTTGAGTTTAAAAACCCACTTGCAGCCCAGAGGCTTTCTATTTGGAGGTAATTGGACTAATTTCCAAGTTTGCTTCTCTATCAATGAATTGTACTCAGATAGAATTGCTTCCTTCCACTTCTCACCATCTTCTCTTGCTAATGCTTCAGTCAAAGTAGAGGGATCATTCTCAACAACCAAATTAATGGACTCTAGTAATTTAAGAGAAGGTTTTTTTACTCTAGTTCCCCTTCTGACTTGAGGCTCAAGAGGTATTTGTGGTAAATCTCCTCTTTCTACCTCTATGTCTATTTGGTCACTATCCTCAACATGATCTGAGTCGTGATCTTTGTCTTGATCATCAACAAGATCTTGGGCATCATCTTTTTCATCACCTTTGACAAGATCTTTGATGCGATCTTGATCACTACGACAATCTAGATCTTTGGGAACTACTCTCTGGTGACTTTCAATGAAGTCTACATCACGGCTAAAGAACATTTTTCTTTTGATAGGATCAAACAATTTATAGCCTTTAGATTGATCACTATAACCAACAAAAATGCAATCTTTAGACTTCATGTCTAATTTTTTTGCCTTTGCTCATCAGGAATTTTAGCAAATCCTTTACATCCAAAAACATGAAGATGAGCATAGATTGGTTTGGTGCCATACCATAGTTCCCAACTCGTCTTTGATATGAGGGCCTTAATTGGTGTGATGTTCTGCAAGTAACACTCAGTAGACACTGCCTCAGCCCAAAATTTTCGTTCCAAATTCGAGCTCTTCAACATGCATCCGGTTGCCTCCATCAAAGTACGATTCTTCCTCTTGGCAACACCATTTTGTTGAGGTGTGTACGAAATAGTCAGTTGGCGCGCAATCCCATTGTTCCTGCAAAATTCATTGAATTCCTTTGAAGTGTACTCTCCTCCATTATCACTCCTCAAAATCTTGATGGATTTTTTAGTGTGATTTTCAGCCAAGGCTTTAAAAACCTTAAACTCATTGAATGCCTCCGATTTAGCTTTAAGAAAAGCTATGTATGTAAATCGAGAGAAATCATCAATAAAGGTGATGGAATATCGTGAACCTCCAAGAGAAGGAGGGAGTGGCCCAACAATATCCGAATGGATAATCTCCAACAACTTAGTTGCACGAGTTGCCGTGTCGACAGGAAATTTCTTCCTACTTTGCTTGCCATACAAGCACGCTTCGCACGTAGGTCAATTCTTCAAGTCCCCTTCGTTGAATTTGAGAGTGGGCTCCATTTCTTTAATCGCCGTCATCTTCTGCACACCAATGTGACCAAGTCGTTCGTGCCAGAGTTGAATATGATCTCCCTTGTTGGCTAAAAAGTAAGCCAAGGGTTTCTCTTTGGCTGGATTTCTCCCAATCTTGAATAGGCCATTGATTTCTTCAAGATGTGTAAGTCGAGCTCCATCCTTGTCAGTAACATAAATCTCTTCTACCAGATGAATGCCAAAGCCCGCCTTTTTGAATTCTTGAGCAGAGAGTAAATTCCTAGCCAAACTAGGAACATGCAAGACATTGGTAATCCTTTTCAATTTACCATTATTCAACATGATTGGAATGGTACCTACTCCCTTGATTTCACACTCATTATTATTCCCTACAAAGACAGTTTTTCCTTTAGGTAACACTTTGTACTCTATAAACCAATCTTTGTGAGACGTGATATGGCGAGTAGCCCCAGAGTCAAGGTACCAAACATCATCATCTTCTCTTACAAGACATGTATCTATCATTAGTAAGGTAGGACTCTCTGATCTTCTTTCCGATCTTCTAGTCTTGTCAGGTACGACACTTTTACCCTCATCGTTACCCTCTTTGCCCTTCTTGCCTTTACCATGAGACTTCTTCTTTTTCTTCTCTTTGCATTGGGAAGCTTTGTGGCCATGTTTACCACAATTGAAGCACTTACCCTTAAATGCACCAGAGTGACGAGACTTCTTAAATTGACCACTTTTTCTCACAGTTAGTAAGGCCTTGAGGTATCTTTAGTTTCACCAGAGAAAACAATCAATCTTTGTTCTTCCTGTAGAAACTTACCAATAAGGTAGGATTGATTCTTCTCATTACTATGAATGTTAGTGAAACTTGACCACGAATCCGGTAACGAACTTAAAAGCACATTAATCTTATCTTCGTCATTGCAATGACTCCCACTCCTGCCAAACGATCAACCAATGATCTAAATTTGGCTATGGCACTTGCCATACTCTCAGACTCATTCACTTTGAAGGACCAAAACTCCTTTTGGAGAAGCCTCTTTGAATGCATATCACTCATTTCATAAATGTGACAAAGCTCATCCCATGCTTCTTTAGCGGTGTTACAATGAGTGATCTGATGGAGTGGCTCATCTAAGAGATAGAAGACAATAGTAGAGGGGACTATTTGATCACGTTCTAACCACTTAGTCTTACTGTTATCACTAACAGTACCAACATTATTGGCTCCCCCTTCTCCACTCTCTCCTTGGACATTTCTAATTGGTGTGTCACTTGTAGTGCGAGTTGGCATTGGTTCTTCACCACTTACCAACTTCCACAACCCATCCCTCTTCAAGAGATAGATCATCCTCAATTTCCATGAATTGAATCCCTAACCACCAAACTTGTCCAAGAAACTAGTTCCAATGCTAGAACTAGCCATGCTAACTTGCACTCGTCAATGCAACCAACAACTTTGAGACTATGGGGGCCAATCCCAAGTTTAACTATGAATCAAATCAAAACCCAACTCAACTCTTTACTATCTCCTTCAATCAACCTAGCTCTGATACCATGTTAGATTTAAGAAAGATAATGTGCACAGAAAGTAAATAAACAAAGTTTATTGATATGTGACTTGCCACCCAACCATAGAAGTGAGATATTGTCCTATAGACAATGATATCTCCTTCACCCTCCAAGCCACACTTATAGTTCTAGTACCGTCTGTCTACATACTTAGAATATGTACAGACTAACTAGACTATCACTTTGGTGTTCTAACTAACTTGGAGTTATAGACTCTTGGTCTATCAGTTCCCTCATAAGTAACTTAATTACCATATGAGTAACTTAGGCATAGACCCTTAGTCTATTAGTTCCCCCATGAGTAACTTAATTACCACATGAGTAACATAATTCCAATAGATGGTGGATTGAGGCCGAAAATTCACTCAAACCCATGTTGTGGATCACAGAGCAGGCCGTACTAGAGGGACGACGTTGGGCAAGGTTAGGTACAGTGTTTGGACAGATACTATCTATTGGTACCGCACCGAACGATGTCTTGGTATTCTCTGTGACAACAGAGAATGAACCAATGACAAAGATCAAGTTGCAAAGGAAGTTCTTGATGGCCCCTGTTCCGAAGGTGTTGCTTGAAGTTAATCGACCATTGAGGGGATTGAAGCCTCTAAAGGTGCTCTGGTCCACTATGCCTGAGAACCTTCGTATAGCACGTGAGACATCTGTGCTGAAGTTCAAAGCATTTACCCTACAAGATGTTATAAAAGTTCGGAAGGCTGTTCGGGAGCACACATCATATGAGGAACTGGCAAGGGAGTTGCCTCACGATCCGGAAGATCCTTCTCCGTTGCAGGAACTAGAAGAAATCCATTCAATATATAGGATTCTTGCATCAGCTTTGAACGTGAATTGGTTACGCCGCAAGCAGAAGAGTCTTGAAGGCGCCCGGCACCGCCACCCATTCAAGATACTGTGGAACCTACAGCACCCACGGCTAGTGCATCCCGCAGGGTTCGGAGTAGGACTGATGAAGCACCACCGAGAGCATTAACCGACCGTAGTATATCTACACCAGTACGAACACGGGGTGTATCTGCACAAAGGATAATTTCTTCAGCGAGAGGACTACGGTTGTCATCTTCTACTGCAGGCGCAGAGCAAAGAAGAGGGGTCCTACCAACCGTAAGCCAAGGGGAGTCATTGAGGGCAACTGAGCATGGAGCAAGTTTGTCAGAAACAGTGGGTTCTGAGAGACTTGAGACGAAGACGTCAGCTCGGATGGAGACACTATCTGAGCCTCGTGTTTCAAGGGCTCCAACAACTCCGGTAGCCGGTACACAAAGGAGCGTTCCACGAAGACAACATCTTGGAAGGAGTCGGGGCAGGAACGAAGAGGAAGCTGAGGACATTGATGTGGTCCCTTATGATGATGAAGGTGTTCATATTCCAAGAACTAGAACAGCAAGAGGAAAAGTGCTATCATTTCCCTCAGACGAAGAGTATCGGGCTGGGTATATTTGGGGAATGGATGCAGTTTTTGATGCTCCAATTGACCACATCCGTTCAGTACAGAATGTGGAGACAAACCATCGTTGTTTGTTGGACGAACGAGTGAGGCTCATGTATCATCGACTAGCCGGGCCGGATGAGCCTCTTGTTACGTGCCTCACACTTCGACCCCTTGCCTACATAGTAAATGAGCCAATTGGTTTGGATGGTCAGAGGCAGTAGAGGGAAGTGAAATTTTGAGCGGACCGTGCTGTGCAGGAATTCGAGGCATCTTATTTGCGCTATATGATGGATGATCCAATTGCACCCAACATGCATAGGATGGATTGGTTGCGGAACCACATCATTTGGGAGCCGGTGGACGGTCAACACATTGTAGCAGCTTGTAAGCAGGCACAAACCGAGGAGTGGAATGGACTTTTGTCCACTGAGGCTTTTAACAAAACATATGCGCAACGGAAGGCATAATTCATTGTGTTCAACAATCCACAGCTGTACATTGAGGCATCGGTCAGAATAAACGCGAAGGAATTTGAGCGACGCTTCTACACGACATTGTACGAGGATATGGTGAAATTGCGGGCCATTTGGGATGCATGCGATAAATCGGATCCTGAGATTCGATTGGATGATGCTCAGAGGACGAGGGCGATTGCAATGTCAGCAAGTGCATTACATTGGACGGTATCGCTGGTGGGAAAGTCCAAACCGTTGGGCAAGATGGCAAAGCGGATGCTAGAGATTACTCGACATGCTTGGCATGAGGATGATGAGTGCTACCAGGCTGTCCTCCAAATGTGCAAGGACTACGAAGGGGGATTGCTTTGGTACAGCAAGGAGGATGAGAAGAAGTGGGAGACATATGCAAAGAAGCATTCGTTGGATCGCAACGTGGACGTGCGTCAAGATCGAAGAAGGATGGAGCGGCTTTGGTTGAGACCTTTGTCTAGGGTTCCCAAGCAACAGTACTTGCATCTTGCTTGGAACATGGCAGCACGAGCAGTTGTGGATGGGACGCGACCGAAACAAAAATATTACTTCAACAAGGCTTCAAGCGCAAAGCCCCCGAAGCAGACTTTAGCGTGGGAGGTGGATCGGATTCAGAGGCGAGAAGCAGTCCAAAATGCAATGCGGTGGATGTTGGTTGAGTCTGGGGAGCAGCGGCCAAAGTCAATGTCGAATTTCTTCGCCATTCCGGTAGATAAATTTGGAGGCGGAGAGCATCGTCAGTTCCAAGTGTTGGGTTCCGACATCGAAAAATCTATGAAGATTGCGTGGGCCGCTCCAGCGGTGAAGACTGTGAAGGCCTTGAAGAAGTTTGAACATCTCATACCTCCAATGATCAGACAACATTATTCCAACATTGTTGCCAGAGGCACAGGATATGAAGGATATCGGAGAGGAGTCGCAAACATTGCAAGTGCTCGGTGGGATTGGCAAGTACAAGTGCCGCGTGCTATAGGAAGGAACAACACGGGTCTAATTCCTATTCGATGTAGAGGAGGCTCTTTTGGGGAGGAGGTCGTGGAGATAGGAGAGCCTTGTCTATGGATATTTGATTGCAGGCAGGGAGGCATGGGAGGAGATGATGTATCCTGGACAGATGTGGACTACAAGAGGTCTTTGGAGCAGTTGCAAAAGTGGATGGCAGGTGTTCATCGATGGAATGCGGTGTTCTTGTTCCTTGTCGGAATAGACTTTGACGAGAGGATGCGGGAATTGATGGTGATGCCTCGGACGAGGATAGTATGCGCGCGGGGAGCGGGGAGCGGTGAGCAGTGAGCGGAGAAATGTGAGATTACAAGCAAGAATTTCATGTCAACCGTGGTCAGCGATACTATATTTAGCAAATATTCGAATATTCAGTTATTTTTAGTAAATTTTTGGACCTATGACCGTGGAATATTTGGTACCTATAACCGTGGAATTGAGTGGGTGGAAAATGTTCAAGGCACATGAAAGGTACACTTTGTGCCTAAAACCGTGGTAATTGGACCCAATTCCGCGGTTTTAGGATAAAATGAAAATTTAATTTATTACACCCTTGTTATGGACCAATCAGTAGGTTTAGGCATAGATTTTCTACATCAATATTATTTGAACTGAGTAGCAAATTGATGATATAGACCAGCTACGGTTAAGGGTACAAAATAGAAGAAATTCCAAAGTTTAGGGTAAAGAATAGAACATGATTTTGAAAACTGCAGTAGTGGCCCTTTTAGTCTCACTACAATTTCATTGATTTGAAGAGTGAACATGTCAACAATGGAACTAGAAACATTGAAGTACCCTACGATGTTGGATGAGTCAACAACCCACTCTCAAGAACTAGCTTAACTTCGTTGAAGCTAAGAGTGGGTGCATGTATGAAGGCATCTACATCAGCATCAAACCCACAAATGACTGTGAAGACAAAATACAAATGTTTGCAGTGAGCCCATTGACTGCGGCCTCCCTTTGCCTTAGTCAGCATCTCCTTGAAATAAGGGCAGGAGCAGTCTGGAAACTGGGAAATTGTGAGATGGTATTGCTGAATCGTCGAAGGCGTGCCCGAATCCAACGTGACGATGCAACCTAGGACAGGGACTGGAACTATGTCCACCTTCCTTATGCGACCTTTGTATGCTCCAGCGCTGGCACAGTTGTTGGCTTGCTTGATGGATGGGCTTTTCTTGTTGCGGGGGACATTCTTGCCGTGCCGTCGCTTGGGAACTTCATCAGGGAATGTTGGAGTTGCATAGGATGACAAGTCAACGGGGAGAGGGTGGTCTTGGAAGAGCCTTCGCGGCGATATGACCTCCCGCTGTGGAAGTCGAAAGCCAGCATTCTCTAAGGCAAGTATCTCCTTGCGTGTTAGGTTAGTGCCGTTCTTGACGGGCCAGATCTCGGGGACCTCCGGGCGGGGCATAACCCACTTTCTGCGGGTTCCTTTGACACACCTCTCAATGTCGTCGTTGCAGAAGAAAAATTGCATGCGGTCCTTGCGATTTTTCCTGTAGTTGTCCATCAAACCCGTGTACGTAGGAGCAGCGGTAGATTTTCCGTCTTGTACGATTCGAGCGATGCACTTCTTCTTAGTGATAGCCTGCTGCGCGAAACAAGCCTTCACAGATGTTTTTGACAGCCTAGCTATGTGCCAGTGACTCTCATCGCAAGCCGTTTCTTGCAGGGAAGTAACGTGGTTTAGGGCTGCCGTTGGGGTGGGCCTTGGTACCTGCACTGGCACATCTAATGTCTCTAATGCTTGGGGAGAGTCTGCGAGCTCTACATGAGAAGCATTGAGGTTTAGGACGTTGTTCCTTGCAGACCTGATCTGGACTCGAGGACGCGAGATGCTGATCATATCAGGTCGGTGAGAGTCAAACTCCGAGCCGATGGGAACGTCTGCTTTTCGCTTCAACGACAAGAAGACCTCCTCTCCTTCGAGTTGAGGCGTTCGAGTGCAGAACTCCTCAGCACCCGGCATTTTTGCTAATGCTTCGTGTAGGGATTTCGAGTTCCCCGTGCGCTCTGTAGACTTCTGTGCAATCTGAAGTTTCAGTTCTTCTTTAGTAGGGCCGGTTCCAGTTCTATCCCCCTTGAGGTATTGGTAGTACGCGACGCTCTGCATGAAGGATCGGACAAAGTCATCCACAGTAGCGACAAAAAGGTCTGACCCTCGATCACCGGACTGCTGTTTCCATTTGTTGTGGATACTTTCCGCTAAGTTGCAAGAGGGCATTTCAGCCAACTCGTCCTCAGTGAGGTCCTGGTATATAGAAAGCAGTGCACGTTTAGAGTTTGTAGGTGAAGAGAGGAAAATAAGCAATGGCAGAGAGTTAGGGTTTCGGATTTAGGGTTTAGGAGCTCACCAGCTGCATGAAGCCTCCCCATTGGCGGTATCAAAAATGCCAGAAGGCAAGCCATAAGTCGAGACGTCTCAATCCATCTTCTGTTGTAGCTCCCGAGGACAGCCACCAAGCTCGGATAGCCAGGTACCTGGAATCTGCATCCGCTTGCGTTGAGGCGTTCTTGTATTGCTTGTAGAGCATGCGATGTTGGTCTTGGAGGTCAGCTCTGATGTCAGCCTTCGTATGCTTCTCCAATGACTGCACCCAATGGAAGAGACAAGTGCGTTCTTTTTTCGGCATTGGGATTGATGCATCTCCACTTCCGTACATAATGCGTATAGCATTCCAGTTAGCTTGCGCACTGTCAGCCATGAAGCCCTTGAGGTTCGGGTCCTGAAGTCCGTGGCGAGCAACGACGGCATTGAGATTCTTCTAAACGACCATTTGGGCTGCGACGTGACGACGTCTTCAGACTGCATATCGCACAACGCAATTGTCATGACACGACAATAAGTGGGGTCGTAAACGTGGCAGCCCATAGTTGTCCATTGTTTTACCCTCTTTACATGATCGAACATAAGCCATGCGTTCTGCAGGTCTCCACCAGGCTGCATACGTTTCACAAGGTCGACTCCGCTACCGGGACCGATTTCAGACATTTTGAAGACAAAGACTTTGTCCGACTTCGATCCTTGACCAGGAACTTGTTCTCCTGGACGAATCGCCAATTGCTGGACCCGCGGAGCTTGGTAATGCTATCCATAACACCGAACCTGCGGAAGTACTTGAAGCCCGTCACTTTGTTGCAAATGTTGGGCGAGGTGAACTCCTTGCATCTGTCAAAGAGTGGAAGTAGCACATTGAATTCAAGTGTCTCCGATTCTACACCTTCAGCTGCGACGAGCATGTCCTCGACCATCTCCTTTGTTGCCTCTAAGACAATTGCAGAGTTGGTTGCAGAAGGAGTTCGCTGCACGTGCTCCTCCACCAAACTTTCGCCTCTGGCAATATCGTCTCGGTAAGCCCCGACCTTGACAGGGTGGTCGTGAGTTCTAAAATGAACACAAGCTCTAGTCATGCTGTCTTTACCTAGCACGTAATAGATTTTGGCATTGCAGGTTGCAAGACAGGAAGGAGGATCTTTACAGCATTTGCAAACCAGAGTGGATCCTTTGAGAGGATTAGATCCCACATCAAAAACAAAGGAGGATACTCCATCCCACTCAGTTTCATTAACAGCTGTCGTGCGGTGCACTCGGGTTAGAAAATCGCAATGAACATTTTCACAACGCAAATGACCACAACAAGAGGAGGTACGGAAAATCAAACCGAAGTCGTTGACAATGTTGGACGTGTGAGTACGGGTCCATGCATGCCCGTCATAGTGTTTGTCCATGCCATGGAGTTGTTTTGCTTTGTTGGTTTTTGAAGAGGAACCCAACGGAGGGAACTCGAAGATGACATCTCCATTGTACTAGGGCGGGAGGAACTCGACTCGCTTGATAGATGTAGAGTTGTAGTCAAACTTTTTGAAGACATTCCTAGAGCCCTTTCTAGCCAATAGCAATTTCAGGCACTCCACGACACTATGATTTTCAGACAGAGAAAGCGGTGTAGGCTGCTTACTAGTGGACGGACAGCTGCCTGTAGAAGATTGAGGATTAGGCTGAGAAGGAGGAAGTATAGGATCGTGATCTACATTCTCTGGGACTTCATCGTCACTGAGTTCATAAATTGTTTCTAAACCTGGCTCAATTTTCACGCGAGCTGGGACAGTTGTTTGCATAGTGCAAGTGGATGACTCTCTTGGAGTCAAGAGTTCGGTGGATGCGCCCATAAGGCAATCCGTGAGACCGTAGGCTCTATATCTACCCGGCTTAAGCAACCAGACTTTCCCATGCTCAGTAACAGTTGAGAGCTGCCTAATGGTGTGCGTAAGCTGCCCAGACTCAGAATCGAATACCTCCTCATCAACGTGCACCGTTGCTGCGAGAAACTGAAATGTCAAGCTTAGACTGAACGCAGAAACCATTGCAAATCCATCGTCCCCTAGCGGGAAGGATGTAGGGACGCCTGCACCTTCGACTCGAATGAGTGCCATGACCCGGAACTCGAGCATCAACTAGGGAGTAATAAGATGCAATTGCGATTCTTGACTAGTGAGTAGTGAAAACTAGTGGAAATCGGTATAAGTACGCATTGAGAGGTGCCGCAAATTGGATATGAATTTAGAGAAGGCCGTATACATCGAGAATCATGATTGTACATTAAACGACATAAGACTAATATGGAAAAGTATGAATTTCTGATTTAGTAATGAATAAAGGTAAGGTCCAAAATTTAGCGCACACGTATTGGATATATGAAAATTGTAATCAGCCGTCAATATTCTGACAGATGACTGAAATAAATCGTGATGTATTGGACACAATGAGCATCATGGAGAACAAATAGAAAATTCAAGCTGGCAGGGCTATTATGGAGCAGTGACCCTAAGTAACGTAGGGATTGTATTGATATCTGAGGATCTGAATTGATTGTCCGCCACGACATTCACGATGCGCCAGGATAGATAATGTTCTTTAGAAAATCATTATGGGACACTACAAATTCAAACCATGTCAATTGTTGTTCAGTAGTGCCAAATTTTTGAGTTTTGAATTATTGAGCTAGAAGGATATCTAGAGTATGTCTCAATTCTGAATTTGATTTTTAACTTTGAATATGGTAGCTCAAAGAACGCCAAGTTGGTGATTGACAGCCTGGATTCTGGAATGATGTTCTGTATTATATACTTATAGAAGTGTTTACATAAGAGTAGTGTACATTGCTTAAGTGGAGTATTAGAATAGCATCAGTGTCTGCGAGTGAATGGAGATGAGGGAGAGAAGGTAGAGGATGATGAGAAGGAAGAGAAAGAAATTATATTTTAGTAGCTCTAAAACTCTAAGGAAATAGAATGTTGACAAAAAAGAAAGTAGATGCCGTGGGCGTGGGCCGAGATGAACAAACAAGAAGCTCACCCACAGCTTTGGTACCAATTTCGATGGCTGAGAGCCATGGATTAGAGGAGCAACCAAGTCTTGGTGAAAGCGAAGAAGACGACATGGAATCTTGCGACTCGGAGGACACAGTAACTCAGTAAGTACTAACATGGCGGAATCGTGTCTTAATTAGAATCCTCAAGACTCCTTTGTCAAACACTTTAAGTACCTGCTCTTGTCGTGCAGGTGGCGGACTTGGAGGTCGATCGTCCACTGCTTGGGATGGCTTCAGAGCAGTAGATGGAGGCGGAGAGCACCGGTCAGGGGAGCGAAGACGACCAGATAGAGACAGAGTGCACTGAGGATGAAGGTAAGCCCAAGGGTCTTGATTCACATTTGACAATAGCTGGGGTTTTGAGTACTTGGGGCATTCAGTATCTGGAATTTCAAGCTCTAGGGTTTCAAGTTCTCGAGTGCTCGCTCTGACCTTATGGATCATGCACGTGAGCTTCTGAGGGTTCCAAGTTTTGAGTGGTGACCACAATATGCTTGCGTTTTCTGGACTGCCGGCACCGGCACTGCGATTTTGGTTCCCTCAGGTGTTCAAGTTCTACTTGTGTTTTTTAGACTGCCGGTACCGGCACTGCCATTTTGGGGGACCCAAAATCGCAGTGCCAGTACCGGCAGTCCAATAACACAAGCAGTGTTCAAGGTTTGCTAGTGTTTTTGGACTGTCGGTACCAGCACTGCGATTTTGGGTTCCCCTTGTGTTCAAGTTTTGCTAGTGTTTTTGGACTGCCGGTACCGGCACTGTGATTTTGGGTTCCCCTTGTGTTCAAGTTTTGCTAGTGTTTTTGGACTGCCGGTACCGGCACTGCGATTTTGGGTCCCCTTGTGTTCAAGTTTTGCTAGTGTTTCTGGACTGCCGGTACCGGCACTGCGATTTTGGGTTCCCCTTGTGTTCAAGTTTTGCTAGTGTTTTTGGACTGCCGGTACCGGCACTGCGATTTTGGGTCCCTCCATTTGGCAATCTCTTTAGAATTAGCGTGGCCAGCATTAACCCTTAACCCTTTAACGTCCCAATTCAACATTGTTTTCAAAGATGCGCTATAAAATGTTTGATAAAACCCTAAAATGGAGTAGATGTACAAATAAAACTTGTAAATGTCAATGTGAAGATCACATCTGTACGGTTGGATGCATCATATTTTTATTAATATTTTTTATTTAATTTTAAAAGGTTTTCTCTTGAAATTCTCAAAAATGTAATGAAATTGGAATAACATGCCCTACGAGATGGTATGGTTCCATTATTTGATTCTACCTATTTTGGAAAATCATGTTTGAGGTCTCACTTTTTGAACTAAGAATGAAACTTGACATAAACCAATTGTGTTATTTTTCTAAAAATCATACTAACCTATTTTGAAGATCCAAACCGTTCAAAGAATAGTCAACTTGCACAAGAACCAAGAATAATTTTGGTGGATGAAAACTGTCCAATCTAGATGAGATCCGGACAGATGATTTTTAAAAAAATAACACAATCGGTTCATGTCAAGTTTTATTCTTAGTTCAAAAAGTGAGACCTCAAACATGATCTTCCAAAATAGGTAGATTCAAATTATCGAAACCATACCACCTCATTGGGCATGTTATTCTAATTTCATTACAATTCATTGAAATTTTTTACCTTACCTTGGATAGACCTCCACCTTACCTTGTATTGAGTTTATTTGAATTTCTCAAGCAAAGGAATTTAAATTTAAAAATTATAGTAAAAGACTTGAGTTACCTTGAATTAAATTATAAGAAGGGTAACGTCTGCAAATTAATATCTCTGTTCACACAACATTAGATTCATGAGATTCTTACGGCTTTACTGAGCATTAGATTCATGAGATTCTTAGTGGCTCGAAACCCGAGCATCTAATCTGAGCACTGTGTTGACGTTCACTGCAAAGGATTCATCTCCCCGTGTCCCTGCACCTGAGTGTCTTTTGATGACGCATGAACTGCCCCGCATGAGATCCACGCAGCCTGGCACGCTAGTGACAAGGACAAACTTAATTTAAGCATCCAATCTGAGCCGTGTCCTTGCGCCTGAGTGTCCTCGTGAAACGCATGAGCTGCCCCCCATGAGTACTGCCGGTACCGGCACTGCTCTGGTCGACCTCGTTATTGATCTCACAACACCTTGATATTGCACTGCCGGTACCGGCACTGGTTTTGCTCTCTTTGATTTCGCTCTAACGAGAACAGGGTTTGGATACACAACTAGTCTATGATGAGTTGCTAGAGAGGATTTTCGTTTTAAGAAGGATAAACATGAAGTGACTGTGAGGCTAGTGAGACACGAATATTCTGTGATGAGATTTGATTGCCAGTTGTGTGTCGATTCATCTCCCCTGATTTCGGGATCGAGGATCTCCTGTTCAGGCGGAATCCAGCGTGGCATGCAATTCCGGGTCAAGAATTCTGTCATGAGATTATGGATCGTGAATCTCGCGCTCCGGGTCCCTGTTTCTATCCCTGAATCTTCGGAGCTTGCAGGCGGTGATTTTTGGATCGTTGGCTGGCTGGCTGGCTGATCGAGAATTCTTCCAGAGCATGCTGGCTGGGGTCTCTTGTACTGCCGGTACCGGCACAACCCTAGATGACAGTGTGATCTCCATCTTCACAATTCCCATGACCCCGATTTTGCACTGCCGGTACCGGCACTTGTTTTTCACTGCTACTTAGTCCTCGAGTTTCTTGTGATGCACTCTGTGATTCAAGTTAGTCCTCTTAGATCCAGAATTCTCGCTCAATTAATATGTCGCTATGAACTCAGCTCTCTTGAATCGCGTTCTGATTGAACTCAGCTCTCTTGAATATCGCTCCGTGTTCTCAACACCGTGCGGCGGCCTGTCACGTCTGAGCGAGAACTCAGCTCTCTTGAATCACGTTTTGGGCGGTTCATATAATCCTAGTACGATATTTCTTGATATAATTCTACATGTCGATCGGTATGATGCGAACGTGTTGAATAATGCTAGGAATGATCAGTCAGTTTGAACACAAACTAGTTACTGGAAACTGAGGTATCGATGAGTCTGCGCGGCGAGGAAGCTTGAATCCCTTCAATCTTTGTCTCGAAGTGCGCTCCAGATGGAGAGATGGGCGGGACAAGGCCGGGGTGATAGGGGTGCATCGCCGGGGATGACGGTAGATTATATAGCATTTGGCGGCACCTTCCCAACGTTTCATTCTCACTTTTTGTAACTCTGCTCTCCGAGAGGTTGAGCACGTGCTTTACTTCTTGTGTTGATTCTTTTAAATTGTTGATGGTTCTGTGTTCGTATTTTAGAGTACTGAGACTCAGTGCCGATACACTATATTAATTGAGCGCGTGCTAGCTTCTGATTCTCAAATTTCAGAACTTCAACATTCAAACTGGCCAAAATGGGTTTAGAAATGATACGTTGTCAAACAGTCTAGACTCGCAGACCAGCAGCAGCAGCTTCGAGGAGACGTCGTGCAGCAATCGTAGTTGGTCCATGAGCCGCAACGTGCACAAGTGGTGGTACTGGGGTGCACGAATGTGCGAGAATTCGGTTGGAAATGCTCGGGGATTCTGGCTTTATTGTGGCCTTGTTTTGTCATGTGACCTCTTTTTTAACTGCCGGTACCGGCACTTGTTTTATGGGCTTTCTATCCACTCATTTTCTGGACTGTCGGTTTCAAAGACTGTTGCTGGGGTCTCATGTTGCTTTCCATTTTGTGCATGCAGGAGTGACAAGCATTAGTCTTACACGCACTGTCGTCCAATTAGCTGCACACAAAAGCTTCATAGGTACACATGCAACGTTCTTCACTGAACCTGGTGATATAAGATTTGGCCCCGTTTGAATCTTATTTTTCAGAATCCAGTCTTATAATCTCACTTTCATTACCATAATATATGTGCATGTTAATGCTTAAATATGCTAATTGTCTAAGTTTGAATGGGTTATGTACTTAAATGTTTATTGTTTGAGATTCACTCTTGGTGCCATGTTTTGAAGGTTAAGTGTTTGATTTTATTTTTAAAAAGTGCTTTAACTAATGTGGAGGTTTGCTGGTTTGTTTCATTTGCTCAGAGCTTGGCAAGATTATGGAGTCTTCAGAATTGCCGATTTCAAGAAGCGAAGTGGAATGTCAAATTCACGACATTTTGAAGAGGGAGACTGAAATTCCTCCTCACGTTTGGAGAAACTGAGGTTCCAGCCTCGAAATAAATCCAAGCTCAACATTCCCTTGTGCAGTTGTACAGAATGGTATCTCTTCCTATCGTGCGGCCATATCTAAAGAATGACGTTATGAGTTTGGCTGCGCATTTCGTATCTTGTGGTATTTGGAAGGCAACGGTGTGTTTTATGTAGCACTTGAAAACAACGAGGGCAAGACTATGGATGTTACACCAGACATTATTTCAACTTAGAGTGACCACTGGGTTCAGGTCAATGCACAGTTTGAAGAGCAATTGAATCTTGATGATGACTTGAGAGTATTTTCGGACAAGATGTTCATGGTTTGGGATGGAAATCACCGCCTGCAAGCATGGTTGCCAATCATAAACAATGAGCACGAAAACGACATTACTTGGCATTATGCGGTGGAGAGTATTGTATTGGTTGTAAATGGTGATGTTGCTGACATGCTCACAGCCCTTCATGAAGTGAATTGGTAATCTTCCTTAATTTCTTACGTCCTACATCAAATGCTTTCTTTGATCCTCTGTTTAGTACTTCTTAGACATCTACTTTGGCAATTTTCATTGCAAATGTCATTGTCTGTTGACTTTGTGGATTGATTCTTACAGGAGAAATCAAAAGTCTCATGTTACAACGAATCTCGTTCACAAATTGTATCGTGTGCAAAATATTGCACAACAATCTCTCACTTATTTTGAGTCTCTAGTCTCCAAGGATGAGTTATCTGCATCCGAGAAGAAGCTGAAGGGTTCAAAAAAGACTTGGTATACGCTCACGGCAGAAACTCTTAATGATGTTCTTTACAAGGTAACTTAAACATTTCACTTAAATGATTCCCTTCCATAAATTTCATTCTTGTGATAAAATAAATCTCTCCATTTGAATGCTCTAGTCCTATTGAATCATTCATTAAAAATTTATTGATTGATTTTGTTTAATACAGCAAGAAATTGGGAAAGCAGCTGCAACAGCTCAGCGGAAGTTTTACGAGAAATATCCAAACTAAGAGGAGTGGTTCTTCAAAGGTATAAATGAGTTTATAGAGAAGGCCATTGAAAAGGTTAGGAATTCTTCACTCTATGAGTTAAAAAAGCAGCTACCAATCGCAGATCCCAAGCACACTCTGCAATTCTTGGAGCAAATAAAAAATCATTACGAATGCCACGATGATGAACCCGAGATGCAGCAGAAGAAACTATGGATGCTTGCAACTTCAGCTATGAGCACAGCTATGAAGGTGAAATGGCTTGTGCGTTGGAACCAACCCGAGAAGCTTCGAGAAGCCGTGAAATTTTCTAAGCCCAAATTCAACGATTCAATATTTCCGGATTGGCTTCACAAAGCTACTTGGTGGAATCAGGTACATTCTTTGTTTTGTTTTGTCTTACCATTTGGATGATTCTTTAATATTAGATAAATCAATTTTTTCAGTATTTGTTGTGTGGCAGTTGGAGGTAAAAATTGTTTCGTTATTTGATGCTACAATCATCGACTTGGGAGTATCAATCAATTATTTACCTGATGGCGAAGATCCTATTCCTTCTATTTCTGACTACATCGAGACTATGCGCATTTCATTGTGGGAGATAGCATTCTTCCGTGAATTTGCGGTAGAAAAAGGAATTCACAAGAATAAGAGTTGTGAGGATCAACTATACTTTACAAAAGCAATGCGGAGGATTTTATACAGGTATTTCAAGTTCATCTTGTTTCCAAGAAAGGCATGCGCAAGAACTCCTGGATATTTTGCTAGTTACCTAGATATCGACAACGAAGATTGCATGTTTACAGAGTCGATTATAAAAAATTGGGATCCTGTGCATTTCCCAACTTGTGGGTGGTATTTAGACTGCCCTCTTAAAAGGCCCCCTTCTTTTGAGATCAGTCTACGTGAATCATTAGAGCCTGCTTTGATAGGCCAGGTTACTATTGTTTCTAAACCGCCACCAACAGAGAAGGAGAAGAAAGGACGGAAGAAGAAACAAGTATCGCCTGATGAAGAAGTTTCTACAGAGAAGGCGACCACGACTTCCAAGCGTGGTTCTAAGTGCAACGCGGATGCTGTCGAGACCGCTGCACCAACGGCTGCTGTTCCATCCACTTCCACAGTGGACAAATCAGCACCTCCACCAGCTCAGAGTCAACCTCCATCTGTGGAGACCCCAACTGTGTCAGCATTGGAGCCAGCGGCGAAGTGGGTGAAGTTGTCCACTGCAGGCTCTTCTACTCCAACGGTGTTCCTTTCTCCCCCAAAGCGAGGTCCCATGTTGAGCAAGCCTGGTGTTAGTGTTACAGACTACACTTGCACTAGTAGAAAACATGGTCGAAAAGAACCGCAGCCAAAATTGGCTGCGGTACTTTTGACCACCCTGATCTGCAGTCGCTAAGCGACTGCAGATTTTTCTTTTTTGATTTACGACTGCAATTTTAGGAATTTCAGGGCTTGTAATATACCGTTGGAAAGGTCTTCAAAATACATTTCCAACGGTATATAGCACGCCCCTAAATGATTAAAATTGCAGTCGTAAATCAAAAAAGAAAAATCTGCAGTCGCTAAGCGACTGCAGATCATTTTGGCTACGGTTCTTTTCGACCATGTTTCTACTAGTGTTGTCTCAATCTTCTTGTCAACGACTCTTTCGTGCGAATGGCAGATGAGAAGAAAAAGACCGGAAAATTCTGCCCAGAGTATGATGAGATCGTGGAGTTTTTGAAAAAGGTGAATACTACTTCCATTTTCTTTGTTTCCTCGTTTGCCATGTGTTATTAGTTTGTGTATTGTAGTCTCTATGTTTAATTCTCTATGTTTCTTCATTGTCACACAGGTTGGTGCCTCTAGACAGCTTTTCTTTGATGGTAAGGCTGTAGAGAAACCGGGGGTTGATCTAGTCATTGCAGAGTATCCAGATGGGTTGAGGGTCCCCGGTGTTTCTGACCCTCCATCTCAGGTTCCTAATTGGAATGAGAGCCTTGAGGGTTTTCTGAAAGTGACCATGGGGTTTGCATATGCATATCTCCATGACGATGGTGCATTTCTCCTTTTTTACCCCGACAGTCCCATTGTCAAAAAAGAAGTAATGTCCTACTTTAAAAACTATAAGATGAAAGTAGTTGATGAGTGGACTATCATCAACTACCTCCATCTAGTGAACCCGCTCCATCCCTCTAAAAATGTGAGCTCCTCTACATTTTTTAATTTTCTTCAATTTTTTTATTTTTGCACATGTTTTTTAATATAACCTTCTATGTATTAATATTCATTGTTTTTTTTATAGACTTTGAAGTTCAAGGCGGTTCTTCTCGCCCGTGATGTTCCCTCTACGGCGGCAAGGCTACCTCCTCTAGTTATCGCTAAAGACCCCTCTATTCCCCAGGTTGACTTAGCGTGTGATGACGTTCTTTTCAACGCTGTGACGTTGGAGTCACAACTATTGAAGGACACATGCAAACCATGGCGTGGTCCCAAAGAGAAATCTGAGGTTTTGATGAAGTTGTTTGTGTATGGACTAACTCCAGCTAATGGTATCGTGGCAGACCTCACTGCATCCACAGGTAATTTATTTTTATTGAATGAATTGCACATTCAATATCATGTGATTTTTACCCTTTGTTTCTAATAAACCTTTTCTGCTCTGTTGTGCAAGTTCGTCTATCCGTGCAGCTAGGGCTTGCAACCGTCACATTCTAGCTCTTGAAAGTGATTCAAAGCTATTTGTTGAGGTCTTGAAGCCCCTCGTTGCTTCTCAGACCCGTATAGCGCCACCTGACACCGCTTTAATCCAGCTTCCTGATTCCGATGATAAGACCGTTCGTGACGAGCCCCTTGAAGCTACATGTGAGTAAGTTTGATTGGTTATTTAATGCAAATTGCAAATACTGGTTAGTACATCTGTATACGTTTTCTAATATTTCAACCGTTCTTTGATTTGCAGTTCGACAAGCGCTAAACCACTACAATGGCGCCGTTTAAACCTTAGACAGTCCTTGCAGAGTTTGGTTAGCCCTGACAGTTCCCCTCAAGGACTGCCAGTGTATGCCGAAGCACTGGCAACAACATTTGCCAATGCTAGTCCTAATAGTTCTTCATGTTTTTCCACACCGCATCAACACTATGATCCACGTGTACTCTCATATGTCGATGTGAATGCTATTGAATCTGACGCAGATTCACTTTGATTGTACGGTTTGAGTATTTATTTATTTCCCCATCATTTCTTGATTTTGTAACGAGTTTGAATGCATTCTCTTTAGATTCTGTAACGAGCTTTCAATGTTTGAAGCTAGAAAATTCCATTAACAACTCTAAACATACACCCCTAAATCCACGGCTATAGGTCCTTTTCCTAAACAATATTTCAGAAATATTCATTAATTACACCCTAAAACCGCGGTAATAGGAGGTACTACAAAAGCCTACACCCTGAAATTTTTCCAAAAATTTCTGCTCATTGCTCACTGCTCACTACTCACTACTCACTGCTCACTGCTCACTACTCACTGCTCACTGCTCACTACTCACTGCTCACTGCTCATTACTCACATACTAGCATTTCTCGGATTCTAGTGCTACACCAAATCTACGGCAGAGTACAGAGAACTTGCCTTTGGCCTTTTTGGACATGTGGAACGAAGAGAGAATGCCACGGGCTGCAGACAGATTTGAGAGATCGCCAATGGAGTTGTGTAGGCTCGTGAAGGCGTATTTACCAGAGGAATGGGGACTAGTGGCATTGGGTATCACGACTGCCATTGCAGACATTGTGCAGGATGGTTTTGTCGGTGATCAGATGATTGTTTTGGATAGTTCATCCATTCGTGAACCGTTTTGTGTACAACACCTTACAGGAGGTATACAATTCAGAGCTGCAAATGATACGCCGCGATGATATTGGAGATACTGCAGGCTATCTACCTCAGTTCCTATGATCGGTGTTGAACGTGCTTCTGACTCTGTTGTACAGCCTAGAGACGAGGAAGAGGCAGATGAAAAAGATCAGGGGGATGAGTCAAAGGGTGATTCTGAAGATGAATCAGAGGATGATTCTCAGGATGATTCGGGGGATTATTCGGAGGATGAGATATCTGAGTTCGAAGAAAGCGGAAACAATGAAGAGGGTGAAAGCACACTACGGTTGTACGAATTTGTAGTCACGGCATAGTTTCAGGGCATAGTAAGGGTTTAAACCCAAATTCCCCCTAATTACTTCTATTTTATGTCAAAATAATAAGTAGGCATAGTCTTACATCTTGCATACATTGAAGATTGTACAAGAAAATTTTATTTGCATGCAAAATATGCATCATTATGAGTACAAAATGTCAAAGTTTGTACCGTCACAAATTCAAGTTTACATGTTTGTACTCATTTTGTCAACTTAAACTTTTAATCCTTACATTTGAAAGAGTTTTAGGTACTCTTCTACTCTTTAACTACCATGCCTTACTATTTGATTATACTAAATGTTAGTATATAGTTGAAAAACTTGAGAAATATGGGATACTTGTTGGGGCCCCAAACATGAGGTTAATGTCAAATTATTTGAATTTTTTTTGGAATTCAAGTATAAGACTTAATGGTGTAGAGGGGCCAAAAATTTAAATTTGTTGGAACTAAAATTTTCACTTCCATTTGGCACATCAAAGAATTTTGCCTAAAAATAAGCTCTAGCCCTTCAAAATCCTCTATAGATTCCTTTTTGTACAGGTGTGTACTTGATTTTGTACTATTTGTATATTTTGTACGATATGGACCAATCATCACCTTCCGTGTAGCATTCAAATCGGAATCCACCTGACGTGTTGAGCAATCTATGGTGTTGTAGGTCGGTGCTGGAATATTGAACGTTGTGCGTTTTGTTCAGTTTGTACAATTTGTACTTGGTTTGTACTGTTTGTACAGAACGGCCAGGGAGGCGACCGTAGTGTGCGATGGCCCAAGAGGAGGATGGCGAAAGTTTGCACTCCGAAGATACACCCGAGAGAGGAGGAGAGCACGTGGATTCTGGTGAAGGAGACGATGTTTCAGAAGATGAGTCTTATGATCTAGGGAATTCATCAGATGTAGAAGATGAGTCATTAGCCTCGAAAGACGTGAACGATTCAGCTGAGGAGACCGAGGAGCATTTTGACATGAATGAGGAGCGTATTGTAGTACAAGAACTAACGGTTGGAGTTGTCGGGGTAGGTGCTACATTCCAAAGTACTCCGTCTGGTTTATGTGATGTTCCAGAGGTATGCAAAGAACCTATGGAGGCAGCAACTTCGTTCTCAGATTTGATTGCTGCATCGAGCTCAGTGGTGTTACCTTCGCATCGAGTGACTACTGGTACGGAGTCTACGACGCTGTCATTTGCATGGACTTTGGCAAATCATCGTATGACACTTGGAGATGACGGATTGTACCATGACCTCGAGGGAGTGAAGTATCGTTGTGTGGGAGAAGAGGGTAACTACACATATGAGCAGGTCGCCTCCATTTTAGAGGGTGACTTGAATGCGGGTAGCATTCCTTCTCCGGTGGCGGAAGCCATGGTCACGAGAGTATTGGATTATGCTGATCCTGGAACCCCTTCAGAGATTAGAGCACTAATCAGGGAGCAACAATTGGAGAGCGAAACAGAAGAGGAGGTAGAAACTCAGTCCTCTCACGTGATTCCCGAGACCCAAGAGATGGAGCAGTAGTACAGATTGGGAAAGTACTGTAGATGGAACCCTTTGATGTAGTAGGATAGTGCAAATATTATTTACTTTGTAGTGCGTGCCTTCATTTATATATGGAATGAAGCGTTTTGTTTTGATTTTCTATCGGATAGTAATAAAACAATATTGCACATTATGTTTGATTTTCTTTTAATACACGGCAAATTTGATATGAATGAATGTGTTGTTGTCATTTTGAAAATGAAAATATATGAAATTTCAGGGGAGTCAAATTCAAAATAGTGCAAATTTTGCACCATTGTGGCCATCGGACAATGCACTTGGCCAAGTGCAAAAATTCCTAATTCAATGTTATCATCCACAAGGGCTTTTAACTCATGTTAATGATGGAGATGTAGTTGTTTTGTCCCATGAAGAATATTTCTAAGAAAGGTATACATACCATCATGGAAAATTTGATAGTATGAATTATTCTTTATTGAATGTTGATTTAAGGCTACAAGTTTCCAAAAGTAGAGTATTGGAGACTATTGTTACAACAATTGTGTATTTAACTACAAACTATTATTAAAAAGACATGGAGAGGTTTGCATGAAATTTGAGTGTGGAAGGACACAAGATGAAGGTATTAATAGAAGGTGATATAAAAGACGTTGCGGCTTTACAAATCTATGAAGGCAATAACGAACATCAATTCTTGCACCTTAGTGATACCATTTTTATCATCAAACAAATGAAGGTGTATTTAATTTCTTAGTAATCATGTGAACTTCAACTTTAATTGATGTAGATTATGTTTGTTTTTGGATACATGATCAGAAATTACATGATGAGAAAGTAATTGGTATTCGTCTGAAAAGTATATATGAACATACATCTGAATAAAATGTAGAAAGACACCCGATCAAAGTTGAAACATCTTAAGTCAAACGAATGTATTAAAGAGTATCTAGGGAACTTGTTAAATACTGTCACAATTACAAATTCTTAGGATGAACATAAACTTGTCAAAATGCCAAAGTTCAAAAACTCATCATCACATTGAGGTCACTATAGGGTAATTTCATATCAAAAACAATAAAGATATGAAAATTATTCACAAGATTGTTTGGCATTTGAATTAACCGAAAACAAAACCGGAGTCATGACCCGCAAAAATCATGGAAATGAAAATCTAACTTGTAAATGAGTGTAACCGGAATGAAAAGGGATGTTACAAACTCATGTTTTCTTTAGACTTCGAGGCATGCGCATTCCAAAAATGGGGAAGATTATGTAATGAACGAGATTTCTGGAGGGCGAGCACGAAGGTCAAGGCAGGAGGATCTACGCGCTCCAGATTTGATGTGACTGGAATAGAAGCCATTCATGAAATTGAGAGAAGAAGCTTTTAGGAAAGTTGTTGGCTATCAATCCTATTTTCGACGGGCCAACTCAGTACCGACACCAAAACTCAATGTAGTCTTAGTTTTGCCGTCTTTGTGATAGCAAAACTAGTTCAAGTTATTTCTTAAATTGAAACCTATTGGCAATGGTATTAGTCCACTCGGTTGTCATTGACTAAGGTTAGATTCACCTCATCTAAGATGAATTTGGTCTTCTTTTCGGTTAACTCTATTGCACTCCAAAAATTCTTAATAAAATGTAATAAGAATAGTACATAATGAGTTGGACAAGTTTAAACATTTTGTGTGATTTTTCAAGACCATATGTTCAGAAACAAGTGAGTCGTTATAGAGATTCAATAGAAGTCAAACAAATTGATGCGATAATGTTAATAATGTTATCTTTTGGATATTCAAATTCTCAGATTGAAAATTTATTTGATACTAGGTCTAGTAAAATGTGGGATTATACTAGATTAATTACGAAGGCTCTCTCCAGTGAAGATAAGTTATTTTCTCAATTTATTAGTATTCCTTCCAGGCCTAGACTACTCAACATAAGTAAAAAAATAAGAATAAAAATTATATATATATATATGTAAAACAGGGATTTCTCAAATGTGTGGTGCGATTGATGGAACGCATGTTAGGTTCAAAAACAAGCCAAAGACAACATTTATATTGGCAGACTACTACAATTAGTATGATCACCACATAGTTTTTATTACAATATGTTTGTGATAGTGATTTGAATTTGTAGGATATTGTTGTATTAGCGCCTAGAGTTACTCATGATGCAACTCATTTACGTGTTTCCAATTTATATAAAAGATTTATGAACATAGATATATTACAAGAACCAACCGTTGTTATCAACTACAAAACCATTTTACCGTATATTGTAGGTGATTCGGCATACTTTCCACTCATGAACATAATGAAAGCATATTCATCGAAGGAATCTGGAAATATTGAAAAGAATGCATTTGACATAGTTCTTCAAGGAGGTTGTGTGAGAATGGAGAATTCTTTTGCTCAATTAAAGAATAGATGGTGTACCTTAAAAGATCTCAATTTCACTTTGCCTTATGCTGAACAAGTTATTCTAACATGTTATGACATATTGCAATATTTTTGAAATGCGTCAAAAAGAGTTAAAACTAAAATTTCAAAACTTCAAAAAAAAGTTTAAAAAAAAAACTTCAAAAATGAGTTAGAACGGGAAAAAATTCCAATTTTTTTTTGAGATTTTCCAAGATTTCCGAAATGAGTTAAAACCAAACATTACAAAAATTCTGAGGACAACAAAAGGGTGTTAATTATCTCATGCAATGCATTTTACCCGACCTCACATGAATTGGATTGTAGCAATTTTTCCCCTATTCCTGCACAATAGGTAGGATAGACAATTATGAGCGTAGTGACTTTAAGCATTCCCAGTTGCCCTTGTTAGTAGCCACGTCCACAAATTATCAGTGCTTGACTTATTTGCTCCTATGTGGCATCCCAAAACCGGTTTCAACATCCATTTAATTATGATGAAATAGTTCTCAACCCAATATACATTTGATTTCAAAACCTCAAGAATCCATTACAGTCTTGAAGGATGGAACAACAATGTATACTGATAAAGTTCCTTAACACTTTCTCCTTGAACCAGCTATATTATCCCATGTTGAAAACTTCGAGAGAAAACATGACAGGTGATACAGTTCATGCAAGTAAGGACAAGGTGATTCGATTTTAACAACAAAACTAGAATACTCAAAGTACATTTGTATATTGGCTTGTTCCTGCCAAAAAACATGCGCCTCACTGCTAAAACTTTGCACCCCTACGGTTACAAAAACCAAATGCCTCGCTATTCACTTCCTCTGCCAAAACAATGTTCCCGCGTCTAAGTGGCCAAATTTCGACCAACTCAGATTGTTGAACGGGCAGGCGGGCAGGCAATGGGAAAATCATCTTGGGGCTTAACCAACTCGCAGCCCTACAAAGCCCTCATAATTTTTCTAATGTATTATAAACGTTTTGAAGCCTCTAAAAGGCTGTGAATTTGGCCAAAGATGCCATACAAAAAAATTGTTAAAAATTAAAACTCAACAAAAAGAATCTGACGTACTCAAAATTTTGCCACATCAAATCTGGATTATTTTTTAAAAGTCTTTTTAATAATTAAAAAAATGTTAATTCAATAATGGTTTTATTTTAATTTTTAATTTTTAATATTTTAATTTGATTAAATTTTTGCCTCGATTTTAATTTTAATTTTTTTAATTCATTTTTGTTTATGAGGGTGTGGGTTGTTCTCACAGCCTTCTGGAGATCTTAGAATTTTTTTTAATGTTGTATTGAAAGATGCACTGACCGCCTCGATAAGCTCATTGATGTTTGTCTAGGCAATTCGATCCAATTTGGTGCTACAACGATTGAATTGGACGGATGTAGCCAAGATCCAAGATGTTTATATCGGCCCGGTTGTTTGATGGTTGATGCAATAGATGAATGTTGAATCCTTCCTCAAATGATAAGCTCCTCCATTAGAGTCATATCGCTCACATCTATATGAAACTTTGCGTTGTCGAGCTAAATGAAAATGAGCCATGCGGGCACTATGGCCACTTGGATTGAATCGCTAGAGCGATTTATTCAATTATGCAGTTCTGGATGACTTCATTGTCAACACAGGCAATAGGCTTCGTTTTTATCGTGCCGACCAAACGGTTCTTGTTGGACCGCTTTGCAACCTACTCAAATGTATACAAGATGCACTAGAAAATTTCTAAGGTCTCTAAAGGGCCGTAGGAGCAACCAACACCCTCATACACAAAAATAAAAATAAAAATAAAAAAATGAGTTGTAGGCAAATAATAATAATAAAAATAATAAAAGAAAAAGAAAATTTAAACTATTATTAAATTATTATTATTTATATTGATTATTAAATTTTTTAAAAAGAATCCAAATATGGCATGGCTAAATTTTGGCCACGCCAAATTTGATTCTAATATTTATTTGGAAAAAAATTATTAATTTTTTTTCCATTTAATCTTTTTTTATGGCATGTTTGGCCAAATTCATAGCCTTTTGGAGGTCTCAAAATGTTTGTAATATGGAAGGCGAAGCGTTCAACAAGGTTTTTAGTCATGGCAACAATGTATAGTTGAGGTCATGAACGTGAGTGGTAGCATCAACTACCGACTAACCCATATAGGTAATCACCAATTTGAGAAGCAAGGCAATTTGTGTTAAAGCTTACATGTGTACTAGATATAGTGGCACACGCCAAACATGTCCTTAGCATGCATTTAAATGAGTAGGAATCAATGTAGGAAGGCAACACAATGAATGTGGACTCTTAAATTGACACAATAAAATATTTGGTTTTGGACTCTTATTATGAAACCCATGGAAGGAGGATTATTTATTATTTATTATTAATATAAAGTATACATATAATAATTATATAAAGTAATATTCATAAATGTGTATATTATAAAATATTTATATTTATATAATAATAATATAATAAATATATATGTATATTTATATAGTTGTATAATATTTATTGTATGATTTTATTCAATTAATATTGTATTATATTTATATTATTATATTATGATTTATTATAGTTTATGACACAGGGACTTGCAAGAGCGCAGTGTTTGTGCTCTATTCTCAGCCTTGCGTTGGCCAAGATGAAAAAGGTAATAACATTCAATAGTATGCTCTGTCTTTGCCTTGGCTCTACAGTTGATGGTGTGGAATATTCCACACTCAACACTACTTCATCAGCAGCTAACTATACAAGTGGAAGCTCAAGATGATGAGTAGAGTGTATGAAGTAAAAACACTTGTTTCATTAAAAGTGCACGTGCCATATGAAATGTGCACATGCCAAAAAAATTGTAAGTTTGAAAAAAGTAAAGTCATAGTTTAACTCTTTTTAGCAAAAAATTGAATGTACATACATTTTTTCAAATGTACAATTGTGAATGCTTTAAATATAAGCATGGGAATAATGGAAGAACCATTAAGTTTCACATTCATTTGCATACACTTTATAACAAGCGTATCAAGTGTATCACGCATTCATAACAACATAAAATATACAACTTCATTGGGAAATTTGTGAAACATAACATACACAAATTTGGAGTCTTTATTACAATAATTCAATAGCAATATCATTTCGTAGGAGGTTGTGCAACATTTTTCATCTTGTACTAAAATATCCTACTTGTTGCTACTCTATCAACTTCCAAATGGTAATAAAACCATTTTCTACTTATCATCAATGATATTCATCTCATTTTCCATGTGTAATCTTCTAAGTTGCAAAAAAATTCTTCTAAGTTGCAAAAAAATATCAAAACTGTATTCTTCTAAGTTGCAAAAAAATATCAAAAAGAAAAGGGGGTAGGCATTTGTCCACCCCCTCGTGGCAAACTTCTCATTTTTAAGAATTTGACACAAATGCGGTGGGCACATGCCCACCCCTTGCTTTAAAATAAATCTCAAGAAATATAAAAGGTAGATATGTCATAACATAATAGAGCAGTGCAATGAAGCACCCTTTTGAAAACCGGATCAATAGAGAATCTTCACTTAGATTCACTTTTTAAAAGTAATTAAGGAATGCCATTTGTATTCCCTGAATTCTGGGACTACGGCATGTCATTGCCATGTAAACTTAGTTTCTAATTGTAACTAGATTGTGGTCCCATTGCAAAAGGGTGTTGTTTCCCATTGCTCTATCATGTTAGGATGCCTAACTCCCTTGTGTCAAATTTTGTATCTTTCAGAATTTGACACTAAGGGGGTCGGCATGTGCCCAAACCTACACTTCAAAATGCATAGAAACGAAGGTCTGAATGCTTCTGGCCATGTCATCATCTGCATACAAAATGGAGGCTGGAAAGGAGATCGGAAGTGGAGAGAGAAGGTTGTTGTTCGGTGCAGGAGGGTCGCTGTGGAGAATAGTTCCTCTGGCACAGTTCATTGCAAGTCTCCGTTGTCAAAGCAACCAAGAAAGAAATGAAGAACCTGCCAGCAGCTTCAATGTCATCGTCGGCCACGAAGAAGCGCTCTACCAATACCACCCTTGTTGTGTTCTTCTTTCCCATCTTGCCCGACGACACCAGTCTCTATTGCCAGGACCTCACCCACCACTAAAACTTGTGCTAAGGGAGGAGGCTAGGGATTTGTTTGAGGCGATATTGACGAGCCTGCACAGCCAGAGATGAATGGTATTGTTGAATTTTGACGAATGGAATCAAATGTATGGCGTGGCTGCACATCCTCATATCTTGGAATTAGGGCAAGTAGGATTCGTACCTGGTTGAGCGGGGACACCGCCTCTGAATGGTCGTCAATTCACCAGGATTAGATGGAGAGAGCTCGCATTGTAACCGTTGTATTGTTGTCCCGCGGACGATCTCCTTCTCCTCAGTCGCAGGTTCCGACTTGTCAAGTGGATGGATGCACTGCAGATCTGAGTCAAGCGAAGGATTATCACCGGCGTCATAAGGTATGTGAGACGCATTCGAAGGCATTGACGCCACTGGTTTCGCGAGTGATGCAGCGCTTCTGTCAGCAGTGCAGCAAGTTTCATCCGCTGGACAAGTTCGACGACGACAAACGGAGCTGCAGAAGACGTTTGG
Organism: Pohlia nutans; assembly: GCA_022496805.1. NCBI lineage: Eukaryota > Viridiplantae > Streptophyta > Bryopsida > Bryales > Mniaceae > Pohlia > Pohlia nutans. The sequence goes on along the minus strand of CM040089.1, from coordinate 31,403,484 downwards.
AAGGGCACAACAAGCGACGGAGGAAAGCCCAATCTGATGCAGCCGCAGCTCAAGCTGAGGATCAAGCGAATTCCAAAAGCACGGATATCATGGCTCTTTTGGGCGTCCTTTCTCAACTGAAAGGTCTTGCAACTAACGCATCCTATTGGCGTCCAACCAATGCCTCGAATGGACTTTTTGATTTGTATGAGGGGAACTGTTATCGTGGCATGCGAGGTGTTGAGTCGTCTATATATGTTTGCACATGCATGTTCTTGACTGAAAACGTGATGACGACAAGGCCTCTGGAGCGAGCCAGTGCTACTGCAAGTGACCAAAATATTCTCTTGCAATGTTTGAGGCAAGCAAGGAACCTGCCTAGACTCACGAGATTTGCACCCTCGTGGAATCAGCTAACTCGCAATTCCGATCTTCCTTTGTCTTAGATCAATCCCAGGTTGTTGGCGTCCCAGCTCTGCGGACACGGTGCGGTGTCACTGCCACCGCAAGATGCTATCACGATGTTGCTGCAGAACAATCTGAAGCAAGCTGCAATGTTGGCTCAAGAGAACATATATAATCGTGCGGGTATAAACAACGTCATGAATGGCGTTCCATTGTCGTATCCTTTGTCTTATAAGTTTTTTTCTTTGAGTTATGCATTTCATGCCCATCCCTTCCTTCAATTAATTTCTTAAGAAGTATAGTCTGCCCACCCCCCTATGTAACCAAAATTCTTTACCTAAATTTTTCCTAGAGGTGGGCATGTGCCCACCCCCCTATGTAACCAAAATTCTTTTACCTAAAATTTTCCTAGAGGTGGGCATGTGCCCACCCCCCTATGTAACCGAAATTCTTTACCTAAATTTTTTTAGAGGGTGGGCATGTGCCCACCCCCTATGTAATTGAAATTCTTTACCTAAATTTTTTTAGGGGGTGGGCATGTGCCCACCCCCCTATGTAATTGAAATTCTTTACCTAAATTTTTTTAGGAGGTGGGCATGTGCCCACCCCCTTTTGAAATCAAAATCAAAAAAGGTTTGAGCCCATCTCTTTGCAAAACCAAAATTCTTTACCTAAATTTTATGGGGGGTGGGCATGTGCCCACCTCCCTTTGTAACTAAAAAATTACCTTTAAAATTTGAAAAGGAGTAGGAACATGCCTACCCCTTCCTTAACCCCAAAAGGACCAAGAATTTGTAGTTTTAAAATATCAAATTCAATTGATCATATTGTGAAAAATATAATTTGGATGAGCCAAATTTTATATCTTTAAAAAATCAATGAAGAAAATTGCATGTACGTGGGTATAAAAATAAAAAATTGTACAAAAAGAAGTCCACATATGACCTACTCAAAATTGCTAAAAAAAACATGAGGTCCAATTTGGGCTTTTTGGTCTATTGGGGATAATATTTTATTTTTTAATTGAATATGAAGGGCACCAAAAACAAAACAAAAAAAAAATCTAAAATTAAAAGTTGCTTCTTTTTTAAATCATAAATAAATTTTGTCAAATTTCACATACACTACTTTTTGAAACTATCAAAATGTAGAAAAATCACCCTCTTCACATTTCTCAAATATTTTAAGCAATAAAGAGGGAGTTAGAAAGGAGCAATGCGTTAGTCTTGTAATCAAAATCATTCTAATTCACTCCCAAATGATATGGGATGAAAAGGACTTTCAAGTCTATGTGAATTCTCACTACAATGTATTCTCAATATATTTACTTTCAATAAAACTTTTTTGATTTGAATTTTTTTCTTTGACGTATGCACATAATATTGGTAATTAAGAGTGAGATGAAAAGTTCAAAGAGAAGTTTTACATATCCCACATTCATCTTTGCATAAGTGCAATACATTTTGCATAAAGCACAAGACTTTTCCTCTTCTATAACTCACACTTCTTATATGTAATTTATTTCCATGTATTTTTGATGTGTCACTTGGTTACATCTAAATTTCATTTATAAATTGAGATTTTTTTTTAATATTTAATACTAACTCAAAAAATTCAATTACATTTAATTATTTAGCACAAAGCTACCAATCTTGTCTTCTACCTACAATATAGGAAGTAGGCATGTTTCCACCCCCTTTGTGGCTAATTTCTCATTTATGAGAATTTGCCACAAAGGAGGTGAGAACATGCTCATCCCTTCATTCAATTTATTTTTGGAAGAATTACATGATACATGCATGTACCTACCCCCCTTGACGCAAATTTCTCATTTGTAACTTGCTACAAGGGGGTGGGAACATGCCCATCCTTTCATTCAATTTATTTTTTGAAGAAGTATAAGGGGTAGGCATGTGCCCACCCCCCGTGACGCATCTTTCTCATTTGTAGCAATAGCTACAGGTTTTGCAAATAATGTTGTAGTGTATTCACCTATGGAAGACCCTTATAGTTTAGGGTTAGGTTAATTGAGGTTATAGAATGGAAAAGGTGAATTAGTTATTGTTTACAGTAATTAGTGGGGCATGGATATATCATTGTTGACATGTCAAAGGTTTGAGAGAACATTATGATCTAGATTGTGTTATATGTGTGCATTTTATAGAAAATGAAATTTGTCTATTTTCTTCACTTAATTTGATGTTTTCAAATGTGTATTGTGCAAATCACTATTACTAGCAACATAAGCAACATAGGAATTTAGGAGGTTGGTAGACACGTGCCCACCTCACTTTGGCTATCAAACACTTTTGCAATAGATTCTTTTCATAGGATCATCATATGGATCAATATTTACACTAAAAAAAAGATATAAAGGAGAATTTGTAGCTTTATGTAGAATCTAAACTACTCAATAAGGATAGTGAAAATTAAAATTGCCAACGACTTTAGTATACACATATGTTTGAAATAAATGCCTATATTTCATGCATGATCTAAATTTTTTTTAGTATTTGCATATTTAAAATATAGGCTCTTTATTGACATCATATAGAGCTAATGGTACAATTTACACCAAAAAAAAGTGCACATGACTATGTGCACTTTTAACAAAACAAGTGTTTAAAGGTAGTGTGCATCAAGACTACAGAATGTTATGGTAGTTCCCATGTTTTTTTTAATGTATTCTTGCTTCTTTTATAGTTTCCACTCTTCTTTTACGGTTTTTAGTCTTCTTTATCCAAATTGCATCTTTCTTTATTGGATTTCACTTATCTATACGGTTTAGCACACTGCTCTTTGAGATAGTGCTACAATTCATTGCTTGCATTTTAGCTTCATTACTATGGAGTGTGGAATTGGTGTCCCCGTCATTTATAACATCGTTAAGCCCTAGACCTTGTACCCCTACTAAAGTTTCGAAGTTTCTCTCTGATGCTCTTGAATGCTCTTGGATGCTCTTTGTTTTCACATCTCAAATTTGTCTTACTTGTTTGACTCCTAAATTCCCTTATATAATGACAAGTGTCATCTCTCACTCCATGTTCCAAGGAAAATTAGTGTATCAGTAAAAAACCAACCAAGCAGTAGGCGGTGCAACACCCTACTGCTTAAAAATGTTATGTTATCTTCATCCCAATATTGAAATTAGCATTCTTTTTAAAAACCTACGGTGCAAAACAGGCGGGGAAATTTATATGGTTGATATGTCCACTCCTTTTAGAGGGTATCAATTGTTCTTTATCTTTTAGCTTGACTCCTACTTGTGAAAGACACTGATTCATTCATTCATTCACTTTTTCCTTTGTTAAAGGATTGCAAATCCCTCAAAGAATGTGCATAAGCACAACATAACATTCACCAAAGTCTTGCATTCAAGCAACTCTGTAACATATATTATCATAAACAAAAGAATATATTAATTATAACATATAATAATGTAGTGAATGAATACCAAAAAAACCTCACACTTTGCATTTTCTACACAAGGCAATTAATTCACAGTTATATAAAAACAACAATAAACATGATTTCAATAAATGAAAATTAACCCACAAGGCCACAACTACATAATCTACCATATTTGGTGGTTCCAAAATTTCAAAGTTCAAAAAAAAGTTGAGCCTATTTTAAATTACAGACAAGGATTATACGCCCCATAGAGTTTTGGCAGCTAGGCTTCATGATATTCACCACTTGGAAGAAATTGGAGAACTGGCTATACAAAATATCAAACACAAACATCAACTTAATGCCCAACACTTCCAAGCTTTTCAACCCCACCGAGCATTCCAAAAAGGTGACCATGTATTATGGTGCCTAAAGGATCCTAGGAATCAAAAATCCAAATTCGAATCCATTTCCAAGGTACAGACCTTAGAGAGTCCAATTGGTGCTTCCAAATAACACTGTGCTCTCGGTCAACAACCACAACTATGAAAAACATGCAACAATTGTAAACGCCACAAAATTAAAACAATATCGTGCTGCGACTCCAATTATCTCCTCAACTATGAGTCTAGGAGAAATCCACAACACTTGGGCTGCCGAGGCCAACAATGATGAAGACTAAGACTTGGACATCAATCACAGCAACCAAGACAAAGCAATACTCAACCGTCCAACCCCAGAAATCCATGTTAATCACATCCAAGCTATTCTAGTACCCATAGGACATCACAATAGCCAAGGACGCTATAGTAATTGGACAGCAGTCACTCCCGTTACAGCCCGCATCAATAAGACCCCGCCACCACTAAAATCACCGACATCATCATATTATCATTGTCGACCATGGCCGCCAAATCCTTGTCTACACTACTAGAAAATCCAACTAATCTGTTGATTCGGTCGAGTTGACCGGGACACTTTAATGCTCATTTGAACAAAAAATTGACCAAATCAACATAAAAGTGTCCCAGTCAACGCGACCGAATCAACAGATTAGTTGGATTTTCTAGTAGTGCTAGGGCATCAAGGACAGCCATCAACTGCTCAATCACTGCCCAAGCATTCAAAAGCGACCAACATTGGCGGCCCAGACAAACAATCTTCTTCCTCCTTATCTCTCACGCCCTCCATTCCAAGCTCATTCTCTGCCTTGTCTTCCATGCTCTCACGCCTTCCAGTGGACACTCCATCTCTTCCGCAATTTACATTGGGTTCCTGGTTTTCACGCGCTCCTCCTTCTGTTAGCATCCTGCCAGGACCATCGTTTTGCTTCACATTCTCTATTGCCCTTGTCTGTTTTCTCTCTCCTCAAACCCTTTTCATGGTAGCCATGGCGACAGTGGATAAGAAGAAAAGTCCCCCATTCTACGTTTCGCGACAAATTACGGAGTGGTAGCGGCGTGCGGACCACATCTGGTGATAAGTAACCAAAAAAATGATGCACATGGGGACCAAGTGCATGATTATATGGCCAAGTGCTTAACCCCTAAAGGACCGGGGGGGTGTTGAACTTAGCTCTTGTTTTCTTGACTAGCTCTTGTAGCAAGCTCAATTCTTCATTGGTGTGGGGTAATTTTGATGATTTGCACAGTTGAAATTAAAGAAGAGTTAGGTAATTCTTTTATGAAAAAAAGATCAACAAAATCGCATAATTTTTGAGAAAATGCCACCGTTGAGAAGATTGATGGAACTTGTTTGGGGTGTTTTGTACACATGCTGAAATCGGATTGTTCAAAAGTGCTCCAAAAAATCTGAAATTTTTACTGTGATTAGAAATCATTATTTTAAACATGTGCAAACAATTTCAAGTAATTTGGAGGTGTGAGGAGGAGGATACGAAGGTCTGAAATGATGCCTAGATACCCTCCGTGCAACTCAAAAAAATCACCAAAAATCGCTCACTTGATGAATTTCCGATCAAGAAGTACCTACAAATTCGGCTCTCAAAAAGAACTAGGGTCTCTTGCTCATCTTACAGTTCAAACCCCAAGAACCCGAATTTCCTCACTGTCTAGTTCCAGAAGCCGTGTGGGGGCCTTACGGTCCTTTAGGGCTTAAATAGCAAATTGTGTGTTTTTAGATTTATATTCATTCTCTCTTCCATTTCTTCATTTCAAAGCAAATATCCAAGGTTTTACTTAATTTCATTTTTTATTAGACCCAAAACCTATTTGTCTATTATACGGTCAAAACATTCAAGTGAAACAGAAAGGCATATATTATGAAATGACAAAAAGTGGGAAAAAAAGTTGCAAAAACATAAAAAATCTTACAATGAAGCAAATGATTTTTGGTTGCATTAAACATAAAATCAAAAAGAATATTGCAAAAAAATGTTTCCATAAGATAAAATTACAAAAAAAAGCATTGAAAACAAAATAATTTTGACATCACTAAATATATGCAAATTGAAAAAAGAAAACTCAGCCATCATGATTTTGTCCAAATAAAATTCAAATTTTTCAAATTCATTTTTAGATATAGAATAATCCCTACATAATTCACAGAAAAAACAATTTGGAAAATAGTTTTAACACTGCTAAACATATCCCAACTCTGCTAGAAAAAAAATTGGAAAACTCCCAGCCTTTATGATTTTTCTAGAAAATAAGGATATTCAAATTTTCAAAATTCTCTTTAGATATTGAAAATGGTCTGCCGAATCTAGTGTAAAAAAATTTGGAAAAAAAGTTTTTGTACATTGCTAAAGATATGCAAACTTTGCTGAGAAAAAAAAAAAAAACATCTTCGAGCCTGCACAATTTTGTCCCAAAAATTATTGAAATTAAAATTTTTTTTTTTTTTATTCAAGATATAGAAAAACACGAGGTCATTTAGTGGGACCAAAAGAGTAATATTCTTGAGAAGTACTAACGTTCGAGGATTATGCATAATGGAATTTTAAATTTTAAACGCACGAGGTGTCATATTTCCATCAACATCAACTCAATGTCTCTAAGAAACCTTCGATCGTAAATTTCCAATAATTTCAATTTTTTAAATCTCTTGGCCACAAAACTTGGCACACATGTATTCAACTCATAAATGAACTTATTTTCCAAATTTGGTGGATATGGGAAAATTTGTGTGCCTTTGGGGGCCTTTGAATGATGGCAAGTTTGCTTTATTTTCAATGAGAAATGTAAAAAGCCTAAACAGGCAAACACCGCTCTTAGTACATAATAGATTAATAAATCATCAACAATCAGATTCATATTAACCCTTTAATGCTTGGACCTATAACCATGGAATCATGCTTCCCCTGCCATATTCAATTCTACTAATACAAACAAGATCAAAAATTCAATTTTACATTTTTAACAGATGGGGCTATGTGTCTACCACAAATGATGAATTTTGCAAACCAGTTGGTGAAAACTTGAAATTACTATGATTTTTTGAAATGATTTTAATGAAAATTCATGTCAATTACAAAATATATTGAAAAAGTCCAATTTTTTTATCAAAGGTGTAAATCACAATGAAGACCATTATAGGAAATGAAAATCAACCCTATAACTAAATTTAGATATATTTTCCTACGTTGTGGTAATGCATGTCAAATTTGTAACTCCAAGAAAACACTCAATTTGTAGAGTTTTCCAATAAATTCAAAGTGGAGTAAAAAGTAGACTTCGTAAGCTTCATTTTATGTTTGTTAAACTCAAATGCAATAGAACTCATTTTCATGGCCTAAATTTAGTTTAAGTAGAAAAACACAAAAAGATCCAAAATACACTACACCGAGAACGGTTTTTACAACTCTTCTTGTAGTTGGAACCGCATATGAGATCCAAAAATAGATTGAATGATCTAAAAATTACTTGAAAATGTGGCATGACCAACAAAAATCCTTTACAAAAGGAATCGGATGAAAATTGTCCATGTAGCAGTTGGAATTGAATAGTGCTACATTGATAAGCTAGTTTTTGGCCTCCCATGCGTTTAGGGGTTAACCAACTACATCCGATTCCTATTTAACAAGTGTGTAAGAGGGCATTCGTATGGTACGGTCCACTAACTCCTCTTAGTTAACTAACTACATCTTGGTACACATTTGTGGAATTTGAGCATTTTGTTTGAAAATCTACCTTTCAAGCCAATTTGAATATTATGTAGCAATGATTCAATGAAAAATGAGTGAACCAAGTTCTAGATTTATGTACATGCCATCCAAAAAATCAAATTTAAGAATGTTAAAATTATTTTATGTTGAAGATTTTCAATATCAAAACTCCCATTTTAATAACAAATTCACCAAGTGATCAAACTTTGAATGCAAATATAGCTCACGTTTGATTCTATATTAAAAAATCCAAAAATTAGCCAACTTGAAAAATTTCATTCTCAAATACAGCAGAAAAATAAATCCATCAAAAAGTTTTTTAAAATAAGGAACCAATTGATCACTCTTAAAAATAACACATTCTAAAATTTGAAACTTTAATCATTAAAAAAAAATTGAAAAAATTAGAAGATGTATTTATTCACATATTTCAGTGAATACTAGAAAAACTTCATAATTAGCTCAAAACTCCATCCACAACCCTTTGTTCTCCTTTTCTTTTTAGAATTTCAAGTGCATATTATGCACTGTAACAATGCACTAGATTACCTTTTGATTCATCTTCCATTAAAATGTAATGCCGAATTCTCAAATTTCTATCAAATTTCTTTTCTCTTTTATTGATACAATCCATCCTACCACTTTAGATTTCATAAAGATATTTATCTCTCTTTAAGTCAATTTTTTCAAATTCTCAAAATCCTCAAAAGACTTCATAGGGACAAGAATTCTAGTGGACCATACCATACAAACGTCCAAGAGACTTACTACAAAGACAACAACAATGAACTGCATTCAATGAATGATATTCTCAAAGTGCAAAAGAGGCGGCATCGGTGGTAAGGTGAAGCAATTCTGAAACAACAGACACTAGGGGAATGACTAGGAGGATTCGGTTAAAATGTGATTGAAAAGTATAAGTCCAATGCAAATTTTACCAGACACGCACGGATCACGTAGGCCTCTAACGATGCACGTATTATAAGATATTTAACTATCTTAACCCGTATGCGTCCATGTATCTTGACTACATCTTATATAGTTTTTCATCCATCCAATTTCTTTTGGTTCTTGTGCTAGTTGATAAACATTTATAAGGTCAAGATCTTCAAAATAAGATGGTGATTTTTTGAATAACAACACAATAGGCTTTTGTCAAATTTTACGTTTAGTTCAAAAAGTGAGACTTTAAATTTACCATGGCAAAGTGGCGCAAGTGCATGTTGCCACGGGTATGTGACTACCTGCAATGGATCCATCCTTCAAATTTCTATATTTATATAAATCACGAGGAGAATCTTGTGAGTAGGTAACCAAAGCAATAATGTGAATGATTCCTATCAACATCTATCAATGTCACATTCCAATAGAAATTCAAGAGCAGCAATCATGACATGGATCAACCTATAGCCCAACTTCACACAAGTACTTGCTACTCTGGCTTATTACTCCCCACTCACAGAATCTGTTCTTTTTGGGTATGAAAATAATCACATCGAGCTCCACAGCTAATCTCATAGGAGATTTTTACTTATAGAAGCCCTTTAGTCGACTATAGTGTATTCTATGAATTTTGGCATTTATCATAGCCATAGCCTCTTTTCCACACCTATGTATCCTATGATCACATCGATTATAATATTGAAGATCATCAAACCAACCAATTCCAAAACATCTACGTGCAAAGGGGTATACAAATTTAAGATTTCAAAAAGTTCTAAATATATTTGGTTGGCACATAGCATTGAACCTTCACATGCGATTAACTCAGTAACATAGAATACTAAAAAGACTGATCACCTCTCACCTGGTACTGTGAGGATCATGAAACAAACTATCCAAAGAAAAATATGATGGTATTGTTCGAATGTTATAGTTAGTAGTTGTAAATTGATTGTGCAGATTCATTCACTCTTTCAAACCATAGTCTATATCTTTGCTAAATTTTAAGATTGTGAAGTGCGCCGATGCTTTCAGGAAGTTCATTCAAAGATTCACACCCTTGTAGGTTCATTCAAAGATTCACGCCCTGATATATCTAAATAGCTAAGACATTTCACCTCGTCGATGATCGAAAGAAGCTCCTTCAAGGACTTTTATCCCTCTAGGACCAAATAAATAAGACATTTTAACTTACCAATGCTCACATAAAGTCCATCAAAGATTTACATCCTTCAAAGTCGAAATAAAACATTTTAGCTCGCCAATGCTAATAGGAGGCTCCTTCAAGGATTCACACCTCTCTGGATAAGACACTTCAAGTCGCCGATGCTCACAGGAAGCTCCTTCAAAGATTCACACCCTTCTAAGTCCAAATCGATAAGACACTTCAACTCGCCGATGCTCACAGGAAGCTCCTTCAAGGATTTACTACCGTGTAGGTCCAAATGGGTAAGACACTTCAACTCGCCGATGCTCACAGGAAGCTCCTTCAAGGACATACACCCTTGTAGGATCAAATGGGTAAGACACTTCAACTCGCCGATGCTCACAAGAAGCTCCTCCAAGGATGCACAATCGTCTAGGTACAAATTCCTTCTCATTTACTAGTAGTTATAACTTGGAAAGTATATCAAGCTAATGTTGGTCACTTGCAAAAGCACTACCCATAGACTAAAATGAAGAGATTATCAAATATTCAAAAATCGATAATATCAATATGCAATATCAGGATTCCCAATACATGAGATGAAATTGTCAATGACTATTTTAATATCATTGAACTTTCTAATGAACCATGTAGTAGGCACACACTTCACGGCAATAGTTAATGGCAATACGTTACAAGTAGACAATCTACCAACATGAAAATGTCATTTGCTGATACGAATACAAACAATGTTGATCTTCACATGCACCTATATCATTATTTGCTATAACTAATATTAGTAATTAGATATACTAAGAAACAAGAATCCAACGTATGTATAAATTCCAAACCTAAGTTGAACATTCAATTTCTTCACTACAAGAGTTTGGGCCTTCTTTTAAATTAATGAAGATAACAACTTGCTCAAGATATTTGCAACCACTTGTTCTCAACCAATAGAGCAACTCTATGCAGCATCTAATAATCAATAAGATTAGAACCAAAATTTATTCACACACAGCTTTCAGCATTATCTCCTAAACATACCGATCCTTTGAACACAAGTAAATTCTAGCCTCGAAGGTAGATATTAGCATGGATCAAATGTACATGAGGTATATACAAGAGGACCATTGCAAGCATAAAATCTATCCAACAAATTTGATACGGTTGCAATTGGAGGCCTGTCCAATATTATCAACAACTCCTTATCACAAGAGAACTATTGTAATAGGTAGAGAATTTAAGAGTCTTACGAAGTTGACTTGGATGAAAGTCATTTGAAATTGTACGAGAAAGTTGCATAGTTTTGAATCTGTTCGTGGTTCAATTTCTAAACGCTCAAACGTTTAGGGGTTAAAGCATTCGTTCATAAAAGAGACAAGGTGTTGATCCACTACTTGCAAATCAAATATAACCAAGACTCAAACACTTCGGACAATTCATTAAGTTTGTGCAATTTAATGTTTACAACACACTAATGAGAAACCTTACAAGTCACCACTAAAGGTCTCTAGGTTATGGAATCAAATACCTCTGCTCCCAACGATTCAACGCTCTCCTGATAAAATAAGATACGAGACAAATTCCTTCAAAATCTCCACGATAGCGCCTGCAATTCAAAACGCTTGCATTCTCACACTCCACAATAACCTCCAAAGCACTCCTAAGAGAGGGAGTTTGCAACACAAACTACTCAACTTGGCAAAAATTCCACGCGCTCCAACCTTGGCATAAAGATATCCAATCTAGACCACCAAGTTTTGTATAAGCTGCACCCTTCAGCACAATCCCACGTCAACTATAGCCTTCCATGCTAATTGTATTCGTCTGGGTACAACACATTCTCTGTGACAGGCTAAAATTGGTAACAACTTGATAAACGGGGGACTTGGAGTCCCAAGGTTCTAGTCTCACACCATCATTAGTCACACTAGAAATGACTACTCCCTCCACTTCATATTAAGAGTTCACCGCTTTTGACAAATTGGACATTTCATTTGTTAAACAAATACATCTCAATACTTAAATAATGGGCTATCTTTATTAGTAGTATCTAGTTTCCATGCCACTCTCATTGTCCACCCTGTTTGTAGTGGAAAAATGCTCACGTTTGAATTACAGAACATAGACAAAAACTAGAAAGAAAATCATGACAAAAATGCTGGACTCTTGGTATGAGACGGATGGAGTACACTGACCACCCTATGATATGATAGGATCCTCTTAACCCCACAATGAGATCTAACTAGGAGGTGCAAAAACTGCTCAACATGAGAAAACTTACATCTAGCTTGCAGATAAAAATCTGGTCCAAAGTGAAGGAATCAAATACCTCTGAACCTCCAGCTAACAGCCAACACCAGATTCCTTCAAGATCTCCACGGTGCCAACGGGCAACACGTACACTTCCTAACCCTTACTCCATACATCAACGACACACTTCGTCGTTTGTGCACCACAATGCAAAAACTACGAACCAAGCAAGTTTTGCACGGACATTTCTTCCAAAAATTGGAGCTCAAGCTACCCTCGTGGAGACAACGAAGCTGAAGGACGGAATGGGGACGGGGACAGCCTGTGGGAAGGAGATCATGCACGGCACTGATCACATTGGACTAATAATACACTTACTCGTTTAGTTTGACTTGCCTGAGAGAATCGAAAGTGAAGTTCACAGGCAGCGGAGCGAGGGTAGCGGGTGAGAAGGGGTTAAATATTGGCAAGCCAAAATTAGATAGACCCAACTATCTGGAAGTAATCTGAGGTCATGAAGGGCTAATCAATTGTTCTAACACCTCCCCACTTCACAGTCTACGCATAATCCTGGAGACCAGCGTAAAGAGTTCCAAGATCAACTCCAAATCCACTAATACTTTACTAAACTATTCAACGCTACACAAATGCGTCCAGCCTAACTTTACCGTAACAAGAAATTAGAAACAACTCCTTGATTCCTCCACCGACTTTGTCCTAACACAAAACACAGAAGCAACTAAACACAGCTGCAGAGTTACGGAAGAGCTACGGAAGCGAGGAAGCCCGCTGCCCATGTGTGAATTAGAAAACAAGAACCAGCGCACTCATGCGCTTCCACGCCCGGCTGTGAGACTCCAGTACATTAACGAGACCCAACAACGCTGGCCAGACAAACAGGAGCGTTTCTTACAAAAACGTTGTGTGGAAGATGGACGAGTCCGCAGCTGCTCTGCTTCTGTCAAGAAACAGCAGTGCGAGAAGAAAGCTGAGATGCAGAAGAAGCAGCCGTGAACAAAGCTCTCGAAGAACGAAACGGACGGCGCAGAGCAGCGCTCATGGCAACCGACGGTCAGGAGTGAAATGGGATGCAAAAGCACCTCGCATTCAGCATCTCGGCTCTCACTCGTCCACAGTCCACACCAAACAACCCAGCTACCATATTATTCTGGTACAGTGACGTCAGAGCATCTTCTGGAACGGTCAAGGAAAATCAGCGTGAGAAGAACGCTGCGTGAATCCATCGCGTGGCAGTGATCACAGTGGAGCAATAAGGTAGGAAAACCAAAAACGGTTAATGCCCTCAAGGCGTGCACTAGAGTTTTTTAAAAGCAGGGAGGTGGAAGACCGAAAATGGAGAACTTTTGCATGACGAGGATTCCAAAAATTTACTAAAAATTACTAATTTTTTTGGAATCTTGTGTGCGGTTTTCTGTGATATTAGTTAACCGTTTTTGGTGCTTTCATGTGTAGAAAAGGAAGAGTCTAGTATACAAGAAGGGGGTTTGACAAACTACCCACTTTGAGAAATTGTAGATAATTATTTACGGGGAATAAAAATACAAAACAACTTGCATTCTTCATCCTTTCTTCTTCTTCATCTCAAAAAAATTTCACATAATTTCTAACTCCATTCCTTCTAGTCAAATCACCTTATTTTCACCGTTTTTGGTTTTCCTACCTTAATACACTCATTTAGTTTGACCCGCCTGAGAGAATCAATATTTTAATTATGTACAGTACAGACAGCTTTTCAAGTTTCCAAGAGCCGAACATCCTCGGATGCTGTGCATGTTGGGCTCGATAACTTACTGCCGTGTTCACCTCAATCCACTCGGCATCCAGTTTCCTTCATGAGCTGTACGATGCATTTCACCCAGATTCCCGCGTGCTTGTCCCGAGAGTCACTACTAGGAATATACACTAGTAACAGTGATTAACAAATTTGCGCCAGAGGTTTCAGAGAAACAGTGCATACAGCCACTAAAACCAGAGTAATTTATCACTTTGACTACTTCCAGGCATTCGATTCTCCACCAAGCTGCAGGTTCCTGCTCCATTGTCTCCGATGCAACAGTGACTATTATAATAATGAGAGGCATAGGATTACCAGTACTGTATGTATGTCAGGTAAGTGAAATCCGAGATGTATATATGTGAAATATATTCTACTATTAAACTCCAACATGACTAAATAATACAGTCGAGGTTTGGACGGTCCAATAATCAATTGCGCTGAAAACCTGAAATTAGACGAGCACCATCCCACAAATATGGCCCGGCGTTTGTCTTAGTTGCCTGCAAAAGTGATGGATTAGCCAGGATTCAATGAAACGGTGTATGCTTCCAACGAACACGCAAGAAGTTGGACGAAGCAGATGATACAGTTGGACGAGTGGGCAATTGATCCAGTACACTGGACTGCATAACTTCCGAAATATACCCGCAAGTTGCTTTAACCCTTTAACGTCCCGATTCAACACTGTTTTCAAATATTCGTTATAAAATGTTTGATGAAAAACAAAAATGGAGTTGATGTACAAAGAAAAGTTGTAATGTCAATGTGAAGATCACATCTATACGGATAGATTCATCATATTTTTTATTAATGTTTTTTAATAAATTTTGCAAGGTTGTCTCTTGAAATTCGATTAAAAATCCAAAATTAACACAAATTTTATTTTTAAAATATTTTAATGTAATTGGAATGGATTCCATTATTTGATTCTACTTATTTTGGAAAATCATGTTTAATGTCTCACTTTTTGAACTAAGAATGAAACTTGACATAAACCAATTGTGTTGTTTTTCAAAAGATCACAATATCTTATTTTGAAGATCCATACCATACAAACGATAGTCAATAAGCACAAGAACCAAAAGAAATTTGGATGGATGAATAAGTGTACACGATACAGAATTGAGAAAGGTTGCAATTTGTTCGTCGTTCATTATATGGACGCAAGCCCGTTAAAGGGTTAATCTGTTTTGCTCTAGTAGCATCTACCATGCAACATGGAAACTAGCTCCCACTCTTGCTAGTTTGCAACCATCCCTTAATACCTGGATTGATTGTGTACTCTCTTTTCAGCTCTTAATGCATTTGGCTAGCTCTTTCAAGTTAAAAAAAAGTTGCCTTAACCCCTAAATGATAGAAGGGGTAAGGGCAAAACCTAGATGTGTTATAAAATGTTACTTCTACAACTTTGATGAAGTTTGGTCCAAAGGAAAAAATGAGAAGCATGATGTTTAGTAATCATTTGTATCGTCAAAATTTCAAAAAACTATTTTAAACACTCATTTAATGAATTTAGAAGCATTTACCATTTAATATTCATCAAAATTATAATTTTTATTTTTAGAATTTGAAATTTGGTATGATTGGTTAAAACTAAACATTCTATTCTAAAATTCAAAAAAGCAAAAATTTCAAAGGAGAGAACATCGTTACTTTTCCAAAATAGTAAGTTCTATAACACTAGGACATTGTTGAGGTGTTTGTCTTTGAAAAATTCCTTAGTGAACCTCAATATTGCAATGAAATGCATCAAACAACACTAGAACATGATCTCTACCCCCAATTTTGACAAAAAAATCAAAACTCAAAAAATGTTATTAAGGCTTCGCTGCTCTCCGCACTACCAGTGACGAATGATGTATTATGATATATTCGAAAGTAAAAACCATGAAAGATAATATATGAAAATAATTTTATATGAAGACGTATAATATTGGCACTAATTATTGTTCCAAAATAACACCTGAGTTGGCAGTGGATTGGTGGGTTGTAGTGGATTGGTACAACATTGAAAAATATACTCTTAGTTTTCCTTTGTGAGCATCATTTGGAAGAAAAAGAAACACTCTAAAGAAAGTTTCACCTTACGGGCATCCGTGCCAAGGTTGCCCCGATGGTTGTGATAAGGCATAAAAATTTTGAAAAAAAAAGGTCTAATGACCGGATTGTGATGGGGCGAGGGCGAGTTGGGTCAGCGAGCTCGGTGGGGTCGGGCCGGGTTGGTCAGATCGTGCCGGGTCGGTGGGATTGGCTGGGTCGGGCTTGGTTGGTCGAGGCCGGCCGTGTTTTATTTCTACATATTTGTATATTTATTTGAATAAAAGAATGCAGAGTCTGAGAAACTTTTTTTTTTAAATATATATTAGTTACGTTTACATGAAAAATAAGCACCAAATAAATGCTCTGAACAAGGAGATGATTTTACACAAAGTCTTTGGTCATTACACATCAATAAGCCCCAATCAAAGAGTTTTATTTTGAAAAATTAAATATCATGTGTGATTAACGTCAGTGACATATGATATTTACTTTAAAGTGAAGTGCCTGGATTTTTTTATTTTTTTATTTTTTTAGAAATATGCAGGCACTTTTCTGATCATCAATTATATATTAAGTTCTCTGATTAAGTGTTCCCCAAGTTATCTTGTCCCTTATGCTTTGTTGCCCCTTCTGCTTTGTGGCCTCAATATTTCTTTTCTGGGACTCGTCGTGAGCTCTATTACTACCAGAATTCTATGTATCACCAGAATCATTGATGAACATTGACTAAATAAAGTCTTCATGTGAACTACAAGGCCTAGAGATTACACACTCAGTAGTGTGAGCAGTTTCGGAAAACCAGAAAGAGTCGAGCATGACAGCTATGTTGAGGGTCATGTCAACTTCAGTGCATGCAAAGCAACTTATAGGTCACAAACAACCATCGACGATTTTCAAACACAGAAAAGCACAATGAGAGTCCCATGAAGGGAATTATTGTGACATCCGAGCTCAAAAAAAGACATGATTAGGGCTCAACTGAGGAGCTTTAACTCATAATTAGAGATTGCTCACAACATGCAGTAAGTTCGTAAGAACTTTCAAAGAATCGGACAGAGCAAAGCATACGAGCTATATCTGCCAAAATGCCGACCCCTGTGAGAGTTAGCAACTAGTAGGTCACTGTTACAGGAATAGACAGGCATCAAACAATACAATCAAACAACCTGTGACTCTTTTCCGATCCACCAAGCACAATGCGAGAAGAAACCAAAAAACCCAAAACCACAACAAGAAAGTCATCCAAGTCAATAAACCTCACTTAATAAACCCAAGAAATGGAATCTTCAAGCTGGCTGCTACAGTCACTCACGTTTGTGCATTGTCCTCCAAACACAAAAAAATTGCAGAGATGATAGAACAGCATCGCAATTAGCCCTCAATTCCGGGTCCCAAGAAAAACAGGCTCACCTGTGCAAGACGAGGCTGACGCTAGCTCAGCAGCAAGCAAACATGATCATGTTTGAAAGACGGCTCAAGACAGACAGACCCTCAACGTTCCTGTTGTTGTTGGAGAAATGCGATGGACGATGCATTGCTAAGAGGAGGCCATGGTGGAAGCTCAAGGTGCTTGTTCATCAGCACTAGTAAATCGAATGTCTAATTTCTACAAAATAATAAAATAAAATCAAGAAACAGTCTTGCACTTTACCTTCACTAAAAATCACGTAACCAAAGATCAACACCATGACTCGTCGTAAAACAAAATCGATCTCCGATCATGACCTTCGTAACTCCTTCACAAAGTACTCAAAAACGCATCAATGCGTACACAATTTCTCTCTTGAGGATCTATTACGAAAAACTGGCCCGCAGATTGTCAACAAAGCGCCAACCTCTCGGAAACCTCCCAAATGGCACGAAAACAGAGCTAGAATGCGCTAAACGAACTCAAAATCTCCCGCAACACCACCGATCGAAAGCTGGTGAAAACTGCAACAATGCAGCAGGGGTTGGGAAGTCTGAAAGATGCAACGACAGAAGGCTCTAATTAGTTTTCCAAAGATACTCAGAGTGAGACACAACAATTGAGGGATAGAAATCTAACCAATTCCATCACCAAAAGAAGTGTATTCCATCACCAAAAGAGGGAAATCTTGATTTTCCGACACCAGCACAACTTTATCACCTCCGAGCTTCCAATGAGATGAAGAAATGTATTCCATCCAAAAAAGAGAAACCCTAGTTTTTTCCCACACCAGCACCCCATTTTTACCTTGTTCAAAGCGATCTCCTCCGGCGCAACATCGTCTCAGAGTCCACCATTACGCTTCAAATTGAATTGATCGAATTCCAAATCGCCACACTCTTCTCTCGCTCACAAATGCGAACTCACTCAACGATCTCATTTTTGTTTATCCCACATGCTTTGTTGCCAGCAGCTGCATTGTGTCTGTATAAATACGACAGCGATTAATGAATGAGGAACAGATGTGCCGAGTCAACTGGCCGCGGCCCAGGCCTACAAGAACACGATCAAGCATCCTCCACGACGACGAGGTGCGGAGGTCCAGTGTGCCTCGACCCGGAACAGTCGTGGAGATGCCTTAGAATGGTCATGCAGACGAAACGAAATTTTGTGACCATGACCAATTCCATGGAATTGTCCTGACGACGAACGTACCAATCAATGTATGCTAAACCAGCTCCGACTTTCGTCGTCACTGGAATTTTCTGACCGTGGGCAGTCACTGCTGTTTGGGCTGCGACCAGAAAATGGTCGATCGGTCATTTTGGGGTTAATCTGTTGCCCAGCCCTCTGATGCGGGCAGAAAATATTGGCTATCAAAAAAAAAATTCAAAAAAAATAAAATGTAATGGCTGTCATTCCGCATCTGAAGGAAATGTGTGCGGCCAATGTGAAACCTAACCAATATATTTTCAACATTCTTACTGATACGTACTGGAGATTTGGGCGATTGCCTCAAGCAATGCGCGCATTTGCGCAGATGAGTAAGAAGGGCTTTAAACCGGACGTAGTAACTTGGAATCCTTGATTGAGGCTCATTGTCCGGCCACGTTAATCACGGAAGCTCTCGGTCTGCTGAAACAAATGGAGGAGCAAGGTTGCACTCCTTCCATACATACGTACAATATTATTCTGAATGCACTTGGGTGGCACCGGAAATGGAAGGAGATGGCTGGACTGCTTGATGAAATGCACTCTAAAGGTCTCAATCCCAATGCAGTTGCGTATACAACTCTAGTTGATACATATATGGGACATCGAAACGGTACAGAGAAGCTTCGGAATATTTGGATCAAATGAAGGAACAAGGTTTTATTACAACCTACCACGAGTGTGTATTGCGCTTTAGCTAATGCTTATGCTAAGCAGGTAAGCATTCAGGAGCGTTGTTTTAATATATAGCCTTCTTCTCAGGAAGCGTTCCTTTCTTGCATCGGAGATGTCATCCTGTTTAACCACTTTGAGCTGTTGTATCTAAATAAATGAGAAGTGATATATTTTTGTTTAATTGAGCTCCATGCCTTCGTTCTTTACTCTCTGTGTATTGTCCTCGAATCTCCTTGGGTCTTATATTATAACCGCTCTATGAGGAATTGAGGATACAGTGGCAACCACAAATAGTTGTACAAGAGGAGTTTTTTTTTTTAAATACTTGCCAAATCTACATGAACTCTCATAAAATAACAAGAACACAATCACAAGCACGTATAGTTGCAACAGGCATAAAACACAAAGTTTTCAATGAAAATATGAATTAGAAAAACACACAATAATTCAAATGTGTAACAAGCCTGTACAATTCTTTATGGTCAAATTGATTTTTATTGCATATCAACTATAGAAAATAAGACTAAAAATTACTAAACACCTTTATAACTCAATGATTCAACTCATAAGCACTCACAAACACTACCACCGTGTGTGGCCACCTCTTGCATGGTAGACATCAAGAGCTCTTTGAGGCATAGAGCGTATTAACTTCCTAACAACATCAGGCTCTATACCGTACCAAATTTCTTGGATCTTCTCCCATAAGTCACTTTTACTAGTTGGTTTCCTTTTAGACCTTCTCAGACGACGATCTACTTCATTCCAAAGATGTTCTATTGGATTGAGATCAGGTGATTGTGGAGGGTGTCCAATAAGCTCAAATTTTTGAGCACGCAACCACTCTACAACATAATGTGCAGTATGCTTTGGGTCATTATCATGCTGGAAAATAACCTCATCCTCTTCTAAACCTTGCATTTGTATAGTACCCATAAGTTCCGTCTCTAAAATGTTGCGATATACATATTTATCCATCTTCCCTTCAATCAGGTGAAGCTTGCCAACTCCTTCCCAAGTCATACAACCCCAAACCATTATGTTTTTTCCTCCATGTTTGACTGTAGATTGCACATGCTGATCTAAAAGACGATCTCCACTCTTTCTCCAACAATACTGACGTCCATCTGAGCCAAAAAGATTGAATTTAGACTCATCAGAAAAAATGACATGAGCCCAAAACTCCCAATCTGCATGCTTGCACTTCTTTGCCCACTACAAACGACGTGCTCGATGTTTCTTTGTCAAAAGTGGCTTCTTGGTCTTCACGCATGCTCTCAACCCCTGCCTCCGAAGACTCCTTTTCACCGTATTATCACTCAATTGGAAGCCCTCAGATCGTAACACTCTTCCTATAGCTGCCGCTGTGCTAGTATTTGGATCATTTAATCTCCTCACAATGCCACGGTCACCGCGTTCATCTAGAATTCTAGGTCTACCAGGTGAAGTTTTATCTGTTAGACTCTCTCTCTCACGGAACCTTCGCACTATGTCAGAAGAAGTGCTTCGAGGAATGCCCAAAACTGCAAAAATCTGGCCATATGAGTTGCCTCGCTCATACATCTCAAGAACTGCCCTACGTTGATTCTCAGACCTTCTAGGAGCCATAGTGAATCATCAAAGGCCTCTCCAAATCATACAAAAAAAATCCAAAACAAAAAGCCTCACAAGTGCAATTTTAATGAGAAGATAGTGGTGTGTACAACTGATGTGCATATTAAGTTGTACACACCCCTTCACGATTTTTGCATGAATAATTTCTACAAGTGGCAAAGTTTTGGGGAGTCAATGTTAATTAGGTGCCATGTGGTGTATCAATTAATGCTAACCCAAAAAATCTCCTGTAAACCTACTTACTAAGCTATAGTCAACACCTGTTGAAGTGATGGGCCACTGTGCGAAGACTTCTGGTCGCCACTGTATTGGCTAGGTGGTCACTTTCTTCGTCATTTCACACTTCTGTCTTTCTCTGTTGGAGTTTGCTCACATGACCTATAGGGATAACTTAACCTACTTTCATGCTAGAAATCTTGTACATAAAATTGTTGCATATTTTTTTGGTGAAGTTACGCAGGTTTTGTTTGACGGTCAGATTGAATTGTAAGTTAAACCTATTCTCATAGTTGATATTTTTGTGTAGAAAGAGATTAGAAAAACCTTTCCTTCTCCAATGAGGCTTCGGTAGAAAAACCTTTCCTTCTCCAATGAGGCTTCGGATTTTGCAGGGCTTATGTGAGCAAGCTATGGAAGTTTTTAAGAGTATGGAGAAGGATGGGGTTGAATTGAACCTATCAATGCTCAATGTTTTGATTAATGCATTTGGAGTTGCGGGTAGGCATATTGAGGCCTTCTCGGTGTTCGATTATATTTTAGAAGTGGTAAGTCTCATCCTGAACAGTGTATGGTTATTGCAGAATTTCTAGTTAACCAATGTTCTGGCAACTTTAAAATATTATCATTGAATTAGATGGGAAATTATTTATCTTTCACATGGCAGACACCATTGGATTGGGGCCACCGTGCCAGTTTGTGCATTTGTTTTGTATCAGTTTCACCTTTGCAGATATTTGTTGGATTGATTGCGGAGTATTTGTGATGCTAATTTCAACAAATGTGATTTGCAGTGAAGGGAATGAGTCCAGATGTGGTTACATATACCACACTGATGAAAGCTCTCATAAAGGCAAAGCAACTTGATCAGGTCGGCTACTCGCATTCCTATATTTCTGTTAATTTCTTGATGTCAATCAAAGCAATGAGACTTTTGGAAGCTGGAAATTAAGAAATGAAGATAGCAATACACCCCTTGTGTCTCGTTTAGTATGACTTTGTAATTTGATTTTTGTAGTGAACTAGAACTAAGATTTTTATTGTGACTCCCACTTCCTTGTGACTGGCACTAGAACTCCTCGTAAATGTTTGCGAAGTAGTTATCTAAATACTAAAATTACTTGTGGATCATGAATTTTAGTAGGCGTGGTTTCTCATCTAAGTGGTACTTACAAGCTGAAGTGAACATAGTCCAAAATATTAAGCTGACATGATCTTGAACAAATTCATTTGCTACCAAGTTTTTCTGCATCAGAGCAACATGACACATTAGAGTCAAATGACTGCAGACTCATGATTTAGAACCTTGCAGTGACTCGTTTTGTTTCTTAATTTGCAGGTTCCAGAGGTGTTTGAACAAATGGTACGAGCTGGATGTACACCTGACGATATGGCGAAAGACATGCTTCAAAGTGCTCAGCGATTTAAACGAGGCGCAAGGCTTACCAAGAGGGAGTTATACCAAGCCAAAAAGGATCTGGAATCGAGATACTCAGAATGGATGGCCTTTCAAGCAGGATATAACCCAAACCGGTATTAGTCTTTCACCTTGTATTATATTTTTCTGTCCAAATCTATCTCCCAAGTGAAGTGCTTGCAATTTTCACTACACTTTCAGTTGCTTTGTACTCTCTTTCGCTCTATTACGTGCAGTTACTTTCATGGAAGAACTCCAATATTGCCAATTTTATTTACTTGTGTAATGATGCATGAAGAAAAATAACTATTTTGGTCCATAGTTTTGACCTTGGTACATACACACCGACATAATGTGCGATTGCTTGAGTCCGTTCGTGGATTTGAGACCTTCATCGTGTTTACATCATCCTCGCTCTGTTTCTATGATCACTATCTTATGCACTTATGAGGAAGTTGAATGTTCAAGTAACAAACAGAAAGATTAAAGTAGTATTTGTGACTTCTGTATTCAAACACTGCTTCAAATCCTGGTGATTTCAACTATAGTGTATTTGGCCATTCTTTAGTTGTTTTGTACGATCCCCACTGGAGTGGGATGACTGGAAATGGACCATAATAGGACAACAGAGTCTCCCCGAAATTTAGCAGTGCTTTGTGTTAACTACTCATCCAATTACTTTGACTTTACAATTTTATATCTTCAACATTTTTAATTTGCCCAATCTCTACTTGTTCGATGTTGAGTTGTCATAATTCGGTGGGACCATTTATGCGCATTTTATTTGTCCACTTTGCATGTGAAAGTTGAGCCAGAAGCGTCGGTTGACTGTGAGACATTCGAGTGCACATTTCTTGAGTTGTTTGATTGCATGATTTGTGAGCTGTTTGATTGCACATTTTGTGGGCCGTTCGATTGCACATTTTCGAAGTTGGTGAAGAGCGCTCTTGTCACAGCCCCACGACAAGTTGTCCACGAACAGCTTGCGTCGATCACCATCTGCGCGTCCGCCTCGCTGACCATCGTCACAAACGCAAACCCTCGGCTCCTCCCGCTCAACTAGTTATAACTCACTTGCAGTTCTCCATTGTGCCGCCGGTGTCCTGGGAAATCTGAGCTAGCTGCACGTTGTCGCATGACCACGGCAAGTTGCCGACGTGCAGCTTGGAGCCGTGCAGCACAGCAAGGGATTCTTCTTGGTCTCAGTTTCTCCGCCGAATGTATACTCTGCGGAATGTGTCCTCCGTCACCTCCGCAGGGGCACGGTCATGCTCAATGGGTCCGCCATTGCGGCGAACCACATGCATGTGGTCGCCATTGTGATCTGAATGACGATGCAAACAATTCACGCGAGCTCGACAACTGATTGCTATGGAGGAGAAATGAAAACCCGAGACCCTCACTGACTGCGAAGTAAGAAGAGGAGAAGAGAGCAAGTCTGGATAAGGCCAGGAACGGTCAGGGTTGCTGGCCGTTTGCCTAGCTCTGCCCTGCCCACACTCTGTCTACCCGCTCTGGGCCTATCTTGTGAAATTTTGCAAACATAGGAATATGGTTTACAAATGATAAGTTTAACCCCTAAACGTCAAACCGTTCAGAAAGTGGACGATGTACAAAATCAAACACAGTTTTCTCATCCGTCATTGACTTTTTGCACTGTGGATTTTTTACTGTATATTTTATGGAGAGTCTATTTTATGGATTTTTTTACTATATACTTCATGCATGTTTGATCCGATTAGAAATCGGATGATTTGTGAAATTTTTATGCTTCATTTCATGTTGTATTGATTCACCTAAAGTTTTGAAGATTTTAATGTAAAAGTGCTCTTAAAAAAGTCAACTCATAAAATTAACCCCTAAAGGACCAGGACCGTATTCTCACAAAAAATCATGAAAAACGCAGCATTTGGAAGTTGCAGAAGAAATCATATGTTTTTTAGTTTTTTCATCATTTAACCGTAAGATCTAATACCCAACTTGAATTTTCATGTGAGCACAAAATTTGAGAGCAAAATGACCATTAGATTCTTAGATTATAAGGATCAAAGTTGCAAAAGAAGATTTTTTGGGGTTCAATCAGGTGACAAATTTGAACTTTAGAAATTAATATCTTTTTTTTGAATGGGTTAGAAATTCAATGAATGGCAAGGCCATGTTAACAATTGAGTTAAGTCTTCAAATATAAAATCTTGTAAGAAAAAAGCTCATATTAATTTCTTCATAAAACAATTACTAGAAGTGGGTACAAAATGAAAGCAAAAAAGAAAACCATTAATAAGTTTGACATGGAATTGTAAAATGTCAATCTTAACGTTGAGAATGTTGTACTTGGAAATCTTCACCTAGTGCCTTTTATTTCATTAAAAATTATTGAAAATTGAGTTTAGAAATGAGCTTCAAAGTTTTTTTTGTCCAAACTGCCCAAAAAACAGATCTCCTCATAACTTTTATCCCATTGCTCAAAATGGGTACATTTAAAGCTTCATTTGTAGATAAAGATCAACCAATCATGAATCAAAAAAGAAATTTTGAAAAAGAGTAAAAAATAAAAAATTCTTGCTGCCCGATCTCGCTTCAAAAACTTCAAATGCTTATAACTTTTGCAATACTTATCGGAATGACATGAAACGAAGTGCGACATGTAGAGTGTAGTTTTTGGAAGCTACACTGAAATTTTCATTCAATTTTTTAAAAATATGAGGTCCCTGGAGGTTGCCCAAAAAGTGGAACGACCAGAATATGGTCGCTCAAAAATTTAGGGGTTAAGCAACCAAAAAATCTCCAAAAATCAGTACACTTTCTTAGAGTATTACATTTCAACCAATCACAACAAATGTCATTTACAAATTGTTAATATCTTATTCGTAATCGAATTACAAAAGAATTTTGAATTTTAAGTTTCAAATTTTATACAAAAATATTGGTGACATCAATCATAGATCTAACCATATGGATAGAATCAAAAATTCATAATGTACAACTTTTATTCATATGTCAAGTTCAAAGTATCCCTTTTAGTTACATTTTATAAAAATCTTTGAAATTCTCCAAATCTGGAGAGAGGTGAGGACGTTTAGGGGTTAATCGATGATGTTGTAACGAATATACAGTACCCTCATGGGTAACAGTAAGAAAATTAGTCTCTGCGTCCGAAAGCTTGGAACAAATTTAGGAACAATAACAGAAAACAAAGATGTGGATTGAAGAAAATCGATGAGAAGCAAGCGATTGAGTTGGGCATGTGCCGACCATGAGCCATGCAGTCGACTTGGCGAGAATTTATAGGCTGCCACCAATGTGCATTAGGTCCCACTCGGTCGGCCTCCACTCTGAGTAGTCACCTGAGTGGGGTGGTTGAGGTAACTCACTAGTAGGAAATGTGTCGTTTTTCACTTATTTATAATGAAAAAGGAATGGAACTACGCCATGCACATGGGATGTGTTAGTGCTAGTGAATAGTTTTGGTCACAAGAAGACATAAATATAAGCATAATATTCAACCACTGTTCACTCTTCCCACAAAATGGGGAATGAAAAACGACATATCTTCTACTAGTGATTGTGTACCAGGGTTTGAAGTAGTCAAAATCTATTTGGACTCACCTACTCATACATAGTTGAATGTTCATGGAAGAGTAATCTGAAAGATTAAAGCTCCGAGTAAAGCAGAAGCAACAATCTGCACCCAGCTGCGGACATCCACCCGCGCGTAAGGACCACAATGGCAGGCGGGCCGCCCCGACTGTCCACGCAGAAGGCAATATGTTCGATTGATCGTCACCATCTGATAGAGAAGTCTTTGCACTAGAAGTAGACTTGTCATTTTTCATTCCCACTCTGTGGAAACAGTGAATAGTGGCTAAATATTATGCTTATATTTCTGTCTTCTTGTGACCAAAACCACTCACCAGCACTAACACAACCCATGTGCTTGGCGCGGTTTCATTCCTTTTTCATTTATAGTAAGTGAAAAACGAAACATTTCCTACTAGTGTTAGAAATGACTTGATGATCAATCTTATGTTATGACAACAAGTATATCGATGGTCTAGATTTCACAAAAGAGTCTAGAATGAGTTACCTGTCATGGGAAACTCTGTGGGGAAGCGTACTCCACATAACTACAACAACTCTAAATGTGCATGCATGGGTTGGGTACAGGTTTGTTTTTTTTTTTGCACGCGCACGCCTGTTTAGAGCCAGTTTGCTTCAGAATCCCATTAGCATAATGTTCTTTAGAGTCCCACTATTGTACCTCCGAATCTCAAGCATATGTTAGGGGATTGGAGGAAGCGCATTGCATTTTCCCTAGCTTAAGCTGGGCCAACTTAAGCAACGAGGGTTGAAGAGGTCAATTATTTTATTCGCAATATCTTTGTATTGGTTCAACAAGGGCTTAAGAAAGTTATGGGGAGAGTCACCATATGGAAACATAATGGAGAAAATACCACCTCATGTAGCCACCAATTCAAAGGCACTTGCTAGTTGCAAGCTAGGCTGGGACTTCGTGAGCCACACGTAGTGAATGGAGGGCCAAAATGTTGGATAAAAAAGACACAATGTATGAAGGGTTTTGCTTAAGGCCAATACTTTGGATGAAAAAGATAGGATGTATAGAAAAACAGAGATTTGTCGCTAGGTTTTTCAAATAATTAAAATAAGGGGTCAAAAAGCCATCTCATTCACTTGCATGCTACCTTTGTAGATGATCCAAAAACCAAAAAAGAAATCCCTGGTTGGGTAGCATATGGACGCTCAAACCAAGCATGAGCAGGTTCAACATGGATATTAATTCAGCCTACCGATCCACGATGGTGTGTACAATTAATCAGTGCTACAATTGATTACTGAATTTCATTCATCTGATTAATTGTTGATATCTTTCAGGAAACAATTGTAACATACGATCCGCCACATAGTACTCTTGATACATCACTGATGGTTTCATTTGCATCATGAACTGATGTATCCACTTAATTGTCACAACTACAATTGTGGCTTTGGCATGCATGCATATGTACATTCCCTGTCAATTGAAATTGTAGTTTGATAGGAATAGTTTGTGAATCTCTTCAAATAGACTTTTTCATCAAGCCCAAATCATATGCATTTGTTGTGTTTTTTGTAAGGCGCGATTGGCCATGGACATGGCAATTTTTTTAAATAGTGTGCTTTCAATGGAGTGTATATGTCTTGGTCATGAATTCAATGAATTTCCCAATCTAGATTTTTCAACGTAATTTTGAATGTGCTTTAAATAATAGTAATTTTAAGTTCGAATTTTTTGGGAATCAAAAATTGTTGGGTCATTTTGCCATGATGCCCTTAATGAAGGATTGATTGCATTAAATTTTAAACACTATCAAGAAAGTCTTAAATACCAATAGAGCCGACACATTTGTGCTAAATAATTTTTAAAAAATTGAAAAATATGTATCAACAGATAGAATATTCATAATTATTCTTCAAGATTCTTTCTTCATATAGAAATTTAGTTCGGTTTGAGAAAAGTATTTCCCAAAAACTTTGGCATTAATTTTAAGACATGTTTTATGTCAAACCTGCCCTCCACCTACAAATATAGCTGCATTAACTTTGGGAGTTGATTATGTTTTAGTAATGGAGTCATAGATTATTCAATTCTATGCAAGTATGCAATTGAGATATTACAAATGTTCTATACAGATACAATGATATTGCTTTAAAGCATTACGGTGTTTCTCTCAAAAACTCACTAAAACTGCCATTTCTAATACATTGAGCCAAAAATAATATTAAAAGAATTATTTTCATATCCAACTATAGGATCTCGTACAAAATTAGTATGTGAACATGTGGTAAAAATTTCAACAAACTTGACCACATAGATTGTGAGATATTAGCATTTGAAGTGAATTGTGCTCACCCTGGCAATGTGCAATCCAACAATTCTATTGTGAATGTGGTGAAAAAATTTATTTTAATATGTTACAAAATATTTATAGAGGGTGTTATGAATCAGCTCAAGAACATGAAAAATAAAAATATAAAAATCTAAAAGTTCTCAAATGTGATGCCTCTGATATTGACCCTGTAATTGAAGTGATTCAATAGACATTGAGTTTTCTTTTATTTTCTTCCTAAAATTTAGTAGATCTAAGTGGACATGCACAGAACAAATACTCCGTAAATGCTTTCAAACTCTATGAAACATGTCCTACACACTTCATCAATATTGAAGTCTTGCTCAGTACTAAAATATTTTAAAATACACAATATGGAGTGAATCAGTCCCAAAGAAATGAAATTCACTACCAAAGTGTAATGACTCTCAAAATGCAAAACTTACACAATGTTATCACGAACTGTCCATAGAATGTATCACTCAAAGGATGAACAAAAAATCCGAAAGAACTGTCCAAAAAGTGAACGTTTGGTCCTTTAAACCCATGATTGCCTAAGCATTCATATTTTGAACGATGTACAAATTTCATCCATGTTTTCTCATCCGTCATGCACTTCTTGTAGTGTAGATTTTTTTACTATAGATTTTATTGGAAGTTAGCTTCATGCATGTGTGAACCAAAAATTTTGAACCAAAATAGTTCAAAAGTGCTCTTGAAAAAGTCAACTCATAAAATTAAGCAACCAAAAAATCTTCAAAAATCACAACACTTAGAGTATTGCATTTCAACCTATTACAACAAATTTCATCCACACATTGTCAAAATCTTATTAGTAATTAAATTACAAGGAATTTTGAATTTTAAGTTTCAAATTTTATACAAAAGTATTGGTGATAGCAATCATAGATCTAACCATATGGATAGAATCTAAAATTCATTATATACAACTTTTATTCATACATCGAGTTCGAAACATCCCTCTTAGTTGCATTTCATAATGCATCTTTGCAATTCTCCAAATTTGGAGAGGATTGTGGGCATTGTGGAGGATTAGGGTCACATAGAATTGTATTGGAGAAAAACATTATATTTATCCCTATAAAATCATGGACGGAACCCCACATAGAGTTCAATTGAATGTTTAAACTCGGTTACAGACTACATAACCAATAAAGAACAGCCAAACCAGTTATGAGACATAATCTACTAGGCATTCATTTAATCAAGATCGTCCAATTTTAATTTTATGGTTGATCTAGTGGTTCAAAAGAGCAACTTTGGTTATGAGTCTAACCGATAAGTGACTAGCTTATCATCTTGTCACACGTGCTCAAAAAAGGCACAACAGGTTATGTGATTTCAACAAACTCAACCCGTAGGAAGAGGTCCCATTCAATGCAATAGTGTAAATTTTCAATCAAGGCAATGGAGACCATAGTTGTGATTTTTTTCCTCAAGGTTGAAATTACTCTCCATGCGTAACCTTTGTTGTCTCTACCCCACAAGGGGAGAGACCACAACACTTTGTTTTTAGGAGTTACACGACTGGACAGTAACAACAAGCAATAAAATGAAATCTAGGATAAAACCAGAGTAAATACTAAGAGAGAGACTACATAACATTCAGTAGCCTCTGTAACTGTTGCCTTCCCCCAACATAATGATGTGGAATATCCCACATCGTTTCATCCCCCCAATGAAATGATGTGGGATATTCCACATCACATCAGTAGCTATGGTGGCATTAACCCTTAGTGCCTAGGGTACTGTAGCTGGGAGCACTAGATTTCAGTGGATTTTTCCACTGTGATTGAGACTACCAAAAATAGAATGGATTAAATTAGAAAGTAGTTGTACAATTCTATTCTCAATTGGAGAGCACACATTTTATTAAAATTTGAGAATCATCCAATGGTGGGATTAAAAGATTATAGTATGTATTTGAACTTATAATGCACGCTCAAAAATGAGATTTTGGGGGGTGTGACTTCAAAGTTAAATAGAATTTGGGTTAAATTTTCAAAAATGAAAGTAAAGAAGTTCAGCAATGCCTTATGTCAACACCTCTCCGTTGCAATCTTTCATATCAAGAATAGACTCACACATAATTATTGTGAATTTTATAAGTGAAAGTGACTTATCCATATACGGTTTAGGACAAAATTTTATACGTTGAAAATTGACTGAAGTGGGTACATTAGTCAAGATCGGATTACACACACTAATGAAGAAGAGAACACAATCCAAAAAAATAAAACAAGATAACAAACTTGCAAACACAAGAAATACTGCATAATACATGTGTTATATTTGTAAGTATTTACTGTATTTTCAAGTATTTGCACTATTTTCGCGCTTTGTTTATGGGTATTTTGATAGTTGTACAATTCCAAATTGAAAATTTCTTTTTCTGGAAGGTGTGTAATGTAAATGGGCAAATCTGAACTTCAAAACTGAAGTTCCAATTCTTCACGGATTCTCTGCTATTTGCATTTCGGACGTTACAGTGACCATAATGTGGTCAGCTGGGCACTAAAAGGTTAAGCAAGAGCAATCAACCATGGTAAACGGTAATCGAAAGCACTCACTAAGTCACAATCCAACAGTGTCTTGTAATTGTTTATTTGATTCAATAGCCCATTCAATTACAGATCACTGCTCACTCCATATAAAGGTGGATGAAACTAACTTGAAGGCTATTGAATGTTATGTACGCGACTCGCCACTTGTTTTCAACCCAAAAGCACTTAAAATTTTCAACCCAAACCCATGTGCACCTCCCCCATGATGAAGAGAGGATCAAGTTCCTAACAAATTCAATATCCTCTACACTACACACAACATAAGGTTCAAGGCAACTTTATCACTCCCTCATTAGGTTAAAATCCATAGGACGGTCTCCTCTTGGTCTCCTCTTTGTGAGCCCTCCTTTTGATAAACAAAAAGTACGAAGTTGATCATTGCAGATTGAACCTGATATTATGCCCCAGAACCCACGTCACTGCTCCCACGTCAAGTTGGTTGTGTGGTCCATAATAAGCAAGACAGACTTGAAAGCATCCCATTACAGCTCCAATATAAAACCGCAGCATCCAACATATATCACCCGCCTCACTGCCTAACGTACAGTACAATCCCATATGCACAGAAAATATGATGATTTGTGGTCTGCTACTCTGACTTGGAATTTAGTATACAATGGCACTGCCCACAAGGCTAACAATATTGACTCTTCTACACATTTCTACACATAAACTAACATTCGTATGTTCGATGAGTTCCTGCCATGACTCACTTTTCCTTGGAGATGGACATGAAACTTCAACCGAGTTTCAGACATAATTTCTAACGGCATTATACTCTGACCACTAGTAGTTTACTATTAAAAGAGGTAGGCTTTTATCCAAATGAAAGCTGCAAGAGTCAGAACTGATGGTAAAGATTTTTGTGTTTAGGATTACCCTTCCATGTGATAATAGGGGGTGTCAGATCTTGAAATTCCTGCCATGATTAGCAGCTTCGGGCACAATGCGATTCTTCTTTCCTCACAGTACTACTAGCCCCTTCGTCATACAGCAATTGAAACGCTGCAAACTGCCTTCTTCTGCTGCAGGCCAGCTCTATCTGACACCCCCTAATACAGAAAGCTTCCTTTTCCATCACACAAATTCCAGCATACTGTTGTAAGACAAAAGTACTCCTTCCCTGAACCCCTCCTCCTCGTCTTCCAGATTTCGTTGCTCGTCATACGAGAGACGTGGTGCGGAAGAGCTTCTACTTGTCTTGAACATACTTTTGCTTTTCCCCTTCATACCTTTGTGTTTCGTGGGCTTGCTGCTAACAGGAGAAGTAGTCATGTCGTCTTGAGCAGGCGATGGAGCAGTTTTCAGCTTCGCAGAGTCGGCTGTATCGGCTTGAGCTCCAGCCGGTAGAGGGTATGGGGGCAGCTGCTCAGGTGTCATCTTCCTTCCTCCCATCCCAAGACCGTAGAGCGATTCACCATCTTGTTGCGGGTCCAAAATTCTCAACACCTGGGCCATGCGCGGTCGCATCGCAGGATCTTTCTTAATGCATTGTCTGGCAGCATGCATCATGCAGTGCATCTCAAACAGGTTGTTGTCTGAGCATTCAGTTCCTCGGAGACGTGGATCAACCAATTCCAGGTTGGGTCTGTCCAGCAACTCTCTTGCCTGCAATAATTTATTTTTTTAATTATGAGTGGGTGAGGACTAAAACGTAGCAGCAGCACAGCAATCAAGGAAAACACCATTGAAAGAAACGACCATACCTGTAAAACAGGTAGTAATGTCAAAGCCTTAAACGAACAAAGAACTCTCATCATACAGCTGATTTTACACACATCTTCCGAGTTTTGATGTCAAACATGCAGAGAGAAGGACGAGGATCACAACAAAGAATACAAATTCCAAAGTTGCAAAAGAACACATCAGCCAACACTGTCAAACAGTGGCTCCAATCGGCATGCAGAGTTTGTCCATTACCCAGTCCGTTAGAAGAACACCATTTTTACTGCCCTGCTGAGTATTCAACACTGCTTTACGCCCAGTAATAATCTCTAGTAAGACTACGCCAAACGCGTAGACATCTGCTTTCTCTGTAATCTGCCCGGTCTCAGCATATTCGGGCGCAAGATACCTGAAACCCACAACAACGAACAACTATAAACATTGTGGCACAAACTATAAGGTAGAGGATACTAAAACCGTTACAACCTGATTCCATCTCCTATACTGACCCCTGTTACCAACATCAACTCATTTATTCACACATTTGGTTGGACTTATGACCAAGTAATGGCTAAATGTCTATGGTCACTGGTCTTTGAAATGGAAATGGGGTTAACTATAATCTCGACCTATAGTGGTCTACAATGTCCCACTCTGAAATTGCATAAGAAAGTAATACATAGTGATCTCAACACCTGTGGCTCTTGTACCCAAGGGTGACCTCTCCAGTGATCTCGCAAAATCTCACTCCTAGATATGTTAAAATTATGCTTAATACTATCCTCTACCCTATTTATTAAGAGCAGAAACAGACTATTATACGGGAGTAACCTGTCACTTACCCCAAAGTACCGAGCACACGGGTCTCTTCCGCCATATCCCCGTGCATCTGTCGCCTGGCCAGACCAAAATCTCCGACCATGGGCGTGAAATCGTGAGTGAGCAGGATGTTATTTGGCCGCATGTCTCGGTGAACGATGCAGCCCACCCGACACTCCTCATGCAAGTACCGAAGGGCTCTTGCGGAGCCAAGGGCAATCTTCTGCCTATACTTCCAAGGCAAGCCCTCCCTGTTCTTTGCTGCAAAGGCCAAGGTCCCAAGGATCTCAGAAAAAGGTGGTTCAATGTGTACTACTCATATTTTAACCCCTAAGCGTCTAAAACGCCCAATATGGCCATCTGCATCACTGAACTTTGCAACGGTGGCATTTTCTCATTTTACCTCGGTTTTCTGATTGCAATACATCATTTAAAGCTCATGTTCTATACTACAAGATCAACAGTGTCAATCATGTCAAACTGAAGTCATTTTCACACAAACAGATGATTTGCAGCAGGAGGTCCAATTCTCCTACACTACAGAAAATACACAGTGGACGCTTAGGGGTTAAATATGGCATGTCCCAAGTCAAAGTCAAATGAATTGAGTTTCCAATTCAGAGGTGAAACAAAAAGATGCAGGGATGACAATAATCATGGACCCAATGAATGATATTTACCGGAGAGATGTCGATCCAGAGAACCATTACAAACATACTCGTACACCAGGAGGCGTCTCCCATTCTCGACGCAATAACCAATCAGTGTAACAAGGTTACGATGCTGTGCACAACTTAGAACCTCCACCTCAGCACAAAACTCTTCGTCGCCCTGATTGCTGGCAATCTTGTGCTGCTTGACAGCAATCAGCTGCCCTTCCGGCAGAATCCCTCGGTACACAGAACCATATCCACCTTGGGCTAGATAATTGTGGTGATTGAAATTATCTGTGGCATAGAGCAATTCGGCGTAAGAGAATCTCCTCACTGCCTTGCCAAATTCCGGTGTCTTGTGCTTGCAAACAGTGCAAAGGGGTGGGGCTAAAGGACCCTGTTTCTTCATGAACCCTGTTCCTCGTCTCACATGGGATGACCTATGATCACCCACTCTCTCGTGACCAACTTGCAGCGGAACAAGTGCTTGCTGCACAGGGTTCCGACCTTTCAGAGGGTTCAACTGAGCCGAAGGCAATGTGGGCGTTGATTTGGATGTAGACAACTTGGCGACCGGCATGGCCTTGACTTCCAATTCTTTCAGATTTTCCTGTGGTGATAAATAACTGCCAACATCTCCATTCAATAACTCATTCAGGTTCAGCAGCGTCCAACTCGCATCTACTCGCCGCGGTTGAACTGAGATAGGACCTTGTTGTGCCCTACTGTCATTTCCATTTCTAGGATTCATAGCCTCCGCGTCCATAGATGACCATCCATCAGATGCTCGTCCCAATGCTGATGCTCTGGATACAAGAGGATTACTTACTGCTTGAATGGGGTTTGGCAGAGGTCTAAGCGGTTCAGCAGATTGGGTCACAGAAGAGGCACCAGTTGGAGAATCGTCCGACACCGGTGACATACACAAATTGGCCACTGTCTCGGACATTTCCTGCTGTACTGGACTACTCATTGTTCCCATTCCGTTGTCCTTTGTCCTCGAAAAACCTCTGGGTTCAGCACAAGAGTCCTCTGTCGCAGAGGGGCTAACAATATCTGACCTTGGCGACGCGCTCAGCTGCAGTGACTCCTCCCGTGGATAGATACCTGCCATGATTTTAATCAGCCCAACTGTTACTACAGCATGTAATTCATACAAAAAATGTGAACGCAAGCCATACCCTTTGACATTAGTTGTAACAGGAAAAGAGAAAAAGAAAAAAAAGGATAGAATGTCATGAACTATAGTTACCAGAACTTTGTCTAGACGTGGAACCAGCATCTTACCTCACTCCAATAAATCGGTGATACCTTCAATCACATGAGCATCAGACATGAATTATATGAATCTTGTCATTGCACTGAAGCAAGGACAATGAGGTCCAAGTTCTTACCAGGCTCCGGGCTACCTTGATCCTCCAACCACTGCCTCACTGCGACAAGCTCCTGCCTCATATTTGGGTTAATATAAGTCGTAATCCCTTGCTCGGATTCAACTTCAGATTCAAGGACTTCAGCTTCGTCCTGAATGCTGTGAATATCAGCGTCTCCAGTCGTGAATAGTGAGGCAGAGGAACGCCGGCGTGAAGGTCTACGATCAAGAGTAGCAGGAATCTGAGGACCAGATACAGGGCTAATTGGCCGGCTAATCGTCATCATGTCCGGGTGGAGCCCCGGCCGAAGTGGTTGGCAAGTGTCATTCGTCTTCACCAGCGTCACATAGCATGTGAGATTTTCGATGTAGTATTTCTTGTCTTTCTTCATGCTCCTAATCATCCGAGTGACCATCATCAAAAAAATTAGGTCGGATAAAATTGCATGCATTCTATGATCATAGACATCGAAATTGCGGAAACAAGAGCCTCAGAAGAATACTGGACTTTGGTATACACCTCTCAAATAGGTCTCGTAACATTGCGCTAAGTATTAAAAAAACAACACACCTATCCAGGACAACATGATGCGCTCCAAAATTCTTGGCCACTTCCACGACAAGAGACTTGAGGTCGCGCGCAATTTGAACATCAATATCCAGTGTAATCTGCATGGAATCAGAGATAAAAAAATAAAATAAAAAAATGTGAGTACCAAAAATAAGGACATGCATAACCCCTAATCAGTGCCCAAATGACCAAAAGTGGCTGCTTCCATATCTATAGGACTTGAAATAAAATCAATTAGGAAGGTAACAAAATCTACCAGTACAAAGAAGAAATCATACCCTACGATAGAAATATGTTTTGAAAGTTCCTATTGTGAACTTTCTATTTTTATCTTGGGAACCTAGGGGTTAAAGCAAAAATCTAAATTCCCCAAATATAATTGTGTCCGTTCACTGAGGAGGCTTATGATGTGGAATGAGCTACAACATACACAGAGGTTGAACAATGAACAGCAAGTGTTTGATGAATATGTTACTTTACCCCCAGTTTCTGACACCTCAGATGGAGATCTAAATTACTTTGTAGGAGTTGTTTTTTGCTGAGGACCTCCGAATCCAAAACAGTGCGGTTCACACCGTTCCAGCTCTTCTCATCAGTCCACGATTTGTACCCCACTGCAGCAGGTACCCACAGCAACCAACAGGTTATTTTCTTTTTAAATTACCTCTTCCAACTGTGAATTGAAATCAATTCTCATTCTATAACAAATGGAAAATCCACCACCAAAAAGGACTAAACCCTCAATAAGGATACTAAAACCTCTATTGAGTGACCCCTGTTACCAACAACAAGTGTTCTCTTTTCATACACTTGGTTGCACAAGCTAAATCTCTACGACCACTAATCTTTGAATAGAAATAGAGATTTTCTCCTGCCCCTTCAATGATAATCTACAACCTCAGAAGTACGATCCCAAGAGAGTTAGGCTCTTGTACTCAAAGTGATCTCCCAATGAAACCACAAATGCTTACAAAATAGTATCCAATTTGTGAGCAAACACTGTAGAGAAAACCCTACGGTACCGACTACAGTGTGGCTTGCTTACGCTTGGAAAGGCCGGCTTGGAAGCCCGCCTTATTGGAGGTCGAAATCTGCTGCAGAACGCCGAGAAGCTTCAAAGCATCGCCGCTTTGCAGGACGTGATCCAGCGTCCAGTCCAGCGCCGTGTACGAAAGCTCCTTTCCGGCATCGATGACGACCAACACCCGATGCGCATCTTCACCGCCCCACGGCACCACAGGGCCCTGAAACGGGGGCTGCTGGCTGGGGTTCCGCCGACTATCAAACGCGTCCATCTCTACTGTTCTCCTTCTTCCCTCTTCTACTACTTCTTCAAAAATTAGAAATAGTCGGTTTGTGTGGCTATGTAAAACAATAGAAACAATAACAATCTCTCTTAAGTGAACGGCAGGGAGCCTGTGTCACGAAATTTCACGGCTACACCGATCATTCTCCGAATCCAAACACAGAAACAAAAACCATGCCCATTGTGAGCACAGCAGGGGATGAACATGAGTCTCATCCGCTATTGCCGAAGGCTATGATACAACAACAACAACCCTGATCGCATTGCAATAATTTTCTTCACACACGGAATTTCCAACCCTTGGATCTGAAACGGCCGCAATTTCTCGATAGAATGCAAGATGGCATCCCCAAAATCTTTGCCCGCAAGCGTGAAATCCAATACCCTAAACCTCTCTGAGAGATCCAACAAAACCCTTAGAAACCGAGGCGTAAAAAACACGAGAAGCAACAGAAAGAACTGAGATGAAAAGAAAGAAGACAACTGAGCAATGGATCCTTCCGAAAGGGAAAAAAAATTAAAGGGATCCCGATGAGGTTGGCCAGGTTTGCAATGATGAGCGAGTGCAAGAGGCAGCGAAGGAAGGTCTGGGCGCCGCAGTTCATGTGGTCGCGTGGGCCATTGGCCTTTCTCGCGCACACGATTCCTCGAGAAGGAGGAGAGAGAAAAAGGAGAGAGACGATGGTGGCGAGCACAAGAGAAAGAAAAGGGGTTTTTTAATTTTAAAAATATACTAATAATTTTTGGGTGATGAAAGTCATAGCATACTAACCCCTAAATGCCTAGAGCCCTCTCCAAATTCGGCAGTTTTGCAAAGATGCTTTATAAAATGCAACTAAAAGGGATATTTTGAACTTGTTGTATGAATAAAATTTATACATTATGAATTTTAGATCCTATCCATACGGTTAGCTCTATGATTACTATCACCAATATTTTTGTATAAAATTTGAAACTCAAAATTCAAATTATTTTGTAATTGGATTACAAATAAGATATTAACAATCTGTGGATGAAATTTGTTGTGATTGGTTGAAATGCAATACTTTAAGTGTAGTGATTTTTGGAGATTTTTTGGTTGCTTAATTTTATGAGTTAACTTTTTTAAGAGCACTTTTACACTGAAATCTTTGAATTTTTGGGTGGATCGCTACAACATTAAATGAGGCATAGAAATTTCACAAATCATCCCCTTTCTAATCGAATCACACATGCATGAAGCTAACTTCCCATAGAATTTATAGTAAAAAATCTACACTATAAAAAGTGCATGACGGATAAGAAAAAATGAATGAAATCTGTACATCGTTCAAAAAATGAACACTCGGGCAGTTAGGGGCTAATAGAGCAATGGGAGCCAACACCCTTTTGCAATGGGACCACAATCTCGTTACAATTAAAAACCAAGATTACGTGGCAATGACATGGTAGTCCCAAAATTCATAGAATACAAATATGTATTCTTTCGTTACTTTTTAAAATAGATCTAAGTGAAAATTATTTTTCGATTCAATTTTGAAAAAGGTGCTCCATTGCAATGCTCTATTATGCTATGTTTTATTTTTTCAATTTTTTTTGTAAATTTTTTTTTGTAAAAATGCTAAAGTTGAAGAAAAATAAATATAAACTCCGATCCTCTTACAAGGCCGGCGTGAATAAAGTGTCTGTTCACTAAAGTTGAACATAGCATTATAGAGCAATGGGAACCAACACCCTTTTTGCAATGGGACCACAGTTTAGAGTTACAATTATAGACTAAGTTTATTTGGCAATGACATGGTAGTCCCCAAATTAATGGAATACAAAGGCATTCTTGAATCTAAATGAAGATTCTCTTTCCATATAGTTTTCAAAACGGTGCTCTATTGCACTGCTCTTATATGCTATGAAGGGCAAGAATTGGAAGTCGGGAATCTAACGCAAATTTTATTTTTGTAGAAATGCTAAAATTGAAGGAGAAGAATTGGGAGTAGGAAAATATCTACAACACAAATTTTAGTTTAGATCCTACATTTTTTAGTCCAACTCATTTTGTGGACCATTCTCTTGGCTAGGCCTTGAGAAAATAGGAAATATTCACTAATTTCCCCCTCAAATGATCAATTTTTTCGTCAGATTTTTTGAACTCGATTAGGCAATTATGAATTTCAACCAGCTAGTTTGATAGGGTGTTTTTGCACTAGGTTGTCATAGTTCTCAACAAAAAAAGGGTTTCTAATGTTGTAAAGTAGTTGCATTAATGACATAATATCATAAATAGGTAAATTACCAAAAAAAAATTAATATAGTAAAAATAGAATCTTTTGGAATATTTTCAAAATATTTTATATTATTTTAGAATATTTTAAGAATATTTTAGAATCTTTGGGAATATTCCTGGTGATGTCATTTAATCTGCTTGCAAACCACATCAAATGCATATTCTAGCCATACCACAAGCTCCGTTTTAATCAACCAACCAAACTCACAAGAATTTTTTTAGAAACTCGCCATTTTAAGGGGCATTTAATGTAAAGGAACAAAAATTGCCGCCATGAACCTCTAGTATACACCTTGCTCACAAAATCTTTTGGAACCTTTTTAAAATATGATACCTTTATGTTATAGGAATTGAGGAAATCATTGCCATCACTATATCTTCAATGAAACATATCAATTACCGCCACATTTTGCTTGTTATGAGATGTCACATTACACATACTAGACGCCCTACCGTGAAAACACATGTAACTAATGTAAACTTGATGATTAATAAAACCCAACTTTTACTATATTTCTTTTGGGCTCAGTAGAAAACCTTTCGAAGACTTACACCTTTACAATCTTGACTTTCAGAAGATCATAGTGCAATCAAAGTCGTGGTCGTTAGACCAATTAAAGAATCACTATCCAATGATTCAAAGAACATGCATACATGCATGTGATTGTTCAGTTACTGCCAACAAACTCAAGGAGTCGCATTCATGTCATTCCAAAAGGTTGATTCTCCTTGGACATTGATATACAGTTGTATGTGGATTTCAAGATATGTGTCAATGTTGTTTATAATGTCAATTTCAAATGGCCTTGGAATTCAATGCATACTCTATTTTGTAGAAATGCAAAAGTGAAAGGGGAAGAATTGGAAGTAGAGAGCTATCTAAGTTGTATGTAGATTTCAAGACATGCCAATGGTGTTTGTAACTTCAATTTCAAATGGCCTTGGAATTCAACGCAAAATCTATTTTCAATAAATGTT
This sequence comes from Pohlia nutans, assembly GCA_022496805.1. NCBI lineage: Eukaryota > Viridiplantae > Streptophyta > Bryopsida > Bryales > Mniaceae > Pohlia > Pohlia nutans. The sequence goes on along the minus strand of CM040089.1, from coordinate 31,362,765 downwards.
AACCCCTAAAGGACCAAGAACACTAAATCAACCTTTGTGTTTTTTATTAGTAGTTTTGAATGACTTGTCCATTTTTACGTGATTTTTGATGAAAACATGCAATTTTCTTTACCGTTTTGGATGATATAATGCAAAATTATAATGGTCCCATTCAAATTATATTTTACCAAATTCAATCAAAATGGTCATTTTAAAACCTTCAATCCTTGGTCTTTTAGAGATTGAAGTTGAATGGAAAGAATTAGGAGACATTAACCCTTTAACCCCTAACCGCCCAACCATGCATATTTTGCATGATGTACGGATTTGAAGTCTGTTTTCTCATCCATCATGTACTTTTTGCAGTGTGGATTTTTTTATTGAAACTTTTATGGGAAGTTAGCTCCATGCATGTGTGATCCGATTAGAAAGGGGATGATTTGTGAAATTTTTATGCCTCATTACATGTTGTAGTGTTCCACCCAAAATTTTGAAGATTTTAGTCTAAAAGTGCTTTAAAAAAAGTCAACTACTAAAATTAAGCAACCAAAAAATCTCCAAAAATCACTACACTTAGAGTATTACATTTCAACACATCACAACAAATTTCATTATTAGTTTGTCAATATTTTATTTGTAATCATATTACAAAAGTGTGTTAAATTTTAAGTTTGAAATTGGATACACAAATATTGGTGATAGCAATCGCAAATCTAACCCTATGGATAGAATCTAAAATTCATAATGTACAACTTTTATTCATTCATCAACTTGAAAATATCCCTCTTAGTTGCATTTTATAATGCATCTTTGGAAAACTGCCAAATCTGAAAAAGGGTGAGAACGTCTAGGGGTTACATCCCAATTCAACATTGTTTTCAAAGATTCGTTATAACATGTTTGAAAAAAAAACAAAAATAGAGTTGATGTACAATGTAAAGTTGTAAATGTCAATGTAAAGATCACATTTGTACAGTTGGATTCATCGTATTTTTTATTAATCAATTTTAATCAATTTTGCAAGGTCTTCTTTTGAAATTCAATTAAAAATCTTGAATTAACACAAAAAAATTAAAAATATTTCAATGAAATTGGAATAACATGCACTACGAGATGGTATGGTTTTCATTATTTGATTCTACTTATTTTGCAAAATCATGTAAAAGGTTTCACTTTTTGAACTAAGAATGACACTTGATATAAACCAATTGTGTTGTTTTTCAAAAAACCACAATATCTTATTTTGAAGATCCATACTGTACAAATGATAGTCAACTATCACAAAAACGAAGAGAAATTTGGATGGATGAAATGTTGTACACGATGTAGTGTTGAGAAAGGTTGCAATTTGTTCGTCGTCCATTATATGAACGCAGGCGAGTCAAAGTGTTAAGGGACTATTTGCCATTGCATGAAGGTTTCAGGGTATAATTATGTGTAAATGGTGTTTATAGCTTCAATTTCAATTGAGATTCCATGTTGTTAGAATATAATGGAATAAATGCAATAGAGGAGGGTTTTAGTGTGAAGAGGGCCTTTCAAATCAGAAAAAATGAGGTGATTTTTTTGTATTCTATAATTCAATGGCATTACTCGATGATTGTTGTTTGCAAAAGTATCCAATTTTTATTCATTTGAACCATTTTTCATTTAATTATGATTTTACATTGAAACTTTCAAATTACTAAATTGTTTCATAGACATGCTAAAGTTGGAGCAAACTTGCATTTTTTTTATTGTCAAATTTTCATTCATTTGAGTTGGTTTTCATTCAACTTAAATCATATTTTGTATTTTAGTTTGTTGTTTTTTAAATCATGAAAAATATACAAAATAGCTATAAAAAATTTATTTTTATTCAAAATTTGAAATATTTTTTCATTTTCTTATCTCCATTTTTTCATCCATTTGAAACATTTTTTTGTTCATGCTGAACTATTTTCCATCCACATTGAACTATTTTCACCTTATTTTAACTATTTTCATCCATTCTAGCATTTTTCATTCAATTTTATCTACATAATGATTTAATATAGTTGCTACTCTAGTTAAAGCATTTATTCTATTTATTGTATGATATACCTTTAGAAGCTTATCATTTGTACAATACTAAGGGCATGATTTCTCTTTAGTAAAATAACCCTATTAGACAATAAACTTAAACAATAGGCTTTAGAAGAATGATTCTTACTATAGGACAAGAATGTTATGAGCCTATTGTGTGTTGCAAAACAAAATGGCCCTAGAAATAAATGCACTTGATGAACAGACCTTTTGGTGTAAAAGGTGTTTTTGCACTAGGTTGTCATAGTTCTCAACAAAATAATTTTTTAATGTTGTAAAGTAGTTGCATTAATGACTTAATATCATAAATAGCTAAATTACCAAAAACATCTTAATATAGTAAAAATAGAATCTTTTGGAATATTTTCAAAATATTTTATATCATTTTAGAATCTTTTAAGAATACTTTAGAATCTTTGGGAATATTCTTGGTGATGTCATTTAATCTGCTTGCAAACCACATCGAATGCATATTCCAACCATACCACAGGCTCCGTTTTAATTAATCAACCAAGCTCACAAGAATTTTTTTACAAACTCGCCATCCTATGGGGCATTGAATGTAAAGGAACAAAAATTGCCGCCATAAACCTCTAGTATACACCTTGCTCACAAAATCTTTTGGAATCTTTTTTGAATACAATACCTTTATGTTATAGGAATTGAGGAAATTATTGCCATCACTAGATGAAATGTATCAATAAGGCAATACCGTATTTATTCTACAACGTCACAAAACGCAATTTATACTTGTTATGCGATGTCGCACTACACATTTTGGACTCCCTACTGTGAAAACGCCCTACAACTTGGACTAAGAGCATTGCTACCCGTACTTCCAAATTGACGAGGATGTCATTTTTCTAGACAAAAAGGAAGCAAATAATGTTGGACTAGCCAAATTTTTCTCTTTGCCCCGGAAAATAGCCAAATTATGCCATGGTTAACCCCTAAGCGACCCTAGCTTTTTTGGGCTTAAAATCATCATTGCTTTTGATGTGTTAATAGGTCTAAATGTAAGTGGGGTATAGAAATCTCAACTGTACAATCTTGGAATATACATGTTGTAGATCATGTGGATCAATTTTGGGGTCATTTGGCCATATAGATTGCAAGATCATAGAGTTTTAGTGTTAAAAAAGGATGCTGAAATTTTCCTAGCAACACAGTTAGAGGTGAAATTCGTTTTCAAAATTACTCAAATGAAAAAACTTTGAACTATAAAGTGGTTCAAAATCATCATATAAACACATTGGTACCAAAAAAAACTTCTAATTTTTTTTTAATGTGCCCTAAAATGGCCTTGCAATGTCAAAAAGTAGCCCGAAAAGTGACCGATTTGACCCAAAAAGCAAAAAGTGTACAAACTAGACCCATGCACTAAAATGACTCCCAAAAATTCAGAACAACATGGATTGACATGAAAATTTTACCATGATAATGAGACTTCAAAGGGAATCCAACCCAATAATTTTTATTGAAAACGGACATGGGATGAAGGAGATACAAGCCCCCAAAGTTGCAGCCATCATAATGCACAAAAACTGTCCAAAAAAAAGATACCTACTTTCAAATGATCACCAAAAATTCAATACATCTTGGATTGATTTGAAATATTTACCACAAATTCCATACATCATCTAGTTTGTGTTTCCAAAATTTCATTAAAATTGGACACGTTTTGCAAAAGTTACAGCTCTTCCAAGATGAATGTACCCAAAAAACGTCCAAAATATGGACGTCGGGACAGTTAGGGGTTAAGCAACCCTGGAAAATACTACCTTTTCTACAATTAGTAGGTTGGATAATAAATGATGAAAATTATTTTGCTTTTGCACACTCCGAGACAAGTGCTTGGTGGAAGTTAATATAACAAGTTATAGGAGTGGGATAACCAAATGGTATACTCCCGAAGAGGTTACTGTCAAAATTTTATTAAACCACATGAGAGAAAATATAGGATACTTTTAATTCATTGGAGCAAAAATTTATACAGATTTTGGAAATAAAATGACCTAGATGAAATAGCCTATACGGTTTAACATCTAAAGTAGGGTAGGTGAAATGTATAGAAGGCCATATTTGTTAAACTGAGACAAAATGGACATTTTAAGACTTTAGCCTTACTATATGAGACCTCTATTTTAACAAATCAAACATTTATGAACATATCAACCTTTATAAAATCAAAGGTTTGTGAGTGTATTAACATATTGAAGTCTCAATTCACCAAAAAATTCAATATCAAACACTAATTATCATTTAAATGTAAAGTCAAAGATAATACGAGACTACAGATTGTCTCAGTTTAACAAATATGGTCTATTAGGTAGCATTTCATTTTTATAGGGTCTGTAATATTTAAAATGAACAAAGAATTTCTGTAAGGTCCAACGAAAATCCTTGGATTAGATGAGAAATCGCCTCAATAGCCTAAACTCTAAATCCTAAACCTTCTTGTTTAGACTGTAAGTTTTTTTTTGTATGCAATCCTTCATATTCAATTCTTTGAAATTAAGGGGACTTGGAGGTTCATGTGTAGGAAAAGGTAGAGTGGCAATGAGTGCATTGGGAAAGATGGCATTTTTATGCTTGAACATCTGCCCAATGCAGACAATATTGTTGGGTATTTGATTCTTTGTTGGACTCATGTTGTTTGTTCATTAGGTTGTGTTTTTAAACACATTAAACACCCAATTCCCTATTTTTGCACTTGGCCAAGTGCAATCATTCCGGGACTTAATTGTGAAAAAATTAAAAATTATCTTAAAAAAAATGGAAGAAATGTCTATTTCTGTCTGTGTTGAAACATGTCGTGTTTTGTAATATAACATGTATATTTCAAAATTTTCATAAAAAAATTTAGAATTTCATTTATATTTATAAATTCAAAGTTCTTTTAAAAAATATCCTTTGTGAATGGTGTAAAAAACCAAAATTCTGCATTCATTCAATCGTAATTTTTCCATTTTTTTTGCTTACAGTCCGTTACAATCCATCGTGTATTCTCACACAATACCATAATTACTTTAAGTATTCACATAAAACCAAATCCAAACATGTATATATAATAAAATCAATACATACGATAAAATGTCCAAGCAGAACATGAGAAGTGCAAGTACTTGCACTAAACTATACTCTACATAAGAATACTACCCGGGGGTCTCTGGAATCCTCTCTGATGACTGTGTTCCTTCGTCTTGACCCTCATCACTAGCTACATTCCGCTCCTCCAATCTGGCACGAATATCTGAAGGGGTGTCGAGATCGGCATACTCTAACGCTCGAGCCACCATAGCATCAGCCATAGGAGAAAACACAACGTGCACGGGTAATGCTCTCTCCATGATAGACGCTGCCTGCTCAAACGTATACTGCCCTGCAATATCATGACGCATGTATCTAACTCCATCATGGTCATAGTAGAAGCCATCCGCGCTAAGCGTCATATCTCGGTCGGCTAGGGCCCAAACATAACCAAAGTGGAAGCAGTACTTAGTGCTACTCCGAGTGTTAGAAACACCTCCTAACTACCCAATACTGATGAATCCGGTACTAAAAGTGCTCCTGAAGGATGGTCAAGGGATGTAGATATATTTGCTGATTCTGTAAATAAGATCTTGCGGTTTAGGCTAGTTGCAAGAATATCAGCAACTTTTCTGCATTGATATTCAAATGTGCCATCTCGATATCTCCTCTCTCGTCTACCGTCCCCTCAACATCCATAAACTCCGACGCCTCTCTTTGTGCCTCTGAAGCTCTAGTGGTGCCATGGCCCTATGAAAAGAACCACTACTAGAAAATCCAACTGTTCTGTTGATTCGGTCGCGTTGATATGGTCGCGTTTTTGTCCAAATCAAGAGATTTCTGTTCAAATCAACAGAAAAGTGTCCTGCATCAACGCGACCGAATCAACAGAACAGTTGGATTTTCTAGAAGTGAACACGGTACATGAAGAACGATCTATCCCACCAAGAATAAGTGGATCCAGTGCTGCAGCTGCCTCTTGCCTCAGACTCAACTGTGTGATGGTCTCGTCATGTCTCACACTCCGAGCTGTGTCATCGTGGATCCTCTCCCTCTTTGGAGTGTCCATAGAGCCTAACGACACCTCTGCATGTCGTACAATATCTGCATTGTGATGTGTAGCAGACGGCTCTCCCTTAGAATGCTCATATGCTCCTCTGTCCACACCGTCCATCAATCCTGGACTCATACGTGTAGCCCTAGCAATAGCATGATGCATGTTTGCCATAGCTTGGCCAGTACGACCAGACTGCGGCCAATCCAATTCAATCCCGTACTTCTGTTCTAGAACATTCCTCATGAATGTAGTACGGGTGCTCAAGTTGTCAAGCACAATGATCTAGCTACCTACAAAACCACCCTACAATATCTCTGGTATAGCGGTGGTGATACCAAAAGCCACAAGACCTCAATTCTTTGGCTCTGTGGGCGACTTCTCCAATCGATCCGCTGTACAAGGGGCTCTAATCTCTGTCCAACAATCCATGAACACTGTAGGTACTTCCTCCTTCCCCTTCCAAACATTCTGCGATGCCCTACCTCCGATTGGATGAGCCAACACGATAGCCACATCTCCAATAGCATGTACTGCTCGCTCCACTTTCTCCTCGTGTCTCAAACCATGTTCATGTCCGCTCATCGAACTTGACTGAAACACCCACACCCCCCTAAATGACGTGCTCTCCTCAGGTAGATGCAAAGCGTTCCGCAAACGCTCCTTGAAATATACTTCAGGTGGAAATAGAAATATAACAGTCCATAAATGAATATCCATCATTCATCTCTGCAGCCGCTCCATCACGTGTGCATAATCATCATCTCCCCAAGCCTTATCCTCCCCCTTTGATGCTCCCCGCCTACAATCAAAAATCCATAAGCAAGGCTCTCCTAATTGCACGTGGTCCTCTATGAAAAAATCTCCTCTATTACGTAGTGGAAGCCACCCCGAAGCATCCCCTCCTCTCGCAAACGGTATGAGAAACTGCCAATCTCATCGAGTTGCTCCTAAATTCCCAACATTCAACCTATGCCTTCGGTATCCACGGCCACCGGCTACAATGTCCGCATAGTGCTGCCTGATCATTGGAGAAATGAGGGAATATAATTTCTCCAATGTTGTCACGGCCCCAACCAAAGGAGTAGCCCAAGCTTTCTTCATCTCCTTCTATATATTCTCCTCAAGCTCCTACAACTGCTCTCCATCAACCCCTCCATACCGTTCCATAGAAATCGCGAAGAACTCATCCATCGTGTGTGGATTACACTCCCGTCCTTTCACCATCAACCACCTCAACGCATTCCGTACTGCTTCCATGCGCTGCATCCGATCCGCTACCCACGCCAAAGTCCCCTTCGGTGGATTAGAACTGTGAGTGCCATTAAAGTAATACTTCTGGGGCATCCGTGTCCCTCCCTCCACTGGCTTTGCAGTCAAATCCTTAGCCACCCGGAGATACTGCTGAGGGGGAATCCTGGTCAAAGGTCTCAGCCAAGTCTTCTCCATCCTCTTTTGCCCCGCTCGAACATCCACTGTGACATCCAAATCGCGTTTGGATACAACATCCCTCTATTTCTTTTCGTCATCCTCTCAGAACCATAAGAAGCCGTTCTCATAGTCTGCACACACCTGTAAAACAACCTCATAGTAGTCATCCTCCTTCTGCCATGCAAGCTTCGTCTGGTCAACCATCTGCTTCGCTAGAGACGCCATAAAGATCTTGTGGTTCTTCAGGTTTGCAGTCATATGCAATGCACTTGCAGCCATCATCAATGCCCGTCCCCGCCGCTCATCATCGCCACGGTCATTTGCATCTAGTCTCCCACATGCTATCTAAATAGCTCGGAGCTTCTCAAGGTCCTCTACCATCGTCGTGTAGAACTGCCTCTCAAACTCCTTTGCATTGATCCTCACAGAAGCATCAATGTATAAATGAGAGTCATTGTAGACCAGAAACTTCGCTCTCTGATTTGCATTATAATAGAGAGCGAATTTTCTGGTCTACAATGACCCTAAATCATTGTCGTACGACATCCGTGTACAATATTTTAATATATTTTTTGGAATCTTTTGAAATCTTTTGGAATCTTTCAAAATATTTTATATTATTTTGGAATATTTTGGAATATTTTGGAATATTCCAAGAATCTTCTTTAAATTATACTTCCGGTTTAATTTCCCAAAACATTTTTAGATCTACATTTATAGAGTTTAGAAGCAATACACATTAAAATTTCAAAGAAATAACATTTTATATTTTTAGAATTCAAATTTGGTATTATTGGTTATCATTGTACTTTTCATCATAGGAGCAAAAAAAAATAGCTCACAACCACCACGATTTTGGCAAAAAATAAATAAATTCAAAATATTATGAAAAAAATCCTAGATATAGAAAACGTCCTGCATAATCTAGTGCAAAGAAAAAAATTGGAAAAAAAGTTTTTTTCACATAGTTAAAAACATTCAAAGTCCGCTGAAAAAAAAAAAAAACAGCTCACAGCTCTGAATCCCTGATCTGCCATCACGATTTTGGCAAAAATTTAAAAAATTCAAAAAATTATGAAAAAAATCCTAGATATAGAAAACGTACTGCATAATCTAGTGCAAAAAAAATTTGGAAAAAAAGTTTTTTTTCACATAGTTAAAAACATTCAAAGTCCGCTGAAAAAAAAAAACAGTTCACAGCCCTGAATCCCTGATCTGCCATCACGATTTTGGCAAAAAATTCAAAAATTCAAAAAATTATGAAAAAAATCCTAGATATAGAAAACGTCCTGCATAATCTAGTGCAAAAAAAAAATTGGAAAAAAAGTTTTTTTCACATAGTTAAAAACATTCAAAGTCCGCTGAAAAAAAAAGTTCGATAATTACCAAAAGAGTTCCATTCTATGCATGAAGAGTTTGAGGTGGTTTGGTGGTTGGGAACTTGATTGGCAACCGGAAGGTTGAGAGTTCAAATCCCACCGTTGGCGATAGAGCTTGGGAAGCCCAAGCTATGGTGGACCCCACCGCATGTGTGGGCAATTTCCGTGTAATTGAAGTGGGTAGCGAGGAAAGTAATTATTTTATATTTTCTATTATTTTATTTTATTTTATATTTTTTAATAATATTATTTTGATCAAATTTAGATATAAAAAGAAAAGAAAATCTAGATATGGAAAAGATGATGTCGCACGAAAAACGCACTGAATCAGTGTAGTTTTAAAGACGATTAAAACACGACATTTGACGACTATAAACAGTGCTGAATTCATACGTTTTCAATGGATGTATCAATCGTGTCGAATCAGTACTATATCCGCTTGTACGAACATCGTGTCATATCAGTGTAGTTGCGATGAATGACGCAACGATGCGGAATCAGTGCGAAAATCGTACGAACCCTTGAAATATCGAAAATCGCACTGAATCAGTGCAGAATCAGTGGGGTCCGAAATTCCTGATGTTGGCCTCCCTGCAAGCCTGAATAATGTGTTGGCCATCCACCGGCTCCTATATGATGTTATTCTCAAGCTAATTTGTCTTGGCCCCAAGAAATCCATCTCCGTGCACCGCATTCACGTAGTGCAAATACGCGGCGTCAAACTCCCAAACAACATCCTTGGCCGTGAATGCCACCTCCTTCCTCTCCCTCCCTCCATTGGGCCCCGTACTCTCCACAATATAGCTGATGGGTCGCAAAGTCAATGGACTGCTCAATTCTCTGTCCTTCTCCTTCATCCGTCGGTACATCTCTAACACCCTCATTGCAGTCAACACACGGTGGTTTGTCTCAGGTTTCTGCACTGCACTGATGTTCTCCACTTTGGCATTGAACATCGCTTCTGCTCCCCACAGATAACCTGCCTAGAGTTCATCTTCCAAAAGAAATACCAACCTCCACTTCCACGTACTCCCCCCACCTCCACCCTTAAGAGTCTCCTCCTCTGATGAAGGATCATCAATGTCATCTCCTTCGCTCTCCACATCTGCATCCATTGGTGGAGTTGCAGCCCCTCGCTGCAACATATTTTTTTTCCTCTATGGCATTGATGGTCGCGGAACAAGATAAGGTTTCGGAACCAGATCCTCCACTGATCCTCCCTGTGTAGGACATCCTCTACCCCACTCTTCCACTGGCACCCAACTATCGGTCATTGGTGCCGCAAACACCCGATACAAAGAGTCGGTAGCCTCTCGTTCACGTGGCGGCTCATGTGCTTCCGCCTCAAGGGATGCACGCTCACTACTAGAGAAATGGGGTTCCAGTGTAAGAGAAAATCAACAAAAATTCTGTTGGTTCTGTGCGGGTTAGGAACAGTTGATTCCGGATCACAATGAATAGAAAATGTAGTTTGATTTTTGGTAGTAGCACATAACGCAACATATAGTTATTATGTAATCGAAGCCACTATATTGAAATGGCCATGCACGCTAAACAACGAGGAAACTTGTTGGTTCCAAGAGAAAACTTGTTGGTTCTGTGCAATGAATTCGGCTTTGCTACGTTAAACCCATTCTCTGTTGGTTCCAACAGATGTGTCTTGGTTTTGTCTTGGTTTTGACGCACTCTCTAGTAGTGGCTCCTTCAATTCGTCATACACCTGATGCTCCAAAAACCGTTGCCTCGTACGAAGAATGTCTTCATGGCCTAACGGCATGCACTTCGTAACCGAAGCTAGTCATAGAGTCCTCAATTGCTCTGGCAAGCCGTCCGATTCTCTCTCCAGCGCTCGCAGCATCTTAATTGGAGGGATGCGATCTATCAAGCTTAAAGGACCCGGTGCCATGATCAATTGTTTCTGTAGCTTGTACTTCGTCGGCATCAGCTACTCACCCTCCACATGCATGAAGAAAAAACTATTCGGTGATGAAGTAATAGACTGAAGCACTCCGACCACTCTCGAAAGAGCTGACCAGTGTCGGCCCGATAAGACATGAAACTCGCTAATTCACAGATTAGGATTCAAAGCGTCCTCTCCCGTAATCCACCAACTATGCTCCTTAAACTCAACCTACACCTTAGGCGCCATTCCAATGCCCCCAACACCCTGCATATATACATTAAACACACATAAATAAACATTTGCAATACATAAGATTTTCTAAATATGCATAATAAATCAAAAAAATTCAAAGTTACTACTCCCCACCAACTACTACCCATAACCATCTCTTGTGCCTTACGGACCTCAATTGCGGGCCTAGCTAAAAACATTGGCCCTAAATTAAACTCCATCTAGAAGCCCTAAACTAGGGGCCTAAATGGGGCCCACTGCGATAACCCATCGAACCATCGTGCCCTATGGGGCCTAAGAAAAAAATTCGGCCCTCAATTAGGCCCCATTTGGAAGCTCCAAACACGCTTCGGACCCAAATGTGGCCCATGGTGATGGCCCATAGCAACATCGTGCCCTAAAGGTCTTAGAAAAAAAAATCAGCCCTCAATTAGGCCCCATTTGCAAGCCCCAAACACACTTCGGGCCCAAATGAAGCCCACGGCAATGACCCTTGGAGATTTTGATTTTTAAATACAAGATTTAATTTTACATTAATGAAATTACTTACCCAAAAGTTTGGAATCGCTTCTTGTATGTAACGCAAATGCGCACCAATTCTCTACGAATGCTATGACCTCCAAATCATGAGACACCAATCTATAAAGGCACAACTAGAATTTGTGAGAATTTTAGTTCAAAAAACACCTATTTCGTTAAAAGTGCACATTAGCATGTGCACTTTGATTTTTGGTCAAGATTTATTTTTTATGGATTGAAACACCTAAAAAGACTAATTCAAATGATTCACAAGACTTTTTTTACAAAAAGATTTAAAAACATTTTTAGTGAACTATTGCTACAATTTGCCATACAACAAACACAATGAATACTTTCTCCAAATGAATTAATTAAATAACTAAAATGAGAAGTAAGGCATATGCCTAACCCCCATCAGTTGCATCCCTACACTAATTTGGGACCGCAGGCTCCAACTTTGCAAAACAATTGCCAAAAAAAACCCCTAAGGTGCCCATAATGGATATTTCAGAAATTGGAGCTTGGGGCGAATAGTGCTTGCATTAACGTTGAGGGAGGATTTAGAGTGAGGGTGTCTAAACCCCCATCATTTGCAATGCTTGAAAATAAATAAATAAAATGAGAGGGTTAGGCATGTGCCTAACCCCCATCACTTGCTCCTTCTCTTCGTCGTCAATATTAGTGCGGCTTTTCAAATCCTCGACCTACACATTGCACTATGAATTAAAGCATTGTCAAAATCAAGATCTATTCAAGCAAAGCAAATGCAAGTTCGCCCAACCGCTCTAGTATACTTCAACCAAAAAATACAACCAAAAAATGCAGATCTCACTCACATTGTGTTATACATAATTCACAACAACATCTAATGTGAACCGATGGCATTGCTAAATTTGTTACAATGCAAATCAAGAGACTCACATCCTCTTTGTTGAATTGGTTGTTCTCAAACTCATCGGGAATGCCATCGCCATCGGAATCTTTCTTCTAAATGTGTAGGACATGTGGTGAATGGTCTTCTAGTATTTTGGGAGGTGAAGCAACACAATTGGAGCATAGGATTTAGTTGTTGTAGATCAGAGGCCCACTGCGAGTTCAAAAAATGGGATACATGTACAACTAGATGCAAGGTACAAAGGGTTGATGTTCTCTTTGCTCACTTGCATTTCGGTGCTTTTCTGTCCCTGTCCATCCATCACATCCCGTAACCAGAAGCGTTTGTGCTTGTCTCTGCTTCGTCACCATAGGCACAAGACGGTGGTGTCATTGCCATAGCCAGTTTCCAACTCTTCAGCGGTAGTGTCATTGCTATAGCTAGCCATAGGAGTCATCACCGTAAGTGTTGGCCTTATAGCCTCCTTCGTTATTGTCATCGCAGTAGTTAGGTTTCTAGCAGAGATGAGTTCGCCGAAACCGAACTCATCTCTCTAACATATGGTGATGGAGAAGACTGATGAGAAACGAGAATGCAAATCAAGGGAATGGATCGAGAATGCAAGCAGAAGGGCATGAAGCGGGAGAGAAGCAAAGGGTGTGAATTGCAGGGGATGGAAGATAGGGAAGGTGCGAGGGAGATATTTATACAGACAATGGAAGGGCTGGAACGGTGGATCATTTTGCCCTTCGGCTTGTCGATCCTCATCACTTCTCTACACGGACCGTGACGCAGTCAACAGCAAGAACACGAAGCAGTGATGGCCGGGCTACAATTGAGAACCTAAATCAGTAAGTAAAAATGTGTGCAGTTTTAGGGTTGATGAGTTTGTGTGTTCACCCTTTTCTGCCAACGTATGTACTGGGCACTTAGCCCTAACTTCATTCTTTGATTTTTGGAGATGATCTGATTTAGACTACTAACTTGTAGCTTTCAATATGAGTTATGTGTATGTCTCTCGGGCATGACATTCAAGAGTGACGAAGGTAGTTTAAATGTTTCTTTGTTTTTGTTTGCTTGTTTTGATTGTTTGAGAGTAATGTTGAGATTTGTTCGACCATGCGTCCGTTGGCCACATTCTTAATGAAGAGGTGCACACTGAAGTCGTTTTGTTGCTTTTGGACCTACGGTGTGAAAATTATAAAATTTTAATCGAATTAAAATTTAACTTTGATGTGAATTGCAAGTGATGGAGGTTAAACAAATGCTTTGGATTCCTCCCGTATTTTATGTTGTTGTGAAATGTCAGTGTGGGGGGTTAGGCATATGCCTAATCCTACAATATTTTCTTTTCTTTTCAACCCCTAAGTGACCAAACGATCATTTTATGGTCACTGCCCTTTTTTACGAGCTCCTAGGATGAAAAAAGTTATTTTTATAAAAAACAAAAAATATTTTCAAATAGGAAATCAAGTCTACTTTCCAACCCTATTTGAATCAAGTCAATTCGAGTTATACTCCATTGAGGAGAATTTTTCAAAGACAAAGACCTCAATATTGTCCTAGTGTTATAAAATTACTATTTTGGGAAACTAATGATATTCCCTCCTTTGAAAAGAATTATTTTTTATTTTAGAATAGAATGTCTAGTTTTAACCAATCATACCAAATTTTAAATTCTAAAAATATTTTTTGTAATTTTGGTAAATATTAAATGGTAAATGCTTCTAAATTCATTAAATGAGTTTTTAAAACACTTTTTGAAAGTTTGATTGTACGGATAATTACCAAACATCATGCTTCTCATTTTCTCTTTTGGACTAAACTTCATCAAAGTTGTAGAAGTAACATTTTATAACACATCTAAGTTTTGCCCTTACCCCCTCTATTATTCAGGGGTTAAATGCAAGTGTTGGGAGGTTAAGCATATGTCTTAGAATCCTTATGTATTTTATTTTGTTGTGCATTGCAAGTGTTGTGAGATAAACTTATGCTTGACCTTCCTTTTCTTATTTTGCTTAGAAATTCAAGTATTGGGCGGTTAGGCACATGCCTAACTCTCATGTATTTTTATTTGTTGTGCATTGCAAGTGTTTGGAGGTTAGGCATATGCCTAACCTTCCCCTTTTTTTTTCGCTTAGAAATGCAAGTGTTGGAGTTACACACATGCCGAACCTTGATGTATTTTATATTTTTGTAAATTGCAGGTGTCAGGAGTTACGCCTATGCCTAATCCTCCCATGTTTTATTTTTCTAGGCGCATGCCTAACTCTTCCATATTTTAGTTTGTTGTGCATTGCAAATATTGGAAGTTAAGCATATGCCTAACCTTTCCACATTTGATTTTGTTTTTAGAAGTGAATGTAGAAAGGGAGGAAGGGGGGTTGGTTTAGTCATAATCTTAACCAAATCATAGTCACTTGCACATGTAAATTTGGGGTCCTTATTCCAAATACAAGCTTGATTTCTCACTTGATTTATCTCGTTTTGACTATTTTGTGTTGCAGATAATTTAGAATTGGTCGTTTAAGAAGATGAGTTCCGTGGATTTGGCTTATGTGGATTAAAAATTCATCTCTACAACCATCTCAAGATGATAAGCTAGCAACACCAAATCAGCATAGATAACGTTCGACACTTTGACTCAGCCCAGACAAAGGAAAAATAGAATTGCAATTGTTTTATAGTATATACTATATGGTGGGAATACAACCATTGCTTTCAATTTAATAAATGGTATGCAAATTTTGGTGTATTTTAACTTGCATGGTTGCAATATACATATACTATAATTTACATATTGAATTAGCATGGATTTTAAACTCTTTTTTGTGTTCTTACAAAAGTTGGAAAATGTTTGTTTCAAAAATTACATCATGTTTTGGCATTTATTTTCATAGCGTGTTTTTGCTATTTGGTTATTCATCCATTGTCCTACCAAAAAAATTACAATGTGCAATTTTAGAAGGGCATGTGCACTTTTATTGAAATGGGTGTTAAAAAAGAAGAGTAAATTCGATACATGCATGCATTGACAATCGTTTTGTATATAAGGCCAAAGGAGCTGTCATTATATCGTATGGGCCACAACGTTTTATGAAGTACGTGAGTTTTGGCCAAAAAAATGATTTTCGAGAGATGGGAGAGGTCTGAGAGCATACCTCCAAGATGAATGGGAGAAGAAGGTCTGTGTGCGCAGACCCTCAACCATATATGGCTGCCCAGCCCTTGGTAAAGATGCCTTAAGGCATCCATGTGGCGGCCCACTGGCCCACTAAAAATGGCCAGTGGGCCGCCACTGGCCGGGCTACCTAAGTCGGGCCCGCTAAAGGCGTAGCTTGGCTGGCCGCCGATTTTCCCTACGGTCGGGATGGCCAGGCTGGGCCAGGCCAGCCCGGCCATTTCGGCTCGCAGGTCACAGCGGACCCGGCCAGCCTAGCCCGCCCGACCAGCTGGTCAATTATTCGCGGCGGACTGAGACCAAATTTTTTTTTAAAAATCAAATTTATTTTTTATTCGATTTGTTTTGTTTTTAAAAGAAAGACGTTTAAAAATTTGTTAAAAAGTTTTGTGGATTTTGTTGTTTTTTATTCTTTCATTTTTACAATTATATTTGTGTTAAATTTAGTGGGTAGATTTTGTGTTTGGAATGTTGTTTCATATGCACTTCATGTGCATGCATAATATCAAGTGTCTCTTTTATTTCAAATAAGTTTCTAACAATTTTTACTTGTAAATTTTTAGATTGTTGTTTGAGGATGTAGAGGTTATAGCACTAGTGGAGGAGCAGTGGATGTTTGCATTTTATAGCGAAAGCAAATTCAATCTTTTGGTAAGTAACTTCAATCACACAAAACTCAAATCTTGTATCTAAAATTCTTTAACCCTTGAGCGTGCAAGGAGCCTTGTGGGACTATGTTTGATCATTTTTCGGTCAAACGCTGATTTTCAATTAATTCCTAATTTCAAATGAAATTGGTCCCAACTAAGAAAGTGTGGGAGTTGTCTTCTACTTTCTGGTCCAATTGACGGTTCTTCAAAATTGTTAAAATTGCGTTTTTTACAGCACTTTAAAGCTCACAGTCCTAAAATTCCATATACACTACATAAATAGTTTTTCAATAAAATTCCATTTTATGTAAGCGTAAGAAGCATGCAACCTAGACCTTCTTGTTCATCACTATTATTTAATTTTTGCTAAAAAATTCATAATATTTTAGGCATTTTAAAATTTACTATAGCTATTCTAGGAGAAAACTTTGAAAAATCTTTTAAAACTCATTTTCATTGAAATAATTATGAAAAATACCAAAAAAATATTATACGTTTGAAGATGTGAGAAATTGATGAGGTTTGACCAGATAAATGTAGTGTGGACGCTTAAGGGTTAACCCTTAACGGACCGCGGGCTTTTCATGATCTTGAGCATCATTTTCACCTGTTTCTATTCATTTTCTTGTGAATTTTTTTTCTCTTGATACAAAATACCAAATTAAACATTTAAATAAAATTAAAGAATTTAAATGGCCAAATTAATGAATTTTCCCATGTCTTCAAAGATGGTCCAAATATTTCCAAAAGTACAGTAATTTTATCATTTTACTTCAAACGATATAATCTTGCAATTTATATGGTCAAATTCTATGAAAATTTTACTATGCACTCTCCTGATAATCTAAAACAAAATCATACTATTAGAGTTGTAAAATAATAATTTCTAATGTTTCTTTTAAACCCTGCCCGCATTGCGCAGTCTTTCAAAAAAACCCTTTTTGCTCCATAACTGCCACTAAAAAGTTGGAGTAAAAAATAAATTAGATCTTGATTATTGATATCCAATTTCACAGAATTAATTCCCACAAATAAAAATTGACACTGTAGGAACCTACCCGCACATTGAAATGTCCTAATTAGGACAATTACTACAGTTCTTCAGGAATTAAGGCCTGAGTTAACATTATAGCCCCATTTGAGCCCCAAGTGTGTTTGGGGCTTGCAAATGGGGCCTAATTGAGGGTTGATTTTTTTTTCTAAGACCTTTAGGGCACGATGTTGCAATGGGTCATCGCCGTGGGCCCCATTTGGGCCCCAAGTCTGTTTGGGGCTCCCAAATGGGTTCTAATTGAGGGCTGTTTTTTTTTTCTAAGACCCTTACACTACTAAAGAGTGCGTAAAAACCAAGACAAAACCAAGACACATCTGTTGGAACCAACAGAGAATGGGTTTAATGTAGCAAACAATTAGTCATCAGCACAGAACCAACAAGTTTTCTGTTGTAACCAACAAGTTCCTGTTGATTTTCTCTTGGTACTAACAAGTTCGTGTTGATTTTTCCGGAATCAACTGTTCCTAACCCGCATAGAACCAACAAAATTTCTGTTGATTTTGTGCGTGTTAGGAACCCCATTTCTCTAGTAGTGTTAGGGCATGATGTTGCCATGGGTCATTGCCATGGGCCCCAAGTGTGTTTGGGGCTTCCAAATGGGGCCTAATTGAGGGCTGGTTTTTTTTTCTAAGACCCTCAGGGCACAATGTTGCAATGGGTCATCGCCATGGGCCCCATTTGGGCCCCAAGTGAGTTTGGGGCTTCCAAATGGAGCCTCGTTTAGTGCTGATTTTTTTTGCTTGAACCCGGTGGGCACGATATTGCCATGGGTCATGGCCGTGGGCCCCATTTGTACCCTAAATGCGTTTGGAGCCTTAAAACGGGGCCTTGTTTAGGGTTGAAATTATTTAGGGGCCTCTAGAACACGAAATGGCCCCAGGTGGTCTCTTTGGGCCCCAAATGTGTTTAGGGCTTCTAAACGGGGTATTGTGTAGGGCGAAGATTTTTCGGGGTTCTCAATAGGGACTTCTACGGCATGACATGGCCCCGAATACTGATTGCGATTATGGTGGATGTAGATACAGAGGATGATGGATTATAGTACATTTGGAAGCTCGGTTGCAGTTCACTATGTTGTCGGAGGGGCGGAAAGTCAGGGACCCAATTTAGGTTTGCGAATAAATAGGAGTGTTGTTTGCAAGAGATTGTTCCAAGAAATTTCAACACAATATACTCAAATGGGGAAGCAATAGAGAAATGACACGGTGGAGTTGCTAAATGAGGAAGGAACGTTGTGGGTATTAGTGTAGTTGATGGTTCCATCAAATGTGGGATGAAATTGAATCATTTGAAATTGTTTTCATCTGAAGTTGTTCTTCGTGTCTCACGGGTGATAAATGAGATGTTTTGGTTTGGAGAGATTTTGGATGAACGTCTCGGTCAATGTTTGGGTTTAGTTATACGTTAGCAGAAGTCGATGTTGCAAGATGTTCATTGTCATGAAGAGGGTCGAGGTTCATCTGGTGGAAAACAAGAGTTTTTTTTCTCAACAGTAGCGATGGCGCAATATGATTTTTGTGAGGATGATATGAATCCCATATGTGAAGACATGTCCCTTACAACAGTAGTTGAGTCGAGCATTCCAAAGGGATCATCTTCTATGACGCATGGATCTCAATCAAGCGTTGGGTATCTTTCAGATGTGGATGGTTTGGTTCCAGCAAGACCTAGCAGGAGATATTCTATAGAGAATCGTAGAAGGAGAATGCCTAGACAACGTGAGGGGGACGAGGCACGAAGCATGAAAGTGACATTGGCAAGCGTCAGATCTGCAAAGTAGAGAGGTGGATGCAAATGTAATTGTTTGAAGGATGTGAACGAGAAATACATTTTGGAGCAACGGTACATGGCATGGGCGGGAGAGTATGAGGTGAGAGGAATTTGGATTCTGCAGATGCTGAATGCGTTTTACACGATCACGGAGGGTCAAAGACAAAACAAATTTGATACGAAGTTGGATGGGGTTCTGGTGTGCAATGCATGTTATGTTGTAGTATTGGGGTATTTGCAGAGACGTTTCAAACAACTAAAACAGTCCCAACAACTATGTGGAAGGATCTCTATTGTTTATAGAAACGTTTGTAAACTTAGGGAAGGGGCGAAAGTGTCTGCCGCACGTAAGTGTTTATCAGTATTACAGTAAGGATGTATGGGGTCCTGCGGAGAGACATTTGTGTTTGCGGTTTCTACCTGCAAGAGAAGAGAAGCCAAATCTTGCAGAGGTGTTTAGTAGGGACGATAGGGAGTTGAAAGCATTGGACGAATGTATTGCGTACAAGGAGAGGTGTGTAGATAGAGTACGGAATGTGGAACAGAACCTGCAGGCCATCGAGGAAGCAAGATGGTTGGTGAAGTATTTGAAAGAATTCCCCATGAAAGATAGAAGTGAGAACGCAAGGCTACCGTTCTGGCCTAACGAAGCATATGTTCATGCAGTAGGAGACAACGTCAGGGTGGAGATGACAACAGAGAACGATGATTCAAATATACTTAGCAATAGGGACATAATTGTTGACTCCATCATGGCAACAATGCCTGACCCAGAGCCTCGAGGATACTTTGGCCCTCGTAGGGGCAGACCTTCACAAGCAGCAGTGACCGGAGCTTCTAGAAAAAGGAGGGCAATAGTAGTAGGTCAAACACCATCAACACCTCCTATGGGTACAACAGAGGATCTATTTCCGACGTTTAATCCAGAGAGGGACTTGCAAATTGGGCATTTTGTTGTTTTGACAGTAGAGCGGAAAGAAGTACGGGCCGGAGTACCTTTCTATGTGGGGAAGGTGATAGAATTTGGACAACGCAAGTGGGCAATGAAAGTGAAAGTGATATGATATTGGCCAATTATGAGGGCTGGCGTGCAGGATGAACCGGGTTCAGAAGCACAACGGTACATGAATTGCATTCAAGCATCTTGGGAGCCGTCTGGTGAGAGACATGGCTGGGTGGACAAAGAAGCTCTTGTATTTTCGTGGATAGATGTGCCAGCAAGAACGAGAAGTGGACACTTGAAGTTCAAGTTTATTACTGTGCATGGAGTACAAACAGAGAGCCAAATCACTATTCCCAACGAAGCAAAGCCGCATATACTTGAATATGTTGCAATGCAGATGGAAGGCATCGATGACGAGAGGTTGCAGAATGATTTAGATGCTTATTAGAATAGAAGAGTACAATACCTATTGTATATGTTTTTGAAACATAGGTGTAGAGATTCTAAGGGAAAAGTTGGTACTATTATTAGATATTCTGAATATTTAAATTGTTGTGATGTAGAAAAAAGCGTAATGAAAGCACTTTCATCTATTTGTGTCCCACTTCCAATTGTATACAATGTACTTGTATGGTTTTGTAAAATGAATACCGACATTGGTATTCGATAACTCTAACCTCCCGATTTCACGATAGAGATGCACTGCAAAGATAATCAAAATATATAATAATCTAAATACAAGTAAAGCATTTTCCAAAATAAAGAAACTCAACAATTTCCAATAATTTTCAAAATATCCTTTTTGCAACCAAAGTCGACAGAATTAAAATTTAGCCAAAATTTTCATGCAATTTTTTTCTGAACTACGTTTTTAGTGCGTCCAGAAGCCAAGTGCATGATTATATGGCTAACTGCAAAAGACCGCGGGGGGGGAGGGGGGGGGGGAGGGGGGGTGAGGTGTTGAGCTCAACTCTTGTTTTGTTGAATAGCTCTTGTAACAAGCTCAATTCCTCATTAGTGTGGGGTAAATCTAACAATCGGTACTATTGAAATTACAGAAGACTTATGTAGCTTTTGTATGAAAAAAGGATCAACAAAATCGCACAATTTTTGAGAAAATGCCACTGTTGAGAAGATTGATGGAACTCGTTCAGGGAATTTTGTACATATGTTGAAATCAGACTGTTCAAAATGCTCTAAAAATTCTGAAATTTTTACCATAAGTAGAAATCATCATTTTGAACATGTGAAAAAATTCACTTAATTTGGAGGTGTGAAGAGGAAGATATGACAGTCTAAAGTGACGTTGAGATAGCCTCTTTGCAGCTCAGAAAATCACCAAAAATCGCACATTTCATGAATTTCGATCAAGAAGTACCCACGGATTCACCTCTCAAAAAGAGCCAAGGTCTCTTTGTTGCTTATTCTACATTTTACACTTCAACAACTCGAATTTCCTCACTTTCTAATTCCAAAAGCCGCGTGGGGGCCTTATGGTCCTTTAGGGATCAATGTAACCACATTTAATTGCAACACTTTAGGCATTGAGCACAATTGTTATTATTTGAAAGTTCCGTTCATGTATTGTTGGTTTATGCCAAAATTCCATGATTTTGATAAATAGTAAAATTTATTTAAAAAAATGGAGTCTATAAATAAGTTAATGGTGGAAATTATATTTACCTGTAAGATCTTGAAATATACCTCAAAGTACCATTTTATCTACTAATAGGGTGCAAATTATTCAAAAAAAAATCGATGAATAGCCCACCTCTAATTATCCCCCAACCGCACGTGGATAACGAAAGTATATTGACCTCCCTGTGGGTTTCAACAAGGCTTTTGTATACTGTACCTTTTGAGGAAATGAAAGAAATGGTTGTTCACAAAACTATTGTGCATTTTGGTGAATTTTTTGAATTTTGGAATATTTTAGACGTGGATGTGTCCACAAGTTGCAACATGGACCCCCAAGTGATTCATTAATTGAAGTTGGAGGCTTGAATTAATTAATCGATAAACACACAATGACATTATGACCCCAAAATTCTCCATGAGTGGAATTTTACAATATTTTCCATGATTTTCCACAATACCATTACCGAGTACCATTACCGATTACTTGATTTTATATAATCAAGTATTTAAAAATATTTTGTGAATTGTAAGTACTAAAATCAAGTGCAAACTTGTGAAAATGCATGCATATGACAATAATGCCATGAGTTTCAGAAATGAAAGTCCAGTCATAATATATTTTGGATTACTTACAATTTAAATATTATAGTGATAAAAATTTGGTGTCATACATGCTAAAAAGTTAAATACCGCTACATCTACAAGACTAATTCAATTATTAGACTCAAATAGACTCAATATTTGTACAATTAGATATCAAAAATTCAATATAGATAATTTTATAGCCAATTTAAAAGTACTTTAAAAAAAGAAAACCCCCCGCCATAATTACTTGTTCCATTT
Organism: Pohlia nutans; assembly: GCA_022496805.1. Lineage (NCBI taxonomy): Eukaryota > Viridiplantae > Streptophyta > Bryopsida > Bryales > Mniaceae > Pohlia > Pohlia nutans. The sequence continues at coordinate 31,340,222 of CM040089.1, read as the reverse complement.
TTAAATCTCAAATTTGATTGGTTAAAATGGAAACTACATACCAGAGGTGGAAGGTAAGGTCGATTTATTTGTTGGATATTTAACTTTTTTCAAGAAATAAGGTACAACAATGAAATATTTTAAAATTTCCTCCATGATTCTATATTTCACCATAAAAAATACTTTTTCTAAAGAAATAACTTTCCAAAAGATTGGGAATTTATTTTCAAAAATATGTTATGCCAACTTTGTCCTCCACCTTTGATAGTAATATAAAGAAATACAATTTTGGTAAGCATTTTTAACTTTTTGTACACTAAATATATTGTCATCTATTTCCTTTTCTTTACTCATATTATAAAATACTTACCATATCAATCTTGATCCTTTGAAGGGTGAACGCATAATAAACCAAAGCACTTGCGATTCCTATAAGGAAGCAACAATGCAAGGTCCAAAAATCCATTAATTTTTATTTCTTTTGTGAATTTTTTCTGAAAAAATAAAAGATACAATGTTTTACCCCTAAATGCCGGAGGGGGGTCCCCCACCCAAAATTGCCTCATTTTGGACATTTTCGTTCATGATCTCTAAATACTTTTTAAAACATTTTTTCACATTCCAACTATAGGATCTTGTACTCCTAGGCCTTATAAACCATCCCTCAAAATTTCAAAACAATTGACCATACGAATGTCAAGAAAATTGCAATTGAAGTTGACATTTTGAAATTTCATGCCCTCATAAATCCGGGCAGTCTTGTTTTGATGGGCTCTCAAACCCAAAAGAAAAGTTGAAATGAAGTGCCATTTTTGGCCATCCTCACTGAAATGAAATAGTTAACAAAATGCATGGCTCAATTTGACAAGATGTTCAATTCATTAGCACTTTTTCAAAGACCTTGTAATGGGTGGGGATATGAAGGGAATTGGGCAAGAGATTTTATCTAAATTAGATTATCCCATCAACTCTCCTCCAATTAAAAGGGCCCACAACTCATGGCATGCAACCCATGTGAGTTGGACAAAAGTTCCTTTTAGATGCCCAATGAATCTCATTGTCTTAGAATTTTTGTGCAAGCCTAGCCAAAGTGTTGAAGTTGTGGTCAACATTGAGGTGTTTCACTTTGAAAAATTCCCCTAAATGGAGTTTTGATTGTATGGACATAATTCTAATTGGGTTAGAAAGAAGACTCGTTTACCTATGACATGGTATTTTTTTGGTTTGAAAAAGAGTTATTTTTTGAAGTTTGGGCAGCCCGAGAAAATGGGCAGCGATCACAAAATGGTCTCTTGGGAGCTTAGGGGTTAACCGAGTATTACAAAAATATTGCAAAATACAACTTCAATAAGTATTTATGTGTATAAGTATTTATGTGTAGTATAATAAGGTTAAAGTGGTTAAAATTGGAAAAGTAGTTCTGACCAAATTGAAAAGTAGATATAAAACAAGTTGAAATTGCATAAAATATTTATGTTTTCAAAATTTCTTTTTTCTTTGGAGCCTTCAAAATGCACAATGAACTTAAAGAATGTATAATTTATATTTATATTGAACATGATTTGCTCCTAAAATTTGATTTAGACATCTATTTTCTAGCTTTACTGTTAATAACCTATTTATAAAAATAGAATCTAAAACTTTGGATTTAAATACCTAATAGGACAATGGAGGGCACAATCAAATTAGAACTTAAACATGTGAATTTTTAGTGATAATTTATGGCCCTGGATCAAGAAAATTGTAATTTCAACATTAAGTATGACTTTATTGGTTCGGTTTACCATGCTTTCACCTTAACAACCATATCCTCTGCAAAATGGTCAAACTTCCCTGTTATGAGCAATTTTTCAATTAAAATATTGTAAATTTATTTTTGAAATACTTTTAATAGATGAGACTAAATGTCTTCTTTTCATCCTATTCTTTTCCAATTCTTTGAAATTAAAATGAATTTAATATGATTTTTGAGATATATTATGCAAAACAAATCATAACGATTAAATAAATATTCCAAATGATCTCAATTCTTGGTAGAGCATTTCAGACACATACAAAAACTATTTAGTGTAACCAAAACTAAAAAAATATTTAAGATTTTAAGATTTGATAAACAAACATATATTGAGTTTGCAAATGCGATAAAATGTTCAATATTGGAATTTTTCAAACTTAAAAAGTAATACAAAAACTATATTTAATAAGATTCATTTTCTTAATTGGCCTTGAAAGCAAAAAATCTCATCTTCAAGGTTAAAATTGAATTTGACTATTGTAGTCAATATCCATATATATGGATGATTATCCTCAAAGGATTAACCCCTAAACGTACCAGGGTATCCCTGGAATTGACAACTTGAGAAAAATCATCATAAAGTACTATTTAGAAGAATATTTAATTATCAATTTTGAAAGTTAAAATTAAAAATTCCTTCTAAATTCGATTACAAACAAAATTTTAATATTTTTTGAGTAAAATTTGTTGGAATGAATTTGAAATGTTGAAATGAAACGTGGTGATTCTTTGAAATTTTTGTGTTTGTTAAATCTATGTCCTCATTTTTGCAAGACCACTTTTCAACTACAGTGAATGAAATTTTGGCTTGGTCAACGACTTGACATACTTCTACATTTGTAATTATAGAAAAATATGTACTCAAGTATGACTAAATCCAACCATTAGATAGGACAACAACTTGGTGAAGTATCTCCAAAAAATCGGATGATATTCATCCAAGCATTGATGAGAACGTAGGGTGGGCTTGAATCTATTAATCGTCCAAAAACTAATTGTCCAAAAACTAATCGTCCAAAAACTGGACGTGACATTTAGGGGTTGAGATATGTTCCCATTTGGTGTTAGCAGTGATGTTTGTGAGGGTTTTAGGAATGAATTCAGATACACTTTTTGACTAAATGCACTTTGCAAAGACTACTCCTAAGACCAAGTGCAAACATACCTTTGTTTATTTGTTAGTCCATTTTTCTTCAAACCAATCCTGTTTTCATGCAGCTCAATTTAAAAAATAATAAAAATTGCAACCCATGTAAAAAGCTAACATATGGAGCATGTGTCATACAACAACGAGACAACTCATGTCTGAATTTCAAAATCAAGCAATCATAAAATGTACCAAGGCCAAGGACAGCAAATCCCATAGACTTTTATTTGCAGCAAGATAAGCATGTGGAATACACCTACTCCATCTCAAATTCAAAACAATATCCAGATCAGAAGCATCAACATCAAAAAAGCTTTCCTAATTTAATTTTTAACCCACCAGGTCAGTAAGACAAGAATCAACTATCCACTAATCAAAAGGCAAGAATGCTCCAACACAATATGCATCTCTAATGACATCTACTGGTTGCACAAACCAATGATTTATTCAAAGCGGTGCATAAACTGTCCCTTTTAAGGGCTGTGGACATTTAGGATGGACTAAATTATTTTCATGTGAATTTTCATGGATAGATAAAAGCAAATGGTGAACAACGCACTCTGAATCTAATGTTTTGGAAACTTATAAAATTACTTATGACTTTTGAAAGGTGAAAGTGGTGTGATCTAAATCTGGACCATAGAGTGGAGCAAGCATAATGAAGCTATGGACTTCGAATAAAAATTGAAGAACTTAATTCTGCCCCTTCATGAACAAAAATTTGGCCTCTAAAGGTGCATGAAATGTCACCAACCACACCATTAAGTACCACATGATGAAAAATAAGCATCCATCATAAATAGTGAGAAAATCTTCCCAAAATATACATATCCTCTTGTGAATCCTTAATGAAACATTCCGACAATCATTGTCATGGATACACAATTGAGCCCTGAAATGAGCCTCACTCTGTCCCACTTCATCAAGAGAGTGTTTACTGATACGAACAAGTTTGTTTCAGGCTCCTTTATAAGGGCAAATTGATGACCAACATGTGTTTTGCACCCCTTAACTTGCCAGAAAAACTCTTTCAGAACCTGTACTAAACTTCAGGCTAGAATTGCAACATACCAGTTTGTTGCATTCGACGTCCACTTAAGTTCTTGGCGGCTGACTGGTAGAACCACTGCCCAGGAACTTCCGGACTGAACGAAGCGGATCACCCTGCATCAATCATCACGAGCTAAGGAAAATTTTAAAAGGAAGAGGCCATTGCATCATGACGAATAAACATGTTACTGTGGTATCTGTGAATGCAAAGACAAGCTCTCCAGTAACCTGAAGAACAAAACAACCCCTAAACATTGATCTACCTCCAAACAATGCCCAGGCTAAATGGAAGGGACCAAACTACCAAACTGAACGAGGATGATAACGTAGGCCACCCAAGACGACAAAGCAACCAAAAGCCTAAACAGTGAACACAAGGAAAAATTTTACAATGCATATACTCTGTGGTCCATGTACGAGAAGAATCTAGGGTCTACTGGTTCCCAGAACTCCAACAAAGTCTATGCGAGGAGCCTGATGTATGTTTGAAATTATTCAAACAACAATACTAAATTTCAACCATCTTTCGAGAATACAAGAACGCTTTGTGCTGTAGGCATGCACTTGAACGTTTCAGAGGAAACCATTCACCACAGCACGAAAGTAGAAAGACAAACAAGCTGCATTATTATAATGTTACAATAACCTCACAAAGCAACCAATGAAATTCAACATCACAATTGTATATTCCATTGTTAGGAAAGAAACGTTATTGGTGCAGAAGCGACTTACCTTGCGATTGGAAGCTGCGAACTCAGATGCAGCAAAACCAGTCCCAGAACGCTGGTCCTGCAAAGCATCCAGCATAGTTTGCCATCCACAGGAAATATCGGGCCCTGTGCTGCTTGTTGCTGCAGCAACATGACCGTTCACCCAGGGACAAAAGTGCCTGTGCTGCCGAATGGGGTCAAACTGCCTTGTCTGGATTTCCAGCTTCCTAACATCCTCCGACGGTAATCCTGAAAATGCCAACTTCACCTTGTCAGCACTTGTGAAACCTAGAATACTCTCATACATTCTTGAAAATTTTAATGCAAAATCCCAAAGAATAAATCCGTGCATGTATTATCTATTCACATCCTTCTGTGGTTGCTTTGCTTGAACATTTCATTTTGCAAATCCACGTATTTCACCTGGTGGAAAAAAAGATTGGCTCTGGACCTCTTCGTTCCTCTGAGCTAGAGATTCTTCTAGAATATGTCCATCAGCAACTTCTATGATCTGGAGGCTTGCGTCGACATCATGACCTTGAATAATAGCAGTCGTTGTAAAAATAGTGCTCCCTGCATTGGCATCCTCATCAACTTCTTTTTGGTTTTCTTTTCCTTGGGGTCTTTCGGATACTCCAACCGAGAGTGTGTCTTTTAAAAATGTGTGACTGCTGCCATGCATAGCTTGTTGACTGCTTCCATGATTATCTATCACGTCTACAGTCTCTGCTTCCTCAGGAACAAAATCATCCATCAAACCACGGCCAGAGACAAATGCTTCCATCAACTCAGTATCATCAGTTGCAAACTCTGCAACACTCTCCGAGCGTTCCAGATGAGTTCCAACACCATGAATTTCAGCTCCAGAACTACCACCAATGCCTAAACCTCTTACTCCTAAACTACCCCCTGTTCCAGAGGTTATAACTACTTCATTAGTCCGTACACCCTCCTCAACCCCTCCATCAGACTTACTCTTACCTGCCCCATTGCTATGTTCAGCCTGAACAACAGACATGGGACCATTCCCATGGTACTCTGCTGTATTTGCGCATTGCGCATCGCTGTCTGGGGGTAAATTATCCACACTCTCCATTGAGTTCTCTTGCTTTGGTAGGTAGCGTGAATCAATTGCATTCACAGAAGAGGCATGAGGAAGATCTCTCGCAGGCTGCTTCATAGGACGACCCGGCCATTGTGAACCTACTTCACGCTTGCGCTTCCCATTCCGTGAGAACATACCACCCTCTAAATCATCTGTGTCTCTAACATCTACCAATTTACCCTCCACACTAATAACATCTACCAATTTACCTCTTTCTTGGTGCTCAGGTCTTCGGGATTCATATGAAGCAGCTGCATAAGTAGCTGCTTCACTCCTCTTAGACTGCACTCCAGAATGTAGCAAGGCAGGATTCCCAAGGGAAGGTGCCACCAAAACTGGAGCATTAAGCCTCGTAGGACGAGGCCCACCTGCGATGGTAAGTTTCAGATCTAAAACGCCCTTCTGAGGATCAGCTCTCCCCAACGTATTGACAGGTACCACTTGAAGAGGTTTTATATCAAGCGCATCTGCTGCTTCTGAAGTAGCCAACCCTGGGCCATCCACTAACTCATCTGCGCCAGATCTTACAGTGCCTGACTCTAAGAGGTTATTTTTAGATGACAAAATTTCTTGAAATCCAGAGCTCAACAACGGAGCGGGCCTATTCACTGTAGCAAAATTCCAGAGGCCAACGCTGGCACCACAAAGATTGCAATCCAGCACAGCAGATGCTGGGTCAGAGGAATCAGCATCAGGTTGGATTTGATTCTGCGGAACCTTAGCTTGTTGGTCCCCTTTGAGGTGTATAGTGACGCTAGGACCAGGTCCCTGCAAAGTTCCTGTCTGTTTGTTGGCCTGAGCTCCTGAGCGGTCCTCGCAATCCACAGTGTAAGGCAAGAGCCGTGGCTCCCAACCACAAAGTGCAATCATTCGTTGAGACTGTTGCACACATCAGAATTCAATAGAAATCTCAGGAAAAACGGAAGCCTGCTGAACCATCCTAACCAAAATCAGGAACATCGTCATATAGAGTACAACAAACTACTACAAAAAAATGCAATGAAATAACTCTTGCACAAGTATCTTTCGACAATGTGCACTATACACACAGCACCCAACATACAAATCAGAAATAATATCAACATGATAGGACGTAGCTTCCACCGTCATGCTCACCTCATAAAAACCCTTGTTCATTGCAAAAAAATCGTTTTCATTTGAGCTGGAACTCACTCCATTTGCATGCAGGAATACAGGATCCGTAGGGCTCGGCTCAAAGAGAAGTTGGTCAAGTTGAGATCCTCGGGACATTCTCATCTGGTACTTAGCAGTCTCAGAGATTACAGGGAGTGCAGATAACTGAAGAAGGGCTTCACAACGGTCAGTATAAGCTCCTCTTAGATCTGCCATAGGCGTGGGCGGAAAGTATGCCAATGTGTCTGCACAAGAATTATTTTTCCATGTACACAAACCCTTGTGTGCAGTGTCAAGCTGCTCAGCGAATGCGAGTGCAGCACGCTCCACTGTTCCGAAAGATGATAGGAAACAAGTTCATCAAAAAATTAGTCTTCACAGGCGTGAATTTTTTTCGAAGAAGAATAAAGCAAAGAGGAATTAACCTAAAATTGTTGAATAACGCTCACCTTGATGACGTGGCCAGGAAGGTGGAATAGGGAAGCTAAGTCGGGAACCACAAACTTCACATGCAAGGAGGTCGATATCCACATTCACCCATCCTCTCCTAGCACAGGCCACAGGCCCTGCAACCTGCAGTTAAATCCTTAAACATTAAGTTATACGCATTCGGACTCATAGCAAGCATCACAAAGTGACATTCGATAAGTATAAACACCGAAAGGTGTATTGAAAATCTCAATCAGAAAATAGCTTTGCAGAAGAATAAGAAAATACATGAAACACTACATCACATATATAATCTGCATGTGCGTACGAACCATTGATGTTTTTAATTCATTTAAATAATTCTACCTGAGGTTTTCCAAACCAGCTGATAGATTTGTAAGTAGCAAGACGACGAAGGAGATCACCACGGTCCCAAGGTCTGCACCCTGGTGATGGTTCTACATCCCCAGCAGTTTGAAGTGCCTGTCCAATGGTATTTTGCTGGTCCAGTTTCTTCTTTTTGGCTGGTGAAGGACCTCCGGCAGAACTGCAAAAGAACCTTCATTCAGATATCTATTCATTCAGATATCTATACACTAGCCTTCTGTTTCAGTTTCGTCAAGAATGCCATGACATTGACAGGGATTTTCGCTCCCTTTGGTCTCATTCGTGAAACTACCAAACCTTCCCGACATTCGCGAATAGAATGGAGCAACCATTTAGAAACCAAAGAAAATTTAAAAATACAGCATTGAAATTGGAGTACCTAATTTAGCTTGACTGCAGTGCAGAGAAGTATACAGCTTAGAAATTCGTGGCAACCAAGTTCACCGTACCTGGCAGCTGGAGCAGAACTTCCTGAAAAGAGGAGTTCCATAGCCCGCTCAAAACGCTTCTCTGAAACCTCTGTGGACTCCATTGCTGAATAATATCTGAGAATAACAGAATTATTGTTGCGTCTTATTAAATACTACAAGACAGATAAGTTGATATCCACTATTCAATAAGACTCCTCTTCAGAAAGCATCATCAAGTAGCCCGTGTTCCAGCGCTAATATAAGATTTAACCTTTAAAGGACAAGGACATGACTTTCCTGATTCCCAGACCCAAAATCTCTTCTAAACTCCATTTTAAGCACGATTCTCTTTTTAATTTCCTTTGCCTCTATTCTAAAGAAATATAGATCCCTCAAATATGCTCAGTTTAGCATTTTAAGAAACCCGATTTGATTCAAAGGAGTACAAGTTATTAATAAGATTCTCCCAAATACCAAAAAGCCTGTGGAGCTTGGTATGTCCTTTAAGGGTTAAGGGTTAAGCAGACATCCAATCGTGCATCAATTCATATGCAATGCCACAATATTCCGGAGACAATCCCATGAAAATAATCAATTTATTATGAGTTACAGACCGGAAGCTGAACAGAGACTAGGGCATACGTCACCACACAATCAAAACTCTTTTCATCAAAGCGTAATCCTACAATTTGAAAACGGAATGATGTGGTACAGTCAATGACCTATTACAATTACAATTAACGTAGTTAATTATGCTACAATTTTACAAACCCTAAACCTAGTCTTAAGCATCCTCCTACAAGATATAAGCAAGAAAAACCGCAAACCCTAACCAATTAAATGCAATGTAACGTGAGCTCACGAACGATTTATGCTGCAATCAAAACCCGGCGCATCCAGTGTTCCAATGACCGATTACATTTCCAGCTCCTGCAAAACTCATAGGAATGAATCCTGCTCAATCCGGTTAAGTTCAATAATTTCAGACCATCGCCTAAACCCTAAAACGGTGAACAGAATGAATTCTCTCCAATCTCTTGTACCTTACAACAATGACAACAGAACGCGGAAAATCAAAGGAACGAGTCCAAGCCAGCGAGATCTTACAAAACCCTAAATGCTGAAGCTGGGACTCAGGCCGGACCTTTCTAGAAGCAACCAGAGTTGAGTGTTTCTAATCAAACCAGCCTCTTCTTTTTTTTTTGGGCTTTTAGTGCCAGATTGCACCAATAAAAAAAATTCTATCTACAAAACGTCCAAAAACTCCAAATTAGATCGCTAAAATATCTTCGTTTATTTATATAATATTGAATGAAATAACATAAAAATGTGGATGAAAAGCATTTTCTATTCAAAATATGAATGAATGTAAAAATATGTAGTTCTACCATATTATTTTGTGTCGTCAGTTTAGCACTCTTTGAAAACTGGAAAATAAAAATAAAAATAAATGTTGAATCTAACTTAACCCAAGCGTTTGGTTGGAATGAGTTGCACGGTAGGGGAGCCACTTTTAAATGTAATAGTGTAAATTTTCAATCAAGGAAGGGGACCATACTTGAAAAAAATTCAAGCGGGTATCACAATTGAATTTTTTTTAAGAAGTCGAACTTATTCTCCATATACAACCTTCAAGTGAAACTATTTTCAACTCAAAAGTACATGAAATTTTCAACCATCCCCTTGTACCGTACCCACCCGTCACTGTCAACAATTCATGCTTAACATTTTTTTTTGGTTGAATTGATGCAAATTTTCTTTAAGATTTTGTAGATGTTTTCAAAGATTATCTTTTTTTCACCATGGAAAATTATTATTTTTTGAAAAAAATAAAATTCTTAAAAATTTGGACTTCTCTTTTTATAATTATTCTTTACTGACCATGATGACCAGGTACAATACACTACTTTTGCTAATAGTGCGTGTGGTAGCAATTCCAAAGACATGCTCTATTTTCCAAATCATGAAATTGGCGAGGACTAATTTTTTACTAAATGGTTGAAATCTTCATTTCGTATTGATTTGCATTTTAGGGTCACCTTCACTAATTACCCTCACTATTAGCAAAAAGTAGTGTAGCTTTCTCCTATTTGGAATTTGGCTGTAGTAGAGTAAGGGCAATTTTCCAATGGTGGGCCTTGAGTAAGTCGTAAGTACATCAAATTTAAATAATTCAAATACTCAGTAGGAATCTTTTCTAAAATAAATGTTAGGAAATGCATTAAAATCTTCTTTACTTTTTTTTTAAGACCCATAAATAATTTAAAATTTTAATCAAAAGTGACAGAGATGAATTTTCTACTTTAAATAATCGGATTGTCAATCCTTCATTATATTTGGGAATGACATGTGTGCACGACTATAAATATTAACCCCTAACCGCCCAACTATGCATATTTTGCATGATGTACAGATTTGAAATCCGTTTTCTCATCCATCATGTACTTTTTGCACTGTGGATTTTTTAGTGAAACTTTTATGGGAAGTTAGTTTCGTGCACGTGTGATCCAATTAGAAAGGGAATGATATGTGAAAATTATGCCTCATTTCATGTTGTAGTGTTCCACCCAAAATTTCGAAAATTATAGTCTAAAAGTGCTCTTGAAAAAGTCAAGTACTAAAATTAAGCAACCAAAAAATCTCCTAAAACCACTACACTTAGAGTATTACATTTCAACCCATCACAACAAATTTCATTATTAGTTTGTCAATATTTTATTCATAATCATATTACAAAAGTGTGTTGAATTTAAGTTTGAAATTGGATACACAAATATTGGTGATAGCAATCGCAAATCTAACCCTATGGATAGAATCTAAAATTCATAATGTACAACTTTTATTCATTCATCAAGTTGAAAACATCCCTCTTAGTTGCATTTTATAATGCATCTTTGGAAAACTGCCAAATCTGGAGAGGGTGAGAATGTTTAGGGGTTAAAGAAACCCATATATAACAGTCCTTCAACCCCTAAATGCCCATAGTCCTGTCTAGATTTTGAGTTTTGCAAAGATGCATTATAAAATGCAACTAACAAAATAATTTGAACTTGATGTATGAATAAAAGTCTTAGGGGTTCACTCAATGTATTTACTACAACCACGTTCAAACAAATCTTTGACCCCTATATTATATTGTAAAAATTCAATCAAACAACTTGAAAATTTTACAAGATTTTTAAATATGTTGAAAGTTTATATTGTGAATTTTGTGAATTTTATTTATTTTATATGATTACTTTAAAAAAATTGAAAAAAATAAATTCACTGTACGACTAAAAAAAACTTCGACCCCCTATATTACATTGTAAAAAACATTTTTTTTAAGGATATGAAAATTTGCAATAAATAAAGGATCATATATAGTTTATGTATACCAAAATTGGATGCTATAGTCATCCAAATGCATTTTGAAGTAAAAACACAACCATTTCGGTTCAATCTTCAGTTGTTTTTTTAGAGGTCCTGTTGAGTTTAATTGAATTAAGAGCTTTTTTCAAATGAAAAATATGATGATTGTATGACAACACTTAAAATCTTGAAGATTCTACCCATACGGTTAAATCTGTGATTTCAATCACCAATATTTTTGTATAAAATTTGAAACTTAAAATTCAAAATTCTTTTGTAATTCGATTACAAATAACATATTGACAATATGTGTATGAAATTTGTCGTGATGGGTTCTTGGACGGATTGACATGTAATACTTTTAAATGTAGTGTTTTTTGGAGATTTTTTGGTTGCTTCATTAACACTTTTGACTTGTTTTGAACTAAGATCTTAGAATTTTCGATGAACCACTGCAACATGAAATGAGGCATAAATGAGGCATAAATGATTCATAAATCATTCCCTTTTTTAATTGGTTCATACATGCATGAAGCTAACTTCCCATAAAATCTGTACTAAAATTTCACGTTGCAAAAAGTGCATGACGGATGAGAAAACGTGGATGAAACTTGTACATCTTCCCAAAAATGGACGCATGGGCAATTAAAGGTTAAAGAATAATTGTTTCTAATTTTGTGTCTTTGTGTATTCCTTAAATTTCACATATCTAAATTTAAACATACTATGAAAAAAAACACTTCATTTTCTGTAGACGATGAATGTTTCAAATAACACCCCTCTACATTCAAGTTACAAAGAGTTGTTGGTCCAAGAATAAAAATTGTCCAAAACATATTTCAGTTTATTCAAAACCCCACATTGATGACCAAATACTTTGAAATTCAACATGTTACACCTCGTAGGTTCAAATCATGTGCAACGTTCAATGTGACACCCAGTCACTTTCTTTGAAGGTTTGCTAACAAATAAATATAAATATATATGTATATGTATATACCATTGGCCCTACGGTCACAAGAGCCCAAAAATAAATAAAACAAAACACATTCTTGGATATATAAATAATTTGGTATGCTTAAAAGTTAAAGGTTTTAAATAATAATATTAATTTAATAATAAGTTTTATAATAAATTTACTAATTTAATATAGGCCTAAAAATAATGCCTAAAATACTCCCTTTGTCTCATATAGACAATGCTTTGGAGAAAAATATTTTTCCCAAATTACTTGATGTATGCAAATCATTTATTCAATTTGAAGTTGTTGTTTTACAAATTCTAACAAAGAAAAATTACAAGACAAGTGCACATGGAGTGCTTTTTGTTTATGAAGCTAATTTTTGCTCATATGTGGATCACAAACGACATATGATCTAGCTAAAATCAATGTTTGCATATGTTCGTTGCATCAGAGAACACACTGCAATCACCATGTTGCCACATGCCACACATACTATGATATTGTTTTGATAAATAACTACTCCAAAACAAAATACTATATTTAGATATTTGATGAAATCATTATAGTTTGTTTTTACTTTTATTTATTTTTCAGAAGCATCATCTATTATGGGACAGAGGGAGTGCATGCATAAGTCCAAAATCTTTCTAAATGTTGCATAAATACATTTGAATCAATATACCATGGTCGGTTGTTAGAATCGGCAAAAAAAAAAAAAAAAACCCCTTTATCCCACTAAAACACCATGATTTCCCTTAAATATTAGAAAGTAAAACAAGGTCTTTTAGTGGGACAAAGGGAGTATAAGAAGAGAAGTCCAAATCTTCACGATATCATTTTTTCAAAAAATATCTATTTTGTATGGTGAAAGATAAAATCTTGAAGAATATTCATAAATTTATGAATATTCTTCAATTTATGAAAAAAATTGGGATTTTTAATTTATTCATTCCGACTCTGACAGTTGGGTACTGTATTCTTTTTCTTCAATTCTAAGGGCCACTTTACATGATGGGCCAAGACCAAAGCTAGTTTACGAGAAATAATGGCTCGGACTAAGAAATGAGGGAGCTTTGACATGGCTCGAGGCAAGTCGATTGGGTTTCCATTTTGGTCAACCCAATTCTCTTCCTTGGAGTTGTGTTAGATTTTGTTTTTAGTGCATTAGAATATAATTCAGTCTATTAGAATATGAATTTCAGGAAATGGCCTTGAATCCTTCATGTAAAGCTCTTGGGGCTGATTTCGTGAATTCAACCAATCAACTACAAAGATTCAAGTTCCAAATTAGCATTGGCCCGCCATGTAAAGTGGCCCTAAATGTGAAAAGCATGCAAAACATTCTTAAGCAGTAGGGTACTGCACTGCCTATTGCTTGGTTGGCTTTTTACTCATACATTAACTTTCTTTGGAACATGGAGTGAAAGATGACATTTGTCATTATATGAGGGAATTTAGTAGGAGTCAAGCAAATAAGTCAAACTTAAGATGTGAAAACAAAGAGCATCCAAGAGCATCAGAGAAATTTTTAGAAATTTTAGTAGGGGTACAAAGTCTAGGGTTTAACCCTTAAGTTCCCGAGGGTTTTTGCTACAAACTAAATGTGTTATAATATGTGTTATATATGAATTTTTTGAAGTTTGTAAAATATGAATGTTGTGATGTGTAATCTCTAAATTTCATCTATATGGTTGAATATCATCAAAACCATTTAGATTTTTTATAAATAAGTTTTAAAAGAAAAACTTTGAATATTCATAAAAAACACATTATTCAATATTTTATGTTGAATTAAATTATTATTACTTAAAAGTAAAAATGTTCATCACATGAATAGAAGTTGCCAAAATTTAGAGTTTATAATTTGTCAAAATGTCAATTTAAACGACACTGCGTAAAAATAGTATAGAATTAATAGTTTAAATGAAACAAATTCCAATGGGTATTTAAGCATCTTATCAACCTTGTGCTTTTAGCCAATCATACCAAAAATCAAAGATAAATAATTAATTTTGTATTTTTTTTGAATTTTGGAAGTTTATTAGTTAGATATTATATATATAATTGTATATAATGAATTTAGGAATCCATTTGCATATATTTGATTTAAAATTCATAATTTATAATTTATCTTTGTACATCTATACAAAATATATACTTTATCATGCATTTTTTCACACATTTACAAATTTGATACTTTTGTAGATTGTTTCAACATCTACACCACCCAATGTTCTTTATTTTTTCTGAATTTTTTGTGAACACATTTTTAGTGATCCATATTCTTATAGGAAATTTGATTCTAAATAGGTTAGGCCCAAGAAACACTCAATTTGGACACTCCTAGCTCATTTTACAACACTTTCTATATTTGGAACGACCACTTTTGGGTCGCCTCGGCACTTAAGGGTGATTCTTTAAATGTGAAAGGAGCCCCGTGGGGACATGTTTGGTCGATTTTCAGTCAAGCCCTGATTTTCACCTAATTTTTAATTTCAAATGTAACGGTCTCAACTAAGAAAATGTGGGGGCTATCTTCTACTTTCTAGTCCAATTTACCATTCTTCAAAATTGTTAAAATTACGTTTTTTTACAACATTTTATGACTCAAAATCCTAAAATTCCAACATACACTGCAGAAAATGTGTTTATGTCAAATTCCTTTTTATGTAAGCTCAACAAGCATGCCACCTACACCTTGTTGTTCATCACTATTTTTTACATTTTCCTTAAAAATTGATATTATTTTAAGCATTTTTGTAATTACTATGATTTTTACAAGAAAAAAACTTTGAATTTTTTGATAAAATCTATTTTTATTTAAATACTTATAAAATAATCAAGACAAATTGGTTTAACAATACCTTGTATGAGAAAAATACTAGAAAATACAATATATTCTAAAATGTGAGGAATTTATGAGGTTTGACCGGATAATGAGGTTTAACCCCTAAAGGACCACAACTATGTTTCTCTCCAAACACTCCAAAGTATCCCTTCTCATAAAAAGACAAACAATTTTTGATCTAAAACCTTTTTGACCAATCCAACGGTAGGATATTTCAACCAACTTGAATTTATTACAACCTAAAAAATTTCAACCGTTCAGGGTTCTTCAATATTAAGATTATAAGCTTCAAAGTTGGTAGCATTTTTTTTTCTTGGCTTGTTGCCCAAGTTTGAAACTTTCTGAAAATGCCCAAAATGCAAAGTTTAGTCTCAGATTTGGTAAAATGAATTTGGCAGTTGTGTATATGGGGGCATTAGCTCATTGTGTACAAAAATTCAGATGCATAGCTCATTGTATGAAATTTTTTAGGAGTTACCCGCAATTAGGTTTTTCACCTTTACATGATTGTATCTTTTGATCTATACATCATCTACGTACGCAAATTACCATCCCATCTTCGTTACAAAGAGTAGAATCACCACAAAAAATCTCAATAATTGACGATCAATACTCATTCCATACTTAGCTGACCGAAATTGGAAAATTAGCCTTGGTCCTTTAGGGGTTAACCGAATAATTGTAGTGTGGACACTTAAGGGTTAAGAATACTATGGGATAACTCTTATCAGTTATCACTCATTGTTGTCTCAGCAGTCACCATAGCCCTTTTTCTCATTTTGTCTCCTTACGTTTCTTTTTTGTTTTTACACAAGTGATCACTTTATAAACCACTGCAATAAAAGAGTACAACGACCAGGCCAGAAGCCGGTGAATGTCTTCTCACGTTTCTTACCACCCAGGACCACTTGCTTGGCTCTAAATATCAAAGTTTCAGGAAACTTCAAGCAATCAATTTTCTTTGTTTTTTTCTTTGGTAGCCCTGGAACGTAGGTGGGTAAGATAAAAATGGATATAATTATCCATATGTTTATGCTCATCCATTAAATTATCAAATTCTGGATATTGGATGGAACTATTTGCAATGCTAAGGAGACAAAGTTGCAGTTAAAATCCATAGCCTATTGTGTCCTTTTTTTAGCAGATTTGTCACAAAATGATAGGCTAGTTATTCATGGGTTAGAACTCATAACCAAAGGTGTTTTTTTGAACCACTAGATCAATCAAAAAATTAAAATTAGACCATCTTTGATTTAAAAAAAAGAAAAGCACAATAAATTTTGTTCCATAACCGGTTCAAGATTGTTGTTCCCCACCGGTTATGGAGTCCATTTTGACTTTTTCTTGATGTGGTACTTTGGAATTCCACACAACAAAACCTACCAATCATAGCATATTAATAGAGCAATGGGAGTCAACACCCTTTTGCAATGGGACCACAATTTAGTTACAATTAGAAACTAAGTTTACATGGCAACGATACGATAGTCCCTAAATTCATGGAATACAAATGACATTCTTTCATTATTACTTAAAAAAGTAAATATAAGTGAAGATTCACTTTTGATCCAATTTTCAAAAGGATTTTTCATTGCAGTGCACTATTATGATATGTTTTTATAAAGCATTCAAAGTATTTGGAATGGATCAAAAAATTTAGAGTAATTTTCGAATGAAAACAAGACAAAAAGAAATGAACCGTACAACTGACAAAGCCGACAGTGTAAAGGACCAGTCACAGTCTTACGGAAACTGACGGAAACGGAAAAAGAAAACGCGGTAACTTACCATTCGTGAATTCAAAAACTTACCATTCGTGAATGATTTGTAAATTCAAAAACTTACCAGTGAATTCGTAACTTACCACTGTTCGTAAATTTGTAATTCAAAAAGTTACTAATGAATTCGAAACTTACCATTCGTGAAATGATTGTTGTTCCTCCTCGTACGCCGTGACTTGAGAGTCCCTCCAGATTTGGGGCACCCTATTTCCGCCCATTCTGTTGCCCATTGCCCACGTTTGACCCTTTCCACACCGCCCCCGTCCCCGCCCCGCCCTCTCATTCCCCATTCCCCCTTTCAAACGCGCTCATTCTCCCGTCTCCCTTTCCTTTCTTCTCCATTGTTGTTGTTGCTATTATTTCCATTAGGGTGTTAGTTAAGCTGAGCATTGCCATTGACCGATTCACTTGCATTGCTTCTTCGGCTCGGATTTCGCTACGCCAGGCGATTATGGAACCCGTCGCCACACCGACGAAGCAGCCGCAGCAACAGCAGCTTCGGCCGAAAGAGGTAAATTAGGATTTGGATCTTTCCATTCAGGATCTGCGTGTGAAACGCTCCTGCATTGTTGTTTTTGTGTCCGGTAAGCTTGGAACAGAGGTTTTCGTGCACATGTGAGCAGTCGGGGCTATGTATGTGCTTGGTTTTTATGACATGATTACTTGTTGTTCCGGAAGTGCAATTTTCATGATTATTTAGATTTTGTCTTTTAGATGACGAGGAGTACAGTTGATGTTACAGCTGTTTCTGTCAATGTGGAGGTTTTAAGAGTTACTATAAGGTTCCTTATGTGAAGGTTTTGTGTCGGAGAAGCTGTTTCCGTGGCTAGTTAGTAAAGTAAGTTTTTAGGATGCACGAGAGTGTTTTCGTGTGATGCCGTGACATGTGAGCAGAGTAGCGGAGTTCCGAAGTGAGGGATAGGAGTGGGAGACGTGTGCCTGAGGTTAGTGACATAATTAACGTTGGCTAGGATTTTGAAGCATGTGTTGTTTCGGAAGTACAATTTTCAGGATTTTGTAAATATGTTTGGTTTGATAATGAGACCAGGAGATAATGAGTACAGTCGAGTTGCTGTTACTGCGTTAGAGCGTTGCACTTCAAGCTATTTATCAATTTGGAGCTGGCACAATAGGGTTGCTATACGGATCCTTGTGTGAAGCTGCTGCATTGTTGTTTTGTGTCGTGGAAGCTATTTCTGTGGCTTGGAAGTCGTGAAGGCGAGTTAGTAAAGTAAGTTTCTAGGATGCACTGGAGGTTATAAGGGTATGTGTGCTTTTGAGAGAGAGTAAGATTTCGTGTGCAGTGAGTCATGGTTTCTGCAGTATAGCTATGTTAGTGACTTGGATAATTCATCCATCGGAGGAGTAGGTTAAGACCTAGTCCGAGTGCTTAACGTATTCCAGCGTAGTAGACACCATACTCGTTTTTTTTTTCTCTTGGTGACATGTTGAGGCGGGCATTGATTGTTAATGAAGTTTCACATTAGTTTGATGTTCTTTAAAGTCTCACGAGGACGGTTTATGTGCATTTTGTTACCCCTGCACCACTTTGTACCTTTCGTCATTTGTTTGTGCTTTAGTGCACCACAGAACAACCGCGTTATCTCTTTTTCCGTGTCTTCTCGAGTTGATATGTACAGTTCCTCTGACAAGGAACAATACAAAGAACGACTTCGAATAGCAGCACTGTAGTCTGAGATAGTTCCAGTTTGGAAGTCTAGAAATAATCTGTAGGTGGAAGGATTGATAGTGAGATTACTGGAAAGCGCGTGTTACACCTTCGCAGCTTGTTTAAGTTCTTCTGGAGGCGAAGGTACGGTTTCGATGTGTCTGCCTTCGTTCTCCGTCCCTACTTTTCATCTTAGTACATTTCTTCTTCAAATATTTCTCTCACCAATTTATACGATGTTCTTATTTTGTTCATATGCTCCCATCCAATTTTACTTTTTTTTGGTCAGTTGGAGCCAGCGTTAACGTGTAAACCTGACACTGCCTAAGTTCTTCCTTGGGTTGTGATAGAGGTTCAATATATGCTAACAGATTGGTCCAACCTGTCATTTTCACTTTCACTAGATTGGAAGTCATTTTGGCTACAGTTTTTATACCTCTGGGATAGCATGATTTAATTCGTATTTACATTTTTGATTGGTCATTGTTTGTTTGCGACATTGTTATTTTAGAAGTTTAGAAGGCAGGAGCCTTTTCCTTCAGAGGTAGTTCATTAATCCAAGAGTCTCCCCTGCGCTGCACACACGAAAAGCTTAGGGTCGGTTTGCATCCATGTTCTGTTTTCATTGGCTACGAATATTAAATTGTTTACGAAATATGTTGGCCCGACTGTAAAACGTATAAATTTACTGTCAATGTATGGGTAAATGCAGTCAGCTGCATAGTTGCAGTCATTATGTGACAATGCGATGGGAAACCTTTTTGCCATAACAGGGTGATACGGTTCTTTGTGTGTTTTTGATAGAGTTCTGAGTTATCAGTGCCAGGAAGTTCTCTGCAAAGTCCTCGAAGTCCTCTGGATCCTGAAAGGTCATCTTCCGATGGTAAATTTTGGAGCTGGACTACATTCACAAACAAGGCCAGGGCAGTGCTCCTGGAAGATGGGATCCCCACTTCCGTATATGACAGCGAATCTAGGAATGCCCTTGTTCATAAAGCAGCTATAGAAAGTCCACCAAGAGGTGACCAGGTTTGTGTACTTTCATGTCATTATCTCTACCTCATTACCTCGCAGCGCACTCTTTAGTGCGTGCAGCTGAGATTTGGTTTTTAAAAGAATCTTACAGAGGCTGCGTATGCTGTCTTTTGTATCTATTTTCTATGACTCGTTGACCCGAAAACATTAGGGCGGCTGGTAGAGTACTACTCTGTGAAGATGCGAGAAGCCTCAAATGCTTTGAGATCATTTTTCTGCGAATAAATGGGTTTTACTTCGAGCCATGTGAATTGGCTATTATAGCATAATGTTCTGGCGCTCAAGCATTGTCATGTTTCCGACAGCAAGACGGGTGCATGGGTCATTATCAGAGTTTTGCGGTATTCGTACACAAATACAGTACTCCTTACTCTGAGTTCACACGGTTAGCGAGGATCGGTTACAAGCCGATTTCTCTGCCCTTATAGGAGGAAGATTAGAGCATAAGCACGGATACATCAATTTGTGGAGAGCTGATTTTGAGATGGGATACTGTATTTTCTTTTAGATTCTTTCGACAATTCTTTGTCATCTTCCAGTCCCGTTTTCCATGAATGGGCTTAAAACGCGATACTTCGTCATTGACCACATGTAGCGTCTTCTCTCATCTAAGGCAAAGAATACTTTTCTAGGGAAATTTTGCGGTAGTCCACATTTTACTTTTAAGGTGTTGTTTAAGCGTCCGTAATCTCGATCGATTTTCTTGTCATTACCATTCTTCTATTTTTCATTCTGGTTCTCTCTTGTTTTTTTTTCCATGGCGTTTCCTCTCTCATCTTGAACTTTCCTTGGTTCTTCTGGAATTGAAACAGAGAATATGTTTATAGAGCACATGAAGTCATTTGGGTGATAGATTCCGAGGCCTTGTTCCTCAAGCTACTTGTGTCGGTCCTTGTATTGGTGGGAGATGGCTATATTTCGCACCTACAGGCCTTTTCTTATCGGGTCCACTTTGTTTTGTTTCATTGCTTTAGTATTCATTTTTACGTTGCTGCTAGTTCTTTTGGGGTTATTACTCGCATGTCTCTCTTCCTACTACCTTGCAGGTCAATGGATTTACGTTTAGGATTTCTAAATGTTTTACGGATTTCTAAAAGGTTCCATGTGAACGGCAAATGCATAATGTCCTTAAGCTAGTTGGATGTAGTGTCTAAATGCTGATTTTCTAAATCCTCTTATTTAGACCGATCTTTTTCTTTGTTAGCATTCATAATTACCTTACGTTTTGGTAGGAATCTGGGATCTTCGTTTGCTTTTTGATTGTGCTTTAGTCCAGGCCTTTTGGTGTTTTTGGACTTTAGTCCTTATGTATTGTTGCGATTTCACCTTTAGCTATGTCATGAAACCAAGGGTGGCAAGTACGCAAAGAGTCGTTACTTTCTCTCGTTGAGAATTTTTATTGGGAAGGCCATTGTATGAGTGTTTACGTATTCATATGTAATTTAAAGCCCTTATCTAGCAGTCTTTTACTCTGTTGGATTTTTAATGCACAGATTCATCCTCTTCTCCTTATACTCTATTGGTCTCAGTAATCAGACTGCCTTCTTGTTAGGAGCTGTTGTTTAACTTTTGTCATTATTAGCACATAAATTCAAGTTCCTTATTCATTTTCAAGAGTAAGAAGAAGAAAATTAAGTTGGTTTGCAAGGGTTTAATTTATGGTTTGTCTGATGGCTATGTTGTTGCAGTATTGAGTTTGCAAGTAGATATAATATTAGACAGACTGTAGCTAGTTGTCTGGCAATATGTTGCTGAGAAGGCCTGTTGGGAAAGTGCAGACTCCTGAAGCGAAGCAAGCAGTAGGAGGCAGTGCAGTGAAGGGAACAGAAGGGCCGATGTTGCAAAAAGGCCTGGATGCTATTGCTTCTTCTTTGAGTCTTCTAGGTGATACACTTGGAACTGCCATCGAGGTATGTCGTCAGACAGCTGGTTACCAGCACTTGTTTTTAATCAAGACGATATAAATGCTAATGTCAAGACCCCATTCGTCGGATTTTAAAATGTTAAGTGACACCAGTAGATGTGACAACGATACGATCCTGGCTATTTGATGAAATTTGGCGGTATGCAGTTGTACTTGGTGATCTGTGTAGTCGTGATGGATATCTTTTCATGTTATTATCAGGGATCAAACCTGTATGTTGAGTGGTGTACTTTTAATATTTTTTAACATTTATTCAAACCATTTTCTTGATGCAGGAAGGATTGAATATGGTGGAATCAAAAGCCACTGAAATTCTGACTCCAGAACCACGAAGTAGTATTTTGCGAAAAAGTGTGCCGCTTTGGAAGAAGTCGCCTTCTATCAGTCCCTCTGCTTCTTTGCGAGGCTCAGTCGAGAAATCGAATGGGACTGGTAAACCAGACGATACAGGCCTATCTGGAGACATTCAACTGAAAGCTTCTCGTGATGTATGATGTGAATTTCCTCCCTAGCAATATCTAGACCATTTAAACTATTTAGCTTTCTATGAGATTGACTTCATTTACAGTAGTCTAAACTGTCGCCCTTGTTTCAAGAGCACGTAGTAACAGGGTTTTGCTGGTTATGGGGCGATGTATTGGGTCCGTGATGAGAGTTCTTTGAAATCGAAGTCCAGATAAACACTTTTTTAGTTTAATCAATTTTCTATTTTGCATTCATGCTCAGCTTAGGTGCAGTGAGGGATTAGCTGATTACATCTGGGGGTGAATAAGAGAGTTGAGACTACATGGATTCACTTATCAGGTCAAACTCGGTTGAGCATGGAATCAGAAATCAGGAATCAGATATCAGAAACCTCATGTTTCTAATTTTGGTCCCTGCTTGGTCTCAGGTAGCCATGGCTATGGCATCGAAGGCAAAGATGTTGTTACGGGAATTGAAGACTGTAAGGGGAGATCTGACGTTTCTAAGAGATCGCTGTGCACAGCTTGAGGAAGAGAACCGGAGGCTGCGCGAGAGTGTGGTTAAGGGAACAAGGCCAGATGAGGATGACCTGGTAAAGTTCCGTCTGTTTTTACTTGTGGTGATGAACAAATTCGGTTCCTCCACAGCAATTTTTGAGACAGACACATGATTCTGTGACTATGTGTTGGTACTCCAGATCTTTTATTCGTATCCGTAGTACTTTTATGTGATTCTTGGATATATGTCTGGAGCTAACCTGGATCATAAATCTTCGACTGGCCTCTTCGTTTTCCTGCAGGTGAGGCTGCAACTTGAGACCTTGCTCGCTGAGAAACAGCGTTTGCAGCAAGAGAACGCAAATTATGCAAGAGAGAACCAGTTTTTGCATGAAGTCGTGGAGTATCACCAGATTGAGTTTAATGAAGATGAGTTAAGCGTGGATGGACCAGATGTTGGTTTGGATATGAACGATGAAGAAGTTGACCAAATGGTGACAATGGGAGTGCCCAAGAAGAGGAACTAGGAGAATTAGTAAGTTCCATTTTAAAAATCTGTTCTCTGATGTAAAACAGCGAATGACCTTGCACAAGTCCACTCAGTTTCCTCCCCTGCTAAACTTCAGTCTTGACAGATGTTTTCTCATGATAAGTATGTGGCAGCCGAGGTTATTTCTGTTGAGATTTAGCAATCAGGTATTCTTTAAGCTTAGCACCCGAGGGACTGATGATTGAGTGTGGAACTGAAAGGGCTCATACGGTAGTCTATTATAATATTCTTCTGGGTTTGGATGTATAATTGTACTATAAGAAAACTCAACCCATAAGCCGCGCCTATGAGGATCATTCTACAGGTGTTCGCCAGCCAGAGGTGACTTACAAGTTTTGAACAAGTGATTGAATCTTGTTTTATTTCTTCCTATTGTACCTTGAAATCAATTTAAAGTCATTTGTTTCAATGCAATTTTCTTTTTGCTTCATCCAAAACAGTTTTGCACTTGAAAATCATGGATGGCGTTAGCAGATGATGATACAAGGACTCTCAAAAGTAATTGGAATCATGAAGTAAAATTTGGACATGTTGTATAAAAGGGATTCTATGCTCATATCTAACCCCTAAATGACCTCATCCCTCTCCAAATTTGGCAATTTTGCAAAGATGCAACATAAAATGCAACTAAGAGGGATATTTTGAAATTGATGTATGAATAAAAGTTGTACATTATGAATTTTAGATTCTATCCATACAGTTAGATTTGCGATTGTTATCACCAATATTTTTGTATAAAATTTGAAACTCGAAATTCAAAAATATTTTGTATTTCAACTACAAATAAGATATTGACAATCTATGGATGAAATTTGTTGTGATGGGTTGAAATGTAATTCTCTAAGTGTAGTGTTTTTTGGAGATTTTTTGGTTGTTTAGTTTCATGAGTTTATCTTATCAAAAGCACATTTAGACTAAAATCTTTGAAATTTTTGGTGAATCACTCCAACATGAAAAGAGGCATAAAAATTTCACAAATCATCCCCTTTCTAATTGGATCACACATGCATGAAGCTATCTTGCTATAATTTTTTTTGTGTTTCTCTTGCTTGCAAAAAGTGCATGACGGATGAGAAAACGTGGATGAAATCTATATATCATCCAAAAATGGATGTTTGGTACTTTAGGGCTTAATTTCACTTAGAGTGGACTATATTTAGACCTATTATTATTTGAATGAAATTTCAATGTAAAAATAAACTTTTTGTGAAAAGTCAAAATGACTCATTTTTTTGTATAGAAAGAATGTACATCTTGACTAGAATCACATGTTACAAGTTTCATGAAATTTTGTGTTTTTATTGATTAAAATCTTAGTGATTGATATTTGACCTCAAAATTTTGACTTTTTAATTTTACAAAATAAACCATAAAGCATTCCATAACTTTTACAATATAAACCCTCAAAAGGATTCCAGACATCTTTACATTTGAAGATTTATAAATATCTATTATAAAAAACTAATTAGAAAAATAATTTGGTATTGATGTTGAAACAAGTCGTAAATTATGAATTCTTTATTACAACTATATGGTTAAATTTACTTAATAATAGAGTTAACCAAAAAGAGTGTCTCAAAGTGAAAAATCACCTTAAACTCACCTTAGACTAGTTTTTAGATCAAAAAGATTGAAAAACTAGTCTATGGTGAGTTGGAGAATAATTTAGAGCAAGACCCTACACCACCTAGGAGAATGGAACTTGTGACCTACCCAATGCTAAAAGAGAGTTCCTACAAGTTCCCCCAATACTAAAAGAACTGATCAAGGGACTATTCATGAACAATGCTTGCCAAAAATTGATAATATTGGGACGCAAACTCACCGTAGAAGTTACACAACTCCACTTCAGTTAACTCTAATATTATCATTGTTTTAGAAAAAAATTGAAAGGAATTTTTTATTTTTTTTGAAATACATATATATATTTTTAATTTTTAATTTCATTATGTTGCACAAATTTTAACGAAAATTTGTCATGGTGGTTTTGTAAGCGTGGAGTTTTATTTGTGGATGTTTTTTTCAAGTTTTAATAAACTAATTTTTAGAAAAAATATTTGAAGGTTGTTTTTCAAATTGAAACACAAACACTTGATGAAACATACTTGCACTACAAGCTTCTTAGAAAATTGGTAGAATGTGATTTTAAAGATTTGTATCATTCCCGGTATCACTTAAAATCTAATCACTGAGTGGCACAAGACTGAATGAAAAAGACAATGGTTGAAGGCAAAAAGGGACATAAAGATCTATTAGTTATTGATATTTCAATGATGGAATTTGAAGGAATTAATGAACAAAGGACCTTCTCCACGGGTTTAAGAATGTTATTAAATTACAAATGTTGACACTTGATTGTTATGATGAGAAAATTTAAGATTTGTATTTTGCAACAACATAATAGTGTATAAATGTATTTTTTTGCATTAATAACTTCTACACTTATTTTATCACTCTTGTTAGTGTCCAATTATTAACCCTTTAACGTTTGGATCCACCACCAATTTCAAAGATGTGTTATAAAATGTTTGATGAATGACAAAAATAGAGTTGATATGTAAAGAAAAGTTATAAATCTCAATGTGCAGATCACATATGTATGGTTGGATTTATCACATTTTTAAAAATATTTTTTAATTAATTTTGCAAGGTTTTCTTCTAAAATTCACTTTAAAATCCCAAATTAACAATCTTTTATTAAAAAAATTATAACAAATTTGGCATAATATACACTATGAGATGGTGTAATTTCTATGATCCGATTCTACTTATTTTGGAAAATGAAATTTTAATTTTGTCATTTAAAAAAATCGCAATATCTTACCTTGAAGATATATACCATAAAAATGGTAGTGAACTAGCACAAGCACCAAGGAAAATTTGGATGGATGAAAAACTATACATGATCTAGTAAAGAGAAAGATTACAATTTGTTTGTCGTTCATTGTATGGACGCAGGCGCGCCAAAGGGTTAACCTCTAAATGATCAACCAACTATAAAATTTATGATAAGCATTTTGCTAATCTTCTTTATTCAATCAATTTGTAATATAGCCATTGAAAGATGAAAGTGTCCTATATTATCCACTACATTGAAATCACCATACATTGTGGGTGGATAATTGTTGTGGATACATTCAACCATTTAAAAAAAAATTCATCCAATTTGGATGAATTCTACCACAATATTTTGAATTTTTTTATTATTAGTAAAGCCTCTCGTAAATACTATGGGTCACAGTATATGGTGATTTTAGTGTGGCATGAATATTTTTGAAGAGTTACTATTACTTACTATAGTTTTCTTGAAGTGATGTTATTATTTCTTGTTCAAATATTAATGTAACTAATTATAATGTTGAAATGTTTTAAATATATTCTTTGAAAGAGTATCATTTTGTAATGTTATTTATAAATAAGTTATACATTCGAAATTGAGCGTTATTTATTTATTGAAGAGTTTTTATTTTATTCTTCAAAATTTACATTCAAAGTGTCTAAAGTTCTTAATAAGATGCAAAACTTGAAAATAAGAATTTCAATTTTCAAATCACATTTTGAACTAAATTACATTACAATACACCTTAAAATATGGAAGTGATTATCACCAACTAATGGTTTTGTAGGAATCTTGGCTCCCGCAGGCAATTTTTGGCCTTCCCAAGGATCTTCTATTACCTCTGCTACAAACCTAAACAAACATAATCATCATTTCAGATCAATATGTTGATATTCTTTAAAAAAAAATCAAGAACATTTATTCAATATAATTAATTGGAATTGACAATTTGATATAACCACATACCAATAAAAATGCATTTAAATTTGAATTGGACCTGATGTAATTTAATAGGCATTACAATTAAACTCATAATTTGATTCTATTTTAAAAATCACTTTTTAAGAAAATGATTGATATTTTATTATATCGAAATTTCAAAATAAATATTCAAAAAAAAATTTAAATACTAAAAAATATTTTCTACTTTGCACAATGAAATCCATGTATCTATACATTTATATAAATACAATAATGTATTACTCATCTATAAATATTAATTATGTTTATATAAATTGAAATGATACCGGTTTCAATTTTGAATGATGAAATCAAAAAATGCTCACATTTTTTTTGGGTTAAATTGTATTCTTATAAATATTTTATCTTGACAATTCTTTATAAAACAAATAATTTTCTTGTATAGCTTCTTATATTTGAGTATTTCTTTATGCTAATATTTTTTAAAATTATAATAATACTTGTAATTAATAACATCACTTATTGCTTATTCTATAGAAACCATGGTGCATGGATTTTCTATAATCTATCTTAAAATCTCGGCACATAAAATTCATGATTTATAAAGAGTAATTAAAATAAAATATAGCTATTATGTCACATAATAAACTTTATGTTTTTGAAACTTTCATGAATAAATTTTTGAATTAAAGGAATGGATATTACTCAAATTTGGAATTTATTTATGCCTAGCTAGTTTTTCAAATTTATCTAATCGATCAATTTAAAGTAGATTGCAAGAAATTTAAATTAGATTAAAAAAATTAAATTAGATTGTAAGGAATTTCTTACAATTTTATAGGAATAACAGGTTTTGTTGATTTGATTTTTACTTGCTGCATTGCATCAAGTACTGGGAAACAATGCTCTTTGACTTGTCCAAATATAGTGTGTTTCCCATCTAGGTGTGGACTCTATCATATATAGATATTTCTAGAATTATAAGCAAATATTAAATTCTAATTTAATAATACACAATATATACTATTTCAAGAATAAAACTCACAAATAAATTCAAGACATTTAAAGGTTTTGTCGTTATCTCTTATAATTTTAACTAAAAATTTTGACACAAAATTTTAATACCAAAATAAGAGAATTTAAATCATGAATAGAATAGAATAACTAACTGGTTCAAATAATATAAAGAATTGCGAAGTGTTTGTATTTCGACCAGAATTTGCCATAGAAACAATTCCTTTTCGATCATGGCTATGTTTTGCACTCATTTCATCAGCAAATTTGGTACCATATATTGATTCACCTCCCCTTCCCGTACCTACATAAAACTTTTGTTTTACCAAAAAAAATATAGGGTCATTATAATTTGTAGAATTTTTTTTGTTCAAATATAACTATTTTCATCTAATCATTGACAAGCACAATGATTTTCATCCCGCTACTCATTAAATTACTCAATTCTTACCCATAAATTATAATTAAGAATTTTATGGGCAATACAAAAAGTAACCTTAGTTAAAATCCATCAAGATTATTTAACAATAGTGATTATTTTAAAGCAACTATATCTATAAGGCAATATGAGAAGGCAAAAGATTTACATACAAAGTAAAAAAGTAACAATGTACATAAACTTATGTTAAAAATTCAATTCTTTTTAAAGTAATTATTTATTTATTTAGCCTTGTATACAAAAATCTATCAATTCTATTCCTTTTACCAAAAAACATGATAAAAATTTCATCTTTAAATTATTTAAAAATTTAAAGAGAATGATGTGCATACTAAACTATAGTACAATTTTTTTTTTAAAATTATTAGTTAAATTGAATTGCTAATTTTATTATCAAAAAGAGTATTCAAAAATATAATGCAATTGTTGGTATGGTCAATATGCCAAACTAAGATCTTAAGACAAATAAATATTTGGGTGATTAACCTGATGGATCACCAGCTTGACACATAAAGTGCGGAATTACTTTCTGTATTTTCATTTGTAGACTAAATAAGTGATTGATTATTACTAAGCATATACAAAATATAAATAAATAAATAAATATTCAATGTTGAATTAAAAACCTACAAATATTATAATTTTTATTTTCAATAAATTTTCAATAAAATTAATTTATGTTAAAAAAAATTCTTACATGGAAAGTGGTGCCATCATAATACCCTGCCTTGCATAATTCCAAAAAGTTCCTACAAGTCCTGTATGTTATATACATAACCAAAGTTGGTCATTGCCATTAACATTCATGAAGTACTTACACCATTTCTTTGATATGGAGGATGTATATATATATATATATATATATATATATATATATACATATTCACTATGTATCTAAATTTAAATCATACCTTGTTGTATCTTTGACAAATAGCACTATCTCAAGGGTGCCATGTGTGCATAGCAATGTCACGGCCATGTTTATTGTTCTCTTTAATATTGCAAGCCTTTAAAGCACAAAACGGTTTGTTTATTGCATATACGATAATATTTTCACTCAATTCAAGCTTCAAAAAGCATATAGATGCCAAAACAACATCATTACAAAATATTGCTATAAGATTGCAAATGTTATATATTTACACAATGACATTCATATTTTATTTGTATATTTTAAATTTATATATACTCATAGTCAAAAATTTTAATTGTCACTCCAAATCACATTATTTTTAAATTCTTTAATTTAGGGTTTGTTTTGACATATTTGAATAAACTCAATGAATTTTTCTTTTCAAATTGAGAATATTATTCAAAACTATAATAAAATTTTAAAGATATTGCATATTTTGTTAAATCATATCTAAAAATTATTGTTTAAAGAAAATATTGTTTCATTGCATAATTTAAAATAAATAAATTAACTAGGTTTTATTTGAGCCTAATGGCCCTTGCAAATATTGGTACCCCTAGTATTACACCCAATCTTGAACCCGGTGTGAAAGTGCACTTTCCATGCATCATGTACAAAATGTATTTGAGACATTTAAAAAATAAGCTTTTAATTCTTTGAAGTTTGTAATTGAGTAGCAACTAATGAAGCATTTTCTCCTATGTTTTGCTAATTATTATGGAAAATGTGCATTTAAGTGGTGATTATTGGCTCTTCTAGTTGAATGACATATAGTGACTCCTAAAAGTAGTGAGCCACCATATGTATTGCACTAATAAATTGAGTTATTGGAATCATGAAGTAAAATCTGGACATGTTGTATAAAAGGGATTCTACACTTATGATTGATCTCACTTAGAATGGACTATATTTAGACCTAATTTTATATGAATGAAATTTCTATGTAAAAAGAAACCTTTTGTGAAAAGTCAAAATGTCTCATTTCCTTTTATAGAAAGAATCTACATCTTAACCCTTAACCCTTTCACGACCAATCAACCAAATATGGTTGCTGAAGTAAGTAAATTTGGATGTAACTCAAAATCGGCGAGGAATTAGGGTGATTGTCTTGAACAACGGTAGAAGCTGCTGAATTTGTGCTTCCAATGAAAAAATCCTTGCTGGATTTGGCCCAACGGAGTGTCGTGGAGATGATATTGTATGATCCACAAATTGGGGATACGAAGTTTAGCTGGAAAAGAGAATAGAAAGATGTCTGCCAATACAGCTATCGTGGCAGCCTTTTGACGTCACTCTGGTTCATGGGGAACATGGGAACGAGCGATGATGTTCTCTATAACTGACAAGCGTTTGGGGATGAGAAAGGAGCTTCTGTGAGACGGCTTTGTTGTGACTCAACATCTCTTTTTCTCTTGAGGCACAAAATCCAATGTACATGGGCTCCTCTCAAGCAGCTCCCGGGAGAGTGTGTTCTTAGGCGGGAGGATGTGCGGATTCTTGCTATGCCCATCGTTCTCTGCTAGTACTAAATTACAGCCCTTGCACTTGGTACGCTTGTAGAGAATGCGAGGTGGCGAGCGCAGGAAGCATCCGTATCCGCTTTCCCTTTCCAAAATGGACGCCACTTCGTTTTTGCTCATGAGCAGGAGTGTTGGGATGCTACTCGGTGCTACTGGGGGTGTCTGAGTTTTGAGAGTTTGTTGGGAGAAGGTGGCTGTGTGTGAGGTTTTGTGTGCATCCCACTCGTTGTACTGTCGCTGGATTTGGCTGCTGCATTTAAGATATCATTGCAAAGCTCAATACCAACTTAGCATGATAGAGGCGGCGGGAGATGGTGACAATGGGTGCACCCGGTCGCGCCCTCTACAAAACGGGAGATCATGCATACAAAGGGCTTCACTTGCTTGGGAAAATTGGCCTTTGCCTCCTGAAGCGCCTTTCCATATTGCAGCTGCGAATTTGGTCATCATTCACTTTGCACGGAGGAGAGGACTTGGAGAGAGGAAGCTTGCACTACTTTCAGGGCTATTGGATAGAGACTACTTACTGTCTCTACCTCTGCCGGAGGGCGTCCGTGGGTTTGGAGAGACGATTGAAGTTTCAAATAGGCAGTTGCGGTGGCTTTGGAGAAAACACGCTTCAACGCTATTGGGGTGGACAACGAGGAGATCCGAGGGAGAAAGTGGTGGATTCAGCGTGGCCGTCAATCGGGCTCTTAGAAATGACATTTACCCCTGAAGGTGGTCCAACAGCAGCACGACTAACGCGGGCGGAGAAGGGCAAAGCCATATGTGGAGGGAATTGTGTGGATGTGGGTGAAATAGAGCCTGTGACGCCTCGGATGATCCAAAGCCTCAACATCGTAGTGGCCATAAGTCCAGAGCCACCACTGGCGAAGAGGTTGCGCTCTCGACATCTCACTCCACAGTCGGGTTCTCCAGTTTCAGTATCCGCTGCACAAGTGCGCGTGACCGAGATCCGAGGAGGAAGGGGTCGCGCGACGGCCAGAGGGCGAGGCCGTGGGGAACGACGAACAAATTTGACGCCTGATGTGCACATGCTTGAATCGTTGCGCGATGAAGTAATGCCGAGCCGTGGACGTGGCCGCGGAAGACCGCGACGGAGCAGACGAGGCAGTCAAGAAGGCATTACTACTATGTCTTTGGCCAACCATGACATCTCAATGTTAGCAATGCTAGAGGTTGTCTCTCTACGGGGGAACCGAGGACGGATTGTGTCTGTGCGTGCACATGGTGGAGGTCGGCCGAGGCGTGGGGTTGCGCACGGCGAAATAGAGGTTTGTTGATGGATCACTTTCATTGCCTGCATTCAGTCATTTGCTTGGTTTAGGTCGACCCTATAGTTGAACTACACGCTGGATTGAGTTGGAATGCATTGGATTCAAATTTGGTTACGTTTTGCGCCGGCAGGCTGAGCAGGAGTTCCCGGTTGCACCTCTATCCCCGCCTCTAGTTGCCCCTTATGCTAGTGAGTTCTTCCCTCCTACGACAAGGCAGAAATCAATGGACTCAATCCTGTGTCGAAGACCGCAGCTACTCCATGAGTTGTGGGTGCCTGAAGACGACGTGATTTGCCCAGGCAGCCACCGTCCCCGTCCTGCACCTGATGCTGCGTTGGCGATAGGGAGTGCGGGTTCAAGCTTGGTGAGGCAAACACCCCGCATCAACATCCGGTCGCCCTTAGGCTTCGCGGGTGGAGTTGATCTTGATCGTCTCGTGGGATCCCCTCGGAATTGCTCCAACATGGGCCCTGTGCAGCTGCATCCTACACGGCTGAATTTCAGCGAAGGTGGCGACGGCGTGCAGACGAATCCCCAAGGGCAACAACGTGCGCATGGGCCCGTTAGTACTGCTGGGACCCCAAGGAGGAGGGCTTGGCCTGAACGTCATGGGAAGAAGAATACGAATGACAGCATCCCCGACACTCACTACGACATGGATACGGACCTGGAGCAACCTTCCTTCACCCATTTAGGTGGGTATCCGTTGCTAAGAGTTCGGATTCGATTGATTGATCTAGTATGGGGGGGTGAATTCATAGAAATCCCATTTCGTCACGCTTTTGGTTATGTGGTCGCCGAGGTCGAATGCGGAGATGGCCTAGAACCCTGCTACGAAGTAGACTTAGGCGATGATCTAGGTGTCCAACTAGTGCCGCTGTCAAAGTGTCGCATTGTAGAAGCTGGAGAATACTGTGGATGGGAGTCACAAGGCGAAGACGTACCCGAGGTGTTCCCTGTTGCTTCCGACTACACGGATCCATCTTCGTCCGACAATACTGATCACAAATCGAAGGATGGCGCGCCAACTACAGTAGGCAAGGCCAGTCGTTCTCGAAGAGGGCGTGCAACTACTACACGGCCCGCACATACACCACTAGCGCCGGCTATTGAGGTCGAGGAGGATTTGCTCTCGGAATATGATGCCGACTCGGATTGGTAGCCTGGTACACCTGACTCTTGCCGCCTCGACGACGGAATCTTCGATGGTGGTTCAAAATTTGACGAGATTGAGGATGACCATGTGCGCATCCTTGGCAACCTCGGTGTATATGGCGTCGCTCCACGACAGGAGGCCGAGAGTGCGGAAGAATGATACCATGACTCAAATTGGCACTCGTAGACTTGGTCATTGCGACCAAGGAATCCATTCACCGGGCCGCGTCCGGGTCCGACATGGCAGATGGGTGACGAGGACAGAGCACCGGTAGAGTATTTTTTGCTATTTTGGAACGAGCAGATACAACGCAAGCTTGTTACAGAGAGTAACTCCTACGCTGACTACCGTGACCCAATCACCAGGCGCAGAAAGGGAGGCGACGTGACGACGAGATCTATTACTTTGAGTGAGCATCGGAAGTTCCTCGGCATTTGTGCAATGATGGCCATTTGACGATAGCCAGGCATGAGGAGTTACTGGAAATCGGGGTCAAAGCCACTCTACTGCGCAGATATAGCAGCGACCCTGAGCCGTTGGCGCTTTGAGTACATATTGCGTTGCCTCCATATGACGCCTATGGACTCTTTTGTCACAGACAAGGCAGACCCGAGTTACGATCCGATTGGCAAAGTACGCTGGATAGTCGACGCTCTCATTGCAAACTACATGTTGTACTGGAATCCGTCAGAGTTCCTTTGTGTGGACGAAGCTATGATCTCCTATAACGGCAAATTCTGCGGGTTCAAGCAATATATGCCCGCTAAGCCCATAACGCACGGGATAAAATTATGGTGTGTGGCTGACGCGACATCCAAGTTTGTGCTGAATTTTGAAGTATATGTGGGAGCAACGAACAAGCGGCGGCTGAGGTTGCCACAAAATCCACTCGGCAAAGGCGCGTCAATTGTGACCCGCCTAACTGAGCCCTTCCGTGGCCATTGGTACACAGTAGTTATGGATAACTACTTTGCGGGCCCGTTATTCTTGGAAGAGATGCTTTGTTTGGGCTATTATTATGTTGGGACCGTCAACCCGAAGAGGAAGGGCTTCCCTTCAAGCCTGGTGATTCGGAAGACAAACGCTGCTCGAGGGACGCTACACATTCGGACTCACAGAGACGGCCATATGGCAGCTATTCAATGGCAAGACACGAAGGGTGTTTCCTTTGTGAGCACAGCGGCAGATCCCTTTGTTACTGGCGGAGTAACAACTTCTCGTAATAGTGGCTCTCGAAGGCGTGAAGTCTCAACCTCACCAATTCAGATTATGTACTCGAGTTACATGAGAGGCGTTGATGTCTCCGATCAACTCTGAGTGAGCTACTCTACTTAGATCAGGACGATGAAGTGGTGGCACCGCGTCTTCTTCTTTTGTCTAGACACCACCCTCACGAATGCTTACGTTGTCTACCGTGAGCATTGTCGGCGAAAGGGACGGCGTGCAATGGCGCATGACGACTTTCAGATGTCTGTGGCCTACTCGTTGATGGAGCAGGGTCCCCTGCCAATTCAAACTCCACGTCCTTACCGAGTTGGCAATTACAATGACCAAAGAGCTTCACACCGACCCCACTTGGTTGACCGTGGTGTGCACGTTCTACATCACAGCGTTCGGACCTCCCTCCGCCGTGTCTGCTATCTCTGCCAAAAGCGGACGTACCACATTTGTCCTCGCTGCGAAGTGCGTCTGTGCAGCGGTGCATGCTTTATCGCACATCATGCATGATAAATGACTTCAGTGTTGTTTCATGTGCGCAGAACTAGCGGCTCTTTGGAAGATGCCAAGGTTTCACAACATGGTTAGACGTTGGAAGCATGAGATCACAACGCTCTTAGGATCCAGGTTGTGATTCAACTAACGACTGGAAACAATAAGAGCAAACGCAGATGAGGTGTACGTTTTGATGGTTATAGTCGTACATACAGGTTCAAGCTCTCGTTGCGCACCTCAAATTTTGTCATCTTTGATCGAGGTTGCGCTAGTTTCTATGATAATTGGTTTCGTGTGCATCTCCATTTTGCAGTTTGGTAGGGCACTTGGACATAGTTTGCCTTGGCCTCGCACAACGTCTCTTTTTCAAAGTAGTACGCCGGATCAAACCACACTTTAAATCAAACCAAAACGTAAAAGCGTGTTGAGGTAGGTTTGAGGTACACCTCAAGCTTACCTCAACACGCTTTTATTTAATAATACAATTTAGATCAAATTAAAAAGTAAAAGCGTGTTGAGGTAGGTTTGAGGTACACCTCAAGCCTACCTCAACACGCTTTTATTTAATAGTACAATTTAGATCGAATTAAAAAGTAAAAGCATGTTGAGGTAGGTTTGAGGTATACCTCAACCCTATCTCAACACGCTTTTATTTAAGAACACAATTTAGATCGAATTAAAAAGTAAAAGTGTATTGAGGTAGGTTTGAGGTACACCTCAAGCTTACCTCAACACGCTTTTAATTAATAATACAATTTAGATGAAATCAAAAAGTAAAGGCATGTTGAGGTAGGTTTCAGGTACACCTCAATCCTACCTCAACACGCTTTTATTTAAGAACACAATTTAGATCAAATCAAAAAGTAAAAGTGTGTTGATGTAGGTTTGAGGTGCACCTCAAGCCTACCTCAACACGCTTTTATTTAATAATACAACTTATATCAAATCAAAAAATAAGACCATGTTGAGGTAGATTTGAGGTACACCTTAAATATAATTTTTGATATCAAATTTGTCATCCATATCTCATTTGAGATTTTATACTGTAATATTTTAAACTTGCAATAGTCACTAATGAATTAGTAAAGGTTTATATTTAGGAAATTCCAAATTTTAGTTCAATTTGAACTTTATACGTATGCACTGTGTGCTCGAATGAGTCGGTCATCATTTGTGTGAAAGATGCAACCGGCGCATTCAATCAGTGACTCGTTGTCAACCGCATGCCTTCTTCAGTTGGCATGCGGCACAACCGCTCTCTGTCAGCTGACCCTCGGGTGATGATGTTCATCTGTGCCGAAGGACCACATCCTTACCTTCCGTGGGCAACGTCCATCCAAATGCCCGCACACTTGGTGTTACCAACCTGCTGTTACACGTTCCCAGGGCCTTCATTCACTTGTCCCCACACGCTCCCAATTGCTGCCCCACGTCCTTTTCTGGAAAGAAACCCCCCGTGGCACTCCCTTGCTGCAAAAGACGAACGGCTTTTCCTTCACATGTCGAGGAGGCCCTTCTAAACTGTATGCACTCGTATAACGCCGGATCCCACACCGGCATTTCTCCTACCTCTGCTAAACAAAAGAATTATTTGTTCACAACGATAATCTAGGGACTCTCGCCGACTGCGATTGTTCATCCCGGTCATTCACAGCCTGCTACTGGACGTATTCTAACTACCCCTGACCGTATACTTCCACTGTATCTTGTAACATCGGTTGCAATAACTATGGAACCACAACTCCAATTTGTGTACACAGGACGTCATTGGAAAGTTATCGCAAGTAGCTACAAGTTTACTTCAAAAATTGTTGCGAGAATCGTGGCCAAATTCTCGTCGGAGCTTCATTTCTTGACGCTGCTCTTATAGTGGCTGCTATGAAAACTCGGCTATACACACTATAATATCCCAATGTAATCGTTGGATGATCTCAAAATTCTGAGGGAAGCTTCTAGACTAAGACTAGGGTTGATTGTCCTATTACCAACCACGTACCTAAAACCAACCACCCTGATTCTTGCCTAATTTCTAGATATTAAAAGGGAAGATGTACCTCATTTGTACATTAGAGCATGTGATCGGTTTTGGGTCGGAGGTTACTTTGCACTTTGGAATTTTGTATAAAATTGAGAAATGCAAATTATAAGTTGCAAAGTTTTGCAATCCTCATGAAATCCTATTTCGAACGTGGTCATAATTTTTTTCCGGATTTACCACTGCCAAATATAGGTCAGATTGCTTAAGTGGTTGGTAATAGGACAGTCAACCCTACTTCATATTTCAATGGCTGGATCTACCAAATCGGACCCACACTTGGCCTACAAACAAGGAACAAGGCACTACCTCGTCCATCTAACAACATGTCAAAAAAAGCAGTGGTCATGAAAGGATTAAGTGCCGAGGCGACCCAAAAGTGGTCGTTCCCTCGGTCGTTCCAAATATAGAAAGTGTTGTAAAATGAGCTAGGAGTGTCCAAATTGAGTGTTTCTTGGGCCTAACCTATTTAGAATCAAATTTTACTATAAGAATATGTCATTGGATCACTAAAAATGTGTTCACAAAGATTAAAAAAAAATAAAGAACGTTGGGTGGTGTAGATGTTGGAACAATCTACAAAAGTATCAAATTTGTAAATGTGTGAAAAAATGCATGATAAAGTATATATTTTGTATAGACATACAAAGATAGATTATGAATTATGAATTTTAAATCAAATATATGCAAATGGATTCCTAAAATTCATCATATAAAATTATATATATAATATCTAACTAATAAACTTCCAAAATTCAAAACAAATACAAAATTAATTATTTATCTTTGATTTTTGGTATGATTGGCTAAAAGCACAAGGCTAATAAGATGCTTAAATACCCATTGGAATTTGTTTCATTTAAACTATTAATTCTATACTATTCTTACGTAGTATCGTTTAAATTGACATTTGACAAATTATAAACTCTAAATCTTGGCAACTTCTATCCATGTGATGAACAGTTCTACTTTAAGTAATAATAATTTAATTCAACATAAAATATTGAATAATGTATTTTTTTATAAATATTCAAAGTTTTTCTTTTAAAATTTATTTATAAAAAATCTAAATGGTTTTGATGATATTCAACCTTATAGATGAAATTTAGAGATTACACATCACAACTTTCATATTTTACAAACTTCAAAAGATTCATATATAACACATATTATAATACATTTAGTTTGTAGCAAAAACCCTTAGGAACTTAAGGGTTAACTAGAATTACTTGTTATAAGTTTCATGAATTTTGGATTTTTATTGATTGAAATTTGACCTCAATTTTTTTACTTTTTAAATTTTTACTCCATAAATTACAAAAAATTCAAGAAAAGATAAAATAACTATATATTAACACATTTGATAATCACAGCCTTTTTACAACAAGATCACTATGTTTGACGATGTCGTGAGTCCAAACTGACACACATAAGGACCATATTCAAAATTTTCCATCAAAACTCCTTCCCAATACAAGTCTCCTCATGTTTCAAAATGGATGTGCATCAAATTGCACCTAAAAAACCTAATAAGGCCTATGTTACGGACAATGAGCGTTTGCACGGTACGGGCTACCTTCTCTTTACAAACGTCATGATGCATATTATGCATTTTGTTTAGAAAGCTAAATTTCAAACCAATTCAAAAAATGTAGCAATGATTCAATGAAAAATGAAGTAAATCAACTTCTAGATTTATGTACGTATCATTCAAAAAATAAAATTTTAGTTTTGTTAAATTAATTTTATCTTTAAGATTTTGAGTATCAAAACTCCCATTCTAATAACAGTTTGACCAATTTACGATCAAACTCTGGATGGAAATATAGTTCATGTTTGGTTCTAGATTTAAAAAAATTAAAAATAGAATTCACAACCCTCTTTTCTTCTTCTTTTCTAGAATTTGGAGTGCATATTTGGCAGTGCGACAATGTACTAGTTTCACAAAGAATTGTGTCCTATTGAGAAGTACATCATACTTTTAGGAATTTCTCGAGACGGTCACCTCAATTGCACTTCCACTAAACCAAAACAAGTCTAAAAAATTCACAAGTTCCCTTGATTGTCTTAATCTCACGAATTTTCAAAAATCTCAAAATCCACAAGAATCCACAAAAGAGTGCTTAGTGACGTGCATATAGAGTAACCTACACCATGCATTTTCCGTGTCTCACTTGGTACATTGCAACTTACTGTTGGGTTGTCTTCATGTTGTTTCATACTAAGCATGTGAAACTTCCACCGTACCCCCATACCCCTCTTCCCAGCTTCATGGAGACTAAAATGTTAGGAGTCCTAGTAAACCCTAATTTTAGAACAACATTGGAAGACAAATCTCCCAAGTAGGAGCAAATGAACAAGAAAAATACCTCCAAACCATATCAAAACAATCTACTATTATAAACTATAGAAGCTTTAAATTTATACAAAACCAAAAAAGAACTATACATTATTAAGGCTCATAGTTCAAAATCCATTCTATCATATTCTTCTAAGACCAACATGAAAAGAAAGAAATCTAGATTTAATAGAACCACGCGCCTCTCAAAAACAAGATCGCCAATTATTGCAACATTAGGACCAGAACACGACTACACTGACACTAGAATGCAACATTAGGACCAGAACACGACTACACTGACACCAGAATGCAACATCTACAAATTTGATGACAATCTACAATACTAATGAAAGAAACTATCATTCTACAATCTTCAAACACAAACAAAACATGCTTAACCCTTAAACGTCAAAGCAAGCCCCACGGGCTTGTTATAAAGGAATAATTGAGGAAAAAAGTAGATTTTCTCAACCAAATCAAGCGAGGATTGGTGCGTTGGAAAGCTACTGAAAAAGCGATCTAGATTGCAAATTTGCGCCTCATTTGGGAGATTGTGGAGTCATTGACAAGCAATCAAAGTTATCTAAATGAACAGGAGTTGAGGTTGGGCAGCAGAGGTCGTTTCTTGAAAAGTGCCGCAACACTGCTGGCCAGCAGAGCCGTTTTTTCAATTTTTTCGTTTTTTTTTTTTTTTTTTTCTCCTCCAAAAATTTAGATGCCTTTCAGGCTACCCTGCCCAGGCCCTCTTGACGTTTAAGGGTTAATAGGAGATTGGAACACGTTGGGCCGATGGAAGTAGCAAAAAGACTGAATTGAAGCGAGGGGAGTAGAGCGAGGCCTCAAGTAGGATACTCTTTCACATAGAAATGAACTATATATGTTAAAAGGGTAATTAAAAGGGGTGTATTATGCTGGCTATAGTGTTTTATAAACACTGTTGGATTATATGATTCTCTGATATTTAGAATTTTAGAGAGGCGTTCAATTAGTTAGAATTTTTTGTAGATCTTTTTTAGGACCTTGTGTTACTTCTAATTATTATTTATTATTATTTTTGTGTTGATTTTTCATGTTTCGTTTCTTTTCTCTCCTTTTTCCCTCTGTTTGTTTGTTTTTACTCCCTTCTAGTTGTGTACGGTGAAAATAAGGTTCATTTGTTTTCATTACAAATCGACTTTTTATAATTCAAAGTTGTGCTAAACATATAATACACATACAAAAAGAACAAGTATACAAGAGGACGCTAAGTGCAGAGGCACTGCACCACTCAACAATTTTTGCCACACTATATGCGTGTTGAGTAACACGGCTACAAAATCATTACTACGCACACATAGTATTAGTTCGAAGGTCATTGAAAAACAAACAATATTACAAATTGCAATCACGTTATTGCACAAAGTTCAAAAGGGAACAAATGTGATGTGAAATAGATCACTTACTATGACGGTTGCGCAAAGTAAACCCTACTGCTTGCAATCGTAATGGAGAGGCTCTCAATCACCCCCAACTTCTTTGTAGATCACAGAAAGAAACTCAACCAAGAATTGGTTGGAGCAACAATAGAAAATTCAGTGTCATAAACATGGTGTAGTGATATGAATCCAATGCATATGAGAAAACAAGTGGGAGTGCTACAAATTCAATGCAACACAAAAACATGACCAATAATGAAACCCTAGCCACTACCCAACTGGCAAGTAGCCGTTTTTTATTTAACAGTAGCCTCGTCGTCCAAGTGCAAATGTCACTTACCAGATCTCATCTATAACTCACAGGATCCACCCTATATACCGTATATTATATCTAAAAAACATAATATTTGGTATTAAACTATACCATATATTACTTATACTATGGTTCCATTCAATAAAATGGAGGTATGTTAGAAATATAATTTTTACAATTTTTATCTACGAAGAATAAATAGTACCTTGTATTTTAACTCATGTGGTTTTATAATTTCAAGCAAGTGTCCTACCCGGGGCAAGAGCTAAATGTAAAATCTAAAATCCACACTGTTGGATCATTACGAATTTGATGGCATGAAGTTACAAATAAATTTCTCTATTTTGTGCACCAATTCGTCCACTTTTGTTCATCTAATATGGTCGTCCACTTTTCATCGTTCATCCACTTAAATGTATTAGCTCGTCTATGGTCGACAAACTACCATTTATCATTAGGAGGTGTCACGCCGCTTTCTTCCCATTCTCAATCTTTAGAGAATGCGTATGTGGCACTTTCTTCTTGAATTGTGGAGGATCCATTCTTTCCAGATTAACCCCTAAAGGACCAAGTGTCCTAACTAGGACATTTCAATGTTTAGGTAGGTTGTCACGGTGTCAATTTTTATTTTTATTTTTTGAAATAAATTATGTTAATTGAGTATATCAAT
Organism: Pohlia nutans; assembly: GCA_022496805.1. Taxonomy (NCBI): domain Eukaryota; kingdom Viridiplantae; phylum Streptophyta; class Bryopsida; order Bryales; family Mniaceae; genus Pohlia; species Pohlia nutans. Next base: position 31,298,423 of record CM040089.1, on the reverse strand, counting down.
ACAAGAATGGAGATCTTTTTTATTTATTTTTAGATTCCAACTTTTTAAGTGGAAGTTATGGAACGAAAGGGATTTTTTTGGGGGAGAATGGGCAGTGCGGGCAGAGCTCAAAATAAACCTTAGAAACTATTATTTTTCACCTTTAACTGTAGGATCTTGTTTTACATTACCAGGAGAGTGCATGGTAAAATTTTCATAGAATTTGACCGCAGAGATTGCAAGATTATAGCGTTTGATGTGAAAGAGATGAAATTGCAATCTTTTTTTGTATTTTATGACCGTCTTTGAAGACATGGGAAAATTTGTTAAATTGGTCAAAACAATTCTTAAATTTTGTTTAAATGTTTAATTTGGTATTTTCTATTAAGAGCAAAAAAAAATTCACAAGAAAATGAATAGAAAGAGGTGAAAATGATGCTCAAAAACAGAAAAAACCCGTGGTCCTTTAGGGGTTAAGGAGCTTCATTCTTTTCATTTGAAGGTGAAGAATGGGTGTGAAGATTGAGAAGCCGTGGAAAAGATTGAGAAGTTTTGGCCATTCTCATTCTTGACACGGCCTGAAGAGGAGTCACGACTTCTTCATGGAAAATGGCTAGGATTGGATCCACAATTCTCTCCTCATGTTCTCAATCTTTAGGGAATCAAACTTCTCAGACAAGTTGCGACACCCCGGATTATTTTTATGTGGATGCATGTATGCACAAAATTTGCTCACATGTGGCTTAATATTTCAGTTCATCAAGACCTAGGACTGCATTTCAAATTCAATATGTGCATCTCGATGCAGAACACCTGAAGAGGATCGTAATCGTCGCAAATCCGTGTAAGTATTGCACCACCACCTTTATATCACCACCTTTTGTCACATAAGTTTGGAACAAATGCAATAAATTTCAAGGCAATTGGAGTAACAACTTTGTAACAACTTTGTAACAATTTAGGAGACAATCTTTTAAGTGAGAAAGAGGGTAAACCAAAGTTGTTATATATGTAAAATTAGGAAGTGCCTATTCGAACTTTGTAGACAAATTATGTTGTTTTTTTTTAATCTATTTTAAAAAGAAATAGATGCTTTATTTCCATTGCACAACAACACATTACAAACATCACACTAGGAACAAAGAGAGCACATTTCCAGTATTCCCTTGCGGGTGGTTTTTTGGGAATTTTTCTTCCTGCAATATCTAGACTAGACCCTATGCTCGTAATCATTTCTAACTAAGAGCTACGTCGTCACCGTTAACATGAGGCGTGGGACAAATTATGATGTTTCATGAGCTATGTAACAAATTGAGAGAAAAAATTATTGTATTTTGGACATAAAGATAGAAACTTTTACCCGCTTTTTAAGAATTCCCAAAAACATTTAAGCCATTGAATCTCACCATGATATAGAGGGTTCTACACTTTCTAAAAACATTTAAGTCGTTATTAAAATTCTATTTTTCCTTTAATTTGGTTTCTGACTATTGTTAAACCACTTTTGACTATTTGGGCAATTAGAAATTAAGATTTTATTTTACCAAAAATATTTACAAAATGATTTTATTATATTTAATCATTTACTCTTGTATATATTTAATCATTTATTAGAATTTTTTAAAATGCTTTTGGTGTCAGTGTAACTTCAGTTCTCTTTCATCCAATCAATATACTATTTTATCAATTGCTTTATAAACTACTAGAATTTATAAAATATTTTTATAAAATACTAGAATATTTTGAATAGAAATCTCTGTTTATTTTTTTATTTAAAAAATAAAAATACAATATAAGATATGAGTAAACGTAAACAAGTATCTACACAACGAGAGGCTCTATTTCTAATATTTTCATCTTTGAGTAAATTTTTAATTTGAAATAAATGTAGTTTTCACGTTTTGTATTTTTTGTTAAGTGCAAAGTACTTATGTTCCAGAAGATATTCATTTTCAATTAAGTTTAGTATGCATCACAAAAAAAATTCTATATTGGAAATAAATAAAGGCAAATGTTGTGGGGTGTATTCATGGTAATAGGAGACAACAAAAGTGTAATCAATGCTTATTTTTATGAACTATTAAGCAATAAATTTATCATTTGAATTAATAATGCAATATAAACTATTGCCTACATATATTATATGTCATTCTACCATATACCAAATTTTGACGACGTTTGAGTAATTATTCGTACTCCGAACGGACTAAAATATGGTTGTAACCAGTCCTTAATGAGGACTAAAACGTCCTTAATATTTTGCAAAATGTACTTAATTTTTTTCTAATATCTACATAGATTGAAGATATCATATCCTAAGCGCTCGTCAAGAGTCCTAAGATTTGGGCACCGTTGGCTCCTATTACCATGAATGCACCCTGTGACACATTGCATAGTATAGGGTAGCATTAACTGCAAATTGTGACACATATTGCATATTTTACAAAAAAAATATAAGTGATAAATTTGCAATAAGTTAAATATCATTTATTGTACTCTATAGCATGTATGTGCATCACTACATCCTTGTATTAAAAAAATACAAGGTGTGAATTGACTCAAATTTACTAGGAGGTCTTTCATTGAATAGTAAAAAGGTTCCCTTTAATTTTTTATTAGCGTGGCCCCATGCCATTGGCCCATTTGTTCTCCGTGTTCCACATATCTCTTGTGTTCCATGTGCTGCTCGTGTTTCCCGTGCTCTCGTGTTCCCTATATTCCATATATTCTCTATGTTCTTCGTGCTTTCGCGTTTTAAAATAATTTATCCATAATTTAATTCAATTTATAGTGACAGAATTCAATTAAAAATGCTTAACTTTCACAATGTAGGTCCAAACGCAATAAAAAAAAACTCCATGCAACCTTCCTTGTCAAGAGCTTTCTAACAGTACCAAAAACAACATAAAAAACCCCCATGTTCCATTTTTCATAATTTAATTTAATTTATGATTAGGAAATTTGATTAAAAATGCATAACCTTCATACCGTAAGTCGAGACGCAATGAAACAAACTCTGAGCACCCCTCCTCGTTGAGAGCTTTCTGACGGTACTAAGAATGTGGATGAGAAAAGGGGGGGGGGGGACAAGTGGGGGGAGAAATTTTAATGTTTAGATCTTTTTTATTCTAACAACCACTAGGTAGGCCCTTGTCAAGGCCCTTGCTAAAGTCCAACACAATTGTTGTGCATTATACTAATAACTATAAGTCATTGTGATTAATGTAACTTTAAAGTCATGATGAGTCAAAGTCCAATGACTTAATTGACATTGGACTTTGACTCATCTTTGTGGAGGATTAGGAACAATATAACTTTAAGGTTTTCAACCATCATATAAATAGACATGTTAATTACTTGTGTACCAATTTTCAAAGATGCTTGAGATGTTTAAATTTATTCAAAATCATCTTGCATTGAGAGGATATTTAAAAAAGATGATTACATTTGCAAGATTTCAAAAAATTGACGGCTGAAATTTTGAGAGAATCACTAATTCAATAACAAATTCAAAACTTTATTCTTCTATATGACTATATCAATTACCAAAAAATTACAATAATTTGTTTTCATGGTTTACACTGGAATCTAACCTATCGGTTCGAAAATTTCTCCAAATTTGACATTGAAAAGGAAAGTGTATAAAAGTTTTTTAACTATGGATTTTTTCAAAAATAATATAAAATTGTGTAGCAAAAAAAATTTGTTCATTTTCCCTCAGAGATCTTGAGATATTAATGGTTAAAGTGAATACAAGTGGGTTGAAATGTTTTTGCAGCTTGTCTGACAACTTGCCACCTCTATCGTAAGCAAAAGGCAGGTTGGGCAAAAAAACTAAAAATAGCATGCCAAAATTTTAGGAAATTAATTTTTCAAAAAAAAATTGCAAAGAAAAAACAAGGTTTTCAGGGAATATTTGAAGTGCCCATTTCAATTTAATTATTGGGCACTGCCCTATCCAACCTAGCCTTTGGCTACGGTATTAGTCCTCTATCTCAATCACGTGTAGAGGTTTGAAGCCTCATAATATTTGAGCCCACTTCTTAACTCCTAAGTGCCCAAGGGTTTTCTTAAGATGCTAGATGTGTTATAATGTCCATCTTACTCAACTTTTATGAGCTACAATCTTTAACTATATGTAGAGCACAACAATAAGACAACATCCATATAGTTGAATTTTGGAAAAATGCTATGAATGTTTTAATAATCAATTTATAAGAATTATCTTTGAAAATTCATAAAAAATACATATTTAGTCATTTTCACTTGGAATGAATTATGATAGGTCAAAAACATTGGTTTTACATGGTGGTTAGCTTGTTCAAGTTAGGGCTAATATTGTTTGATTAAAAACCTAAAGATTCCGTTCCGGGCAGATTTTCAAAATTGTGACAATTTGAGATGCTTTAGAGGAAAATCAGTAAAAAAAAATTCAAGTTTTCTTTTTGGAAAGATTGACTAATTTCAATATCTACAAGGGAAAAAAATCACTCTCAAAAACGGTTATTTTTGCAAAAGTTATGGACATTTAAAGAGGGCTGAACTTTTTTTAAACTCTGAAATTTTGGATCGACCAAATATGGTCAATTAAGCAGTTAGGGGTTAATGTAAAAAAAATTAAAAAAACTCACAAATAGTTCACAAGTTTGTATTTATTGTTAAACTTTTTGAAAAGATTAATTCAATTTTTTTTTGCAATATCCTATCCAAATTCTTAGAAAGCTCTGCAAGAGCTTATAGTCATGTAGGGATTAACGAATCAAAATTGTAAAAACGATTACAATTTTTACATTCAAATGCAATTAATAAACCATAAGAAGAGAAAACCAAACGTGCAAAAGAAACTAAGGCAATCTTTGTTCTATTTGTATTGTTACATGGCTAATATTGTATACCTTTTCAACATATTCAGTTACAATATGAAGCACTTCATTAGTATCAGAGTTAGGACCAGCTTGAATATGACATGCAAGTAATGACCGACCCACCGTAATGGCCCAAATATGAAGTTCATGCACTTCAACAACTCCATCTAATTTCAACAAACCAGCTTCAAGGGCACTTGCATCAATTTCCCTTGGAGTACTTTCCATTAATATTTCTACAATATCTCGAATCATGTTGTATGTTGTTGCTAAAACCATGATTGAGAAAGCAATTGTACATATCGGATCAACGATATATAACTCGGGTTTAATCCAAATAATAGCTCCTGCAATCATTACTCCAATGCTTTGCACAAAATCACCTAAAGCATGTAAATATGCAGCACGGACATTAATGTTTTCATCTTTCATTTTTCTATGAGAATGAAGATCTTTGTCAAGTTTAACACTCATTGATCTTTTTTTATAATTTTCTTCTTGCTTTTGTTCAATTATGCTTATTTCGTGAACATCATTGTCTTCATTATGATCGTGGTCCTTGTGATTGCTTTTAGTTTTGACATTTGTAGATGTTGTCTGGTTAGAATATTGATGATGGTGCTTTCTTGTTCCTAAAGTCAAAATGAAATCAATTACTTTTATTATCTTGTAAATTATTTCAAATTCTATCATTAAAATCAAAAGTTAATACAATAATATCATATAATATTTTCAATACAAAAATACACACCAAAACAACATAATAGTTGGCCATAAAATCCTTTTTTTGACTTATTATGTCCATGATTGTTTTCATGCTTATGTTCCTCATGTTGATCATGTTCATGATGATGTTTCTTCTTGTACTTATCTTCATTATCTTCATTGTGATGATGTTCATGATCATTATTATGGCCATGAGAGTGACTATGACCATGGCCTTCATGACCAAGTGTGCACATTATAACAATATTTATACCAAGTCCACCACAAGCTACACAAAACATAATTAATCCATTTATATTTTTATCAGGGTGAATAAATCGGAGTATTGCTTCGTATACCAAAACACCTGTAACCAACCATATAATTTGTATCGAAATTAATGCTCCTAATATTTCAAGTCGATAATATCCAAAAGTTTGACGAGGATTGGCTTCCCATCCAGACGCATATATTGCAAATAAAGAAATGGCAAAACCAGCAATATCTGAGAGAAGATGAGCTGCATCTGTCAAAATTGCTAAGCTATTGGAAATCACTCCTCCTATAACCTCTCCTATTATGAAAATGATGCAAAATCCTACAGCCAATGACAATTTTTTTGCAGCTCTATTTCTTTTTCTAGCTTCTTTTGCATTGTCAATATTACACTTATCATTGCATTTCAATTGAAGAACACTTTCAACATCCTCCATCTTATTTTACATGGTCTTTGATATTTGTTTACTTCATCGGTTATACTTTTAATACCAACTCTTGATTTGATATTGTCCATTTCATATCCTTTTGAACGTGGCTTAAGTTTTATAATTTTACATTTCATAGGTTGTAACCAATATTATAAAGCAATATTAATTTTTTTGATGGAGATACCATAGTTGACTTTGAGTATGATATAAATAAAAATGGGCAATTTTATATAATCTATGAGAAATCATTATTTTTGAAATTTTATAATGAATCCAAATTATATATATGGTTTTAAACTTCAATATTTTCACTTTCAATTACTATAGTATAAAAAGTAGAATTGTTTCAAGCTTAAAGAAATTATATTTTTTATTCCCATCACAATGAAGTATCTCATTATAACTTGGATTTTCTAAATATGATTCTATTTTTATATAGTATTATTTTAGAATTTTAGACTTTTGAAGAAAACTTTTAAAAAGAAACTTAATTTTGAGAATAATATGAGGCACTTTGATTTTATCCAAATAAATGATTTATAGGATCCATTGTGAAAAAAAGGTAAGGAAATAGTTGAATTTCAATACATGTATGAAGCTTGAATAATCTTTAGCTTATACCAAACACTATTAAAAAAAATACTTTTTTAAAAAAAAAATCCTTTTTTTTCAAGAAAATAATACAAATTTCTTAAACCATAATTAGGTCAAATTTCTTTAGACTTATTAAAAGATCAAGATTTTGAAATAATACAAATATAGACTAGTTGAAATTCCTTGACTTTTTGTAAAAAAATTCTACTAGTTGTAAAACCATAAACTTTGTCAATTTTAAATCTTTGTTGAAATAAAAATCTATAATTCACTAGTACATAAAATAAATACCAAGTAACATATTTCATTTTGAAGATATGGTTTAAAGGGTTATATTTCTACATGATTTTTTTAGATTTTAAATTAAAATCTTGTAAATGTAGTGAAATTATTTGTTAACATAGAAGAACATACCTTATGCAATTTCAATTTTTGTATGCAAGCCTTGCATTTTCATAAACAATGTAATTTTACAATGTATATACTTCACAACACTTCTTTTATTTGGAGAACATGTAATATAAAATATCTTTTCAGTTATGAATCTTGTTTCATTCTTGTAAAAACTCAAAGGTATCTTGTATATATCCAACACAGATTTTATTGAAGTGCAAATGCATAGTGCATACTAATTTAGCACTTTCAAAAAACAAAATTGCAATAATATACAATAAAGTGGTTAATGATCACCAATCTCCTTTAATTTGCAGCATATATTTCAAAAATTGCATTATTAGCGAGTTGGCGATTGCCAAGGTTCCCTATGAAATTTAGAGCTCAAATTTACAATCGTAGTTTTGTGTTACCTCCACTTTTCACAATATATGTGGACTTTTAACAAATGTGGTGTTCACCATCATGTTAGTTGTTCTCTTATTTATTTTTGTAATCTTGTCTCGGATTTTGTAATGCAAGAATTGTATGAGCTTGCATTTTTGTAAAATTTATAACAATTGTAGCATCTCCTCAAACCTAATTTGAATGGTAGCATTCCACTAAGCAAAAATTCCCCCCAAAAAAGGAGGAAAATAAAAGAAAATTTCATAGAGCCACTAAAGGTTGTAGATTCCTAAGTATACATTATTTTAAGTGTAAATAAGGACATTAATGTTAGAAGTACATTTACCGTGTTAGTAATTCATATTAGAACATGTGTTATTTATGTACTTTGACAAAGTTGTTAGTTAACAACTTGTAGGCAATGTAGCCATAGTTGCCGTAGTAGATGTCATAGTCGTCATAGCCGTTATGGTGGTAATAGCCATAGTCTTGTAGGTAATTGACTACGTGTGTTCCCACTTGGTGTGAATGGTCTAAATTACTTAGACCAATTGTAAAAGAACTCGAGGGTGAGGCTCTTGATTATATCTTGATCATACCTCTACGTTTGGGTGGAAAGCTCCAATTTCATTCGCATTAGTAAAACTCCTATCTCCATAGACACCTCTTGCTTTTCTACATGGTATCAGAGATTGGTGCTCAAGTTTTCCCTTCACGGGTTGAGTAGATTTTTTGTGAGGTTGTCTTGTAGGACTTGATCTATCGATCAACTTCAGGGAGTTATTTTGTGTGAATTTACTTATGAGAACTTGAATTCAAAATTTAAAATCCTCGGTAGGTCTTAAAGAAGCAACGTGAGATTTTTATAGTGGCAGTAGGAAGAAGAGTAGCCATTAGCAGTTGCATAGACCAATAGCAATGGCGTTGCAGTAGCAGTCGAGCAGCAGACACTGTCAAGCAGCTCCCTCGGGCACTATGGGAACGCGGGGGTTTGAAACTCCAGCAAGTCAAGCAAATCTAGGGAGTGAAGAGAAATCAAGAAGCGTGAGTTCTGTCAATTCTATTAGACATGCCTTGATTCAGATTGATGGAACTTCTACAATATTGGAAGTTTGAAGTTGAAATGTTTTGAGAGCGCCGGTGGCACAATCCTATACGTATCCAATGAATATTTTAGAATTTCAATAAATATCCAAAGTTACTTATATTTTGGAGTTTACTTTTACCTAAATACCATTTCTACCCATCTCCTATTTCTTCCATATTTTTCCTATTTTGGATAACTTCATTGAAAATGACTACGGAATACTCGCATGATAGATAAATTTGATGGAGAGAATTAGCACATTCGGAAACTTAAAATTAAGTTCATCGTTGTAGACAAGGGTTTTTGGAAGATTGTTCCCGAAAGAGTGGAGAGACCTTTTGGACCAGAAGTGACACCAGAAGACGTAGAGAAGTGGGAGGATCTAGATGAGAGAGCATTATCATGTATTTGCTTACACATGAAAGATTCACAGCTCCTTGATGTTAGGAAGGCAGAAAGTTCTGCTGAAGCTTGGGGATCTTTAGAGACTCTGTACGAGCACCAAAATGCGGCCAATCTTTTATTCTTTTGCTATTGTTTTTACCATTAAGATGAATGAAGGAGATAGCATCGCGGTCTACATCAACAAAGTTTGGGAACTTGCCGAGTAACTTGTATCAATTGGAAAGAAGGTTTTGGACCTTTGGATGATTATGAATTTATGACGCTGTTGGAGAGACTTTCGGAATCATACGAGACATTGGTGGTGACATTGGGGACGAAGGAGCCCAGTGCTTTGATGGTCGAGATGATAATTGCACAGTTACAACAAGAGGAATTGCAACATCAAGAGAACTGTTCATCCTCAGAGGCAACACTTCTGGTGACGAAAAAAGATAAGTCGTACAACCATATTCATTGTGAAAGTAAATCTTCTCATGATCACATAAAAATGGCCAAATGTAGGTATTGTCATAGTGTGGTAAGAAAGGACATTATGAAAAGGAGTGCCAAACCAAAGATAGAGACTTGAAGTCTGGAAAACTGAAGAAAGGTTTCTAAAAGAACCAAGCTAATACTGTTAAAGCCGAACTGCCGAAGAAGATGACACAGCTTTTGTAGTTCTTTTATCTGTGTCAGTGTCAAATGACATGTGGTACCTAAACTTGGGTGCTTCTGAACACATGATCGGATGTAGAGCATGGTTTTTTAAGTACAAAAACCTATCACTAAGTTGGATTGTCACTTTAGGAGATAATAAAGACTTGGTTATCAAAGAGAATGGTTTGATCCCTTTCATTTTCTACATTGATGGTGATTGTATAGATGTACAAGACATCCTACATGTTGAAGGTTTACGGAGAAACTTTATTTCTTTAAGCAGGTTGAGGGATCATAAATACCGCATCACATTTGCTGATGTAGCAGATATCTTCACGTTCACAAAGGACGGCATTTCATTTTTTGCAGTTCATTCGGGGACTTTGTACTTATTGCAAGGATCGGTGCATAAATCACCAAAGACACATCTATCGTTGGCGAAGCATGGCTTAGACAAAGCAGACCTTTGACATCAATGATATGCACACTTGTGCATCATCAACTTGGAGAAAATCAAAGAAAACAACCTTGTGCGTGATTTTAACATGGGTAAGAATTCAACATTTAGATTTTGTGAAGGGTGTGTTTTTGAAAAACAACACTGAGACAAATTTCCGAAAGATAGCGGTACGAGGGCTACACGTATCCTCAAATTGGTACATAGCGATGTCAATGGACCAATGAAAACGCCTATGCTTGGAGGAGATAAGTACTTTGTCATTTTCATAAATGATTTTACCATAAAAACCTTTGTGTATTTTCTAACACAAAAGTCACAAGTCCTTGAAAAATTCAAGGAATTCAAGGCATTTGCGGAGAACGAGACGAGGTGTCAAATCCAAGCACTTCAGTTTGACAACAAAGATGATTATACATCAAAGGTTTTCAATGGTTTTTGCCGAGAACATAGCATTCAACGTCAGTTTAGCACGTCCTACACTTTGCAGCAGAATGGAGTTGCAGAACGCAAGAACCGGACACTTGTCGAAAGTGCGCGGTGTATGCTTCAACATGCAGGGTTTTCCAATGTTTTTTGGATTGAGGCAGTCAGTACGACAGTATATGTACTTAATCGAGCACCTACATCAGCTGTGAAAGGCAAGACTCCACAAGAAGCTTGGTTTGGTAAGAAGCCCAATGTTGAACACTTTTGAGTCTTTGGATGTGATGCCTATGCTCATGTTTCAGATCAGAAACGCACCAAACTAGATTTTGAGAGTGTTAAATGTATTTTCTTGGGATATTATAAGGGGACCAAATGCCACTATAAGCATAGTACAAAGTTTTTAGCCCTTAAAGGTTTAAAGAGCCCGTTCCAACCAATATTATAATACAACAATATTCCATTGTATTTGGTATGGATTTACACCTATGGGTTTAAAATCAATAGTGAAGTTAAAATTCATGTAGACATGGTTTTAATGAGCTATTGCGGTCTCAATTTAGAACAAATGCCAAATATACATCAATGTATTTACTATCCCCATGACACCTTTTAAAGGTTAAGTATAGTGATCCAAGACTTGTGTTGGTAGAATCGAGGTTTCCCTCATCTTTCCACCAATATACACTAACAATGAGTCTTGAAGTTCTTTCAAAAGACATTATGACTGTCCTAGGGGACACTAAGGTATTATAGAGATCATTAGAATACGTTAAGAAGTTGCATGTATAGTTTTGAAGGGACACTTGAATGTTTCAAGTAGGCACATAAGGTATTCTAGAGATCATCTAAATATACTAGAGAAATATACTTAATATTCTAATTGGAATAACTTCTTGGAAAATGCTACAAACATTTAACAAGTATGTGTAATAGTGGTTGGTAACTTCTCCAAAATAATGTAAGGTGTGTTTCCATGGCATCTAAGGTAGAATACCCTTGAACTACACATTTAAGTTGTGCTTGGAATACTATTCTCTTTTTAAATTAAATTTTAACCTCGAAATGTTTTTAGTTGATAGACTAGTAAGTTTCGTGAATAAAATGGATTTCAAAATAAATAAAAATTAATTTATACAAATTATGAAAGTAAAAAAAAACTATATCCGGCTTGTGATATTTAGGTGGTGTTTTTTTATCGAAAAAAATATCATGAATTGCATTCTAGAAACTCCAATTCCACCCACCCACAGAAGGCCTCCAATTAGCTTATAAACAAATCACACATAAGGTTCTTTACGGTCTAGATCCACCACCGATTTCAAAGATGTGTTATAACTTTTTTTGATGAATCACAAAAATAGAGTTGATATATAAAGAAAAGTTGTAAATCTCAATGTGTAGGTCACATCTCCACGGTTGGATTTATCATATTTTTATTAATTAATTTTAATTAATTTTGCAAGGTTTTCTTTTGAAATTCACTTTAAGTTCCAAATTTTTTTTTAATTTAAAGAAATTCATAACGAATTTGGAATGATATGCACTATGAGATGGTATAATTTCCATGATTTGATTCTGCTTATTTTGGAAAATCATTGTAAACCCGAAAACTCCCAAGAGACCATTTTCCCGAGTTGCCCAACCTCAAAAAATTAATTTTTTTCAAAATAAAAAATACGATATTATCTTCTTTCCAATGCAATTGGAAATATGTCCATCCAATCAAAACTCCATTTAGGGGAATTTTCCAAAGTGAAACACGTCAATGTTAAAATCAGCTTCAACACTTCGGGTAGGGTTGCCAAAACATCTAAGACGATGAGATTCATTGGGCACTTCAAAGGAACTTTTGTTCAACCCACATGGATTGCATGCCATGAATTGTGGGCTCATCCAATTAGAGGAGGGTTGAAAGGATAATCTAATTTAGCCAAATCTCTTGTTTAATTCCCTTTATATCCCTATCCATTACAAGGTCTTTAAAAAAATGCTAATGAACTGAACATCTTGTCAAATTGAGTCATGCATCTTGTTAACTACCTCATCTTGAGGATGGTCAAAAATGGCATTTCATTTCAACTTTTCAGGAGGCTGCCCGAATTTCTAGAGCTTGAAATTTCAAAATCTCAACTTCATTTGCTATTATCTTAACATTTGTACAACCAAATGTTTTGAAATTTTGAGGGATGGTTTATAAGGCCTAGGAATACAAGATCCTACAGTTGGAATGTGAGAAAAGGTTTTGAAAATTATTCAGAAATCATCAACAAAAATGTCCAAAATGTGGCAGTTTTGGATGGGAGACTTTTTGAACTAATAATGAAAACTCAACTCTTGTTATTTAAAAAAATCTCAATAGCATATTTTGAAGATCCATACTGCACAAATGGTAGTCAACTATCACAAAAACCAAGGAAAATTTGGATGGATGAAAAAATGTACAGGATGTAATCAAAAGAAGGCTTACAAGTTGTTCATTGTTTATTATATGGACCTAAACGTGTCTAAGGGTTAATCCTTAAACGACATTTCAGGTCCTCATTGGGCAGCCTGAGGCATCTTTGAGCACATATGGATTATATATTTAGACCAACATAGATGCATGACCAATCACAAGAAAGAAACAAGCACACTTGGAATCAATTAGGAACTTGGACAAGAATCAAATTATCCTCCAATACCTTTGATTTAGACATTGCGAACAAGCATGGAAGAATTTGTTGTTGCAACTAAGAGCATCCTCACCGTTTCTCCAAATCAAGGACCGCAATTGCTTGTGACGGGCCCGTGCATGTTTCTCTGCCCCACCGGGACTCGTACGTTGGCTCGCTACGTCGCGGCCTCGCTAAATTTTGCCTTCATCTCGCCATCCTCCAGAGTCCGAGAGTGTTTTGAGCGAGCCCAAAGTGCGGAAATTGTAGGGAAGATCGTGTCTATTTTCGTTTGTGCCACAGCCAGCAGCAGCAGCAGCACCCAAAAACAACAGCTTCGCCCAGATGGGAGGTCGGGAGTAACCCGGCCCAGCACCCAAAAACAGCAGCGCAAGACGAGGATTCGGCGGAGCTCCCTCGAAAGCAGGTCCCCGCATTCCGTTCTCGCGTGGCCCGGTGAGGCCAAGGATTTTTGGCGAGTCACTGTTCAAGAATTGGACCCTCCAAACCTCCTTTGGCAAGCCCTTGATTTGGAGAAACGGTGAGGATGCTCTAAACACATTAGATGCCTCGGCCTCTGGTTCGATGTATTCTTTCCTCTATCAATGGAAATTGTCCATTTGTTTCAAAAAAAAACACACACTAGATGCCACACCTTGTCATACATTCAATGATCCATGTCTCGTTAGAAGGAGTTTAGTGTTCCTGCTAAAAACAAGATTCCTTGGAAAAAAGACTTTTAAGGGTTAATATAAGACTTGTGGTAGTTGTGAACAACGACAATGATCATTATTGGTACCTGTTTGCCTTATATGAAGACCTTAGTGACACTTTCGAAATTTCTTGTGGTACCCTTCAAATTTTTTATAAAACTACATACTTTGTCATGAAAATATGATTCCACTTACTACAACTTTTGGTTTTAATTACCACATGTGATTATTTTTTAAAGTTCTATCACATTTCTAAAGCATCACCTTAGAAATTGTGTCACAAATAGGGCACAATAGTTTAGGTGCGTCCACATTATCTGGCTATAGAGTGCAGAGTTGTGGCAAAATCCAATCCTTTCATTGCAAATAAAACCACATACTAGGGGGTGTCACAGTTCACAATTCTCCAACAAGACTTCTCTCCCACTTACCGTTTCATGCAAAATGCCCTCCCCATGCGACTTCAGTGTCATTTCCAGAGTAACACCCTTGTTCATGGAACAAACTAAACACATTAAGATTACACCCCTCCTATTGATGGGATACGCTAAACATATTAAGATTATTCATGCAAAATGTGCAAAAAGCTGATGTAGGTGATACAAAAGCTACACGTATTTATTGCATTAACTGCAGTACCACGACCCCATTTCAGGCAGCCTGCAAAAAAATGACACTGCCCTGTCACGCAAGAAATCGGCGTTCCCTGCTTCCTCTGTTTCTATTTTCTCTGCAGCACAGCCTATGTCGCTGTCTTCTTGCATTGTAACAGGGTCTTTGCTACTATTAGACAACCTGGAGGCTTCCAGTGAATCATAGGAGCACCTGCTCGCATTAAAAGCTATATTGCCTATTTAAGCTAGAGTTCCGCATGTGTGCTGGAAACATTTCAGTTCTAAAATGAAGACCCCTAATTGACGATGAGTAGAGTGAGGCCTAGCTTATCACTCTTACCTTCACAGCAGACTAGTACGAGTCGTTTGTATTGGTGGCCACAACGAGCCTAAGGAGTACCTGAACTTAAACCAGGTTCGGAATCAGGCCATTCCATAAGCACTCACGATGTGAACTCACGTCCTTCAGCAAGAGCTCCAGGTTATTGAACTCCAATACTCTACTACTTGAATGTCCATGTTTCGCATCTTCCTTTCCTCCGACATGCTGCAGTTGGAATCAAGACGCATGATTAACACCAGACTCCCGTTGAATATCGAAGACACACAAAGTGCAAAGTCCCTGTTTCTACCGGCGTCATTTCTTAAAAGCTCCGATCTCTCAACAGAACTATTTAATTAGAAAAATCCACTGAAAAAGTGCAAGAAAATCTGTGATTTTAAAATTGTGATTGGCATGCTTAAGTGGAATACAACAAAGGATACAGCCTACATCCACAACATGGTAGACAAGAGAGCTTCTAGAACACCTTCACTAACCACCACCAGGACCTGAGAATTCTCCACTTACCAGCCAAAGGACCCAAAGCTTGTAGGCAGCTGCATATTCTTGCTGCCTGCATGCATCATCAAGTGGGTCTGCTTGACAGGCAGCAATACAGGCGTCTGCAAATTGAAGCTCTCTCTCAGCAAGCTGGGCTGCTCTTCGAGAAAACTCCTCCCCTTCAAACAATGAAGGGGTGCTGCCATCGATATTTGATTTGACTGATAGTGGGGTTGACTCGAAGATCTTGGAGTAGTGACTAAAACCCCAGATTAAAAACCGCCGATGTAGCCATAAAGCCTACAAGTACAGAAGTACAAAAGGGATATTTTGCAAATTAGAAGTGCTGCATCTCACAAAACTTGTATATCAAGCACAAATTACGGAAAATCCTGCACCTTCATTAAGCAGCTGCCTTTTGACTTTGGAATAGATATCACAGAAAATTAAGGCCCAAGGACGAGAATGTACCTCACGACCAATATATCGTTTAATCAGATCCTTGTTCCAGGAAAATTCTTCCTGGAAATAACAAGATAATATCAGTGCAGAATATCAATCGCGTAGCATGTTCAAAGTTGAAACATAAGCTTCATTAAGGAAAAAGGAGTGCAAGAACCATTTTCTTGGCAATCAAAATGAAAAGTAGCAGTTGTTTCAGGCTGTCGAATCTTAATATACAAAATGATGACCCTAAAACGTCATAAGCTAATTTTAAAGCTTGTAAATGATATCTGCAAAAAGAGATAACTGCAATGAGGACTACGAGGACTATGAGGTTAAACCTCATAATGAATTAGAGCATTAATCTCGGATACTGCAAAAAGGAATTATCGGTATGCCATAAATGACCTATTCTACTAACTTTTGGTTCCAAAGAAGATAAATACCTTCCATAAAGTAGTCAAGAATTGCGGATTCATAGATAAGGCAGAAGATAATTTGGCCTGTGCTGTGGAATCGGCTAGAGTTGGACCGGTCACAGTCTTTCCATTGGGTGCTAAGCCAGCTTGAAGTAGACCTAATAGAAGACACTGCAATAACAGTCTCCCACTCAGTAAATATACTACAATAAAGGACTGCCATAATCAGAGACGAGGCATGATCAGAAGTTGGCCAAATTCCTTAAAATTAAGCCTACTCTAACTTCACCATGTAACAATAAAACTAATATGAGACTACTGGAAGACCGAATGAAACTAAAATATTATCATGCAAATTAATCTTCATACAGCTGAATAAGTTACTGACTATGTCAACCAATACAGACCTTAAATATGACCTGCAGTCAAGATTATCATCTGCGTATATTACATTTGAAGAAGTAAGGAGCAATAAGATTATCACAAAAACCAACCCGTCTATAGTGGAAGCAGCAGTTATCAGCTACATGCGATTGCGCCCATCTCTTTGTATCTTGTAATTCCGATGACGCCTGCATCACAAAAAGCAACCAATCAGAAGAAAGGTGGTCCACAAAACCAAAAACACAAACGCTTTCATCTTGCAGGAGTAAGCTGATCATTTAGTTCAAAACCAGGAATTCCTAGAAAGAAAGGTGGATAAGAAATCGCAAAAATCGACCTGCTTAAGTGTCATACGTGAGACTAGCCAATAGCGATGGCGCCACGCCCGGTAGTTCATCGTCGACCTCTGCACCACAGGTAAACAGCAGCTGTTTAGTCACAAGGACAAAATGGTAACATAATGATATTACTACCCATTGTTTGCATCTTTCTCGAAAAGCCGGTATAATTTACAGGTACAAAAGGTTGGAATCTTTATCAGAACTTCTCTTTCGCTCCTATGACTACAAAGCTGTTTTCCTCTTTCTAGAACGTTCAATGAAATCGCCTACTTGATGCTTAAGTAACTAATGTGAACGGCACTTCAGAGTCAAGGGCAGTGATGGTCTGTAGTTTGAAAGTATATGGGTTGTCTTTTTCATAATCAGGCAAAACCTTTCTAGATTGAACGAATTCTATAAATTGGAAAGAAACATTTGATTAGGGCACTGCAGGTGATAGAAAATTCTATGGAAATACAAAATAGTATACCCCAGCAATGGCTTCTACAAGCATTGAATCGCCTTTGAGGACTGTGTCCAAAGTCTTCCAACTCATTCCACCAGCAATCATCCGGTTAATAATCCACCGCCTGCCCAAAACACGTCAACAGCTGCAACGTCAAGAAGCCGAAACTGCTACATACTTGGGAAGAGACACCTTAACGAAAAAATTAGGGCAATACACACACAAGAAAAAATCCCTAAAATTAACTACGACTATCAAGTATCACTTACGTGAAAACGGAGTTACAAACAGAAAATGGTGAATCTGAACAGAAAAAAGTAAAGTCTGAAATTGAAAATACAAATTATATGTCCAAAAAGGCAGCAGCCACAACTGGGGCGGACTCAACTACCAGAACACCTGGGGAACCGCTTGAAAAACAATTGAAGGAACCCCAACTAATTCTTCTGGGTATCCAAAATAGGACTCGAAAATGCTAAAAAGAAACATGCTCAAAACTGTAATATGCTCAAAACAAGAAACCAGCAGCTCGAATTTGTTGAAAAGTAAATCGCACCTGTAAGCCCACGACTCCTCGCTCTTTGGCCCATAGGCTAACACCATACCCGCTAAACGCAGCTCGGCCAAAAGAGATGCTTCAGTTGCCTCTATTCTCGAAAGTATGCGCTTTCTACAACAAAAAAGTGCAATGACTAGAGAACTTCAGAGATGTTGTCGTATGATCGTAAAACTAACAGATCACAAATGCGATGTTTCAACATGCACACCTCAATCAACTTGTGCTGGTTGCCTGGTACAACTAAGCACGCAGCCAATTAACGTCGCCTATTTGAGAATGTTTTACAACTTCACTGACCTCGATATCCCAGTTTACCCTTCTATACAAACGTAAGTGGTCATTAAAAAGAGTTACCTGGCATTCCAAGCACTTGCAAAGTCACTATTCACAATTACCAACACTCTCGTGTATAGCATGAGATTCTTCTGCAATAAGGCCGCCTCATTTCCAGTTTCCAAGTCAACCTCTTTCAAATCACCATTTGCATGTCCATTTTCCAAGCTCCCTTCAGACAGCTGGGTGCTGAGGGAAGATGGATGCGTGCTAGAGCTCCTTGCAGCAGCCATCCACTTTGTGTATGCTTTCCTACTTGCGAGAAACTCTTTCTTGGCCACGTCGTAAATAGGAGCAAGGGCAGGCACGGCAATGGCGAGCTTGTGATGGGAACACCAAAATGCTGATTTGTCGTAAGGGAAGTCGATGGCTTCTCCTTGCACATTGTTTAGATAACTCTGATCTGGATTGGTCCCAGGCGGTTCAGCCTCCACTTCATGTCCTTCGGTTCTCTGGGAACAATCCTCTGCATACTCAACAGAATCATCTAATTCCTCTTGACCATCAGATCTCCTCCTTGTTTTCATAAAAAAGGGCTTCTCATGATCTAAAGCAAAGTTTTCGAGAGAATGCAAACTCTCAAGTTGAGACGGATGCACAAACCCGAGCTCGTCACTGCAGCACACAACAAAATAGAGTGTCAGACCAGTTAGAGATACAGCCAGAAGTATTCCTTTCCAGTGTTTGGTTTAGTTGAAGCAACAGTTGTTATTACATTGACTTTTAATCCAGGCCAATTATTCCAGCAATTATTTCACAAGGTGTCTGGAACATCTTGTGAAGCTGGGCGTAGTGAGCTGGAGAAGAGGAGTACGCACGCATCAATTAGCATCGCCGATCATCGGGTAAGCATCCCGAATTAAATTCGAAAGCTCATTTGCGGCAATCCACTGTACCAGGAATTGATGGATAAAACAGTCAGGAGCTAACAGATGGTAGACTTGAGCCAAATCCGGATTCGAATATCTTCTAACTGCACTGCTCAGACCGTAAGCACTTATTCCAACCTAGGTCAACAGGTTTATCTGTTCCTACGCATAGCTCGAGTAGGAAAGTTTCCGAACAGTCATAAACTTGTTAGCACACACGCTATTCCCGAAGAAATTTCTCAATATAACCAGAGCATGAGCCACCTATATATCATCTAGCAAGAGTCGAAGAGGCAAGAGGATTTCACGAAACATAATGAGGCTTTATTATACGAGAAATAAAACTATTTATTTGTTAAAAAAACCTCCGTTTCATCTACACTTATGCTCCACTAGTGCTACTAACACGCAACACTACTCTCAATGCAGATAGACAAACTTTCCAGATCTCAATCAACCAATCACTTACAGGGAATTTCACTTTTTAAAACGCCAACCACAGGAAATGAGAGAATTGGAAGATAGGATATTCAAGAGCTAATTAAGCCAAATCCGCACTGCTCAGACCAATCTACGTCAATAGGTTTTCTCTGTCCTTACGAGTAAGAGAGTTTCCAAACGACCATAAATCATAGGAAGTTGTTAGCGCACACACGTTGAAAACCTCGCTATAACCAGAGCATGAGTCATCTAATGAATAGTACGCCACTAGCGCTACTAACACGCAACACTACCGGTACTCTCAATGCAGAAAGTCAGACTTTCCAGATCGAAGAAAGAATTTAACAGAATTTAAAACATCAACCACAAGGAGAACAGAGAGAGAACAAACAGAACGTACATGTAAGGGTCGAATTCAAGAATTGAATCCAAGTCCGACACCAATCTCACTCCACGCTGCCACATATCCTCCTCTTCGGCCATAATTCTTCCGCACTTACTCTCACGTGTTTCGAAATTTGAGATCCGGCACGATCTCCAAACCGACGACGATCGAATCAATCGTCCGCTTCTTCTTCCTGACGCAACGAAATCCGGAAAAAAAAAAAAAAAAGAACAAAACGTAAATCGAAAACGAGAAGAACTAAGAACTAAGCAACAAAATAAAAAAACCTAGAGGAAACTAAGCCATTGCAAATGCAAAGGGAAGTGTCTCTTTGCAAATGCCCGAAGAGAAACAGAGCGCATAATAATAAGAGCGGTGCGACCGGGGAAATGAATGACCTACGGTCCGGTCCGACAGGTGGTCGGACTGGACCAAGTCCCGAGGGTCCGTCAGTCCGTCGGACCGAGTCCCGATGAAATCCATCCGTTCGGGCTTGGGACCGAGTCCCCATGTAATCCATCAAATACCACTTGGGGACGAACCGACTAGGTCCTTTCCGTTACACATGTCACCCTGGCATTGCCCTGAAATTTATTTTTTAAATGGGCAAGTCCCTGAAATGAGCCACTTTGGTGGTGACCTGGCTCTATTATTTTATTTCTGAAATTTCTTCGCCAAGGCTCTTTCATTATATTCTGGACACCATTCTCCTTGGGGAGAGGCCATGTGTAGGCTTACATGGAGTCGTAAGAATGATGGAGAGGATGGTGGGGAGAATCTTGCTCATAACTTCTACTCCATTGAACCAAATGAGGTTTTTTAAATGAACATATTTCAAGCATTCTATACTTTTTAGAATAGAACTGAAGTAAATTAAAAAGAGAATCATGCTTAAAATGGAATTTAAAAGAGATCTTGGGTGTAGGAATCAAGAAAGCTATCTCCTTTAAGGGGTTAAGAGAATGAACTTGGAAGGAACATAGCACTCTTAGAAGAACTGGCAAAGTACATGTAATCTTATGTACAATAGGGACATTGTTTCTCCTCACCTTTGAATGAACTATGGTAAAAGACATTAATCTTGTTGGACACTAAATCATAATTTTAGTGTACTATAGTGAATTTGACATAACAAAGCCCAAAGTAGACAATATAAGGTAAACTATCCTATTTGTGCCACAATTTGGAAGTTACCCTATTTGTGTAATTACAAAAAAGAATCCAATGTAAAACATAGATATGGAGTGACTAGAAAGTGGCACAAATAGTAGTCACATGACACAAATAGGGTGGGTTTACCTCAAACATTTGCTTAAGGTACTACTCCAATGGACTCATCTGACTTGCGAGATTGACTACTTTTTAATTGCGTTTTGATTACAATAAAGCCTAGAAGGCTCCAACAAGAGAAAAAGACCAACACTTGAGAGAACATGACTGAGCACTAATCACTGTCACTCAGCAGCTTTCCCTTTCCTTCTAATGTTTTCCCCTGTGCCAGAGCCGTGCGCTTCAGTCTCTAACAAATAGCACAGCATGTTATTGATGTTGTCCCCAAAGATGCTGTGAGCTTCCATGACTCGCAAATAGCTGAATCCCATAAACAGCAGCATCCGAACATTCTCTGATATCACGCTCTCTTCACTTTGCGTAGATGATGTTAGTGGGACAGATCGTATGTTGGACGCCTGTGGAGAGTCCATCACATCGCTTCTGTTTCTGGGGCTTCCAGCTGCAATACGGTACACACAATTAAAAGAAATAGGGGTTAGATAATTCTCTAAGCGTACCTATCCAGTACACTCAAGCCTCAGTTTATTATGACATTCCCTAAAATATCACTCTGGAATATCCTGCACTTAAGTCTCTTTATTATGACCTTCTCTAAAATTACATTCTAGAATATATTGCACTTGCCACACTCATTGATTGTAGCACAGTTGTCATAACTCAGTAAAAAAATGGGACCCAAGGTGATGAGATTAAAAGAGGTTTGAGTGTACCGTCCTTCACAATCACCCTTAAGAGCATGATTTTACAGAGACATCTAGCCAATTAGACGGCCAGGAGTGCAGAGACCAAATTTCTAAGGCCAGACTAAAAATCTCTATGAAAACACGCCTTCATCGATTTTTCTGACCCCAGGGAAGTCAAGGAACCCATCCCCCGTGGGATTCCTTTCACGTAGGTTAAAAAGTCACCCATTTACAATGTATGAGTCATCCAAACCTTTGACATGTAAGAAATGAGATTTTATCACAATGCTTCCATGAGATACTTCGTAGATGCTATGCTAATGGTTCAAGTATAATCTAGGCTCATGGTTGGGACCTTCCTACTTCAAACTTCAACAATGCATAACAAAATGGTGGGTCTCAAAATGGATTAGCAGCTTGGTGAATGGAATATTTCAAACTTTAATGACTCCTACAAATGAGGAAAAGAGAGCCAAAAAGAGTAAGAGCTACATCCTCTCAATCACCAACCAATTTCTTGCCCCAAGAGGAGAATGCTAACTTTCACCAGTTATGGATGAGCTTTTAAGTTCTTTACATTCACAGAGGAATTGTTATTCTTATATCTAGCTTTTGCAGTAACCCATTATGAGAACCACTAATATCCAAATAATACATATTTTAACACGATGGAATCCTCATCACTATGGGGACAAGACCACCCCCAAAAAAATGCCATTCTAATAATGGAATCCACTCAAAACAGCTGAAAGTCACGGAAATGGGTTCCGTACCTTAGTGATTTTGATTGTTTAACCAGTGCACAAACAACATCAAACTAGAGCAAACCAATTAGGTCAAATGAGGAAAAGCGCACTTGTCCTAGAAGAGGACGGCTCTGCTCCTGCTGATGTAGAAGTCTCCTCCTGCCAGGAATTGTGAGCTCGACGGCTTTCTCCTGCCAAATACTCTGCACGAGACGCCTCCATCACCATGCGCTCTATCTCTTGCTCAGTCAATTCCATGTCAGAGTAGTACCGCCCTTCTGCAAGTAGAACCTGAGTGTTCACCAATACAGAAAAAGATTAAGAATCAAGCCCACAAAGCGTTGTGAAACATGGAACACGTTATAAAAAAAACATTTCCCAACAGGTCCCTAATAAGGGCTGCTTTAGATCGCAGAGGTCAAAGCAAGAAGCTTGAGATAACCAGGAATCCTACACTTAGATTTCATTTCATTTTGGTGCAAAAATCATTTTTTTAATTAATTTTCCCTCATTTTGTTCAATGTCCGCTACACCAAAAATCAAAATTACTGTGAATTTGGAATCACTGGGCTACAAATCTACTGTGGGTTGCAAAATATTCAGCTTACAAAGATTTCTTCCACGTTTGTAGATATCTTTGTGTAGTGGAATACAACTTTGTAATTAGTAGTACACACAGTAATTGCAATTTTTGGTGTAGTCCAAGTAACAAGAATGAGCATGAGGAGGTGACACTTGCATGACTCCTATGTGGCATACTCAAAAATTATTTGAGATAACAAGGTTTCAAGCTACACTAGTGTACCTCGTTGAGGTGGACTGGACACTTGTTACATCAAATGTGTCATAAGGTGTCGCAAATGCAATGGATTATTTTAAGCTTGTTATCTCACCCCTAGTTGCACATAAATTTGGTTTAAATTTTAAGCTTCCTTGTTACTTCAACCTGTGCAATATAAAGTAACCCAGAGTCCTTCCTCCAAGTGACTGCGAGAGGTGATCATCCCAACCTATATGTAGACTGGACTGTGTTTGAAGTTTAAAAGATCCAGTTCACACCAACGCGTACCAGAGAGACAATGTGCATACATAGGGGTCTACGATCTCAAAATAAGGGATGAAAATACTCTACCTTGTCTATCTGTTGCTCTTGTTGGGCATTGAGCGCTGCCTTCACCTGTTCAGGTTCTATATTTCGCTGCACCCATCATTGAACATCGCACATGTCAGAAAGTGAATCTATGACTTTCCTGTCCAAAATTTGCCAGAAAAGTTAAAATAGGCAAAGAATTTTGATTAGTAATTCCACATCAATCAGACAATGTCTCAACAGAAACATTTTAACTTACCCCTCGCAGACTACCAAAACCAAGGCCTACTCCAACAGCTGGGTTGCATGGATCTACAATGGAGTTGTAATGATTCCCTCGATGATAGCTCAAGCGGATGGGTGGTAAATCGGTTTCATAGCTTCCATGAAATATGTTTATGGGCTCTGACCATACAGCAGACAGATCAGATGAGGGGGAGGCAATGTGTGGTGTGCTGGCATACGGAAGTATCCTGATTAGATAAAAGTCCAAGTACCTTTTAAGAAATATATCTGTAAGATGGAAAAACGATTTCTTTCCAAAACACGAACCAGTGCCGCTGTAACAAATCAAAGAGAGAAAAGTACCTGTACTATATGAATATATGTGAATGGGTCGATTATAAATCTCTGCCATTGCTTGTATTTCCAAGTTATTCCCATACACCTTCAATGTTACAAGCCAGCTTGTAAGATAAGTAGGAAAGTTGCCAGCTATAACAGGAACGAATATCAAAGACATTGAAAAGACTTGACAGGATAGTGCATGTTATTTTAATATCATTGCAAACCAAAAAAAAAAGCATAGCTAAAAAAACCGATCAAATTAGTTGCAACATACAAGGTAGAGCCAAACCTTATCCCTGCGCTTCCTTTTGCAATAAGCTGTGAAGCTTTCCGTCACAAATTGTGAGAAATGATCCCTCTCCTTCTCCTGCAAATACCAGAACAGAACTCAAATATTCCATTCATCCCCAAAACGGAACAACTTTCTCTGTCTTGTCAAATCTCAGTAAGGATGTGGTTGACTGCGCGCTCTAATAGTACCCAAGGCGTAGCCAAATAGGGAATAATGTGATGAAGAGTTCCACCTTCACATCATACTTCATTTGGCTAAACCCCTAATTCCTTCCATCTAAAACTAGCACAGTTTAGTTACACCTATGCGAAAGGGATTTACCAGCAAATATTTGGGGCAGTTTGGATGTGCGTGCACAAATTGAAACATCTATAGCAGTTCAAAGCTCAAAAAAATAAAAAGCCATTTGAGCATTTTAGAGGTTAACAAGGACTAGACAAATCGAAATAGCATCGATCTGAAAGAGCACCTACCATGTAATCAATACACATCTGCCGAGTCTCATCATACATCTCAGGGTCCCCATAGACCCGATCTGTTACAGCACGGAAGAGACAGTTCCCGTCCTCCGCCATGTGCCTGACTTCCAGCCCTTTCACACGTCGCAGCTCCATCTCAAACTGACGTTCCCTCTCTGCCTGCATCGTCACCGAACTGATATCAGTAGGTGATGAGAATGAGTATCATCTTCATACTCAATCATCCTGGAGCAAACATCCAGTATTAGTGGAACACTCCTTTTCACGTAAAACAACTTCACTACATCTACGTACCATACCATTCTAGAAATATTCCTGACCGTAATGTAGACTTTGAGATGCTCCTGTGCTGTCTGAAACAACAAGGACTAAGGTAGAGGATACTAGAACCATTAGGGACCTCATCTCGTCTCCTATTGACTGACCCCTGGCTACCAACAGCAACTCATCTATTCATACACTTGGGTGGCCTTCAATTAGCAAGTGGTGTAAGCATGACTTGGCTAAATCTTTATGACCACTAATCTTTAAATAAAATCAGGGTTGTCTACTGTCCTTCAATAGTGGTCTACAACCTCAACTTTGAAATTGCATAAGAAATTCATTAAAAAACCAATCTCAAGAGAATTTGGCTCTTGATCTCCCCAGTAAGCTCTATACTGATCTCCCAATGAAAGCACACTCCTAGCTTAAAGTTGGACGCAACTACGTTACTACTAACCTAGTAAAGAGCATAACTGATCAAACCAAATGCCCCAACCGTATAAGGTGGCTCAGGTGAGGAGCTTACGCCGTCCTTATAGCCGGAGGGACCAGGAGTCCAGGGACTTTGTTCGTCAGCACTATTATAGCCGTCTCCTTCTCCATAAGACCTTGGAGATGTTGGGCGAGAGCTATTGGGAGAGCTCCGGGTGCCCTTCAAGGCTATTGATTTTCTGCGGGAAGTAGGACCCCCTCGGTTGTTCGCATTCAAGGCAGAGCATCCCACCCAACCACTTCTGCCCCGTGAGGATACAGGCATTGAGGGGGGAGGAGGGGCTAAAGGGATAGAACAGCCAACAGGGTCGGTTGATACCCTTCCTACATCATTCTCTTCATGGCTGGTTCTCGACACAGGAACAAGTGTGTCACTGGATGAAGGTGGAGTAATCACAGGTTGTTGCATAACACCTGAACAAGGGTTGAATATAGTAGGAGCTGCCAAAGGCATACCACTTGGAGAACCACTTAGGTTACAAGAAGGTCCTTTCTGTTGTGAAATTCTCCCGGATTGCGGCAGTCTGCTACTTGATTCTGAAAGCTCCTCAAACGACTTTGGCTGTCCCTCTCCATCTCCACAGCTTGAACCAGATCCCAACTCAGAAGTTGTTGTATCTAATTCCTGAATCAGCACATGCTGTAATTGCTCTCCCAGAGACTCAATCTCGTTGTTAACTGCCGCACATTTTCCACTTCCACTAGCAGCAAGTACTGAAGACTGCAGAGGCTCCAAAACATCAGCCGCCTCGCTTTCCAAGACGACAGAATCATCGGAAATGTCGTTCGATTGTGAATTCGACGAGGGAGGTGCAGCAGAAGAAGCCGAATTCGACGAAGGAGGTCCTCGAGACTGATTCGACGACGACACGCCTCCTCTTTGCACCACAACTCGCGTCATTTCACCAATCAACAACCAACACTAAATTGATTAACAACGGCCTATTTCTCGTAGAAAGATTAATTCCTCAAACGGTCCCGATTCTACAAAGAGACTTTCCGTGTTCAAGAAGCCGTTACTATTGCGTCCACGTTCTTGGCAACGCAATCACCCGTTTCATTCATCTGGCACCATCACCTGCCAATTATTCAGAAATCCCTCACTGTTATACGTCACACATCCGACTTTTCCCATGAACCCTAGCGCGCAACCAAACTCCACAGTGAGAGACGTGTTCGTTGCGAATTCTTCCAGCTAAGTAAATAAACAACCAATTTGCTTGCATCAAAAACCTAACAACGATGCAAAGATTTTATTTACGGCACATCATGCATCAAAACCCTTTCGTTCATCATCCAAACCCCAAATTCGGGAGGAAACCCGGATCCGGTCAATTCAGCATCAAAAAAGAAGCGGCAAAAAGCCACGAATGATTCCGACCATAGCGGCAAACGAACCTGATGATTTGGATGCAGCGAGGATGATGGAGCAAGCAGAAAATGATGGAGCAAGCAGAAAATGAGAGAGCGAGAGAGAAAGAGCAGACCCTAACTAAGCTTTTGGCGATGGCGATGAGAGAGCTAGTGACGGAGGACTAGTACTACCGCAATAATAATAAGAACAAAGCTTATTAACTTTTTTTATACTATATAATGGGGAGAACGACAGACAAACAAACAGACAATCAAACCTTCTTCTACGCCAGTACCGTCCTTTTGATATATAAACCACCGACTTCGTCTGCCATGCTTTTCAGGGCCCCAATTGGGCCCCTTATAAAGGGAACCCACCCTATTTTGCACGGCCACCAGTGAAGGTAAGGAATTTCAGCTTCTTTAGCAAAATTGCCATAGATGTGAAAATTTCATAATCTACTAGAGTTATCCTTAAATACTAGAGTTATCCTTAAAGTCACCTTGTGTTTGAATAAGATATCGTGAATTTTGCTTTAATGTACTCTTATTTGTTCACTCCAAATAGTTTAAAAACTTGGAAAAGCTTGGTGGTCTATCATTATTAGGTGTGTAAGAGCTTGGTGGTCTCTAAACTTAAGGGAAACTAGTTTAGCTGTCAAGAAAGACGGCGAAACTAGTTTTCCATGAGTTTGAAGACCACCAAGCTCTTACACACCTAATAATGAGAGACCACTAAGCTCTTCCCTGCCTTTTAACTATTTGGGGTGAACAAATAAGAGTACATGAATGCAAAATTCATGGTATCTTATTCAAACATAAGGTGACTTTAAGGATAACTCTAGTTTTGGTGAAATATTTTAGATTCCTTAATGCATTTGTAGCAAATTATTATGTATAGTATAAAATTGGCTAATTTCACCACATTGGAAGAAGCCATTTGGCTAAAAGTAGTGACTAATTTCCTCAAATATGAGTAAAAGTTAGCATCAACTTATTTTTTTAGTTACTTGGCAAAAATTCGCACAAAACATTTTCATTGACGGCCATTTAGTATGGACTACACCGATTATTGCCATTACTGTGAGTCACATTAATTTAGTATTCTCGTAGTAATTGTGGTATTAGAACAGAGTGTGACTCTTAGTAATTGAGGATTCTCACAATGAGTAGTGAGGATTGTTTGTAAAGTCTCGCACTAACTGAGGATTGGTGGGAAATCTCACACTAATTATGTGATTTGCAGTAATAGGAATAATTGGTGTATTGTGGCCTTGTGTTGATTTGGCTATGCTTTTACTTTTACTTTTTAGAATAATTTATTTATAATTTAATTCAATTTATGGTAATGAAATTCAATTGAAGATCCATAACTTTCACATTGTAAGTCCAAAAACTATGAAAATAATTTGATTCACCCCAACTCGTTCAAAGCTTTTTGACGATGCTAAGAACAACATTAAAAACTCCCACATATTCCATTTTTCATAATTTAATTCAATTTATGGTGACAAAATTTGATTAAAAATTCATAATTTTCACACCGTAGGTCCAAACGCGATGAAACAAACTTGGTGCACCCCTCCTCGTCGAGAGCTTTCCAACAGTACCGAGAACATAGTTGGTGAGTGTACGGTCGGGGAGATATCAACGTTACATATAGAACAAAACAACATAAACAAACTATCTTCTTGATTAATTTGCAAACACAAAAATTCTTGTGTCAAATCTAGCAACAAAGGTACATCAGGAATGTTATACCGCCAGTGTCACAAGTGATGTGGAATACTGTAATCAAGTTGTCATGATTGACAAAAAAATAATTATGAAAAGAAAAGCCCAAATCTTTAGGAAATGGTTTTTTCAAAAAACTCTATTTTCTATGGTGAAAAAGGGAATCTTAGATAATATACATAGAATCTTAGAGAATATTCACATCATTTGAGCAAACAAATCATTATTGGGCATAACGACTCGTTCATGGGATAAGCACTTAACAAGTAACCATCAAATTGGTGTGGTAATGTACATAGTAAATTCTTAAATATAATACTTTCACTATACATAGTAATCACAAAGTGACACAAATAGTCACATGGCACAAATAGAGTGGTTTGCCTTATGTTGATTTCCTCTTTACACTACCATTACAACGGACCACACTAGTTCTAAAGAGATTGTTTTCACCCCAGGTTTTCACAAGTTTATAGATTGTTCAACCTACAATATCTATTATACTAATACTAATTTTTTGCTCATAGTAATACAAAAAGGTGTAGCTTGAAAGTACATTGTAGAAATAGAACTATGGTAGTACGAGACAACCCTTTTTCTTTAGGCTTTTTAGTGCCAGATTGCACCAATAAAAAAAAAATTGACTATAAACCGACCAAAACTAAATATTATTTAGATCGCCAAAATATTTTCAATTTTTTATAAAATATTGGATGAAAATAGCATTAAAATGTGGATACAAAATATTCTCTATCCAAAATATGGATGAATGTAGAAATTGTGGTTTTACCATATTATTTTGTGTCTCCAGTTTACTCCTCTTTGGAACATGAAAAAAAGGCTGGTTTGAGATGATTTTATTTTTTTAATTTATGAATATATGTAACGATTCTTTTAATATTTTAACAACATAAAATATTAAAGCTACTTTAATGAATTTTTAAAATATAAAATAAATAAATAGTAAAATAACTATTTATAAAAAAAAAAATCTTCTAAACTTCAAACCTCTTTATCCTAAAGTCTTTCCAGGCTACGATAGTATTGACCCAAATCCTCGTCTATGTCTCATTAATTTTGTAAAGGCAACTTACCCTTTAAATTTATTCTAATTCAATGTTTAATTGTTGAATTGAACACCACTAAATTACACTAAAGAAAAATAAATGCAACAATAATGAAAAAATAATAATTAATTAATGTAAGAATTCGTCTCTCTTCCCTTCAAACCCTAAATCAACGTACTTCCAAACCTTTTTTCAAAAGCATAATAGCATAGTGTCAAGTTTCGGTTTAGAGTTACATATCAAGACCTTTTAATTATACAATTATAGTACAACGGCAAAAGGCCAAGATTAGATCCAAACACAAAGACCAATATTTTTATTCAATGGCACAATCGCATGTGGCTAAGTTTGGGCCTAAATATAGAGACCAAGACCTTTATTAAATCCTAAATGACAAAGGGGGTAAGGGCAAAACCTTCGTGTGTTATAAAATATCACTTCTGCAGCTTTGGTGAAATTTGGTCCAAAAAAAGAAAATGAGTAGCGTGATGTTTAGTAATTATCCATATGGTCAAACTTTCGAATTTTGTTTTAGATTCTCATTTAATGAATTTAGAGGCATTTACCATTTAATATTCACCAAAATTACAAAGTTTATTTTTAGAATTTGAAATTTGGTATGATTGATTAAAACTAGACATTCTATTCGAAAAAGAAAAAAAGAAAAAAGAAATCAAAGAAGAAAACATCATTAGTTTCCTGAAATAGTTAATTTTATAACACTAGGACAATGTTGAGGTCTTTGTCTTAGAAAAATTATCCTTAGTGCAGTTTAATTGGATTGACATGATTCAAATCGAGTTCAAAAGTAGACTTGATTTCCTATTTGAAAATATTTTTTATTTTTATAAACACATTTTTTTCATCCCCGACAGCCTGTAAAAAAAGGGCAGCGACTATAAAATGGTCGTTCGGTCACTTAGGGGTTTACAAGCACAATGGCGTTCAACGAAGGCTTGGTCTAAAACCTAAAACCAAGTCTTTTATCCGATGGTACAAAAGCCATTCATTGAATTAATTCACTGCCATTCCAAACACTAAAGTATGAAAAAACATCAAAACTTGTACAAGCATACACGCAAAGAATGTGCAAAGAGTGAGCATAAACACAACTTTAAGGCCAAGACCTTTATTCAATGATAACGCAAAATCCATTTCTAACTAATTCACAAATATTCTAAATGACAAATTGTTTAACCCCTAAACGTCCTCACCTCTCTCCAAATTCAGCACTTTTGCAAAGATGCATTATAAAATGCAACTAAAAGGGATATTTTGAACTTGATGTATGAATAAAAGTTGTACATTATGAATTTTAAATTATATCCATATGGTTAGATCTGCGATTGCTATCGCCAATGTTTTTGTATAAACTTTGAAACTTGAAATTCAAAAATATTTTGTATTTCAATCACAAATAAGATATTGACAAGTTGTAAATGAAATTTGTTGTGATGGGTTGAAACGTAATACTCTAAGTGTAGTGATTTTTGGAAATTTTTTGGTTGCTTAATTTTTATGAGTTTATTTTTTCAAGTGCACATTTAGACTAAAATTTTCGAATTTTTTCTTGAATCACTACAATATGAAATGAGGCATGAAAATTTCACAAATCATCCCCTTTCTAACGGATCACACATGCATGAAGCAAAATTCCCATAAAATCTACCATATCATGCTACAAAAGATCACCACATATGAAAAAATAACAAGTCGGATTCTGTATATCAGATCGTTGGATTGGTCAAAGATCAAAGGGTTGCGATGTGAGAGGTTGTAAGTACCTCAAAGGGATCTAAGTGGAGGAAGGGGAAGTACGTGCGTCGAATGGATTCAATGGGAGGATGAGAAAGTACGGGCGTCGAAGGGATTGAAAGGGCGGATGGGAAAGTACGTGCTTCAAAGGGATCCAAGGGGAGGAAGGGCGGGAGGAAGGGAAAGTTTGCACGTCGAAGGGATTTAAAGGGATGAAAGGAAATTACATGCGTTGAAGGGATCCAAGGGGAGGAAAGGGAAGTACATACGTCAAAGGGATCCAAGGAGAGGAAGGGGAAGTATGTACGTTTAAAGGATCTAAGTGACGGAAAAGGGAAGTACGTGCTTCAAAGGGATTCAACTGGCAAAAGAAGAAGTATATGCGTCATGAAAACATCCGCTTCTTGTGCCTCTTAACAGAGCGGGGATCTAATTCTCATCTGTCTCATTCACCCCTTATTTTATTTTATTTTAAATTTATATCAATTGTATTTTGATTTTTTTAATTATTGTCTTTTGAAGTTTTGTGAAATTTTTAGACAAAGAGTCTTTGATAAATAGAAGTGCAAGGTCAACCTTTTACAAGAAAAAATACATACAAACTAGATAGATGATATTGAAAATTAAATTAAATTTTAATATCCAATTTAATCAATAAATTTAATTTTAAATTTATCAAAATATATTCTTAAAATAGTATTTTGATGTTATGAACTATTTAATGCTTAAAGGACCACGAGGATGCATTGTTTCCAAGAATAATTTCATTACTTTAGTAACTTATTTGGATTCTATGATTTTGACTCAATGTTAACTAGAGAATTGTAGATGTCCGTTACGAGAACACAATTTTTTTTCAAGATGTGCAAATATGTTGATCCATCATTCAGGAAAAACTAAAACATCAACGCAAGTGAACTTAGGACATTGTAGTTAGGGAGGTTGATGACCTCATGAACCTTGAGGTAGGGTCTCAAACAAACAAAATATCAATCTATTTGGGACTAACTAAAACAAATCTATGAACAAGGATTCAAAGAATTTAAATAGATTTTTTTAATTTTTTTTTCATATCTAATTAGACCATTTATTCTATATAGAGCAGATCATCAAATAACACAATACTTCAATAGTGGAATTTTTGAGAATCATAATTAAAATCTAAAACATTGTATTTTTTTTAAAATGAACTTTGGTTTATGTTTTTCATTTGATGCTGGTAAATATATATTTTTTATTATTATTATATGTATATATATAAATATATATATATATATTAGTATATATAATAGTGTCGATGTGTGAAGTAGCTAAAGTAGCACAAGTTCTTTAATTGTACTAACTCACATTAACAAATGTGTTTTAAAATAATGTAGGTTGTTCTCAATAAAGTGGTTTACAATATGTAGAATAAATAATGTATTGTTGTCTCATAATTTATTTATTTTTAGCGATACAACCTAATTTAAAGTAACCACTCATATTCATTTATATTAGAGGGAGTGTTACACAATGATTCCCCTATAGACTATATCGTTCAAATAAAAACCTTGCTTGTAAACCTTAGTGTGGGATTTCAGACAAATAATCTTTTGATTCACGTTGGGGATCAAACTTTTTCTTCCATTAACCCCTAAAGGTTACAAAGTGTCTTTGGAATTGACAATTTGAGAAAAACCATTATAAAGTATTGTTTGGATGAATATTTTGGAATTAGTATACAAATGAAAGTTGTAGATTTTGAATTTTAGATTCCATTTGTATGGTTAAATTTACCAATGCTATCACCAATATTATTTTATAAATTTTGAAATTTAAAATTTAAAATTCCTTCTAAATTTGATTACAAACAAAATATTAATAATTTTTGAGTAAAAAATGTTGAAACAAATTTGAAATGAGATACTCTTAACATGGTGATTTTTTGAAAATTTTATGTTCCTTAAATCTATGACCTTGTTTT
This sequence comes from Pohlia nutans, assembly GCA_022496805.1. NCBI lineage: Eukaryota > Viridiplantae > Streptophyta > Bryopsida > Bryales > Mniaceae > Pohlia > Pohlia nutans. The sequence goes on along the minus strand of CM040089.1, from coordinate 31,264,580 downwards.
TGCATGGCCACTTTTGAACTAAAGTCAATGCAATTTTGGCTTGGTCAAAATTTCACATACTTATACGTTTGTAATTTTAGAGAAGTATGTACTCTAATAACACCAAATTCAATCATTGGATAGGATAAAAACTTAATGAAGTATCTCTAAGAAATGTTTCATGGTGAAAAGGTTCACGAAGAAGTAGATATGAATGAAAACAATCATCTATCAACCCCACAGGGTCATTGGGTCTTTAAGGGTTAAATGACATTTCTAAACTAAACATAAAATAAAAATAAAATCTATTATGTACAAACGATATGCCTTGGGAATAAACATTTTTTAACAATCATGATGTATTAATGTTTTAACACATATATAGGCACATAAAGAAGTAGACCTTTAAATATACAATAAATATAAATTCATAATAGTCGAATTGTGTACTCATTTCAAACCAATTATTTGCATGGACCATTCCAAGCATATTAAAAATTTATGATTTTTCATTTAAAAAAATGTTGTGCATATAGTAACAACCAACATTTCAAAGTAGTTACTGTTTTTATTTTCTTTCCTATTCTGTTCATAAAAACGTGAATTTATAGTTTGTTTTATTTATTTATTAACACATATAAGTGTTAAAGTAATGTAAAATTCTATTAACATTTAACAATTTTAGTTCATTATACACGAAGTGTATAATTTTCTTAACAAATATGATGATTTAATGTTTAATTGTATTTATTTGACGTCAAAATTATTCATTTTTTTTTGATTTTTTTTTGCAGTTGACATTTAATATAATCGTACTTTGTAATAGGTTGAGTTTGATAAAAAAAAAATTCTAAAAACAAATGGATAGTTTATTTTTTTCCAATTTTTTTTATATTGTGGAAAGAGAATATTGAAGAATGTTTACAAATACTCCATCCATCGAACCTTGTTTTTTTGGAAAAATATTAAAATATTCGACCTTGGCCCGTCCACCTATGGCTAAGCTATATAGAAGCATGGCTTTCTTGAGTATTGAAACGGCTATTTTTTTTGGCAAAAAAGGCTTTAATTTAGAACACGCCAAAAACCACAGGTTTTATTTCGGGATAGAGGAGTACTATATAGGAAACAAAATTTTCTTAACAAATATGATGGTTTAAAGTTTATACGAGTACATTACATTATTAAGTCCTAGAATTTCCATCCCCTACCAAAGTTTCAAAGATTCTCTCCGATACCCTTGGATGCTCTTTTCTTTACATCTCAAGTAAATTTTCCTTGATTGATTCTTACTAAATTCCTTCATACAATGCCAAATGTCTTCTCTCATCATAGTTCCAAGCTAGAAAAGTTACTATATCTGTAAAATTTGATCCAAGTAGTAGGAGGTTTGGAACCCTACCATTGTATAATTAAGCAATGGAAGACAACACCATTTTGGAATAGGATCACGATCTAGTTACAATTAGAAACTAATGTTACGGGGAAATGACACGATAGTCCCAAATTTATGGAATACAAATAGCATTCCTTCATTACTTTAAAAAATGAATCTAAGTGAAGATTCTTTTTGGATTCAGTTTTCAAAAGGGTGCTTTATTTGAGTTAATCGAAAACAAGAAGGACTTTGTACAAAAGTCTATGCGAAGTCAACAATCTTATATAAGCGATTTCTGACACGACTTACACATGAATAGTCTCGTGGTTCTTTCGTGAATAGAGCGATAGGCTTAAGAGAACTTGTGGGAACTCCCCTCTAGCATTGGGGAGGTAACGAGTTCAACCCCCATGGGTAAATGCAGGGTCTTGCTTTAGATTATTCTTCAACTCACCATAAACTAGTTTTGCTGTCTTTTTGAACTGAAAATGAGTTGAAGGTGAGGGTCTCTTTACACTGAAGGCGAGAAGCCGTGAGGTGAGAAATTTCAACCAATGGGATGCCTAAAAACCAAGAAGACCAATTTCTCATTGGCTGAAATTTCTCTCCTCAGGGCTTCTTGCCTCTAGTGTAAAGAGGCCCTGAGTATGAGATGAGTTTCCACTTTGAGACACTCTTTTTGGTTAACTCTATTGCATTGCTCAATGTAACATTTATGAAAGATGAAGGTGAGGGAAAAGGAGAAAAAAGAAAAAGAAAAGAAACATGACAGTAGTCAAGAGAAAGTCGTCGTCTCCGACTAGTCTAACGCTCTTTGTCAGAAGTGTCCATCGTCTCTTTTGTTTTCGGTCGTCTCTCTTGTTTTCGGTCGTCTCTCTTGTTTTCGGTCTGCTGCGTGTACGTGTTGTCGCTGTCGAGCTCAAGCTTTCACGCCATAGCCAGCACTAAGTTAAAAGTTACCCTCACTGACCATCGTGGCCTCGTTCTCTCGCTCTGGTTTGCCGATACTGATTCCTCCCCGTTCTGATGGATCCCTATTTCTGCGCGCGCTTGCGTCTGCTGTTGCTGCTGGGCCTGGTGTTCGAGGGCGTTAGTTAATGCCCCGGTGCCCGGCGTCCCCCAGTGTTCGGAGCTCGGGGAGATGACGCGCACGTCTCGCGTCACAGATTATTCCGCGCTGTATTCGTTGCTGTGTCTGCTCTCAGTCCTGTGTCACTTTAGGGTTGGCCTCGTGGAGGGGGGTTTGAGCGACGATGGCGTGGCGTTGCTGGCCGTGAAGCGGAGCATTAGCGTAGATCCTTATCGCGTGCTGGCGAGCTGGAACGAGCGCGATTCCGATCCGTGTTCCTGGTGCGGGGTGACGTGCAGCGAGGAGTCTCGGCGCGTGGTTGCGCTCCATTTGACCGGGGGGTTAGGGTTACTGGGATGCAACGAAAACCATGGCGCTTCAACGTGTCAGCAGATGTCGCGATGCTCATCGAGCTCGGAGTTTTTTTCCTATGGCATGCGTGCTTGTACTCCCGATCGACCGGATTTTTCCCCAATTTGTTTTCGGAATGGGACCGTTCTTGATGCCTCCTCGGGGTTTGAAGGCGAGGTCCCTTGCGTTCTGTACGGCCTCTTGGCACCGGAGATTGGGAACCTCTCGGAGCTCGTAGTGCTTTCATTGCCTTTCAATGGCTTGTCCGGGGAGCTTCCGCGAGAGATTGGTAAGCTAAAGCAGCTCGAGACTCTCGACTTGCAAGGGAATACTTTTTCAGGTCCCATTCCCGTGGAAATTGGGGAGCTTCCTCGGCTGCGTGTTTTAAACCTTGCAAACAATGTTTTGCAAGGCAGCATTCCTGTGGAGTTGGCGACGTCTACCCTTCTTTGTTTCTTGAGCCTCGCCGGGAATACACTTCGAGATGGAATACCTCTTTCGATTGGGACGCTCACTGGATTGCAATGGTTGTCCCTCGCGTCCAACTTGTTGGATGGCGAAATTCCCTCTCAGCTTGCAGGCAGCTGCAAATACCTTGTGCATTTAGATCTGTCAAATAATTACTTTTCTGGTCCCATCCCTTCCGAGCTTGCCAATTGTACACAACTACAGTCGCTTTTCTTGAACTCCAACTCCCTGGTTGGCTCTATACCGCCAGAGTTCGGGAGATTAGGGAGCTTACAAAACCTTCACCTGGATTTGAATAAACTATCAGGTTTTCTACCTCCCGCATTAGGTAGCTGCAAGGAGCTCTCCACATTTGTAATTTCAGCCTCGCAAGGATGCACTTATGGTCTGAACTCCACGGGGACGCCGCACTTCATGGATGTTCACAGACGTGAAGGCAACCTCTTTAGCGGCTCGTTTCCTCAAGAGCTCGCGCTGCTTCCGAGGATGCAGGTCATTTGGGGGCCCGGGTGCGGGCTTAGTGGGACGCTGCCAGGTGAATGGGGGTTGTGTACCGCCTTGGAGATTCTCAATTTGGCCAGGAATTCGCTTACCGGGCAGATCCCAGTCGGTTTAGGCGCCTGCAAAAGCCTGGTTGTACTCGATCTGAGCTCGAACCAATTGAGTGGCACAGTTCCTGTGGAGCTTCCCATCTCTTGCCTCGTCATTTTGAATGTGAGCTCCAATGCTCTGTTCGGCAGCATTTCCGCTACAGAGACCGTGTGTAGCAACCCTTGGCTTCTTTCCCCCAATGGAGATACTTATTTCAGGCCGTTAACATGCTATGGTGTGCCCGTTTTGGGGCCACACTACGTAAGTCGGACGGATTCAGAAGTTGTATATGTAGTACATGACTTGAGTAATAACGCCCTCTCGGGTCCGGTTCCAGTTTCGTTGGTTGGCAGCAGCCTGATGAAGAAGCAGACTGCGTATGCGCTGATCCTCGCCAACAATCAGTTCAGTGGTGGTTTCCCTGAGCACTTTTTCAGTTTGTGCAAAGATTTTCAGGAATTTGCAGTTAACTTGAGCTACAACCTGCTATTGGGGGAGCTCCCTTTGGAGGTTGGCGAGTGTGAGACACTGTGGTATTTGGACGTGGCAGGAAACGAGTTGACTGGCTCCATTCCAGAGAGTACAGGAACGCTTTCCAACCTTGTCATTCTGAACCTTTCTCGGAACCGGCTGCGTGGAGGTATTCCCTGGCAGTTAGGAGGGCTCCGAAACTTGGAGGGATTGTTTCTCGACAACAATTTCTTCTCGGATTCCATGCCATCGTCTTTGGGTAATTTGTCCAAACTGGTCATGCTGGATCTGTCCTTCAACTACTTGGATGGCAACATTCCGAAGGAACTGGGGAACTTGAGTCAGCTCCGATCTCTTCTTTTAGATCATAACAGCCTGTCAGGCTCCATACCCAAAGAGTTGAGCAGGCTTACCTCCTTGGAGCAGTTGAACCTTTCATTCAACAACCTTTCCGGCCAGTTTCCGATTTTTGGCAATTGGGGGGGTTTGTGCAGTAGTTTAGTGGTGATGGGAAACCCTTATCTTGAGCCATGTAGAGTGGCCACTGCACCAAGGTCCATGCCGATCATGTCGAGCCCGGACTCGGACCGGGGTATGTCCCCATACTCAATGCCACCTCTTCCAAGAGACGCCCCAGGACCTCGCTTCAATTCTATTGTAGTAGCTGCTATCACCTCTGGATGCGCCATCGGTGTTGTACTTCTTGTACTCGGTCTTCTTTTCCAATGCACCAAGCAGCAATATCCAAGCCTGCAAAGTGTGCACGAAGGTCGAAAAGTGGTGGTTACTTTTACAAACATAAACTTCCACCTGACTTACGATATACTGGTCCGTGCAACCAGCAACTTTTGCTTGGACAATTTGATTGGTACAGGAGGGTTTGGAGCTACCTACAAAGCTGAGTTGCGACCAGGATTGGTGGTGGCGGTGAAGAGGCTTGCCATTGGTAGGTTTCAAGGAGTACAGCAGTTTGATACCGAAATTCGCACTCTGGGGAGGATCAAGCATCCAAATTTAGTGACACTAATTGGTTATTACGCAAGTGAGGACGAGATGTTTCTCATTTATAACTACTTTCCTGAAGGCAATCTCGAAACGTTAATTCATATAGGTGAAAGGGGGAAACGGATGAATTGGAACATGCGGTACAAAATTGCATTAGATCTGGCTCGAGCTTTAGCTTATCTTCACGATGAGTGTGTCCCTCGGGTGTTGCACAGGGATATTAAACCCAGCAACGTGCTTCTGGATAACAACCTCAGTGCACACCTCTCGGATTTTGGGCTGGCTCGTCTGCTAGGGGACACAGAGACGCATGCAACCACGGATGTGGCGGGCACCTTCGGGTATGTTGCACCCGAGTATGCCATGACCTGCCGTCTCTCCGACAAAGCTGATGTCTACAGCTATGGGGTGGTCCTGCTTGAGCTTCTGTCTGGGAAACGAGTACTGGACGAAACGTTTTCGAGCTATGGAGATGGCTTCAACATAGTGGGATGGGCTACTCTCCTCATCCACAACCACCGTCCACAGGAAGTCTTTAGTGCAGGGCTTTGGCAAGCAGGGCCAGAGAGGGAGCTTTTGAACGTGCTGTATTTGGCGGTGGAGTGCACAGAGGAGTCCATGTCTGTCAGACCCCCCATGCGGCAGGTGGTGGAGCGCTTGAAATCGTGCCATCCTCAACAACAACAATTACAGCAGCCCACCCAGCCATTGCCATCGTAGTCGATTTGGAGACCGACGGTGAGAGTTACTCTTGGTCGTTTATTTGACCGCAGTTTTGGAGAGTTCTGACTGCATCAGTCCTTGACTCTTGTATTGATGAAGAATTTATTTCAAATTTTAGCCCACGAGTCTTCATTCGCAGACACTGATATTCCTGTACAATTTACTTAATTAAACTCGTTGGCTCATCTGTTTTCTTGATGAAGATGGAAGACATTCATTTTTTTTTCTTCCCTTACTGCATTCATCTTTCGTTCTGATGGGTCCCCAGATACCAAGTTGTCCTGAATGTGACAGGTATATCGGTCAGCCAGGATGACTAGGTCATGGAGGGCTGTACCATAGCTAGCAGAGACTTTTGAGTCTGTGAATGACTACTAATAATGGCAGGGTCATACCTCAAACTTCTTCCACCCTTCTTCTCTTCAATTACAGATTTTTTCCAATTCAGCGGCCAAAACGGAGTTCTTCGGCCATTTGAAGGAAAAAGCTTGGATGGACACAATCACCACCTGAAAAAACTTTTGGTGATGGCCAAATTAGTTTTAGGTTCGGATGCCGGGGTGTGGACAGCGATAAGGGACTCATCACCATACAGATGTGGTGAGAAGTGGTATATTAGGGTATACTACTGACCCTACTGTGACTTGTAAGAGAGGAGAGTTTCTGCATACATACTGTAACATTCTTGAAGAGTCTTGAGCGGATCCTTTTGATTTTCATGGAGATAGGATTCCTTCTTCCATTAACCCTTTAACGTCCCGATTCAACACTGTTTTCAAAGATTCGTTATAAAATGTTTGATGAAAAATAAAAATGGAGTTGATGTACAAAGCAAAGTTGGAAATGTCAATGTGAAGATAACATCTGTACGGTTGGATTCATCATATTTATTATTAATAATTTTTAATTAAATTTAAATTTAAATTTAAAATAGTTTTTCTCTTGAAATTCAATTTAAAATCCAAAATTAACACAAAAAAATTAATTTTTTTTTTAATGAAATTGGAATAACATGCACTACAAGATAGTATGGTTTCCATTATTTGATTCTACTTATTATGGAAAATCATGTTTAAGGTTTTACTTTTTGAACTAAGAATGAAATTTGACATAAACCACTTTTGTTATTTTTCAAAAATTCACATTATCTTATTTTGAAGATCCATACCATACAAATGGTAGTCAACTAGCACAAGAATCAAGAGAATTTTGGATGGATGAAAAACATCATAGTATGTGGTGAAGGGATGCGTCAAAAATCATCCACCATTCAAAATATGGACGTTGGTGCGTCAAAGGGTTAAGTGGCAAAATTGAATGGTTTGAGATAAACGAAGGTGAAGGGATAAAACGTGTTCTTCAAGAATGACAATGTTCGGCTTTTTGACAGCAAATCCTCTGTTGTTGCAGTTGTAAGAGCTCACCTTTCTCTACTGTCGAAACAATCAAAACATAAATACAAGGCTTACATCAAGTTTCAAGCTTAAGCATGTTGCATGCTTTCTTATTAACAAGCAATCTTTGAGTTAACTAGAGAGAGTTTGATGGGTGGCTTTCAACATATTGAACCCGGGTGTACAACAAAATTGTTGTTTGGCATGACCAAAACTTGGCATCTTTGGAACTCGTAGCAACTTATAGTACCCCAATTTGATTAGGTGTTCATGAGATATTTTGGTGAGAGTTTGTTAAGTCGGGTCCATTAGACCTAGAATTTACCGTAATGATCATGCCTTTGAGAACTAATGAGATACGGAAATAGACACTTTGGTGCACATGGCATTTAAAGGTTAAACCTGTTTAGGGTGTTTTCGCAGTAGGACAACCAAAATATGTAGTTACAAGTTGGGTTTGTTTTTTTTTTCTTTTGCATTCCGCAAATTTTGGTGGTCATTAAAATGCAAATAAAACTACTTCTCAAAATATGAATTACAGGAATATGAATTTTTTTTGATAATTTTTTTTTTGAAACAATTATCCAAATGGGTAAAAAAGGTGTGTTGTTATGCCTTAGATGTGTAAAGAGGTTAAAATATTCCATATTTAAACATTTTCCGTAATTATTGGATATAAATAATGACATCGCTTTACATATTGTATGTTTGCCTTTTGTGCAAAAGCGTAGCGCTACCATGTAAACACCCCTTTCACAACTATCCCATCCGTCCCTCAACTAGATCCAACTTTCAGTAAGCCATATAATCGATATGAGATTCTAATTTGCGTTGAATTCAGTCATTGATATGACATGATTTGGCCTAAACTCACCTCTTGAGGCATGATCGATTCTATAATGTGCTCAACTTTGGAGGGCTATATGACTAAAATGAAGCTTTTATTGTATTCTAAACTGCTCTCGGGGGGTGCACTCCCTCTTATATTTTGCATACACGTGCGCTCAAAACCTATTTATTGGGAAGCTATTTACCTTGCAGAAAAGATTATAAGGTATGGTATTTTTCAAAATAAAGGTAAATGCTAGTATTTTAATACATCCTATCAGTAATTATAATTTTTTGGGGGAATCATTTAAAAATACCCTACTTTACTTATACTACATTTTTTCCTTATACCCCAAGTAACCAATTCTTCTGACTATGATCCATTTTTTTTTTCTCGGAGCCTAACTGTTGTTCATTTTTTTCTTACACTGCATTTTGTTTCTTATACTCCATTTTTCCCTCCCGACACGTTGGTAGAGAACATTAACTCCACATTGGATACATTGGTTCAGTAACGTTCAAGCCAGCCAACCTGCAAAGTCATTCATCCAAGCTTTTTCAACAGGAAATTACTTCTTTTCATCCACTAGCACAGACCCTATCCTAGACCCGCTACCCCTAGTAATTGTTTCCACACTATTTTACATGTACTGACTAGATAAAAGAAGCCATTATATGTGATGGTATTTTACATGTAAACATGTTTCACTATTTTAAAACCCCCTATATTATATGTAGGTTTTTTGCAAAATTTATCTACAATGAATATATTAGACCCTATTTTTTATCGCATGTTGTTTCTACAATTTTCGCCAGTGCCCCCCCCCCCCTAAGAAACTGCTTGTACTTTCTAATCTGGTATATAATCCAATTATGTAAACCACACTTTGGATTTTTAATGTCCGAATTCAATCAAGTTTGTTGGAACCATCAAAATCAATCATTTCTCTTTGGTTGACTCAGAGACTGTTTGTTAAAAAACCAACTGTCTTTATTTTGAATCGTCGTGCATTCTACGTAAAAGTTACCAACATTGGTTAGTGAGTTATTAAGATAGATGTGAGCTCTTTGTGATGATATAGTGATGAAAGGTGTATAGTATAGTGAAGTCCTGAAGCATTAACCCTTGAAGGTCCAAAGAGCCCATTCTGACCAATCTTTTACGTCAATATTTTGAAGTATTTAGAATGGTTCCTCACCTCCAATGGTCTAAAAACAAAAATAAAGTTGAGATTCATGCTACCATGGTTCTAATGAGCTATTGGGGTCTCAATTTGGAGCTTCTTACTTACAACAAATGCCAAATATACACCAACGTATCTACTATGTCCAAGGGACCTTTAAAGGTTAATCAACTAATTCAATGATAAATGGTGCCACATGTGAGCCCATGAGGGTCCAATTTTTAAATAAAAATAAAATTCCATTGCAGGAAAATGAGCTGAAGAACACAATCATCACCTGTTGAAACAATCAGGGAGCTTGTGGAGGTCTTATTCTCTCCATTCCTTAATCCTTTAGTGCCTAGCCAAGCCACAAAGTGGTTCCTGTTGTGATGGAAATTCATATAACGTAAGATTTATGAGGAATTCGACTTCGGTCTGAATGGTTCAGATGTGGCAGTTTCTAACGTGCATGTAACACCAAAAAATTGTTTCCATTTCAAGCATTGTAGCTTCTAAACTGATATTTGCATATATGGAGTTGTTTTGCACAAAAACCCGATTTTACATAAAATACCTCAAAATACACAAATTGTACATCATCGTATTTCTTGCTATTAGAAATGAGTTTTTTTCACATTTTTTCTTCTTACTACTTTCTTCATTGTTCTCCCTACTTTGGTATAAACACATATTGTCTTTTCTACATGCGATTCCTCTAAAATCTTGTGTATAAGTTTATGTACCTTTCATAGAAGTGAAGCATAGATGGTGGTTGAAAAACCAGAGTAAATTTTATGCAAATGATCTTGACACGTACTATCTGTTTTTAGAAAGCCCACAACATATCCTATACGTGAGCTCTATTTTCTAAATTTTAGAAAATGCATGATAGACTCTATTTAACTTCAAATCAACACCCGTTGAAAATTGGCATTTTTAGGAAGCAATATACATTAGAAATACTAATAATCTCATACTTGCACGTTTGGATAGAGTCCGTCATTTAAAAAAACCTCAGCACACACCTTTGCTACAATATAGTACAATAAAATACCTCTTCTAAACCTCCAATTCCCATCAATACACATCAAATCAATTTAAAAAAAATGAAAACTAGACATCTTCTAGAAACATGTTTGGGTTGTAAAGAGTTAATAGCTGATCACTTTGGGTTGAAGTAAAATATTAAGTATCTGTTGTAAGATTTTATTTGTGTGTAAATATAGAATGTTTATTCGCGACCTTGACATTAATGATGGTTGTCAAATCGGCCGTCTCTTGCACTTGTCGCGGAGACTCTTGGTCCACCATATCCGGATCCCTCTTTTTCCTTCCACGTCCCATCTTTCTTTTCCACCACTTGCGTGTCTTCTGACCACTTGACATTTTTGTATGGCTCTCCGCTTGACGCCTGTCCGTGTCTCCTCCGCATGTCTCTGTCTTCGCGCAAACATGCTTGAATCCCGAGTGTCTTCGATCACAGACAACGTTTCCGGTGAACCCCAGTCGTGTCTCAAGTTGCAATATGTCTCCTCATTATGCTAGACACACATCCAATTAATACAATGGATTTAAAAAAATAGAAGTTGGCTAATCAAGTGGAAGTGACTACACTTGGAGTTTGTCATGGAAAACAAATGTCACACCATTACTTGTAATGATCCTGGATGTGTTGTCTCAGTGCCTTCATGGAATCACTCTCTTATACTTATTGTATACACTTGCGTTAAGGGGGTTTTTTTTAAGGGGGTATTATGTTGGATTTTGTAAATTTTAAGTACCCTATTGTTAGCTAATTTTCTAAAAATTAATTCATGCCACAATATTGTTACTTATAAATCATGCACTAGTGGAATTATGACAACCCTAAGTTAATTTAAAAAAAATCAGTATTAGCTACTCATTTTGTGTTTTTCACAAAAAAGATAAAAGTAAATTTGGTTCACACATGCAAAGGGAGGCCCTAGGATTGTAAAGAATGATATTTAAAATAACTACTTACTACAAGAGGCCAACAAAATCAATGAACTTGCAATTACTGGAAGGTTCCTATTTGATCCATGTGCAGGAAAGGATTGACACAAATCTGAATGCTTAAACCTTGAAATACAATCTTTGCTTGTGGAACATTCGGCAAAAAAACCCTCCCCCCTCCATAAAAGATTTCTCCTCTCAAACCCTAAACTAAACCTTTTCATCCATACCCAGCACGCAACTTGCACTATGAAATAAATGATTTTTTTTCCAAAAGCTTGGAGACCAACAATCCAAAGTCATCCTATTAATGAAAAATAATTTAAAAACAATTTTGGTGTACATATTTTTCCCTAATTAATATTTAGGTAATTCACATCATTTTTTGGGATACTAAGTTTCTTGTAGTAATAAAATTTCCATTGAATCGATGTTATAGTATTTCTAAAAGAACTGTAATTTTGTTCTTCCCATGAATAAAGTTGATCGTATATTATAACTCACGTGGTTTTAATTTTTTTTGTTAGTGACCCATGAGAGCTCAATGCACTGGTGATGTCATATCTCCCTATGCAGTTGCATCTAGCATGGTGCTTGCAGATCTCTCCCCAAAATTCCAATGATTTATCTACAAAAACTGTCCATCATGATGAAATCATCTTTCTCTGCATTAAGGCTAATAAGTTTTGTCTCGCCCCATCTCCCTCTTCATCCTAATTTACCTTTCTCAGTTTCCATTCTTCCCTGCATGTCTTTCCTTTCCCTCTTCTGACCTCCTTCCTCCTTCCTCCTTCCTCTCAATTTTGTCTTTGTTTGTTTGATCCACGCACCCCATTCATCGTCATTGACGTTGTGTAAATGTGTAAATGTGGTTGTCAAAGAGGATAGGCTTTAAAAAATCTCTGGAAAGATTTGTTGAGAGTTTTGGATTCGGTTCCAGTAGTTTAAGGTTTAGGGTTTCTAGGTGTTGTAGAGTTTGGCACACGTCGGCCACAAGACGCAAAGAGTGCGCAAGTTTATATGGTTTAACATTTGGTGCAGACGAGGCGATCTAGGGTTTAGTTTTCTTTCCCTTCCAGATTCGGTTTTTCCAAGTTGACATTGCTTCACATTCAAGTCTTTGGGTGCTAGAGACAATAATGGCGGAACCCCAATTATCCTAGGAAGTTCCCACATCCGTGTCTCCATAAATTTTATCTCTGCTTTAGTTAGAAGTACATTGTTTTTCTTGATGGGCCTTCACAATTTTGCGAGTTAGTCTTTGTTGTCGTGATTTCAATGTCTTTTGTGTGTTACTGAAATCAATGAGTCCTTGCTGATACGGAAAATCGGGTGTTTGTAGGCCCCCAATGATGCAGACGATATGGGAGACATACTAACTCTAGAACGGCTATTTGGTGACCAACACGTATGCTCCAGCCAAGCGACTTCATCTTATGCGTGAATTTTACATCGAATGCCTATTGGATTCAATAGAAACCAAGAAAACATTCAAGTGATCACAAGTCGGCTCAAAAACACAATTTCAAACAAAAAAGAGGAAAAACGACGAGGATGCCATTTTGGTTTGAGGAAGAGTTGGGGTGTTCGGAGAGGAGGAACGTGTGCTGCCATTAGATGGTGCATCAAATGCCATGTGTGGGTCATGAAACACCATTGTCGGTCGGAGGAAGGGCAAGAACCATGTGAGGACTGGGACTGGAGGAGGTGCCAAACGGAAGCATGTACGAGGGAGAATGTGCAGTGTTTGCAGCTCTAAATGTTCATGTAAATGTTTATGTGAATGTGAAGGTAGAATGTGCATGTGAGCCCTTGCAGTTGTTCATGTGAATCCTAAACTGTGAATGTGCAATTTATTTTTTCTAATTACTCTAAAACCCTAAAACAATGTTTGCTTCAGTTTTAGGTTTAGGACACATTGTTTTCCGTGGAGGACTGCATGTAGATCTAGAGAAAATTAAACGGATTCAAGAGCTAGGAATACCAACGAGTCCTGCTGGAGCGTTAACTTTGTTCCCTCCTAAACATGTTATATCTTGGAATGAGAGGGAAGGGAAAGAAAACATGAAAATGAACTAACATGAGTAAAAGCAAACAGGAATGTGGTAAAATACTAGGATTATCGGTAGTATAGACTAATTAACTTTTATTGCTTAAAAAGAATATAGAGTACAAAAAATTGCAGTGACATAGGCAATATAAATAATGGTAGGGTGCAATAAAATGGGTCATTTTTCAAAATTAAGTAATTATAGGGAACCATTAATTCATGCTTTGGAAGTAAATAGCCCCTAAACAAATACCCTTCCGCCGCACGTGGTGCACAAAAATCCTATAGAGTGTCCCACCCGTGTTGTGATTTTTGCTGTGTTTTATTTTTTTAATTTATGTTTTATACAAACGGATGAAGAATCATTGCAAAATAAACAATGTACATTACCATTGGGCAAACTCTTGCGAAGAAATTTAAGCACCAACACTATAATGCATATATTAGATTTAATACTTTAATACTTTAATGCAATATCAATATTATTTTATTACTAAATGATGTATAAAGGAAAGTTTATGATGACTTTAATAGAAAATAGTTTGTGATCCTTCGTATTTTAACCTTTGAACAAATTTTCATCATATTTGGATGAATTTTACCATAGTAGTTTGGAAAAATAGTTATCGGTAACATATCACGTAAATATGATGGACTAAAATATATGGTGATTTTAGTGTACACTTAGAGTATTGCATTTCAACCAATCACAACAGATTTCATGCACAGATTGTTAATATCTTATTTGGAATCCAAATTTTGAATTTCAAATTTTATACAAAAATAATGGTGCTAGCAATCATAGATCTGATCGTACGAATAGAATTTAAAATTCATAATGTCCAACTTTTATTCATACATCAAGTTCAAAACATCCCTCTCAGTTGTAGTTTATAATGCATCTTTGCAATTTTCCAAATCTAGATAGGATTGTGGACATTTAGGAGTTAACTGTAGGTTGTTTTTGGAATATTCATCCTCCTGACTAAATTGTAGGATCTACATAATAGGGTGATTATATACCCGTTGTATTCATAAAATTCATTATTATTTTAAAATTGTACCAAGTGAAACATGACCAATATCAAATGAAATATGATTCTTTGAAATTTCAATTGTCTCCTTTATCACCCTTGGGAAAGGATTACCTCTTATTTTTCAACTCATTGTTATGTTGAACAACATTTTTTGAAATTGTCTATATTTATTAGATTCCAAAGTATTTTAAACTGGTAAATAATATCAAGAAAGGAGAAGTGGTAATTACCTAGAGTTTGAGTGAGGTGGCAACCTCTAGTTGTATACAAGCTTCAAAGTTTCCTATCACCACCTAAATTACCACTATTTTTAATATCCTAAAATTTTGGGCTTCTCTATTTACAATAACTTTTTCTTGACCCTACCTTCTTTCAGATACGGCAGTATGTCCTTGTGATAAATACTTTAACCCTTTGATGCGCCTGCGTTCATATAATGGACGATGAACAAATTGCAACTTTTCTCATCACTACATCATGTACAATTTTTCATCCATCCAAATTTATCTTGGTTCTTGTGGTAGTTAACTATCATTTGTACAATATGGATCTTCAAAATAAGATATTGTGATTTTTGAAAAACAACACAATTGTTTTATGTCAGGTTTCATTCTTAGTTCAAAAAGTGAGACCTTAAACATGATGTTCCAAAATAAGTAGAATCAAATAATGAAACCATACCATCTCGTAGTGCATGTTATTCCAATTTAATTTCAATATTCTTAAATATTTTTGTGTTGATTTGGGATTTTTAATTGAATTTCAAGAGAAAACCTTGCAAAATTAATTAAGAAATATTAATAAAAAATATGATAAATCCAACTGAACAAACGTGATTTTCACATTGACATTTATAACTTTGCTTTGTACATCAACTCCATTTTTGTTTTTCATCAAACATTTTATAAAGAATCTTTGAAAACAGTGTTGAATGGGGACGTTAAAGGGTTAAGCCACACTAAATAACCATTTCGTGTAGTTTAGTATGTAAAAATGGGGCCTATAAGGGGGATAAAAATGATGGGTAAAAATCCTCACGCAAGTAAATAATAATATTTTACGATTTCAGTTACAATTGATAGTGCAAACTTCACGTCAAAGACAGAAGTTGATTGTTTCCAAGGAAGCTTCTGCCCCCTTTTTTTTTCCTTTTTTATTTAATTTCCCAATGCTGAGACTGACAACCTCTATCTGAACTAGTAGTAGATTCTTATCTTACTACTGTTCATTTATCCTAGATGAAAAAAAGGGGCTGATTCTTACTTGGGCAAGATTTCCACATGGGAAAAGATTCAGGCCAGTCAAGTAGCCAACTCCCAACTGGCAATACTATTTAGGAATAAATCCATGACGCTTCCTAAGTAGATCAGGAAACTTGCAACTGCTAAGAGCCTGTTTCCATGATCGTCTGCCCAAGCACATGAGCAGCAAATATTTTCTACAAAAGGTTGTATAAGGTAGAGGCACCAATACCTGTCAGTTTAAGGATTTCAGCCTATTTAGAGCGATGGTTTTCAATAATAAAAAATTGCAGCACATAAAACTTTGGGTTTGATAACCAAGCCCAATCTTTAATTAATTTTGTCACAATGTATGATTTTGTTCTGAATTTTCAAACTTAATCTGTATAGACCACTATTGATGTTAGTAGGGGAACCAATACTAGTCTTTCATTTCTAGTCCAATCAGTTTGCTAACATGACATTCATAATTGATCACCAAACTGCTACGACTAATGGTTGTGATAATTTGATTGGGAACTCACGAAGTTGAAATAGGTGCTCGCATAGGTGACTGGAATTGGTCCCTAATAGGTTTTGATGCTTCTACCTTATCAGGCTGGAGGGTGAGGGAGAGGGTTTGCCAAGTCTGCCACGGCTGCGGGTAGTTTGTTTGTAGGAGCTCAGGAAAACTGGCTCGAACTCCATCTTAGTTGCAAGTTAGAGAAATATCCACGGTCCCTTCTGTTTCAAGGCTTCATCTGGCCATATGCAACTCATAATATATGGAGTAATAATTAACGCAAGGTGCAAAATTGAACACCTCCAAGCGCAAAGCATTCATGGTTTGGAAATCAGAAATTCACTCAATCATAAAGTAAATTAACCACCCTATTTGTTTATGATCATTGTTAAATTACATTACATTTTTTTGATATGTGCATTGTTTGAACATAGTGGCACAAATAGGGTAGCTTTTGGATTTTAGCATAAATAGAGTGCCATAATAGGTTGAATCAAATTTTATATCACCAAAATCAGTTAAAATACAAATCAATTTGAATAAAAGGAAATCCACCACATAGGATCTAGTACTCAAAAATTAGTTAATACTGATAAGAGGATTCAATTTGGCGTTAACTTTAAAACAAAATGGGCGTGACTTCGCATTGCCAAAATCCCACCCAAGAAGAGAATTTTCGGTACCGATTCCCATTTGGCTACTTTTGGGTCAAATTGCATCTTGCTCCTCATCACGAGGCACCTAAGTGATTATTCTCAATGTGCACTCACTAGTAGAAATCTTGACCATAGAAAAGACCCACAAGAAGACCCCACATGACAAACTAAACCAGTTCTGGATCTTTTTGGGCACGCTTTTCTGGTCTACCCAACCAACATTTCTACTGGTGCCTCCTCTTTGTGCTACTCTTTGTTCTTCAGTTTTCCTCATCTGAGTCTACTCTCCACAGCCTTCAGATACCTAACACATCTAACTCAACATGTGGGGTCCATGGTTAAAAAAAACAATTAGATCTCACCACATGGGTACGTAACTAACAAAAACTCAAAACTGCACCCTTATTCAACCAATCAAGAAAAAAGAAAAAAGAGTGTAACTTAGTAACCTAAATCCTCACCTTGCCATATCAGTATTTCAATAAACAAAATTTAGATTAATTTCCATAATACAAACGACTCCCTTCGTCCCATAAAAAGACCTTGTTTTCACTACAATTCATGGATTGAGCATTGTTTTCACTGGAATTCATGGATCTTAATCCCATGATTATAGAACGAGTATGATGACTGTGATGTAAATCCATGGATTAAGTGAGTATAGAGGAAGTATTTTGATTGCCACAAAGTGTATACATGATCAAAATCCATGACAATAATTCATGATCAAAATGATCAAAATCCATGACAATAATCCATGATCAGAATGATCAAAATCCATGAATTAAGGTGCCAAATTGTCTACAATGCTCTAAAGCAATCACTAGTAGAAAAGGTGGCACTGCCAAGGCAGATGCCCAGGCTACAAGTAGTACCCAATTCTACGCATGCATAGTGATTTTCCCTGGGGAGCACCTCCTTTTCTACTACACTAAATAGTGTATTTAGTGTGAGATAATTATAAGATTTGAAAATGTTATAGATTTTGACTCTCAACAAAAAAAATTACCAAAGACATTGATTCCAATACTATTGAAAGATCCCCATCTTGACCAATATAGAGGGTAAAAAAATTGGTCAACGGTAAAAACTTACAACATGTTTATGTAAATTAGTGTATCTCACACTAAATACACTATTTAGAGTAGTGAATTATCAAAAGCGCGCGAAGCTTAATGGCTAGCGGTGAATAAGTACGTACAGTTGGAAATCATGGTTTTATTTTGGGGCAAAATTTAAGTCGATATTATGGTTTTTTTTGCGAGACGGAGGGAGTAATAAGTAAAACCTGTAGGCTTATGGCATGACGTAAAAGAGTGTCCCAAGGGAGCCTGAGCAGTCACTGGGGTAATTTGCTGAATTTTCTGGCCACTTTTGACACACAAGTCACAGTGGGCTGCTAATTAAAGCCAAATCTCACACGCCATCGACTCAATTCCAGGGGCCCCCAAAAATTTCACCTCACTACAAGGCTATCCAACACCAGCCAGGGGGGGACCACAAACAATATCACGGATAAAAAGTAAAAGCCTAATTAGTGAATAGTAACTTTCCGAAAATTATTAAATCTAGAGTAGCCCATGAACTGATCTCATGAATACTACTCGTATTGCGTTTCCCAGTTGTCACTCTCGTCACGCCCCGTCCCGTCCTTTCCAAAGACCTGCAGTGATTCTGGGCTCGTTATAAACCGACCCCGATCACCATTTTTTGCTTCTGTGTTTTGTGTCTGTTTGTGAGCGATGGAGGATTCGAAGACCGAGATGAAGATGGGCGAGGTGATAGACGGGGAGGATCATGGAGTGAGCTCGGAGGCTTCCGACGTAGACTCGAAGTCGAAGCCGCAGCCGCGCGGGCGCAAGACGAAGCGCCAAGACGAGGAGCGAGATGATGGCGATGGCGAGGAGGAGCCGCGCGTGAGGAGGCGGCGAGGCGGACCCGAGAATGGGCTGCATCAGTACCGCGGCGTGCGGCAGCGGCAGTGGGGACGCTGGGTGGCGGAGATTCGCGAGCCGCGGCTGCGCACAAGGATGTGGCTGGGCACCTTTGGGACGGCACTGGAAGCGGCGCGCGCGTACGACGAGGCTGCGCTTGTGTATCACGGTTCCGGCGCCAGGTTGAACCTCCCGCATGAGAATTACCAGAAGCAGCCCATTCCGCCCCAGCAGCAGCAGCAGCAGCAGAATCCCAACTACCATTTTGTCAGCTTGAATGTACATTCGAAGGAGAATATGACGCTGCCGAATAGTTCATATTGTAGAGCTCCAGATGTCGATCAGTTGCGTCGGTTTGCAACTATGCCCAACAACCCTCCTCTTCCATGGCCGGAGGATCGCGTTCCGAATTTCAGCCACGCGCCGGACCTCCTGCGGTCGTCGTCGTGCAATGTTGACTCGGATCGTCTGTTCCAGCAAGTCCCGTCGAATTCTTACCGTCCATGCACGAACCTCTCGTCGTCAACGTCGACGGGATTGTTTAACGGGAGTTTCAATTACAGTCGCAGTTTGGGACTGCGTTCGCCGATTATTGACTGTGAGCTTGGTGCGGATTGTCCGTTTGCTAACCGGAAAGGGAGAGCGTTTCAACATCACGGTCCGGCTGCAGCAGCTCAGTTAAGTCAGTTTCCGTCGGATCATGTCCATTACCGGCCAGTCGAGGAAACGTGCGCCGGCTGCGAGTTCAGTGCGATCTCCGAGTGCTCAGCGGAGAATTCGTTAGCGCAGCCCAACTTCGAAAGCTTTATATTCGAGTCAGAGTTTGCCTGTGCATCGCAGCTTCAGAGCAGTACTGTTACCTCGACAGTGAGTGACGAAGTGTCGCCGGTCTCGTCCATCACGACGTCGTCCACGGTCATGCTGGGAGGCGACGCAGGATCGCCGACGTCGTTCTGGCCGGACGGGAACGCGAATACGACGACGACGACAACGACGGACGGGCCACCAAGTTCCGATTCGTGTTTCTGGAGCCCGGAGAATGTTTGCTGGGACGACGACGTGGATGCCGTGCCAATTCCGATTCTGCCCCCGCCACCGCTCTTCGATCTGCCGGACTTGCCGGCGCTCTCGTTCGACGAGTCCCTCACGGACGTTTTCTGCGACACGCCCAAGCTCCTCGACGGCCACCATAGCTGATCATTTTTGCTGCAACAATTCTTCCGTTCCGTCGTCTCTTGCTTTTGTAGGTAGAGCAGTGAGTGTAATATATGAAATGCCTTACTCAGATAGTCAGTTCAGTTCAGTTCCCCCAACCCATTTTTGGTCCCAAACCAGAGTCAACACCCGAGCATTCAATCCATCAATTTTGACTGTGTAGAGATCGAATACTTGTTACAGTCAGCACGTACACAATCCTTCCTGTGACAATAATTAAATTTACCCCCATTTTCATTGTATTAAACCATTCATTCATTTTGTCAACTATGATCATGCAACTACGTCTTTGTCTGTATTGATCATGTTCAATCTCTTGACCGGGTTAATTTCCATCTCCGGGTTGTAGATATTTTTTTAATTTAGATTTTAGATTTTGTTTTGGGAAGGACCACATTACAGTGAGAGTACCGGTACACCTAGGAGCTCAAAATGCACGTGATTGTATGGAGTTTTGTGACGATTCGCTGAAGAAAGTTGTAGGAGTGAGTCAAGAAGGGTCACGGTCTAGAAGCTTTTTGATCTCCTTGTTGTAATGTACAATATTCAAGATTGAACGTGATGGTGGCGGGTCCCTTATCTCTTGTAGAGGAATATAAAGATTTGGAAGAATTGAAATAGTATTGTAGAGGAATTATTCTTCTAAAGTGCTACAAGAGAGGAGGGACCGTTTTCAAGAATGTTATGTACGTAACCGGTTTTTTGTGACATAGTGAAAATTCAAAGTGGATTATTAATTAACTCCTAAAGGACGAAGGCTGATTTTTCAAGTTCGGTCAGCTCAATATGGAATGAGTCTTGATCTTAAATTTTTGAGATTTTTGGTGTTGACTCTAATCTTTGTAACGAAGATGGGATGGTAATTTCCATACGTCTAAGGTGATGTATAAATTGAAATATACAATCATGTACAGGTGGAAAACAAAACTACAAGCAACTCCTGAAATTTTGCATACAATGAGTTATGTATATGAATTCTTGCACGCAATGAGCTAACACCTCCATACCCACGATTTCCGAATCCATTTTACTAAATCTGAGATTGAACTTTATATTTTAGGCTTTATTAGAATGTCTCAAACTTGGGTACCAGCCAAAAAAAGGTGCAACTAACTTTGTAGCTTATGATTTTACTATTGAGAAACATTGAACAGTTTGTATGTGCTAATAAATTCAAGCTGGTCGAAAAATCCTCCGGTTGAATTGGTAAAAAAATCAAATCGAAAACTATTTGTCTTTTTTTTAAGGAGTATTTTTAGGCAGCTTTTGAGTGTTTGGAGAGAAAACATAGTCATGGTCCTTTAGGCATTATGTAAATGTATCCATTTTTTACAATTTGATGTTTGAAGAATATAATAATTTAGCTCCAAATTGTAAACTTTTGTGGTTGTGTAGGTCTTCCTATTTCTAGTTACACTAACTCGTGTACAAAGTACACATGTAGGAAAGTGTTTGAACAATCGATTAAATATTAGAGAAGGTCTGGATGTAGTTCATGGATTAGTTACTCACTATTCAACTGAAAATTTGTAACATTTACAACCAAAAAAAAAAGCATTGTAGTATTAGAATTTTAAATACACGTATTGTACACACGCATAATACCATGCACCTAGTTGATTGTTTCATTTGCATTAACGTGCTGATGATTGGCAGTATACGGTTATTAGCATGTCTACGATACACATATACAAACATGGACAATATACGAGTCTTATAATTTTCACGTCGTACGGTTTTTTTTTTTTTTCTTTAATTAATTAATTGAATCCAAAATTTAGAGTGACATGACTAACCCTATTTTTCTATTTTATAAATACTAAATTACAACAAGTTATTTCTCATTGTAATCTACAATTTTGTTATTTAAAAATTTATGATTATTTAAATCTATTTGTAATTGCCATATATTTTCGTCTTTGAACATACAAGCTTCAAAAAATCAATCACTTTTAATTCTTGCTGCTAAAGATATATTCACATTTGATATTAGGAGTAGTAATCAACCAAAGTTCGTTCTTATTCTTTAAAGGACATACAAATCCCCTCGGGCTTAGTCTTCTTAGTTTTCAAGCCATCAGTTTGACCATGAATTGCTAATAATGAAGAAATGTTTTTATGAACTATTTTTTTCAAACATCATCCGTGACAACAATAGTATGTACCTACATTTTTAGAATGTTAATTAACTTCTATATTTTTGGAGGTTAAAGTTCAAAAAATATTTCTTTCTTTCTAAATTAGAAAATGTCCTTTAAAGGTTAAGACCCTTCCTAACACCACTCTTAACACCAAATGAGAACATAACTTACAACTAATTCCCAAGGTCACGCTTATTGCAAATTGGTGATTGTGTAAGCAAAAACTTGTTGGGAAATGAGCAACTTGGGAACGGTTCAATAGAGATCGACAAGGAGGCCAAGTTCTATACAAAATGACAAGTGTCAGTTGCATTTTTATTAGATGAAACCTTTGAAATTATCTACATGACGTACACAAAGATTCATTCCAACAAGAAAAGTGTTGAACCTACACCCAATTAGCAAGTTCATACCAATTTGCCACGTGTCACATAGGCATTGGCTAAAACCCACAAAAGACTCTAGGTGATTGCTATGTGAGGTTTGTGGACTCCAATCCCAAGTCTCCCACTTTCCAAGACTCAAGATGGGTCTTGGATTTCAAGTCTAGAATGAGGGTAAGTGGGGTTGGGGGGGACCATTTACTGGAACAACGGAGGCTTTATAGAAGGCCACTTGTCCATGAGCAAAAGGGCTTAGGTGGAACTGAACTGCAGACACTGGTGGTCCAGACCTCAGGTAAGTTTAACTTACCTCAGTTAAATTTAACTTCCCTCAATTAAACTTTTACCCTCTCACGCAGTCAAAAGTCACCCCGCACATGACCCACCTTCTTGACCCCTAACTCTACGGCGTTGAATTAATGACATCACGGTCATTATAATTTCCTCATTATTTTATTATTTTGTAATCGTTTGAGCCTCCAACTGAAATGTCCCAGGTAGCAAAAACAAAATTCGAGTCTTACCTCATTTTGGGATTGGCTACTTTTACACTACACTAAAATTGTGATTTTAGTCCTTAACCCTTTAACGTCCCGATTCAACACTGTTTTCAAAGAAGTGCTATAAAATGCTTGATGAAAACCAAAAATGGGGTTCATGGTCAAAGCAAAGTTGTAAATGTCAATGTGAAGATCACATCTGTACGGTTGGATTTATTATATTTTTGTTTAATATTTTTAAATTAATTTTGCAAGGTTTTCTTTTGAAAATCAATTTAAAATCCAAAATTAGCACAAATAATTTAAAAATTTGGTAATGAAATTGAAATAACATGCACTACGAGATGGTATGATTTCCATTATTTTATTCTACTTATTTTGAAAAATCATATTTAAGGTTCCACTTTTTGAACTAAGAATGAAACTTGACATAAACCAATTCTGTTGTTTTTCTAAAAATCATAATAACCTTTTTTGAAGATCCAAACCGTACAAAGGATAGTCAACTTGCTCAATAACTAAGAGAAATTTTGGTGGATGAAAACTGTCCGATTTGGATGAGAATCGAGTTGTTTCAATCTGTGCGTCGTCCACTTTATGGACGTTGGCGCGTTAAAGGGTTAAAAGGCCCTTGGGGTCCCTCTCTACAGTCTGTATTTAGCTTTATAATTGGGTGAATATATGAATTGTGATATATTTTTATATTCATATTATCATAATTATTGATTTTACTTTGTACTGAAAAGTGTTTGGTCGTTGTTATTTTGATTGAATATAGAATATACTACACGGCCGCGAAGGGCTTTTGGCCCGTTTAAGGGTTTGTGTCTAGCCAGAATTGATGTCTTTAACCACATTTCGTTCAACGGTGACAAGAAATAGTGTCCCTACAATACACAGGAGTTTGCAAGTTGTCCTTCATCATTGGAACATTACATCTAGAAGGTTTACTTGAAGTTTTTATCATTTTAAATTTTACGGTAATGTCTTCTTTCCTAGGACATTATGTTTTCAAAAAGTCTAATAGTATTTGTGTTGAGAAATAGTGTACTGTACACTAAACCACAATTTTAGTGTCAAAAAAATGGGCAAAAAAGTGAATGAAATTGTCAAAATCTTCTCAATTTTGATGGCAAAAAGAAAACTCAAAAAGCTCCAAAAACTTTTGAAAAGTCTATTTTGATGGCAAAAATAAGAGTTTTCCTTGAGTTTAGAGGCCACCAAGCTCTTATACACCAAATAATGAGAGACCACCAAGTTCTTCCATACCTTATAACTATTTGGACTATTCAAATAAGAAAATATTATGCAAAACTCATCTTATCTTATTCAAACTCAAGGTGTGTTAAAGGATAACTCTATTGTTTCAAATCAATTTTTGGTTATTTGAAATTTTAGAAGTTAAAAAGAAAATATTAATATCTTGTATTATTTGAGTTGGTTTTTCACCAAATTTATGCTGATCACTCACAATGAATTTCTTACAAATTGTTCATAAAACAAATGATACATTCTAAGAAATTATTTACAGGTAATCTCAATTTATTCAAGTTTTGATTAATTTTTCCAAAATTCATCATATAAGATATTTTTTTGATAAACGTAGCTATATTATAAGTTAAGTTATTATAGAGTATACAATATTCACATAGTAAGTCATCTAGTAGGTCATAATTAGTACACTAAAATTAAAAGAAACCACTAAATAAAATTGAAATTTTGTTTATGATGAGAACATATTTTATTAATTTAAAATGATATTTATGTATTTACAAAGTATAAATATATAGATTCGTTTCTATAAACTAGAATTCTTTAAAATTACATATAAAAATAATTTTCCCATATTAGACACATACATATAAATCTATAAATATTATGTATAAGAATATTTATAGAAATATATCAAAACAAAATAAAACATTCATAGAAATTGTTTCAAATCTACTACTCTTTAGGGTTTCTTTAGGGTTTTTTAAATTACCATTTTAATGTATAAAAAAATCTTATTTGACTCATGAACACATAATAAAAATTCAAATTTCAATTGATTTTCAATATGAATACAAAGTATGGACCATGGTGGACATGTAAATTGTTGTGTGCGTAAGACTATTAGTAGAAATAGTTAAAAATAACATAACAATATAAGGTGTACATAGTAATAGTTTAAAGTAGAATAAATGTGAAGAGGGTTATAATCCCAACAACAACAAAAGAATAAGTGAATTTTGAAGAACTCTAAACCAAGAGATTTTTTTTGAAAAATGACTCTTATAAGATTCTAAAACCCACCATTACCATATGAATTCATCACGTGTCAAACAACCAACTTCAATTAAATCTTTGGTGTCATAAAGTTAAGGAAAGTAATCATGTTAGTAGGATTAGTATAATAGTTAGATGGAATTTGCTTCTTTCTACTAGTTTTTTATTTAATTTATAGGTGGTACTATGTAGTTGCAACTTGGGGCGGGGATCACTCCTTGTGTAATATGGGTCACAAGTTTGTGCAAAGGGTATTTTAATGCCCAGGGATCACATAATTGGAATATTTGAGATATATTATGGATATCCTAGAAGATTCTCAAATTATACCTTGTTTGAGTAATTTAAACTATTCTATATTACATCTAAAATTTTATAATTAGATAGAAATTTTAACTTCCGGTGACAAATGAACCCTATATTTTAACTCACAATGGTAGTTTTAAAAATAAAAAATAGTGACTCCCCTTGGGAGTTGCAATCCCTTTTTGTGTTCAACGGTCTTGCCAATGAGAAGCAATGTATTTTTATTTTTTATTTTGCAATGAAACTTGCTTTCACTTATACCTAAGAAAAATAGTCAACTTAACTTCAATTGATTACAAGCTCATGATTACAAGGAAAATTTTGAAATATGAACTCTAAACATTCTTTTGACTTTTTCATAATTACAAGTTGACACAATTGACCAAGTCACACAACTCTTGTTTCTTCACCCGTTTCTTCAATTGAACTAATGCAATTGACCTGGTTAGTTTGGTTCTTTAACCTTTTAATGTCACAACATGCCCCTCCAACCAACTTTTCAATGTATTTTGGAAATGTGTGAGTGTGTGACATTTAAAGATTGACACAATCATTAAATTAACGCAATTACGCACCATAGAATTGTTGCACAAAAGAAATAAGCAAACAAACATCACATATGGTCTCCAATTTATTAAAAATTTAACAGAGATATTATTTTCAACATTTCATTGAAAAATACATTATTCATACAATTCTATCACAACAGCATTACAATGTTTAATCTTAAAACATCATAGTTTAGTTAGTAGAATTAGTCCAAACAAACTCTTCATGTATGTTGATCTTAAGACCAAAATTATTCTTCTTCTTTTCCTCAATTGAATTGAAGGACACATGTAGGGAGTGTACTTCCATGTCGTGTAGTTAGTAGAATTAGTCCAAACAGACTCTTCATGCACGTCAATATTAGAACCATAGCTATTCCTCTTCACCTCTCAATGAAATTCTAGAAAGTGTACATCCATGTGGCGTAGTTAATAGAATTACCCCAAACGTGTTCTTTATTCATGCATGTTGATCTTAGGACCAAAACTATTCTTCTTCATTTTCTCAATGAAGGACACATGTAGGGAGTGTACATCCATGTGCCGTAATTAGTAGAATTCCTCCAAACATACTCTTCATACACATTGATCTTAGGACCGAACCTATTCTTCTTCTTTTCTCAATGGAATTGTAGGACACATTTAGGGAGAGTACTCCAAACCAGGGTTTTTTTTTTTTGGTTTTCAAGTCATCTAACTTTAGGCTACAAAGCTCGCATGCAACTGAATGAGGTGGCTTTTTTAACCCTTATTTTTTATATTTTTATTTGAAAAAATTGGCAACATATCTTTCTTTTTTCATACATCCTATCTTTCATCCAATATCTTAGCATTTGTATCCACTGCGTGACGCTCATGAAGTCCCTGCGTGCCTTGCAACCGGTGCAATTCATTGCCTTCGTGGCTACATGAGGTGGCATTTTTCTCATTATGTTCCCATATGGTGATTCTCATAGTGGATTTCTGTAGCAAATTGGTTATAAAAAGTCTAAAAAGTCAAACAAAAAAAAAAAAAAAAAAAAAAAAAAAACCTTGCTCCAAACATACATCATAAAAGTTGGGCCAGACTATTTTGGTGCCATTTTGACACCAAAGGCTGCATACATGTCATTTTATCTATACTAAGTTGGTATGGAGGTTGGCACCAAATTATCTTAATTGCATTTCAATGCACCATCATGGCACCATGTTCACATGCCTTCAAGTTCCTGAATTAGTCTTCATGCACGCTGATTTTAGAATTAGAACTATTCTTCTTCATCTCTAAGTGGTGTGCACTGTACATCCACGTAGTTAATAGAATTACCCCAAACAGACTCTTCATTCATGTACATCCACGTAGTCAATAGAATTACCCCAAACAAACTCTTCATTCATGTGGTAAGACCAGAGCTGTTCTTGATTTTGGAACAGAAGGGCACGTGTACCGAGGTTGTACAATTCAACAGGGGCTGAAAGACCTACCGTGCCGGTTTAATGAACCCACTCACATGCAGACAGGGAGGGAGGGATATCAGGGAGTGGTCCAGGAACTAACAGGGCAATGCAGGCAAAATTGGATAACTATGGAGTGCACTTGAGCAACCAAGCAAGCACACGGATAAACGTTTGTCCCTGGCAGTGGCCAGCGTAAAGTGATTTCGTTGCAAGGAGTGTGAATATTCTGAAAAGGCACATGCACAATGCAAGAATCATAGCAAAGCGTGGAGACCAGGCCAAATCTTTTTGGCACCCTGGTGGTCCCAAAAAGTCATTCACCCTATTTGTTGCTTGGTAACAACAACTGGCTGACTAAATCAGTCACCTAGCTCCATGTGGGGAAATGTTTACCTCCCTGGTAAAAAAATCCCTGGATTCTGGCAGGCTTACCCTTTTCCGCCCCTGAAAAGGTAAACCTAGATTTGCACTTCCAAAAGATACACCTACATGGACACACAATCATTATCCGGTGTTGGATAATCCACCCTATATATTCATTAGCATGGGGATTGACACAAAAAAAAGGTATCTGCAGATTGAAACAAAGCATCGTTCATGACATGGACGTTGGTCAGATCGATGCATGTCGTGTCACCTACCTAGGGTGCACTATCTGCTGTGATTTTGGACAGAATTGAGAAAAATGAATATGTAAATTTATGCACTGACGAACTCCATTAAAAAAAAGGGGAATGTGTCCAGTTGAAAACAACGGTTGCAACGAACTCATGAAAATCCTTGCAAACTTGACTGTAAGAGATCAAAATTGCAGGGTGCGCAAACTGCTTGAAATCTACACTATTTGAGCTGCAGTATTGAGCTTCTCTGCTAACGTAAGCTGAGTTTTTGTAAGGTTTGCCAGGTACAACACCAACAGAAGATCCTGCAAACATACCACAGTTATGTCAGGAAAAAAAAGATCGTAGATGTCAGATGTGCAAGGCCTACTATTGAGTTACACGGATAAGTCAGATAAATTTGTCCTAAGCAGAAAACTCAGTTTCGGAGTCCTACTGATTTTCATTAGTATTGCCTCTTCAACTGTGTGAGATGTTTTTTTAAGACCATATGAGAAAGAAGTGCAAAAACCAGAAGTGAAAACCCACCTGAACACTGTCATTGAAAAGCTTGTCGAAAGCATCAAGCGAGATTCTTGGCACAGAAGCCATTGTGTCAACAAGGAACCTGCCTATTGAGTTGTCAGGTTCAATTTGTCCTTCCTGGGATGCCAGCAAGACGTAGTGTTAACATTTCAGTAGCAAGCATTTAGAAGTTACAAGATATGAGAAAGAGATTAATCCCTAAAAAGACCAAGAGGCCCAAATTGGGCCTCATGTATTGTTAGCACTTTAGAGTATAGGTCAAATGCGGACTTTCTTTTGATCTGCTTTAGTTTTTTTTTTACCAACATATGCAATGTTCTTCACTAGTTCTGGTGATATAAAGTTTGGCCCCGCCTGAAATACATTTTTCACAAGATGATCAATCAAATTAGACATTTTGTAATCATAAAATCTTAATCCTTTAGGGGTTAATCTTAGTTAGAATGAATCGCCTCTACCACCGTTTCCCCATGCACATGATAAATGAAGACACAGTAATAGATAGGAAAACTTTACCACAACATCATCCACATATCTGAAGACTCTGTCAATCATTACTTGCAGCCTCTCAACAGTTGATTCCAACCCCTCGAGATCGTTTGGCAACTTCTCTACTACGGTCTTCTTCAAGACATCAACTGCAGGAAAAGAAAAGGAGAAGGTACATGAAAATGTACTGATTAGGGTAAAAAATCTGCAAAGGAACAACACAAGCGAAAAAAATGACAACATATATCCAGTTCATACTCAAACAGACCAATGGCTAAAGACTACAGGTTGGCGTTCATCAACAACAGATACCAAGAACCACTTACATCCTATTCTCTCAGCTTCGATCAGGCGCAAGTCAAGTTGAACCTCGTGAAATTGAGCTGCAAGCTGGCGATCTCCAAGAGTAAGAAGAGTAGATACGAAAACCTTGATATTTGCCTTCTCCTCTGCAAAGGCGGTATCTACAGTGAGCAGCACAGGATTGGCTACTTCTCTGCCGTAAAACTCATGAATAAGAGTGTCACTGGGGCTCAAACTGGCACCTGTAGAATACCTGCATATCGCCCAAAAGTATCAGCCTGGTGCATGCCAAGCTCTGATCACGTAGAAAAGAAAACCGGTGTTGATGCCTACACGAAAAAAAAAAACCAAAATACCCGACCAAAAAATGGAGCAAACGGTGAGGTTGTGGAAGCTTAGGTTTCTCGGACTTACCAACCAATGATAATTTCTTTGGAATTCACCCGCTGGTGCAATTCGAACATAGTTCGGTGATAGTCGATGTCCACTGCAACCTTTAGATCGCCCACAAAGTCATTTAGTGAAATATGCAGAAAGAAACAGATGACTAGTCACTAAAAGCTCACTGAAGAACATAACCACCCAATATTTCAGCAGAGCAGCATGTAACCAATTCACAAACCATAGAGAGATAGGTGATCCTCTACAAACCCAGAGATCTCAAAACCTAAATAGATTCTCAAAATCCCTCCGCTTCAGAAATTATATGCGGCACGTTTAAATCACAGTTCCTCTTAAAAAAAACACTCGTAACCCTAACTGGTTTCAAACAAAGATCGGACTTCTAAACTTTAACGTGGTCCCTCATCGTCTGCATTCTGCGCTATTCACATTGACAGAGTGGTGAACATGTGAAATTCTGGATCTCCGCCCATTGTGCAAACCCTAAAGATGAATCGGCGCTGAAAGAGAGAGGCAAACCTGATCGGCTTGCTCGCTGTGGGGCACGGCGTACGAGTTGCGAATCTCCACGGTGCCGTCGGCGGCGACGGAGCCGAGCAAGGTGCCGATGACGCGCTCTTGCTGGTCGTTACGGCGGATGAACGAGTCGCAGATGTTGAAGAGCACCGTCGGGTGGAGCTTGGCGACCACGCCCGTGTGGCCTGACGGCATGTGCAGCACAGTCCGCCCCATCGCCATGCTGATCAGATGGACTAGGGTTTCTTTAGTGAGGGTGCGAGCGAGCACGCGAGCAAGCTCTGGCGCTTGAGAGCAAGCAAAGGGGCTCCGACACTGGACTGCAATCCGTAACGAAGAGAGAGACAACTTCCTAACCTAACGTCTAGCTTCGTCACGTAGTCTTCAAACCTAGAATGAGGATC
The DNA here is from genome assembly GCA_022496805.1 of Pohlia nutans. Lineage (NCBI taxonomy): Eukaryota > Viridiplantae > Streptophyta > Bryopsida > Bryales > Mniaceae > Pohlia > Pohlia nutans. The sequence continues at coordinate 31,233,706 of CM040089.1, read as the reverse complement.
GGGTTCGGGTTCATCTACACATTTTCATCCCCCTTGATGAAATATGGAGTTTCCTTATTAACCCCAAAAAGGACCAAGAAGCTCAAATCCAGCCCCACACCACCGAATTTTTTTGTGGCTATAGAGTTTTCCGCAAACTTGACGCCACTTACAGCCTAGGTTTTATTGAAATTTTGGGAAACATAAATTGAGTGAGGTTCATTAATTAGTAGAAAACAGAGCATGTGCCGAATGAGCCGGTGGTGAAGACAGAAGCATTGATTTGGATTTGGCAGCAAGCAGAAAACTAATTCGGGGATTTGGCAACAAGCAAAGCGTTGATTTGAATTTGGCGGCAAGCTAATTCAACGACATCGTAGGCAGAGACAAAGCTTGGGGCTCCCTGAATTAACTAAAATTTGTTGGATCAAGAAAAATGAGGGTTTAAAGTTTTTTGGCACCATTTTTGGAGCCTTGAAACTGCACACCTCCAGTTTTTTAAAAGCAACTGACACGTCTACTTTTATTGAGTTCTCAACCATAGTTTTCACAAACTTTGGTCCAATCACCCCTCTTTTATAGACTTTGCGGATAACTCTTATATATCGCCAACTTGCTATTTGAAAAATAGGCTTGCTATGTTGCTTTAAAAAAAATTGGTAAAAAATATAGTACCGTAGTACCATAGTTGGGTCATCAAAAAATAATTTAAAAAAAAAAAAAAACATAAAACATTGGAAATTATAAGGAACAAAAAACGAAAATAGAATAAATTATTTTAAAGCTATATTTTGTTATTTCTAAGCTATTTAGGGTCATTTTGGGCCATTCTTAATCATTTTTTTGCTCAAAAACAAAAATCAAGAAATTCATTTTTTGAGGAACGAACTTTGTTTTTCAAAAAATATTAAATATTTGTTTGTGGGGTGGCGACCCAACTATACTACTACGGTATATCGCCATAATCTTCCCTTATCATTGGTATGTTAGCCAAGACATGGACCAAGTTGCAAAGAATGTCTTGGTCATGTGTTAAATGTTGGCTAGCTCCATGATTGCGAAGTAAATGCAACAATCCAACATGTAGTGCCAACATGACTATTACTGGAGATAGTTTAAGGACATTTCAATTCGTTCAATATGAAGTTTTCCCCCAAGTAGAACACTTGCCCAAAATTATAAAACTACGTAAGTTAAAATATATAATACTATTTATTCTTCGTAGATAAAAATTGTTAAATTTATATTTCTAACATACGCCATTTTATTGTATAAGACCATAGTACAAGTAATATATGGTACAATTTAATACTAAGTATTATGGTTTTTTATATATAATCTACAATATACATGGTAGATCTTATGAGTTATGGATGAGATATGGTAAATGACATTTGCACTTGGACAATAAGGTTACTATTTGAAGTAAAACAACATCTGGTAGGTTAGGTATTAGCTAGGATTTCATTTTGCTCATGTTTTCATATTGTATTGAATTTGTAGTACTGTTGTTTATGCTCTTATTTGCTTCCCAATGGCCCTCTGACCGGTGGGCACTGAGTCATTGGCATTACGAACGAACACTTTATTCACGCCGGCCTCAATGAAGAGGACCAGAGTTTCTATCTATCTATCTGCTCTTATTTGCATTGGATTCTTATTACTACAGTGTGTTTGTGACGCCAAACTTTGTATCGTCACTTCGACTAGTTCTTTGTTCACTTTCTTTCTACAATCTACAAAGAAGAGTGGGTGGGGGTTTGAGGGCCTCAACTCCATTACAATTTATGGTAGTAAGTAACCCGTTTTGCATTAATACACTTTTTCCTTCTAAACTTCGAGTGATAACGCAATTGCAATATCTAATATTGTTTTCTTTTCAAAGGCCTTCAAACTAATATTTATGTATGTGAGAGTGTCCTACCCGAGAGTTTTCCAAAGCATCAATGTAATAAAAAGAATCTGACCTTGTTTTGTACTATACAATGCCCTCAATAAAAAATAAAAAATAAATGTAGATTGATATTGTAATTGACATTTATCTCCAAGAATGCCAAAATGAAACATTTCAAATATTTGAACAATCAATATTGAATTTCTCGAAAATTATACTCACGACCTTGAAGTTTGAATGTATGGTCATGATGCTAATCAAACAAGATTTTTCATCACATTATGCTCGATTCCAACACATTTGATAAATTCAAATTAAATCAAATTTTGTTGTGTTTATTACTAAAAATATATTTATCTTGACCTAATCAAATATACTACAATACAAATTTTTCTTTCATATGCGTAGTGTCTCTATATCAATAGTCACTTCAACTAATTTCTACAGGAAAAAAGTAAATATTGGCTTTCATTTGCAAAAAAAACAAAATTTTAATTCATACATTTTGTGGCTTAAAACAACATGACAAAGTTGCATCTCAAATTGGAATTATGTGTCTTTATTAGAGGACATTGTACAACTTTTGATAAATTCTTGTCTTTCTGAACATGTATATGAGAATCTCCAACATCTTTAACTTGTATACATCCCTTCCAGTATATTTAATTTCAAAAGCACCGAACATTAAACGAATCACAACAGAAAGTGCCAAATTTCAACAAACTTATCAAATTTCAAATTTCATCATCCCTATTCTTTGACATAAGAAATGGTGCATCAAGTGGCAAGCTTCATGTTAATTGCCCTTTCCAAGGTTCAATCAACTAGAAGTGATTCGGTCTTCACCGAGTCAACTTTCTATAAAGACGTTTCAAGATTCCATTGACAATCTCAACAAAATTCACAATTGATTCTATTGTTGTTTGGTTACCTTAGTAGCAATGCACAACCAAGAATTTGCTCTTGCTTCTAAGAGTTTTGAACTAATAATGAGTTATATGTAATAGCAATCTTTGTTATGACTACCAATTAAGACCATGTTATCACTACCATCATCCACAATAATACTAGTCATCCAAGTTTCTATAAAAGAATGCAACCCGGAAAAAGACATAATCACTAAATAATATAGATATTGTACAAAACGAAATAACCCACATCTATAAAGATATCGATAGAGACCTCATTATCATTCCAACTACCAGACTAAAATGACTATGGCAACAATACAACAAATATATATAGTACACATGGCCTAGTACCACCTACACAATCATTTGAAACCAAAGTAGTACGTCTCTACCAAAGATATAAATACAAAATCTCCAATGAAGACCCACTAAAAGCATCACAACACACTCTACCAACTAGCATCTTCAACTCTCTCACAACATCTAACAACACGCAATTTGCTATTTATGCACTTGGACAAGTGCGCTCATTTCATAAACATATTTGACTTTAAAAAAATTGGTTAAAAAGTTCTCTAAAAACATCAATGTTGTCATTCTACAATCACTTAAATTGTAAATAAATAATTATTTTAATTATTTTTTATTCTTATCTTTATCTTTTCTTTTATCTTTTCTTTTTTATCTTGATTTCTTTCTTGTCTCCCTCTTGTCTTTCTTCTTGTCTTCCTTTTTGTCTTCCTTTTTGTCTTCCTTGTCTTTTTTTTCTTCTACTTTTTCTTCAGTTGTGGCTGCTGAACCCTAAATTATTTGTTTACAATGTAAGGGATTGAAGAAAGACAATAATCGTCGTGTTTTTTTAAAAAATAAAAATAAAAATAAAAAATTATGCGCTTGGGGACCAAGTGCATGATTATATGGTCAAGTGCGTAAATAGCGAATTGTGTGTTCAACATCTCCCACTCATACTTCTTATCACTATGAACATATTCCATTGCTTCCAAATATTCAAATGAACCTTGCACACATATTCATCAACTCTTTCAATTGCCTATATGTACTCAACACACAACTAAAACACCTAGTCTTACATAATAACCACATTGATAAAATTAGATTGGCATCCATGCTAGATATGCTAAACTCCGAACACAACCCACCACGTTATATAAAGTCAAAGCACATGCCAACATCAATGAAAATGAACAAGCAGACAAACTTGCAAAAGACGTCACCAAAAAAGAATACGGATTTTCTGCCAAACCTTATGAATTTGCACGTACTACACCAAACTACTTTAAAAAGGACTTGTGGCCTGGACTAAGAAAACGACATGACAAAGGGCCTGTTTGATGTCTTGAAACATACATCAGCAAATAAGATCGTGAAAAAAATTTGAAATAATGGCAAAAAAAATTTCTAACATTAGTAAATGGATAATGAACCCTGATATAGACAACAAACTATCCAATGAATTCTGGTCCAATCTTGCTATAACAGATTCACAAAAAACAAACCTCTTAAAATATCGCATTAGCCAATACATGGGAAATGCTAGGAAACAATAATTCTTTGGTATAGATAGATTCCCATCAATCACATGTCCCATATGCAACTCCTTCAAAGCTAATATATAGCTCCATATACCCCAAAAATGTAACCAACACCATATACACGCCCTTAGAGCCAAAAGACATAACAAAAGTGTATAGGAATTAAAAAAAACTAATTCTATCAACATAGAAATCAAGATGCTATACTCTAATGAATGCAGGCACATTCAACAACAATCTACAAGAAAACACAATACCAACGTGGCTCCTACCTTGTACATGTGGGCGACAAAGATGTCACTGCAATGCCAAATTTAAACCCGATACACTATGTGTTAAAAGACTTTCATACCAAAATGTCCCACCACTAAACCCAGAAAACAGCATTACAATACAATTTATTGAATTCACATACACTAATGAGAGATTCTTAGAAGAAACATTAGACAATAAAATCCAAAATATCAACAATTAATTAACAACATGATTCAACAAGGTTGGAAAGTAGATCCTTTCATAGTCATCACGGCTGGAGCTAGAGGAACAACGCATGCTCCTTCAATGAAACACCTCGAAACAAAATTCAAGTTGTTTGAAACCTCCATTAAGCACACATTTAAAGAGATAAGCATCATTGCCACACATCATGCCGGATCAATCTTGTTACATAAAAGAAGAATATAAAATAATCAAACATTACCAATAGAACAAATGCAATAGAATAGCAAAAAGGGGGATAGTGGTGAAGACCACTATTTATTTATTTTTGTCGTTTTTCCCACTACCTTGGTGTAAACACTTGTCTCATGAAGGTCAGAGGGGGCTAGTTGGTTGTTGCAACTTTTTTGCTTATGACAATTCACTAGTAGCACCAAGCCATGTATATCACATTATTGCTCAAACCGACCCAACGGGAATCGAACCCGGACCACATAATTGTGACACATAGTCCTTCACCAACCAACTACAGCATTCGTGACATCGCGATCCCACACCACATCAAAATCAAATTATACCCGATATCTACCCAACCACCAATCTATAGATACTTTTTATTGGTTAACGAACACTAAAGTGTCTATATCCAATAGGGGAGAGTAGTTTTGTTCCAATGGCCCTTTGTTCGGTGGGCACTAGATCATTGTCATTACGAACATACACTTTATACACGCCATCGTCAATTGAGATCCGGAGTTTCTATCTGTCTTCTAAAATAATTGTCACTTAGTGGATCATATAGTCCATCCTTTCATCAATTTCAATGGTCATGTGGAATGCTCCACCATATGATATTTGAGAGAATATTTCAAACAATGGATCAACGTTTTTTGTTGCTAATTTTAGCCAATTTTAACACAAAACTCTCGATAAAATTGGGTTGACTAATCGACGCAAAGGATTTTTGAAAGAAAAATTGGAATAATAGCCAGATTTCTAGATGTCCACCCTCTTTAAACCTAAGTATGACTAGGTATTGCCTAAGTAGCACCTAGGTAGAACATGTGTATTACCATGATATTACCTATATGAAAAGAACACCTAAGGAGCCTAGGTTGCTCCAAGGGTTGTTCTTCAAGCCATGGAAAAGTAGCAAAAACGCTAAACTATCTCCTGACCAAAAATAAATAAAAATCATTTCCATGGATATGGAGATGTGCGGTATCTACTAGTATAACTACGACTGCATGTAGAAAAGTTACTTGGATTTACATAAGTTACTCAGCGTTTCTTTAGCTCAAATTTGAACCTATTATATTTTTTAGGTCAAGTTATTTGAAGTTGTATAGTTTGTAAACATCCAGTTCTATTGTTGTAATCTTTCCTTACTTAGGCTGAGTCCACCCACAAATCTTTGTTTTGAATGATAAGATCTATTCGATGAATTGCTTACGCGATTCTGAGCAGCAAAGAATTAGTCAATCCTAGCAATTTGCATGAGTATTTACACTAGTAGAAAAGGTGGCACTACCAAGGGACATGTGTAGGCAAGTAGTGCCCAATTCCACGCATGCACAAGCGATTTTGCCTGGACATGCCCCTGGGGAGCGCCACCTTTTCTACTAATGTTGTCATCGTGGTCAAAAAACCAAATCTTCACCCATGTGTGCGAAGACAGTGCGTTGTAAATGTGACCACGACATAATTACTCGACTAACTATCTTGAAGTTAGAAATGTGAAAATTAAACTTGAATATTTTATTGTCACAACAACACCCTAGACACCACCGTCTCCTATAAGAGCATTCGCATTCTACGCTTGCATGAGCCCTTGACTCTGGAAATCGAATGTATTTAACCCCTAAGTGACCGAACGACCGTTTTATGGTCGCTGCCCTTTTTTACGGGTTGCCCGAGATGAAAAATGTATTTTTATAAAAAATGAAAAATACTTTCAAATAGAAATTCAAGTCTGCTTTTCAATCCAATTTGAATCATGTCAATCCAAGTTAAACTCCACTGAAGAGAATTTTTCAAAAACAAACACGTCAACATTGTCCTACTGTTATAAAACTTACTATTTTGGGAGAGTAATGATGTTCTCTCCTTTGAATTAGAAAAACAAAATTAGAATAGAATGTGCAGTTTTAACCAATCAAACCAAATTTCAAGTTCTAAAAATAAAAATTATAATTTTAATGAATATTCAACAAGAAATTCTTCTTAATTCATTAAATGAATATTTAAAACATTTTTTGAAACCTTGACTGTATGGATAATTACTAAACATCATGCTTCTCATTTTCACTTTTGGACCAAACTTCATCAAAGTTGCAAAAGTAATATTTTATAAAACATCTAAGTTTTGCCCTTACCTTCTCAGGCATTTAGGGGTTAATGTTGTTTTTGTAGGGCAAGTGAAAGAGCCACGGAATATGAGCCATATATAGTGATGCCTCTATAGTCCCTTTATAGTCTTTCTAAGTATAGCTAATTCAAGGAAGGTTTCGATATCCTAAATTGATGGACAATCATGACTACCCATATATAGCGATTGTGATTGGTTCACGTACTATATAGAAGGTGATTATACCGGTTCAAGGGTGTGGAGACAATAAACACCAAATCTTAGATGTGGTTATAGTGGTCAAGGGTTGAATTGAAGGGAGAAGGATATGCATGCTCTAAGAGCATCTCCATTAGCATTTTGGATAACTCTTTGGCTATGAAAAATGGATGTGCATGACTTGATCAACAATTTATTTGGAGGGAGACATTAGTTACAACAACCCATTTTAGGGCCCTCAATCTTCTCTTTTTAACCCCTAAACGTCACAACGTCCAATTTCTGGACGATTAACAAATTCAAACCCACCCTGCATTCTCATTTATGCTTGGATGAAAGTCATCCAATTATTTGGGGATTTTTCACCAAGTTGTTGTCCTATCTAACGGTTGGATTTAGTCATACTTGAGTACACATTTTTTTTAAATTACAAATGTAGAAGTATGTCAAGTCGTTGACCAAACCAAAATTGCATTGACTGTAGTTCAAAAGTGGCCTTGCAAAAATGAAGTCATAGATTTAAAGAACACAAAAATTTCAAGGAATCACCACATTTAAGAGTATCTCATTTCATATTCATTCCAACAAGTTTTACTCAAAAAATATTAAAATTTTGTTTGTAATCGAATTTAGAAGGAATTTTTAATTTTAACTTTTAATTTTTATAATTAAATTTTGGTGATAGTATTAGTGAATCCAACCGTACAGATAGAATCTAAAATTTAAAATCTAGAACTGTCTTTTATATATCAATTCCAAAATATTCTTCTAAATAGTACTTTATGATGATTTTTCTCAAATTGTCAATTCTAGAGACACCTTGGTATGTTTAGGGGTTAACCCCTAAACGCCACCCATGCCAAAAAATTGGCTTATAAATGTAGGTGGCTATTCAATTCCAATTGCTGCATGGATGATTTGTAATCAATTCTTTTCGTGAAGGATTTTGTTTGGTTATGCTACCTCTTCAAGTTAAATTCAAATCATTCAAGCTATTTTTGGATTTTACATGGGGTCCCTCTACCAAAAGAGTCATAAAACGGTTCACCATGTAGTGTATTTTGGATTTTTTTTTTCTACTTAAACTAAATCTAGGCCATGACAATGGGTTCTATTGCATTTGAACTTAACCCCTAAAAGCCCGAGGGGTATTGGACAAAACATAGATGTGTTATAATATGTGCCTTCCATATGTTTGATGAAGGTTGGTTCAATAAACAAAATGTAGAGTATCATCTCTACAAATTATCCGTACGGTCAAACTTCCAAAAATAACTTTAGTTCTTTTTTTAATGAATTTAAAAGCATTAACCTTTGAAATTTTGTATATATTATTATTTTCAATTTTAGAGTTCAAAATTTAGTATGATTGGTTAAAATTGGGCTATCTATTGTAAACTTCAAAAAAGCAAAAGAAATGATGGAGGGATCATCATTACTTTCCCCAAATAGCAAATTTTATAACACTAAGACAATCTACTTTGAAAATTTCTCCCGAGTGGAGTTTAACTCAGATTTCTATAATTCAAATTGGGTTGGAAAGTAGACTTGATGTAGTATTTTAAAATATTTTTTATTTTTTCAATTTTTTTAATTTTTGTTCTGGGCAGGCCATTACATTCGGGCAGCGACCAGAAAATGGTCGTATAAGCGCTTAGGGGTTAACTAAACAAATGAAGCGTACCAAGTTTAGTTTCTACTTCACTTTGAATTTTTGAAAAAATCTAAAAATTGAGTGTTTTATTGAAGTTACAAGTTCAGTAGGTATTACCATCGTGTACACTGAAATCACCATATATTGTGGCGGACAATATTTTTGAAAGGCTACACTAAGAATTATTTTTCCAATATACCGTAGCTTCCTAGCAGCTTGGATAGCTTTCTACCTAATAATTAGTTAAAGTGGAAAAAATAGTTAGGCAACACAAAAAATAATAAAGGTAATTTACTATATTTCAATAATTTTCCTAACTTAACCAAGCTCCAAGTGGTAGAACTGTAAAAGCATAGCATTGTACGTTAACTATAGATTTAAATTCCAAAGTGATTCCTTGGAGCCTGTTTTCAAGTAGAACCCAACCCGACATCAACTACAGGTGACCATTGTAGAAAAAACTTCCAAAAATTAAATTGAGTGCAACAGTGTCCACCCTACCCATACATCTTGTATTTTCTTCAATTAGGAATAGTAACTACACCTTTCTACGAGTGACGTGTGTGCAAAACAAATATTATGTCACCAAGGCTTGCTTGGAAAGCGCATTTGACTTAAACAACCTTTGCAACAATGCACAAATTTGGTTGAAAATCACCTTTAAGACACATGGCACAATTTGGCTTCATTTCCGGTCAATGTCGGATCTTCCAAGCCATCTCTTGTTTGAGAGTTGTGACGAAGACCCGTAACAAAACGGAACCCGACATGATTTATGATGGAATGGGTTGTTAGAATTTGCATAAAAACCGCTCAACCCGTTGGTCAATGTCCCAACCCAACCTGTCGGTCAAATTTAGAATGGGTTGGTTTCCACATGGAAACACGACCTCACAACTCAAATTTCTTATCTCAGAGTCTAAATTTCTAAATTTATGATGTGAATGGCCCATCCACAATCAGGCATGAATTAACTATATCAAGAAGCTCAAATTGGGTCTCATGTTTTTTTTAGCATTTTTAAGTAGGTCCTAAGAGGAGTTCCTATTGTTCAATTTTTTTTTTTTGTTGACCAACACATGCAATGTTCTTCACTGATTCTGATGATATAAATTTTGGTCCCATTTTAATTATATTTCTCGTAATATGCTTGATTGAATTTGTCATTTTAAAACCATGAATCTTTGATCCTTTCGGGGTTAACGAGGTTGGCCTGTCTTTCTTTCTTTCAGCTCACTACCGGTAAACATGACACTTATACACAGGCTGGGGCTGGATGGAAGGCCGGCCCGATTCAATCCGGCCCAAGTTTGGAGTTCGGGCCATGGCAAACCTTGTCCCGATTTCATCAAACCGGCCCAAAGATTTGGCGCCAAAATCATGCCACATAGGACGCCACGTGGGAAAAATTGCTCCTTCCGGCCCGGCCCTAGTATAAAGCCCTTGGGCTGGATTTGAAAGAATGGAGCGATCCTATAGGTTGAAATTGGTTGAAATTTGAAGAGTTTGGGCCGGCCCTCAATCCAGCCCCAAGTATAAAGTGGGCCTTAGCAAATCGTGCTTGCTGAGCTCATCGTGCTTCCTTACACTCTCAAATCTTTGCTGACATCAACTTCATAAGGTATTAGTCTTACGTGCATGAAGAATCCAGATGTTACCACTAACAGAGCTCCTGCATGCATCAATCAAGGAACTTCGACACACGTTCCTTCCTCTCTCGTGGACAATAATCTGAACGTTTCACACCTGGCTAAGGTACCGCAGTTTTAGTATATTTGAAACTCAAATGGTGGCCACGAATCAAATGTTCCCGTATCTTATGAAATGCAGAGTTTGGGCTAGAAACAAGATTATGTGCCGGGAAGGTTAGGTGCGAATCCCAACTTTCAAGGTTATTGGAACGATCTCGTAGTAAAGTTACCTGTTCTCTGCCACTCCCCGGGTTCGATTTGTCAGATTCAGCTGCTTTCGCCAGATCTGAACTGCTTTAAAAGCTACCAGTTAAAGCGAGATGAAGCATCTTGCGAAGCAACCCTCACAGCTCCGTGGCATCACCAGCTTATTCCTCGAGCCTAAAGGCATATCATGTCACCTTGTCAGTACAATGATAAAAGTGCTGCTTCCGGCGATCCATCACTTTCATGTTGCATAATAATTGGAGATACACAAGAAGATGTAGGCAATCCCTGACAACAGTGACATAAAGTATTGCTGATTGTTGAGCTCACAGACTTGCACGTTCGGAGACTTACTGCAAGATAAGAAGGTTCAGCAGTTGTAGGTTGTTGTTTCTGCAGCTGCCAGAGAATCCGAAGAGAAGATGGGGCATGGAGCGATGGCGGATGGCAATGGTATGGCGGAGAATTTGAAGCACCTGGACGAGGAATCGAAAATGCCGCTGTTGACGCCATACCAACTCGGTCCTTTCAAGCTTGCTCACAGGTCTGTCATTGGAGTCTGTAGTACTACGGAGACGTGACTATAAACAGAGCTCTTGCACTGATGTGTCTTTTCTGTGGTAAGCTTCCAATTATTTGTTGCCTTGAGACGGAGATTGACAAATGTTTGAACTCGCTGTAGAGTGGTGCTGGCTCCTCTGACAAGAAGCCGCTCGTATGGCTGTGTTCCTCAGCCACATGCCGCACTCTACTACTCACAGCGCGCCACAGCAGGTGGACTCCTCATCGCCGAGGCGACGGGCATCTCGGAAGATTGCAACGGCTATCCTCACACCCCTGGAATCTGGAAGAAGGAGCATGTGGAAGCGTGGAAACCCATAGTGAAAGCCGTGCACGACAAGGGCGCAATCTTCTTCTGCCAAATCTGGCACGTTGGGCGAGTCTCGCACACATGTAAAGAACATCACCTCTCTCAAACAGCCTCGATTTTTTTTAAACAGCTGTCCCTCTCTATTATGACATGCTTGGGAAGCTTGGATTAGTCCAAAAATCAGACTTGTCACATGTGTATTGCAATAGGGATGTCGTACCTTTCTTCCCATTCTCAATCTTCTCAGAATGCATACATGGCACTTTCTCTTTGAATTGTGAAGAATCATTCTTCTCCTTTGGGGGTGAAAAATGGGTGTGAAGATTGAGAAACCGTGAAGATTGAGAAGCCATGAGAAGATTAACAAGCCGTGTCCATTCTCATTCTTCACACGGTGAGAAGGGGAGTCACACCTTCATGGAGAATGGCCACGATTAGCTCCCCGTTTCTCTCCCAAGGTTCTCAATATCCAGAGAATCAATCTTCTCGGAAGAGTTGTGACAACCCCTATAATATCGTCATATTATGGAGGGTAGACTGTAACAAGAAGATTTGATAATGGGATAATGTTGGCCGATGTGCAGCTTACCACAATGGCGCGCCACCGGTCTCGTCCACGAACCGGAGAATCAAAACAGGGCAAGTCACACTGCCAACGGCGGACGGCACGGCGGACTTCTCAACGCCACGAGCGCTCGCCGCGGAAGAAATCCCGACCTACGTTGAGTACTACCGCAGCGCGGCCCGGAACGTCATGGAAGCGGGATTCGACGGAGTGGAGATTCACGGCGCGCACGGATACCTAATCGACCAGTTCCTGAAAGACAGCGTCAACGACAGAACAGACAGCTACGGCGGCTCGTTGCAGAACCGGTCGCGCTTCATGGAGGAAGTCGTGGAGGCCGTGACGAAAGAAGTCGGCGCGGACCGCGTGGGCATCCGGGTGTCCCCGTTCACGGACGTTGCCGACGCGTCCGACTCAAACCCTAACGCACTCGCCCTGCACCTCGCGCAAACTCTCAACAAGTTCCGTCTGCTCTACCTGCACGTCGTGGAGCCGCGGTTCACGTTCAAGGGCGAAATCGAAACCGAGGACTCTCTGTGGCCCATCCGACGGGCGTATCATGGGACTCTCATTGCAGCGGGTGGATTAAACAAGGAGCTCGGGAATGAGGCGATTCAAAGTGGCAGAGCTGACCTTGTAGTCTACGGCAGATTGTTCCTTGCGAATCCTGATTTGCCGCTGCGGTTCGCCTTGAATGCTCCGCTCAACAAGTACAATCGCGCGACATTCTACAAGCAGGATCCTGTCGAGGGCTACACGGATTACCCGTTCCTGCAAGAGGCCGAGAAGACGACGAGAAACTAGGGTTTTGCCATTGTCATCACATTCGTGACCTTCCAAAACCCTAAACCCTAGAAACTAATACCCCGTGTGCCATAAACATACCTTTTTGCGCAGCTTATGTCAATTTGATTCTAAATTTTTTATCTCATTTTGTGAAATAAATCATCTCATTTTTTACAATTTTATGGCAGAAAACTAAAATAAATCCTTTTGTGTACACTTGTCCCTCTCTATTATGACGTGTTTGGGAAATTCATCAAGGTAGCAAGCATTGATTTGTCACATAAATGACTTGTCACATGTGTATTGCTTGAAACAATAATATTGTCATATTATGGAGTGTCATTGTATAATGGGTAGAATGTAGAAATGTTGAAAATTTGCCAGTTTAATAGTGATAACTATATTCAATTCTTTAAATGTATCAATTAAGTGTAGTTACTTTAGTGCAAATATATATATTATAAGCCTTCTCTTTATTTTCAAATGACTTCAACACACTAGAAAATGTAATATTTGCATGTTGTATCAATAAGCTATGAATCTTTTGAAGTTCTATTTATAAGACAAGTAAACAATGAGTAAACTAGTGAACTTTATTTGTGTGTATATATATAGTGCCTCATTTCTTTAGGAGCAACAAACATGACATGCTAACATTGCACACATCCCATGACTCTCAAATTTAAGTCCGATAAGACAACTTGATATGGCACTTTGTGATATGGAAAAAAACTTCCATTCTTATGTAAGTTCCAAGTAGTTATTGCAAAAACCTCCATTGTTATGTTAAGAGAGTAGTTTTGTTCCAATGGTCCTTTGTTCGGTGGGCACTGGGTCATTGACATTACGAACAGACACTTTATTCATGCCAGCCTCGAAAGACGACCGGAGTTTCTATTCATCTACCAAGCAGCCACACTACTTGCCATTAGCATTAACCTCCCTTGATTGATGTCCAACTCTATACTTGGCCCTTAATACTTTTATTTTGGAACCTACACTTTGGGACTCATCATTACAAACCTAGTGTAGATCTCCTAATTAGTGTCAACAAGTGTAAATGAACACTTTACAATTCCAAAGGTGCAAGAATGAAACTACGAAACTAACCTCACATCTTGAAAGCCACCATCACTCACCTTGTAAGGCAAGATACCACTCCTCATAGTATTTTGTGCGGTCTTTAACAAACCCCCTATCCTCATGGTCTAGAATACTTCCTAAACACACCTTGATTTTGAAAAACCACCTACTTCCATGCCTTAATTTTAAAACAACCCTTCAAAAAGCTTACAAACTTTCAACCAATATAGCTTTTAGCATAGTTGTCTAAATCTCACATTCAAACGTGAGCTCGAGCCACTTCAAGCGGGGCGGACCATTTTGCAACTTATTTTCAAGTGGGTTTTATCATGAATTTTCATAATTCTAAATTGCAACTTACAAGATTTTCAAAATTCAAATCTTATGAGTTGCAATTCAAAAATCATGGCTTCTCATATTTCAAATGGGTTATATCATGAATTTTTTTGCCACAAAGAGCCACTCCTCCAAGAGGTAACGTTAACATCTAGTCCACTTTCGAATCTTGTCTACTTTTCGATTACGGAGACGGGTTTTATTTTTGGCAAAAACATCGTTAAGTTGGATTTTATCAAAATAGGACACTTATTTCCGGACAGGAGTATACAGTATGTATCCTGTCAGGTAGTTCGGTGTTAAATTTTGTCTAAAACCCTCAAGCAGGTTAAGGGGGTGAGGTGGGTCAGATTATATTTCAGTTGTTGAGTTCAAATTTTTGGGTCTAATCTCAAGCTCTTGGTACAACAAAATAATCGAATGCAAATGTTTCAAACATTACTCCGGTATGATAATTTGATGCAAATGTTTCAAACATAGGGTGACTCAGTTTGTGCTACCACTGCAGTAATGATGAGGTCAACCCAAAGTCAGAGTGGTTTATCCCGATTTATAGTGATAAACCGGAAGGGTGACGAGTTCTTTATAACCAAAATGGCTAAGTTAAAAGGTGTTAAAAATCTACATAGCCCAAACAGCCTGGGTCAACAATCCGCCCAGCAAAAACTACCTGACGGATCTAGCCAGGTGCTAGTTGACCCAATTGGTGAGATATATTATCAACTTGTGGCCTAACAGAACAATTGCGTAGGGTGCTTTGATCATCCTGGAACAAATCCTGCGTTTCTAATTGTACCTCACGCTCCTGAACGCGGGTCACAGGTTGTGGGTCTTCCGTAAGAAATTGCTCCCAGAAACCAGAGTTGTGTGTGTTGGAAGTGTCCTTCCGTGCACTCTGGACCTCCGCTTCATGAGACACCGTGCCCTTGTTGCAATCCGCTTCCATGGAATCAGTACTGCCATGGTGTTCAGACTGCGGGTATCTGCTTCCGTCTTCTGACCCATTACCACCTGACACATTCAACACGGCGGTATCCATTCAGTTAGTATCCAGAGACTATGAAAGCACACTCCCCACAACAGTTCTACTGTCAAAACGGTCATGCCGGACCAAAATTAACACAGAGTGGTGCACGCATGCATGCTCGCTCTCCTCAACAGTTCCACTGCTGAGCCAACCTAGTTATGTCAGAATGCAGACTTGAAACCGCAGACACTATGGATGAAACAGAGATACTGAGACAGAGGGAGCAATTGTGACTCACTTGACACCCTTGTGACGTGGAAAGGCTGGGATGCAGGTGTGGCTTCCTGGCCTTCACTGGTGCTCACACCAGTGACGATGGGTACGTTCGACAAAATGTCTGGGAATTTGTTGGTGATCTCTTCAATGTTAACTCTAGACTGCCGATTCAAACTATTATTATTCCCCCTGCCATTATGAGAAACATCCAAGTCTCGCATTGAACCCTCGAAGTCGTCGCTATCTGGGGGCGAGTCAGAAGGGAATAACATCTGAGCGACCATGGCACGGGCTCCGGCTTCTCCAAGTCCAGAACGCTGAAAGCTAACTATCTGATTTTCAATGGATGACTCAGGGCTGATAGACTCATCAATATCTCCCTCGTCCTCGTGTATCGGAAGTCGTCGCTTCTTACGCACCACATGGTTGTTCGGGTTTTGCTGTGACACAAACTGAGCAAAGAATGAAGGATTTAGCATCGCTTTGGCAATAAAGCTGATCATTCTTTGTTGTCTCAGCTCTGAATCTTGGAAGCGTTCTGTCATGATCTGCACCATCAAACAACAGCGAGCCAGTAAGCCAGATTGATTCCACATCAAATTTGAGTCGAACTCAAATCCAGTAGGACTAACTAAGAAAGTATCGTCATCGATTGATTTGCAAAATGGTTCACAAACGTTGTAATCAAACCTAACATTCCCAGTCTTCACAGGGACCCAGACAGACACACTAGTATCTTCAGGGTCCTGCGATTCATACTTGAGATTGATATACATCACATCAACAGATGAGCCAATAAAATACCTGCAGCTCCCTCTCAGTGTTCTGTTGCTGCTGTCGCAGTCTGACCAGGTCAAGCATTAAAACGCTTTTATCCCTCTTCAGCCTCTCAATCTCCCCCTCAAATCCAAATTTTCCAACTTCCACACATGCACCTTGCTGCTGCTGAGCATGTGTTGCAGGCTTCCTGCGGTGAATGCTTCGGAGCAGGTCACGCCTGCCACGCAGAAACCCTTCGTTGGCAAACTCCCAGCGGTCCGGGTCCACCTTCCGAAATCCCTGAAGGACCAAAACATTATCTTCAGAAACAAAAACCAACTTTCTACAAAGTCAAGGATAACTTGGGAAAGTTGACTAAAAAATCTCTTTATATTGTGGCCTAAACAAAACTGTAGACAGGAGTAAAATTAAACTACAATAGAGAACTTTGAGAAGTACCATCCAGCCATGAATCAACGTCAGATACGACCAAGTAACTCCGATGACGAATCAATATTCAAATGACTTTCCAAAAACAGCTCATGAAACAAAAAAATTAGGCCATGCATACAGCTCGAAAATCATTCCCTAGTCCAGAAAGACAAAGCGAATGGACACCTCAAGCTAATCAGGCAGGAAGGCACAGGACAAGCATAATAGAACCGTGACAGAGGACAATCAACTGCACTCATGGGAAACAAAACGATTATAAAACTCGATGTTCGTGACATTGAATACAAACAATGAAAACGAATGTAAAGAACCCTTCAAAGCTTATCAACACTAATTTTCAAGAACATGTCAGTTGATTGGAAGAACAAGATACTTTATGTCTAGTGTCACGTATTAACTAATTCCCATGTGACTAAATACACATTTAATTATAGTAATCACCCTGTGCCTGAATACTGTTATTTCGCTCTTGGGAAACTGGTGAACAGACGACAAGAACACCTATAATTTTTCCGGGATGCACATTGAGTCATAAAACCAGTGCACAGAAACGACGTGCACAGTTGACATTTTGAGCAAAATCCAGCGTGACTACAATGACAAACTATCGAGTCAGAGAAATGCACTAAATTACAGAATCTCAAAGGGAAAAAGGACATCACAAGCTCTGGATTCTTGGTATCATGTAAGATTCAAACGTGAACTTACAGATATTCTTCAATTTTGCTACCCTTCCTGAAAGTCCAGAATGACTTCTGCCTAGATCTATCTGGCTATGCGACCCAATTTCATCTCCACTTGAGGACCTCAAGACCTGCTACAGGACGAGCCAATGCGTCAAAAAGGAAAAGAAAACTGTTGGAAGCGAGGGGATTCATGATGTCCTTCTGCAGATAAAATCCTCACAAGAGTCAATTTACTAACACAAGGATAATCTGGAAATTCTTCCAAATTCGTTGGAAGCTTAACTCTCGCATCTTAATTGTAACGCGTCAGGGTGGGAGGGTTAACGAAGCAAGCAAATAGCACGAGGAACTTCCACGCAGACGAAGTGAACAATGTGCTGAAATTTCTGGTGCTCATCAAATGATCCTGAAGAAGCCAACTAGCTATACATGCTGAACAGGCAAATATTAAAGAACGCAAAGATGAGAAGTCACGACATAGCGTGCATAACTGGAGATAAAAGACCCTCTTAAATGCTTTATATCTAGAAGATAAGAAACCCTTGTGACCCATGCACAGTGAAACAAGAGGAGGAACAAAGCGCATACATGCTTGGCCGTTTTGGAACGAAGTTCATCCAAATTCTTTTTGTGCAAACCAGTTTGACAGCATCAGCACAGCTATAAAAGGAGGGTGAGGTGCAAGAGTCAGACAGCAGAAAGCAGAATATTACGTACATAAGTATTAAGCTGCCGGACGAAGCTGGAGAAATTGTTATGCTTAAAATACTTGGGCAACAAGTCCTGTGCAAATTCTGGAGGGTTCCAGACGACGAAGCTGTTGTTAGCAGAGCTCCAGGACACGATAGAATTGGTAGCAGAATCATCGACCATTTCATAGGTCTTGGTGAGAAAGGGAGGAGGCCCGGAGCTTTGAGGAGCATCCATTGGTGGTGTAGGATTCGCAGCAGCTGTGGACGGTAAGGTTTCCGACTTCGCAGTATTATCAATCACTTCGGCCAACGGGCACTGCTTCTCGCTCCCCATTCCTGGATGCGAGAAGATACTAGCCCTTCCGGGTGCGAATCATTGTGATCCCCTCTTCATCGACTACATTTTCTAATCAGAAATAAAATGTAAAAACAACAGAAGTCCTCATCAACTTGGCTACGTGAAATGTCGGTCTTTGAAGGAGGAATCTCAACAACTGCAATACCATACAAAAACATGTCAAATGAACACTCAAGGACACGATTTCATCAAAACTACTGCAGCTGAAAAACCACGAACAAGGACACAAAAGAAATACATATAAAGGTATAAGCAAGAAACACCAAATCAAACAATCCATATTGCACTTATCAACACCAGGACCCGAGAGTGCAGAGAAATCAGTCGTGCGCTTTCATTTATGTCTTAAGCACGTCACACCTGCGAAGGAGAATTTCTCTAAAAAGTATCTTGTTCGGATATTCGTGCTTAGTTTAGAAGAGCTGTGATTGAGATATCATCGCCCATAATGACCTGAAGTAGAAAAAAATTGCTAATGGTCTGATATGGGCACCCCCTGAGACCGTCTCACTAAAACACTATCATCTGTAACTCATTTTATGTGTGCTAAAAATGCCAGTCTTTAACACCATGTATGCAACTGCAGCCATACCATCTATAACACCATCTAATTTTTGTAATTTTCCAATATTTTTTTCTTACCAAAATAAAATCACACGATTTCAGGAGAGGGGTACCCATATCAGTCCATTATTTCGGGAGGGAGTACTTACACATTCCTCAACTCTCTAATGCTTACACGATAACAGATTATGCAACTCACTAATCATACAGACAAGGCACCCTATCCTAGATGACGATACAAATCACTGCATCTGCTCAAGCTGGTTGATAGTCCAATTCTCACAAAACACTGATTGAACTCTTAAATTACTCACTAGAATTCTACAACACGGATTCATAGTACGGGCATTGCCGGAAAACTAGGATACGTACCATTTAGACATTGCGTAAACCTACAACTCGATAATAAACCTTCACTGTGATGTACACTAATTACCTTATATCTTCACTAATTCCTTCGTACCCTAACCAAACAACCGTCGCAACTCTAGATGCAGATCCTAAATAAAACTTAACTCGTACTCAATACTGACGCCATATAATATATGTATATACCTTTAGAATGAAACAAACTCTGCTATCAATGTCCACCTACAGCAAGAAAGAACGTTCTCTAGCGATCACCTCACGCGCATATCGTCCAGAATTTTGACCACAACCATATCATATGAATTTTGAGGTCTGCACGTCCAGCAAGTGAGCGACGAAAACCTCGAAAAAAAATCAAAATTAAAATACTAAGCGTATCTAACACTTTCATTGACACTAAAACAAACAAACAAACAAACAAACGCAGCCGCTCCACAACCTAAATCTTTCGTTTCGAAACGAAAATGGAAGAAGAGACGTACCTATACAATGGGAGACTGAGCGCCATTGATTGTTGAGGCTGGCGAGTAAATTGCATGACGAGACGAGGCGTGAGGGGCACGGGAGAGCTGGCTCAAGAAGGAGGGAGGAAAGGCAGGGGGCTTTGTTGTGAGGCTATGGAGAAGGGAAGGGAAAGGGAAGGAAATGACAGGGCCGTCCCGTCCGTCGGCTGGCGCTGTGTGAGGACGACGACGAGCGAGCGACATGCTTGGCACTGAGATTGGATGCGAACGAAACTTCCGCGGCTCTTGCTGAGACAGAGCGGGGCGCGTCGTACTCGGCAACTTCCGTCGACGTCACCGTACGTCGTCGTCCGTCCACCGTTCGTCGTTTGTCGTTCATCGCCGGCACGTCCGGTGACTTTAGCGCGTTCATTGGTTCCGCGTTTGTCGTTCGTCGCACTTTTGAGGTACAAGCACGTTTCATTGGTTGTTGTCAATTGGCGGGGGACGTGACGTGACGTCATGTCATGGCTACACTCTTCATTTTCTTTATTATTGGTGTGGTCTACACCAAATTTTTTTTATTTTTTTTTATTTTTTTTTTGGTGATTTTTAGAGGAGCAAACGCATTCATTGGTTGTTGTTGGAAGCAAAGATAATTAGGGACGTGACTCAAAGGTCAAGGCTACATTTTTCATTTTCTTTATTGATGTGGTCTAGGCTATATTCTTATTTTATTTATTTAGAAATGATTTTTAATCCCTAAAGGATCAAGGATTCATAGTTTTAACCCCTAAACGTACCAAGGTGTCCCTAGAATTGACAATTTGAGAAAAATCATTACAAAGTACTATTTAGGAGAATATTTTGGAATTGATATACAAATGAAAGTTCTAGATTTTGAATTTTAGATTTCATCCGTACAGTTGGATTCACTAATACTATCACCAATATTTAATTATAAAATTTGAAGTTAAAATTTGAAATTCCTTCTAAATTTGATTACAAACAAAATTTTAATACTTTTTGAGTAAAACTTGTTGGAATGAATTTGAAATGAGATACTCTTAAACGTGGTGATTTTTGAAATTTTTGTGTTTCTTAAATCTATGACCTCATTTTGCAAGGCCACTTATGAACTACAATCAATGCAATTTTGGCTTGGTCAACGACTTGACATACTTCTACATTTTTAATTTTAGAAAAATATGTAATCAAGTATGACTAAATCTAATCGTTAGATAGGACAACAACTTGGTGAAGAATCTCCAAAAGATCGGATGACTTTCATCCAAGCATTGATGAGAACGTAGGACGGGTTTGAATCTGTTAGTCGTTTAGTTTCTGGACGTTGTGACGTTTAGGGGTTAAAGTGTCAAATTTGATTGATCAAATTGTGGAAAATATAATTCACATAGGACCAAATTTTAGATCACTGGAAACAGTGAAGAACATTGCATTTGTTGATAAAAAAACAAATAAATTTGAACGAACACAAGTAGAAATCTTGTCCAATGTGACATGTCTTTGACTAAATGTCTATTGTGACTCGTTTTTAGTGATTCAAATCAAAGTCACAACGGAAATTTAGTCTTTAAAGACAAGTCGTATTATACAAGATTTTCTACTAGTGAAAAGGAAATTCATATGGGACTTATTCCAAACTACTAAAACAATATGAGGCCCAATTCATGCTTCTTGGTCTTTTAGGGGTTAAATAATATGGTCCTTGAATTAATGAAATCAATGTAAGCCATAGAATTTCACGGACCACAACTTTTAGATGAACCACAACAATTGTTTGCCTATCATCAATTTATTATATGATGAAGAGTGGTGCAAGCGAAAACATATGCATGTAGTTCCGCCACTGAAGCAATCATGTTGTCTCGTATGTTGTATGCAAACATGAGCCACTTTAATGTTTAATAGTGCGCCTTGCAAATTGTTTCATATGAACAAGAAAAAAAGATGATGATCAAACAAAGGAAGATTTTTTTATTTATTCAAAAAAATACAGTTCACATCTACGAAGGAAGGAGAGGAAATATGACCTTGCATTTAGTAGACAAGATTTAAAACTAAAGAGCTATTGAAGGTTACCTCGAGTATCAAAAGTGGATGGGTATCAAGGTGTTGGTTGTTGGGTATAAGACTAACAAAAGAATCAACCAAGGGATTGAAGGGAGGGAAGAGGGTGAACGCAATATATAGAAATGTTAACACTACAACACACGTGTATACAACAATATAGCCTAAATAGTTGAAGTTGGAGTATCACTAGTCACTAGAGCATGGGTTTTACGCTGGGTATTCGACCTAATCTCCTGCCTAATATGATGAATGCATTTTCATAACATTCTATAGCAACATTACAACATAAAATAGTTTAATATTTGCCCTATCATAGAATTGCTATATAATTATAAGGGTCCAAAATTTAAGATTAAATATTATAACTTTAAATATTATAAATTTGGATGCACTTACAAGGGTGTTTATGTGTAGAAAAGTGGTGGGAGCTATGGGTTGGTTTTATTAACATTTTTAATGTTTGGAACAACATGAAAGCATATAGAATAATTGAGCTCAATATAGACTCAAATTGGTCATAATAGATTAGTAAATCCTGCACTTTGATCAATTATATGGATTTTGAATGTCAATTATTTTAGTTTGTTTGAATCTTAAAATATATTTTGTTTACTTATTGGATTTCAATTTTTGTTCTATTTTGTACATTTTTTTCATTTTATTTTTTGAATGGTTGATGAATGCACATTACATATATATATATATGTAGAGAGAGAGAGAGGGTCTATGATTTTACTAATCCTATACACACAAAAGGCAAAAAATGGAAGGAGGAATTACAACATTATCTACCACCACTGCGTACTATCACAAATAGTGTAATTGCATTTATTTATGGTAGACTACATTAAATATAATGAACATTGTAGCTACCATAGTACCTTATCACTATGAAATAAGGGTGGCCAAACATGTATTTTATTCTTAGATTTTGATTTTGACAACTGTCAAGTTATTGATTTTTTGGAAATAATTTGCTATTTCTAGAAAGTAAAACCTAAAATTGTAGGCATTTTGAAAAGTAGTTTTACTCTTTTTGAATCTGATAATTTACTTCTACAATAAATAGAGATCATTATATTATTTAAGACGATGCATTGTAGGAGTAAGCTAACAATTGTTGCGGTCTCTACAAAAGTTATAGTCTTCTACATTGATTACGTCAATTAGAAATAAAATATTTTAAAAAACACATAATAAGATGAAGAGTGTAAATGGCATGTCAAATGGTGATGAGAGGCCTAACATGACAAAATAAAGGCTATAGTGCAATTTTGTATATTTTATTATAGAATTCTACTAGTTTATTTTTCCTCGGAATTCCTTGCTATAAAATTGTTTCAAGATTTTTACGTCTTGGATTCATCAAACCATTTGCTTGTCACTGAGTCTCGTTAGTTCAAAATTATAAAATGCTACACTATTTGAATTTCTTAAACTTTTACTTGAAATTTCCTGTCTACTTGATCACATGTTTGATTGATAGCTTGTCAAAGTATATTACTTTTTTATTTAGTAAAATAAAGGTTTTAATTTGACATTGATCATTATTTGACATTGATTTTAAAGATTGTAAATTGCGTCAACTGCGTCATCTCAAAATCATTAGATCGTGAAAATATCTATATCTTTTGAGGATATTATAATCCACAATATAATTGATCTATAGGTACCCATGGTAATCCCCGACGCTAATCGCATAAATTTTTTTAGTTGCATGACTGATTTTTTTCAACAAACATACAAAGCTTTCTGCCTAATAATTAATTAAATTGCAAAAAACAGTTAAATAACACGAAAATAATATATTAAAATTAGGCAATAACATATTACAAAATTAAATTAAATTTATTGGCCTTATAATATTATTATTTTTAGAGCAAACTAGATGAATAATTCCCGATAAATTTAGGCATTCTTTTAATTATTTATTTTTTGACCAAGTTGCTAAGAAGCTACGATAGATGCTTTGTTGAAAAGACTTCTATATAATAAATGCTTTGTTGAAAACACCGCTATTAAATTTCAACTTTGTGGGTACTAAATTATAAAAAAACATCACAACAAGTAAAATATCCAAGTTTGTAGACCAACAGTCATGGACATCACCTTCATATATAACTACTCTTGGAATTGAAATTACATTATTTTTAATGTAGATAAGATTATACCAAAAAAATCTACAACATTTTGAAATTTTAATGAAGAAGTGTTTCAATAAATAGAAATTTTCAAGCCATTTTTAAAAGTTGAATAAATCAAATTTATAAGAAAAAACTATTACAATATCTATCAACTAAATTCTTTTGTAAAAGAAAAAAGTTATCAAATAGAAATCTCTACCTAGTGCAAAAATTTGATGTATGTGAGACACCAATTCGGCCTTTGGTGTCCACAGTGGTTAATTGTTAGGTTTATTTTTTATTTTTTATATGTTTATTATTCTAAAACAGAAGATTAGTAGAAATAGTGGAATTTAGGATGGAATAACCAAATAAATGTTTTATTTATTTCTATTTTTTAGTTAATTGATAAAAATACTATAATATAGGTAGTTTTCTATGTGAAAAAACTATTAATAGTTGTAAAAGAGTCGAAGTTGCAGGAAAACCAAGATATGTTATTATATAGGGAGATGCCTTCTAAGACCACAATGTAATAGGAATTAAAATATAGAAAAAAATAGATAGTAAGAACTACTTAGTTGGTTGTAAGTAGATTAATAAATTATAGGAATAATTATAATATTAAAAAAATTGTAAAAAAAGCCCACAAAAGTATTTTGAGTCTTAGGAAGACTCCAAGAAAATTATAGATATTTTTTAGCAATTTGTCAATAAGTATTTTAAATCTTATATGTAATAATTAGGACTTAAAAAATTGTAGAAAAAATAATCGAATAACTCTAAAATTACCAAAAAAAAATTAGGAAGGGTCTCTAGAGCGCCTTTTACCTTGCGGTAAATTTTGGTGATCATTGGAGTTAGGGAGCTACTCTAATTATTTTTTTAAAAAGAACCTACCGTCATTCGATCGAGCGGTTGAATTACCAGGCGTGCCCAAGACGACTTAGGAGTTTGAATCAAGTGTTCCTAAAGACTATTTTAGCTATTTGAACTCCAAAAATTTCAATGGTGAAGTCAAGTAAGTTAAAAGTACTTTTTATCGAACGGCGTAAATTCGACCCGTAACTCATCAAAGTAAAAAACGAAAGTTTTACCGTTTTGATCAAGGAAGGGTCTCTGTAAGGTAATTGGGGCCTTCTGAAACCATTGGTGAAGTCAAATTTCAATTTGCAGTTATATTTAGTATGTATTTAAGAACCAGCAGTGAATAAGGGAAAACACGGACTTACTATTGACTCTTTTCGACATTTGACCATCAACCGGTCCCATGATTGAAGGGCGTTAGTGAAAGGAGCTAAATGAGCTTGACTTTATTAGCTAAATACATTCATACAAATATGAATGACATTATTAGTCTCTACAACTAGTCAAAAGGAAGTTAGTCAAACTAGTTGTAGAATAAAACAATTTTTATTAGTATAGTATTGAAGATAAAACAAAAGGGTTTATTAAGGAGGAGTGGTGCCTTGCATGATGGAGGGTATTAATAACCCTACAACTAAGCAAAATAAAATTATATATATATATAATTAGAAGTAGTGGTAGAATAATACAAAGCTTATTAACACTAGTTGTAAGCAAGTCAAAGAAATTGATTAAAGTTGGTAGGGAAGAATAATACCTCCAATTATGAGTTTAGTATATAAGGGGAGGCACTTGAGCCTCTCTAGCACACATTTTTCTCAATTGTCGTTTATATACGAGGAATTTAAGTTGAATTTAAACCCTCATTGCCTTTATTTTTTAGTTCTTGCCTCTATTTTCTAGTTCTAATTCCTGTCTCTACTTCTAGCTCATTTGTTCTTCTTTCTAGTGCTAATTGTGAGATTAGGAATGAATTAGGAAGGTTTGAGAAAGAGGGGGGCTAAATTAAGTAGTAATACCGTTGTCTTTAACAAAAAACATAGTTTCATCCATCGGAGGACTAGGCAACATTTTTTCATCAAAAAATCCTTTTTTTCATCCGTCCATAACTTTCTCATCGAGTGTCCAAATTAGAAGTTTTTTTTATAGTTTCGGAATGTGCAAAAGAAGCTCTAGACCGAAGTATAGTTTGTTTTAAAAAAAAACTAAAATATATATATTTTTTTTGCAAGTCTAGGGATAAATTTAGAACACAGTTTTAGAGCCAAAAAATCATTAAAACTTCAAAAAAACTTAATTTATTCATATATTACCCGTTTTTTTTTTTACATATTTTAGCATTATAGAAACCTTGGAGTGTGTAGTTTAACGTAGTGTCTTTATTTTTAGATATTTATTTTGTTTTTTCTTTATTCATATTTTTTTTCCCCTCTTATCCTTCGACAAAGTGCTTATCTTGTTTATCGTCAAGCGCGGGTAATGTTTTTTCCGACTGCTCATCTACAACCATCGGCCAAAATGGTAAGATTCCGTTCATCCTTCGATGTTTATAAGGATTTAATGTTTTGTTGTTTTGATTTTTTATAATATGTTATTAACATGTTTTTTTAAGAGTAGTAAAGATTCAATTTAGAATAAAAAAGAAAAACAAGGAAAGTCCGTTGCTTGGAAGGCAAACAAATTAATATTTTTTATTTATTTTATTTTATTTCATTATTCTTACTTTTCGTTAAAATTCCTCCCCATAATAGTTAGCCAAAATCTTTGAACTTGTTGTGAAAAAAGAAAAAAAAACAACTATAAAATACTTAAAATTGTAAGACAGTTGTTTTTTCTGGCTCATGTAAATGATGCGTTTGTCGAGAGATTGATGGTTTTAACTTTTTTGGAAATTCAGGAATTTTGTGTGGCATGTGGGAAAGAAATTCGTCCTTCTTCAGTTGTAGTTAGTGTGAAGGTCGAGTATTCGAGCACTTCAAATTTAGGAGGTTTTCTTCAAAACTCGTTTATGTTACCGAACTCGCCCGAATCTTTCCAAGCTCGCCGGAATATATTTTTTCTAGTCCTGCGTACGTACCAAGGATTTTTCTCACGATTTCGGTGGAATACACCTCCAAAGATTTTTAGGTGTTGTCATTCCTAAAGTGGAGGATAGGTTATTCCCTCGAGGTTGGACATTGGAGGCCGCTTTTCGCAAGGACGCACAAACGGCAGAGAGAATTAAAAAATACCTTTGATTACACTTTCTCGCCACCGATCGAAGCGATTAGCGAGGGTTCGAAGAGTGTACTATAGAGAAGTTTAAGTTAGTAGAGAAAGAGTTTATATATACATATATATATATACAAGTATATATAAAAACCAAGATATGCATTTACACATGAGTTGGTCTGTTTTTACCTTTTTTTATGACCAATTTTGTGTGATCATTCGTTCAAAAGGAGAATGTGTCGAATAGTGGAAACTCTGATTACCCTAGTGAGTTAGAAGTACCCAGGTCAACGAACATTTTGATTCCGGAGGATTTTTTTGTTGAATTACGTGCTCTGAAAACCTCCTTCGAATTTTGAGAGAATTTGGTACCGCGGTATTTGAAGTTTCCGAATCTCCATGATACAGTGATCGTTGAAGCGAGAAAAACGGAGGCCGCACGGTTAACGTTTAGTGAGTATACTAAGCGCGAAACCTTGTAATTGACACTCACATCAGTGTCAAGACAAGATGAACATTATTTTTTTGATGAGTGTGTAAAAGCTGACTTTGAAGGGTGGCACGAGGATGATTCGAAGGAGTACGATACGAATTATTCAACTCGACGACACAAACATATGAATTACGAGTTTGTCGAAGATCGCACTGAGCACATGATCTTTGACGAAGTGGGCGACTTCAAATTGTACGTGGTGTTGGGAAAAACTCCATGTTTTTTTCCATGAACCGAGAGCTTTTCGTCGTATACACGGCGGTGATTAATAATTGACATTGGAAGGCTGTCAAGGTATTATCACTCGACGGCTACCAATTCATGTACACCACCCGTACCATTTGAAGTGGATTGCCGAGTACACAAACGCATGTACATTTTGTCAAGAGGATGTTGATAAAGTGGTAAGAGAGTTCGCAAAGAAGCACGAAACTCTCCAGCACCGACCACGGTATCATCCGTTGTACTTCTAGTACGAAGGTCGCAGGTGTCAGTTGGGAAGGGAGCTTTAGTGGATTAAGTGGTACAACCCTGAGCAGAGGTTCCCTCATAGGGAGATCGTTCAATACTGCTTCGAACGTCGACCTACGGAGACGGAGTTTTTCATTCATAATATCGAGAGAAAACAGCTCGGGAGCATCGGTCTAAACTCGGGACCAGCATAGCAGTCTTGGGAAGATACGAACATGAGTAAAAATGAGCTCTTGTTTGATGCTATTAAACAATCTGCCAAGAAGCGTCCAGCCACTGTCGATCATTTACAATCACCTCGTAGGTCTCCACGGTTGGCGGCATTATCGACAGTATAAAGTGTGTAAAAGTGTAGGCTGATAGGCAATATAGAGTTGATTGGCCAATTGACAAAGTATAGTAAGATTAGCCGATAAGCCAAAAATAAAAAATAAAAATAATTTTTTTGCTTTAAAGTTGTTTTTATGAAGTCTTTTTCTTTTGTGCTATTTGTAAAGGAGAAGTTTAATTCACATATACGTTGTAGGATAAATTTGAATGTCTCATAGGAAGACTCCTATTTTGACTAGTGATAGAATACTTAGAAGTAGGAGAGAGAAGACGTCAAAAGGAGGGAGATCTGTAAAAGGATCTCTAGACAACCAAGACGAGGTTAGTAGTTTTGAAGAGGTGAATACGTTAGAGAAAGAAAAAATGGATTTTGGCGGAGGAAGCTCTGAAGGGGAGCAAGCTCTGAAAGAGAGCAAGCTATGAAGGAGAGTAAGCTCTGAAGGAGAGCAAACTCTGAAGAAAAGCAAGCTCTGAAGGAGAGCAAACTCTAGATAATCAACAATCTCCAGACAACCGACAGCCATCAGTTGACCGATGATGTTGCCACGAGGATTGTCCATCGAAATCCCGAGAATGCAAGTTAATGTCAGACAACTGCCTTCAAATTTGCCAAGATTCTCTAGTGCACGGAATGAAGTTCCGACGGTGCACATTGAAAGGTTTGAAGAACTTTTGATTTCTACTTTGGTGGTAGAATTTGAATACTACGTTATCTGATTTCCTACAACCTTAATTGGTATAACTTACTCGTGGTACCAATCTCACCCCGCAAGAACCTTTGCTACTTGGCCCCAACTTCAAGCTACCTTCCTAACGCAATTTAGGCCCGAGACTAGTCAGCAACAAACGTTAGCAACTTTGACCAATATACTACAAGGGCCTTCAGAGGACATATTTTCGTATGCACGAAAATTTGAAGTGGTCTGTACGAGGTACGTGGGAACCTTGCTAAACGAGGATACCATCAAGTACTACTTCCTGCAAGGTCTTGATAGAAATTCAACGAGAAGAGATGTTTTAACCCGACGACCTGCAACCTTGGATGCGGCCGTTCGAACAGCGTTTGAAGTTGAAGTAATCGATAAAGAAAGCGATCAGATGGAGAAGCGGGTTCATCAGCCTATTCCAAGCTTCATTCCCATTGACGATCACACCCCTGATCAGGTATATCATCATGACACTGACAAAAACTTTATAGTGTTGCAGGAACATTACAAATCTATCAGCCGATGCCGTTGGCTTCTAGGGAACCGATGCTTCGACTAAATCCAGGATTCACGGAACAAATGAGACTTAAGATCAAGTCTGCTACTGATGGATTGAAGGAAGAATTTTTCCGCGGGTTCCGATCGATAAACGAACAAGTGGTCTCTCTGACCAAAGGACAAAGATCTGCCCCAGTTTAGTACGAATCAGAACCACATATGTCAAGTTTGTGGTGTACTAACCTGAGTTGTCTTAATCCAACCGGACATACGGCCCAATTCTGTACTATGCTCATAGCACAGAATATTCCACCTAGTAATCAACATTTGTTGCCGCGCCAACAATCATCCAAACAATCTCAAGCGTACCAACCTCCCCATCAACGAGGTCATAATTCGAACGGACGACCCCAGTACCCCATACTCAATGTGTGTGGCAAGAGACACACGCCAGTTGAATGTTGGATTGAAAACCGAATTGTTTGCTGTAATTGCGATGGATCTCATCCAGAGCACGTCTGCAAAAAACCCGACAAGGTAATTCCACTAACTATGCCTGCAGGTGATTACGCAAAGCAAGCTGAAGAAAATATGAGAGGCGCAAGAAACCAATGGACCTCCTAATTTGTATTATGATCATCAAAACCATAAGCAAACTCACAATGCTCCTAATATATTAGAAACTAATCAGGGAGGCATCAACGTGCGGAACCTCCAAGATGTGAGAGTCATTAGCAGTCAACATCACGAGTCACATGTAGAACATTGCATGAATATGATACTCATGTCTGTACTAAAGGAAGAAGAACCTTTAGAGGAGGTGACATCATTTGTTGTCACTAGGAAAGATCTTAAAACTAATCAGGATATGAGTCGCGAGGTAGAAGATAAGAGTGATGAAAATGCACTTCTGAAGATTCACTTGAGTTACCTAACCTGATGAAAGCAGCTCAAGATGTAGCTAATGAGGTGCACCTTGAGAAAAACCCTCCATTTATGATTGACTTAGAAGAGGAGCAGCAACATGAGGCGTTAGTTCCCACTCTAGCCATACCAGGGAAGAGAGTTAAGGCTGATAAAGCGTTTAATCCTTCTGAGCCATATGACCTATGGGGTGATTTAGCTACAACTAAAGCGAATATATCTTTCAGCCAGCTAATTCAATTGGCACCATCTCTTAGGAAACGGATAAGAGATGGGGCAACTGCACGCAGATATATTAGAAAAGGCTCAGCTATTCATCATCTCCATGAGGAAAAGGATCTTGAGGACACGATAAACCGTGAGGAAGAATACGATTTAATTGAAATAAAGGTGGAAATTTGTGATAAACAAATTTCTCATACCATGGTTGATGATGGTAGTAACTGTAATGTTATGCCTTGAACCACTATGAACAAATTAGGGTTATCGATCACGCACCTTTCTTTTGTTACAATTAGAACTGCAGATCAAGGAATTTGCAAACCTCTTGGAAAGATCAATAATTTACGTGTAAGGAGTGGAGGGATTGATTATTCATTCAATTTTAAGGTACTCCACATGAAAGATGATGAGGAAGGTTATCCATTGCTGTTGGGAAGGGGATTTCTCCGAAACAGTGGTGGTATAGCAGATTGACAAGCGAAAAAGCCGACCTTCACATACGGTCCCAAATCGAGGAGGACGACGGTGCTCATTGCACCTAAAGCACTAAACCGCCAAGGTAAGCAACAAGGCACGTATTCCGAGACTCCCTCATTTGTATCTTTAAATGCAAGTAATCACGAAACATTGTCTTTAGAAACCCTTGTTGATCTAGGTCCGATTAAGTGTATTGGCCCAGGGTTGTATGATTACGTGGATGACGATGGTACTTTTGCTTAGTAACTAATGAATAACCCAATTTCCGAGGTTGAATACGTTGTGAGGTTCTTAAAACTAATCACCTGAAGATTGTGTGGGCCTAGTTCTATTTTTGGAAGTTGCGCGCAAAGACGAAGCATATTATCTCAAGGTTGATGGAACGCAACCTGAAAATTGGAAAGACATCATGTCGGAGGAGACCGTTTACCGCCGCCACTTCATTTCTGTAGAACGGCAGAGGATGTCAAGGTAGGTTCTAACTTAAGACGTTTCTTTCAATACCTAATGATAGGTATCATGGTCCTACTGACCCGGTCTATATTAGAGCCTCAGAGTGGAAAAAAAATCGACATTGAAATCCCTGGCATAGAGCCCAGAGAAATCAAGGTAGGCTCGCAATTGACTGACGATGAAGTACAATCTTATCGATTGCTCTTTCGCAAATTCATTGATGTGTTTGCTTGCTCTTTAAAAGATTTAAAGGGTATTCCTCCACATGTGACACAACACACTATCCCTTTTGTACCAAGGGCGAGGCCAGTAAGACAGAAAGAGAGGCGATTGAACCTCAAAATGACACTAATCGTTAAAATCGAGCTAGAGAAATCACTCAGCGTAGGATTCATCAAGCCGGTAGAGATTACTGACTGGGTCTCTTCCATTGTATTGGTTAAAATCGACAGTTGAGGGTTCGTATCGATTACCAAGCGCTAAACAAACATACTCAAAAGGATCATTTCTCATTGCCGTTCATTAATATCATCTTGGATGAAGTGTCAAGCCATGAACTTTATACATTTATGGATGGATTCTCTGGTTATAACCAAAAATTCATAGCTACCGAAGATTTCCATAAAACAGCATTCACTACCCCATGGGATACTTTTATCTACGTTGTCATGTCTTTTGCACATTGTAATGCTCCTGCAGCATTCCAAAGAGCAATGTCATTTGCATTCTCAGATTTGCTACACAAATCTATGACTGTCTTCATTGATGATTTCAGTACTCACTCCTCTAGTACAGAACACTTTGACTGGGTGAAGGAGTGTTTGATCCGATGCAGACGCACATGTATTGCCCTAAACCCCCAAATACTTTATCTTGCGGTAAAAAGAGGGGTTCTTCTTGGTCACATTGTCTCAAAGGCCTGATCTTGATCCTGATCCAGAGAAAGTAGAGATCATTGTAAACCTGAAACCACCGATAGATGTAAAAAGAATGCAGAGGGTGTTATGACACATTGGTTGGTATCGCGATAGGATTGAGGACTACGCTACCATAGCTATTCCGTTGACTAACCTCATCAGGAGAAACGTCAAGTTCGAGTGGACCAGTGGGTGTCAAGAGGGTTTCGATGAGCTCAAGCGACAGGTAACGGCCTATCCCGTAATGCGGCCACCAGATTGGGAGCGACCGTTCCATTTGTACTTCGATGCTTCTGCAGTAGCTGTAGGAGTAGTCTTGTGTCAGCCCTCAAAAGATGATCATCCTATTGCATTTGGTAATAAGCAGTTGTCCTATGCGGAGCGTAACTACACAAACCCAGAACGTGAGTGTTTAACCATGGTTTTTGGAATGAAGAAATTCCGCCACTATTTGTTGATGAACAAGGTGGTGTTCTTTGTGGACCACATGGCCATCAGATATTTGGTCAACAAGCCAGAACTAAGTGGAAGACTCGCGCGATAGCTGCTACTTTTGTCAGAGTTCGATTACACAGTCCAATATAAACTTGGTAAAATGCATCTCTAAGCTGATCAGTTATCAAGGTTGTTTATGGAGAAGGGTACGGACAACATCAGCAACAAACTTCCTGATGCTTCTTTGTTTGCAATAAGAAAAGTGTCAACATAGTATGCGTACATAGCTGAGTTCTTAAGCATTCAGCAATTTCCTTAAAGAATGAACAAATACGAGCAACGAAAAATCCGAGTGAACAATACTCACTTTGTTCTAATCTCGGGCAAGTTCTATCGTAAAGGGGTAGATGGTATGTTGCGCAGATGTGTTGACTACTCTGAAGTTAAGGCGATTCTTGAGGCATGCCACGATAGTGCACGCAGGGGACATTTATCAAGATGGCTGACAGCACATAAGGCGTTGCGGGCTGGTTTCTTATGGCCAACGTTGTTTTCCGACGCTGAGGCGCATGCCAAACATTGCGACCCATGCCTAAAGTATGCCCGAAATGATTTGTACATGGATTTACCCTTACAGCCAAGTTTGCCGTTAGTTCCCCTTGAGAAGTGGAGAATTGACTATGTCGGTCCAATTTCACCTACTTTTTCAAAGAGGAATCAATATATCATTGTGGGTACTGAGTATTTAACAAAGTGGGCGGAAGCCAAAGCAGTAAAAATTGGAGATGCCAAGCACACAGCTATTTTCTTGTACGAAAACGTCATCGCTCGATTTGGCTGCCCAAAGATCCTGATCAGCGATCGTGATACGCATTTTCTAAACGATGCGATTGCAAAAATGACGGAATTACTGCACATTACACGTCGGAAGACTACTCCATATCATCCTCAAACAAATGGAAATACAGAGAGGGTTAATCAGACATTGTTCCGCATCTTGCGAAAAATTGCGAACAACAACAAACGAGACTGGGATGTGAATCTCACCGCCGCTTTGTGGGCATATCGCACTACGTACAAGGTAACCACCCGTACGACGCCTTTTGCATTGATGTATGGTATTGAAGCCATCCTCCCAATTGAATTTGAAGTGCAATTATTGCGTATTGCTATTGAGGAACGGTTGGATGACTCTCAGTCGCTGAAAGAGCGTTTAGAACAGCTTGAAGCTCTAAGCGAGTCTAGAAGGTTAGTTGCTCAGCATGTAGAAGTCGTGCAAAGGCGACGAAATGGAATCTTTGATAAAAAATACAAAGTCCGCAGTCTTTTGCAGGGCATGTGGATCATTATACAAGATGTTAGGAAATTAGAGTTTCCTAGAAAATTTGATGCCCAATGGTATGGTCCGCATGTGGTAGTGGAAGTTTTTCTAAACAATTCTGTGCAGTTGAAAAACCTCGATGGCTTGGAGTTCCTAACGCGAACCAGTGGAAGCCGATGCTAAGAATATAAAATATAAATGGAATATGCTCTACAAAATCATTCTGTCCTTTTCTATGTCTTTTTAGTGTTCTCCCATAACAGTATGGGTCGTAAAAACTAATAGCTCGGTATACAATTTGAGTAAGTCAGATTAGTCCTCTGACGTGCTGATACAAATTCTGAAGTAGTATATGCTATTGGAATTACGATTAGTCAACAACCATTTAAGTCTTCCAATCGTCAAAGTCAAAAAAGGTTGAACATTCTGACGGAAATGTTAGACATGTAGCGTCAAAAGACCCTGTTAAGAGTCTAGAAGTTGAAATCTCGTCAATAGGGTTTGGCGTCATCTCCGTAATTAACTTTACATAGGATTCTTTGATTTTAGGTCATGGTTGGTCTTTAGATGGCGGGCCATATTTTTAGATTTTTATTTTGTTTTTTTTTATTCTTATCTTTACTTCCTCCCTTATTCTTGAACAAAGTGCTTATCTCGTTTATCGCCAAGCGTCGGTAGTGCTTTTTCCGACCGCTCGTCTATAATCATCAGCAAAAATATTAAAATTCCGTTCACCCTTCAATGTTTTTAAGGATTTAATGTTTTGTTATTTTGGTTTTTTTTGTAATATGTTATTAGCATGTTTTTTTAAGAGTAGTAAGGATTCAATTTAGAAAAAAAAGAAAAAAGGAAAAACAAGGAAAGTCCGTTGCTTGAAAGGCAAACAAATTAGTATTTTTTATTTATTTGATTTGATTTTATTGTTCTTACTCTCCGTTAAAATTCTTCCCCATAATAGTTAGTCACAATATTTGAACTTGTTGTGAGAAAAGAAAAAAGAAAAACAACTATAAAATACTTAAAATTGTAAGACGATTGTTTTTTCTGGCTCACAATGTAAGAAATATTGATGTAATTATTTGACATACATTCCATCTCATTTTATTATTCTCGCATTTGTTTGCAAAAAAATTGTTTTTAGATCTAATTTGTGAAATTTCCAATATCACCCCATATGCACTATATTATACCAAAATATGAATATTAAAGGTGCCTTTCAAATATTTTGATATTTATTTACTATCATTTTTAAATGATTTCAATAATTATGTAACGAGAAAATTCCAAAAGACAAAAGAAACAAAAACTTTTATGGAAAGATCTCTAACTAATATGCAACCTATAATCAAAATTTATAAAAATAAAAATAAAAATCTAGAAGGAATTCATTAACCTACAAGTGTCTATTAGTAGAAAAGGGGCCATTTTATATTTGTAGGGGTTGAAACAAATTATTTAACCCTTTGACGTACGTCCATATAAATATTCAATTCCCTAATTTTGCACTTGGCCAAGTGCACTCATTCCATGAGCAAATTTGGCTTTAAAAAAATTTGTTTGAAAAATTCTCTAAAAAACAGACATTTTTGTCTTTCTACAATCCCTTACGTTGTAAAAAAACAATTTATTTATTTATTTTGTATTCTCATCTTTATCTTATCTTCTCTTTTATCTTGTTGTTTTTCTTGTCTTCTTTCTTGTCTTCCTCTTGTCTTCCTTCTTCTTTTTCTTCCAGTCTTCTTCTTGTCTTTTTTTTTTTTTTCTTCACCTTGCTATTTCTGGAGTTTAAACGTTAAAAAAATAATAACAAAAAAAATCAGAGAGCAGCCGATGGCTAAATCCAATACAGGGCAATAAAATAAAATAAAATAAATAAATATAAATATATATCTTTTTCCGGGCAGAGAGGGTCCGCGCGCGCGGACTCTACTCTAATTTCAACCCTCCCTCCCTCCCTCCTCCCTTTTCCTTTTTTTTCCCCTCTATCCTACATAAACCCTCCTTCACTCTCCCTCCCTCCTCCCTTTTCCTTTTTTTTCCCCTCTATCCTACATAAACCCTCCTTCACTCTCCCTCCCTCACTCTTCCTCCCTCTTCCTCCTTTGTATTGAGGAGAAGGGAGAAAGGAGAGAGGGAGAAGGACAAGAGAGGAAAAGGGGAGGAAGGAGAGTGTGAGGGAGGGAGAGTGTGAGGGAGGGAGAGTTAGAGAGGGTTTATATAGGGGAGAGGAGGGAGTGAAGAGGGGAGGCTGAAAATTAGAGTAGGATCCGCGCGCGCGG
The DNA here is from genome assembly GCA_022496805.1 of Pohlia nutans. Lineage (NCBI taxonomy): Eukaryota > Viridiplantae > Streptophyta > Bryopsida > Bryales > Mniaceae > Pohlia > Pohlia nutans. Next base: position 31,196,783 of record CM040089.1, on the reverse strand, counting down.
ACCTTCTCTGCCCGGAAAAAGCAGAAGCGCAAAAAATTTAAAAAATAATAATAATAATAAATAAATAATAAATTAATTAAAAAATAAAATAAAATTGTTGCTCCCTGATTTTTTATTTTTTATTTATTTTTTAACGTTTAAATTCCAGAAATAGCAAGGTGAAGAAAAAAAAAAAAAAACAAGTGGAAGACTAGAAGAAAAAGAAGAAGGAAGACAAGAAAGAAGACAAGAAAAAAAACAAGATAAAAGAAAAGAAAAATAAAATAAAAGATAAAGATGAGAATAAAGATGAAAAGATGAAAAGATAAAGATAAAATAAAAGATAAAGATGAGAATACAAAATAAATTAAAAAATTATTTTTTTACAACATAAGCAATTGTAGAAAGACAGAAATGGATGTTTTTTAGAGAATTTTTCAAACATTTCTTTTTAATGCGCTTGGGGGCCAAGTGCATGATTATATGGCCAAGTGCAAAATTAGCGAATTGGGTGTTTATAATGAACGACTAACACATTCAATTTGTAACCTTTTTCTTGACTACGTCTTGTACAACTTTTCATCTATTCATATTTCTCTTGGTTTTTGTGCTAGTTGACTATCATTTGTGCGGTATGGGTCCTCAAAAAGATATTGTGATTTTTTTTGAAATAACAGAATTGGTTTATGTCAAGGTTCATTTTTAGTTCAAAAGGTGAGACCTTAAACATGATTTTACAAAACAAGTATAATCAAATAATGGTAACCATACCATCTTGTAGAGCACGTTATTCCAAATTCATTACAATATTTTTTTTTTAAATTGTGATAATTTGGAATTTTTAATTGAATTTCAAAAGATAAGTTTGAAAATTTAATTACAATTTATTAATAAAAAATATGATAAACCCAACAGTACAAATGTGATCTTCACATTGACATTTACTACTTAGCTTTGTCCGTCAACTCCATTTTTTTTGTTCATCAAACATTTTATAACGCATTTCAAAATCAGTGTTAAATCGGGATGTTAGCCCTAATTGCCCAGACGTCTATTTTTTGGACAATGTACAGATTTCATCCAATTTTCTCATCCATCATGCACTTTTTGTAGTGTGGATTTTTTACTATAGATTTTATGGGAAGTTATGCATGCGTGTTCCGATTAGAAAGGGGATGATTTGTGAAATTTTTATGCCTCATTTCATGTTGCAATGATTCACCAAAAAAAATTAAAATCTTAATTCAGAAGTGTTCAAAAGTGCTCTTGAAAAAGTGAATTCATAGAATCAAGCAACCAAAAAATCTCCAGAAATCACAATATTTAGAGTATTACATTTCAACCCACCATAACAAATTTCATTCACAGACTGTCAATATCTTGTTCGTAATCGAATTACAAAATAATTTCGAATTTTAAGTTTCAAAATTTATACAAAAATATTGGTAATAGCAAACATAGATCTAACCGCATGGATAGAATCTAAAATTCATAATGTACAACTTTTATTCACATATAAAGTTCAAAATATCCCTCTTAGTTGCATTTTATAATGCATCTTTGTAAAGTTGTCCAATCTGGAGAAGGTTGTGGGCATTTAGAGGTTAAAGGGTTAAGATGCTTCTAAAATTGTAACCAATCACACCAATAGAAAGAAGAAATATTTTTCAACCTTTTCTTATGATAGAGATATGTTTGGAAAGTTGTTATCATAAGTTATAATCTTTCAAATTTATTTATTTTATATCATCCAGTTAGAGGTTGGTTAAAATTTATTAGTGCAATATTGATCCAAATTTATAAATATGAACTGTAATTTATAATTATAGTATACGCTTTACGCTTAAATGTCATCATTAATTATATTTCTATATTACATTATATGTACCACATATTCCTATATTTTTGAAAATATTATTTCCTATGTGACCTATAGGAGTCTAACTGAATAATTATTCATTATCTTTTCATTTATATGTGCATGAGCTTTTTTTTTAGTTATTTTGGAGTGCAATAACTTTGTAAATATTTTTGCAATAAAATTTCAAGTAATAAAATACAATCTTTGTACAAATTGCACATTAGATGTTCCTAAATCAAACTGTTTAACTCTTAACCCCTAAGCGTCCCGGCGTCCATATTTTGGACGTTTTTGGGGGTACAATCACCTTCGAAGACTTGGATTTGTGCACGATTTATATTCGCAAGCTCACCAAAACAAAAAAACAAAAAAATGGTTAAATTGGAATATTTGACAGAATGTCCTAAATTCATATTCCATTGTTTAGACATTTTAAGAATTAACATCTTTTTGTTTTATTCAAACTCCAAAATAATTGAAGAGACCATATTTTATAGTGCTTGTATGTTTTCTCTTATGCACCTCAAACATTTTACCCCTAAAGGTCCCTAGCTTTTTTGGGCTTAAAATCATCATCGCTTTTGATGTGTTATAGGTCTAAATGTAAGTGAGGTATAGAAATCACAACCGTACAATCTTGTAACATACATGTTGTAGATCATGTGGATCAATTTTGGGGTCATTTGGCCATATAGATTGCAAGATCATAGTGTTTTAGTGCTAAAAAAGGATGCTGAAATTTTCCTAGCAACACAGTTAGAGGTGAAATTCGTTTTCAAAATTACTCAAATGAAAAAACGTTGAACTATAAAGTTGTTCAAAATCATCATATAAACACATTTGTACCAAAAAATCCTCATGAAAAAAATTTAATGTGCCCTAAAATGGCCTTGCAATGTCAAAAAGTAGCCCAAAAAGTGACCCATTTTAACCAAAAAGCAAAAAGTGTCCAAACTAGACCCGTGCACTAAAATGACTCCCAAACATTCATAAAAACATGGATTGACCTGAAAAGTTTACCATGATAACTAGACTTCAAGGGGAATTCAACCCAACAAGTTTTATTGAAAACGGACTTGGGATGAAGGAGATACAAGCCCCCGAAGTTGCTGCCATCAAAATTCACAGAACTGTTCAAAAAAAACATACCTACTTTCAAATGATCACCAAAAATTCAATTCATCTTGGATTGATCTGAAATTTTTACCACCCATTCCATACATCATGCGGGGAGTTGTTTCAAAATTTCAGCAAAATCGGACACGTTTTGCAAAAGTTACAGGTCTTCGAAGGTGATTGTACCCCCAAAAACGTCCAAAATATGGACGCCGGGACGCTTAGGGGTTAATCATCATTGTATTGCATGACGTCAAGTGCTTTCTTTCCTTTTAGTTCTGGTTTATTTGCAATAAAGTTAGAAATTGAAAGTTTTGCAAAAATTGGAGATCAAGGAAAGGGACTAGGTAGACAAGGTTTATAAGAAAAAGGTGGATAAGTTTTTAACCCTTAACGTCCATTTTTTTGGACGATGTACATATTTCATCTACATTTTCTCATTCGTCATGCACTTTTTGCAGTGTGGATTTTCTACTATAGATTTTATGGGAAGTTAGCTTCATGCATGTGTGAACCGATTAGAAAGGGGACAATTTATGGAAATTTTATGTCTCATTTCATGTTGCACTAATTCACCAAAAATTTCTATAATCTTAGTTCAAGATAGTTCAAAAGTGCTCTTGAAAAGTCAACTCATAAAATTAAACAACCAAAAAATCTACAAAAATCACTATATTTAGAGTAGCACATTTCAACCCATCACAACAAATTTCATCCACAGATTATCAATATCTTATTTGTCATCAAATTACAAAAGAATTTTGAGTTTTAAGTTTCAAATTTTATTAAAAAATATTGGTGATAGCCATATATAAAATATAACCATATATTGAAATATATGATTATATCTAACCATATCGATGGAATCTCAAATTCATAATATACAACTTTTATTCATACATTGAGTTCAAAATATCCCTCTTAGTTGCATTTTATAATGCATCTTTGCAATTCTCCAAATTTGGAGAGGATTGTAAACATTTAGAGGTTAAACAACCTCAACGCCTATACATCATAGTAAAGGCTATATCTTAGAGAATTTTATGCTAAAGAATAAATTTATGATGCAGTAGAAGCAAAGTTTTACACTATGCTAAAGAATATGTTTGGATTTTCCAAGAATAGAACGTTACTTCTGACTCTCCCTAAGGACCATTTCTCAATTTGTGAAGGCCTTTTTCTTCTTGGCCTTAGAAGCCATATTTTCTCTCCAATTGAAACTACCTTGCATCTTGAACCTCCTATATGATTGAATTTTAATTGTTTTTGTAAGGATTCCATTACTTCATAAAAGTATATGGATTACGTCAATTTTAAAGTGTCACATTTGCACGTAAACAACATTCATTATGACAACATGTACAGTAGGGTCCAAGGCAAAATGGCGTTTTTGAATTCCCAGTGGAAAAAAATTAAAGTCTACCCACTTTGAAAGCCTCTAGAGAGATCAAAAATTGGTATTTTACCTTGAAATTTTTACCATGAACCTGAAATCAAGTTGTTAGTATGCCTACCAAACTTCAAAGCCAAATAATTCACCAAAAAAAAGTTATTCAAAATCTACCAATAAAGGTAGCTGTGGAAAAAGTTTCACTCCTACCAACTTCGACAGCCTCCCAAGAATTGAAAAAAAAATTCCTTACTTTGATGTTTTTTTGGTAGAAACCAATTTGTGTTAGTAATATATGGTAAAAATCTCAAGTCTAAAAGATTAGTAAAAGAAAAGATATTTCCAATCTACCAACATGTGTTATTTTGCGGTATGCTTGTGGAAATCATTTTCACTACAACCAACTTTGAAACCCTCCCAATGGCTAAAAAATGGCCCATTTGCCATGGAATTCTTGTCACAAGATAAGCTACATGTTAATGACAAGTGTGCCAAAATTCAAGCTCAAAAAGCTTATACAAAAAATCTCATAAAATCTTATAACTGGGGTGCTGTGTTGTTTCATGGCACATACTCATTACCTTACACATAACATTCTTAAACCCTAGACCTTGTACTGCTACTAAAGTTTTCAAGATTTTCTCCGATGCTTTTGGATGCTCTTGGATGCTCTTTGTTTTCACATCTTAAACCCTAAAGAACTAAGGGGGTGTTGAGCTTAGCTCTTGTTTTCTTGACTAGCTCTTGTAACAAGCTCAATTCCTCATTAGTGGGGGATAATTTTGATGACTGGCACTGTAGAAATTAAAGAAGACTTATGTAGCTTTTGTATGAAAAAATGATCAACAAAATTGCACAATTTTTTAGAAAATGCCACCATTGAGAAGATTGATGGAACTCGTTTGGGGTATTTTGTACATATGTTGAAATCGGATTGTTAAAAAAGTACTTCAAAAATTATGAGATTTTTACCATGCGTACAAATCATCATTTTGAACATGTGCAAAAAAAGTTCACATAATTTGGAGTTGTGAGGAGGAAGATACGAGTGTTTGACGTGACGTCAAGACAGCCTCCTTGCAGCTCAAAAAAATCACCAAAAATCCCATACTTCATGAATTTCCAATCAGGAAATACGCACGAATTCAACTCTCAAAAAGAGCTAGGGTCTCTTTATTGCTCATCTTACAATTCACAGCCCAACAACTCGAATTTCCTCACTTTCTAGTTCCAAAGCCATGTGGAGACCTTCTGGTCTTTTAAGGGTTAAGCCAACCAAGCAGTAGGCGGTACAGTACCCTCGGTAAGAATGTTATGAGCAAAAGAGGCTGTAGTCATCTATTTCTTTTCTTTTGGGATAAATCATGCTTGCGTCAGGATCGTTGCTGTTTTTTCATGCCAATTTTGAATGAATTTTCAAGTATGTTTTTGTAGCGCAGGGGTTTTAGGGTTTACTGAAAATGAAGATGGTAACTGTGTATTGGTTGGAAGGCTAGGTTTACTAGGGTTTAGGTTGCAAGAAATTTCAGTCTTTGTTGTCAGGCGCACGAGGAGAGGAATATCGTAGAGTTTTGAAACTTTCTGTGATTTTACAACAAAGAGTTCCAGACATTCCTATCTTAGGAGGCAACGGTCAAATGGATGCTGCAAGGCTTGACGTAGAAATGACGGCCATGTTGATGGAGCAAGTGAGCAGAGTTTTTTCTGTGTCACAGGTATGCTTCGCTACCGGTATTTATTTTTACGATGATTTGTGGAAGTGGATAATTATGGAAGTGGCAATTGTCTCTTTGCAACAAGTTCAACGTTCTAGAGTAGTATACAGCCTGCACGCATTCCATTATAGTGCAATAAGAATCTGGAGAACTAAAATATTGAAGAACTAGCTCACTTTTGAGGCATGTAATCACTGTCAGATGAGGCCGCATGCAAACATGTTGAATAAGGACTTGTTGAAAGGGAATAAATAATTTTAATGTGAGAGAAGCTCCTTGTGATTATCCAGAGCAGTAGAAGGACGCGATGCAGAATTCCGATGACGACGTAGGGTGTGCATGTTGTGAGGGCAGCTTTCCAATGTCCGACCGAATCTTGCGGCATCTGTCAAATGTGCGGCAAGCGAAGATCATCAGATGGCAGATGCTGTCCTCGACCAATGCAAGTATGTCCGTTTCACATTATTATCAACGACCTCCTGCTACAATTGTGCCAAACCAAAAGGCCATCACAATTCTGCAATGGACGCATTGCCTCTAAAGTGTGGACTAATACTGGTACGCAGATGAAGACTGTTCCAGCTTTTAATCTTCTTGAGCAACATGTGTGGCATCAAAAAGCTGAAAATACTTTTCCCCTTGAAGTTGCGCATGACTAAATATGGAAAAGAAAAACAATCTGAGTTCGGTGAGACGAACTTCGATGTAGAGGAAATAGAGCCGCATCCGAACTTACAACCTTGCAGAAGCGCATTTAAAAACTTAAGCTCTGAAGCCTCCAGTAGCAGTTTTTCCAGTCGAGACTTGAAGGAACATGTTAGGTCTTCGCACTTGGACTTGAGCATCATCGACGATGAAGGATCCAAGAGAAACTTTAGGTCACCCTTACCTTCATCACGGCGGCATTTGGACGAGCGTGGCTGAATTTGTTGAGAATCTCCGGCTCTCCGATTCATGGACACTCATCACTGTCCAAGAAACCAGATGCGGCCATCACACATCGATCTGCTCAACTGTGCGGAAAGATTTCATACCTGTTCTGCGTCGCGTAATGGCAAACCGATACGAGAGCTGTGGCTTGTTTTCAGTGTAGAGTTACTCTGTCGTGTTCACAAGTTTACGCTTTAGTCTAGTTATTACTGGAACTAATGCAAGTCGTATTGAAGAGCAAGTATTCCTCTAGTTTGGATTTGGTTGGTTTAGTACCATGTGTTATCACCTTGTTCGAGCTTTCAAGAGTTCATCCATTGAGTTTCTGAGTGAATGTTTATCATGAGCGTACAATGTAACGTTAGGTCGTCATTGAGTAGAAATCCACAAGTGATTGGCTTGTTAACCAGTTTTTACCGAACTAGTAGATGTGGCTCTTACTGATATTGAACAATGTTTTGGATGTTGATTTGCGCTATCTTGCAGACCTCAATATGCAGGGAAGGGCTTCCTTAAAATGCCAATTTTTTGGTTTGTGCGATCAGGTGAAGAGCCGCTGTTCATAAACAAGCATTATGCGGCAAAGGCCTTGCCAAACATGGTTTTTGTTGTGCAATCTAGTCAACAGAAATGGGTGAGTCGCTTGCAGTGCAACAGCAAAGTTATCCAGTGGGATTTCAGGTAAATTAAGCTATGCGCTGTCAATCCATTTGACTCAACAGAAATGATTGGTTGTGTCCATGAATTGCAGTTATTTCTCTACTTGGAAGGCTGATGGATTTTTCTCAGTCGACCAATAAAGGCAGCCGTGGCAACTGTGGCAGAGCACCTTGCAGGGTTGGTCGAGACTCAGCTTTCTTATAGTCATGCTCATCATAGTACCGCCCAGGTCTGTTTCAGTACCGCTCATTGCTCTCGTATCTGGTTTTGTGCAAAAGAGCAGGATCGTTTCTCTTACATTTACTCCCTCTGTCCGTAAATAATTGTCCTCTAAGTTTTTGACATTTTTCAACTTAACGAATTTTTGGCCAGGAATTACCTGGTTTCTAAACCACTTGCCTCCACAGATTCAGTTTTCCTACACATGTTCTATGGTTGGAGATAGAACGTTCGCATTTTTATTGATGGACAAGGAGATGTATTTCAGCATGTCAGCGCTGTAGCCAGCTAATCTTGTTGTGGATTGAGGAATTGCACTACACAAGCTCTATCCATCTTGTTTCTAAAATCCTTCTTTTTATCTATCTATTGTTTTTCTCTTTTTCCTGTATAGTATTGATTGAGCTTTAGTCATTTCACTGACGATTGCACATGATTCACTTCATCTCCATGGCCCTAGGTGGAGTAGGCTACTTGAATTTCATAGGCAATGAAGTAATCAATTTCATACAAACTAGTGTGACATGGGGTCCAACTTTTAGCCTTTGGTTTGAGAGAATGGAATTTCCTCCCTTGTGATGCTTTGATATTGATCCATGCTACAATCCTGATCAGTAGCTTGATATTTTCAACTGCAGTTTGGCCACTCATAGTGGATTGACTTCCCTAGACAAGGGAACAACCGGTCATTCAACAAGTGCCGAAGGCAATGGACCCTTGTGGATTAGGACCATCTGCGATATAAGGTTCGTTCTTAAAACGGTGTTGCTAGAGGTAGCGTCATGCATGTGTGAACTTTGTGGAAATGGGATGATTTGTGAAACTTTTATGCCTCATTTCATGTTGGGGTGATTCACCAAAAATTTCTAAGATCTTAGTTTAAAAGTGTCCTTGAAAAAATCAACTCAGAAAATTATGCAATCAAAAAATCTCCAAAAATCACTACATTGTTTATCTAGAGTATTTCATTTCAATCCATCACAACAAATTTCATCCATAGATTGTCAATATCATATTTGTAATCAAATTACAAAAGAATTTTGAATTTTAAGTTTCAAAGTTTATACAAAATATTGGTGATAGCAATCATAGATCTAATGATATGGATAGAATTTGAAATTCATAATGTCCAACTCTTATTCATACGTCAAGTTCAAAATATCCCTCCTAGTTGCATTTTACAATGCATTTTTGCAATTCTCTAAATTAGGAGAGATGTGGGGTCCTTTAGGGGTTAAGGATTAACCCCTAACTGCCCAACCATGTATATTTTGCATGATGTACTGAAGCAAACTTTGTTTCCACATTTGTCATGCACTTTTTGCAGAATGAAATTTTTATTGAATTTTTTATGGAAAGTTAGCTTCATGCATGTGTGATCTGATTAGAAAGGGGATGATTTGTTAAACTTTTATGCCTCATTTCATGTTGAAGTGTTTCCCAAAAATTTCGAAGATTTTAGTCTAAAAGTGCTCTTGAAAAAATAAACTTATAAAATTAAACAATCAAAAAATCTACAAAAATCACTACACTTAGAGTATTACATTTCAACCTATCACAACCAATTTCATCCACAGATTGACAATATCTTATTTGTAATCAAATTACAAAATATTTTTGAATTTTATGTTTCAAATTTTATAGAAAAATACTGGTGATGGCAATTGCAGATCTAACCGTATGGATAGAATCTAAAATTCAATATGTACAACTTTTATTCATACTTCAAGTTCAAACTTTTATTCTATAATGCATCTTTGCAAAACTGCCCAATCTAGACATGGATGACGATGTTTTGGGGTTATGTTGAAGGACTCTTTAAATATAGATATGTTAATTCAACTTGACATGAGTTTCAACTTACAATGGCGAACGCTCTAACATATATGAAGTTTCAAGGGGCATTTACATTCAACGATTAATGAGTGAAACAATACTAGATAATGGCCCTGTGCCGTTGGTCCAAATGTTTCCCGTATTCCACATGTCCCCGTGCTCTCTTTTTTCCTCGTGCTCCCCGTTGTTCCTTGTGTTCCATGTGTTTTTTTCTTTTTTCTTTTCTTTTTTAGAATAGTTGTCCATAATTTAATTTCTTTTTATGGTGACAGAATTAGTAAATTGTCCATAAATCTCACACTGTAGGTCCAAAAACTACAAAACAACTTTAGTGCACCTCTACTCATCACGAGTTTTTGATGATGCCAAGACTGACATAAAATACTCCTTTATTTCGTTTTTCATAATTTAGTTCAATTTATTATAACAAAAATCACTCAAAAATCCATAACTTTCATTGCATAGGTCCAAATGCGACGAAACCAACTACAAGCACCCTCCCTTGGAAGCTTATCATCAGTATCAAGAATGCGACTAGCAGGCGCACAATCGAAGAAATCTCAACAGAAAGAAACAAAACAAACAACCAGGTTCTTTGATGTATAGGTTCTAAAATGAATAGTATTTGGATGAAAGTGTTTTAAAATAGACAAATTTATAGATGTCAAACACATATATATTGAAGATTCTACCTTTTCCTACCTAGCTACATTCCAGAGTACGTGTCGGTCTACCAACAAAAAAATTAAAATTAAAATTAAAAAGATTAAAAAATTGGTTGGGTAGTGAATACTAGAAGTCTAGAACTTTAGGGCCATGGCAGCAAATAAGTTATTTTTTCCCGTTGGTAGAGCAACACACACCCTGGAATATAGCCAGGTAAGGAACAAAATATATAGAATCATCCATACATACGTTCATCCATAAAATTGTCTATTATAAGACACTTTCATCCAAATACTACCGATTTTAGAATTATTTTTTTGAGAAGACTTTGACTATATCATCCACTATTTTATCCATTTTTTTCTAGTGTCAAGGTAGCCACTCCCAAAATCATATAAGATTCTAGCTAAAACTTTAAACGCTGAGTTGTAGCAACGTCTTTTTTTTTTTCTAACTATATTTCACCGGATTTCTTTACAAAATATGACATTTCTTTTTAGTTAAAGAAAAATTGAGCTTTTTAAAAAAAAAATCACCACATTCTCTCTATATTTTTTGTGAAGATAGCGAGATTTTCTGAAGAAAAATACTAAAATATGAATGACAAGATCTATCAAAATATGATTGTAAGCTCAAGATTTCACCAAATATTCTTTCCCAATCTTTTAGTGTCTCCAGTTACACTAGTAGAAAAGGTGGCACTGCTGAGGGAGATGCCCAGGCAGGTGGTGCCCAATTCCACATATGCACAATGATTTCGCGTGGGCATCTCCCTGGGGAGCGCCACCTTTTCTACTAGTGTTAAAGCATGCCCAGCAGCTCCAGACCAAATATGTCCACCAAACATTAAATTGAGGGCCATTTTTAACTTAGAGGAATATTAAGCAAGAAGTAGCCCAACAACACTCCTCGTGCAAACACCAAGGCAACTTATAAAAAGAAGATTTTATGAAAGTAACTTGATGACCTTGAAGCACGGGCCGGTGAATAGCCTTCAAGCTCGTTATTTAATTGTTGATTGAGCAAAGATGCTTGCATGGTGTGAGAAATTTGCTTGCGCCAAAGCTTCTGTAGATGGCGGGGAAAACACCAAACTTTGGCTCCAAAAACTATTTTTTAGCGTTAGTGGGTAGTTGTTGGGCCAAACTTCGAAGCAAGTGGAGATGACTACACCAAATCTTGGCGTTGGTCCCTTCAAAACACCTGCTGCTGGACATGCTCTTAGAGCATGCCCAGCAGTGAGAGGGAAAACCCTCATTCCAACGTCATTTGATTTGGGATTCAATGAGAATTGGAGGGGGCGGCTTGCATGCTACCCCAGCAGCAAGCTTATTTTCTCAAACCAAAGATATTAGCAAATATTGGAAAACCCCAAAAAAAAAAACGCATGTGTAAGATCCAGTGCATGAGGGAGTATAATAACAAGTTACTGTAGTTAGCTAATTATTGCAACACCATGTGTCACATGCTCATTCCGTGCTAGTCCCTCCCCATGCTGTGATTGTCCCCTTGCTTCGTTGGTTCCCATGCTTAGTGTCAGAAAATCAAAGAGAGGAGTATATGGCGTCCTGAACTCAAATAAAAGCCACCACCAAGCTATCTTAGTGTTTGGCTGATGCTTTTCTACTGCTGCTAGGGTCATGTTTACCCCAAACCTCTATTAAATTGGCGTTTGACTGGTACTTTTATCTGCTGCTGGGCATGCTCTTCAAGAAAAAAACCACAAGAAAAACACCGAGCCAGGGAAGTGAAAATCAGCGGCAGTGCAAGAGCTCTAACGACGACGACGACGAGGCTGTCGTTGACGACGTCAACCAGACAGAGCGAGCGAGCGAGCAAGCACCTTCATTTCTACGGCACTCACGCGCGTCCCAGTGAGCATCTGAAGCATCTGAGCGGGGACTTTCCTGCGACCAGCCTCAGGTAGGTCTAGCACTCCCTAGCTACGGAATTTCATTTATTACATAGAGTTTCTGTGTACAGTAGTTCTCCTCCGTCGCAGAGTTAACGAAGCTGCGGGGCTCAATCTCACTGCCGTGCTGGCCCAACCAAATCAACTGAATTAGCTAATGGATGCCCTACAAGCTACTTCATCACTTTCGCCGGTCCCGTTTCCATTCAATCCTGTGCACAATGAATGAAGCGGCTGCCGAGTCGCTGTTTGAAGGAATCCAGAACTTGCACGTTCACTTCCGATCCGATCCAGCCCTCACTGGTGATCGAGCTAGTTCGTAAGTTATATACAATTACTGGGCTTCGATCATGACTCCCGTTCATTCTGACGGTGCCGCTTTCTTGAACCCCAATTCGATCTCACCACTCAAAAGCCTGGTTGATATCCTGAAACAAAATATAGTTCAGAAAACTTCTAATTGGACCTCAACTTTTGGCAAGAAATTTGCAGATAGCAGCTAGCGAGCAACTGGCGGGAATAATAAATCATTCCCACCGATCATTGCTACGTCAGTTAGAAATGCAAGCTAGGGTCCGAGTACAATCATCTGTATCAACATATTTGAGTTAACCGAAAACAAAAGAGGTTGCAACAGGAGTCAAACAAGAGTCTTGTCACTAAAAATAAGATCCAGTGTCACATATTCCTAGTGAATAGTAACTTGGTTTCGAATTGAATAGCAACTGAGGGTTGGGGGAACGTGTTCGCAACTAAGGGTCCCGTAGCTAAGATACTGTCAGGTGCTTGTTTTAGAGAATTTAGAAACTCGGCTTAGTCTCAGTTTTGGAGCTTTCTTCAACTCAAAACAAGTCTAACATGAATTTGAGTTGAGTTTCTTTTGGGAGCTTCTTTTCGGTTAACTATATTATTACGGTTCCTAAACGTTGAGTTACTCCCTAGCCCCTAAATGTCACAGCGTCCTGAAAGTGGACGACTAACAGATTCAAACCCTTCTCACGTTCTCATCAATGCTTGGATGAAAGTCATTCAATTTTTTTGGAGATTCTTCATCAAGTTGTTGTCCTATCTAACGGTTGGATTTAGTCATACTTGATTACATATTTTTCTAAAATTACAAATTTAGAAGTATATCAAGTCGTTGACCAAGCCAAATTTGTGTTGACTGTAGTTCAAAAGTGGCCTTGCAAAAATGAGGTCATAGATTTAAGAAACACAAAAATTTCAACGAATCGCCACGTTTAAGAGTACCTCATTTCAAATTCATTCCAACAAATTTTACTCAAAAAATATTAAAATTTTGTTTGTAATCGAATTTAGAAGGAATTTTTAATTTTAACTTTCAAATTTTGTAATTAAATATTGGTGATAGTATTAGTGAATCGAACCGTACGGATGGAATCTAAAATTCAAAATCTAGAACTTTCATTTGTATATCTATTCCAAAATATTCTTCAAAATAGTAGTTTATGATGATTTTTTCTCAAATTGTCAATTCCAGGGACACCCTAGTACGTTTAGGGGCTAGTATGTTGCTAACAAACATAGCACACAATGTTTGATCCCAGTGGTCGATTGTTAGGATTCCCAATGGCCACTCTTGCAACGACAAGCAGGGTATTTTTTTTTGGCGAAATATCACCAAATATATTGCATCCAAAAAAAAAATTGGCTAAAAAATGGCCAAAATCCAGGTAGTTTTTTGCCAGAAAACTTCAAATTAAAGAACATATCTTGAATGAAATTGCCAGATTGTAGACCGCCAAAAATAATACAAAATTATGGATATGTGGTATCTTCTATTCAATATGTGGATGAATGTTGAAATATGGAGCACCACTATAACATTTTATATCGCTACTTTGGCACTTCACGAAAAAGTGGAGTTTCAAATGGTGTTACACTTGATTGTTGCCCCTGCCCCCATGTAGAAGCAACATTCAACAAATGTAAGCACTACACTAGAATTGATGTCTTTTATCACATTTCCTTCGAAGGTGAGGAGAAAAAGTGTCCCTACATCACTGTACATAGGAGTTCGCAGGTGACATAATTCCTGAAGTGCTTCAAAAGTGAGTGTGTCTGTTTTCAAAAGAAATGAGTGAGTATGTTTATTATAAAATTTCCATTTGTCATTGGAACACTACATCTAGAAGATGTACTTGAGTTCTAATCATTTCAAATTTTACAGTAAAATGTATTTTTCGCAAAGACACTATATCTCCAAAAAGTCAAATGCTAGACAGTGTTCGTGTTGAGAAATAGTGTCCCAAACACTAAACCACAATAGCTTGACATTTTAATTCACGCTCTCTAGATATTAGAGCATGCCCACTAGTGACGCTTGTATCACTATTCTTCGAATCTCATATACAAGTCCAGACCTAAATTTTGCCAGGGTGATTTTAACATACCGGTAGTCTTTTGGAGTACTTTTTTTTTTTGGCTACATTTGAATGGATTCTAACTTTGAATTATAAAAATTATCTTCCTTACATGAGAGCTTGGGAAAATACAATGAATTCAATGAAGGTCAAGTCTATCGAGACCACTCTATGATAAAGAAAAGAAAATCTGCCATATGCTATACGAGTTTGGGAAGATTCTCCAGCTTAGCCACTAAAAGTCTTAGACACAGAATTGAGGTTACTGCAGGATCCCACCTACATAACATTCAGTAGCCATTGTGAGTGTTGCCTTCCCCCAACAGAATGATGTGGGATATTCCACATCACATGAGTAGCTATAGGAGCACGTGGCATTAAGCAAGAGCAATCAACCATGGTGAGCAGTAATCAAAAGCACTCACTCAATCAAAATTCAACAGTGTTTTGTAATTTTTTATTTGATTCGATAGTCCATTCAATTACAAAACACTGGTCACTCCATATATAAAGGTGGATGAAACTAAAAGGCAGCCTCTTGGAAGGCTACTGAATGTTATGTATCATTAAATAATTATGTCACCACTTTCCAGACATGCGTATGCTAAACAATCACGGCATATTATGCAGTTGCATTTAGCCACTTTGCCTTTTCATCCATCTAGTGATTTGTAATGCATCGTGTGATTTCCATCCATATAGTGTATTAAGTGTAGCCCTTCATTTTTTATTTTTCCAGAGAATGGGGAGGGTGGGGAAGGAAGCAGGAAGGTCATAAACCATTGTCAATAGAGGGACGAAAGAAGTGGCCCAGTGTTCAAGGATTTTTTTTTTTGTTCTTCTTGCTCAATTTCTATTGGTTTGCCATGCACCATAACATTCTTGGGTTAAAGCGTTATTACTTATAATGTTGCTCTCTTTATAAGTGAGAGACATGTGGGAATGTATCAACAAAGACTATGCATGGTTATCTTCCCTTCTAGTTTTCCCAAACCTCCATCTAGAAGAAAACATGGGTAGCTACTGGATTGTTCTTTGATGATAATGCTGAATATGCTGCACATTCTCCTGAAGAGGAAGGCAGAGCGAGTGAAGGCTACTGAATGTTATGAGGCATTGATTAGAAAGGAGTTAAAGGACGTCAAATGGTGCCACTTAGCACTCAACAATTTTTTGGTTGAATTTGGTGAGTGCGATTCGCCACATACGACGAGCGCTTAGAGTGAAAAGCGACAATGAACAAGATCCTCCAAAGTGAGAAATGACGCCTCTGCTTGTAGTGCGGGGAAATGAGTTTAATCTGGAAGAATTACAAAAGAAGGTTTAGAAGTATATCAAGATTGGAAGCAATTGACGGAGGACTCATTACAACGAAATTGGACATTTCTCACTTCTCACTTGGTGAGTGCAACTGGTCACGTAAGACAAAGTTGATGACACTACTAGAAAATATGTGTCCAAAACAACAAAAAATCAACAGAGAATTGTTGATAATGGGAGTTGATTTGGACAAGTTGATCTGGACATCTTTCAACAGAGATATGTTGTTTGATTTTTGTTGTTTTGGTCAAAAAAATTCAACTACACAAAAATAATAATTCTACTACCCGAAATAAAAATTTCAGCTTCCCATACCATAATTTTTTGGCTGCCCGGACGAAAATTTCAACTGCCCGAAAAAAATTCCCGCTGCCCGGGCGGTAGTTTTCAACTGCCCGGGCCCTAATATCCAACTGCCCGAGCCACAATTTCCGGTTGCCAAGACTACCATATCCTAACATCTCCACCCACCGGGTTTGATCACGAGACCTCCTACATGATGACTACAAGATCTTACCAACACACCATTGGTGAGTTGCTTTGTGCCGCAACCGGTTACTTATTGTTACTTATAAATTCCGACATAAAAAATTTCGACTTTTGACAATTTCAGTAAACTTTGAAGGCTTGTTTCTCCTTCATACGATGTTCGATTTTAATAAAAATTATTGGAAAAGTTGCGTTTTAAAGTCTAGTATTAGTGGTAAATTTTTTACTTTGATCCAATATGCTATGAAGTTTTTATAGACATTTTAGTAGAAGGGGGTTCAACAAAAAATAATTTTTGTCTTTGATACCCAAAAAATATGTTTTTAGAAAATTTTAATTTTTTTTATAGATATAGAGAAAAGCCTGCCTAATCCATTTCAAAAAAAAATTTGAAAAAAAAAAGTTTTTGACATCGCTAAAAATATCCAAAGTCTGCTGTGGAAAAAAAAACAGCTCCCAGCCATCAAAATTTCGTCGAAAAAAAAATATTTTTGGAATTTTTTGAAACTTTTTGTACATATAGAAAAAAGCCTGCTTGATCCACTACAAAAAGAAAAATTGAAAAAAAATAAATTTTGACATCGCTAAAAATATCCAAAGTCTGTTGTGGAAATAAAACAGCTCCCAGCCATCAAAATTTAGTCGAAAAAAAAATATTTTTTGAATTTTCCGAAACTTTTTCTAGGCACAAAAAAAAGCCTGCCTGATCCAATGCAAAAAAAATTTGAAGAAAAAAATGTTTTTGACATTGCTAAAAATATCCGAAGTCTACTGTAGAAAAAAAAACAACTCCCAGCCATCAAAATTTCGTTGAAAAAAAAAATTTCTGGAATTTGTTGAAACTTTTTGTAAGTACAAATAAAAGCCTACGTGATCCACTCCCAAAAAAAAATTGAAAAAACATTTTTTTTTTGTTATTTCTGTAAATAAAATTAATTCGAATTTTTTATAATTTTTTAATAAAATAATAATATTAAGTATTACAAAAATGTTTTTAAAATGTTTTTATAATGCTCAAAAATTATTTTAAAACTGTTTGTTTTTTTTTTTTTTTTTTTTTTTTTTTTTTTTTTTGTTTTATATTAAGAATATATTAAAAAAATATTAAAGAATTATTATCCAACCTGATGTGGCCGATATGCTGCCAGAGATCCACATGAGATTTCATTTTATATTTTATATTTTATATTTTATTTTATTTTATTAATTTATATGCATGAGAATTCGCGGTTTTGATGAGGCTTTAGATTTCCTCTAATGTTACAGAAAGTTAAAAATTTGTGAAAAAAACACTTATAGTGCACAAATCAATAGAAATCAGTGAAAAAGGCACTTACAATGCACGGACCAACAGAAATCAGGCGACTTCTGTTGTTGCATTTACATAAAGTTAGAAATCAGTGAAAAAGGCACTTACAGTGCACGGACCAACAGAAATGAGTTGATTTTCTGTTGATTTGGTCGTGATTTTCTAGTAGTGTGAGTGTAACTGGTTGAATAAGACAAGAATTTCCTTGATTTCAATCAATGAGATAAGACCAGGTTCCTAGTAGTAACTTGGAACTGGAGCGTTTAACCCTTTAGTGCCTAGGGTACTATAGCAGACAGCTCTGGATTTCAGTGGGTTTTTCCACTGTGGTTGAGACTACCAAAAATAGAATGGGTTAAATTAGAAAGTAACCGTACAATTCTATTCTCAACTCAAGAGCACACATTTTATTAAAATTTGAGAATCATCCGATGGTGGGATCGGAAGATTGTAGTATGTATTTGAACTGTATAATGCACGCTCAAAAACGAGATTTTGGGGGGTGTGTGACTTCAAAGTTAAATAGAATTTGAGGTAAATTTTCAAAAATAAAAGGAAAGAAGTTCAGCTATGCCCTATGTCAACACCTCTCCGTTGCAATCTTTCATATCAAAAATAGACTCACACATAATTATTGTGAGATTTATAAGTGAAAGTGACTTGTCCATGTACGGTTTAGGACAAAATTTTATACGTTGAAAATTGACAGGAGTGGGTACATTAGTCAGGATCGGATTACACACACTAATGGAAGATGAAGAAGAGAACACAATCCAAAAAAATAAAACAAGATAACAAACTTCCAAACACAATAAATACTACACAATACATATGTTGTATTTGTAAGTATTTACTGTATTTTCAAGTATTTGCAATATTTTTGCGTTTTGTTGATAGGTATTTTGATAGTTATACAATTCCAAATTGAAAATTTCTTTTTCTGGAAGGTGCGTAATGTATGTGCGCAAATCTGAACTTCAAAACTGAAGTTCCAATTCTTCACGGATTCTCTGCTATTTGCATTTCGGACGTTGTAGTGACCATAATGTGGTTTGCTAGGCACTAAAGGGTTAACAGTTGAAGATAAGAATTAAAGTTGGGACACCTTATTAATTAAGACTCGGGAAAAGTTTTATTTAAACAGGGGATCTCTGTATTGCAGTGGAAAAAGGGAATGAAAAGGATTTTGGAGAAAAGTCTATGGAGAAAATAGAACGGAAGAATTGGGTATCTATAAGGCCACATGAGTGTCCGGGTACAACTCCCTGGCATTGGGCTGTCCTTCACAACTACCACTAGGACTTAGATGGGGTAGGTTTTAGACTGTGGGGAGATTCTACATGGGGAGATTTTATGCGAGTCTGCAATCGCTAGAAGAAATGTGGGATTCTACGACTACAATAGTATACGCCTGAATCTGGTCCATAATGTCAGTCATTACGGAGTAGTTTTCGGACTATTTGAGTCCTATATTTGTAATCGTAGAATCCGCCACACATTTCGTCACTGGTAGAAAAGGGGAACTGCTAAGGGAGATGCCTAGGCAAGTAGTGCCCAATTCCACGCATGCACAATGATTTTGCTTGGGCATGTCCCTCGGAGCACCACCTTTTCTACTAGTGCTTCTATTGGATGAATATGATTTTCGTCTCATACACATGGCTATTTTCGCACCCTCGATGCTACGATTAACTATTTTATGCCGATTAGCTATTTTGTGGGGAGAGGCTATTTATGGTAGGGATTTTGGGTATTTTGGATCTCTAGAATTAGGTTTCTAGAAGAGATACAGTGAAGTGAACTTCAAATAGATTTTCAGCAGTAGTCTCTTATGGCAGGAATGATATAAGTCCCCGGATCCTGTAGAGCATTGAATCTGCAATGAGCGCATAATTCTATGCCGCAAGATAGCTCCATGTATGTGTGAAATGGGACAATTTGTGAATTTTATATACCTCATTTCATGTTGGAATGATTCACCAAAAAATTCTGCTAAGATTTTAGTTCAAAAGTGCTCTTGAAAAAATCAACTCAAAAAATTAAGCAGCCAAAAAATCTCCAAAAATCACCCCCATCACAACAAATTTCATCCACAGATTGTAAATATCTTATTTTGTAATCAAATTACAAAAGAATATTGAATTTTAAGTTTCAAATATTATACAAAAATATAGGTGATAGCAATCATAGATCTAACCTTATGGATAGAATATAAAATCATAACAAACAACATATATATATACTTCAAGTTCAAAATATCCCTCTTAGTTGCATTTCATAACCCATCTTTCCAATCTGGAAAGGGCTGTGGACATTTAAAGGTTAATCAATCAGTAAAAAAATTGATTATGGATGAAAATCAGCGGCAGTGCAAGAGCTCTAACGACGACGACGAGGCTGTCGTTGACGACGTCAACCAGACAGATCGAGCGAGCGAGCAAGCACCTTCATTTCTACGGCACTCATGCGCGTCCCAGTGAGCATCTTAAGCATCTGAGCGGGGACTTTCCTGCGACCAGCCTCAGGTAGGTCTAGCACTCCCTAGCTACGGAATTTCATTTATTACATAGAGTTTCTGTGTACAGTAGTTCTCCTCCGTCGCAGAGTTAACGAAGCTGCGGGGCTCAATCTCACTGCCGTGCTGGCCCAACCAAATCAACTGAATTAGCTAATGGATGCCCTACAAGCTACTTCATCACTTTCGCCGGTCCCGTTTCCATTCAATCCTGTGCACAATGAATGAAGCGGCTGCCGAGTCGCTGTTTGAAGGAATCCAGAACTTGCACGTTCACTTCCGATCCGATCCAGCCCTCACTGGTGATCGAGCTAGTTCGTATATACAATTACTGGGCTTCGATCATGACTCATGTTCATTCTGACGGTGCCGCTTTCTTGAACCCGGACGTCAGCAATTCGATCTCACCACGTTGATACATAACATTCAAGTAGCCTTCATACCCACTGCCTTTCCTTCATGCACTCTGCTCATCACCTTGAGCCTCCACCTGTCCACTTAACTAGCTACTGATGAAGTACTGTTGGGTGTGGAATATTTCACACCATCTACTGTAGGGCCACGGCAGGGACAGGAATGCTGAAACAGGATATAGTTCATAAAACTTCTAATTGGACCTCAACTTCTGGCTAGAAATTTGAAGATAGCAGCGATCGAGCGACTGGTGGGAATAATAAATCGTTTTATTGATCATACACGTACTGATTGTTACGTCTGTTAGAAACGCAAGCTAGAGGAGTACGTAAGCTAGAGGAGTACAATCATCTAGCTATATCAACATATTAAATCAGGGTTCCGAAATGTTGAGTTACTCTCATATGTTGCTAACAAACGTACGTAGCACACAATGTATGATCCCAGTGGTGGATTAGTAAGATACCCACACGATATATATTTCGATCACCAGCGAAAGGAGGAGATGATTGTGTTGTGAAGAGCGTACAGTCGAGTAGCTCTAGTCTTAATTTCTTGTTGAAAGTAACACTGATTCTATCACTGGAGCTCGTCTTTGTAAGCAAGGATCGATACCAGTGCATTTGCTTTCAAGGGTGGTTGAGCTCCCAGCTCTTCATCATAAGTGGTGCATGCTCCCTATTCAAGATCCTCCTTCATAAGTGGCTTTTTTAGAGGAGGGTCTTCAATAGTAAGAGAAAAAAATATGCAATATCAAGTCAATTTCTGATGTTGAATAAGGGCAGATCTGTACTGGGACAAGTAAGAAAATTAATTGGCAGAATGCGGGGGTGAATGCACACTATGGTCAATCAATTTTTTTGTTTCAATGCACTTGGGTGCTAATCTTTAGAAATCAATTAAGACAAATGTAACAAAAAAAAATTAAGAAATTTTAATTTTTTAGGATTCTAGGGTGATTTTAGAAGGTGGAAAAAAAATTGGATTTTAAAAATATTTGTTACATTAGTCTTAATCGATTTCAAAAAATTATTGGCCTAGTGCACCAAGACAAATAAATGGGTTGACCCTAGTGTGCATTCCCCCTCCGGGACAGTTTAACATTATTGGAAGATCACCATTTCCTATCTTTGCTACTTTCTACTAGAAAAAGTGGAGTTTAAAATGGTGTTCTTCATTGTTGCCCGAGAGCCACATTCAATAAATGTAAGTACTAAATTAGAATTGCTGTCTTTTACCACAGTTTGTTCAAAGGTGAGGAGAAATAGTGTCCATACAGTACATGAATAGGAGTTTGCCACTTGTTATTCTCAGGTGATATAATTCCCAAAATCCCTCCGTCATTGTTTCATAAGTGAATGTGCATGTTTTCAAAAGAGTGGAGTGAATATGTTTATTATAAAGTTTCTATTTGTCATTAGAACACTACATTCAAAAGGTTCACTTGAGTTTTATCATTTTCAATTTTGCAGTAAAAAATTGTTTTTATATAGAGACACTATATCCCCAAAAATTTAAATATCAGTGTCCGTGTTGAGAAATAGACAGTGTTCAGGATACTAAATCACGATTTTAGTGTAGTGCATGTGGGCCTCAATAAAGTGTTAACTACAACATTCATATATATATCCAACTTTATACTAATCACATAATGTTAGGTTCATTTAAGTTCAAAGGCAAGTGTGGCACATTCTCCTTAGCGTCTCGTAAGAGGGTCAGAATTCAAATTTTTTCTTCTCTTTGTCGGCCCTTTGATCAACAAAAAGTACAAATATGAACATTGTAGATAGAAATTTGGACCTAACATTATGTCCTATAACCTGCTACAACTCGTTGGTTATGTAGTCCAATGACTTTTTTGGTGTTAATTCTAACCAAATTGCTAAATAAATTTTGGGCTGACTAATCGATACAAGGTATTTTTGAAAAAAAAGAAGGAATAATAGCCAAATTTCTTACATGGATTCAACATGTGTAGCCTCTTTAAACTTAGGTATCACCCATATATAGCCTTAGTAGGACCTAGGTAGCACATGTGTATAACCATCACCTTCAAGCCTTGGCTCTTTGTGAACTCACCTTAGTCTCAGTTTCGCCACCTTTGTGACGGCAAAACTAATTCACCCTCCTTTCTATTTTGGATTCTTTGGAGACCATGCCGGTTTGCTTGCCTGCCTTAAATACGGGTCAGACTCACCTCACCTAACATGTATTCTCTCTTCTTTTTGGTTAACTCTAATGGCTAATTTTAATGAAGGATTTTTGAAAATATGAGAGCAAAAACAACCAAATACTTGAGAAAACAAATAGGTGAGTAGCCAAATTTTGCCTAGGTATTACCCAAGTATCATCATGGTAACACCCAAGTATCACCTGAGTATCACCAGAATATCGTGAAAAAGCTGGCTACCTGGGAAAACTGAAAAAAAAAAATTTAAAAAAAATAATCATTGGTGAAATCAGTTAAGGTAGCAGTGCATATTTCCGACCAATCCCAATTTCCGACCCCTAGGATTGGGGGGCTGGGTCCCAGAAACCACCCAACCTGGACCTAAAAATTTCCTAGGAACGTTCTAATTACGTACATGCCTTGGAAAGTTAAGTGCTTCTGATTGGTGCAGTAAGCGCACTATTTTCAAAATCCAACCTCTCATGAAAGCCAGGACCCTACAGGCGGTTTATGGCCACTCTATGCTTTCAGGCTTAAAAATTCATAGAAAATTGTAGAAATGCTCAAAAAATGTGTTTTTTTTGGGATGCCTTTGCACTAGCTTTGCGGAGCATCCAAAAATTATAAACTTCTTCTTTCACAAGCCTAAATATGCAAACCTGAAATTCAGACGGAAATATGCACCACTACCTTACTAACTTAATTTGTGATGTGAAAAGCTGGAGATCAATGCAACAATCAATGTAGTACGTCCTCCGGCCTGTGAATTAACTCTTGACAGGATCGATTGACGCAGCAGCTGAGTGATGAGAAGTGAAAGAATTGCACCACTGGGAGGTGTAAATCCTCACCAAAAAAGAATAGACCTAACATTCAGTGGCATGCACTGTCTTTGCCTTGGCTCTACGGTAGATGGTGTGGAATATTCCATACCCAACAATACTTCATCTGTAGCTAAGTGGACAGGTGGAGGTTCAAGGTGATGAGCAGAGTGCATGAAGGCTACTAAATGTTATGGAGGTCATCCCATCATCTACACTAAATAGTGAAATCAGTTTGCCCCTCATTAATTTCTCGACATTTGACACTATATAAATATTTATTGTTGTTGTATAATATTACACTACTTTTGAATTAAATATTGTTGTAACTGGGACTCATGAACCTCCATGTGTACAAATGGAAATATCTGTAGAAATATCTATTGTAGAAATATCTATTGACTTTGATGGCTTGTGAAGTAACTTTCTTGGGGGTAAGGCAACCTAATTTTTTTTAGGCAACCTAATTTCACTATTTAGTGTAGTTAGGACGATTTTCTATTAGGGATATGAAGGTTCGGATCGGAAACTTTGACTCGTGGGAATTTTCCACCATGCACCTTCTAATGCTTTCCCTACTTCCTCTAGGGTCTAATATGGAATGATGACCTACATTGAGAAGTCAACTCATCGTGTCTCCACGTGTCACATTCATAGGGAATTCTCCATGTATTACATATGCAGGCCCATACATATGATCTTTGAATCACTTGCAATATGCATTTGAAGTTTGGCTCATTAAAAGAGCGGAATCCTTAGTTGAACCTTTTAATCTGGGATATGGCACAAATGGAAAGGATTGGAGGAGACACATGCTCAATGGAAAGCCACAATTTTCTAAACAAAGCAAATTGAAGGAAGAGATAACTTGACATTTTAATTTATACTCTCTAGATATAGAGCATACCCACTAGCGACATTGGTTTCCTTCTTTTCTGAACATGATATACCTAACTTTTATCAAGGTAATTCCAAGGTATGGGTAGTTTTTTGGAGTATTTTTTTGGCTACTATAGAATGCACTCTTTGAATTATGAAAATTACTTTCTTGCATAGGAACCTAGGAGAATACAATCAATTTGATGAAGGTCAAGTCTATTCTTTTAAAATATCCTTTTTGCATCGTCAACACACAAAACAAGTGAACAAAAAGAGTGTGGGAAATGAAGAATTAACGTTTTGAACACCTATACATCTTTAGATAATTGGTCTTGCTAAGGTTATTTTAGCTATCTTCATAAAAGGATTCTTGCTAAGCTATCTTTTGACAACTAATCAAGTACTTGGACAAACAATGAACAAGTGAACATACACAAAGAATGAAAAACAAAAACCATATATGTTAGGTTACTAAAATCATTGTTTTGCATTTTCACCTTTAGGTATTCAATTTGTAATAGTAGTGTTTTAATTTTAGGTGTTTGAAATAGGAAATTGTAAAATTAACTTGTTAAATACACTTTCATATAAATCACTGCAAAAAAATTGCAAATTTAACACATTCAAATGAGTGCATGTGTGTGCTACTCTGCTTGTGACATTGCACCCTAGTACTTCAAAAACAAGGATATACTATAGATAGTGAATGACGGTTTTTTTTAAACCAAAAAATCCATGTCCAACATAGTTTCATCACCACAATAGTCTAAAATATTCATCAAAATGTAATAATTGTGAAAGTGCTTAACGTATGCTTTGTAACAACATTCTCTACCCACTATATTGTGTTTTCACCCGTCACAAAAGAGGAATTTGGTTGATATTTGCAAGTAATATACCAGTCTCAAACGTTTCCCCAAGTCAAATTAGGACCTCGATTCTTCACTAGGAATTTCAAGATGTCACTCACTGGTGGAAATGCTCTCAGTTTCTCAATTTGAAATGCTCAATTTTTCTAACTTCAGTATAGAATGCAACTCTAAGCTCATCTCAAACATAGCATAATAAAGCAATGCAACGGAGCACCCTTCAGAAAACTAATTTGAAGAGAATCTTCACTTAGATTCACTTTTTTAAGTAATGAAAAATGCCATTTGTATTCCATGCATTTTGGGACTACCGTGTAAACTGAGTTTCTAATTGTAATTAGATTGTGGTCCCATTGCAAAAGGGAATTGGCTCCCATTGCTCTATTATGCTATGAAGTACTAGCCCCGCGTAGATATTTCAAATCACATTCCCTAACCCTTTAACGTCCCAATTCAACATTGTTTTCAAAGAAGTGTTATAAAATGTTTGATGGAAACCAAAAATGGAGTTGATGTACAAAGAAAATTTGTAAATGCCAATGTGAAGATCACATCTGTACGGTTAGATGTATCATATTTTTTATTAATAATTTTAAAATAATTTTGCAAGGTTTTCTCTTGAAATTCAATTAAAAATCCCGAATTAACACCAAAAATTTGAAAAATATTGGAATGAAATTGGAATAACATGCACAACGCGATGGTATGGTTTCCATTATTTGATTCTACTGATTTTGGAAAATCATGTCTAAGGTCTCACTTTTTGAACTAAGAATGAAACTTGACATAAACCAATTGTGTTATTTTTCCAAAAATCATGATAACCTATTTTGAAGATCCACACCGTACAAAGGATAGTCAACTTACACAAGAACCCAAAAAAAATTTGGTGGATGAAAACTGTCCACTTTGGATGGAAATCAAACAGCTTTAATCTGTTCGTCGTCCAATATATGAACGCTGTCGCGCTAAAGGGCTAAATGGCCTCCTCTCTCTTGTAATTGCAAGCGCAGAATTCATTTACCGGTACACTGGCATTGGAAACTGAACTGTTGGCTAAGAAGGCGAGGACCAATATACCCGGATCAGGTACCCGGGGTTGGATTGATACCCGTTCGATTCCGAGAGGCACGGTTGGTCTAGCACACACTATTTCCCACGTAGATAATGGTTGAATAGTGGGTGTCAGAATTGCACACAAGGAATGTCAGTGCTATTGCTGCTCCAACTGCAATCAAAGACTCCACCGGCTGGCATGCTTGAGGGTCACTTTAGAGTGCAGATGTCCAAGCAATAATAAAAACTTGAGACGAAGAGAAATCCACATCTTTCATTGGTCCAATTTTATTTTATTTTTTAAATATTTGTGTAATATAGACTTTACACTTGTCACAAACGTTGCACTATCAAGGTGGGATAATGTTACGATACTACCTAGATAATGGTTGAAGGTGGTTTTGCTAATTACTATCGCATTAGTAGAAAAGGTGGCAGTGCCAAGGGAGATGCTCGGGAAAATGGCCAGCATTTGCCTAGGACTGGGCAACATTGCCTCTAGGCATTTGCCTCGACACTACCACCTTTTCCACTAGTATCGTAACATTCATCAATATGAAAGAGGAAGACTAGTAGACAAGGTGCATGTGCGAAGGCAAATGCCAAGGCAATGTTGCACATGCACATGGTTACACTTGTTTAGAACTCATGGCATTGAACCAAACTTCAGCTCTATGCAATGTCAGTGCATGTTTGAGCAATGACCCTTTGTCCGACGGGCATGGGTCATTGACATTAGGAACAAACACTTTATTCACGCTGGCCTCAAAAGAGGACCGAAGTTTCTATCTATCTATATGCATGTTTGAGTTGAAAGGTTTACATGCACTAGTAGAAAAGGTATTTGTGCCAAGGCAATGTTGCGTAGTTCTAAAGGCTGGTTCATACTATGGCCGACGGTCGAGAGGCTGTCGAATTCCACCAATCATATTGTAAGAAAGCCCAAGGCATGTCATCTTTGGCCTCTCAACCCTTCACACTAAAGGAGGCAAATGTCCAAAGGTCGTCGCCTTCCAAAAAACCTACATGGCAACACTATTTGACCATTTGGCTTCAAGATGACGACCTCTTAACCGTAGTTTGGGTCAAACAAAAACGACAACCCAAACTATGGTCGAGATGCCGTTGAATTCCTTTGATAAACTAATGGGATTTTATTTTATTATCAAGGGCTTGGCCATCAAAGACTTGGATTTTGGATTGGGCCTCTGGGGCTTCACACTATGGCCGTCCAAGTCGAAAGTTTGAAGGCTTGGCCTTTGAACATCTAAAATGGGGCTTCGCACTATTTTGACCAAAGGCTTAGACTTTGGACTTGGCCTTTGGAGACTTCACACTACGGCCGTCCAAGGTGAGAGTTGAAAGTCCGTTTATTTATTTTTTGGATTTAGTTTTAGTTTTTGAAACCTAAGCCTACAAATTTGTCTTGCTGCTCAAACTAAACTGTACATGTGACCTTACTTAATAAGTTCAATTTTTGAACTTACTTATGCTACAGTGGACTGCCTCCAAATAATTGAGTTCAGTTTATGAGCTTGATTATTGAGTATTAACTTTCTACATACGAGATTGGGTTGTTGAAACCTTGCCCTCTTTCCATGTTCAAAATTTGTTTTGAGAGACTTAGGTATGAGATTCATTCTCATAATAATTTTGCAGATTGTGTCAAATTAGCGACGCGTTGGATTTTATGCATTAAACGTACCATACACGCATGATGCAACAACAATTAATGCTCAAAAGGGTTTTTCTCCAAGCGGTGATATGTAATCCACAACAACTCAGTCAACGCATTGCCTAAAGTACTTACTTAGCCAAACGCTAAACCTGCAAGTAGTCTCTTTTTATGACTGCATGTTGGTGAGGAGTTGTTGGTGCTCCAATTGTATTGAACATAGATCAGGAGTTTTGAAGCAATGGCACCCAAGTCACAGAGTAGCGGACAACAAGTCCAGCATACAACGCTCATCAGATATTGTTTTCCAATTTGCATTTGTTACCTTTTATTTTATTTTTTTGTGAATATACGGTAACGAGTAGTAGTATGTTGTTGACACCTCATGTACGACTTAAAATTGACTACATGTTTGTTTTTGGTAATGGGCACAAGTAAGAGATACTACCTTTTGAAAAATTCTCAAATTTCCAATTCACGCATTTGGAGTTGAAGCTTTGTTTGTTGCTTATGTTCTTTTCATGCAATTCACTTTGGTTTGCTATTATAGCTTTCTTTGGGATTGTTGATCTTCTTCAAGCGATTTGGCGTCTAAGTAGTTGTTGTTTCACAATTTGTTGGGGGAATTATATTTTTTGATTTAGTGAATCCCAAGTAGCAACTTGCACTTAGGATTTGCAGGATTTATAGAGATGCTTTTGTCGACTGGTTTACAGTCCCATGGAGTGCACTTAAAATTAAGATTAGAAGTACACGTGATTTCATTTTAATAGCATACCCCCTACGATACTTGGCCTTAAAATAGTTTTTAATTAAGATTTTTTAAGTGTCAAATCATTAGGTACATATCTATCATTTGGTATAAAATTTAGGACCAAAAGTTTTTTTTTTTTAAATGATAGAAGTTTGAATTAAAATGTGTTGGTTTTCGCTTCAAAAATCAATTTTAAAATATTTACGAGTGATTATTTTTTGAAATTTATACAACAAGAACTTTAGATTGTGTTTAGCACCTTCATATTTTTTTTACAATTTTTAAATGATTTTTTAGTACATACATAGGGGGGTCAAAAGTAGGCACTCACGTGATTCCTAATGCTAAGTTTAAGTGCACTCCCCGAGTTTACAGTATTGGATTTTGTTTTTTTTTCTTTGGTGACCCTGTGTGCTTAGAATGTGAACAGTTTTGTGATGTTATGAGATTTTACCTCAGGTTTGAAATCCTGATTTAGTACTGAACACAAATCTATTTACTATAAAAAAATCCTGATTAGGGTGAAGTAGGAGTTTGATTTTTGAGAATCTTTAGAATATGACTTGAATTTGTAAAGAAGAAAAAAAAACCCTTTTTTTAACAACAAAACATTTTATTCCTTTGAGAGACAAAAACATTACGACAATTTTTTTTATGAAAGGTTTAATGCTTCAACTTTTGTAACTTTAGTTGAGTCTAAAGTAACCTTGAGTTCAAATCTTTCACCATTTAAAAAATTAATTAATTAATTTTTTTTAATTGAATTCATTTTCAATCTCAAAGACAAGTATTTTGGTTTTTATTTTTCTTTAAGTCCAATTAACAAATTAAAATTTATTCTCACTTTGGTCTCAAATTTTTAATCCAAAAATTTAATTATTGAATATTTCATTGCATTTTGCAAAATTTACAAATCAAGACCCAAGATATAATAAAGTTATCTTTAAAATCATTTTGAGTTTGAATAAAATACCGTGAATTTTACTTTAATGTATTCTTATTTGTTCACTCTAAATAGTTAAAAGGTATGAAAGAGCTTGATGGTCTATCATTATTAGATGTGTAAGGGCTTGGTGGTCTATAAACCCAAAGAAAACTAGTTTAACCATCTTTTTTAACGGCTAAACTAGTTTTCAATAAGTTTGAAGACCACCAAGCTCTTACGCACCTAATAATGAGAGACCACTAAGCTCTTATGTACCTTTTAACTATTTGGGTGAACAAATAAGGGTATATTAAAGCAAAATTCATGCTATTTTATTCAAACGCAAGGTGATTTTAAGGATAATTCTATTATCTACGAGTATATTTACCGTTTAAATTTTTGAATCTAAATCTAAGTCTTGCTTTAGGACATCCTATATAATTATTTTATTGTACATTGCACATACTGCAAAATATTTAGATTTAATGGATTTTCTCTATGATGTCACTGATATTTAAACTCTAAAAAGACCAATCATCCATTTTTTGGATGGTTTTTGATCAAAGGTTGGCATATAATTTTAAAATTTATTTCCGCCAAAGGTGCTACTGGGCTACGGTAATTTCAATAAAAAAATATTAGCATGTTAATTAGAAACATATTTTGTAACCAATCAATGTTTTTTAATCTCTAAGAGCCTCAACAAGGGGTCATTAGAAACTATAAGTTTATACTTTATGTATGTATGTATGTACATACGTAATAAGCTACAAACTACTATTCTAGAAGTAATTAGTGATGTGCTTCTCTCGACTAATGGCGACGTGAAAGGACATTAAAGACCATGAAAATGAAAGGACGTGAAAGTCTAGATTATTGCACAAAAAGGTCGTGAAAGTCTAGATCACGTGACATCGAACATTCTTGTCTTTTGGAGGATGAAATGGAATAGTTGTGGAAGGACCATCAAGGACGTGAAAGGCTATATTATTGCACAAAAAGGTCGACTTTGACGAAGACGAAATGGAACAACAAGAGGACCTTATGGTTGCTAAGACTTGAGAAATCCTTATCGTCAATAGAATTTGAATAAATAAAATTATTTTTCATTAAATTATTTGAAAGTATATAGTTTCAAAATTATTATAATTGTTTGGGTTGCAAAGTGATGTTAGTTTGAGGAAAAGTTGTTTCCATTGTTTTTATTTTGAAATGCATGATGATATATGACAACAAATTTCATTTGACCGTTAGTCATTTTTAAAAGTTGTTTACAAATAACCACTTATAACATAACATTCTTAAGCAGTAGGGTAGTACACAATTACTACTTGGTTGGCTTTTTATTGATATAGTGACTTTCCTTGGAACATGGAGTGAAAGATGACACTTGTCATTATATGAGGGAATTTAGTATGAGTCAAGCAAGTAAGACAAACTTAAGAGAGAGCATTTAAGAGCATACGAAAATCTTGGAAACTTTAATAGGGGTACTTTAGTCTAAGGCTTAAGAATGTTATGAATTGTAAAGTTTTTGATTTGTAATTACATATTAATGTAATAAAACTTCTTTTCGTAAAAGAAGTTTTATAAATAAATAAAAAGAACACTTATCTATATAAAAGGATTGAATTATTTATCAACATCAAAGTATAAAATATATTAATTTATGAACTCAATTTCTCAAAACATGAATTTTCAAAACAATCTTGAGCATAAATAAACTTACTTACGTGGCAACATGAAAATTTCACAAACAAAAAGTAAACTACTGGTAATTTTTTGGAAAAAACATAAAAATAAAAATATATATCTATGAATTTCTTAAAAACAAAAAATGGTTTCGCCTCGTTTTTTAAAATACATCTGTAGCAGGAAACTTATTCAAATATTCAAATATTCAAAATGCATGGATGAGTCGGTTTTCCACCGAACGAAGCGTCAAGGAAGAATGTGAAACACCCTATTAGCACAACCAGTATATAAAATAATTTCGTCGTACACCCAATATATAACTGTACCCTAATGATTGGTTATAAATACACAGCTTTCATAATTAGTGTAGCACATACTATTACCCAAATACAGCCTAGCACAACCCCAGGGGGCCCCACTTCCTTGTCCCAAATAGCTCAGTACCTCTGTTTTCCGTAACTCCTCCATCTGTACTGTACGCTCGTGTATCAATGTTTCTTATTATATGGTCCTCGGAAATCCAGGCTGCCATTTGTCCCAAGACCCCCCCTCTCCCAAGACCCCTCCAGGATACCCCCTTTCCAAGACCATCCCCCCCCAACTGAAGCCCCCGGCCCTCCCACACAACATTCAGTAGCCTTCATGCCCACTGCCTTTCCTTCATGCACTCTGCTCATCATCTTGAGCCTCCACCTGTCCATTTGGCTCTTGATTTAGTACTGTTGGGTGTGGAATATTCTACACATCTATTATCAGAGTTTTTTTTTTTTTTTTTTTTTTTTTTCTGGCACCATGGTGCTAGACTCCAATATTGTGGCACACTCACAATTGTCTAAATCTGGAGGGACCACTCTCCATTGCATGCATGGAGCACTGCTACAGTGCAAAAAAAACTTTGTCTACTGAAGAGCCAAGGCAGGGACGGTGCATGCTACTAAATATTATGCAAGCCCCCATTCAAGACCTTCCTTCATCCAAGACCATCCTTCCAATCAAACCTTTTTCTTTCCATTTTTGCAGACACATAATAATATGGTAGAACCACATATTTATACATTCATCCATATTTTGGATATATAATACTTTCATCCATATTCTAATGTTATTTTCAACAAAAGTTGATGATTTCATCCAACATTTTATAAAAGATTGAAGATATTTTAATGATATGTTGAGTTGTTGGTCGTTTTGTAGCCAAATTATTTTTGTTCGTGCAATCCGGCACCAAAAAGCCGAAAAAAGAAGATAAGGGGTTGCTTGCTTCCAATATCCCATCCAAGACCTTCCTCCCAAGACCCAATACTCCATCCAAGACCTTCCTCCCAAGACCCAATACTCCATCCAAGACCCTATCCAACACCTTCTTCCCTCTTAAGACCGACCTCGTCGAAGAGCCCTCTCAAGACCCCTGACTCTGAAGAGCCGTTCTCAGGCACCAAGACAGGCGGTCGGTAGGGACGACGAAGAACTAACCGACGGTGCTGAGTCGGTCTTGGAGGACGCGGTGCGGAAGACACTCAGAAGACGCGGGAAGAGGGGGAGACTTGACTTGGGGGGAGGGGGAGGTCTTGGACTACGCGGCAGTAGGGGTTGAGCCGTTAGACCAGGCGCATAGCTCGGAGGCCCAGAGCCTGCTTGCTTGCTTCCCTGCGAGTCCGTCGCCATCGCCATCGCTCTCGCCTCGGCCCTCCATCTGCGTGCCAGACAGATCACTTTTAGTGTTTCTGTGGAAGGCACGCCCCGCGTACTTCACAACTTGTTCGGATCCAGCCAGGCGGTTTCTCTTTCACCTCCATCTCCCGTTTCCAACAAGTCGGTAGATGCCGCAAACCACAGCCCTTTAGTCGTCGTCGATCGGGAGTCGGTTTCAGTCTCCCGGATCCGACGACCGGACTTCTACGCGTTGTTGCTTTTTTTTTTCTGCATGGCATTGAGATCTTTAGGTTCCGCTCGGTTCTTGTGTGTTTCCACGCGTGCTTAAACCGCCTCTTTCTTTGTTAAGATCCCGTCCTGTAAACCTAGCCTGTTGTTTCTTCCTTTTCTGCCATCCAGTTTGATGTGTAGACCTCAGTTTTGGCGCCTTAAGAGGCGGTCGTGAACTTACCGTTCTGCTTTTTGTTGATAAGACGAGTAGCCGTTGGCGGTGTGCGGTTGTGCACTGTCGGCGTAGACAATGCGGCGGTAGCGTGGCGCAATTCTTATTGGAGTTTTTTTTATCTATTTGAGACCGTTGGCACGAGAATACAACGATATTGTTTCTTCTTATTTGTTCTTAGAGCAAGCTGTTGAAGCTTGTTATTATTTCAGAGTGCTTCTGCAAGGATTAAGCGGAAGGTTGTTACTATTCTTGAACTCTTTATTTGGCTGAGGAGGATCTGACTGAAGCAGAAGGTTTTTACTATTCTTTAACTCTTCATTTGGTTGAGGAGGATCTGACTGAAGGAAGGTGAAAGCGACAAGAGGATGCAGAGCGATAGTGTACATATTGCAATGGCTGAAGTTTCTGGAGCGTCGCCACAGAGGAGATTCAAAGGCATGTATTCGGAATACGCCGCGCGTTTGCGTTCTCGAGAATCGTTTAAGAAAGAGGTCGGCTTTCGGCTCTACATGTCGACCGTGCAAGCGTTTTCGAGGGCGTTAATAGTTTTAGTGTTTGTCTCTTTGGCTGTGACTGCTCTGGGATTCTACGGGTCATCAGCCTTTCTTAGGAAGGCCAACGATTTAGGACGGCAATGCTCATCGGGCAGGGGGAGTGCTCCAGCTCATTTTCAACGATTGAAGTTCGCGATGGTGACTTGTTCGGACGGATCTTCGACTATTCCTGGGAGATCCTTCGAGGGAGTGATGGAAATGGTTGCTCCTAATAAAAAGGCATATGTGAAAAAGCATGGATATGACTTCATCGATGCGAGTAATTTATTGGATCCTAGCCGACCTCCCAGCTGGAGCAAGATTCTGGCCGTTAAGGAGCAGATCTCTAAGTATGATTGGGTGTTTTGGAATGATGCGGTATGTGTTTCTCTCCACATGCAGATTAATAATACGCCATGATGATTTTCTAATGACAGTTTCTGTTTCGCTGCTGCGACCGTACAAGACTAAGGTCATTAATTGGAATTCTTTCATTTGCATTCCTCTCATATGGAGTTACATGGCTGATGAAATAGGAAACTCGACTAACATACTGAGTGTACTCTCTGTTTGATGGTGCAGGACTCTGCTGTGACAAATCCGAATATCAAGCTGGTAAGCAATAATTGCCCATAAATCTTTTGTATTACCGCAATGTGATGATGAATCTTCTGCACTTTGTTTTGTCATTTGAAACCGTTGTTGATCTGTGCTTTTTTTGTGTCTGATCCAGGAGGATATCATTTTCTCAGTGGTTGGTGATGTCAAACCTGAGGACATGCCAGATTTCATTGTCACTGAAGATGTCACCGGTGTCAATGCAGGTATTTGCAAATGCGCATTTTCTGTACGCCTTTGTTTACGTCATAGAAATACAATTTTATTTATCTGGTTCTTTTTAAGAAGCTTAAGCTGTTTGTAGTCTAATTCTCCTCTTCTCTTTGTTCTTTTTGTAGAAGTGCTGAAAGAGCTGTTATAGTCACTCCTAGGCATTTTATTTCGAGTCTGAGACATTTTGCGTGTGGTGCAGGCATGTTCTTCTTCCGGAACTCTGATTGGAGTCGACAATTCCTCGATCGTTGGTGGGACCAGACTGACTTCATTCAACCCTTTGGTCAATCAAAAAGTGGAGATAATACTGCCCTCAAGCATCTGATCAACGTCATGGACAAGGAAGAATTCAAGCAACATGTACGAGTTCCTGAAATGCAGTGTCTCTTCAATTCAAATTTGTGGAGACCTTCTTGGAGGAGTTGTCATCGTCTGATCACAGTCACCAAGGCTGTCTGGCAAGGTAGATTTCTGTCCCTAGCACACAAATTTTCATTTCATATAACCTGGAAGGAAACAATGTGTAATTCGGATGAGGTTTTTTGCATGTCTTATATTAGTGATTAACCTGTTCCGGGACATTAATCTAATCATCTTGGGTATGTGGTAATGATTGCAGGTGTTTATGCAAGAGGAGACTTCATGGTTCACCTAGCTGGCTTAAATGACAAGTCGAAGTGGATGAAAAATGTTTTACGAGAAACAGATACCTGGAGACACCAGATAGATTCAATTGAGAGAGAAAACTCGACACCAGAAATTTTGCATTCTAGAAAAGAGCTTCTGGCGCCTTCACTGTAAACGAGGATGAACTAGATAGACCATTCTTTGAGACTGCCGTTATTTTCTGGCAGGTCCTTTAAGGACTATTCCAGCGTACGGAAGGTTGCAAACAAATTTAGATTGCTTTTGCGGCACATTTGTTGTCGTCCAAGTGAAAGTGCCCAAGAAACCAACCTTCAGCGCCTGGGATGGCTCACATAGTAAAATAGGAGCTTGATTGTAAGGCTAAATTCATAGGGCGAGAGGAGGACAAATTTTATGAGGGCATGGAACTGGTATTCAGGTCTGGGTCAGTCCAAGAGAGTACCCATCATTCTTATTGTGTGGACTTCAAGCTTTTCGCTCCTCATCTTCATGATCCAAGGCCGAAATCTTCTTTTGCCGGTTAAAGCACACGCCTATTCAACGTTCAACTCGTGTGCCCTATATGGTGAGATTTTGCCTCTGAACTAGGCCACAGTAATTTCCTTGACATGTACTTTCTTGAGTATGTCATTTCTTGTAGGATCTTTTGAGAGTACTTTGACGGTGATCAGTATTATAATGAATGGCAAGATCTCTTGTCAATTGTTAGGCATTCGAGTTCGATCAAGCGGATGTCTGCTCTTTGTGTTTGCGAAGTAATTCGGCTGAACTTTCTTCTGTGTGCATTGCAGGAATTACGGAAACAGAGAGGCAGATGCTACACAAAATTCATTTTCTGGTGTGATCACACTGGATTCCGGTGCATTTTTGCTGAAGGTTATAAGATTTTGCTAAGAAATGTATTCTTTTACATTGTGAGTATCAAATTGTGATAAGAGCTTATACAGTACCACTTTGTTCAAAGCTTGCGAAAATAAAATACAGGAAGAAAAAAAAGACACAGCTGTAAGCGAACTGTATGAGCGCATTTGTACCATTATTATTATCATTATTTTCCTAGTTTCGAATAGCTCACATTCTTACAGTTTGCGAGAATGTTTTACTACAGGAACTGAATGGGATCGGCTTACATTATTCTTTTCTCTTTGCTCTATCAACAACTTGGCAGTCTATCTCTTAGTCTTGTGACCAACTTGTCTTGCCACGTGTTGTCATGTTCTTGGCTTTTCTCAACGCTGGTGACACTGCAGAACAGGGGCAGTAGGAGCACGTTTCCAGCATGTGATTCCTATATGCTTCGGCACGCAGCTGGCGAACATGACTTTTTCTTAGACATCTACTTTTCTTCTCAACAAGTAAGTTCAATTCGGTTCTGTGTATTTGGGCAGCAGAAATTCCTGATTACATAACAAATGCATGAATAGGACTGCTCCAATCTTGTATCATCACATGTGTAAAGGTTGCATGAAGAGTGGTGGATGTGTCTGACTGGAGAATGGACTTCAAAGATGTCGTATTCAGCCTTTTTTGAATCCTTCTGAAAGTTGCATGGAGGCACCTGTACTGGTTGGAATTTGATTCCTCACAAGTATTCTAACTTGTGAATATCAAACCACGAGGAAGGTGTCCATTCAATCTTATGGGGAAAAGAAAAGTGAATAATACTATCCAGGAACAAGACGAGTAACACCGACCCGTTTTGGGAGCTGCTGCTTGTTACAGGGAGCTTTCCACGTGGTTGTTCTGTTGCTCAGATACTTTCACTTGAGGCCCCAATACTTGGCCAATGTTCTTCGTTGTACGGATTTTTTTGTATTTCAGCATCTTCCTCGTAGTTGTGCTCTGGAGTAGGGACCCTCCACCATTGGTGAATAATGTGATGTCTTCATCCAGTACACTCAACCCTCGTAACATTTTTGACGTTACTCCCTTTTCTACAGTCTCTTCTCTAAAGGTGCTGAGTGCTACTACAGAGGCATTGCCTTGTACTGTACTGTACAGAGGCATTACCCTGTAAAGAGGCATTACCTCTTACAGAGGCATTACCTCGTACAGAGGCATTACCTCTTATAGAGGCATTACCTTGTACAGAGGCATTGCCTTGTGGGGGGACAAATGGTCTTAACCTCTAAGAGCATTCCCACCCATGCACGCAAGGACTAACTCTCTGAAATTATTCATCTATATTTGAAGGGCCCTTGCACTCACACTCCCCCACCCTTGTATGCCCTTTACATATCAAAAGTGCGCATCAAATAGTCAATGGACCAATCACAAGTAGAATGTGAGGATATAGTCAACTAAATAGTGATTTGAAGGCCCAATTTGTAACACTCTAGGATTGAGAGTCAAGAGGTATTTTTGAAGGGCCCTTGGCACTTTTCATCTACTTCTTGAGTGTGAGAGACTCTGGGAGGGCATGGGTTGCCCTGCTCTAAGAGCATTCACACCCATGCACGTTAAAGATGACTCGTTGAAATTATTCATCTATATTTGAAGAGCCCTTGCATTTGCACTCTCCCACCCTTGCACGTTCCTCACACATCAAATAGAGAATGGACCAATCACAAGTAGAATGTGGGGATATAATCAACTAAACAATGATTTGAAGGGACATTTCTTAACACGCTAGAATTGAGAGTCGAGGCATTTATGAAAGGCCTTTGGCACATTTCATTTAATTCTTGAGTGTCAGACTCTAGGAGGGCATAGGTGGTCATGTTCTAATTGTCCCAGTGTCTTGAAATTGGAGCACGAACACAGATTCAAAGCCTTGTAACTTTCTCATACAATCTCGGATGACTTCCATCCTAGTCATCTTTGCAAGTCTATTAGGATCTCTACCAATTAAAGTGCATCTCTTGTCATCGGGAGATATATAGATAGTATTGGAAAGGCCTCCAAATGCAAGTATGTCAAATTTGTTGAGTAGATTTTATGCTTGCATTGGACCTCTCATGTACACCTCAGCCATGCTAATATCTATTTTTAAGGC
This sequence comes from Pohlia nutans, assembly GCA_022496805.1. Taxonomy (NCBI): domain Eukaryota; kingdom Viridiplantae; phylum Streptophyta; class Bryopsida; order Bryales; family Mniaceae; genus Pohlia; species Pohlia nutans. The sequence continues at coordinate 31,158,119 of CM040089.1, read as the reverse complement.
TAGCATCTACTTCTGTTCAAAGGGTCGGTACGTTTAGGGGTTAAAGCAAATGCACTTTGATATGCGTTCACAACTTGGTATATACATATAGAAGTTGAGCTATATGTGTGCACAACATGAGAATTCCACATGTTAAACAGGAATGTGCAATTACAGTAGAGAAGGTTGAATGCAACTTTCACTACCCTATGTCGTAGTCCCTTTCAACAAATCAACTTTTTACCTAAAAGTGCCACATGTGATCTTGTGATTGGTAAAGGATGATATGGTCCTCTAAAAAATTCCTCAAGTAAAGACTAAAAAATATGGTAATAGACCATTCATAAGCCACCTATTGCTTGGTTGGTTTTGTATTGACACAATAGCTTTTCTTGGAACATGGAGTGGAAAATGACACTTGCTATTATATGAGGGAATTTAGTAGGAGTCAAACAAGTAAGACAAACTTAAGATGTGAAAACAAAGAGAATCCAAAAACATCGCAGAAAATCTTGGAAACTTTAGTAGGGGTACAAAGTTTAGGGCTTATGAATGTTATCAATGTGTTGTCTATGGTTATCATTGTGTTAATGGGGAATTTGCATTGACAGTATCGTAATAAAGATAGTCGTTAATTCCATCAACAGCTTTTATGTTTTGTTTTTTTTTCAACTTCCTATAAGTAAGGGTATTTGATATTTGATGAAATACATCCCAATCTATTAGACCAATTGAACCCCTATAAACTCAAATTTTTAATCAATACAAACATTGGAGCAAGTGTAGAAAAAGAAGTTTGGAGGTTACAAGGTGATAATGAGTTCTTACTTTTAAAGTTGTATAAGAAACAAAGTGAAATACAATCCACTGGACTATTTGCAATCTCACAAATCAAATTGCACATTCAATTTTGGACCTCTTAGACTCTTTGCAATTTCGTTTCATGATTCAAAGAAAAAGCTTGAATCAAATAGAGCATGAAATTCAAAACTCTAACCAAATGAATGAATTTGAGTTTCATGCTACCTTAAATATTATACATTTATCACATCATAGAAAGTTGAGGTTCTTCAAGAATTATATTGGAGAACTGGGTTGAGGATATGTGAAAAATTTCAAAAATGTACATATTAACCATAGAATAAAATTTTAGTTTGTCAACATAATTTTATCTTAAAGATTTTGAGTATCAAAACTCCCATTCTAATAACAGTTTGACCAATTTATGATCAAACTTTGAATATAAATATAGTCCTTGTTTGATTCTATATTTGAATTTTAGAAAAGAAGCCTCCATGCAAAATTTCATTCTCAATCACATTCAAAAAGGAAATTCACCCAATATTTTCTTAAAATAGAGAAACAATTCATCTTTACCAAAAACAACACATTTTAAAATTCATAAACTCAAGAAAATCCAAAAAAAGTTCAAAAAGTTCAAAAAACTGGATGTCATTCGTCTTCACACATTTGAATATTTTTTTTAAAAAATTAGCATAAATTCCATCCACAACTCTCTTTTTTCTTTCTCTTTTAGAAATGTGTAATGTACAAGTGCAAGGCGACATTGCACTACTTCACATTTTAAGTAGTCCTAAACTTATAAATAACACTTATTTTCATTCTTCATTTTTTTCCAAGCTCCATATTTAAAAAATATATACTTGTCAAAAAAAATCAACCCGTTTTACATTAGAGTGGTTTATTTTAAATTTGCATGTCCAAAAAGAGCATGAAAATAGTGCATAGCGACGAGGAAAGTAGTTGACCGTAGCATGCATTTGCCCTTTACAACTACTAGTAATCATTATGAAACAAAAAAAATGCTTTGCATATGAGTATGATTCTATTCTAAGAAAAACATATTATTCAAGGTTTTTCAAAACGAAAAACCAGTTATCCAAATTTTCTACAACGTTTCGAACAACATAACTTTTTCTCTCCAACGCAAATGAAGAATAAATCGTTAAGCCTTCAGGTTGTGAACATATATTTATTTTTCCAAATTTCGACAAATTTGTCCATTTCAATTGACTAAAGTTATAAATAAAAAAGTTATAAAATTATCCACACCTAGATGACATGAAATACTTCAATTCAAGTCCAAATTTCTAATTGAATAAGTTAATTTTCATGCTTTTAAGCTTCGTGGGAAAAATTGCCAAAAATCAGCATTTGTAGTACAAAATGAATAATATTTTTAATCCTTCAAATTAATCATTTCAAATAACACATATCTAGATGTATTTCATATCAAATAGTGGTACCAAAATGACATCAATGGAAATTTTAAACAAATGTTTTGGATATTTTTAAATAGCTGGGACAAATTTTGATTTTTCTACAGAAAGCCTTTTTAAAATCTTTAAAACCCTTCAATTTTTACTTGAATTTTTCCTTTTTTTGTGTACTTCATGAGTGTAGATAATCAAAACCACATCCAGTTAATTTATTTTTTATTTTGTTTTAAAAAGGGACTCATTGAAAGTTGTCATAGGGACTAATTTCAAAGTTAAAAGAGCTTTTTAGAGTACCCATATCAGACCATTGCCCAAATACTAGATATATTATATTATATTCTAATTGTTTTTAATGTGTATTGAAGACTATTTTTGTGATTTTTATGAAGATGGGGCTTGAATGATGTGTCATAAATTGTGACTTTCAATAATAAAAATCAGATATATTTGGGTGTAACCACCAGAGATTAATCATAAGTGAGTGTTTAGGGTGAATAAATTTGAAATTAATTTATTGCCATATGGTGATTGCATTGTGCTTCAAATTTTTGTAAGATTTTGGAATAAATAATAGACTACAATTTTCAAATTTGCACTTATACAATTTATTCATTCATAATCAAGGTATAGCTTTTTGAGTGCAAATGTTGCAAACAAATGTTCGCTTTTGGAAATCAATTTATTCTTTTAACCCCAATGTCCCATGAGACTACAATGTGGTTGTTGGTGTACTTGGGCACACCGCCACATGTCCAATTTCAACATTTTTTAATATATAACCATTTTTTGAATAGTTCTTCGTGTAATCTTTCCAATGGTGTAACTCATATTTCCAAATGATCAGCCATGAACTAGTTATAAAATTCAGGAGGCATTGCCTTTGTTTACAAATGCCTTCAAATTGGTACATGAGAACTTCTGAACCAATGATAGGGGTGTTTCTACGCTAAGGCGTCAAATTTACCAAATGAAGGTGTACAATATATAAAACATTTGCCATTACTAGGTCATTGACAACATATAATAATTACACAAAATTTTAAACATATTAAAATGGAATATTTTTATCATATTATATATTTTTTGGAATCTTTGGAATCTTTATGGAATATTCATTTAATCTTTTAGAAAATTTCCTCGTAATGTTCATTGTATTATGTTATGAACATCCACCACTTAGAGTTTTAATTTCAATTTTTTATTTTTTTCAAAAAACCAAATCAAATTTCTTAGTGTATTTGACATTTCATCCCACCTCAATCTTATACAAGGGCCAATTTATGAATGAAATTATTTTCAAAATTTATATTACTTTAGATGGTAATAGCTAACAACATTTCAAACTATATTTACAATAAAGGTAAATAAATTATTTGGAAAAAATGAAAGATATTCAAGCATAAGTTTCCAATCACGGGCGAGGAGGAAAAAAACTGGGAAAATTAATTAAAACCTTATAATCTTGAATTCTACTCCTAAAATGATTCTCAAAACTACATAGGCGAATGTCATAATGGTCCTTTTTAGCCTCAAATCACCTAAGGGGATCCCCCACCCAAAATTGCCTTATTTTGGACATTTTCGTTGATGATATCTAAATGCTTCTCAAAACATTTTTCCACATTCCAACTATAGGATCTTGTACTCCTAGACCATATAAACCATCCCTCAAAATTGCAAAACATTTGACCGTACGGCTGTCAAGATAACAACAAATGAATTTGAAATTTTGAAATTTCAGGCTCAGAAAAAGCCGGGCAACCTTGCATTGATGGGCTCCCAAACCAAAAAAAAAGTTGAAATGATGTGCTGCTTTTTACCATCCTCAAGATGAGGTAGTTAACCCTTAAACGACAACCCCAGCCCCACGGGCTTGGTTTTAGTTTGGGAGAATCTTGCTCATAACTTCTACACCATTGCACCAAATGGGGTTTTTAAAATTCCAAACCGAGCACCTTAGAGAGATCTATACTTCTTTAGAATAAAGCTAAAGCAAATTAAACACAAAATCATGCTTAAAATGGAATTTAAGAGAAGATTTTGGGTGTGGTATCAGGAAAGGAATTGTCGTTTAAGGGTTAACAAGATGCATGACTCAATTTAACAATATGTTCAATTCATTAACATTTTTTCAGAGACCTTGTAATGGGTTGGGGTACAAAGGAAAGGAAGAGATTTTTGGATAAACTAGATTATCCCTTCAACTCTCCTCCAATTGGAAGAGCCCACAACTCACGGCATGCAACCCATGTGAGTTGATCAAAAAGTTTCTTTGAGGTGCCCAATGAATCTCATTGGCTTAAATATTTTGGCAAGCCTACCCAAAGTATCCAAGTTACCTTTCAATTTAGATGTTTCACTTTGAAAAATTCCCTGAAGTGGAGTTTTGATTGCATGAACATAATTCCAATTGCATTGGAAAGACGACCCGTTTACATATGATATCATTTTTTTTATTTTGAAAAATAAAATAAAAAATGGTTCACGGGCAGCCCAAGAGAATGGGCATCGACCGAAAAATGGTCTATTGGGAGCTTAGGGGTTAAGATCCATTGGTCAGTTCATCAAAATATATCTTCAAAATTTTTCATTGCACCTATTACTAAGTATCTCATTCTAGGTGGTTCGAAGTGCTTACACTAATAGAAAAAGTGGCGCTACCCAAGAAGATGCCAAGGCAAAATCACTATGCATGCATGGAATTGGGCACTACTTGCGTGGGTATCTCCCTCAACAGTGCCACCTTTTCTACTAGTGTTAGCGACATCAAAGGCCTTTAGGGGTTAATGGATGGTTATCATTTGAGGGATGCCTTGACTAGTTCAGGTCAATCAAAATATTAAAAAGAATCAAAACTGAGTTTGAGCAATTACCAAATTATTGTGGTTTATTTTATTCATCATTGAAAAGTCCGCAAATAAATTGCCCACTAAAATTAATTTTCAGTAAGTGTCTACAATTAGTTTTACACATCCTCAATACACATAGGGCAAAAAAGTATTTCTTGCCCAATCTGACCATGCATTGGGTCGATGTTTAATAAATTTCTCTTGTGAGTCAAAAATACATGAGGTGAATTTTCTGCATGAGGTCATTTTTCTACTCAGACACTTTATTCTGGATGGCTTTTCCATTGGGAGTAAGGGGCCTACTCAAGCATAAAATAAAGACAAATTTTGTGCTGTGGAGCCTATGCACAAAGTCATTTTATACTACTAAAGTTTTATAGAAGCTATGTACAGTAGGGGCCAGTAAAGATAGGTCCACCCTGCTGAGCCCTTATATGGTGTTTTCATAGAAATTTCAAAATGCCATATTTTCTTCAAAAATAATTCAAATCAAGAATCGTAAGGTGCGGTACATAGGTGATTGAGTCTACTTTTCAGAAATATCAAGCATTTAATATGTTGTAAAATAACACAGCAAGAGTTTTTTTTATAGAACAATGTCTACCACCTAGTGCTACCTCCTCGAGCACTCATTACAGCCTTCATGCAGTTGTGTATGCTTGCTATCATCACAAACTTGGCAAGTCATGTATTTGCGATGTTTTTTGTATGTTGTTGAGATGAACAGGGGTGATTACGTGCAACACATGATAACAATATGTTAATTATAGAAACATTGTACATAGGACGTACTACTCAAACACGCAATTTTCATCTTGATGTTTTTTGCATGTTTGTAATACATCCTTCGTATATTATTTCTACAGTCAACATATTGTTATCGTGTGTTGAACGTAATCACCCTTGTTCATCTCAACAACATCTGAAAAACACCGCAAAAACATGACTTGCCAAGTTTGTGATGATGAGGGTGTGAAGAATCTCTATGGATACATCATCCCACACTTTTTCAAAGACTTGGACCAATTCTTCCTTGTTTCTTGGCCTAAATTCTTTTTGGCGATGAGTTTTGTTTTGTTCAAATGTCAGTGTATGGGGTCATTGGCATTGCAAAAGAAAACACATAGAGTTATCAATTCAAAAACATTTGATAAGTTGTTTGATATTTCCAAAAGTAGAGTCAATGACCTATCCACCGCACTTAACAATTCTCATAACATTCAGTAGAATGCACTGTCACTGCCTTGGCATTACAGTAGATGGTGTAGAATATTGCACACCCAACAATACTTCATCAGTAGCTAAGTGGACAGGTGGAGGCTCAATGTGATGAGCAGAGTGCATGAAGGTAAGGCAGTGGACATGAAGACCACTGAATGTTATCCTTGTTTGGATTATTTTTGAAGAAGACATGACATTTCAAAATTGTGGTAACTACACCTACTCTGCAGCAGGGTGGACCTTTATTTACTAGCCCCCACTATTATACATTAGTCTTACTCTATGGTGACGAGAGCCCTTAAACACTGTGATTCTTTTTAAAAAACAACTAAGATAGAGGGATCTTATTCCAATTCCTTTCCAGCTCCAAATTCAAATGCATCACTCATTTAGATTTTGGTTTATAGATCACCCTACAAGGTCAGTTGTGAACATCATTTAGAACATCCGCACACTTCTCCCTTTAATTCACCCCTTTACCACTATCATCACATCCAAAATTTGGTGTCACAAACTATTATCTCCACACCCTTGAACCGCTATGTGTCCCTTTAAGATCTGTAAACCAATTACAATCATTATACATAGGTAATAAATATTCTTCGTCAATCTCGGATATTGAGCCTTTCCTTAAATTAGCTATAGAAGAAAGTTTTTCGATATCACTGTATTGTGCTCATATTCTCTGGCTCTCTCCTCCGCTTTGAATTTTCAATATTAAATACAAGCAATTTTTATCTAGTTTTGAGTGTATCTCTTGCTTTAAGTGGTCCAAAACAAATGCTCGTAAATCTATTTAGGTTTGTTTTTTGTATGTAATTATAAAATGAATTTTCAAAATATTTACATCAATTTGCATGATCAGATTTTTTTTTGGTAGTCTTTTTATTAAAAAAATCTCCCTATTGAAATGAGAGATACTATTTATAGTTTTCAACCATATAAACATAAGCATAGCTTAATGAAACAAATGCTGATTAAACTTTGGACTTTGGTAAGATTGACCGTTGGATTGGAAGATTATAGTATGTCTTTGAACTTTATAATGTACACTCAAAAATAAGAAAGATTAGAAGGGTGTGTGAAATTTTGAAGGATTTTCAAAGTTAAATAGAATTTGGATTAAATTTTCAAAAATGAAAATGAAGATGTTCAACAATAGCCTATGTTAACCCTTAAAGGGCTAATGGGGATAGTATATACATTGGTGCATATTTGACATTTGTTGTAAATAGAAAGTTCCAAATTGAGACCCCAATAACTCATTAAAATCATGTCAAGGTGAAATTTAACTTCACTTTTGATCTCAAACCCATAGGAGGTGTGGAACTATGCCACATACAATGGAATATTGGTGTATAATACTGGTCAGAAAGGGCTCTATGGACCTTTAAGGGTTAACACCTCTCCATTGCAATCATTATTATTGTAAATTATAATTATTATTGCAAATTGCAACTTACATTGACTTATCCATGTGCGATTTAGGACAAAAAAATATATGTTAAAACATGAAAGGAGTTGATACATTGATCAAGATCAGACTACATACGCTAACGGAACATGAACAAGAGAACACAATCCCAAAAGCAATTCAAGATAACAAACTTCCAAACACAAGAAATACAGCATGATACATTTGTCATATTTGTGAGTATTTGCTGTATTGAGGTATTTCCAGTGTGTGCGTGAGAAAAGTCCCCACATCTAAACTTCATACGGAGTAGATCTTCCGGTAGTTTGCAAAAACATGCCTTTGCAAAAACATGCCCATGCAACCAGATTGTTGACTCATTTCTGGTGACAATTCTGGGTGCACACACCCTGGTCCAATTTAGAAAAGAAGAGGAGCAATCAGACAATTGTGGAGTATCGAAGTGGTTTTAGTCGGTGCTTTCCTTGTAACGAATTGGGAGAAACGAAAAGTATAGATACGTAGGCAAAAGATTCCAATTGAGGAAATTCATTGATACCAATTCATATTAAAACTCCATGGAAGAGTAAGGAGAGTGGAAAGATATATCAGCTCATTTTCAGATTGAAATTTTTGAGGACACCTAAAGCAAAAGAAACTAAAACTGTCTGTAGATCAAAAGTGGACCGCCGAGAAAACACATTTTTCACAGGTCGTCGAGGCTACATATACTCATATCTTGATAGATGAAAGGAATATCGGAGGTAAATGCTAATATATTTGTACCTCTGTACAACAAGACCCAACTACCGAACTTGCACAATGCCAGCATTGACCAATTTTTGAATTTTACCCATCACCATAGGATTCTTCATGTGCTCCTGTGCAGCCTTAGGGTTCTCCTGAAAATCTGTCAGGACCTGCAATCCAGTGGAATTATGTCAGGACCACACTACTCCTGCAGACATGGAATCAACAAGTACACTACTGCACAACGAAAACCAAGACAACCTGCAAAACAGCGAAGCACTGAAACACCGACCATCACAATCACCATCGACAGGTGACTGCAGCCTGGGTACAGGAAATCACACCATTCTGTACTTCTGTACTGACTAAAGACTGTTGTGTTGCGAAATATCCCTTCCCCAACTTTGATGTATTTTGGCTTAGAAAAACAATTGCTTGATGTTTACGACTTATCAATACAATTATATTTCTAAAAATGGTTTGAATTCTTCATTTAGGAATTTGAAATGCATCATCTTTAGGAATTCACCAAATTACAAATTCTACCTGTAGAATTCCAAATATTATATTATTGATTAAAACTACATGATAAATTTTGTAACTTAACAAAAGTCAAATATTATAATTCCGGGCAGTCTGTAGAAACAAGGTAACGACCATAAAATGGTTGATTGGGTTCTTAGAAGATATGTTAAGGTGAAAGAGAAAATCCACGAATCAAATACCTGTCTCATGACTGGATCGGACAATATCCCCTGAATTTCAGGATCTTGCATTGACCTCGCCTGTACACGAGAATAAACACAAAAACGAACTTAGATTGATATGTTTGAACTGAGACATCAACTAAATAGTATAGAGGAACAGGCCCAATTCAAAACTTGGCAATAAGCATCGGCAATTCACCTGCTTCTCTTTCAAATCTTCAGCACTAATATCACCTCTGTTCATTTTGTTAATTTGATCCACACATCTGCACCCAGGAAAGAAGACGGAACAATAGTTAGAACATTCACACTTCACATATCAGGAATCCAACAGATGAAGGAATCACGTCATGCACAGACGACAGCACGATGTAACAAGAAGCTGACCTAGAAGAAATGCAGCTAATGCGTATGACACTGGGACACAATACTACTTCAGTAAGACCTCTGGAAATGCCAGAAACCAGAAATACCAGAAAATGACATACCTGCGAACTCCATCCATCAACTCCTGGTTGCCCTCATTGTGCTTCAATCCAAGCTGACATTGTCAACCAATGAAAAGTGAGAATAAAGATATCCAAAATAACAGAATACACTGCTCCAGAACAATTGTAAGTATGTGCCCTAATATTGAAGTCGACCAAAGAAAATCTCTGACAAAAAACGCTGGCACATTAAGCCTAAAACTGACTTACTCCTCTGTAAGGTTTAGCATTACCTGGTAGGTTTCCAAAGCTTTGTCGTACTCCTTCATGAAAAATTGGATGGCTCCCTTTCGTGAGTATCCTTTCACAAATTTCTCGTCCAGCTCTATGCATTTGTTTGCATCTTTCAGACCCTCTGGTAAAGCTCCAAGCTTTGTGTAGCATGCTGCTCTATTACTGTACACCTGCCAAGTTCAACAAGACCGCCACCTTAGTCCCAGGCTTTCGTAAACACACTAATTTGAAATTACGAATTGTAGATCCCGTATGAAATCAATCAATAATTCAACGTGCTAAAATGCTCACCTTCGGATCTGTTGGATTCCTCTTAATGGCCTCTGTGTAGTGCTTGACAGCTTCTGGATACTTGTCCTGCTTAAAGTATTCATTTCCTGCCATTATGACAGTACACTCATCAATTTTGATACTGATGAATATAACCTGAAATATTAAAACTGACCTTCGATTTCTTTGTTAACTGGAGGCATTACTGGCAAATGACGAAGTTCACTAAGATGCAATGGATCCAAAATTTCATCTAAAAACCCCAAAAGTTTCTTGTTTTTTCCCAATTTCTCTAAAAACAAAGATCTTTTAACACATTGACCTTCATAAGAAAGTTGGTCGAAGACTCATACCTTTCTCCCTTTCTGCGTCAGCTACTGCCGGGTCATAGTATTCTTGCTGCTCTAATTCCTTCTTGACACGCTCTGCATCATTTAGCTTTTTCAGAGTATCTGGATTACGGTGCTCAGTCAAGGCTTTATTGAAAACCTCAATAGCAGCGTCGTAGTCTTTGGATGTTTTGGCCATCTTCATCAAAGCTGTACCCTTCCTTGTCAGAGCCTTTGCAATCAGTTTGAAGTCGGCATGCACTGACCTGCCAGTCTCCACAGCCAATTCACAATCTGCAATGCATTCCTCGTACTGCACACACCACGGTGCATCTTAGTAAGTTAGACATACAATCACAACATTTGCAGTGCATACCAACAGAGTTTAAACACTAAACAGCAGCCACAACTACCTTGGGTGGATTAACACAAATTACATAAGACACTCAAGCACCATGTTTAATAACTACAGCAGTTAGTTCCTAGTAAATGTAAGACTATTCAACATGTTGAAGTTACTAGAGCACCCATGGCTGTCATTTGCAAAATATGATTCACTGAATCATATCTTGCAGGTTTCCCGACACGCACCTTCCCCATCTCCATGTACACTGCAGCACGGTTAGTGATAAATGAAATGTCTTCTCCGTCGAGCTCATGCGCTTTGCTGTAGTGCTCCACAGCCACTTCAAAGTTCTTCTTCTTGTACTCTGCATTTCCGGCCTCCTTCTCCTTCAATGCTTGAGCCTTCCGGGCTTTCTTCTCCTTCTCCTCCTCATCCTCACTGTCTACTTCCATAGGCTTCGGCGCAGGTTCTGGAACCGGTTCGGGTGTCGCTGGCACACTCCGTGGTCGCTCCACAGGTGTCTCAGGAGTTGATACTTCCTCGTCCTTGCCATCATCCTGAAATTCAGCCCCCGCATCTGTAGAATTTTGAATATTCACACCTAGCAGGACGCCAATCACCTGCATCATGCGAGGGTCATTAATGTAGCGTGACACGTTGCTCGGGTTCTTCTGGGCATCGTTGATCATCGCCACAAAGTCAGGCATCTGCAAGTATGGCCGAGTCCGAGGGTCGCCTTGCAGTTTCACCCACACATCGGGTCCAAACATGTTGCCAAATGGAGAACCGCCTCCGAAGGGAGAACCACCTCCAAAGGGAGAGTCTCCAGGAGGACCCCGGGCTCTCGGCTTAGCTGCCTTCGCATCCGACAACCCGGACTTGAGACCATCATTTGCAGGATCATACTTGAGACCTTTTTCATAGGCCGAGATGGCCTCATCATACTCTCTTAACCCCACATAGGCGGCCCCCAACCGGCTGTAACCTTTGGGCCACTCAGGCTTCAGTTCTACAGTCTTCTTAGCATCCCGGAGAGCCTCCTGATACTTGTGTAGGGAGGCGTATGAGGCTGATCGATTGGAATACAGCACATGATTTTCAGGGGCGAGTGCAACTGCTTCCCCAAAGTGCCGAATCGCTTCCTCGAACTTCCCTGCCGAGAATGCAGCATTTCCTTTCGCCTTGGCCTCGTCAGCCATGATTCTCCAGGCCTAACCCTACATCCAAGAACACCAGAACAAGAGCCACATGAAATAACCGCATCCACATTGAAACTACTCTGAAACCCTGACGAACGGTCAAATATCCACGAGGTATCCACATATAAACAAAAATTCCAAATCCATTCAATAACCGACAAAATACAGACACAGACACATCCTAAATTACTACAAAACCTAAAACTCATCCGTGATTACCATCAATTCAATTCGTTAAAATACACAAGCTAAAGCCTTTCATCTCTCAACCAACAATGATTCTAATCCTGACACCGTCCTAACAAACGTAACAATTAGAAGTCAACCCTAAATCGAGCCGTCAATCACAGAGCTCGTAAAAATAAAAATACGCTCCCTCTACAAGCAATCAAAGCATCGAAAACACGAAAACCTAATAGCATCGAAAGCGCCGCCACGTACCGCCAAGCAAAACCAGAATCGGGGTACCACTGAGACGATCCAAGGACTTCAAAAACTCGCCACGCACGTTGCACGAACCTGACGCACAGAACGATCATCAACGCTAGTAAACATGTAACGCGATTGTGAAAATTCAAAGCAAAGGCATTCATTCATGCAAAACAGGACCATTTCGCAACCAACAACGGTCAGAAAAGGGGCAAAAAAATCGCCGAAAGATCAAGCATTGACACCAGAAAGCATCGTCTTACCAGCAAGCAAACGTTACGAAGAGATCCGAGAGCCGAACCAAAGTAGAATTCGAAAAGCTTGAGCAATAAACTTATGAGACAGAGACGGAGACCTGATTCCGAGAAGGCCTTAGAAGGAAGGTCCTAGAACCCCCGGCCGTTGGGAACGCCTTCGTTCCCAACGCTGCCTCCTTGGGAACAGGGCCTTCTGACTCTCCATTGCCATAGGCCTCTTTAACCCTTCAGTGTCCACACTACAGTTACCCGGTCAAACCTCATCAATTCCTCACATTTTAAAATATACTCCCTCCGTCCCAAAATTATTGTCCTAGTTGTTGGCAAAAAAAAATTTGCAATATTTGTCCTATATTTTATACTTCAAACGTGAGCTTTGTCCACTTTAAACAGGGCGGACAACAAGAGTGACACAAAAACTACATGCTACTATTGAAGATAGACCATTTTTCGAGTACTGAGACGGTTTTTTTGGCAAAAAAATGTGTTAAATTAAAACACGCCTAAACCTAGGACAATAATTTTGGGACGAAGGGAGTATTATATTTTCTGGTATTTTTCTCATATAAGATATTGTTAGAGCGAATTACCCTTATTTTTATCGGTATTATTTAAATAAATAAAAAAGTTTATAAGATTTTTCAAAGTTTTTCATGTAAAAATTATAGTAATTACAAAATACTCATAATAGTATGAAATTTTTAAGAAAAATGTAAATAATAGTGATGAACAACAAGGTGTAGGTGGTATGCTTCTCGAGCTTACATAAAAAAAGAAATTTAATAGAAAAAAAATTCTGCAATATATATTGGAATTTAAGGGTTTTGAACTTTAAAGCGCTGTAAAAACACACAATTTTAACAATTTTGAAAATGGTAAATTTTACTAGAAAGTAGAAAATAACTCTTATACTTTCTTAGTAGGGATCGTTTTCATTTGAAATTAGAAACTAGGCGAAAATCAACATTTGACTAAAAAACGACTAAACATGGCCTTACAAGGCTCCTTGCATGCTTAGGGGTTAATATCATGTCACCAAACCTTAAGAATGAATCTACCTAGCAGACCAAAAATAGTTAATTATTTAATGTTTTAAAAAATAATTTTTTCTTATAAAAATGTGAAAGCGAGGCAAGTGAAATGCTTGACTGTTACTAAATTCCCTCATATAATGGCAAGTGTCATCTTTCACTCTAGTTTCAAGGAAAGCTATTGTATCGGTAAAAATCAAACCAAGCAATAGGGGGCTGCTGTTATAGAATGTAATGTTATATTTTTATTTATTTGGAATCACTTTTGGTCGAATCTATGATGTAAGTAAAATAGTTCAAAACGTACATGGTATTCATCAAAGTAATCAATAACTAAAGTTTTATAAAGTGAAATGAAGTCAAAGACCTATATGTTGAATTTTTTTATGAAAGGTAGTACCGTACCAGGAAGGCAGGGTCGGCACTTTTGTGACAAATAATTAATAAAAGTTCAAAAAGTGGAGGTCGGCACTTTCAAAAAAATTATTATAAAATCGGCTATTAATAACTAACATTGAATTTTACTAGCGGCTAAACGTTTTCTTTTGTTTTTTGTCTACGATTTTTGTTGACTTCATTTTTGTTAATTTCGACAAAATACTTGATAAATTTATTAATTTTTTCGGCATTTTTTTGGGGAATTATTTTCTGCCGACCTTGCCTTCCTAGTACGGTATTCCACATTCTCAAAATACAACTTCGTAATTGGAGATGTATATACATGTATTAGTCTATATTCATGTACTATATAAAATTTTAAAAATGAATAAATATATAAACATAAAGAAGGCAATTTGGAAACGAGACTTAATTCTAACGGATGGTACTACTACTTTAGCACGCAATTGCTAGGTTTACAATTGCATTGGGTTTGATTTAGAAAGTAAAATAGAAATCTCACATCACAACCTTGAATTTTGACACCCCTTCATATGACATAAGCATATACTATAACTTCCTAGCAACTCGACAAATTTCTACTTAATAATTAATTAAAGCGCAAAAAACAGTTAGGCAACAAAATATATATATATATATATATATATATATATATATATATATTAAAATTAAGTTGTAGCATGTAAAATATATATTAAAATCGTTGGCACCTTTTAATTATTCATTTCTTGACCAAGCTGCTAGAAAGCTACAGTACTCACTAAATCACCTTTTTGCAATTCATAGCGTTGAATTTCAGTGAAAAATAAATTGTTACCGGCACAATACCCGGCCAGGACGTATTCCCTAATATATGCCCGGACATATACAAGGCGTATGTCGGGGAAGATACCAGGGAAATACCTGGGAATATACCCGGATAGATACCCGAGAGGTTACACCGGAACATACCCGGATATGTACCCCGGAAGACGCCCTGGCCTAGACCCAGGCGGGGCATGAACGGTCGTCAACCTGGTGCGCGCGGGCCTTTCAGCTTCGGTGCGAAACCCTAGTAGAACTCCGCCCTCAACAGCCCGCAAGGGTATGACCATGTTCATCATCTTCATCGTCTTCTACTTGTGCAGCTTTTTGATTCAATCGACGTCGTCGTCGTCTTCATCAATCTCGTTGTTTCCATTTACTATTCACGCCGCTGCTTGATCGATCAGGTTAGTGCAGTTTGTACTCTTTTCCCACTTTCCGGGTCCGTCTCTGTAATTTAGGGCGCCCCGTGCTCGTTGATCGCGCCATAACGTTCTATTTTGAAGGTGTTTGTTTAGCAGGAATCGTCGTGTTCTAATTTTCTATAAACAACCCACAATCGTTAAGGTTGCATGAACAGGGTTTTGTGAAATCTTGGTTGGACTGTATGATGAGTTGATGCTTTTCAATTTTTGTAACGTGCTTGGATGGACAGATTGTTTGGCAATAATGACACAGTGGCAGGACATTCACTAATTTTAATTTGATTAGAATGGTTGTTTGTGCAATTCCATCTCAAAACCCTGAAGATTTGAGTTATAGGGTGACTGTTATGTCATGGATGATTTAATGATCGTAGGATTGTATCCGATATCAGCTGGTGTGTTCGAATGGGGCAAGTTCTGTGAATAGGGAGCCATGAATCATCATAGTGATTTTGTAAGCATTATTTTTGAGCTGGACCTCTTATGTATGTATAATGTAGTGTTATTATGGTATATTTTGAAATAGAATGAATCTATTTGTCACATAGCCAGAAGTAAGTTAAGAGGAACCTAGTAAGGTTTTCACTGCGTGGGGTAGAGATTGATTGTTTAAAAGCGTACTTACCAAGAGATATCATTTTCTGTTGGTATACTAAAGTGGTTTGTGTAATCTGCTTTGGATTTATTTTTCCGTGGTGTGATGCGCCAGGACATGAGGTCGTGAGTGTTGTTCAACTCTGGCTAGGATCTCGGCTACGTGATTGACGGTCCAGTTGGTTTTACTGGAGTTTGCTTTGGATGAATCTGCTGTATCATGATACTTCTAGATTCGTTCACGAGGTATGCACTGTCTCGTTAAGCTTTCACTTTTGTTCATGCATGTTATGGCTAAAATTCATTCCTTACTTACCGGCGACAGCTTTTACTGAAACATGGGATGTATTCTGTAGCTTTTGCAGGATATGGAGGTGCACTGAGTAATTGGATAGCTTTCGGTTTAGTCGACTATTCCTTCAAGCTTCTGCACCATGACTGCTCTTACTTCTGATGCCATGCCAGAAGGACTCCCATTAGCGCTCATTGATGGAAGCAGCGCTGTTGTGCTTTCCTCTAGGAGCGCAGATGATTCTGAAGAGTGCATGATGGAACAGCTGACTGCTTTGGAAAATCAGCAGGCATTCTGGAGGGTGTATCATCGGAATTCCCCTACTTGGGCGTTTTTTACGACTAATGATAGCTGTCCAGTGGACCTCGTGAAGCCTCAGCTGATGAGATGTATTGTTTGTCATCCAAGCAGAAGAGAAACACTGGGTCTACGCAGTACGCGCTGCCGGAAAGGTGTAGTATTGTACAACAAAGAGCATGGCACGTCTGCCATGAAACGACATGTGCATGCCGAACACCCACAAGCGTTTGGCAGATATAAAGCATTACGGAGTTCTTCTGAGCCTTCGTTGATCACACCTCGTCAGCCTTCCAAGAAGAGATCTGGATCTTTTCCAGGCTCACTGGCATATGTATATGGCGGCTCCAACCCACAGAAAGAGGATGAGCAACATCAGCAATTCCTTGAGGACTTGGCTTTATACATTATAAAAACGCATCAGCCTCTCTCCAGTGTGGAGAATGTTTGGTTGAGAAGGTTGCTGCTCAGCCAGAGCCCACGCATTTTGTTTCCTTCACGTCTTGAGTTTTTGGACGACGTGATTCCAAAGTTGGTATTGAAGACAATGGATAAGTACGTTGTCCCCTCCCTTGCAGGTTGCACAACCGCCACGGTGTCCTTTGATTTGTGGATGTCGTGTTCGGAGGGGGCCATTTATGCCGTGGTAGTCAACTTCATCAATGATGCATGGGTCCCGTGCAATGTTACTCTGGGACTTCTTGACACGTCTAGCATGTCAGAGGCCTCAATCGCAGTACAGTTGCAAGACATTCTGAGCCGGTACAATCTCTCCTCGCAGATCATTGCATATGTAAAAGATGAAGGTTCCAACCTTGATATCATTACTACAGCATTGGCCTCTGTAGTTTCATGTGAGCTTCTTGATTTAGCGGAGCCATTTTCAGGCACTTGTTTTGGCCATGCCTTGTCAACATGTTGCCAGCATGCGACTGACGATTCTAAGGTGAGCTGAAAGCTACTCGGTCTAAAGGGTCCTGAATATCATGTGCTCAGCTACTTTCTGTTTTGCTAATCGAATCTACTGCCTGGGGTGATGGATCTTTCCTGCGAAATATGAGAAACATTGGACTGGCATTTTAATTTTTTCCCCAACGTGTGATGTTTGTTCAGGTATGTGCTGGGCTGAAGACAGTCAGCTTGAAGGATGCACAAGCTTCTCTACAGAAATCCATGACGTGGATTCAACACTCTCGAAAAGGAAGGCAAGAGTGGGTGAAGGCGTGTGCGGAGAAGCAGCTGTCACAGCGGACATTGAAACCTCCTGTGAAGACGCGATTTGCATCAAGGGCACTGTTTTTTCAGGAGGCTTTGGATTATAGTGAAGCCATCACCACGTTCTGGTCAAGCCAAAGCTCTGATGTGCAATTGCCGATTCCAACTCCACAGACATGGGCTGTTGCCAGGGCAGCTACTGAGACCCTGATTCCTGTGGTTAAACAGAGTGTTCTGAAGCAAAATCATGGGTTTTGGTTCCTGTCTGAGGCTCTTGCGGCCACTCTTTCCTTGTCCATTCACTTTCGACAGAGTCACTTTCTTGCTGGGGAGGCAACTACTTCACATGGTGATGGTGACTTCGATAGTGAGCTCTCGGTTTTGAAGTCACGAATGGAAGAAGAGGTGTTGGCCGTGCTTGGGCCCTTATTGTCATTTGCAGGAACCTTTTCCCGGCAGAGTGCACACAACATGTTGGCGCTCATGTTGGATCCACGTTTTAAGGGGCTGGGTCTTGTGCGTGACTATGTTGGAGGGGAGAAAGTCGTGAGTATCGTGTTCGAGTATGATAATCTGGTCCTACTACCTTTGTTGATGCAGTGCTACAAGCGCTTACATCCCACAGCTCAAAGTCAAGAACCTATTACCCCCATTTCTGAGAATTCCATTTTTGGAGCCCAAGCTTCAGCGGAGGAAGTCATTCTAGAACAGCTGAAATTGGAGTTGTCTTTATTCAGAAGGCTGCATGTTGCTGATGGGGATTACGATAGTCCTCTTGCTTGGTGGAGAAAGCATGAGAAAGAATTTCGGAATGTTGCATTCTTGGCTCGACAGATTCTCGGAGTAGTTGGATCTCAAGTTGAAATTGAAAGAATTTTTAGCATAACAGGTGTCATACAGTCTCAACAACGGCGCAGACTTGGTATGGAGCATTTAGAGAAATTAGTGTTTATTTCTAAAAACTGGCCAGATGAGCCAAGTAATGTTGGGGAATTGGAGGACGAATCTGTTGAGCACTTCCTCAAAGTTGAAGACATCATCATTGATGACAACGTCCATTTTATAGAGGAAGCTGAGTTGTTTGAGAAGTGATTTTTTTTCAGATGCCAAGGTATGTGTTTTTCTTGTATCATACTGTCCAGAATATGCACTGTGTAGGATATCACTATCTGTCAAATCTAATCCCTCTCTGTTGTTCTGGTGCAGGTTCGTATGTGGCTGTACAATTGAACTTCATGGTATGTTTGTATTCAAATCTTCTGTCGGATAGTGTCAACTCTGAAAGAGCTGTAGATAAGAGAAAAATAAGTCATAATAGCAGTTCATGTATTGAGGTCGTATATCTTGATAATCTTTTCTTGCTAAGAATTATCATGATTTCAAGGAGGATCCTCATGTCCAGTGTATCGAAGATACAAATCTGCAGATGGAACTGCTCTGTTGTATATTGTTGTCTGTCTACTTCCCTAAATGCCATGTTTTTTTAAACCATCTAGTTTGTACAAGTGAACTTTGTGGTGGATTCATTGCATCTCTTGATTTTCGGAATGTATGTTGTTCTGAAGAACCATTACTTTAGCTAAGCATTGTATTTGATAGGCACTCCTTGGAAGGGTGTTACATTAAATCATGGGTGACAGTAAATAAAATAAATAGAGAAATTCGTAAAGTAGCAAAAGCTCTGGTTTCTGGGCCTGTGTCAACAATAAAGA
Source organism: Pohlia nutans (assembly GCA_022496805.1). Lineage (NCBI taxonomy): Eukaryota > Viridiplantae > Streptophyta > Bryopsida > Bryales > Mniaceae > Pohlia > Pohlia nutans. Next base: position 31,138,638 of record CM040089.1, on the reverse strand, counting down.
CCCGGCGAATCCTGAAACAGAAAACTGTGTTTTTGATCTAAAAAAATGAAGTATGACATTTATTTTCAGACACTGAAGTTAGGTGACTGAGTTTCATATGGAGATGGCACTGACACCATGTGGACCGCATGGGAATCGCCTAATGCTTGCTAAGGTAGCAGTGCATATTTCCGACCAGTCCCAATTTCCGATCCCTAGGATTGGGGGGTTGGGTCCCAGAAACCACCCAGCTTGGACCTAAAAATTTCCTAGGAACGTTCTAATTACGTCCATGCCTTGGAAAGTTGAGTGCTTCTGATTGGTGCAGTAAGCGCACTATTTTCAGAATCCAACCTCTACTAGGCATGTAGACCCTACAGGCGGTTCATGGCTACTCTATGCTTTTAGGTTTAAAAATTCATAGAAAATTGTAGAAATGCTCAAAAAATGTGTTTTTTTTTTGGGATGCCTTTGCACTAGCTTTGCGGAGCATCCAAAAATTATAAACTTCTTCTTTCACAAGCCTAAATATGCAAACCTGAAATTTAGACGAAAATATGCACCACTACCTTATTCCAAGCATATGAAGGTCCAAGCTCACTATTCACGTACCGGCCCAAGCTCACTATTCATGTACTGGCCCACTCAACTAAGCGCACTATTTCCAGGATATTTGAGGAAATGTGATGAATCTTCAATACATTTCCTTTCTCTCAACAGGTCTAGATGGGGTATCAAAAGAAGGATTGCTCATCCAATTACTTTGCGAATTTCTCTAATGTGTAGTGAAGAATGAAAGTCCCATTTATGCCAAAAAAAATTAACAATATTATTAAAATATAAATTTAATTTAGAAATCATGATTCTCTAAACAAGTTTTGTAGAGTCTAGAATTTGCTTACCCATGATTTAATGTAACCCCAAAATAGAGTAAATGAATTCATTTTGTCAAATTTTTCACTGACTAGTGGCTCAAAACAAGTCGTCAACGTTGGATTCAAAGCTCAATAAATTGTGTTTATTAGCAAGTACACCAATTCATGTTGGTCTTATCGTTGGTCTTATTGTTTTATAGGAATAAGGAATACCAGAGCATGGCTTTGGCGAATAATAATACAAAAAGCTAATCTGGTTTTTTTGGGAATTTACTCGTCCAAAGTGTTGGATTTTGATTAAAAGTATAAATAACTTTATTTTACGTGCCTTTGACATGAAAGGTTACGATGAGTGGGATTGGATTTCAAAAGCATCGATTTATATCCTTAGGTCATCATGTTTATGATTGAATCGCAATGAACCCGGGTTCAAACCTCTTCATGAGCTAACTGGTCAATTGTCCTATTACCACCACTGCTCCCACAATAATCACACTATAGGCTTCCTTATAGCCACCAATTACAAGGCCCAAAACCACCACAATTCAAGAGAAACTATACCAATGACATGCTAAAGATTGTTCACAAGTAGATTGTGGTTTTGGATGTTGTCATGAGCGGAAATGGGGGAACCTATATGACAATATGGAGTCACAAAGAACTTTTCTCTTTTGAAATTTGTAGTGATTTCAATATTTCCAGTAAAATCTTACAAAATTTTACATTCTTTATGAAACTCTCTTCCTATGAAGAAAAATAAATTCAAACATAGATCTATTAAAAAATAGCACAAACCTTAAGTTGGAGGTTATAGGACATTTGAATTTATTTGCATGACCTTTGTTTGTTCGATAAGGTTTGTTCTTTGATGTGCCAAATTTTGGTTTTATTGTTTTCGTTGTGCCAAACCCGTATTTTCTTAAATAAATAACCATTGGGCAAGACCCCGTCGAAGGTGCTACCATAATATGATAGTGTGTCATAATGTAGTTGAATATAGTAAAAAAAACCTTGATTATTTATTGACAAGAAAGTGTAAAAATACAAGGTATTTTAAGATTTGCTACGTTATGAAAAATCAAAACGACGTTTTGAGTACTAAAAACTTATCAACAATGTAACAAGTAGCTACGCTACGAGGAGCTCTGACTAGAATAGAATGGATGAAGAACGAGAATGCATTTCAGTGGAATCATGAACGGAATATAATTGCTACAATGGTATTTAGTCCAAGAAAATGGGTGTCCCCGCAATGCCTTGTCTCGTTCCTATGGTCAGAGCCAATAAACAAAATCCTTTTTGTACTATAGATTTCAAATGTGCCTTGAAGAGACAAATGTGTCATAAGGGGATAATTGTCCTTTTGGGATTAGTACACCAATGGAAAGAATAAAAATTGCTCTATAATATTGAGTAGTGTAGACAAGAGTGTAGATATAATTAAAAAGTGTTCCTTATTCCATATCGAGGTTTAAAGTGTATTTTTTAATTTTTGGTTTAAGCAATAAGGATCAATATTCAACAACCTAGAATTGATTAGAGTTATCCTACCATCTTGGTAAATCTAGTCAATTTTTTTTTAAATCGCACTTGACACTTTTAGTAGTTATGTCATATAAATTGTAAAAGTACTTTTATGAAAAATAGCTCACCAAAAATGTCTAATTTTTGAAAAAATTCATTCCATTAAAAAACTCAAAGGTATATGAACGTCAATTAAAGAAATTAAAATGTCATCAACAAGGTTATAAAATAGAAGATAAATCAAAACATTGACCATAAGACCATTGTGAATAAAGAGTGTGGTATAGATTATACTAAACCGGTGGGCATTGGGTCATTGGGTCATTATGAACAGACACTTTATTCACGTTGGCCTTATAAAGAGATTCATAATTTCTATCTATCTATTGGGTGAAAGCATGGTAAAGTGGATCAACATTGATCCCTATGAGGAAGCAACAATGCAAGGTCGGAAAATACATTAAAATTTTACTTTTTGTAAATTTTTTTAATAATAAAATAAAAGACATGATGTTTAACAAAGTCTTACAAAGAAAATTGAAAGTTTCATCTTCAATAATTATTTATGTATGCTTTAGTGACATTGAAGTAGTCAAAATTGAAAAAGTAGTTTCGAACCAAATTGAAAAGTTGATACAAAAGAAGCTGAAAATGCATTAAATATTTATTTTTTTCAAGATTTTTTTCTTTGGAGCCCTCAAATACACAATGGAGTTAAAGAATATAAAAATTATGTTGATATTAAATATGATTTAATTCATCAAATTGCTCCCAAAATTGGATTTAGACATCTATTTTTGAGCTCTACTTTTAGTAATTTTTTTAATCATTCTTACTTTGAAACTTTAGATTCGAGTACTTATAAGAACAATAAAGGGCGCCATGAAATTAGAACCAATAGAAAAGACAATTTGATACTCTTTTATAGCCTTTGACCAAAAACATTGTAATTTCAACAAGGTGGATCAACTTTTTTGTACACAATACCATGCTTTCACCCTAGTAAACCATATATTCATCTTCAAATTCTCCTTCAAGTGTAACATATTGTAAAACCAGATTTATATTAGATTGAGTGGGTCAAATTATACTTTGCTAGCCTATAGTGATGTCAAATTCAATAGTACATTGATATGCTACAACTCTAAAGGCACCCAAAGAAATTTAATTCTAGTGCAAGAAATAATTGAGACATAATGGGTAGAGTTTGAAAACACAAAGTGTAGATGTACAAGGACACAAGAGTAGGAGCCTAGAAAAGAAAAATTCTAGCCTCCATTCGATCAACCTTTTAAAAAAAAATAGAATGTCTAAATTAGCTTTTTGTGAGAAAATTAAATCTTAAAGATATTTAAATACAAAAAAATTGATGCGCTTTAGTCAAACTCAATTGTAGCCTTTAAAATATTCAATTTCTAAATTTGATCATAATTAAAAAAATGGAGCTTGTGAAGTTTCGTTTTTACCACACTATATAAATTTGACTTTTTAAAAAGATTTTGAGTGAGCTATTGCAATTGCAAGCTATCTATGTCAAAATCCAAATATTATAGGTTCTATAGATCTTTTGATTTTTTTGCATTTGAGATATTTTTGGAAATAAGTTACAACTAGTTATTTCTAATTTTCACCTTCATTTTTAACAAACTTTTCAAATTATTCATATATCTATTATAATAAACGAAGTTTAAAGTACTTAAAAAAAATCCTAATAACATTATTTTTCCTCTACTAGATTACATATTTCTTTAGTACCTTTCAAAACTGTCAATGCCTTTGCATTATTCCCTTCCAACTCTTGCTGCAAACTTTCAACATCCAAACTAGCAAGGACATCCACATATTTTCGTTGTTGTCCGTCATTAGTAAACGGCATGACGATAATTACCATTGCAACTTGTTTTTGCACATCTAGAGTTTGATTATAGCACCTATATGACTCCTTGCACCTATGTCTAGTGATGTTTATGCCAACACTGTCCGGTACCCATCTTGAATCATGGTACCAATACTATTGTATCTAAGACTCTTATTGGTGTGAGCACCTTCTACGTCGACTACTATGTACATAGCATGCACTTCGTCCAACTACACTAAGTTTGAATACCAACATGATTTATGTTGTTATCAAGTCTGGAAACAAAATCACAAATGAATGAGACATTGAAAACCAAAATAGATGTTCAATCATTTAGACTCTGAAAAGTGAAATAATTAATTAATTCATAATTGTCCTACATTTATCATGGGGTTGCCACGAATGGTTGCAAAAAAATGTGTCTCCGAATTTCTGGATCATCTTTGTGGGACAAATGCCGAATCAGTTGTTTATATATCAACACAACATCCTCTTCATTCGAATCCACATGAGTACGGAAGTATTCTTCTTGTTATCTCTCCATAGATGCCTTGAAATTTTTAGAATCCCATTCGGTATGCTAAAACCAAACCAACATTTATTAAAGGCAAAATTTTAGTTACAATGACACAATAACACAATGACACTACAACCTTAGAACTCAATAGAACCTTACAATGACACAATAATAGAACTCTTAGATAGGTAAATATAATCTTAGACACAATAACAAAATTTCTAGACAAAATTATGCAAACATAATTTATACTTGACAAATTCTCCTCGTAGGTCCGTTTGAAGACTAAAAGCAACGTTTTAAAATTAGTGACATTCGGTGGCTGCTCAAATCAAGAATCTCAAGAGATAGTAGAATGCCTAACCCTTTTGAAAACCACATGAATGATCAATAGAGTGATTAGGATATGCGAGTAAAGTTTGCGCACCCTGCCACTTCATTGGCTTTAATTTTGCTCTTCTTTTTATCTACTCCGCTTTTATACTCATTTTCATAAGGATCATTAGAGCTCTACGTGCCTTCTCAAATATTGGATGCATTTGAATGAACAAATGCCGTCCTCTTTGCGAGTATTGTCATATCGTATTGCTTGTTCACGTCAAATGCAATGAATGCAAGCCTTGAACATGTCACTAGTGGAAAGGCCCGAGTGAAACAACATGTTAAAACAACATTCTCCCAAAAATGTTGTTTCAACCGCTCGCTTTGGCACATGTTGTTTCAACATTTATGGGAGAATGTTGTTTCAGCATGTTTCAACCATTCCCAATCAATAAGTTAGTTCCCAACAAAAAGATGTTTATCAAAGCTCTATGCACTAATGTACGTCCTTGAAAATGTTGGAGATTTTTGAGTAATCCGTAAAGTCCCTAAGGAACCTGAATTTCAACCAATATTCGTTCAAATTCCCGGTCGCCAAGCAAAAGGGTGACCTATCAGGTGTTCTTTTTTTGGATTTGGAAGGAAATTGGTTCTTGTTGTCAATTTCTTGAAAAGACCAGTTTTGCCTTGTCTTTTCGAACGCGCTGAGGATTATGCGTCCGCGAGTGGGCCATGTGTTGTGAGAAGCAGTTCGAGAGCCACTACCTCGGTTATTGGTATTTCGACAGCCCGTGAATGGATTTAAGCGAGCTTCTTTTTTTATTTTCTCATGTGTATTGGAGTGGTGGGGCAGCGTGATCCATGCGCATAACTAACTCTAAATCAAGGAGCTGACACTTCCGAAAATTTCTTGAGCCTCTCTTTGAAACCTACCTTTTACTTTACGGATACACTCATTCATAGGTTACTGTAGCACTTCCATGAAAAATGGAAGCAAAAAACACAGCATAACTTTACGGATAACTCATTTGTCGTCCATAAATGTTCCAAAATTTCTCAAAGTTGTTTGCCACAATTGTAGTTCTGTAGAACAAAATTCAATTTCTAGAACAAGTAGTAAAACAAATACCAAGTTTCTTGATACTAACAAATAGAGCACTTATGAAGAAATGCATACTCTCTCCCAAGGCCACAAAACAACAAAGATTATCCGCGGACTCTGTAAAAATAGCTTCATGATCTCTTTTACATCTATGCACTAAAATCATGCATTTGAACACAAGTCACAACTCACAAGATAGTGAACCACTAACTAGGAATATACTAAATAATCAAGAACAAAACCAACCAATGAACAACTTCAATTAATATTTAAAGTTTGCCAACTTGGGGGGTGCACTATACTTAACATGTACGAGTATACATGAGTGCATATATAGAAGGGGTATTAATTTGAACACTATTGTATTACGTATACATACAATAATCATATTTAAAAAGAAATATATTGATGTATACTTACATTAAACATATATTTAAGACATAATATATTTGTATACAAATGCTTTTAGACATATAACCTCTTGTATACAAGAGAGTTTTTAGAGGGGGTCATGAACGCACGTGATTTTCAAACATAACGTAGAATGCACCCCCCGGGTTCGCCAACCAGTGGCAGCCTGGTTAGATTTTGAGTTCCTGCACTTCAACCTCCTACAAATTAACCCCTAAAGGACCAAAGATTCAGGGTTATATGACAACAAATCCAATCAACCATATACTGAAATATATAATTCACATAGGGTCAAAGTTTATATCACCGGAATCAATAATGAACATTGCATTTTTTGGTAAAACTAATTAAATAAATTTGAAAAAATCAAATTCTGTATATAGGCTATACTCAAAACTGCAAATAAAAACATACAACCCGATCTAGGCATGGTGGTCTTTCAGGAGTGAAGCTCATCTCGCTGATTCACATGTGTACTATATTGCAAAATTGGAAAGCACCTTGGAGAGCACCTTCCGAGTGCAATCAAAAGACGTTGAAGTACAAGCATCACTTGAATTTGCAGCAAACTTTGTCCTTTGGAGTCTTGCTAAACGTACACAGTAAACTCTTTTATCTCACTCCACATCCATCTTCCTTTTCGCTACTGTATTAGCTATTTGTGTAACCTTTTCTAAGCTAGGACCCTGTTGATGCTTTTGACACTAAAACAATGAACAACATCACGCATAAGTGAATTTGGAATTGTTCATTGCAAGCAAAAGTGCAAAACTGAAGTTTTTCAATCCTATAGAAATCACAAGAAATGAACCTATCAAAAAAGCATGAAGCAAAATTGATGTAGAAACTCACATATCTCATTCGAATGTGCGTAAAACCACCTTTGCCTGAGTGAGTCAATTTCTGAACTTTATCTCGTGTAGCCTTCAATCTTCGAGAATTGTTTAAAAAAGTTGAGTTCTTCAGTAATTTCTCAGCAACCTTAAATCTCTCTACTGACAAACTCATTTTCAAATATTTCTTATCCTTTGAGGATTTCAACTATTTTACAACTTTAGCTTTCCATTGCTTCAAATCTGACTTAATAGATTATGTGGCCCAACCACAAATCCAATCGCCAAAGAAACTTTCCCTCCCTTGCTCTGTGATTTTATCAATGGTTTGTTTTCCAACCTTCGTAGACACAATGATACCAGTAGGAAACGTGGCCAACGTTTTCATTGTCAAAAAGTGTACCAACTCTTTGCGCCCCCTGCCATTTGGTTTTCCATACTCATCTATTTCCACAACCATTTTCCCATCTGAATCAATAGTAGGCTTGCCTTGCTTCCTCAATTTCCTCATCTTTTTGGCTCTTTCCTTCAGAATTTGTGTCTTATCCTCTACTGTCATGCACTATCATCCCAAAGTTTTCAAACATTAAATACCATTTCTAAAATATCCATACATGAATTGACAATGATGACATTCAAAAGCAAACATTCACAATAGAAACAAGTTCGATAATATACCTTATTTGAAGATTCACTTTTCTCAAATAATAGGGTGTTGCCTAGCTCCTCATAGTAATCAAACGACTCTTCCTTTTCAATGAAATCAAATTTTCTACTTTCACACTTTATAGGAGTGGCCAGTAATGCATCTTCTTCAAATGAAACAATCTTCTTGTTTCCATACTTCATATGAGTAGCCAACACTACATCTAATGGTGAGGAGTCATAATTCACCCACGATGTCAAGACCATCACCCTTGTCCACTTTCTTCCCCCTAATCAATCAATACCACGTACGATTTAAAAAAAACAATGTCAATTATAGAAAAATTTAAGATTCATTGCCATGACTGTAATGGGCACTTTTTAGACAATACTCGTTCTTCATAGTGCAAGAATCAAATCTTAGAGTTTAAAAACAATATATACTACTGGTCATTGTTGCTCACCTGAATTATTTTTGGTACTGTCTTGCCATGTTTATTCATCTCAAAGGCATCTTTCTCTTTAAATTGAGAAACAAGGGCCCGCAGGTTTAAAATGTCTGCGCCATACTCTATGGAATAATATTGTTCAAACTCCCACAACACAGCCCTAACAACTTCTTCGTACACTGTTCTTTTTCCATAAAGTTTAGCGTACACAGCTACAATCTGACCTGCAAGTTGCAAATTCACACAAAACACCGTCATCAATCATCACTTCAATCTTTAAACTTGAATTTTCTGATTTAATGCATTCAATTTCAAAGTCTGTACCATCTCACCCATTTTGGTCTTCTCAAATGTCTCCAAAAGTTGAACATCATGCCCAAACGATCCAATGAGGTACAACTTGTAGTTGGCCCAGAATTCCCTGACACCATCAAAACAAACACGTTACATTCAAATTACACGGATAAAACATATGCACGGTTATATTAGAACTTTTCATGCATTGAAATAATGATATACATGTTGTCAAAGATATATACGCTCAAGTACAAGGCCCCATTGAGCTTCTTTAATCCAAAAATCCAAGACTAAAAGGAACTAGGGCAAGCATGTGACAAAATCCTTAGAAGGAGATGCTCCAGTTAGATGTCCATATAGAAGTTGTTGAAAATTTGACATTTTTTAAACCACTTCTTGAACCACTTATTAGAGGATGCAAACAGATTCTCCCCTCCTTAGAGCTCCTCTTACTCATCCTCATTAATTGGTAAGAAAACATCATCGTCATCATTTTAAAGACTCTTTTATGTCAAATTGTTATCATTATTTAGGATCACATTGGTCTTTGCATTTGATTGTTCAAACATTGGATCTGTCTTTAAATCAAAGCTAAAAGAAGCAAGAAAATTACCAAACTATGCTTTATTGATATTTGGGATTGAAACCTCATCTCAATTATCAGTGGCATTTGAACAATCCATATCAAATACTTGAGAAATCCGCAATACACACAAGAAACTAGTTTAACAACATGAATGAAGATTACACAAATTGGAATTAAAAAAATAAAATTGTATAGCAGCTGAATTGAATTAGATAGAATTATACAAAATTGCATCCATAGTCGTTGACCATTTGATTCATAGGAAGGAATCGGGGAGGGGAATTGACTCTTGAGTCACATCGTTAAGCTGCGGAGAAATTGACTCCTTTTGAACTACAAAAACATCAGAAAGTGCAATGGTTGCAACATCTCTATTGACACAATGAAAATACACATTCATGTTGATGTCATGCAAAGGCTCTCGAGGTTGTGTCTAGTTTTGCACGCTTCTTCAATGCTCCAGACGGGCCATTCAAAGGGGACCGAGCCTGGTTAGAACGCATCTTCATTATTAGATATGAGCTTGCAAACAACAGCTCTAAACTTGCGGCAATAGACACCTAATGCACAACACTTCCGAACTAATTTGAGAGCATCGTGGCAACCTTGTTGTCGCATAAAATGGAATACATAGTGACGCAACGCAAATCATAGCAACCCTAAACTCGCAAACCATACATCAAATGTGTAACACTTCACAACTAGTTTGAAAGCATTGTAGCGACTTCGTTGTTGCATACAATGGAATAAATTGCGGCACGACATAAAACTCCGAGAGCGCCACAAGTAGCGTGAACGAGGACTTGTGAGCCCTTATATAAAGTAACAAACATAGTAAGCCTCAATAAAAATTAAGCAAGCTAATTTTCACTCTTCGAAGCGTTATGTACCTAATGGTGACCCGCCAGTCACCATCGGGTCTCAATTATGGCCCATAATGCTCTGATAGATAGAAACTCCGATCCCCTTTTGAGACCGACATGAATAAAATGTCTGTTTGTAATGTCAATGACCCAGTAGAGTTAACCGAAAATTTAGCCCAAAGAAGAAAGTTTTGGCAAACTCGTGTTGAATTCTTCTTGAACTCATATTGAAATATAAATAGACCAAAAACTAGTCTATGTTGGGTTGGGAGACAATCTAAAGCAAGGCACTGTCATTATTCTCTACACCTCGCTACGATTTCCACACCTTCCACCAAAGCTCCAAGCCCGTGACCCATAAGGGGATAATTTATGACACTACACTATTCAACCCAAGTATAGTTCAATAGAGAAGTTAGAAGTAGAACAAAAAGGGAGATTAGATGAGCTTCTTTTTGGTTATCTCAAATGCCCACCGGACAAAGGGCCATTGGAACTATAACGCTCCGACTACCTATTACGTATGCACATACAAGAACGTATACCCGCATGTACGTATAGACTTGTCGCATACATATACCAGCTACGTACGCCCCATTTCACCGAACGAGAGGTTCGGAAAGGAGGTTCGGTGAAGAGGTTCGGCAATGATTAGGGTGGTAGATTTCAGGAATGCCCGGAAGGGAAGAAGGGTTCCTCCTTTCCTCGCTCGCTCGCTCGCTCTCTCGTCGTCATCGTCCAATTCATCGCCAAAGCTCCATCGCAATCAGGCTGTGGAGCTTGCTCGCTGCTGCTGCTGCCGGATCCAGTCTCTTCTTACGAGTACCAAGTCACTGACTGCATTCGCAAGCAACAGATCTCGTTTCAGCTGCTTTTGCCACCATGGTCAGCTCCTCCTCCTCCTCCTCTTCCTTTTCCAACAGATTTCGCTCCGCTCGCAAAAGATCATGTGCACGCCGGTTCTAGATCCCTCCATTCCGCACTCCGGAGTATTTTTCTCTCGTTCTGAAATCGTGGCATAGGGTTGCATAATCATTGCACTCTGTTTTCTCCAGCATTTAAAAAGAAGAAATCGATTTAGAGCACGGTGATATTTTAGGCTTTGGAATACAATGCGTTAGTGCGCAAATCGCTGTTTTAGTAATTTTCAATTAGGTTGCGCTACGCTTTTGCGTTATCTTGATGGATTTAGATCATGGTGTGTATTTAGTGTGGTGGAATTATAATGTTGAGTCGCCGTTTCTTGGACTTGCAGTAGTACTTTACTTTGGTGAAGTCTGAAGTGATTCTTAGTGTTCTTTGAGCTCCCTCGTTGATTTTAATCCGCTGTGGCAGGACTAGGTTTTACCACCTCGTGTAGTTTAAGGTTTAGTTCCAGTGTGTCCATTTTCTTGGCCAAGTAAACGAGAAGTATCTGTGAGTGTTGTCCGTCTATATTTTCTCCAGCTCTTTTGAGTACGATGTACTTAAGCCTTTGGATTAGGGTGTTGAATCACATTTTTTAATTTTTTAATTTTTCCTTCTGCTGGTACTTTGTTGAAGTCTGAAATGGTATTCCTGTTATCATTAGTGTTCGTTGAGGTCCCTCGTCGATTTTTACTTTCTGTGCCAGGACTAAGGTCTTTGTTTGCCGTGTATGAAAACATAGTTTGAGGTATAGTTCCAGTATGTCCAGATGTTTTGGTCATGTATATAAGTAAAGGAGGAGGATCTTTGAACGTTGTCCGCTTTCGTTGTGGTTAATGAGATTCTTGTATTCTTTAGTTGCACTATGTTTCCTGCTGCTCTTTGAGTATTATCTTAATGTGTTTTAAAGCATGATGATACTTTAGGCTTTGGAATAGACTGCGTTAGTGCTTTTTGTATAGCTAGAGTGCAGTCAAATTGTTGAATCGCCGTTCTTTGACTTGCAGTTGTATCTTTCCTCCTGCTTTGGTGATGTCTGAACTGTATTACTGTTATCATTAGTGTTCGTTGACCTCCCTCCTGTCTAGTCGTCGGTTTAAGCCTGCTATGCCAGGACTAGGTTTTTGTTTGCCGTATATGATGAGGTATAGTCAATGTTTCCAATTTCTTGACTTCGAGGAAGAGGATCTGTGAATGTTGTCCGTCTTTTTTGTGTTTAATAAGATGTTTTCAAAGGTTTGCTTATTGGTGTGGATTTTTTGCAGGCAGAAGAGCAGTATTCACATCCTGGGGTATGCTTATTCACAGTATTGTTTAAGGTGTGTACTCTTCAGGCTTGACGTTAGATTCCCGAAGCCATAGGATTGCTTTCATTTGTATCTCTTTATTGGAATACGGCTGTCATCAGGGATTTTTCTTGCGACGGTGATCTTTGGTTTTCGTGACCTTATGTGCCATTTTGCGTGGCAGGTCTCAGCCCTGGCGTTTTACATTCTCTGCTCCATATTCATTCAAAGCTTCGTGATCCAATTCGTTGTCACGGTATTCTTGATAGCTTTGGACTTTTGGACTGTCAAGAATGTGAGTGGTCGGATCTTGGTGGGACTGCGTTGGTGGAATGAAGTGGACGAACAAGGTCAAAGTGTGTGGCATTTCGAGTCTCTGGACCAGCAGGTTTGTAATTTAGTGTTCATTCTTCCTCATAATTACTTATTGTTCTTTTTTCCTATTGTTGCATCACGAGTTCTGTTCGAAATCTGGAGTTACAGCAATTTGTTAAAATGGTGGATGACTGCTCTGAATCGTTATCAGTTCCTCGGGATATCATGTAGGATCTGTTCACAGCAACAGTTCTTCAGTTCTTTAATCCTGGCTTGGAGTTGTTGAGGAATGACCCAGTGATGTTCTGGATTTCCATTGATTAAGAGATGCGTGGGTAACGCAAGCTCGTGATGATGTCTGCAGACCTTGGATACATTGAACAAGAAAGACTCTTGGCTGTTTTGGTGGACATTGTACCTTGCTGTAAGTTTCTCATATTGTTTAACTTCTTTCAACAATTTGCGTGTTTTTACAAATAAACATGTGTACGTGAGGTGCACTTGAAGGAACTTGAAGTGCCCTTCTTGTCAGTTCTTGTTGACTTAAACTAAAGTTAGATGTTTACTTTGCTGTTGCAGCCTGTGGTGTGGGTGGCACTCGGAATAGTTGCGCTTATCAAATTTAACTTCGACTATCTACTGGTAGTTGGGGTTGCTATAATTCTCAATGCAGCTAACATTGTTGGCTTCACCAAGTGTCGGAAAGGTACTATTCCTTATTTACTGGGTTTCCTCAACTTCCCTTGGTCCCAGCTACAATCTCTATTCTATTCAGTGTCAAAGCCCACTTAAGACTATGGATTTATGACTATGACTATGACTATTTGTGGAAGTACTACAACATGCCTAATATTAGAATTATGTCAATAGGTAAAATACATACATCTCCAGTAAAATGATATAACTTAAATAACTCTTTTTAGGCTGACACTAAATAGAATAAATAGTCTAGTGTGCCTCTCGGACGGGTGGCTATCTGCTATCGATGTACTTAATAGTAGAGAGATGTACCCTGAGTTGGGATTTGGGATACCTTTCACTGACGTGTGATCTGTTCCTGAGCAGACGCGAAGAAACAGATCCAGCAATTTGCTACCTCAACTTTGGCATCGCGCATGGGCAACTCAATCCAATCAGCTTTTATTTCGAGTGTTTAGTTCTCTGGGGGGGGCTATCTGAAATTTTGTGAATTTATGTTCTAGAAGCAGCGTTGGGAATCTCATTTATTACTTAGGATTTTTAACTGGCTAGTAGAAATTTGCGTGCGCACTGCATGCAGTGAACTTTGTGAGCCAGATTCGCATTGCAATATTTTGGGTAAACGGCATGAGCCGTCGGTTGAACCCCTAATGGACTATGGGAAATGTGCTGCACTATGTAATTTGTGTTCGAGGATTGAATTGTTATTGTAATAAAAGAAACTCATGTAGAGGTTGGTCTTAACCCTTTAGTGCCCAGGTAACTCCATTCTGGTCACTGATGTGTCAAATATACAAATAACAGAAAGAATTTCAATTTGGAGATGTGCAACTATCAAACGTGAAAATACTGCAAATTCTTGAAAACACAGTAAATATTGACAAGTATAACACATGTACTATGCGGCATTTCTTGTGTTTGGGAGATTGTTATCTTATTTTACTCTTTTGGATTGTGTTCTCTTGTTCATGTTCCACTCTGTTCAATGTACCAACTCCTTTCATATTTATATGTATAAATTTGTGTCCCAAACCGTATATGGATAAGCCACTCGCTTATAAAATTCACAATAATTATTTGTGAGTCCATTCATGATAAGGTTGCAACTGAGAGGTGTTGACATGGTTCATTGTTGAACCTCTTCACTTTACTCCAAATTCTATTTAACTTTAAAGTCACACAACCTCCAAAATCTCATTTTTGACTGTGCATTATATAGTTCAAAAAACACACTATAATCTTCCAACTCCATCATTGGATAAATATTTAATTTTGGCAAAATGTCTCCACTCTAGCTGAGAATACAATTGTATGGTTACTTTCTAATTTAATCCAATATTTTTTTGATAGTATCAATCGTAGTGAAAAAATCCACTGAAATTCAGTGCACCTAGATACAATACCTTGGGCACTAAAGGGTTAACCTCTTAACCCTTAACTACCCAAGCGCCTATTTTTGGTCATCTATCATGCACTTTTGGCATTGTAGATTTTTTACTGTAGGTTTTGTGGGAAGTTAGCTTCATGCATGTGTGAGCCAGTTAGAAACGGGATGATTTGTGAAATTTTTATGCCTCATTTCATGTTGCAATCAGATTCATAAAAAAAAATTAAGATCATAGTTCAAAATAGTTCTAAAGTGTTCTTGAAAAAGTCAACTCATAAAATTAAGCAACAAAAAAATCTCAAAAAAAACACTACACTTAGAGTATTACATTTCAACCCATCACAACAAACTTCATCCAGAAATTGTCAATATTTTATTCGTAATTGAATTACAAAATAATTTTGAATTTTAAGATTCAGAGATCATATATCTAATTGTATGGATATTCATGCCGGCTCCAATTGTAGACCAGAGTTTCTATCTATCTATTCAATCTATCTATTTTGTATTGATACAGTCAAATTCATATTGTACAACTTTTATTCACACATCAAGTTCAAAATATCCCTCATAGCTGCATTTTATAATGCATCTTTGCAATTCTCCAAATCTAGGGAGGGTTGTGGGAATTTAGAGGTTAACCCATTTTTTACTTAAATTAATAGTATCACGAAATTGAGAACGGATTTTCACAACTTTAATGATAGGATTTTGAATCTAAATTCATATGTGATTGAGTGTCCCAAAAAATTGAACTTTTTAATCTTTATTTTTTATAATTAAATAAATTATTTTTGTACCTAATTCTCCCTATGTCCCGCAACAAAACTTGTGGTTCTTGTTGTGTTCTTACTTAATGCTTTCTTTTGAAATAAATTTGCCCACGATACTTGAAATATGGTTTATCTTTAATAGTAGTATGTACTTTTTTGTGTCACTCTCATTTTCAATCCCGTTTGAAAATTGACAGGGTTCACGTTTGAAGTATAAAATATAGGGCAAATATTGCAAAAAATGAAATGCCAAGAACCATGTGTATTTTAGTGGGACAAAGGGAGTAGGTAAACTTAGAACAATTCTAACAAATTTCAAAATGACTAAGGCAACTGAAAACTTTATCCAAAAAAAGCAAAAAAAACTACTTAATCTAATGTTGTAGTAATTTTTTGGCATTCACCGATTAATGTAATTTGATGGAGGTGGGAAAAAGAAATTAAGTTTCGCCATCAGTATTGGCTTAACTTCTAAAACCCCAAGAGACCATTTGTGGTCGCTGTCCATTTTTTAAGGGTTGTCCAAGGCCAAAATTTATTTTATTTTTAATAAATTAAAATCATTTTCTAGTAGAAATCAAGTCCACTTTCCAACCCAATTTGAATTATGTCAATCTAGGGTTAAACTCCTCATAGGGGAATGTTTCAAAATCAGAGACTTCTATATTGTTTACTGTTACAAAATATATTATTTGGAGAGAGTAATGCGGTTCTTTTCAACATTTCTTTTGCATATTTTTCTTCTTAGATGAAAAATACAATTCCAATCAATGATGCCAAAATTTTAGTTCTAAAAATAGAAAATGTAATTTTGGTGAATTTTTTAAGTTAATTGCTTCTATATTCATTAAATTAAGATCTATAAATTTGACCATATGGACAATTTTAAAACATTGTGTTTTTCATTTATTTTTTTGGGACAAACCTCATTAAAGTTATGGATGTCACATTTTATAATACATCTTGAACACTGAATTAGGAATTTTTGCACTTGGGGGTATGACAATGCACTTGTCGCCCATCGAACAGAAATGAAGCTTTTTTGAAGTTGCAAGGGGGTATAATTTTGGTATTCTTGGGTTTTATGATTAGGAATTGACGGAACTGTTAAAGTGGGAATTTTGGAGGTGTTTAATTAATCCAATCATTCAAAATTTGGTCACACGTGCATTAAATGTTACACTGGTACTTCATTTACTATAAAACAATGTATTAAGGGGGTAGTCAAAAATGGATACAAAGTTATCTGCATTTTCTACCAAAACATCAAGTCATTTAAAGCATCCATGCGCAATCAACCGAGTACTGCACGCTGCGCTATACTATATAGCTATTGCTGCTATATAATGCAGCTCATAGTTCCATGTGTCTCATACGATGTACTAAACCTATTAATATGCATCCAAGTCATTCTGCAAACGTTCATTGTCCATTTCTTCCAATAGTAGTGCAATATACTTCACCAAATGCGGTTTTGCTTCTGTTGGAACTTTGATCTTTGCCTCTGTTAGCTCACCATGCACTCGCACATTGTTCTTTTGTTGAAGCTCACCCCTTGTTATTACTAGTACGTTTTTCCATGAAAACATAGCCATGCTTTTGATAACCCATCCGTGTCCCTCACGAGATGGCTCCCACAATGCTTCCATGCAATTTGTATACCTTGTTCTACAAGATCCCAACTCGTCTTGCCTTCGCCGTCCTCTTATGGGTCAATCCTACACAACCTTCATCTTCGCAACCCATTTGCCTTGTCCAAACTCTAGCACCCTAAATAGAACGATCAATTTAATATACGTCGCACTGACACGGTAGTCCCAAAATTCATGGAATACAAATGGTATTTCCTCATTACTTAGAAGAAAGGATCCAAATGAAGATAAACTTTGGGTTCAATTCTCAAAAGTGTGCTCCTCTACACTGCGATATTATTCTATGTACATTCTGTTACTATATTTATTTCCCTGTTGATAAATAACTAAACTAAAAACATAGGATGGCAAAGTCAATTAGAAAATGAACAAATGTTTGGAGAAAAGGAGGAAAAAAATTTAGAAGAGAGAAATTTAAATTATTTATTTGGTATAAATTGAAATTTCAAAAAAGACCTAGGAATAACATATTATTTTACATAAAAAAAATACCAAGAAAGTAAATATGGGAAAAAGGAAAAAAAACAAAAAAAACAAACCCCAAAAAGCAACAAAACAAAAACAGACATTAAAAAAACTAAAAAAACGGAATATAAAAAAACTAAAAAAGCATTTCAGAAAACTAAATTAAATTAAGTTATTCTTAAAACATAAAAATAATTTTAATTTTAATTTTTTAATAATAATAATAATAATAATAATAATAATAAAACAAGAAATTAAAAAAATTAAAAAAATTAACTTTTCCTGCCAGACCCATGTTGGGTTCCGAGATTTATATTCAAAGGCTGCTAAATTTAGCAGATTTTGCCATACATGCTAGAATTTGATGTAGATTTATGCAATTCGAACGACAAACAACACGCTAGGGCTACTAGAGGCTAGGGGCACCCGAATTTTATGTTGGGTTCCGAGATTTAGAATTAATATCAACTAAATTTAGCATATTTTGCAATGCTTATATGAATTTGCTGCGAAGTCCTATGATTTGAATGCAATACATAACATTACGGTCTCTAAGGATTAATGGCCTTGAAATTCCATATGAGGTTTTTTTAAATTATAAAAGTGATTTGGTAAATGTAGTTGTTTAGTTAAAGAAGTCCAAATTTGACTTAGATTTTTTGAATGCAAACCTCAAACCCAAATTTGAGCCTCTACAGCTTCGAAGTCCCCTATATTTAATGTTTGATGCTATGAATTCAATGCCATGAGCTGCTAAATTTTATTTTTTTCTTATAAATTTTATTCAATGTGAATTATTTAAGTTTCAGTCTAAGTGGTGTGACTTGTATATGGAGTGACTACTAGTACGGAGTCTACAACGCTATTATTTGCATAGGCCTGGGCAGATCATTGTATGACGTTTGGACTTGATGAATTATACTATGACCTTGAGGGAGTGAAGTATCGTCATTTGGAAGAAGAGGGTAACTGCACATATGAGGAGGTCGTCTCCATTTCAGAAGGTGATGTAAATGCTGGTAGCATTCCCTCCCCAGTGGCGGAAGCTATGGTCACGAGAGCGTTGGATTATACTGATCCTTGGACCCTTTTAGAGATTGGAGCATTACTCGAGGAGCAATGTTAGAGAGCAAGACATGAGAGGAAGTAGAAACCCAGTCTTTTGAGGTGATTTTTGAGACTCAAAAGATAGAGCAGTAGTATAGATCGAGAAAGTACTCAAATGAGAATCCTTTGATGTAGTAGAATAGTGCAAATTTTATTTACTTTGTAGAGTTTGCCTTCATATATGAAATGAAGCATTTTGTTTGATTACCTATTAAATAGTAATAAAACAATATTGCTCATTATGTTTAATTTTCATTTAATACATGGGAAATTTGATATGAATGAATGTGTTGTTGTATTTTAAAAAATGATAATATATAAAATATCAAGGGGGTAAAATTTCAAAAAAGTGCAAATTTTGCACTATTGTGGCCATCGGACAATGCACTTGGTCAAGTGCAAGAATTGCTAATTTGGTGTTCTTAGTTTTACTCTATATCCTTCAAGCTTTTAGGGTTTAACCCCTAAATCTCACAATGTTTCATTGGAAGTGATGATTTGAAAAAATCCATTATAAAGTACTATTTGGAGGATTATTTTGGGATTGAATTATAACTGAAAGTTGTATATCCCAAATTTTAGATTACATCCATACACTTAGATTCATCAATGCTATCACCAATATTTTATTTTAAATTTGAAAGTTAAAATTATAATTTCCTTCCAAATTTATTTAAAAATAAAATTTTAACATTTTTGATTAAAAAAATGTTGAAATGGATTTCAAACGAGATACTCTTGACGTGGTGGTTTTCTTAAATATTCGTGTTCCTTGATTCTATGACCCCATTTTTGCAAGACCACTTTTGAACTAAAGTCAATGCAATTTTGGTTTGGTCAAAATTTCACATACTTCTACATTTGTAATTTTAAAGAATTACGTACTCTAGTTACACCAAATCTAATTGTTGGATGGAACAACAACTTAATGAAATATCTCCAAAAAAACGTTTGGATGCAAACAAACATTTGAAGCCATGCTTTTAAGGATCAAGATTGTAAAAATTAGTCTCAAACCTCCATTTAACCCATAAAAGATAGATCAACGTAAAAGGATCATTCGTCCTCTTTTGCCCACCCACTCTGCTGCGGGCAACCTTCATGCAGGCCTGACCTATCGTCGTCCACCGCAACACCCTCACTCACCTGCCTGACGTTGCGCCCAACCTTGTTTGTCTTCACATGCCTTCGCGCGACTTGCCACACGGTTGCGGCGCAATAAGGTTAACCAACTTATCTTCATCTCTCTGTGTGAATGTGTTTTGAGCATTTTGAGTATTTTGAATGTTTTGAGGTGGTGTTCTGTAAAGTGATGGCAGCTATAGCGTGAGTGTATTGGTTTAGAAAGTGATGTGGTTGAGTAGTAGAGGTGAGGTGGTTTGAGAAGGCAGTGAGCTGGAATTTTAAAGGGTAACGACGGCTGCAGCGATGCTACCATGTGAGCGGAGAATGGAGAACACAAATTGGAGAGTAAAGTGCATAATTTTTTAGATTATCTACTAAAAATAACCAAAGAAATCTAAGTTTGTATAATTGGAAACAAAATCTTAAAAACAAAAAAAACAATGTAAAAACAATTCAAACACAAAGAGTGTAATATAGAGATGGACGCTATTTGTCAAAATATTCATGATCTGTGACCGTGAATGTCCTGTACATAGGCAATCCTCTTTTCGTTTGGAATAAAGGACAACAAGCCACGTAATGATGCAACTTTATATTGCACATACACATTGATATTTTAATTATATTAAAATTAACAAGTCGTAATTAATATTATTAATTTTATTAACGTTATAACATTACACTAACTTATATTAAAATCAATATATTGTAATTAATATTAACATATTGTTGACAAATCTTTTTATTTAAATGAAGAAATAAAATTATTATATTTTGTGAATAGTATTAAAGATTATTTATATATATATATATATATATTTTTTATTCATAACCATTTTAATATGCTCATAAGATTTTATGCACAAAATTCAATCTTGTAATGTAACAAGTTTGAGCCTGAAAATACATCCAGTTTATCATGGTGGTAGAATAGGTTTAATCTCTTCGCCCAAGTCTTGCTCAATCTCATTTTTGTTGCACATTTGACTCCATTGTTATATTCAAAACTGTTTTCAAGCTTGTATTATCAAATCTCTTAACATTTAATCAAGAAAAATTATGGATAAGAAAGGATTTGAGTTCTACCAACCTACCATAGTACACGAATGGATTCATGTACACGGTACAAAATATTTCATTGTCTTCAAAAAATAGATTTGACGCTTCTAGTTTTAAAAGCTTATCTTCTTTAAAATTTCAAAAAAGTTAAAAATGAAATTCTTAAAAGTTTGGCCCTTATTAAAATAATATAATTAGTGCCGAAGCCAATCATATACTATGATATTGATTTCAAATTTGAAAGTATAGCATATGGCTTCAAAGTACCTTAAAACTTTCATTTGATAGTTTAGAGTATGAAGAGTCGGGTGAAGGTGGAGAAGTTTTTGGCACTTCGTGACAACTTCGATCAACGAAGCCTTGTCCACAAAATGACATTAATTCTTGTAGTCATCGAAGCACCTCTCAACCAACTTGCAAAAATCATCCGGATAATTCAAATCTATGATTCTCCATATTGCTTTTACAACAGGCCGATGTTTCCAATCTTTGAAAGCAGTTGAAAGGGGTGGTGTCTTCTTGTCGGGTTGCTTCCTTAGGATCCACTAGCACAGCTCCCCAACAACCTTGTAGATGTAGTTTGCACCCAAATATTTGCATCCACCTCTGATGTAGCTTCCATAATTTGGCCTTTAAGGCCGCCAACTGGGCCTCCACCATCTCTTTCTGCATCACTGGGAAATTAATCCTAACCGTAGCATATTGCTTCAAAGTACCCTAAAACCGTCACTTGATCTATCAAAGTGTACATAGTTGGATGATGCTTGAAAGGTTCTAGGCACTTCCTCACATTGTCAATAAAGGAAGTCTTGTCTGCGAAGTGACATACGTAGAGGTTGCGGCAATTGATGCACCTCTCAACCAATCTGCAAAAGTCATGGACGGAAGCCAAACCCATAACTCCCGTATTTTTTTTACAGTATTTTGTATTTTCCATCCTTTGAAGGCAATTGAAGGGGCTTATGACTTCTTGCCGAGTTGTTTCTTCAAGATCCAACAATACTAACAACTTCGTAGTAATGTGCTCTCCACACATTCGTATACTTTGTTGTTGTGGCCTCCAACTGAGCTATCTTCTCTGCATCTCTCGATATTATGGCTTGTACTATAAGTAGCTTTGTCTTCAATTCTATGATATTCTTTCTCTGGCACGCATCTCTAAAGATCGATCCTATGAGTGACTAGATACGCTACTTCTTCCTTGTTTCTCTCTGTAACTTAGTCTCTATCAACGTCAATCGCTCGATCAAGTTCGCAATCATCGCAACCATCCCCTCCATCCCTACCATCCCCATAAATGCTAAAATGTGAGTGGGAAGTGCAGAGCAAAGAATAGGTAGCGGAGTTTTCATGGTGAGATTTAGAAAAAGCTTAATACATTCAAGATCCTATTAACTTGGATAATCTTAGAAGTTTGCTTTAAATATCCAATAATATACATTAAAAAAAGAAAAAATATGAGAAAATATAATAGTTATTAATATTAATATTATAGAGTGGCTAGAATTGATTGCAATAAAAACCATTTTAAAGCTCTTGTTCTACACTACAAGATCAACAGTGTCGATCTTGTCAAATTGAAGTCATTTTCACACAAACAAATTATTTGCAGAAGACAGTCTAGTTTTCTTACACTACATAAAATAACACAGTAGACTCTTAATACATCAATTTTTATGTTCTAAAATCTTTACATTGTCAAAATTAGGTCCCTCTAATACCTTAATCCTTTAAGGACATATTATTTCATGATTCCACACCAAAAATCTCTTTTAAACTTCATTTTAAGCATGATTCTCTTTTGATTTACTTTGGTTCTATTCCAAAGAAATATAGATCCTTCAAAACTACTCAATTTGGCATTTAAAAAACTCCAAAGGTGCAAAGGAGTAGACATTATGTGTGAGATTCTTCCAAAATACCATCAAGCTTGTAAAATTTGCATTGTCCTTTAAGGGTTAATTCACTTATTGTCCGACCCAAAGTAAGTCGAGTCCTCAAGTTACATTCTATAATGTTTGATTTTTAGTGATATAGTAACTTTCCTTGGAACTAGAGTGAAAGATGACACTTTCCATGCTATGAGAGAATTTAGTAGGATTCAAGCAAGTAAGACAAACTAAAAATGTGAAAACAAAGAGATTGATACCATATTAAATTAAGTAAGATAATGTGCACAAAAGGTAAATAATGTTTATAATGCAATTTGCCATCCAACCATAGAAGTGAGATCTTGTCAATTAGACAAGTTATCTCTTTCACCCACCAAGCCACATTTATAGTCCTATTACTATCTGTCTACATATTTAGATTATGTACAGACTAACTAGACTATTACTTTGAACACCCAATTCGCTAATTTTGCACTTGGCCATATAATCATGCACTTGGTCCCCGAGCGCATTAAAAAAATAGTTTGAAAAAATCTCTTAAAAACAGAGATTTTTGTCTTTCTACAATCCCCTACACTATAAAGAAACAATTATTTATTTTATTTTTTATCCTTATCTTTATGTTATATCTTTATCTTTATCTTTTCCTTTTCTTTTATTTTGTTTTTTTTCCTTGTCTTCTTTCTTGTCTTCCTCTTGTCTTCCTTCTTCTTTTTCTTCTAGTCTTCCACTTGTCTTTTTTTTTTTTTTTTTTTTTTTTTTGTTTTTTTTTCATTTTTTTTTTCATTTTTCATTTCAGGGCCTGTATTGGATTCAGCGTGCTCCCTAATTGTTTATTTTTTTTAAATTATCGTTTAAACTCCAAAAATGGCAAGGTGAAGAAAAAAAGGAAGACAAGTGGAAGACTAGAAGAAAAAGAAGAAGGAAGACAAGAGGAAGACAAGAAAGAAGACAAGGAAAAAAAACAAAATAAAAGAAAAAGAAAAGATAAAGATAAAGATATAAGATAAAGATAAGGATAAAAATAAATTAAATAATTGTATCTTTACAATGAAGAGATTGTAGAAAGACAAAATCCCTGTTTTTTACAAAAAAATTCAAACAAATTTTTTTAAAGCCAAGTTTGCTCATGAAATGAGTGCACTTGGCCAGGTGCAAAATTAGGGAATTGGGTGTTTTTGGTGTTCGAACTAACTTGGAGTCATAGAGTCTTGGTCTATCAATTCTCTCATAAGTAACTTAAGTACTATATGAGCAACTTAATTCCAACACTCCCCCATAGTTAGAACCACCTTTAGTAGATAATAATGTAGTGCCACATTATTTACTAAAAATATAACTCAATATTACTCTAAGTCCTTTAATTTCCTGTTGAATGACTTGATAGGCTAAACTCCCAATCTACTCTTACAATCTTCAAATTTAATCTTTGGTAGACTTTTGGTGAATGTATCTGCGACCATTTGTTAATACCCGAATAGACAAATTCAACCTCATTAGATTTAACCTTTAATCTAATGAAATGACACCTTCACTCAATGTGTTTAATGCATCCATGAAATAGCGGATTTTTAGTCATAGCTATACATCTTTGACTATCATAATAAATTACTGTAGGCCATGTTTGAGCAAAACCCATTTATTCCAAAATGTCTTTGATCTATGTAGCTTCTTTTGCTGAATTTGAGAATAAAGTCCATTTCTTTAATCACCATCATCTTCTGTACACCAATGTGGCCAAGTCTCTTGTGCCAAAGTTAAACATGATCCCTTTTGTTGGCTAAAAAGTAAGCCAAGGCTTGCTTTCACTTCGACTGGATTTTTCCCAATTTTGAAAAGGCCATTTATTTCCTCAAGGTTTGTAAGCCGGTAGTTCCATCCTTGTCAACAACATGAATTAAAGGACTTAAGGTAGGAGCATCCAATTCCTCCAATTTCTTAACATGGTAATCATTCTAAAACGTAAATCCTAGATATCTTATCATTTTGGTCAACAAACAATAGGGTTCTATGATTTGCTTAGATTTGCATTTTGAAATGACTACCTTGTCTAAAAATTATTGGTATTGGGTACAGTGTTGGAATTGGGTGCTTCTACCTTAGAGTAATATTAAGTTATATTTCCAAGAGCATTTGAGAGAATCTTGGAATCTTTAGTAGGAGTACAAAATATAGAGCTTAATGTTATGCTCATTCTCTCACTCAAGGCCGGTAAGAATAATTCATTTGGAAACCGAGGATAATCGCAGGTGGAGGATGAGGCTGGCCGCGCGGTTCCGCGCTGGGTCCAACGCGCGCTTCCACGCGCAGTAAGGCTGCTCTCGCAAGCCAGGGCTTCGGGGGCTTTGCGACCGTCGTCTTCTTCTTTCTCCTCGTGTGTGTGTTTTCCGGGTCTCGCCTTAACCTTAACCAGGTTGCCGCAGTGAAAGTTTAGAGCCCTAGTCCTCTTCCTCCTCTTCTTCTTCTTGCGGGGCTGGCTTCCTGCAAGAGACGGCGTTCCCCGCAGCTTTAGATAGTGAGGAAACACGACAAGGGGGCCGTAATGGCCACTTCTAGGGCCGGGCCTGCTCCGACCACAGCTCACAAAGCCACTTCGTCCAGAAACAACAGCAACAACAACAGCAACAGTAACAACAACAACAACAACGCCACTATCAACCCCAAGTACGCTTTGCTCTTCCCCGTTTTATTTTATTTTTTCGTGGTTTAGGGTTACTACAGCTGCATTGCTTTCCGTTCCGGCCGTCAATGGCGATGCTCTACATGCTTCTTTTCTTCGTTAGGTCAAGAAGATGAGCTTTGATCATGCATAGATATTGTTTGCCCGATTTTATTTTTATTTTTTTCCCTTCTGGCCCAGGGTTAGGGTTGAATTGATGTTCATAAGCGTTTCTTGTTTTTCGAGTTTGTTTGATTAGCAATGAAGTAGCTGAAGAGACAACAACGCCATTTGAGTAAGCGGATGGAATTAATTAATTTTCTTTGGTTTCGCTTTTTATTTTATTGTTTTTTTTTGTTTTCCCGGTAGATCCTTTTAGCGATGCTGTTCGTTTTTGTGAATTATAGAATTCTGTTTTGCAATAGTGAGTTTTTGTTGTTGTTTTCTGTGTCGTGGTAATGCCATTTTTCTCGGGTGGAGATTTATTGAACCGATGAGTTGTAGTTATTTTGGAAATCTTCAGTTCTCACTTCAGTTCGGCAGTTGAGAGTCAGTGGCGATGTTTCAAATTCTCCTGTTTGTCTTTATGTTATAATCGCACATCAGTTCTGTAGGGAGTACGTAGATTGTGTGTATCGCATGTATCTTGCTTAGTTCTGAAACTGAAATCCCGGGTGGAGATTTGTCCTGATTGGGGATCGAGGCTATGGCCATTCTTGATTAGATGAGTAAGCGGACGGTTTCATTGTTAGAGACTGACTTCTTGCTGTGAGAACGTGTTCAGTTTTACTGGTTATGTCTCTGTTTTCAAGCTTTGATCTTCTGTGCTAAAACGTGGGATTGCGGATTACGTTGCTTTTTTTTTTCTTGCGGAGGTTTTTCGGTTCAGTTCTTGTTTACGATTTGAGATTCTCTGGAGAGTCACTGTTAGTTATTCTTTGCTTGTTACTATCTTGTGTTAATGATTCCTAATTTTTATTACCTGGATTCGTGTGGTTTAGTTCGCAAGATTGGAAAGCACAACTGAAGCTACCACCTCCGGATGCTCGATACAAGACCGAGGTGAGGAATTTTCGTAGTTTTCAAAATATTTTCTTATACCATTTTGGAAGGTGATGGATGAAGGAAGAAATGGTTTTTGACTTTCAGTCATATATATTTTTGCTACTTCTTTGTGCCGGTGATTCATTCCTGTATTCGAGCGCGTCTGGACTTGGGAGTTGTAAATACTTGAGTAATCATTTTTTTAATGCTTCATATGGCTGTTGCAGGATGTAACTGCCACAAAAGGCAATGAATTTGAGGATTACTTCCTTAAACGTGAGCTGCTGATGGGTATCTATGAGAAGGGTTTTGAGCGACCTTCTCCCATTCAAGAAGAAAGTATACCCATTGCTTTGACAGGAAGTGATATTCTCGCACGTGCGAAAAATGGGACTGGGAAAACCGCGGCCTTCTGCATTCCTGCAATTGAGAAAATTGATCAGAATAAGAACGCTGTTCAAGGTCTTGTATTTCACTGTCCAACGCATTACTTTCATTCTGTTTAATTGTAATGTCATCTTCGTTATGAAGTTCTTGGGTTTGTTTTAATCAATGAGTCCTGTATTTATTGACTTTTAGTTAGCGTAGCCTTGATTGGAAATTGTTGCAGGTGGTCTCTTCGACTTTGAGATGCTTTTATTTTATACAAGGTACTTGATACTTTGATCAACACCTTTCAGTAGAACATATAATGCCTTCCTTTCCATGTTTTACAGAACAGGCGACTTGTATTTGCAGTTTTGCTTTTAGTACCTACAAGGGAGCTCGCACTACAAACTTCTCAGGTGTGCAAAGAGTTGGCCAAACACTTGAACATTCAAATTATGGTAACCACCGGAGGCACCAGTCTCCGTGATGACATTATGCGCCTGTACCAGCCAGTACACCTGTTGGTAGGTACACCTGGCCGTGTCCTAGATCTTGCCAACAAAGGAGTGTGCAACCTCAAAGAATGTGCCATGTTGGTGATGGATGAAGTAAGTTGAGCTTTAGCACTCTTTTCTCGTGCAACTTGTCACTCTCATTTCCTCTCGACCTTCAACGCTACCAAACACTTCCTTCTATTACCATTTAATAATCTGGAATAGTTTGGATCTTAAGGGCGATCAGCCGAGTTGATGTTGTTCCTGGTGTTTTGGCATCTATCCGTGCAATCCTGTTCCATGTCTTGATCGTTGGTGGCTCTGCTGAATTGTAACAGTATTACAGTACTCTAGCATTCATTTCAAGAGTGAACTGAGCTGATGTACTATCACAGTATTTGGTATTTACTAAGGGACCTATCGTTCATAATTTTCCCCTGTACAGGCTGACAAGCTTCTGTCTCCAGAGTTCCAGCCTCTAGTGGAGCAATTGATCAGTTTTCTGCCTGAAAGCCGCCAAATTTTGTTATATTCTGCCACATTTCCAGTTACAGTGAAGTCATTCAAAGACAGATTTTTGCGGAAGCCTTATGTAATCAACCTCATGGACGAACTGACTTTGAAGGGTATCACACAGTACTACGCGTTTGTGGAAGAGAGGCAGAAGGTTCACTGTCTGAATACTCTGTTCTCCAAGGTACTTCGTGGGCCTTTAATCTTCGTCGTGAAGTGCGTGTGTAGCAAGTGTGACGATGTCCTTTCCAGTCGTATTTGATAACCTTGCACGAGACGGCATGTTTACTGAAGTCAGTTGTACTGAGTTTATGGAGACCCCTCTGTCACAGACATCGTGTGATAATCAGGGAGTAGTGTTATAGATGCGTCTGGTAGCAAGAAGTAGAAGTTTTAATCGATGTGTCCTTGACACGGATATGCTACATTACTGGTTCTGCGATGAGTTCCGCTGGTGTGCAATAGAGTTCTTGACGAAACAACTTCCAATCTGGAACAATTTTGGAATTCTAACCACCAACTATTTGATGTCTTGCAGCTGCAAATTAACCAGTCTATCATCTTCTGCAATTCAGTGAATCGTGTGGAACTGCTCGCCAAGAAGATCACCGAACTTGGATATTCTTGTTTCTACATCCATGCCAAGATGCTACAGTCACATCGCAACAGAGTATTTCACGATTTCAGGAATGGAGCATGCCGAAATCTAGTGTCTTCAGGTAACAATCTCAAGCTGCGTATCATTCCTGTGTTCTTGTTTAGCAGTACAACCTTGATGTCTTAGTTTAGAAAAATCTCGAAATTAGGACAAGTCGTTATCTAAAGCGTTCAGTGTGTGCCCAAAAATGGTGTCTTTTTAAAGTGATCGCTGGCAACGTGAAGTATAGAGCAGATACCCCTTCCCGCTGAACTCAACTTATCACCGTAATCTATACTGTATTATTCACTGATAGTTGTAAGCAGTATGCAGTAGACACGTTTCTTCATGTCTTGTGATATTTTGTATAGTTTGGCTGAAATGAAACGGTTGGATGTTTTCTTGCATAGATCTGTTCACAAGAGGAATTGACATTCAGGCTGTGAATGTTGTCATCAATTTTGACTTTCCAAAGAATTCTGAGACATATCTTCACAGAGTAAGTGCCCTCGTTTCTTTTTCTGTGCCTCTCTGATATTAAGTAGAAATTGGATTTGGGGTTTTGTCACTGCTTGTTTGAGCTCTTGAGTGAATTAGAATAGCACAACCAATAAAAGGTTACCATCATCGTCCCTCTAAAGCTCCCATACTGTCATTCATAGAAAATGGTATTTCTAGTAAATAATACTTTTGAGGGGCTTTTCCCCACCTCTTGGTATGTCCTTTGTAAAGACTTTGTACTTATGCGTGATGGAAGAATGAATTTAAATGCTGGCCTTATCTACACCATACCCCATACTCACTGTAGTGACTAGGCTGCAATTACTTCCCAAGAATAATCGTGGACATTGTGCTCTCTCGATCATGTTCACAGAAATTTTCATTTTTGTCCATCAATTGATAGTGTTGAGAAACAATATTCGATCAATTGTAGTTCACTTGCCCATAACTACTATGTCCAAATATTTACATATTTTGCTGAATTTGTCACATGTAATAATAGTGTTGTCCCTACTTTTTCAGGTGGGTCGCTCAGGGAGGTTTGGTCATCTTGGGTTGGCGGTGAACCTGATCACTTATGAAGACCGTTTTAACTTGTGAGTGGAACTCAAGTTCTTATCCCTAATTTGTCTGGAATTTTGATCTCTTTTCTGTGCTCAATATCCAATCATCGCAGAGATGGTTAGTTCTTGCTTCTTAACTTCCCTGTAAGCTTGAGCTTAAGAATTTCCTGCTTTTCCTTGGGCATGAGTTGCAGTAAAGCTACGATATTATTTCCTGCTTGATTAAATGTTAAGATATTAGGTAATACAAGCTTGAAAGCGGTTTCGAGTGTAACAATTGAGTCAAATATGCAACAGGTATCGGATTGAGCAAGAGCTGGGCACGGAGATTAAACCTATTCCACCCCAAATCGACCGCGGCATATATTGCCGCTAATTGGGTGCAATGGGTTCGAATTGCCCAAGACAAAATGT
The DNA here is from genome assembly GCA_022496805.1 of Pohlia nutans. Lineage (NCBI taxonomy): Eukaryota > Viridiplantae > Streptophyta > Bryopsida > Bryales > Mniaceae > Pohlia > Pohlia nutans. The sequence goes on along the minus strand of CM040089.1, from coordinate 31,108,518 downwards.
TTGTATGTGCCATTTCTACGGTGAAAGAGTGACTGCATGCGATTCTGGGGGGTGAAGGTCCAGTACAAGCGGTAGCAGGATGACTTGACATGCTTAAAGTAAGCCTGAAGGGCCTGGTTTATGATACTTTTAATACGGTGTCAGGATCTTTATATCAATTCTCCTGAGCAGTATTTTAAGAGAATGAGCTTTCTAATCCGAGAATGAGATGGGTGAAATTGTGCCAGCAGGTTCATTCATGAATGTAGATTGCTTGGTAGCGACATTTCTGCAGCACAATCTTTTCCTCAGTTAATGGAGTGGAAGAGCTTGAGGGCTTACATCTGAGTGGTCATGGTGTGTCCATTTGGTTTGATTATTAATCCACTCCTTCATTCAGTTGGAAGGATGTTTTGTTGTGTGGATAAAAGAAATCCTTTCCTGGTTGAAATTTAGGTCTTTCTTGGGTTTTCAGGATCTCAGATTCTTCCTGCCTCACTATTATATTTTCATCATCTTCCAGCTAATGTCAGATGGCAGAGGTATATTTCTTTGTTGGTACAGGGTGCCAGGTGCTTCTATATGTAAAAGTTGAACGAGGTGCTTATGAAGCTAGTCTCCTATTTAGTTGTTCATGTTTTGTAAATTGAACTTTCTTCAAGTTGTCGTATTTTGTCATATTTTCCGTTTACATGGGCGTCTAATAGCCACTTTCTATTTTGGTTCCTAGTAGCGTAGACTTCCTTAGTTGGAGTTCTTCCATTATTAACCAGTCGTATGGCTAACTTTGGCTAATTTAGCGAGGGCAGAAAATTAGTCATTCGAAAATTAGAATCACTTGGAAATTGTTCTAAAATTCATTATATCTTACTTGATGCTTGCACTAATATGAGGCGTGTGGTGTTGGTAAATTAGTGTTACTTGCGCTAATAGGAGAAGGGAGAATCTACCAAGTCTTTTAAATCTTACATACAAATTAACAAAATAGATGTTAAAGTAGGACGTTCAGATATCATCCTTGTTGATATTGCATCTTCTGAAATAAGGAGAGATGTTGGAAATTCTAGTGAATATTTCAAGGTGAGTATATTTTTAGAATCCTATATCATTTCAACTTTAAAAATTCTTAATAAATTCCGGAAGAATTCCAATTATATGATTCACAGTGATTTTTATTTAATTTTGGAGAGAAAGATGTCAAAATGAATTTGAGATATGCACTATGAAGAATGACGCAAAGTGAGATATGCACTATGAAGAATTTTCTTTTACAATTTGTCAACTTTTTAGATCATAGCTCATTATGAAAATTTATTTGTACAATTTATTTGAAAATTTACAAAATAGATAATTTTTCTTTTTTTTCTACATGAATTTGGATATAATAAACTAAAATTTTAAAAATATCAACATGGCATAATAAGTTCGTTGACATTTAGTTTCAATGTATTTTAAATTGTAAAATTGTCTATATATAATAAAAGGCTGTAGATGTCAATATACATTTAATTTTTCATCACTTGGAAATCTGTGTACTGGAGCTTTCAATTGTATATATGCAAAGCCAACCTGATTGTGGTTCTAAAGATTGCCTATATTGTTTTTATAGAACTTTTCAAATGAATGAAAATAATGATAAAAGGGATGAAAAGGGAATATGTTTCTTCAAGCATTTAGGTATTAGGGATCCTTTGAACGATACGCACCTATTATTACTTAGAATGCAAATCATCTCATCACCTGCCACATGTCAATTTTTCATCAATGCTCAACTAAGGTTGAATGCTCTAAAACCACCAGATATCCCAATTTTGTTTTACAGGCTTTTCCTGGAGCCACCAGAATTGAGACTCAAAAACCCAAATTTCACTATTCAACTAAATCAATGGCATGTCAAGCATTGCAAAGAAGTAGTTTGTGCTTTTGGATATCATTATGAGTGAAAATTAGTACCACATAATGTGGACATAAAGGACCTATATGTTGATATTGAGTCTTGGCGTACTTTCCACTTCTTATTTTATTTTTTTATCAATTTCAAAATTGACGATAAAACTGTGGAAAGATATGCTTTCCTTCTTAAACTTTATTTAGAATGAAAGAAAAATAATTCACCAAAACATCATTGTTAAAAATACACAGATTGCTTAACCCTTTAGTGCCCAGGGTGGTTCTGGAGAAACCACAATTTTTTTAAACTTTCTTTGTTGAAATTAGGGATACTATTAATAGTATTCAACCATAAATGTAAGCATAGCTTAATGAAACAAGTGTCGGTTAAATCTTGGTAAGATCAGACTGTTGGATTGGAAGATCATAGTATGTCTTTGAACTGTATAATGCACACTTCAAAATGAGATTTTGGAGGGTGTGTGACTTCAAAGTTAAATAGAATTTGGGTTAAATTTTCAAGAATGAAAGTGAAGATGTTCAGCAATGACTTGTGTCAACACCTCTCCATTGCAATCTTTCATGTCAAGAATGGACTCATACATAATTATTGTGAATTTTATAAGTGAAAGTGACTTATCCATGTACGATTTAGGACAAAATTTATACGTTAAAATAAGAAAGGAGTTGGTACATTGATCAAGATCGGAATACATACACTAATGGAACATGAACAAGAGAACACAATTCCAAAAAATAAAACGGGATAACAAACTTCTAATCTTTAGAAATACAACATAGTACATATGTTGTATTTGTAAGTAGTTGTTGTATTTTGAAGTATTTGCAGTATTTTGGTGTTTTGTACATAGGTATTTTGATATTTTAAAAAGTCAGATTTCGAATTTTCTTTTTGCATCATCTCTAGAATCAAAAGTTACACATCTAAACTTCAGACACCGGACTGAGATGGTTCACAAAATTTCCAGCATTTCAATTTCTGGTGGTCTAGTGACCACTTAGTGGTTACCTGAGCACTAAAGGGTTAAGTTGGTGGTAGTTTAAGGGCAATCAACCATATGCTCATGTGTCATGCCACCTTATGTCACTCTCATCACTTGGAAGGATCATGGCACTCTCAATGAAAGTGAGAATGACAAGTGGCAGACTCCTATGTATTGTAGGGACACTATTTATCTTCATCTTTTGAACAAATTGTGGTAAAAGACATCAATTCTCCTCAGACACTAAATACGCCATTCAATGTAGTACATCAATTGATTCATAGAGCTAAACAAATAAACATATTGGATACAAGACACTTTGACAATACTAAAACAATGGTACGACGAGCATGGACTTTGCTCAAAGACCACATAATCCTTTCACATGATTGAAAACGCTCCTTTCAAGCATCAGTCACAAATTACACCTTTAAAAGCTCTAACAATTATTTTAAAAATCACCACATTGCTTATAATTAGATTTTGTATCCAGTATTAATAAATGCTCAGAAGTTGCAAAACATTGATAACATTTTCCAAACAAGACAATTTGTCCAAAACAGATAGATTGCTCATATGGACCAAGAATTTTGAAAAGAATCATTTGAGTATTCTCTGCATAAATAAATCTGCATTCACAACACCTTTATCGTTCCCTTCCAGTATCAAAAGAACTCAGACCTGCACAATAATAGCAAGTGATCATAAGGCTAAGTAATCCTGCAACTGCTGCTGCTAAGTCTCCTTGTCAACATTCAACACCACAAGCAATACACTTGAATTGGTCATACTTGAGAACTCCTCTTCCTTCCAGCATCTTTGTTCTGCACAATTTCAAGTGTACAACATGTCAGTCCCAAAAAGCCTTAGGGACCACCCACCTTGAGAAGCCCACCAAGACACAGTCAATTTGCAATCTTCATACTTATCTCTTTCCACAAAAGGACGAGAATCATTGGTACGTTTCCTAACACCCTAAAACAATAATATTACGTTCTAAACAACATGATTTTTAACGCAATCACATGCTGATTAAAATAATGATTATTATTATTAACCCCTAAATGTTAACGTATTCAAGCAATCATTTGTGAAAACTATAATTGAGATGCGATAAATTTTATTTAACCAGAATCAGTGAAGAACATCGCATTTCTAAATTTAAACAAAAGGAAGTCCACATAGGCCCAATTCAGGATTCTTGGTACTTTAGGGTTTGAAGAAGACTCACCAAGTGTCAAGAAGTACACAACCCGCAGCCAGAAAGTGAGGTACGGCTGTGAAGTAGAAGTGAGCCCTTGCTGAGGAAATAGCCCTCGCCAACGAAGTTAAAACTCCGAGAAAACCAGAAGTAGGCCACACTGACGAGGACTGGAGTTAGAATTGATCACCAGAAAAAGAAGAAGAAGAGTGTTAATAGTCAAAATGGTTGTTGAGCTGACAATTACGGATTGCTCCAGTCTCTCACTGCAAAAATGTGTCCACACCCATCTAACTTTGGGCATGCGAAAATCACCATTGATCTATACAGTGCCGGAAACTAGGCTTTAGTCTTGGGTAGGTTGATAGAGAATTGTACTCTAAGAGCTTCTAAGACTTCTTCCACGGACTTCTTGCCAAAATTCTTGATTCTCATCAAATCATCCTGAGTAAAGTCCAAGAGATCCGCAACAGTATGTATGTTGGCTCGCTTCAGGCAATTGTAGGCTCTAGCAGGCAATTTCAACTGATCAATAAAGATGTGTTTGTACGTGACCTCTTTGGTGACCTGCTCGGCTGAGGGATGAAAGGAAGAGAAGTAGGACATGGTACTAGAGCCATGCTCACTTTCCGAACTATTGGCAATCTGTTTCTTCTCGTCATGTAAGAACGGAAGAAACAAATCTATCAAACACCGGGCAGCCTCATAGAGAGCTTCCTCCGGGGTAATACTGCCGTTCGTCCAAATCTCCAGAAAGAGAATTTCCTGAGTGACATCCTCATTCTCGAAAGAATGGACACTGTAATTCGCATTGCGAACCGGCATGAAGACAGAATCTAAATAGAAACGGCCCTCTACGGACTTGGCAGGGTCCGCAATGCGGTAGCCACAATCCTTTTCCACTTGTATCTCCAGGTCGAACGGAATGGCTTTGGTTAGAAGAGCTATGTGCTGTGATGGATCAGTAATCTCAAGAGAGGGAGGCAAAATGATATCCCCTGCAGTCACTTTACCCGGCCCGATTGTGGAGATGAAGGCTTTCTGCGGCTCGTGCGAGTCGCTCCGGATCACCACTTCTTTCAAGTTGAGCAACATGTCCAGCACTGTCTCTTGAATCCCTTCTACAGTCGTATACTCGTGCGTCACGTTCTTGAATGTAGCACACGTGATGGCTGATCCCTCCACTTCTCCTAACAATGCTCTCCTCATTGCAATTCCCACCGTGTTCGCTTGGCCAGCTCGAAAAGGGGAGACCGCGAATCGGGCGTAATGCAGACGATCGCTCTCGATATTTGACTCCACACACCTCCACTGCAGTGCACTTTGCATGCTCTCTCTTGCAATTTCCACACTGGAAACCGCTGGGACAGCTTTTCGAGCCGTTCTGTCCACCTAAGAGCAGCAAAAAAATGGCGTTAACGTTGCGGGAATGCACACATCTATGAATCTACAGCATAGGAAAACTGACCTCCAAATAAACCTTTAGGTAACTTTCACAACTACTGAGAAACTTGATCCAAAACATAGCCATACCTCATTAGAAGAAAACTGTTGAGGACTTTGCCGCCTGCTTCAAGGAAACACACGAGACCTAATTATTGAGCCAGCGTCATCCGGAACATGTACACAGTTCTAATTCGAAGCACGAATACAATCATCTTGAGTAAAAACGAGTAGTGGCGCTGTTGGTTTAAAATACTCAAGAGATGGTGAATTTGAAAGCAATGTTGCTTTTATAATATGGATTTAAATGTGCACAGCTTCAACGAAGAAATCGAGAGCTGGACATACCTATCAAGTAAGTCCGAGCAAATCTCCATGAAGATGTCCCGGGTAAGAGTGTTGTCAAGGTGTAGTGGTCCATCCTCGGTCGCAACAATGAATGACAAGCTGTGCAACATTAATTAAGAACATCAGTCCAAATGAACATGATCAATAATCTAACAAGGAAATAATTCTCTCTACTAACAGACAATTGCAGCCAATTCATTCAAATAAGTTGCATGATGTCTGAATTATTGGTAGTTCACAAAATACTAACCTGATAGTAGTTTCCGGAACCGAGGCCAACTCGTTCTTGGCCTTGGCTGCAGCCTCTGTTAGCCTCTGTACAGCTTGTTTATACTCGAAAAGGTCTACTCCATTCTTCATCTTAAAATCCTCCGCTAACCATTCCACAATTCGCTGCATGCTTCCACCGTAAATCTAGTGAGCATTCTCAGTCTACAAAACAAGGTCGGTTCTCCATTGTCCTAAAATAGGCCTTAAGTTCAGTAAATGTAACTAACGAGAATTCATTTACAGCAACGAATGTAGAGTAAAAGCCTAACCACGATCTTCAAAACTTCAAAACTTATTCATACTATATCCAAATAATACTTTTTTTTAGTGCAATGGATTCTTCATGAAAATGGGAACAATACCGCACAAAATTTAATCACATCCATAACCAATAATACACCCAAAACCAATGTGTAGACTGACCCAAAATGGTTAACAACCAAACTCAATGCCACTCGTGTAGAAATTTCTGTCAAACAATCCACTTCTCACACTATTAACTAAATATAGTCAATTTCAAAAAGCAACTCGGGCCGGTTTGTGGAATCATATATTCACAGATTTGGGATAGTCTAGTTATCGGTTTTGGGTGATGACAAACTTTTCACTTAAAAAATTTGTAGAAATTTCATTTTTTAGAATAAAATTATGGGAAAAGATGCAGTCTTCATGATTTCTATTTTTCCTATGAAGGAAAAATACTATTTGCCTTCTGCACGTAGGCTAGAAAGCTTACATGGGTGTCTCTACCTTAACTTATTTCATGAGCTGCTAAGGTAACACTCCAAAATCTTGCACAATGAGTACAAATTGTCACCGCCTCAAACTTTGAACTCTGATAATTTTTGCATATGATATGCAAACAATGCATTCTTTGATGCGTTGGAAGCCTCTCTGTGATTAGTATTTAAAAATTTGACCATTCTCATAATAGAAACTAGTCGCAATTACCTTAGAAATCCAAGAAAATGAAGCTCACCATATCAAACTCATCCCCACTGTACTGAGCGTCTCCCGAAGCCGACTGCACCATAGTGGAGTTGCCGCCTTCCATAGCAGCAGCTACAGTGAAATTCCTACAGCCAGATTTCAAACCTGTTTTCACTCTATCAGCCACCATTTTCAGTCCACCAACGTTGTTCTTCCTCCACACCACGGAATTCAAATTCCCTCGGAGAACGCAATTCTTCCTAACGCTATTCTTCATCTCCACGGGAGCTCCAACGGCAGCGGCCATAGCCGGCGCGTTCATGAGGGACGCCATAGGGACCCTAAAACCCTAGCTACTACCGGAATGTCTCGATGAAAATTGTATCTCTGGAAAGGAAAAGAAAAGCTCTATAACAATCTGCAACGCAAAGCTCCGACGGAATTGGGAAAGACACGAGACTCGTGCAAATCTTCCGAAGGAATTTGAGGAAGAGGAGGTCTGTGAGCTTGAACCCTGGAACCCTATCCGGAACCAAGGTTTTGTCTGTCTGACTGCCCGCCTGCCCGTGCACGGAGAGAGCCACCCGATTCTGGGATTTTGCTTGGCTGACCAAAACCCCAGCGTCTGCCCGCATCAATGGTCGTCATCAGTTACCGTATTTAACCCCTCTTGTCAAAATCTAGATGTGTTATAAAATGTAGCATTTTGTAACTTCAATGAAGTTTGGTCCAAAAGAGAAAATGAGAAGCATGATGTTTGGTAGTTATTTGTATGGTTAAACTTTCTAAACTTGTTTTAGATACTCATTTAATGAATTTAGAAGCATTTACAGTACCATTTAATTTTCACCAAAATGTGAATTTTTATTTTTGGAATTTGGAATCTTATTTTCTCATATGAAGGCTATCTATGACAATGTGAAATGACTTTATATAAAATCCCAAAAAAAGACCCACTAAAAGCATCACATCACACTCTTCCAACTTGTATCCTTGATTCTCTTACAACAATATTCAACATCTCCCACTCATACTTTTCTTCACCAGTAACATGTTCCACACAAATTACACAATTCTACTCCCCATTTGCAAGAGAATTTTTTTTTGGATCACTCGGCACCACCCTCCAATACAAATGGAAAGGAATTGGTTACGCCCACCCACATAATGAAGAAATGGCCCAACAAGCAGTACATTGGGCAAAATTAGCAGCCAAAAATGATCCAAACACCTTCACAATACTAGTTATACCAGACATCAATTGGTACCAAAACTTTTCACCACATATTGGACCTTTCCTAAACACACATGTTATTGCCCATTTTTCCGCAAATACCATTACATACGAAGAACCAACAATCCCTCAAGACCTAAACAAACCACGGAAAGAACCGCTAGCAATACAAATATTTTGTATTCACCACCAAAACCACAGTATTGGCACATCCAACCAAATAGACACAATTAAAACAATAATCGAGAATATGCAAATAACACAATACCATATACAGAAGGCACCATCCACGCCCCCTAACACACCCGTAAATAAAAACACCAAATGGAACAAATTACTTTACCCACCTCATATCAACCCGTTAACCACATACACACCACCGTTACCAAACTACGAAATAAACATTATACTAAAATTCCCACCACAATATAGCTACTATATAGATGGATCCTTTGTTCCACCTAAACAAGATGATGACGGCCACTGGAAGAAGGAAAAAGCTCGCTACGGAATATACAATCCAACAAAAGCAGAAGTACAAATATCAAAAAGACTACCTGGACTACAAACTAGCTTAAGAGCCGAATTAATGGTCATACATAAAACACTCAGACTAATTACTACCAATTACTCAAATGAACCCACACACATATTTACTGATTGCCTCAATTGTCTATATGTACTCAACACACAAATAAAACATTCAACCCAACACAACAATCATGTTTATAAAATCATATTAACATCTATGGTAGAAATGCTTAAAAGCCGAACACAACCCACTACAATATACAAAGTCAAAGCACATACAAACATTGACGGAAATGAACAAGCAGACCAACTTGCAAAAGACGGCACCAAAAAGAAATACAAATTCGCTGCCAAATCATATGAGTTTGCACATACTACACCATACTACTTTCAAAAAGACACATGGCCTGGACCAAGAAAGCGACATGACAAAGGCCCTGTCAGATGCCTTGAAACATACATCACTAAACACAACCGTGAAAACAACTTAGAAATAATGGCACAACAATTCCCCAACATTAGCAAATGGACAATGAACCCCGACATAGATAACGAAATATCCAATAGTTTTTGGTCTAACCCTGCAATAATAGACTCACAAAAAACAAGCCTTCTAAAATTTCGTACTGGACAATACATGGGAAATGCTAGAAAACAACTATTTTTTGGCATAGAAAGGTTTCCATCAATCACATGTCCGATTTGCAACTCCTTTGATGCAGATACATGGCTCCATGTACTCCTAAAATGTAACCAACACCAAATACATGCCCTTAGAACCAAAAGGCATAACAAAGAAGTATGGGAATTAAGAAAACTAATTTCATCATCACAAAAATCAAGATGCTACACCCTCATGAATTCAGGGACATTTAACAACAACCCACAAGAAAATACAGTTCCCCCATGGCTCCTACCTTGTACATGTGGACAACAAAGATGCCACTGTAACGCCAGATTCAAACCTGATCTACTATGTATCAAAGAACTTCCACACCAAAGAGCCCCACCACTAAACCCAGTAGACAACCTCACAGTACAATTCATTGAATTTACATACACTAATGACAGATTCTCACAAGATACAATAGACAATAAAATCCAAAAATATCAACCATTAATTAATAGCATCATTTACCAAGGGTGGAAAGTAGATCCACTTATAGTCATCTCGGCTGGAGCTAGAGGAACTACGCACGCCCCCTCAATGAAACAACTCGAAACAAAATTCAAACTATCTGAAACTTCCATTAAACACACATTCAAAGCAATAAACACTATTGCTATACAATATGCCGGATCAATCCTCCTACATAAAAGACGAATAGAAAACAACCAATCAATACCAATAGAATATATATATATATATATATATATATATATATATATATATATATATATATATATATATATATATATATGTATATATTTTAAATAAAAAAAGAAGGGGTAGTGGTGAAGACTACTATTTATTTTAATCAAATAGCACGGTGTCACCACTTGTCTCAGGTTGGTAGGTAGGGGCCGGTTGGTTGGTACAACTTTCCTGCCTATGAGTAATTCACTAGTAGCACCAAGTCAGGACCACACTACTGCTCAAACGGATCCAACGGGAATCGAACCCGAACCACGTAGTATGATACATAGCCCTTCACCAACCAACCGCAGAACTCATGACTTGGCGATCTTACAGCATATCAAAAATCAACTTATACTCAAACAATTATCCAACCAACAGCTTAGGGCTACTTTTACTGGTTACTGGTCACTAAAGTGTCTATTCTCGGCAGAGGAGAGTAGTTTTGTTCCAATGGCCCTTTGTCCGGTAGGCACTGGGTCATTAACATTACGAACAAACATTTTATTCACGCCGGCCTCGAAAGAAGCTGGAGTTTCTATCTATCTATCTATCTATCTATCTGAAATGACTTTAAAATGACCGTCCTTGGTCCCCAGTATTCTAGGGTTGCAAGTCTTTGTAACCCTAAAAATTTCAACAGTGGTTTTATAGTGCAAAGAGCTTTGATTTTTACGCAAAATTTCCCTTTCATGCGACGTGGGGCTTAATCCCAAAGTTTCACTGAAATCACAATCTTTTACTGGGACGAAGGCCTCAAGATTGCCATATGGAGGCCTCAAATTGCTTGAAATGGGTGCTTGAATATTTGTGGAAATTCCGTCCCATATCTTCAAATGTCTGGCAAAGTTGTCTTGTAGGAGTTAAGTGTGAGAGTCACAAGGCGATGGAACTCGGGACAAGTTGGGGACTAACAATGTGGGTGTGTGGCATGTACAATGTTACCAAGGCATGTTCCTTACTACTTAAAAAGTGAAGTATCACTCATACACACAAGTAAGCTTCACGAGGACAAAGGGAGTAGCAAAGGGGCACGACAATGGCACAAATTTTCATAGAAGCCATTAATTTTGAACAAATATGGATAAAGTGATAAACTAAAAAAACTTTTTGCATTTATGATTTGTTTATGTTACATAGTATGAATATTTGTGACTATTTTGGTTTGTAATTGATGATCTCAAATGAAATCAAATGATTGTGGAACATATGACACTAAAAAGAAAAGAAAAATTGAAGGTTGGTTTAGAGTCATCCGAACTCTTAATAGAGTGTCCTTTTTGACACCCGATTTTTTTATAGGGTGTCTTCTTTAATTTCAACTAGGATGTTAACCCCAAATTGCCCGAGAGGGATCTCTCACCTAAAACTGCCTCATTTTGGACATTTTCGTTGATGATCTTTGATTACTTTTCAAAACCTTTTTTTCATAATCCAGCTGTAGGATCTTGTACTACTAGGCCTTATAAACCATCTTTCAAAATTTCAAAACATTTGACCGTACAGGTGTCAAGATAATAGCTGAAATGAAGTTGAAAATTTTGAAATTTCAAGGCCTAAAAATCCATGCAGACTTGCTTTGATGGGCATTCAAACCCAAAAAAGAAGTTGAAATGTTGTGCCATTTTTTACCATCCTCAAAATGAGGTAGTTAACAAGATGCATGACTCAATTTGACAAGATGTTCAAATCATTAGCATTCTTTTAAAGACCTTGTAATGGGTGGAGGTATGAAGGGAAGCAAGAGATTTTGGCTAAATTAGATTATCCCTTTAGCTCTCTTCTAATTGGATGAGCCTACAACACATGGCATGCAACCCATGTGGGCTAGAGTCAACTTCCTTTGAGGTGTTGAATGAATCTCATTGGCTTAAATGTTTTGGCAATCCTACCCGAAGTGTTAAAATTGCCTTTGTTGAAATTGCCAAAAATTCCATTTTAAAATAACAAATTCCCAAACCTAGAGAGGCAGTCAAAGTTGTGAGACAATTTTCCTCTTTGTTTCTCACAACTACACCTGTTGGTAGATTTGGAATATCATTTTTTTTGTGGGTCTTTTGGACTTGAATCTTTTCATATGTGTAAAAAACATAAAGATATTCCTACTCCAAAAATTCCATGGGAAAAAAAAAATTCTTCAATCCTTGGGAGGGTGTCAAAGTTGGCAGTTGTGAAACATTTCTTACAACTACCCCTTGTTAGTAAATCTTGAATATCTTTTTTTGTATCAATCTTCTGGCCTTGAAATTTGGTACACATGTTTTCAACATAATAATGATTTTGTTTCTAAAATTTCATATTAAAACAACAATTTTCCAGCCCTCAGGAGGGTGTCAAAGTTGGCAGCAGTGTGGGCACTATCCCTGGAATTGCACAAGGTGCCAATTTGGGTGTCACCCCACTGTACTTGAATATGCTTTAACAAGTAGATAGATAGATAGAAACCCCGGTCCTCTCTTGAGGCCGGCATGAATAAAGTGTCCATTCGTAATGTCAATGACTCAGTGCCCACCGGACAGAGGGCCGCTTTAACATGTATATTTGTGTATACTCTACTAATCATTACCTTTTGACGACAACAACAATTTATAATGTTAGTTTTTGCACGTGCTCTTTGCTATATACTTGAATATGCTTTAACGTGTATACCCATATATACTCCACTAGTCATGAACTTTTTGACCACAAAATATTAAGATGGTTACTTTTCTATCATGACGGAAATTTGTCATGAGACCCAATTAAAAAAATTACCCCTATAGGATCAAAGATTCACAATTTTGAAATGACAAATTCAATTAATTATATCGGGAAAAATGCAGTTAAGTTTTGACCAAGTTTTATATGACTAGAACTAGCTTGAAGATCATTGCATGTGTTGATCAATAAATAAATAAATTTGAACAAGAAGATTTCCAAATAAGACTTATTCTAAAATGTTAAAATAACATGGAGCCCAATTTGGGCTTCTTGGTCCTTTAGGTGTTAAGATGAGTTGAAAAATTTGAACATCCTCTCCGCTTTATATTTTTCCTCCCTTCCTATGAATGTACCTTTGGGTACATGAATAGCTCTAAAAATGCAAGATCACATTAACTTAACCTCGGCTAAAGGACCAAAAAAGTCCAAATGGAGCCTCATATTTTTAATAGCAATTTTGAATAGGTCCTATGTAGACTCCTTTTTATTCAGATTTATTTGTTTTCTTTTTTAATCAACACATGCACTTTTTTTCATCGATTCTATTCCAGTGATATAAAATATGGTCCATCTAAATTATATTTTTCAAAATAGGATTGACTAGATTGTCATTTTTAAAACTACAAATCTTTGGTCCTTTAGTACCGGTACACCAATTATTGCCATTAATATGAGTCACAAAATTAGTGTAAGATTTCCGGCATTGATCCTCAATGAGTGTGAGATTTTACACACAATTATGCACTACTCATTGTGAGAATTCTCAATTACTATGAGTCACACTTTGTTCTAATACCACAATTAATGTGAGAATACTCACAGTATTGGCAATAATCTGTGTAGGTAATCTTTGGAAAAATGACATGTAAGGTAACTATATCTAAAAGCGACCTTTCCTTAATATCGTTCCTAGCTCAATCTTCCATAATAAATAGATTTTGACACCCTATTGTTGATGAGAATGTGCACAATCTGAACATCAGAGTTTAGGGTCGCTTTATAGTCAACCTATAGTGAGCACGTTGCAAATTCGTAAGTTATTCATACGATGTCCAAATAATGCATGCTAAAGAGCATTGGAATCCTCTTGAACTTGCTATTAAGACGCACCAAAATCATTTTCTACTTGATGTGTGTAAATAGGCTCAGTTGGTAAGAGATACGCTTTAAGGTATAGTTACCTTAAGGTTGGATGTCCTAAATCCACCACCTCCTCCAACTATGACATGTAGAGTTTTCTTAAGGCCACCACAGTTGAGACTCAAAACCACCAATTTCGCTATTCAAGCAAACCAATGGCATGCCAAGCATTGCAAAGAAGTAGCACTACTAGAAAATCCAACTAATCTGTTGATTCGGTCGCATTGACCGAGACACTTTTCTATTGATTTGAACAAAAAATTGACCAAATCAACATAAAAGTGTCTCGGTCAACGCGACCAAATCAACAGATTAGTTGGATTTTCTAGTAGTGTAGTTGGTGGTTTTGGGTATCATTATGAGTGAAAATTAGTACCACATGATGTGGACATGGCGAAACCTAGAGGTATGATTTGGGTTACGAAGTTCTTTTCACTTCGAAAATTGTATCAATTTGAATATTGGGAATAAAATTGCGAAATCTTGTGCATTCCGTGAGAAATCTTCTTTCAAATGACTGAAAAATATTTTTCATAAATAACCTTGTTAAAATGAGGCCATATTTCTTAACCCCTCACTGCCTGAGCATCCATTTTTTGGACGATGTACAAATTTCATCCATAATTTCTCATCCGTCATGCATTTTTTGCAGTGTGGAATTTTTACTAAAGATTCTATGGGAAGTTACCTTCATGCACACGTGATCCGATTAGAAAGGGGATGATTTGTGAAAATTTTATGCCTCATTTCATGTTGTAGTGATTCACTCAAAATTTTGAAGATTTCAGTGTTAAAATGCTTTAAAAAAAGTCAACTCATAAAATTAAGCAACCAAAAGATCTCCAAAAATCACTACACTTAGAGTATTACATTTCAACCAATCACAAAAATTTCATCTGTAGATTGTCAATATCTTATTCGTAATTGAATTACAAAATAATTTTGAATTTCACGTTTCAAATTTTATACAAAATTATTGGTAATAGCAATCATAGATCTAACCTTATGGATAGAATCTAAAATTCATAATGTACAACTTTTATTCATACATCAAGTTCAAAATATCCCTCTAGGCTGTGTTTTATAATGCATCTTTGCAAAACTGCCGAATTTAGAGAGGGCTCTAGGCATTTAGGGGTTAACCCTTTAAGGTCCCGATTCATCACTGATTTCAAAGATCCGTTATAAAATGTTTGATGAATACCAAAAATGGAGTTGATGTACAAAACAAAGTTGTAAATGTCAATGTTTAGATCACATCTGTATGGTTGGATTTATCATATTTTTTAGTAATTTTTTTTAATTAGTTTTTCAAGGTTTTCTTTTGAAATTCAATTAAAAATCCCAAAGTAACACAAAAAAATTAAAAATTGTTGTAATGAATTTGAAATAACATGCACTACGAGATGGTATGCTTTCCATTATTTGATTCTACTTATTTTGGAAAATCATGCTGAAGGTCTCACTTTTTGAACTAAGAATGAAACTTGACATCAACCACTATTGTTATTTTTCAAAAAATCACAATATCTTATTTTGAAGATCCATACCGTACAAATGGTAGTCAACTAGCACAAGAACCAAGGAAAATTTGGATGGATGAAAAACTGTACATGATGTAATAAAGAGAAGGATTTCAATCTGTTCATCGTCCATTATATGGACGCAGCGCGTTAAAGGGTTAAGTGGGTGGTTTTAGGACATCCAACCTTAGTTAATCTTTAAAAAAAAAAAGGCTGGGACTGCCGTGAGCACCGCTTGAGTTCCGGCCCATTTGAAATTCAAAAAACCAAAACGTCTGAGCCAGTCAGCGTCTGAACGCGCCCTTTGTCGGTGTAAGCTCACTCAGTTGCTGCCTCGTCTTCTCCGTCTTCATTCTTCTTGCTACCTCGTCTTCGCGGCCATTTGTACAATTGCATTTTGCGTTCCAACAGCTTCTTCTTACTACCTCGGACTCGGCCCTGGGGTTTCCGCGAGCTCATTACATGCAGACATATAGGCGAGTAGTCGTGTGGTGGTAGCCAGGAACAAAAGAAAGAAAGAAAAAAACGAAAAAAAGCTTCGGAAACCCTAGCTATGGCGGACGGGGTGGACTCCGAGGCGCGGCTGCCAGGACAGCAGGTGTTCAAGCTGTGGCCGCCGAGCCAGGGCACCCGCGAGGCCGTGCGCCAGAAGATGGCGCTGAAGCTGTCGTCGGCTTGCTTCGAGTCGCAGTCGTTCGCGCGCATCGAGCTCGCGGAGGCGCAGGAGCACGCCAGAGTGATCGAGGAGGCCGCCTTCAGTAGCGCGCAGGACTCTGATCGCCGCGGCGAGAAGACCGGGAGCGCCGTGGTTATGGTGTATGCCAAGCACGCCAGTAAGCTGATGCTGGAGACCTTGCGGTCGCAGGGGCGCGAGAATGGTGAGCCTGTCACGCCCACGGCCGCTGCGGCTGACGGGATTGAGAATGGCGCCGTTGTTGTTTCCCAAGGTGAGTGGATGGAAACGGTGTGCAAGACTGAATAAGCACTATGAGCGTTTTTCCATGAATCACTAGCTGTATAGAAATGAAATGCAGCCATGGAGTTCTGTTGTAACAGTGAGTGGTTTAAACTGCAGGAGTACTTCTAAAACATTTATGTAGCAGTTTGTTAACTCTTTGGATGTTGTCGAATTTGAGTAACTGGAATACACTTCTTACTTAATGTGACGTAGTTCTCATTATCATTGACATAGTTTCATTTCGTGATGATTATAAGATTGAGATGAATAAACGAGCGTGAAGACGTAATTGCTCTGAAGTAAACGAATCATAGTCACTTTGCAGGGTTTCGGGGTTTGTATTCATTTTGTAGGCTGTTAACCCCTTAAGCGTACACTGTGTATTTTCTGTAGTGTAGGAAAATTGGACGCCCTGCTGCAAATCATCTGTTTGTGTGAAAATGACTTCAGTTTGACACGATCGACACTGTTGATTTTGTAGTATAGAACAAGAGCTTTAAAACGATTTGTATTGCAATCAGAAAACCGAGGTAAAATGAGAAAAGGCCACCGTTGCAAAGTTCAGTGATGCAGATGGCCACATTGGGCGTTTTAGACGCTTAGGGTTTAACTGCAGGAGTATTTCTAACATCGCAGTAAACATTTATTCGGCAGTTTGTTAGCTCATTGGATGTTGTCGAGTAACTGGAAAACACTTCTTACTTACTGTGACGTAGTTCTCATTGTCCTTGACATAGTTTCATTTCGTGTTGATTATAAGATTGTGATGTATAAAGAAGTGATAGCTCTGAAGTAAATGAATCATAGCCACTTTTGCAGGGTTTTCGGGGTTTATATATTATTTTTAGGCTGTTAAACTGCTTGGGTGACTTACTGTTTAAAGATTATTTTGATATATTGGTTGTGGCTACGGTATTCCATCACAATGTTTGAATATAATGCTTATGGTTTCAGGTGAGGAGCAAGCGAACGAGGTGAAGGAGAAAGAGGATAAAGACACAACAAAGAAAGCGTTCGATATTTCGGGAGGCACAAGGGCATTTCTGACCAAAGAATATGCCGAAGAATTGCTGAAACCATTATCGGAGGAGAACGCCTTCACACATATTTGTCTAAGCAACTGGAGTTTTGGAGATGGCTCTGCTGAAGTGGCTGCCCGCGCTCTTTCAGCCTCGAAAGACAGACTTGTAGACGTGAACCTTGCTGACATTGTTGCTGGTAGGCCAGAAGTAGAGGCCTTGAATGCCATGACTATCATATCTTCTGCTCTTGAAGGGAGCAAGCTCAAGTCCTTGAATTTATCTGATAATGCCTTGGGAGAGAAGGGCATTAGAGCATTTTCTGCTCTACTGAGTTCACAAGATTCATTAGAAGCACTCTACTTCATGAATAATGGAATTTCTGAGGATGCCGCTAGAGCTATCCGCGAAATCCTTCCTTCATCTAAAGAGCTGCGTACTCTTCGATTCCACAACAACATGAGTGGTGATCAGGGTGCAGTGGAGCTTGCGGAGGGGGTGATAGGAGGTGCTCCTCTTTTGGAACACTTCCAATTTTCTTCTAGCAGAGTAGGAAGTGAGGGTGGCATAGCATTGATGGAGGCATTGCAAGTTGGGAAATCTCTCAGGTCCATCGATATCCGGGACAACATGTATGGTCCTGATGGAGGTGCTGCTTTGGGTCAGACGTTGAGATCGCATACCTTGTTGACCGAGGTGTATCTGAGTGATTTGGGTTTAGAGGATGAGGGTGCTTTAGCGGTTGTCAAGGCATTGACTGAAGCTGGTTCTCAGGTGACGATTCTCGAGCTCGGTGGCAATGAGATCACTGAGAAGGTAGCTCCAGCTTTGGCAACCTGCATTCGCTCTATGAGACACTTAAAAAGGTTGAACTTGATGGAGAATGAACTGAAAGACAAAGGAGCGGTGATACTGTCGAATGCTATCAAAGATGGCCTTGACAATCTGCGGGAGCTAGATTTGAGTGTGAATGAAATAGGTCGCGTTGGGGCTGTGGCAGCTGCCCAAGCCGTAGCAAATAAAGTTGATTTCAAGTCTCTCAACTTGAACGGGAACCAGATCTCTGAGCAAGGTATTGAAGCTCTGCAGGACGTACTTGCAAAGAGCACTGCAGGTGCCACAGTTTTGGGTCCTTTGGATGAGAACGAGGCCGAGGAGGATCAGGAAGACGAAGACAAAGATGATGAGGGTGGCTCGGATGATGAGAATGTTGTTGCAGGGTTTTCTGATTTGGATGTTGCTGATAAAAATGATTAAAGTGGTGTTACATGTCTCACTTGCGATGGGATTGAGTTGGTGGCTACGGCCCTGCTCGAGTCGCTTAGGTGCACGATGATGAAATGATCTAGGTGGCCTAGTGTCTGCGAAGACCCTCAATTTTGCAGGGTATCATAGGTTCAAAATACATGTGTAATGTTTGATGGTTGTTTCGTAATGTAGGATACTTCCTTCTTTCTCGCAAGAGGGAAGGAGGGAGAGTGAAGCAGCTAATTGTAGTTTGGCGTCTAGATCTGAACTTCCAGGCAGTGTCTTCAACTGCAAGATTTGTTTAATAGTCTACTTGAGCGGCTTCAACCTCAGATTATAGAGGTATTGGGGATTGATTAGACCTATCTCACCTCTATTTTTCAACTTTCATTTTTAATGATTATTCATTAATGTTGCTTTCTTACATGAGCAAATTAATCATTAATCAATCATTAATTGTTCCAGTTTTGGTTTTTTTCCCTTATGCCACAACTACTTGTGCCACATTCAATTTCAACTGCACCCTCTTGGAAATGTAATGAAGGTTAATCCCTAAAGTACCGATGCTGATTTTTCAAGTTCGGTCAACTCATTGTGGGATGAGTTTCGATCCAAAATTTTTGAGATTTGTTGTGGTGATTTTACTCTTTGTAATGAAGATGGGATGGTAATTTGCATACGTCGGTGACGTATAGATCGAAAGATGCAATTGTGCAAAGGTGAAAGACCTAAGTGCGGGCAGCCCCTGAAACTTTGCATACAATGAGCTAACACCTCCATACACACTACCACCAAATCCATTTTATCAAATATAAGACTAAACTTTTCAAAAAGTTTCAAACTCGGAAGGGGGCTAAAAAAAAAAGTTCCAACCAACTTTGTAGCTTAAATCTTATTATTGAGGAATCTTGAAGGGTTGAAAAATTTTAAGTGCTAATAAATTCAAGTTGGTTAAAATATCCTACACTTGGACTGGTCAAAAAAGGTTTTAGATTGAAAACTATTTGCCTTTTTATTAGAAGGGTACTCTTAGGCAACTTTAGAGTGTTTGGAGAGAAACATAGTCGTGGTCCTTTAGGGATTAAGAAAAAAATGTTGAATGTGGAACATTATTACACAAACTCATCGCAAGTGGAATCATATTTTTCAGACATTATATGTAATTTCTATAAGTTCTTGAAGGTGTTGTCAACAAATCTTAGAATGCTATTGGCCTCCTCTATACTAAACAAAAAGTCAACCCATAATGCTTGTTCTCCTCATCCCTCACTGCCACAATCCCTAACTTGCCACAAATCTTAATTGAAATGGCCATGTGTTAGTCTAAAATGGATATATACTCTATGAAGAAAATACATTATCTCTCATTTGTGTTTAACTATTGTCACTTACATACTGTATAGCAAAAAAAAACAAAATTTCACATATCGTAATAGGACGGACAAATGTTTAGTCCATAATGGCAAGTTTTCAATCCATAATGGCCACGGTACCACACAATTTTTGGCATCAATGAAGAGTGTCCATGCAAGGGTAAGTAAGTGGCACGAATGGGTGCCTTGATAGATGTCACAAATGGTTAGGTGTTACAAATACGGCAGTGTGCTACCTTAGTAGCAATATGGCATAAATTTGAAATTTTTAAGGAATTAGAAACATAGAATGTTAACCATTCACAACCATGAGTGTTTTTGAAGAGGTTTGGAAATCTAAGGATAGCTATGTAGACATTAGGGATATCTTTTAAGTCTCATTTTTTATTCGATAATGTGTTTTTGTTTTGACCTCTTTGCGATGAATGCTTTAACAATTTAATGGAGTAATTTTATCATACTTCACTATTTTAAACCGTACAAAGTTAATTCTTAGTCAATATAGGTATTAGAGCTACACAATAACTAAAGAGATATAGAGGTCAAAAGTTGATAACAAGTTCATTCATTTTTCAAATTGTACGAAAAATAAAATCAAACACATACCACTATATGAATCATAACCTTGAAAACAAAAAAGTTAACTCAATTTCGAATCTTTGTCTAAAGTAATGTAGGCTTTTCCATTGGTTTTGTGATCTAAAGAAGTAGATTGCATTGAATAAAAGATGAACCTCTATCTAATTTACATACTCAAACATCTACACAATAAAATAGGTAGTTTGACTTGTTTTGTTTTGTTTGTTTTGTTTCTATGTTACGTTAAGATCTCCTAGACTGTGGGGCCGGATATTAAAATCTTCAACTATATGATTCCTCCTACTTTAATTGAAAATTTGCACTATTGTACTTGATAGTGTAGTCATTAGAAAAAAAATTAAGGGCAAGAAAAGGCTGCGACTTGGTGCAACGGTTGCATGCAACAAAATAATTAAAACATTCAAAAAATTAAATTAAATTAAATTATTTTTTAAAATATATTTGTATTTTTTGCATGCAACTGGTGTACTAACTCGCAACCTTTTCTTGCCCTGAATTTTTTTCTATCGCTTCCACTGTTCAATCCAACCCAACCCAATCTAATCTAATTCCAACCCAATCTAATCCAATTCCAATCTACTCTAATCCAGTTCCAACGTATTCTAACCCATTTCAATGCTCCAATCTAACTCAATCCAACTCCAACCTAATCATTACAAAGAATTTGGGGCCTCCTAAAAGCTGAAAGTTTTGATCCAAAATTTTTGCCACATACAAAAATATACATACAATTATAAAATCCAATACGATGTGGCCGAAATTCGGTCATATTAGTTTTTAATCTTATTATTATTCTTGAAAAAAAATGATTTTTTAATATATTTTAAATTCTTCTTTATTTTTTATACGTCAAATTATATGCATGCAGAAGGTACACTAATTTCCTTGATGGCCTTCTTGGGGGCTTCATATTCTTTCTAATGCCAACTCAATCCAATTCCAACATGATCCAACTCAATCTGATTCCAACCTAACCCAATTGCAACTCAACCCACTCCAATCTCAACTCAACCCACTCCAATCTCAACCTACTCCAACCCCAATCTACTCCAACCCCCTACGAAAGTTTCAAGATTCATTTGCTAATAAAGATATCCTTTAAGTCCACATATATAATTTCATCATTTGTACTTATTTTCACATAGTCATAATGGTTGTATTCGGTAATTCAATGAAATTAACCTATTTTTTTTAAGTGATTTTCAAGCACACCTACAAACTCAAAATTTCAAGTACCCTACAAACTCAAATTTTCAATCAAATAAAAAGTTGGGATTTTTGATTTAGAAACGTAAAGGTTTGGAGTTTGTCCATCTTTCATGTGATTTTTGAATTTTTTAAAAATAAAACAGTGCAACATATCTCACCAAACTGTTTGCAAATTTGCAAAATCTTCTATTTTAACCACTCAAAGTTACTAGTAGCATTTCTTACAAATTAATTTCTCATCCAAAATGGCTAAATAACCCGCTAAATAAGGAAGATTGAATCATATAAAGAATAATGTTTAATATGTGCATTTTGAACTTGTAAAGCCACAAAAAATAAATATTTTCTCTCAAAATTTCTACATCTTTTTATTTGAATTGAAGGGTTCATACATTTTCTACATGAAAAACACATTGGAAAGGTATGAATTAGGTATGTAAAATGTGTGACAATCCTTAAGTGTTATTTTTTCTTTTAAATGTGGATTGAGTTGATTTTTTTGAGCACGTGGTTGTATTAAAGAATATCACTTCAATTGAGATTTAATAAAAAAAATATTGCTTATCAATTATATTAATTTTTCATCCTTCTAATATGGGATCTTAATGCTATTTTTTGTTGCAAAAAATGCACAAACTATTCTATTTAGGCAAAAAGAAAATTATGGCTTTAAGGTTCAAAATATACCCACTTTATCGTATGTAATTTAATGTATACGAGTGTGGCCATGTGCCGTTGGATCAATGTTCCCCGTGATTTAGCCATGCTTTAACTTTTTTATTTATTTTTAGAATAATGTATTCATAATTTTAAACAATTTATTCTGACGAAATGCAATTGAAAATCCATAACTTCCACATTGCAGGTTCAAAAACTACAAAACAACTTAGGTTCATTCCTTCTCATCAAGAGCTTTTTGACAATGCCATTATTGATATAAAAAACTCCCATATTTCTTTTATCATAGTTTCATTTAGTTTAATTCATGGTGAAGAAATTTGATTAAAATCCACAACTTTCACACTGTAGGTCCTAGTTCATGAAACGACTTTAGTGCACCCTTTCTTGTTGAGAGCTTTCCGATGATACCAATAACGCGGCTAGCGGCCTTGCAGTATGAGGAATCTCAAGTAACATACAAAACAAATAAAAAAAAAACAAACTACCTTCTTTAATGTATAGGATAGTGTGGCCATGTGTCATTGACCCAATGTTCCCGTGATTTAGCCATGATTTTACTTTTTATTTTATTTTTTAGAATAATTTATCCATAATTTAGTTCAATTAATGATGACAAAATTCGATTAAAAGCCAGTAAGTTCTACACCGTAGGTCCAAAAGTCATGAAACGACTTTGGTGCATCCCTTCTTGTCCACAACTTTTTGAAAATGCCAAGAATGTTGCCAACGGGCACACGGTCTTGAAGATTTCAACATAACATACAAAACAAACAAATGAACAAACGAATTACCTTCCTAAATATCATTATACTTTTATACATCGTTATACTTATAATAAAATTTAAATTTATTTATCAATTATTTAATTCAGTTATAATAACAAAATTCGATTAAAAAATCAATAACTTCCACACCGTAAGTTCATTAGGCAATTTATTAAATTTATAGAAGCAATATATATTTTTGAATACCTCTACTTGTGAAAATTATTAATATTAAATACTAAAATTTTAAAATTTTAAGTTTAGGCACAACAATAGATTAAAATTACTATAGTAAGTAAACTATCTATTTTAAACTCGGGCAGTCACAAAGGAGGGGCACGTAAAAAAAACCAGTTGGGGCAGTTATGAAAGATCGCCACTAGTCCCATGGAGCCTCGCTGGCAGTGCATGCGACAGAAAGAGAGTCCCAGCGAATGATGTCCGTCGATAGGCATCGAGAGATCTCAGCCGTATATCTCATCGAAAGATCTCAACCGTAGATAGAAATCGAACGACTCAAAACAGAAACAGACTTGGCTAAGCGAGAGATTAGGGTTTGATGCTTTTCTCATTGGAACACCCCGCCCTGGCCTTTTGTTTCGTAGTCTTTTTCTCTTCCTCTCTTTTTTTGTGGTCGTTGCGGGACGAGGGTTTGCAGAGCTGGTCTCTTTGTTTACTACTCTCGTTCTACATCATTTTTTCTTCTTGTCTCGTGTTTTTGTGAATAGTTTTTCGGAAGTCGTCGTTTCCGCGGGGGTTTTCGAGCATCAGACCGTTCTCGTTGCCGCGGTCTCTTCACGATGGGCGAACCATATCCCGAAACTGAGGAGTTGCTCGACTACGAGGAGGAGGAAGAGGCCGCGCCCGATGCCGTTGCGGCGAAGACCAACGGCGAGACCGTCAAGAAGTAAGCAAGCGCTCTCCCGTATTCTCTCTGTTTTCGTTTCTTCTGACATGGTCGGTGCATGTTAAGAACTACGCCTAATGTCGTGGCGCTTTATTTAGGGTTGAACGACTGGTTTTTTGTTACGATATTCTCATAGAAACCGGCTTTCTAGTTTTCGATGATTTAGCTGAAAAGGTGGTTTGATGTTTTCGATGTTTTTTTCTTAGCCAGAGTGGCCTTTGTTACAATATTTCCATTGAAACCGGTTGTTTGCGTTTTCGATTTTGTAGCTGAAAAGGCGGCTTGATGTCTATGATGTTTTTTTCTATGCCGGAGTGGCCTTTGTTACAGTTTTGCACGAGTTTTCGCTTTGCTTTTACTCACTAAGTGGCGTACTTGGTGTTGCAGGGGCTACGTCGGAATTCATAGTTCTGGTTTTCGAGATTTTCTCTTGAAGCCCGAGCTTCTTCGGGCTATTGTTGATTGCGGGTTTGAGCATCCGTCTGAAGGTATGATTACGAATTTGTGCTCTGTGGAAGGCTGACTTCCTAATATTCAAGAATTTTGATAGAGCAGGTTTTACGTTGATGCTCTTTTTTTCATTTTTTTCGTAACCTGGTTTTGACTCGGCGGTTATGTTGTCAGTGTCATTAGTATTAAATTGATGCAGATGTGTATGACTGTGTAACTGTCTGTTGCTTCAGTTTCGGTAGAGGTTTTATTTTCAGATTTGGACTTTAGCCTTAGTTCCACTTCTAAGGGCGTTTCTATAAGCATCTCGTTTAATATTCGATTGTGTTTATTTAACGCTTACGTGTTGTTTTGTACAGGTAATAATTATCACTAGTTCCTTCGTCTACCATTTGGAGGCTTTTTCCTGAGCTTAAACATTTAAACATCTTTATGAGTGTCCCTTCTTAACACGGGCAATTCCATTATGGGTGGTGAACCAGTTCAACATGAGTGCATACCACAGGCAATCCTTGGGATGGACGTTATTTGTCAAGCTAAGTCAGGAATGGGGAAGACTGCGGTATTCGTGCTCTCGACTCTGCAGCAGATTGAGCCTGTAGCAGGACAGGTTGCGGCACTTGTTCTGTGTCACACTCGCGAGTTGGCCTACCAGGTATGCCGCTTAACCTGTTCTATCCCTCCGTGGTTCTCTTAAGTTTTTATAAATGTTGGCATCTAGTTGATATGACCATGAATTGAAGAGTGACATCTTGAAGAATTGATGGTTTTGTTGCAATATTCAGTCATCTTACTCGCATTGCGTGCTCGTCCAGATTTGCCACGAGTTCGAGAGATTCAGCACCTACCTTCCCGACATAAAGGTGGCGGTTTTCTATGGTGGTGTCAACATCAAAACCCATAAAGATATTCTGAAGAATGAATGTCCTCACATAGTTGTCGGGACACCTGGTCGTATTTTGGGCCTGGCCAGAGATAAGGATTTGAGCCTCAAAAGTGTGAGGCATTTTATTCTTGACGAATGTGACAAAATGCTGGAGTCACTTGGTATGGCTATGCTTCTTGACATGGCAGCATCTACACTGAACTCTTCATTTTTCTCGCTTATGAATTCAGCTAAATGTAGATGAACAAAATTTGTTGTATGGATGATAGTGAAATGCCCTTTTTGTTTGGAGTTGATTGTTTTTGATATGGATTCTTGCAAGTGCGTTGTTTAGTTGTACCTCGGACAGAGAGTGTTACAGAACTGACTGCTAGTGTTTTGTAGACATGCGAAGGGACGTACAGGAAATCTTTAAGCTGACACCCCACGACAAGCAAGTCATGATGTTCTCTGCCACCTTGAGCAAAGAGATTCGGCCTGTCTGCAAGCGATTCATGCAAGATGTAATGTCTCGTGGCCAACTTAACTCTTCACCATTTCCGGGGCACTCTCTTCCTTGCTTGGTGATGGCAGCCTGCTAAGGGTCTTTCTCCGCCATGGCTGGTTCTTTGTCTAGTGGGTGGTCGATGCGATCGGTTTCTGGCCTTGTCCAGTTATTCTGCCAGAGGGGGGGCCGGTCACATCTGAATCAGCACAAGTATGGGATGCGTGGTGTAGGTTGAAATTCCAAGGCACAGCACTGACAACTAGGTCTCGATAGCTGGACCTCAACATTTAGACGATGTCATACTATATCTGCATAAGACTGGAAAGGATATTTGGAAGCACGTTTTAGGTCCAATGTTTGCGAACCAGGAGATACCCTTTAGTCTTCTGCTTTTTCCTCTTGCAATATGCTGCGGTGATGAGGGGGTGCTTTGGAGAAAGCGTGTCACTTGTTGCAAATTCCCCAATCGTACATTTGCTTGCGTATTTGGGGTGAGAGCCAGCTTTTCAATTTGGAAGGCAACAAAGACACTATGTCTATACGAAGGCGTCCTTCATGTGATCCGTTTACAGTAGCTGCAGTCTTTTAAATGCTGGTATCTCTGGGGTTACTGGAAGCTGCATAAGGGAAGCATACAACCTGGAAAGATATGGGCTCCTTTATGTTTGATTGTGGCAGCTTTGGGAACTCAAATTTGTCATGAGGCGCTCGCGATTGGATCCAAGAGACATCCAGAAATTCCTCACCTCTGTGTGTGTGTGTGGTCCTTTGTTGCTTGCTGGCGTTTCATCTGCAGCCTATGGAGATTTATGTGGACGACGAAGCCAAACTTACCTTGCATGGGCTCGTTCAGGTACTAATGGGTTTTGACACTGGTCTGAGCAACGAGTAATAACTTCTTTTCGGTTGCTATGTTTGACTGATTTTTCTCCTATATTTTAATATTATTTTCCTTGTACGTCGTCATATTACTTTGCTGTGTTCCAAAAGTATGGCCCGTTCTAACGGAATATTTGTGTCTGATAACAGCATTACATCAAGTTGGGCGAGGTGGAGAAGAATCGCAAACTCAACGACTTGCTGGACGCCTTGGATTTCAACCAGGTGGTGATCTTTGTCAAGAGTGTCAGCCGTGCTGCGGAGTTGAACAAGCTACTGGTGGAATGCAACTTTCCTTCTATTTGTATCCACTCTGGCATGTCTCAGGAGGAACGGTATGCCTCTGTCTCTTGCTTGGTTATCTGTTCCATGCTTATTGATATGCTCGTTTTCTTGTACACTGTGTGGAGGATTAACCTTTTTGGCATGAGGACCTGATACAACTGATAATTGCCCTTTCAGTTTGACCCGATACAAAGGTTTCAAGGAAGGACACAAGCGCATTTTGGTGGCTACTGATCTAGTGGGCCGAGGCATTGACATTGAGCGTGTCAACATAGTTATCAACTATGATATGCCTGATTCTGCTGATACATACTTGCACAGGGTAAGTTGTGAGCAGGGTTGATTTCTAATTTCTTAAAATCCTAGATGCAATGACTTTCTGAATAACTGTCATTTACTTCTCATCTAGTCTTTTGCTTTTACGCTCTCTGGTCTTCAAACTTGTTGTCCTGACGGGATATGTTTTCAGTTCCTTACGTTTACTGTATTGTATTGCAGGTTGGCAGAGCTGGCCGATTTGGAACAAAGGGCCTTGCTATTACTTTTGTGGCCTCTGCTTCTGATTCAGATGTTCTCAATCAAGTACAATATTGGCAGCTTATCACGTTTAATTGTTGCTTTTCCTTTGTAAGATTCCTTTGTAAATTTGTTTTCATATCAGGGGCTAAGTATGAATCTTCGTTTTCAGGTACAAGAGCGCTTTGAAGTCGATATTAAGGAGCTCCCTGAGCAGATTGACACAACCACATACAGTAAGTTTATGTGATTCAGTCACAGCTCTGACTTTGGATTCATACTTGGGGCATTCTGCGACCTAACGGGCTACTGTGTTTGTTTGCAGTGCCGTCATGATTTGGACGCGATCGTGGCTTTGACATATAGGCTGGCTGATTCTACATCATGGTTAGCCTAGATGGTTATTTTGGTTAGCTTAGTATCAGATACAATGTGGGACTTTTTTTGGGAACGTAGTACTAGTGGTTCGCACAGATGGTTTGACGTTCATCCGCTTGTTTACTCAGAATGGATTTATTTTACTGCTGAGTTGGCCGGAAGTGTCCCAAGTAATTCTCCCTGTGTATGTCTAAAAGAAACTCAGAGAAAATTGTCGTCAGTATTGATTTTTATTTCAATAGGTTTTCACAACCTTTCAAGGCATCGAATAGTTATGGATATTGCTTTTTTCTGATTTCATAATCAATTACGTCTGGGATCTTCACTTGATTCTGGCTATCAGTGCATGTCTGTTTTCTTTTTATTTCAGGGATTGATTTGTATCTTATTGCTAAGATGCGTTTCCCAAATTGTAAATATGGGCCTGGCTTCTAAAATTTTGGTTTGTAGGCACTTCTCATTGTTCCTCATCATGCTATCATTTCATTAGTATATGCGTAAGTTACCATGAGATAAGGAAAATGTAGCCGTTCCAAAGCTCCTTCATGGCTGTAGGTGACAACTTCGATGCATCCTTCCTCGTCGAGAGCTTTCTGATAGTTCCAAGAACTGGACTTGCGAGGAGATCTCAACACTCAATTCATTTTTTTCTAATTTTCTCTCCTTGTAATTCGTTTTTTCCCTCCCCCTATTTTTGCTTTTTTGCCTTTTTATCTAGGAGTAGGCTATAGAAAATTTATTATATACGCTTATTTTAACACATACAATGAACAAACTTGATTTGATATTTAGAAGACCTTTCCAAACAACCTTGTGGAGTGCCTATTTTAAACCAAGATAATACAAATACAATGAGTTGTGCATCACACACACAAGTAGATAGATAGAAACTCCGGACCTCTATAGAGGCCGCCGTTCGTAATGACTCAGTGCCCACCGGATAGAGGGCCATTGGAACAAAACTACTCTTCCCTCCCAGGAATGGACACTATAGTAATAGTAACACAATAAAAGTAACAATGCACTAATAGTTGGGTATTTGTTTGAATATAAAGTATGTTTTGAGTTTAGTAATATCGCCAAGTCATGAGTTCTTTGGTTGGTTGGTAAAGGGCGATGTATCACATTTATGTGGTCAAGTATATATCACATAGAGTATATATCACACAAGTAAATATCACATAGACAAGTATATACTAGTGACCAAGGGTCGGGATGGTATGTTGATTTATCAATCTCTTGGTGAATGCTCTTGGTGCAGAAGCTTCTCAATGAATAGGCAATCCAACAAGAAGAGGCTACTTGATCCCAAGAATTAGTACAGTACTTTTTGCTAATAGTGACAATGGGTTTATAGTAGGGAGTGTAATTAGTGAAGGTGACACTAAAATGAAGATTTTAGCCACTCATTAATAATTTCAACCCTCGCCAATTTCATGATTTTGCAGCATAGACTCTGTCTTTGGAATTAGTACCACACGCACTTTTAGCAAAAAGTAGTGTAATGAAAAACACTTGGGTGGATACAAGATATGGTATGTGCACGTGGTACAGTCGGGTACAAGATGGTTACGAATTCTGGATCCAGTTGAGGTTTGTGGGAACTTTGGAAGGCCCATGTATGCTCAAAAATGAACGGAATTTCAAATTGTAAATTGCGTTGGAATCACACTAAAGTCTACTTTATCATCATTACATATACACATATGTAATTGAAAATCATACAATTTTTTTGGTGTTTTCTATATGCTATCTACCATTTAGTGCTGCCACCATTTGTAAAAATTACAACTTGTATTTAATGGTTCATATTAGAAATGAACCTTCACAATTGCTTTAGAGATACTTGATCCCACACCGCTTGAACTACTTGTATGATTTCTTACTTATTTTGTACTTAAGTGCAAAAAATCTTTGACTATCTTCCAAAGGTTCACTATGAAATGATAGATAGTGTATAAAAGAAATCTAAATTTTTGTATGATTTAATTTTTTTTTTTTTCACTTATTATGAAGTTGAAGCACGCTTCATTGCAATTCCAATGCAATTTGTGGTTTCAAAATCGGTTCATTTTTGAGCATGCTAGAGCTTCCTAGAAATTGTTGAACTTTCTAGTGGACAGTGATAGAAAAATTCGTAAGCATGTTGTACCCGACTGTACATAGTATGCATAGGTGGTACATGGTATGTGAAACGTGTGATATAGCATATTATAGACTTATATGGTATGTTGTATA
Source organism: Pohlia nutans (assembly GCA_022496805.1). Taxonomy (NCBI): domain Eukaryota; kingdom Viridiplantae; phylum Streptophyta; class Bryopsida; order Bryales; family Mniaceae; genus Pohlia; species Pohlia nutans. The sequence continues at coordinate 31,078,090 of CM040089.1, read as the reverse complement.
CATACAACAAAAAATATTCAACAATAGCCATGTATTCACGTCATTTGAAATTTTAGAGTTGATTATAAGACTAACATGTAGCATTTATTAATTAATTATAGACTAATGACAATTATAGTATAAATGAGAGTAAGTCAGGAACCTCTAGAGGACAACACAATTAAAAAGAAAAAAACATAGTACGTGCTATGCAATCCATTAGCCAATGAACAACCAAAAGTTTATGATGACAAGCTTCAAATCAAATTTATATGATAATTATATTTACAAATAGTTTATGCGCTCTAATTAAAATTTTATATTTACAAATAGATTTATTAAATTTTTACATTTGTAAATCTACCTTTCATGTGCTTTAAACCGTAAATGTTTATTGTGCTTCGTATGTATGACCAATGTATATTTGCTTGTAAAATCCATTTAATGTATATAGTAAAAAAGTGATGTACTAAGATATGAAGTATGCTCTAGTACAAGAATATATTCAAATACAGTAGTGTAGTAAAACATAATAACAAATCACTTGTATGTAAAAGACAAAATACATGGCTACCATGAAACTTCATATTATTTGGAAATTAATAGAGTTGATCTTTAACTTGAGAAGTTGTGGACCACACTTTAAATTAAAAATTTCAACCATCAAAATTAGAACAATGTTGAAGATGAATCAACAAGGGCAGCATCCATGTGAGGATCGGTTGGGTGAAAGGCACTTGCAGACAAGAAATGAGGTCTCAAAAACCACCCATACTCCACCCATTTTGGTAGAAATGAAAAACATACTCCTGGATTCTCCTCAGTTCACCCATTTTGGTAGAGCTTCCAGGTTTTGGAGACTGACTACCCATACAAGGAAGCCGGGCCTAAGAAAGCAACATGAAGTAAGATTTCATGCACATGGTCTAAAACTTAAAGATGATTTCATGCACATGGTCCACAAGTTAAAAAGATAACTCTAATATCTCGGTATGAAAATTGTAACGTGTGTAAATTTTTTTACAATTGTTATTTTTTCTTTTTAGGATCAGCCTTGGGATCAACAACAGGTTCAACGATGGGATCCACGTCAGCTTTAGCATTGGGATCAATAATCTTAGGTGGCGTGATTATCATATTCCTACGTGGATTGTTTTTAAGCAAAAATGCTGCCAACCATTCAGCTGGGTCACTTGGCCTGACAAAATATTTATTTATTTATTTCATTTTTTAATATTAATATATGTATTTTATTTTTTTGAGAATAAATAAGACCCACCTTCAGTTCCATTGCAAGACACTGCACCTATTATTGCCATTATTGTAAGACACCCTAACTATTTACTCAAGGCTATAACTTTTTACAAAAGGAAAATGTTTTTACCACTATCAAAAATATTGGTACTATTGATGTAGTAGAATGTCCATAAACATATTACATAAAAAGATGTAGACATTTTAAAATGATTAGTGTGTCTCACAACAATAATCAGTGTCATGGAAACACTCCACTTAGATTAGCAAAAAGACCCACGAGAAGACCCTACATGACTAACTGGACTAGTTGTGAGTCTTTTTAGGCTTGCTTCTTTAATTTACTAGGGTGGTGTTTCTACTACACTACTTTTTGTTAATAGTGTGTGTGGTAATAATTCCAAAGACCAAAATTTACATCCAATCATTTGCTTACACTAAGAACAAGAACCCATTGTACAGTAACACACAATACAAGGCCCAATTATACAAAGACACATCAGAAGAGTAAGCACTAAATTCTCACGACACTACTTGTTGCTAATAGTTGAGGTGAGTTTTAATCAAATAAAAAAATATTAATTTTTTTATCGTGAAGCTTCTTTTTATCAATGAAATTCAAATTTGAGCATATTTTTGGAATATCCATCTTAAATGAATGCATGACACTGCACAAGGAAAATTTTCGACACCTTGCTTTTGCCAAGTGTTGTAAACCTTGCAAACACAATACAGAAATATTAGAAATTCAAAATTCAAAAATAAACTTGAAGATTTAATCTTTGATAAAGTTCCTTGGTTTACAATATAAGTAAAATAACTCAATGTGAACAATGGATAATTTCATTTGCAACATTTCAAAAAGATGTTACTCTATTTTTAGAGGTGTTCAAAATTTGCAATGATTAATACCATGAATTTTAATATTTTTTTCAATCTAATGATTCTTTGATGGATTTTTGAAGATTTTTTGTTTATTTTTAAACTTGATATCTTCATTAAATAGAAAGAAGTTTTTTAACACGTTTTATCATAATGTGCTCATGTTTGCAACTTTTATTCTCCATTTAATGATTTGTAAAAATTTAGAAGTAGAGTTTATTTTTATCCAAGAGAAATTAGTCAATAATTATTTTTTAAAGAGTTCATCAACTACCAATAACTTTTAGTTTATAGCTACATCAAATATTCCTACTCATTTTTATTTGAAATTTCAATGATACAAGATATGATTAAATCAATGTATCCTTGGATAAACAATAATTGGTATATGAATAAAAAAAACATATGTGTCTATACATGTGAAATCAAAAACGTTTAATTATACTTGTGATGCAATTGTTTGGGGAATCAATAATAAAATAAAATCATAATGACTTTTTATAAAAATGATAATGATAATAATAATAATAATAATAATAATATTTTTTATTTATATTGTCAAAGAATACAAATAAATGCCTACTATTTATTTTATTTAAAATGTGGGCTATATTATTTCAATGTTGAAAAATTATGAGCCAAATCAATGTTTCTAATTGGTTTTGTAAATCAAATCAAGTAGAGTTAGAACTTAACAACTAACCAAGTAAATTCTCATAGGCTCAGCACGCAAAACCACCTTTTTTCTTAACTCTAATGCTAATCTTTGTGCTTCTCGACCCTATACATACAATTATCGTGGTAACAACAAAAATTCACTTTCAATATTTTTCATTCAATAAATATCAATTTACTTATAATTTCTTATTTTCTTTGTTTTTGTCTTTCTTTCATATCATAGTAAATATAATAATTTTTATCATTCAACTCAAATAAATGAAGGATTTTCTTATCTTTGAGGATCTTATCTATACGTGAAAAATTTGACAAATTTTGTATGAATGAGCTAATTTTAAAAAATCAAATCACATTAGGTTTTTCAATTTCCAAAATTTGAATTCCAAAATTTATTCCAATTTCAATAGAAATAATTTTCCTTATATTGTAAATTGATTACAAGTACATTTGACCTTAAAAAATCCAATATTTGGATTAAAATATTTTTATCCATCTACACTAAATAACGTTTGAACAACATTTGTTTAATTACATTTAATAAATTGCACTTGAGCATTTATATAATAAATACATGATAGTCCAAGCCAATTTTGACCTTGAAAATGAGGTTCTTTTGGCACTTATTCCTACTTAAATAACAAAATTAATTTTGAGCATTTTATTGCTTTATAGGTCTATTAGGTGTAATCTATTAATTGTAATTTGTATCCTTTAACATTCTACATCTTGTTATATTTACATTGAGTTTGTTTTATTTACAAGATTTGCACATTTTATACAAAAATTAACCAAAAATTTACAAAACAAAAGAGAATGAAACCCTATGCAATGCCTCCAAAAGCACCTATTTATATTAAACGAAAATCTCAATAAAGTAGGATAGTTGCATAACATTTTATATATTTATTTGATTCATTTTCAAAGGTATGTATAAAATTTATTGATATTATTCATAAATGAAAATAAAAATTCACATACAGAAAAATGAACCATCTTAATGACTGTAGAATATTATAGATTTGGCATATACTTCAATAGGGTCATCAAACCACATTTCTTCAAATGTTGGAGGCGGTTTTGTTTCTCCAGTTCCACTTGGCACACCATTTCCATTTTCACCATCTTTTAGGAAAGAAGATGTAGTTGATATAATAAGCCGATAAACATACAAACAATTTGAATTACATCAAGGCAAGGAAATTTCAATATATATTGATATAAGCATAAAGAACCAAGACAAAACTTACTTGCAAGTAAACTTGTACGCGGAGTTTCTTTGATACTCACCTTTTTATCAGGCATGATTCCTAAAAAGGCCTATGTGACCTAGCACAAGGGAACTAAACTATGTTTTCGAGTTAAATTGCTACATTAATATAAAATACTTTTCAGGACTAACAATAAAGATGCTTGAAGAAAACAATGATGTTATCATTAAAATTTTAATTATCTCTTTTAAAATGATTTGTTGTCACTTGAAAATAATCTTGGGAAAAATTCATGAATATGTTCTTCAAATTAAATCAAGTAGATGGTAGACACTATAATTCATAAATTGTATCTGTATCACTTGACTTGAAATGTTGTTTATTGGCCTTCAACTTATCTTTCTTATTTTATAGTACTATATTATACATGTATAAATTTCTAACTATATTCTATAATTTCCAATATTGTTGAAACAAATTTAAGGTCAAATGAGGTTTTTAGGATTGTAAGAAGGAAAAAAAAAAATCATAAGACTTTGATCCATATCATTACAATACCATATTGTCCAAAGTATAGTTGTATTAATCGTTAACGTTCTCTCATTTTCTCATGTTTTGTTTTTCTTTCTTTTTAGTATTTGAATTTTTCATTCAATATTTTATCATTCTAATTTTTTTTGGTGGAAAACAATTATTTTAAAAAATTAATAAATAGGCATATTGAAATTGATTATCTTTGTATGAGTATTAAAAGTAAATATTAGTATTGTCTAAATTTCTTGTGAATGAAAAAAGCATAAGGTATACGAAATTTTTTGTGTGAAAATTTAACTATTAGGAGAAAATAATGGTGTTTTCGTGAATAAGTCTTCTTATCGATGTAAGATGAAATTTAAGCTGATAAAATAAATTGGGTTAAATATATAAAGTGTATTCTTGGTGAATAGTCAAAGTGAAATGCTTTAAATTTGATGTAAGGAATAAATTTAAATATTATTCGAAATTTGAATGTATACATAAATAATATTCATCATACATAACATAATCTATTTATGTACATATATTGTAAAAAACATTTTTTATAACACATTTAAGTTTTGTCTAAAATCCCTTGAATCATTAGAATTTAAGATGAGGGTTACATTTATAATTTTGAATTTGGATTTGGTTTATGTGCTATTTTTTATTTTTTATTTTTCAATTTTCCCTACAGCATCCATCGGTTGGATGCAAACTATTTTTGGCAACAAACATGATATATGAGTTAAATCTATTATTAGAAACCATAGTGTATAGAGCAGTCACTTGAATTTTAAAGAACCCAAGTTTTAAAGTAGTTTTCCAAAAATGAATGTGGACACTAAAAGGTTAACCCTTAAAAGCCCGAGGGGTATTGGACAAAACACAGATGTATTATAATATGTGCCTTCCATATGTTTGATGAAGTTGTTCAATAGAAAAAATGTAGGGTATCATCTCTACAGATTATCCGTACGGTCAAACTTCCAAAAATAACTTTAGATCTTTTTTTTTAATGAATTTAAAAAGCATTAGCCTTTGAAAATTTGTATAAATTATAATTTTCACTTTTAGGGTTTAAAATTTAGCGTGATTGGTTAAAGTTGGTTTATCTATTGTGAACTTTAAGAAGGAAAAGAAATGATGGAGGGAACATCATTAGTTTCCCCAAATAGCAAATTTTGTAACACTAAGACAATGTTGAGGTGATCTACTTTGAAAATTTCTCCCGGCTAGAGTTTAACTCAGATTGATATAATTCAAATTGCGTTGGGAAGGAGACTCGATGTGGTATTTTTTTTAGAATTTTTTTTTCAAAAACATGTCTTTTTGTTTGGGGCAGTCCATTAGATTCAAGCAGCGACTAGAAAATGATCGGTTGAGCGTTTAAAGGTTAAGGACCTAAAGCCAACATTTTTGATAATATCAGAAGCTTCTACAATAGTGTGGCATTGGAACATTGAAGATGTAATCCATGTTACTTTTTGTTTGATAAACGTTACCTAAGGTAGAAGAATCTTAAAGCGATCAGTGCCACAAAAGTGATCAATAGACTTCTGACACAACCACCCATCACTTGACTTAAAACCGATAAATTTCATTATTCATAGAGAAGCAAACCTACCAATGGTATTCAAGCAATGAGAATCCTTGAAAGAATGTTAGTGATCGGTTTAGGGTATTGTCATGAGTGGAAATTAGTACCACATACCATAGTACATGATTAAATTCAACCATAGCGTACCGAATAATAAATAAATGTTCTAAAAATAGATTTGGCATTTTGTGCTTTTGCAAATTTTCTTCTTTAAATTTGGAAAAAGTGAAAAAAAATCCCTAAAATTTCGGCCCTTATTAAAGTAATATAATTAGTGCCAAAGCAAATCATGTACTACGGTACGTTGAACATGGGGAACCTATTGATAAAAGTGGGTCACAAAATAGTTTCCACTTTCAAAAAAAATAGTAATTTCAATATTGGGAATTAGCCCCTGAGCGCTCCATAGGACTAAATGTGTCCACCTAGAATATCCACCACTCAAAAGTCAACCCAACTTTGACCATTATTAAAATCAAATCCACACGGTCATTCTACTTCAATTTATCAGCATACATTCACACCCTAAATACAATGCTATTTCAAAGGCCAACTCAGCTCGATTGCATTTTTCAAGGTGCCATGTCAGTTTAATTAGACACGACCTAACTCTTTTGTAGACACGAACTGGGCGTTTAGGGGTTAAATAATGAAAAAATTGCATTCCTCATGAAAACTTTCTTCCTATGAAGGAAAAATATCTCCCTATTAATGACTGGCCCAGAAATATAAAAGGTAGCTTAAATTATCGGTTTTAGGTACTTTTACCTTATGGACTACATAATCGGCAAGGGACGGGAGCCCCAAGCCGGTTATGGGACATAACCTACGATTGACTCAATTGGCACTTTTTGAACTAACATAGAAAGAAAGTCAGTCCTACAACACTTGCATGGAGTAAACTACGCCCATTATCATCTTCAGTCTGAGAGCTACAATTAGTCTGAATATTTTTACAAATCTTTGGACTAATTCCGGTATGTACTATCCAAAATAGTTCGAGGATATAATAATAAAATAGTATTATATTATTTAGATTGTAATATTTTATCTTTCAAGCAACTAAAAATAGAAATTTCATATTATTTTATTCATATTTGGCATGATAAATTCATAATAATTTGGATTAAAAAAAAATTGTATAGGCCACACTATACCTACATTACCACAATTACTACGAGTTATCGCAATTACTATGAGTTATCACAATTACTCCGACTTGGACTTTCTTCTAATTCCACAATTATTTTGGGAGGTACTTCATGAAGTTGTTGTCCTATCCAATGGTTGGATTTGGTGTTACTAGAGTACATATTTTCTAATATCACAAATGTAAAAGTATGTCAAGTTGTTGAACTAAAGCCAAAATTACATTGACTTTAGTTCAAAAGTGACCTTGCAAAAATGAAGTCATAGATTCAATTAGCACAAAAATTTCAATGAATCACCACGTTAAGAGTATCTCATTTCAAATCCATTCCAACAAATTTTACTCAGAAAATGTTAATGTTTTGTTTGTAATCAAATTTAGAAGGAATTTTTAATTTTAGTTTTCAAAGTTTATAATAAAGTATTGGTGATAGTATTGGTGAATCAAACCGCACATATGCATTCTAAAATTCAAAATCTATAATCTTTAAGAAAAAAAATTAAGAAATGGATGCTTTATTCCCATTGCACAACAAAAAATTACAAACATCACTCTGTAAACAAAGAGAAATCTACAACTATCATTTGTATGTCAATTTCGAAATCGTACTTTATGATGATTTTTCCCAGATCATCGATTCTGTAACGTTTAAGGGCTATAATATTATCAGCTCAATTTTCAAAAATTTATAAGCATGTCAGTTTGGTAATAACTGAAGGGTGCTAAACAGACATCCATCATTTACATACATTCAGATACTAGAGAAACTCTAGAATCAAATTTGAGTATCTCTTCGAGAGTGATTTCCACCAGTTTACATCATATCGACTACCATCGCCACCATGTGAGAAGTAGATGAATTAGAACTCAATCATAAATTCTCAATTTCTCATTCCAAAGGGATTTTTATGGCAAAAATGTTAAATCAGTTCCAGAACATGGTAGGCAAAAGCCTCCATCGTTCAGAAAAAAAATCCCCGAATCGAAGTAAATCCTAAATACAATAATTCAAGAGCCCCATTCTATGAATTGTGAACAGCATTGATAAAATACAGCCCACCAGACTTCCAGAATAACTTCTCTACAAGTTGCTGTCCTAAATCTATTTACTATCCGTGAAATCAGCATCGATAACATCGTCTCCTCCAGCAGCTGGCCCTGAACTCTCTCCTCCCTCTGGGGCGCCTCCTGGAGCTGGTCCAGCACCTGCGCCAGGTTGGTTGTACAACGACTGTCCTAGCTGCATAACTTCCTGGTTCAAAGCTGCCATGGCATCCTTGATGCTTTGCGTGTTATCGGCCGTGATAGCATCCTTCAAGTCCTTCAACTTCGCTTCCACCTTGTCTTTCACTTCTACTGGTACCTTGTCAGCCAATTCCTTCAGCTGCTTCTCCGTTTGGTATACCACTGAATCTGCTTGATTCTTGGTATCCACTGCATCCCTCTTCTCCTTATCAGCCTGTCCAAACTTCTCAGCCTCTTGCACCATTCTCTCAACCTCGTCCTTGGGCAATGTACTGGCTCCCGTGATGGTGATGTCTTGCTTCTTACCTGTTCCCTTATCCAAGGCACTTACGGACAAGATACCATTGGCATCAATATCAAACCGAACCTCTACTTGAGGTACGCCCCTGGGAGCCGGTGGGATACCGTCCAATCGGAAACTTCCCAGTGACTTGTTGTCCCTGACGAACTCACGCTCTCCCTGCAAGACATTGATCTCCACACTTGTCTGACCATCTGCAGCTGTAGAGAACACCTCAGACTTCGAGGTAGGCAAAGTCGTATTTCTTGGGATGATCTTAGTCATAACACCACCCAATGTCTCCAAACCCAAGGAGAGAGGAGTGACGTCCAAAAGAACAATGTCGCTAACTTCACCAGCCAACACACCAGCCTGCATTTTCGTACCCAGAACATTTGTTAATACCACAAGTTACACCGCAAGTACAGGATAATGACCGTTGAGTCATTTAAAACAAAGTGTGGCGTTTCCAGTTCAGTAAAAAAACGGCATATTTACCAAAAACCAAATACCGTACAATAGGGCTGTGAAGACAAACCTGCACAGCGGCTCCGAGTGCAACAACCTCATCCGGGTTCACAGTCACATTGGGATCCCTCCCTGTAATTCTCTTCACCAATTCTTGAACAGCTGGTATTCTGGTTGACCCACCAACAAGAATGACCTCATTTAGGTCCTTGTATGACAAATTGGCATCCCTCATAGCGTTCTCCACAGGAACCTTACACCTGTTTATGCATGTAAAAGAAAACGTCATAAGTACTTGAAATTCAGGACGTGCAACAAACAGATTCATAGATGATATTGTACGATCAGAGCGAAACAAGAGGAAAACATTTACAATATTAGCCCTTTTTTAACCGCACCTGTATAGCAAGTCATCGCACAACTCCTCGAATTTGGCTCGGGTCAGCGTCGTGTCAATGTGCTTGGGTCCATCAGCTGTGGCAGTGATAAATGGCAAGCTGCAATCAAACAAATTAGAGATATGTTAGTGAAAAAATGGAGCAACCAAAGAATATCTATAAAGCCAATCGACAACTTATCGACTCTCCAATTATCGATACCACCAGCATCAAATACACTCATTATATCATGTAGTTACAACAGTTCTTACGAATCATCATTAAAATGTCCAACTAATCATTATTAATAATTAATGTATATAGTTTAAAACCCAACACGATTTCTATCAAGAAAATGTGTTTGAAATGATAAGGAGAAGAATTGGGAACTATAAAACCCTGACTCACTAGAATAAAAAATTGCAAATAGATTCAAGTATAATACCACCTGCAAAGTTACACATGGAGTGCAAAATTACATATAACAGTAAATGTAATAAACAAAGTAGCTTCATTCACCTGATGCTAGCCTGAGAAAGAGAGGATAACTCCATCTTCGCTTTCTCAGCGGTCTCTGTCAGTCTCTGCAAAGCTTGCTTGTCCTTCAACAAATCCACACCCTCTGTCTTCTTGAAATCATTCGCCAACCAGTCTACAATTCTCTGAAACAAAACGCAAACCCAGAAATGTTAACATTTAAATATTCGTGGAGGCACATTTTCGATAATTCTAACCAAAAATTGAGAGAACCTCAAGCGTAATGAGACAAAACCAAAATTGCCAGCCTTACCTTGTCAAAGTCATCTCCTCCAAGATGAGTATCACCGGAAGTTGAAAGCACTTCAAACACTCCATCACCGACCTCTAGAACTGACACGTCAAACGTTCCACCACCGAGGTCAAACACCAGAATGGTTTCATTAGCCTTCCTGTCGAAACCGTAGGCAAGGGAAGCCGCAGTTGGTTCATTAATAATTCGCAGAACATCAACACCAGCAATTCGACCAGCATCTTTGGTAGCAGTCCTTTGCGCATCGTTGAAGTAAGCCGGCACCGTGACAACAGCTTTCGTCACCTTGTCGTTCAGAAACTTCGACGCGTCATCCACCAATTTCCTCAGCACCTGCAATTGCAATTAACAGAGGAACAGGATATCAGCGGAGAAACCAATGAAAAAAGAACAGGACGACTACTAAAGAAGTATTTCTCAGCCGGCGCCTTCCAATTTGTGCACGAAAACGTGAAAATAAAATATAAAAACACAATTAGCTGTACAAGGATATCAGCTGATAAATCAATGAAGACAGCCCAGGACGTCTACTAAATAATTCTCAGCCGGCCTCTTCCAAATTGTGCACTCAAACAGGAGAATAAAACAAGAAAACAGAATTAACTGTATAAACGAAATGAATCTAGAGCCTCATACCTGAGCAGAAATCTCTTCCGCGGCGAAGGACTTGCCGATAGCAGGGCAGTCCAACTTCACGTTGCCATTCGGGTCACGAATCACCTGGTACGACACCTGCTTGGCCTCGTCATCGACTTCGTTCATCTTGCGTCCAATAAACCTCTTCACGGAAAAGAATGTATTAGTAGGATTGACAACGGCCTGCCGCTTGGCAATCTGACCGACGAGCCTGTCGCCATTCTTAGTGTAAGCCACCACAGAAGGCGTGGTGCGCTGCCCCTCAGCGTTCGTGACAATAGTAGGCTTGCCTCCCTCCATAGCGGCGACGGCGGAATTCGTCGTTCCCAAATCAATACCAACGACCTTCTCCGCCACGACTCTCAAAGGTCCAACGGCTCGCCTGGTTGCGCCCTGTGACTTCGCCTGCAACTTCTGGCCGCGGAATCCCGCCTTCTTCAAATCCCCGCCAAAGAACGCATTCCGGCGCTGGCTGACCTTCCCGTTCTTCTTCCCGTCGACCACAGAGGCAGCGGTGGCTATGGAAGCAGCAGCGGCCACAGCCTGCGCGTTCATAACGGACGCCATCGCTGCGAGAACCCTAAGAAATCAAAAACTGAGTCTCTCGCGGAAAAAATTATATCTCTGAGAAGAGGAAGAAAAGCTCTACAACAATCGGAGGGCTCTTGCGACGATGGCCGCGCCGGGGTGCAAATTCTTCAAGCTGTGAGACACGGGGTGTGAAATAAGTACACGAAGGGGAGAGGGCAATGAGCGCCAGAGCCTTGAACCTTACAACCCTATCCGGGACCTTGGTTTCCATGGCTGCCCGTGCCCGTGAGCCACCCGATGGCGCGATGGGGCCTTTTTCGCTGGCTGACCAAAAACCCTGCGTCTGCCCGCTTCCAGAGAGTTCCACGCGGATCACTTTCTCGACTGTCGTTGCTTGGGACGAGAGATGTGGTCGCATCTGGGCTGTCCGTCGAGCGTGGATGGACGGCGGCGATTCTGTGGACGGAGTTTGGAAGAGCGGTGTGTGAACGTGTGAACCAAGCATGCAAAGGAATGCGGTGCAAATGGAAATTCCTTGGGACTCAAATGTCCTTCTAAAGAGCATGCACACCCTTCTCCCTTCAATTCACCCCTAGACCACTATAGTCACATCCAAGATTTGGTATCACAAGTTATCGTCTTTACACCTTTGAACTGGTGTAATCACCCTCTATATAGTGCATAAACCAATCACAATCACTATACATAGGTAATCATCATTGTTCATCAATTTAGGGTATTGACTCCTTCTTTGAATTAACTATAATGGGATTATAGCAAGGCATCACTATGTGTGGCTCAGGGCCTCTTTACACTAGAGGCGAGAAGCCGTGAGGGGAGAAATTTCAGCCAATGGGAGGCCTAGAAACCGAGAAGACCAATTTCTCATTGGCTGAAATTTCTCTCCTCACGGCTTAGGCCCTCATATTCCATGGCTCTTTCACTTGTCCTACAAAAACAACATTGAATGCAAGCATAATTATTTCATCCAGTTTTTAGAGGATTTATGCAAGTTAAGGACTCACGCATGCTCTCAGACCTATTTTACATTATTTAGGGCCCAACCCAATTGTTGGCTTGAAACCAATTTGATCGTATGGGTGGTAGAAATCCGTGAGATTATTCAACGGTGAGGGTGCATTTGAGGTATTTGGGCTCACGGGTGTTTTCACACTAAGGGTGTCGCAATTTTCAACAAAAAAAGTTTATAATGTTGTAAAGTAGTTGAATTAATGATGTAATATAATAAATAAATAAAATACCAAAAACATTTTAATATAGTAAAAATGGAATCTTTTGGAAAATTTTCAAATATTTTATATCATTTTGGAACCTTTTGGAATATTCTTGTTGATGTCATTTTATCTGCTTGCAAACCACGTCGAATGCATATTCCAGCCACAGGCTCCGTTTTAATTAACCAACTAAGGTCGCAAGAATTTTTTTAGGAACTCGCCACTTCAAGTGGCATTTAATGTAAAGGAACGAAAATTGCCGCCATAAACCTCTAATATCCGCCTTGCTCACAAAATCTTTTGGAATTTTTTTTAATACAATACCTTTATGTTATAGGAATTGAGAAAAATTATTGCGATCAATATATCTTCAATAAAACGTATCAATTAAGGCAATAGCGTATTATTCTACAACATCACCAAATGCAATATGTTACTTTTTGGTCCAAATACTATTTTATGTTATTTTTTAAATTATTAATACATGTACAATCCTATAATACTTTTTCACTGTTGTTAACTTTTTGCCAAAAAAATTTCAAATGACCAATAGAAAATGTTTGCCACCACATTTCACTTGTTATGCAATGTCACACTACACATTTTGGATGCCCTACCGTGAAAACACCCTCACGTTGTGTACTTGGGGTCAAGAAATTTCCTTATTTTGGCGCCAAATTTGTGCCACATACAATGAAGAGAAGTTTATGTTAGGCCCTAGTGTAAAGTCCTTCACCTTGATTTGTCAAATTCAAGCGATCGTATTGGTGAAGTCAGCGATCGTATTGGTGAAGTCAACGATCATATTGGCAAGCCAAAAAACGAGACATAATGTAAAGAGGAACTTAGAGCATCTGCACCCTTGCACACTGAAACTCACACGCTAAAATCATAAATCTATGTTTTAACTCCTAAAAGACTAAAGATTCATGGTTTTAAAGTGACTAATTATTCAATTGATCATATTGTGAAAAACCAAAAATTTAAATGGGATCAAATTTTATGTCACCAAAATTAGTCAAGAACATTACATGTACCAGTCATTAAATAAATAAATTTTAATTAAAAAAATCCACATATGACCTACTGAAAATAGCTTTAACCCCTAACCGCCCAACTATGCATATTTTGCATGATGTACGGATTTGAAGTCCATTTTCTCATCCATCATGCACTTTTTGCAGTGTGGACTTTTTATTGAAACTTTTATGCGAAGTTAGCTCCGTGCATGTGTGATCCGATTAGAAAGGGGATGATTTGTGAAATTTTTATGCCTCATTTCATGTTGTAGTGTTCCATCCCAAAATTTCGAAGATCGTAGTCTAAATGTGCTCTTGAAAAAGTCAACTACTAAAATTAAGCCACCGAAAAATCTCCAAAAATCACTACACTTAGAGTATTACATTTCAACCCATCACAACAAATTTGATTATTAGATTGTCAATATCTTATTCATAATCATATTACAAAAGAGTGTTAAATTTTAAGTTTGAAATTTAATACACAAATATTGGTGATAGCAATCGGAGATCTAATTGTATGGATAAAATCTAAAATGCATAATGGACAACTTTTATTCATTGATCAAGTTGAAAATATCCCTTTTAGTTGCATTTTATAATGCATCTTCGGAAAACTGTCAAATCTAAAAAGGGTGAGAACGTTTAGGGGTTAAAATCGACATGAGGCCCAATACATGATTTTTGGTTCTTTAGATATTAAGAGCATCTGCACCGTTCCGCGCTATACCCGGCCGCACACCTCTTTGGCGGGCCTGGGCATCTGAGGGTCCCCCACCAGAACGCGCCCAACGGCTCTTTTGGCCGCGGCCCCGTGAAATTTGAAGAACGTCTCGCCATTGTCCAGAGTGCGGGTTTGTTTTGAGCGCGCCCAATTGCCGGAATTTTTTTGGCAGATCGCGGTCTATTTGTGGTTCTGGATTAGATTTTGGTGTTTTTGGCTTCATGGCAGGGCCGTGGGCGCGGACAGGCGGTGCAGCATGGTCGCGGGCGTGGTGGTGATGTCGTTGGCGATGCTGGCCGGAGTGGGAGAACTGGACGCAGCTTGTTTTCGGCGAAGGACGCAAGCAATGCACAGTGCGCGCGCAACGATTATGACAAGGTTGTTGAACAAGGGTTGCTGCGGGGAAGGCCGGCGCCGCGGCTGTCTGTTGCTGGGAACGCATCGCAGCGAGGAGGGGGCGGGCGTGGCCGGGGAGCTGCAGCGCGAGATGCAGATCGTGGGAATGCTGATGACATTGGATTAGGGTTCGGTGGTACAGGAGCAACGCCGGTGGACAATCGCGAATGCACTGCGGCGACTTGGCAAGGTTCAATGGACCCTGATTCTCGGGTGAGTGAACTGAACCAATTAGGGTTGGCTGGGCGTGGTAGAGGGAATGAAAATGTTCACAAATTTTCTCGTGGCCGTGGTGCAGTACCTGTACGCTCCATAAAAGGGAAAAATTTTGTTCCTGAGGAAGAGCGCCGGTTTACTAGGAGTGTTCTGGTCATTTCTCAGGATCCTATATGCGGAAATCAACAAAAGGGGAATGCTTTTTGGGAACGTATTTTCTTGCATTATGAACAATGTAGACCGGGGGGGGCATAGGGGAGCAAGATCGTTGGAATCTAAATGGGGCATGATTAAACATGACGTTGCGAAATTCATTGGTGCCTATAATCAAGTCAAGCGATTAAATAGAAGTGGCACAAAAGAAGCGGACGTTATTCGCATGGCTAAGGATTTGTACCGTACTAAAACCGCAAAGAATACCGAGTTTATGTTTGAACATTGCTGGAAGTTGGTGAAGGATTTTCCCCGATGGGCTAACGGTTTAAGCCCATCCCGACAAACAACTCCCTCAAGGAGGGTGTCTGGTTCCTCTGACCACGAGTCGCAATCGGGTTCCCTAATGGGCACCCAAAAGTTAGTGAGCGATGTGAAACTGCAGGTGACGCAACTACAAGCATGGCGTTCACATTGAGGCCCGGTGGCACGAAGGCTGCAAAGGAGACCTTGCGCGGTGACAAAATCTAGGACAAAGCTGCTTTGGTCCAAGCTAAAGCGGCCGAAAAGATGGCGGAAGCAACTCTCCGCAAGGCGGCAAGTCTCGAGTATCACAACATGTTACTTTTGTTTACCACACCGATGGACCAAGTCACAACGCCGGAGGCTCAAGAATATTTACGTCTACTCCGAGAGGAGGAGTTGCACAAATTACGGCAACGGAGGGCGGATTCCGCGGCCAATGAGATATGTGAGCAACATGAGCGAGAGGTCGTGGAAATGGCCGAGGCGACGCGCGAACGGGAAGCCGCGGCCAAGGCGGCACGTGAGGACAAGGAGACGCTTCGTCAAATGCGGGATGCACGGTCACAATTCGTTGGCGCATTTGATGATGAGGAATGTGACGAGCAAAACAATGGCGAAGGCGAGGAAAATTATGTTGTTCCCTTGGATCGAGAGGTGGTGCAAGTGTTGGACTCTGACGACGAAGAGTGCGAACATTGGGAGGTGATATCATCGTCCCTTGCTGTTTCTGCTGTGGGCTGGCCCGTGATGTTTCTGCTGTGGGCTGTGCCATGATGTTTCTGCTGTGGGCTGTAGCCGTGAAGTTTCTGCTGTGGACTGTGCCGTGATGTTTCTGTTGTGGTGTTGTGGGCTGTAGCCTCGAGGTGGTGTTGTGGGCTGTGGCCGTGAGGTGGAGCTGTGGGCTGTGGCCGTGAAGTGGTTTTAGGGGTTGTGGCCGTGAGGTGGTGTTGTGGGCTGTGGCCGTGATGTTGTTGATGTGGCCTGTGATTTCTTGTTTCTCCTTTGGGCTGTGGGTTGTGGCCGCGAATTTTCTGCTGATTTTCTCGTAGCCGTGATGTTTCTGCTGTGGCCTGTGATTTCCTGGTTTCCCTTTGAGCTGCGATGCCGTTCCCTTGGCCCGATCTCGTGGGTACAGTGGGTTGTGATTGCTGCAGTGACTCTCGGCTGTGATGGACGAGGATAGTATGCGCGTGGGGAGCGGGGAGCGGTGAGCAGTGAGCGGAGAAATGTGAGATTACGAGCAATAATTTCATGTCAACCGTGGTCAACGATACTATATTTAGCAAATATTCGAATATTCGATTTTTTTTAGTAAATTTTTGGACCTACGACCGTGGAATATTTGGTACCTATAACCGTGGAATTGGGTCGGTGGAAAATGTTCAGGGCACATGAAAGACACACTTTGTGCCTAAAACCGTGGTAATTGGACCTTATTCCGCGGTTTTTGGGTAAAATGAAAATTTAAATTTATTACACCCTTGTTATGGACCAATCAATAGATTTAGGCATAGATTTTCTACATCAATATTATTTGAACTGAGTAGCAAATTGATGATATAGACCAGTTACGGTTTAGGGTACAAAATAGAAGAAATTCCAGAGTTTAGGGTAAAGAATAGAACATGATTTTGAAAACTGCAGTAGTGGCCCAAGTTTTAGTCTCACTACAATTTCATTGATTTGAAGAGTGAACATGTCAACAATGGTTATAGAAACATTGAAGTTCCCTAAGATGTTAGATGAGTCAACAATCCACTCTCAAGAACTAGCTTAACTTCGTTGAAGCTAAGAGTGGGTGCATGTATGAAGGCATCTACATCAGCATCAATCCCACAAAGGACCGTGAAGACAAAATATAAATGTTTGCAGTGAACCCATTGACTGCGGCCTCCCTTTGCCTTAGTCAACATCACTTTGAAATAAGGGCAGGAGTAGTCTGGAAACTGGGAAATTGTGAGATGGTACTGCTGAATCGTCGAAGGCGTGCCCAAATCCAACGTCACGATGCAACCCAGGGCAGGGACTGGGACCATGTCCACCTTCCTTATGCGACCTCTATGTTCCAGCGTTGGCACAGTTGTTGGCTTGCTTGATGGATGGGCTCTTCTATTGAGGTAAATGATGTAGGGTAGTATTGCTAGAAGCCAAAGATGACATCTCCATTGTATTGGGGCGGGAGGAACTCGACTCGCTTGATAGATGTAGAGTTGTAGTATAACTTTTTGAAGATATTCCTAGAGCCCTTTCTAGCCAATAGCAATTTCAGGCACTCCACAACACTATGATTTTCAGACAGAGAAAGCGATGTAGGCTGCTTACTAGTGGACGGACAGCTGCCTGCAGAAGATTGAGGATTAGGCTGAGAAGGAGGAAGAATTGGATCGTGGTCTACATTCTCTGGGACTTCATCGTCACTGAGTTCGTAAATTGTCTCTAAACCTGGCTCAAGATTCATGCGAGCTGGGACAGTTGTTTGCATTGTGCAAGTGGATGACTCTCTTGGAGTCAAGAGTTCGGTGGATGCGCCCATAAGGCAATCCGTGAGACCGTAAGCTCTATACCTACCCGGTTTAAGCAACCAGACTATTCCATCTTCAGAAATAGTTGAGAGCTGTCTAACGGTGTGCGTAAGCTGACCAGACTCAGAATCGAATACCTCTTCATCAACGTGCACCGTTGCTGCGAGAAACTGAAATGTTAAACTTAGACTGAACGCAGAAACAACTGCGAAACCATCGTCTCCTAGCGGGAAGGATGTAGGGACACCTGCTCCTTCGACTCGAATGAGTGCCATGACCAAGAACAGCAGCAATTACAACTGCCAAACACTATGCAATTGGGAATGAAAGTGAGATGTTTTGGAGTTTTGTTTAAGTGCAATTTGAGAGGCATATCAGATTCAAACTAAATTCAGGGATAAGCGTTGTCATGGAGATCCATGATTATAGCAGACACAACATTAGATTGATGTGGAATATAGGTAATTTTGAACTGAATAATGTTACACTCCCAAACCTGGCGTCTTCCTTCTGAAACAGCCGTCAACATTCTGACAGACGTCAAAAATATGTATTGAATTAATGGTCACGAAGACTGTCATGGCTAATAATTAGATTATTTAAATGGGTAAGACAAGAGTCCCTTGAGGCATGTATGGGGCAAGGTGTAGGCTGAATTTTAGGGTTGTAGACTTTATTGCCGTCTACCAAGCCCTTCATAGGCTCCCTATTCTGGGAAGCGAGTATTTGATTTAGGGGTCTTTAATTGCCTGGGCAAATTCAAATTTTGTTATATGCTATGGCAATGGAGGATTTGCAGTATGCCTAGAGGAGGCCGAAGGAGAAGACTTAAGAGTAGTTTGAGATTCAGTAGTGCCAAAGCATTGAAGCGAAGTAGAATGGTGCGGACACGTTCAAGTAGTTTAGAAGATGACGAAGATGACACTGCAAGGGTCTTGCACTTTGACCACGTCGCGAGAGAGCAAGAGTTGGAGACGATTCCAGAGACGATGGTGCAAACGCCCATACAGATGAGCTTAGAGAAGAACCAACAACTAGAGATATGTGAAGACGACGGAAGTGATTCTGAGGGCGAGATGCACGATCAAGAGGTAAATCATTGTCCATGCATTCTACCATTACCTTCTATATTGTCCTGATGGGTCCTGGGATTTGAAGATAGAGGTGATTCATGGGTAAATTCTGCTCATATTGAAAGAAAATATTTTTGGTCCCTCAAAATGTGAGCTATTATTCCAAATTATGATAATTGAGAGCACAGCTAATAGTCACCTTGACTATCCATAGTGATTTGGATCTCGAGCCCCTCGAGTATTTGGACCCCGTTGACCACTCAACCTTGTACACGCTGGATCTCTCACCCCTGTACACGCTGGTTCTCTCACCCTTGTCACGTTGGTCGTTTCCTTGGGCACGCGGCTCTCTCATCCCCTTCAGTCTGATTCTCTTACCCTTGTACACGCTCCTCTCTCCCCCGTACACTGCGATTCGCTCACCCCGCACACTCCGATTCACTCACCTTTGCCACACTGCTCTCACCATTGCTCAGTCTCCGCTCACCTTTGCCACACTGCTCATCTCCTCCTCAGATTCTGATCTCTGAGCCCACCCGGTCGCTCTCATCCAGCACACGCGCAGTCTCTGATCCAACACACGCGCAGTCTCTGATCCAGCACGCGCATTGTCTCTAATCCAGCACACGCTTGTAGGGTTCAAAGGTGACTCAGATTTGCTCCTAGGGTTTGCAAAACTCAGCTTTGTGATTTACTTGAATCGCTCATCTTCATTGCTTGTATGCTGGTTTAGGAAAAGTATGCTAGAATGCCACACTAACGCAGAATTTTAGTCAGATGGAGTCTTCATCCAGTGGAGATGTCCAGGAGCACGCAGCAGAATCAAATGGAAGAGTCCAGGAGGTGGAGAGCTCCATTGCAGTAGAGAAGGAGAATGATTCAGGCCAGGAGGGGACTTTGAAGGACGTTGAGCAAGGTACACTCACACTGATGTTTGAAATCTAGTGAAGCTTAAATTCCTTGTTCTTTGAAACTCTAAATTGGATTTGGAAATATCTTAAATTTATTGGGGAAGGACTTGATGTTTTTAATTTTTTTTCTCATTGGATGGACTCTCAAGTGTAAAATTTATGTGGGAGTGGTAGCTTGCCTTCACCCCACGACTGGTAGCTTTTCTTGAGGTCTGAGTACGAGGATCTGAGTGTTGAGCCCTTGGGCTTGACAGTGTCTAATTTTTTGTTTCCACTGGGTTCACATTTTAAAACCTACTTGAGAATTTTCTCTAGACCCATGTATGGGTTTTAATTTGATTTTTTTTAAAAGTGCACTGTACACTCGAGTGTTGGAATAATTTATGGGCTTGTGATCCATGGTCTAGGACCCCGCCGGCACTGTCAACCGTGGTCCCAGAAGGTTTCACAAAATTTATTGGGAAAGGACTTGACGTTTTTTATTTTTTTCTCTCACACTGGATAGACTCTCAAGTGTAAAATTCATATGGGAGTGGTAGCTCGCCTTCACCCCACGACTGGTAGCTCTTCTTTGAGGTCTGAGTACGAGGATCTGAGTGTTGAGCCACTGGGCTTGTTAGTGTCAAATTTTTTGTTTCCACTGGGTTCACATTTTAAAAGCTACATGAGAATTTTTTCTAGACCCAGGTACGGGTTTTAATTTGATTTTTTTAGAAGTGGCCTGTACTCTCAAGTGTTGGAAGAATTTATGGGCTTGTGATCCATGCTCTAGGACCCCGCCGGCACCGGCAGGGGTGTACCAGAAGGTTTCTTAATTTTTTTGGGAATGGCCCTGATGTTTCTAAATCATTTTTCTCACACTGGATGGACTATCAAGTGTAAATTTTTTGGGGGAGTGGTAGCTCGCCTTCATCCTCGACTGGCAGCTCTTCTTTGAGGACTGAGTACGAGCATCTGAGTGTGGACACCTCCCTTGAGTGTTAGAATAATTTATGGGAAAGTGTTTCATGCTATTAGACCCCGCCGGCACCGGCAGGGGTGTCCCTCCTTGTTTTTTCTTTTCTTGACAAAGGCCCTCATTTATCAAATTTTTTTTCTACCCTGGTTGGGTTGCAAGCATGAACATTTATAGGGTCAGGGTACCTCTTCTTCACCCTCGACTGGAATCTTCATTGAGGTCTGGGTAAGAGCATCAGAGTGTTGAGCCACTCGGTTCAGTGTAAAACTTTTTTTAAGAGGTGGACTACACTCTCGAGTGTTAGAATAATTTATGGGGTTGTGTTCCTTGCTATTGGACCCCGCCGGCACCGGCAGGGGTGTCCCACCTTGTTTTTTTTTTTTACTTGACAAAGGCCCTCATTTATCAAAAAAAATTTCTACCCTGGTTGGGTTGCAAGTATGAACATTTATAGGGTCAGGGTACCTCTTCTTCACCCTCGACTGGAAGCTTCATTGTGGTCTGGGTAAGAGCATCAGAGTGTTGAGCCACTCGGTTCAGTGTAAAACTTTTTTTAAGAGGTGGACTACACTCTCGAGTGTTAGAATAATTTATGGGGTTGTGTTCCTTGCTATTAGACCCCGTCGGCACCGGCAGGGGTGTCCCACCTTGTTTTTCTTTTTTACTTGACAAAGGCCCTCATTTATCAAATTTTTTTTCTACCCTGGATGGGTTGCAAATATGAACATTTTGAGGGTCAGGGTACCTCTTCTTCACCTCTTCTTCACATTTTGAGGTCACTTGTCTTTTGATAACTTGGGTGTACTCACATCTTCTTCTAACAGGGAAGTTTTCTATGCCCCCCATTCTCCATAGTGTGAAGGGAAGCTTTCCTGCGTATGAGCTGCAGACTGACGTGTTGGATATCATTTTGGATGCAGAACAGTCTGCTGGCTTGTTTGAGTAACTACGGACAACGTAGCAGCCTAAGTGTTCATTGAGCATAGTGTTGACTCTTCGGAGTTGGCACTTTTTTTGGGTCTAGCCTCGAGGTGGACCCTCCAATGTAACCTCAAACTGGACACGTTGAATATAGTTTCATTACTGAATGTTATTTGGCATTTTTTTGGGTCTAGCCTCGAGCTGGTCTTCACTAAAAGCACCCTATGTTCAGAATTTGCCAAGGCCTTCAAAACAAACTACAATGTTCAAAAACTGCCAAGGTCTTCACTAAAAGCACCCTATGTTCAAAAATTGCCAAGGCCTTCAAAACAAACTACAATGTTCAAAAACTGCCAATGTCTTCATAGTCCTCTACAGTGTTCAAAAACTGCCAACATTCTAGAACTAAACTACAGAGTGTTCAAAACTGCCAAGGCCTTCATAGTCCTCTACACAGTGTTCAAAAACTGCCAAGGCATTCATAGTCCTCTACATAGTGGAAAAAAGTGGCCAAAGCCTTCATAGTCCTGTACAGAGTGTACAAAAACTGTCAACATTCTACAACTAAACTACAGAGTGTTCAAAAACCTGTACAGAGTGCTCAAAAAGGCCATGTACATGGCATCCACAGGAACCCTAAAGCAATTCTAAGAGTGTTTTTTAAAAATTGCTCAAAATTGCTAAACATTGCTCAAAATTGCTCACCTCTGTTATGTACAATATGGCCATCTACAAACTGGCCTAAATAGTACATAAACACAAAAGCATTCTACACATTGCAAATCTCCCCTAAGCCTTGCAAATCTCCTCTAAACCGTGCTTCTGCATAAAAATTCACCACAGCGTCGTAAGGATGACGATACCCTAGAGAAGAGAAAACCGCTCTGTCTAGAAAGCAAACTACAGAGCCCTATAAAGGGATTGAATTCAAACCATGGTTGCAAAATTTTCGTCTCCACCCTCGAGCCAGTCCACAAACCAGGACAATAACAGACCCAAAACCAAGGAGAATAAAAACACCCAAGACACTCACCGATTTCCTAAGAATCGTTGCTCCCAATCGATGAATCGACGTACAACGAAGAATCTGAGCTCTCATCCGGCGGTGTAGACCTCGTCGCATCTTCATCCATGGCAGCGTACTCTTCTTCGATAAGCCTCAGAAATTTGGACTCCGAGACAGAATCAGAGTCTCCACTACTCACCTCGCTTGCAGAACGCGCAGTTTGTGAATCATCAGAGTCCGCGTGGTAAGCCTCGCCTGCTCTCTCGTGCGTGCAGAAACACAATCGCAAACACCCGCAAGGAGTGAACGAGATGCCACCGGGAGCAAGCCTTTCGTGGGCGGCGCTGTGGAAAAGAAACCGAACTTGCTCAAAACTAACGCCTGAGAATCGCGCGAGCTCTACCATTTCCCGATTGCAACTCGGATTCC
Source organism: Pohlia nutans (assembly GCA_022496805.1). NCBI lineage: Eukaryota > Viridiplantae > Streptophyta > Bryopsida > Bryales > Mniaceae > Pohlia > Pohlia nutans. The sequence goes on along the minus strand of CM040089.1, from coordinate 31,054,627 downwards.
ACCTAAACGCGCCATTTGCACAGAGAAGAGTTTGCAGCGCCGTGTGGGGGGGAAGCACCCGGTTCAAACAAGCGTGTGAAGAGTAAACAAAGGAAAGCCACCCTGCCAGAGCACCTAGTGTGCGAGGGCGTGCACGAATGTCATCGCCAAAGAAGCTAGTCTCACGAGAATTCATTGCTACAGAACAACAATGGTGGATGAGAACTGCCAAAAAAAAAGAAAAAAAACATTGCCTTAAGTAGTTCACACTCTGAGTGCCCCCAAACCCGAAACTTCACATTCACACGAAACAAGGAATGATGTTCAATCATTAGATTTTCAAACATTGCCCTAAATCCGGTAGAAGTGAAAGTTCACCTAAATTAGCACTGAGTGGAAATAAGAAATAAAAGTTTATTTACATACGTAAATTCAAGAACACACCCTCGAACAAAAAAAATAGACATAGAATGTGTCTATACTTACGTAATCTCAAAAACACACCCTTGAATATAAAAAATAAAAATTAGATTGATTCTATACTTACGTTATCTCAAAAACACACCCTTGAATATAAAAAATAAAAATTAGATTGATTCTATACTTACGTTATCTCAAAAACACACCCTTGAATATAAAAAATAAATAGTATGCTTATATACTCATGAAACATCATAAGACATGATCGTGAAATACAAGACATCATGACGTAAGCCGCCATTATTATTTAGGTGACAAAAGATTCTATATGATTTGGCAAATCATGAATTCGACATTTCCAGTCATTAGATTTTCAAATCCGGTGCAAATGAGTGTTCACCTTCATTACCTAAAACTAAAAATCTACAACTTTTATTTGTATATAAATTCTAAAATATTATTCTAAATACTAGTTTATGATTGTTTTTCTCAAATTGTGAATTCTAAGGACACGTTGCTATGTTCAGGGATTGAAGATTGAGTGAATGAATGGCATGTACAGAAATCTAGCCCCATCCATGCAAGGCCGAATGGGTGGAAGTTAACTCCCTCAACTAGTACAAACACACCCTCAAATACTGCGGGTGCGTGAATGGAGTGTCCAGATACATTTATCCATTTTATGAATTGGTCGTCTATTTTAACAAAATTTCATCCATTTTCAAAAATTTCCATCCACAGAACATTATCTCATTGATTTTTCCACATCATTTCTTGATTCTATAACGAGTTTGAATGCATTTCTGTTAGATTCAGGAACGAGCAATTGTTGTTAGAAGCTACTAAATTCCACTAATAACTCTAAAAATACACCCTAAATTCCACGGCTATAGGTACTTTTCATAAATCAATGTTTCATAATTACTCACCAATTACACCTAAAACCGCGGTAATAGGAGGTCCTTTAAAATCCAACAGCCCTAAATTTTTCCAAAAATCTCTGCTCACTGCTCACTGCTCACGTAATAGCTTTTCCCCGGCTGTGATTGTTGCCCGTGATGTCGTGATTTCGTTCTTAGCGGTGATGTCGTGGTGTCGTGATGTTGTGATGTTGTGGTTTGTGATTTCGTTGTTAGCGGTGTTGTAGTGCCGTGTAGCCGTGATCCCGCAGTGTGCGGTGTCGTGATCAAGCGTGGTAATTATGTCGTGATGTCGTGGTGTGTGATTTCGTGATCACGTGGGGAAACTATGTTGTGATGTCGTGGTGTGTGATTCCATCATGCCATGGTAAAATTATGCTATGATGTCGTGATGTGTGTGATTTCGTCATGTCGTGGTGCCGTGATGTCAGGACGTCGTGGGGCCATGGGCTATTTTTGAATGAAGTGGCCGTGTTACTGTTGTGACTACGGCATGCGTGTGTACAGTGGGCCGGACTGTGACTAGGATTTTCTCGTGGTCGTGTTACTGCGAAAACTGGGCAGCTGTGACTGAAATGCTGGTGCTGTGGGCTATAACTGAAATGCTGTGACTGGGCAGCTGTGACTATGGGCTGCTGTGACTGAAATGCTGGTGCTGTGGGCTGTGACTGAAATGTTGTGACTGTGGGCTGTGACTGTGGGCTATGACTGAAATGTTGTGACTGGGCAGCTGTGACTGAAATGCTGTGACTGGGCAGCTGTAACTGAAATGTTGTGAGGGTCGGGCCTTGGCCGTGGGCTGTGATTTGTGGGCTGTGGGCCGTACTGGCTGTTATCATTAGGCTGTGGTGGCTCGTGTGTGATGGGCTATTTGTCACGATTATGGAAGTGCTATTGATGTTGGTGCCATTTTGTTTATGTACTATGCAGACACGGGATGCTTATCAAGAGCGGGATCCTCCTAATGGGCAATTTGTACATAGTCAGATGGTTAGTGGTGTGAGTGGCCAATGGCATGCAAATGAAGATACCGAAGGTGGTAGTGTGCCATGGGATGACATTGAGCATGTTGGACCGGGAATGCCCATCACATGGAATGTCATGAGAGTTCATGATAATTCACAAGACGCAAACCTAGGACTTGATTTGGGCCTTGATTTAGCATTGAATGGTGCTAGTTTTTACCAATGAATGTGATTGTAGTCACACTTTTATATATCATGCCAAATTGGCGCCTTTCAACATCCACAAGTGTTCAATTAGATCACCACGGAGACCAAAATGAGTGTCCGCATTTGCAATCTCCCTTGTGCTTGTCACTAACTCATCAAATGACAAACCTCTTTGCATTGGAACATTTCCATCATGCAAATCGCCAATGATATCATCTAGCCCTTCAACTCCTTCTTCGTCCTCAAATATCATATTGTGCAAAATACAACAAGTGAACATAATATTGGATATGACATCCATGCTCCACTGGCGGCAAGGATTTCGAATAATTGCAAAACGGGCTTGCAAAACACCAAAACATCTCTCCACATCCTTTCGAACTGCCTCTTGTCTCTCAGCAAAATAACTGCGTCTCTCATCTTGCGGCTGATGGATGCTCCACACAAAGCATGACCACTCAGGATAAATACCATCCGTGAGTAAATAATACCGGTTGTACTGACAACCGTTGACTTCGAAGTGCATATCATGAGCTTCGTCTGTCAACATGTTGTGTATCAGCGGCGAACGGTCCAACACGTTCAAGTCGTTGTTTGAACCCGGTAGTCCAAAAAACGCATGTCATATGTGCAATCCACCATCCGCCACGGCCTCCAAAACAATGGACTTCTTCCCATCTTTGTCACCAAAATCTCCCTGCCAAGCCACCGGGCAATTCTTCCACTCGTAATGCATACAATCAAGTGAAGCAAACATCCCTGGAAAGCCACGATCAGCATTAATGGCCAATTGTTTATCAAAGTCGACACGTGTAGGCTGCCTCATGTGATAACCTTTAAACTCAGCCCTAATTGCAAGGCAAAATCGCTTCATGGACTTCATCGCGGTGGTCTCACTAGTCCTACAATACTCATCCGTGGCGTCGGCACACAACCCGTAACATAGCATCCTCAATGCAGACGTGATCTTTTGATGGGGAGACAACCCTAAAAAGCCACACGCATCTGGTTTCTGAACAAAGAATTGGTCTCTAGCACAAACCCTATCAAGGATTGTCAAAAACAAAGACCGTCGCATGTGGTAGCGGCGGCGAAAAATGTGTGGTCTATACAGTGGCTCATCTGCAAAATAATCAGACATCATGCGTGCGTGCATGTCGTGTCTATGTCTATCAATGTTGGGCGATTTCCCGGGACGTGATCCTCGAACATGGCCCGGTATTTCACGTCCCGGCAACCCTAATCCTGTAACCCAATTCACATTGAAATCGTCTTCTTCATCGTCCTCCAAAAAGAGCTTACGAGTGGCAAGAAGGCGTTGCCGCCATTGCTCTATAGTACCAAGGACTACAAACTAGCCTTGCATGAGAACCCTAACAATGAGAATGTGGGAAAAAAAATTTGAACTCAAAACCCTCCGTTGTCTCACTGGGCTTGCTCACAGTCTCAGTCCCAGTCTCCTAAAATTGCAGTCTCAGGCCTGGCCGTGGCCTCGAACTGGCCGGCCACCTCTCCGGCCACCTCAGTCCTTATCACCCCCATCCAACGCCACCATGGCATGCGAGTACGTGGCGTGAGAGAAGTCCGCGGGGTCAACGTGACAAAACAGATCGTAGCCGTGTCAGGCCCTCAAATCCCGGCTGACGAGCGGCCTTCGTGGGCGGTTTACAGAGCCACGGTGAGGGGCTGAAAATTTCACAAGTCGTGGTTGCCTTGAAGAGCCCTGAACACTTCCTATGGAGAGTGGTGGATAGTGCGGAACGGTGCGGATGCTCTAAGAACCTTATGACGCAAAGTTCCCCACCCTCACACACCAAATGTATGCATTAAACAACCAATGGACCAATCACAATTGACCAATTTCAAGACCCACTAACTCTTATAAAGTTTTTATCTAATTCATCTTTAAAAAATTGATTTGGATTTTATTTTCTTTCGGGGTATAAAGTCAAATATCAAAATTATGGACTTACTATTGCTCTTTTGATGTCCACAAAAGGTCATAAATAAATGATTTAAAAAAAAATTGTTGGTAGGTGTGAGATGTAATCCAATTTATATATTTTTAGTTATTGATATTTTTCCGATTTTGAATATCTGTTTTTGTTTATCCAAATTTTCATTTTTTCAGTTGTATATCTTATATATTGTTAATATGTTAATTTGTTGATTTGTAAATTTATAAATTTTATAAATTTAAATGGTTTTTCGGCTTCTGTTTTTGAAAATTTGGCTAATTTCTACATGTTTTATGTTTTTCTACAACAAAAATCTTGGAAAAAAATTCACTCTTCAATTTTTTAAGTATGTGAATTAGATACTTATAGTATTTTGGAATCTAAGATTTGAAATTTTCAACCAAACTATGAATTTCTCATTTCAATTTTTTTTATTCTTCAAAATTTTATAGTGTTTTTTAATTAAACCTAATATAGGGTGTTTCCAAAGATTCTTTAAAAACTAAAATTTAAATAAAAAAATCTAAACCCCTACTTTAAAAACAACATACTAGAGAATTACATAATATAACGGTGCCAAAAATACTAAACCTTGACATAATACTCCCATTTTAAATACCCTTCAAACGCACGTGGTTTGTTTCTTTGTAGGAAAATGTCCCTTCAGGAATTTTTATAGTGTTTTTTTACATTTTTACTTTTGTATACATTGCATATTTATTCTCTTGTTAATATTCATTTACAAGATGATCTATTTACTATCTTTTTCATATGACATTTCACCAATTCACTTAATGGAATTTTTTATGGAAGACTTTGTGTCTTCTTCAAATCAATCCAAATGGCAAGTGAATGTGGCAAAAGCTCTATTTAAATCTTAATAGGCAAATTTTCAAAAAAATTGTTGAAGTATTATAGATGAACAACCAAAAAAAACCCCATGATCATGCACAAATTGACAAGTGTACCCCACATATGTCAAGGACTAAACCAACTTTGATCTTAAATTTGTTAATGATTTTTTAAAATTCATTTAATATTCATGAATTCACCAAGTGGTATGTTTTTGAAAAATTGGAAGCTCGTGATTTTTTTTGGTGCAATTCAAATAGGAAGTAAATGTTGCAAAAGGGTGAAAATGTAGGAACACTGTGTTGGAAAGGTGATTCTTAGAATTCATATTTTAAAAGTACCGTGACAGAAAAAGGCCCCATAGTCGTAAAATATAGATAAGCGGACTCATATACGTCAAGGTTTAAACCAAATTTGACCTAAAAGTTGTCATTGGATTAAAAAGTTACAAATGTTGGCGACTATGTGCTCAAGAAATTATAAAACTTTCATAATCTAAAAATCAAATAGTTCACGTCTTTTACAAAGCTACCGTTGATTTGAAATTTAAATTGATATAATCAATTCTAGATTTCTTTCATTGTTTTATTTTTAAGAATTTCAAGAATTTATGAAAATAATTACAAAATTTGTTATTGCATATGCGCAATGTAGTAATTGAATGTGATCAAGATGAAATCAAAATCTAAAGTATATTTTACAAATACGTTAAATATCATTCAATATATCAAAGGCTTAAATAAAATCAACATTGATGCAAATGAGAAATTGATACAATTTAGTTTTTAGGCTCGAGCAAATTTTGCAAATAGTATAAAAACTATGTTTAAATACAACAAACATGCAAAAAAAATATTGATGTAACATAAAAAGACCCCATATTGATTGAAAACATACATTTGTGAGTAAAATTTGCAAATATGCCAAGTATTGAGCAAATAATTTTAATGGCAACAATACCAGTCGTCAAAATATTAGTGATGTGTGGAATAGGATTTTTGATTGCTGCCCCTCCAATAAATGCATTTCCTATTGATGCTCGCAAGCATATGAATAAGGTGCAAATCAAATTAATTTGTGATTAAATTCATGATTAGGATATTTCAATATATTTCTAGCATGCATTTATAAAAATAAAATAAAGATGTACAAGAAGAAAACTTGATGTATAGTATCACATTCTATCATCTTCATCAAAACATATTATATTAGTTTTTTTATATATCATTCATGTTGATTGTTAAAATTAGCCCAACATTTTGGTATTTGAAATAATCATGTTGGATTATCGCAGTTGGTTTTTTTGATATTTTTGCCAAGCTTAATCTTTTCAAGGTTGTGTGAAGCTGTCACTTCTAAAAAATTGGTAGAATGGTACGTTTATTGATTCAAATCACACATATTCTAAACCAATGCAAATTTCATCGAAGCATAGAAAAATTGAATTGGTTTCTTTCATGTACATTGATGTTTAACATTCTCTCAATTATATTCAAAACTACTTTTTCAAGTTAAATTTTAATTAATTACACTAATCAATTGTCTTTTTAGAAGGTAAAAGCTCCACGTGGTCAAATTTCCATTGAAAATATATTTTGGAATAAAATTATTATTCAAAACCAAATTTAAAATGATTGCAATATAGTTAATTTTAGTTTTAAGTCATATTCAAATATATGAGAAACTGATACATCTTTCCATTCCAATTGTATAAGTTTTTAAGTATTGTCTTGATTCATTTTTTACAAGACGTTAATTTTTTGTAGATATGTAGTCTCTTAAAATTTGAACTGTAAATGAAAAATTGAAAAATTGAAAAATTTCAATATATTTTAAATATAAACACCAATTTTTTTTAATAGTATGTCCAAAAATGTGTATTTATGATTTATTATTGTTTTTATAATTATAAAGTAGAATTATATTTTTATATTTTGTTGGTCCAAAATTTATCTTTTACGTAATTTTTTGATAAATACATAAATGAACCTGCATCAAATATCTAACATCACTAAACCATTATTAATACATACAATAAATTAAGATGATTTTTATATCAACATCCTACATAAAAGATTCATTTTTTCTGAAGTCAAGTATTATCAAATTCTTTAATAATTTGATACTAAATTTCTAAATTTTGAGGATGGTTATGCAAACTTGTGGATAAGTTGTCATGAAAATTTGTGGATAAGTTGTCATGAGCACAATGGATTCGATTGGTCTCTACAATCTATATATTATATCTATTTGCATTTTTCCATTCATTCCAATTTAAATGACTACATAAGATATCTACTACACATTTAGAAATAAAAACCAAAATATACCATATAAGTGTATAATAAAAATTCTACAATTTCTATGTCTAGCATTGAACCTGAAATTCAAAAAATGTTAATAATTCTCTTAAATTTTTAATATTTTTTTGGTAGCATACAAATGAATACTAATATATATATATATATATATATATATATATATATATATATATATATAATGATCCATCATGAATATATTTTTAAACAAAAATTTCAAATTTGAAAAATATATTTAATGCAAACATTGTAATTAATTAATATTTGATTTAATGTTTTTATCATGATATAAGAATATAGAATCTAAATATTAAACACAAAATTAATGGATGTGAAAGTAAATGCAAAATCATCGGTTTTCGATTCTCTTCACACATCATCAAATTTGCAAATCCATGTTTATTTTTAAAAACAATATATGATAAATCCATTGCAAGTACATTTAATTTATTTTAAATCTCTTTGACCACAATCAAAAATATGGATCTCAATATTTTACGTGGGAATTAAAAGATGTTCTTTTAAACTTTTGCTATAAATTTTGGCGTTTGTTGCTTGTAGCTCTAGGACATCATTTAGAAATTTCATGAACAAGGTTTTCAAATTTTTTTACATGCAAATTATTTTTATTGTATTTAATGAGGTTACGTGATCATATAAAAACTAATATTTTATTATTGTATTATCTGAAATTTTCACAATTTACGGTAATACATATTATTAAACAACAATGTTGTTTAGGTATTTGCACATGACACCGACTCACTACATATTGTATATTTGCTATGACTATGGCATTGGGTATATTAAATCTATACATTTTCAATTTAATTATACAAACCACTTCAAAAATGAAAATCACACTCTATATTTATCCCACATTTTACTCAAAGGTTACATATATATTGTTATAAATGCTGCAATTTACACAACTCTATATACCTTGAACTCTAAAAATAATGTTTTTGACAAAATAGCATTGGAATGTTCTTGTAGTTTGTGGGACCTTGTAATAGCTTGAATTGTTTTTGGGTGCCAAGCTAGTTGAATAAACTACAAAAAATTTCAAAGTTTCAACAAAAGTGTCTAGGGGTGCTTTATTGTATAGCTATGCTCTATGCATTTCTATTGGCAAGTATCATACACACTTTTGTTACGTTTTTGTATCATTTTCATAAAGTACATCAAATTTGTTGAAATTCCTTGCATTCAAATGTTGATTGAGATTTGGAAGGTAAGAACCTTTTTACAATAATAACAATTTTTTCTTTCAAATAAATACAACTTGAGAACATATTGACAACTTTACTTATGAAGTGCATGAAAGCTTTAGGATTTGATTTTAGAATTTTACTTTAGAATTTACTGCATTGTTTATTGCATAGAATGTATGCCACATTATCTGGAACAATCTACATTATTCAAAATCATGTTTTATTAATGTGGATCATTTCAAATTAAAAAACTCACGTTATTTATGTTACTTTGGATACCTATACTATTTTATATATACTACTTTATATATAAGTATGAACAAACTATTGTAAATTTATCGGCATTGAATGAAAGAACATGAACCCACATTGATCTAAACCCGATATTATTTTAAATTTTGAATATAATTATTATGGACTCTTTTAATTTAGCACCACCTTATTTGATAACATACACTATGTTGAATAGCTAATGTATTTGGAATTTCACAAGTTATTTGGTTTATAATAGAATATTGAAAATTTGAATGACAATTTCATAAAATTAATTTTGTATACTTTTTACAATAATTTTTCCTCAAATTTTTCACAACTGCTCAAAATAGACATTGAAGGATAAAGACACTCGATTTGTGATTAAATTAACTTTTTTAATTCAACAAATTGAAACATTAATTTATGAAGTTAAGTTTGTCTTTTTGCCAAATCAAAAATTTAGTATTCAAAAACATTAAGTTAAGACAACTATTTTTAATCCTAAATTTTAAAGGCAACTAATTTTTTTTGCCCATGCACTTAACGCCTAAAGGACCATGCTCATCCCTAAATTTTTATCACTTTCTCGTGATGTTTTCTAAAAGGCAGTTGTATCTCTTAACCCCTCAAGGCCCATCACCTTCACAATGTAGTCAAACTTTGATCTGTATCTCAATTTCTCGTTTTAAATTTGAGAAAAACATTTTGAAAAATATTGTTTATAGATGAAACTATATGTTTGCTATAAATATTTATTTTTTCATAATTTTTTCTAGAGAATTCAAATTATTATGATTTTCTTAAGCTTTATATCTTCAAAAAATCATATTAATTACAATAAGTATCCAAAATTGATGAAAATTTTATCTTGGGTGTAAATCACAATTAAAAAAACTTTAGTATATTTAAAAGTCTCATAAAGTTTTAAATTTGAAAAATTTGAAAGGAAAACTATGTTGAAGAACAAATTGACCCTTAACCCATTGAATTGGTAATTGCTGTAAAATTATGGAATTCAAATAAGTTATTAAAGTAATGAAATTATGGAATTCAAATCATCCACCTGGTCCTTTAGGGGTTAAGGTTTAATTACTTTGTATAGAGAGAAATACAATAAATACGAAGTCACAAAAAAATTGCAACTTCAATGTAATAAAAATGTGTTTGTGATGAATTAAAGAGATATTATGTTAAATATTTATTTAACTATTTTAAAACTTTGGAGTCATTTAACATTAATGTAAAAATAATATAATGTCTATGGATGGAAAAAGAGTTTCTCTATTCCATTAAAGATATATTGCAAAGTCACGTTTGATAAAGAAACCTTTCCATATATAAGAACATTTCATTTTGTGGAAATCCAAAAGCAACTATACATAGTAATGTGGTTCTCTATAATTGTGTTTTTCATTCAAAAATATATACATAATTAAATTTTCAAATGTTGTTTTTTAATTTGGTCAAAATAATTATCATAAAAATGATTCATTGAGTATAAGTTTAATTGAATAAATTTACATGAGAATGTATTTTTAAAATATAATATTGAAAAAAATGTCCATAATTTCTTAAATAAATGATTTTGTTACACATTTCACTATTATATTGTGTAAGACATTATGCTGGTTTTGTGCCATTCAATCAATTCCTAAGCTTATTATATTTTAATCAAAACCTATATCATGTATATTATATGTTTATCATATAATCATTGAAAAACTTATTCCTTGAATACTATAAAAGATTATTAATATGAAATATCCTTTTATTAAAGATAATGATAAAGACAAATTTTGTCTTTGTCTTTAATTAAACCTTTTATTAAGGAAAAGGACAAATTTTGAATGATGTCCAAAAATTCAAACATGTCCAATGTATACAAAAAGTTGACTTTTCATTCATCCAATTTTTTACAGATTCTTATGTTAGTATTTTAAGATTTTCACAGTCCTTATACATTCTTCTAGCAATTCTAGGATTTCGAAATTTCATAGTTGATTGAATGAAAACAAATTTGATGTACCATCGATTTTATAAAGTACCTTATTGTCCAAGATATAATATTTTCACCCAAAAATAATTCAAAAAGTAATTCATTTTACATAATTAAAGAGTGTGACACAAAAACACCATCTTTTCTTGTTGCAAGAGTTCATCTTCAAATTCTTAAGAAATAAAATAAAATATGTCGTAGATAGAATTTGGAACTAATTTATTTTAAATTCTAAATAAATTTTATTCAAATTATTTAATTTAAAATCAAAAACTTTAAAATGTTATAAATTCATAGTATTTATGAATTATCCACATATTAAAAAAATATGATTCTATTTTTGATTGAGTTTGGAAATGGAAAAAGTATATTAGGATTCAAATTTTAATGAATTTTGATCTACAAAAATAAATATTGACCTTTTTTATAATCAAAATTTGATCATAATTTGATCAAGATGTTATTGAAATGCAAGTTTGGAAACTCATAATCTTCAAAGATAGTTTTTTGTGACAAATTAAGGTTTTACTTTGTATTCAATATGTATATATTTTAGAAGTTTCTTCGCTTCATTTTTAGTTGTGTTACAGTTACATTGTTTTTAGTGATTTTAAATTGAGTGTTTTTGACAAAATGCACTAAGATTCATCAAAATTGTCCAAGAGTTTGTGGACCATAACTTGCACTTACCAAACATTTACAAACATTTATTCTAGCATACTTGAAATCTATTTGTCTATTCAAAACATAAATATGCACCATTAGAAATATAAGTTAAACATAAATATATACTATTAGAAATTAGAAATTAAACAAAATTTCCGTTTTTAATTAAATTCATTTGTGTTTTTGTATTGAAGATAAGAATTAAAGATATATGTTTTATCAACATATAAAGTTTGTCAATGGAGAATTGATTTAATTGTGACCACACTTGTTTACAATACGATCTCTAAATAAGAAATTTCATTTATAATATTTTGTAGGTGGTTTATGCCATTAAATGTATTATTGAGTTTTGCAATAGGAGCATGTATTGGCCTTATTGTTGTAAAGTATACCAAACCGTCATGCCATTTGGAAAATCTCACCATTGCATGTTGCTCAGCAGGTTCTTATATTTATAAATATAATAATATTTAATGTAGTTTTGAAAGTAATGATTATGAAAACAAAACAATAACATGTGGAAGTGCCAATTGATGATGTTTTGCAGTTGTTTACTATAGTTAAAAGATTATATTGTTGATTTTGTTTAAAGAAAATTTTGTTGAAAAAATTGCAATGAAATATTCAAATAACTCAAATTTAATTTCAATGACTACAATCACATATTTACAATGACTCTTTTTACAAGCCAAAGGCTTTTATTACTCTCGCAGCTTTTTTTGTACATGAGTTGGAGTTTCTACGAAAATGAGGCAAACAATGAACAAAAAAAGAAAGTAAATGGATGGAAGAGGTAATAAAATAAGGAAGAAATCCGTGAGTTTGGTCAACTTCAAGGAATAAGTAGATAAAGTAGAATTTTTTTAGGTTGAGTTAGCATCTTTATGTGTATATAAAAAAGGAACTTAGGAGTGAAAAGGGATCTTCCACTTGGAATGTTCTCTCCTCTATGGTTAGAAAGAAGAGCTCTCAGCCTAATTTTTTACGTATCATTGAAAAGGTTTGTATTTTGTGCACTTCTGTTTATTTGGAACAAAGTTTTATCTTGGGACAAAGTTTTATCATGGAACATGAAAGGTTGGCAATGCAAACTCAAACTACTGTGGAATTTTGAAGGGTTTCATGTGAGAGAGTACATACATAGTCTTATTCAATCATTGTATGAAATTCATTCTCATTATAGTAAAGAATACAATGTCCCAACAAACATACTAATACCACCTACTTTCTTGAGAGAAAGAACATTGATTGTTGCTGCACTTGACACTATAAGAAAACTCGGTAAAATAAAATTGCACGAGTTTGTTATGTGCAGTTTTTTAGACCACCATGGACAACAGATGTAAAACATGTGCATAGTCTTCATTTTCTTGCTGCAAGTGTAGTTTTTGGAATTGGAAAGCATATGTTATACCATTGGAAAGATCCCAAAAATTGCCTCCAATGGTATATAACACGTCTTCTAATCCCAAAAAAACGCACTTGTAGTGAGAAAACAAAGATTATGCACATGTTTTTCATCTATAGTCTAGGGTCGTTTTAAAAAGTTGCACATGACAAACATGTGGAGTTCTTTTTACCAAATTCTCTTATAGTGTGAGTATAAAGCATTTAGTAGGTGATTTGGACATGGTGAATTTATTGAAGGCAAAGATGGTAGTTAGTTTGATTTTAGTGAATTTTCAAATTGCACTAAAGCAGTTTTGTAAGAGCATGTAAAAGAATGGGATTGCGAATGGGTAGAGTTGGTGGTAACGGTTACTATTATATCTAGCATTCTTCTAAATTAAGCTAGTTGGAAATAAACATTTGTCTTATTTACAAAAGTCTACAAATGTTTTAATATAAAAAAAAATTCTACATCCACATGATTTCACTTGACCTTTTGGTTTCACTCGCATTCATGTAGATGTTGTAGTGCAAGTTTCATTTCTATCTCTAGTACACTGCACACTTCTATACAATTACCGTAGTACACGATTGGATTCAACAATAGGGTGCCAAATATTAAAAAAAAAAATTCTAAAAATTGATTTGACACTTGTATTTTTTGAAAAAAATCTTCTTTAAATTCGAAAAAAAGTGATAAAAATTTCCTAAAATTTGGCCCTTATTAAAATAATATAATTAGTGCCAAAGCCGACCATGTACTATGGTACTACAAGAAAGAATATTAGAGGTCTTCAATTCTATTGTTGGTTGAAATATTTCCAAAATCAAAGATATTTTTATACAATGAAGATTTTTGTTTCTAACATGGCCCGTAGTTTTGCATAGAACAATATAGTTAAGGTTGTACCATGACAAGCGTGGGCCTTACATTGTCTTGTTGCATAAATGTTTGGTAAACTTCTTGAATGACAAAACAAAGAATTTTAAATGAAAGAGGAGTGCATGGTTGCATAATCTTGATTTCATTTTCTTTTGTACGTACAATTGAATCCATTAAAAACAAAATAAACTCCAATGTAATTTGCAAATTCTTCAATGTTAGCTTACAAAAAAGTTTAATACACTTACATTATACTAACTGTGCACATTGGAAAAAAAATAGATTCAAATTTGAGGCATTTTCCAATACCTTGATAATTGTTTACTATGACATGTATCTCTAGAATTATACAAAGTGAATGCAATAGCAACCTCAATTGCAACCTGCAAGCTGCTTAAAATGGTTAATGAGGATTGGTGTCTTTGTTCCATCAAAAATCTTCAAGCGCTTTTCAAAGCAATATTTTATTTTACATTTCGTCGTATACATATATAGACACACACCAAAATTTTGGTGTATGTTTATATATGTATATACGTCATTTTCTTATAATTTTGGTGAGGAAAAGTTAAAAATGGTGTGTATGAATATGCCCAAAATTGATAATGTGGCAATGGTTTTGAAAACCATTATTGAAATAAAATAAAATTGAATGATTTTCTAAAAATTTACAAAATTTAGTACAAGAGAGGAGTCAGTTTGCAATCTATTCACAAACAACAATTTTTTTTGGGCTAGTTTATTTTTTGGATAGTGTAGTATATTGTGTATGTGTGTATATATAACTTTTGGTTTTATTCACACTTGAATATTGTAGGGCTCTTTGGCTGAAGATAATCAAAGTTTTAATTAATTTTATGAATCCGTATATGTATTTCTTCTAGGCTTTGAACTTTGAAAGCCTATATCTTTTCAAATGTTTATTGAATGATCATGTTGATTGTAAGTTTTGTGAAAGTTACTTGACAAAAGCTATAAGATGCATATCTTATGGGCTTCTCAAACTAAGTACTAATCGTTGTGTCTAATTTTCCTTTTATACTCATTCTTCTTCTCTAACTACTAATCATTACCCTTGATTTTCCTTTTGAATTTATACTTTCCTAACTAAGTTTGATTGTTGTAACTACTAGTTATGCTTTTGTGTTCACGCTCCTCTCCCTAAATTCAAAATGTTGTGATCCTCCTTTTGTGCCGTCATACCTCTCTTCCTAACTTCTGTATGTAATTGTTTCTAAATGTTCATAAATAAAAAGATTATATATATATATATATATATATATATATATATATATATATATATATATATATATATATATATATATATATATATTAGTAGGGAAAAAATTTCACTGTGATTAAAGCACCATAAATACTAAATTTAAACAATGGCTTAGCAACATAGATACCTAGATATATAAATGTTTTTTCTACAATACTTTCAAATAGTTGCAACAAATCCACCTTAATTACCATACAAAACATATAAGTATCTATTTCCATGATGAATGTGGCTCAATCATTATGTGGCCAAATCAATTGTTCTTGTTGTTTGGAACTAGATATTTTTAGTTTTATATCAATACTTTCATAAATTAATATCTATTTTTTGTTTAATTTATAAATTTATAGCTAAAGCTTCTACATAGCTTGACAAAAACACATTGATTATATTCATATATATTAATGTACATTTGTAAGATTATAATATCCAAAAAAATTGGCAGGTGTGAATGGTCCCAACATAAAATCTCAAACCACAATAGGAATTCTTCTTACAAGGTTTCTTTTTCTTCCAATCATTGGTTGCGGACTTGTAAATAGTGTATCAAGTTTAAAATTGATTCCAAACGATGCACTCTTTCGATTTGTACTTCTTCTCCAATTTTGTATGCCTACTGCAATCAATGTTGGTTAGTTTTCTATACAAAACAACAATGATATATTATTTTTTCTTTATAAATATATAAATATCATTTTCAAAAACAATAATATAATTAAAAATGAATTTATTTTAGTTTATATTACCAAAGTTATTGCTAAATGACCATCTTTTCATTACATAATATAAAAATAAAAAATTTGAAGATTTTGTTTATTTATTTATTAAAAAAATAATCTACAAATTGAGTACGCTATATAATTAACATTTTGTTGTTAATAAAAAAAACATGCAAAACAAATAGACATATGTAATGATAAAGTTTGAATTAGCTCAATAGTTATAAATTATTATATATCTAAATAATTATGATTTCTTTTGGGTTGAATAGATATTCACTAGTATAAAAATTTGATAATAATAATAATAATAAAATCCTAGAAGGGACAACTAAAAGATGATTTAATCAATTTTTTCTAAGTTCTATAAAATAATTAAATTCTTATTATACAATTAATCTAAATTTATCATAACAATGACCCACTCAATTCCTTTGAATACCAATGATAAACTAAATGCCATAATATTAAAATATGATAATAAAAATATTATATTAAATTGTAATATAAAACTTTGTATACATTTCAATATTTTTATAAATAAAAAGCACCTACTTCTTGATTATTAATAAATAAATATATAATTATTCTTGTTATTTTTTAATAATAAAAATAATAAAAATAAAATAAAATATAGTGAACCTTTTGTTGAACAAAAAGCTATTTTTCCCTTGAAATCACAAAGTTACCATAAATGAATATTTTTCCATCCAATCCACAATCACGAATATCTTTAAGAAAATTCATTTTCACTGTTAATTGGATTCTTAATAGATCTGCAAGGTTTTTTCTAATTTTCATACTATTTTTATAAAAATCTAATTTATCATAGAAAAATTAATTTATTGATCAAGGTCCATATAATTTTAAACATAATGCTTTTTTATTATTAAGTTCTGAGGCATTTACGTTATTTTAGTATCAAACTAGCCACAAATATATACATGTTTTTAAAATTTTAATTAACTATTGAATGCCTTATGCAAAATATATGGATTCTAATTTTTTCTTAAAATTTTGTTTTTAAAAATAACTTATATGCCACGTGTTGCCACAACTATGACACCTCAATTCAAATTAAAAAATCATATTTTGGCGATTGTCTTAACATTTTGTAACTTTTGAAGGAAAAAATACTTTAGAACATAATAGTTTTTATCCTATACTATAGTTGCACACTATGAAATCATTTTGGAATTTTATCTTTAAAATGATGTTCAATGTCAAAATGGTGCTACAAAAAACTTAATTATTGTTACCATTCATCTGTATACATTTATATGTAAGTATAGAATTTAAAATAAAGTAAATTGTTGGAAATTGTAAAACTTCTCTTAGACTCCCTCCTTTCTTTTAGTCTTCTTCTGAATCTGCTTTGGGCATCTCCTTGAACCTCTTCCAACAACTTGACAAGTTTGTTCCCCCCTCCCTTCTCCAGGCCTCCACGTGATTGCAAGCTACAGTCATCTAAATGGAGGGTGTAGCTAGTGCAGCTAAAACCCGTGCAAGTCATGCACTAGTAGTGTAGTGTGCACCTCTCCACCTCGAATTAGATTAAAAAAAATCACAATACAAAATAGGGTTTATGCTAATACTTCCTCTTTAGCGATTGTTAAATTTATTTCAAGACTCTATGCTTTAATCAAGGGCCATTTTTTTAACCCACCAAAGGTACTTAGCCCTTTTACATAACCTCCATATTAGGTTTTATGAAAAATGTATTTCATATCCCATATCTAAAATTAGACCATTATTTCATTTCCAAAAAAAAATTAAAAAAAATTAACTACACAAAAAGATTAAAAAACAAAAACATCATGAAAAAATAAATTAAAAATAAGTAAGCGTAATACCCAAAAAAGAAATGGTAGCTTTGTACGCACTTGTGGTACATTGCTATAAATTTGTGAAGTTCAAATTTGACCTCCTTTTAGCATTTCCCATATTATAGGTGCATATTGGTGCACTTTGACAAGCAACGTGCACCTTTTCCAAAAGTTATTGATTAATTTAGAGCCAAATAACCAAATTTAAAAAATAAAAATTGTGGTAGGCACCTTGAAATTGTAATTCTTCAAACAATGCCCATTGTTTTACAAAAAGATTCCATCCCAATATTTATTGGTGATTTTCCAAAGATTAAGAAAGTGCAGAAATTCCTGCACTACGATTAAAAAAAAAGTGGTACACTGTAGCTTGCAATCACCCCTCCCCAAAGCCCATTTTATTAAATTTTTTTTTTTTGCTAGTTCTTTATTTAATTTAATATTTTGAAATTTTTAATAAATTGAAACCAAAATAGTAAAATCTAGGCCATTGGTAATGCCAAACCATAGGCTTTGTTTGTCTTTAAAATTTTAATTTTATATTAAAATATTAGAATTACCCCTTAAACAATAATTTTGGAGAACGTTTTTCAAGAAATTACATGCTTTTATCAATTTACTATGTATATGAAGTTTAAAGTTTATATGAGTTCTATTATGTCATTTTTTAAAATGCCTCATCGCTTGTGACGTTGGAAGTTAGATGAAACTCTATTTTAACCCCTCACTGTCCAAACGTCCAATTTTTGGATGATGTACTTTATCAAACTCTATTTTTTCATCCGTCATGCATTTTTTGTACTGTGGATTTTTTTACTATAGATTTTATAGGAAGTCAGCTTCATGCATGTTTGAACCGATTAGAAAGGGTATGAATTTTTTATGCCTCATTTTATGTTGCAGTGGTTCATCAAAAAATTCCAAAATCTTAGTTCAAAAGTGCTCTTGAAAACATCAACTCTTAAAATCAAGAAACCGAAAAATCTCCAAAAATCTCTACACTTAGAGTGTTACATTTCAACCCATCACAACAAATTTCATCAACATATTGTCAATATCTTATTCGTAATCGAATTAGAAAATAATTTTGAATATTACGTTTCAAAATTTATACAAAATATTGGTGATTGCAATCATATATCTAACTGTATAGATAGAATCTAAAATTCATAATGTACAACTTTTATTCATACATCATATTCAAATTATCCCTTTTAGTTGCATTTTATAATGCATCTTTGCAATTCTCCAAATTTGGAGAAGATTGTGGGCATTTAGCGGTTAAATGTCATAAATTTATGAAACAAAGAAACTTTCATTTAGTAAAGGCTTTGTGACCATACTAGAATTCTTCAAACCTTTTACTCAACTCAGTTAAATGGAATGAATCAAAAGTGTTTGTGTATAAAAATGCATTCAATAAAAATACACATATTTTAAATACATCCAACCTTCATTTAAAACCAAACAAAAACATTTGGAAGGATCTTGAATTAAGTTTGACTTCATTTTAAAATGAACTTAAAATTTGGTATTCCATAAAATTTAGGTGTCCAATAGATGCATTTTTAATACATCTTTTCAAAAATAGTTGTAGAAAAATTCTAAAAATTCAAGTCATATAGACCTACAAAAAATTAGTTGAAAAAAAAATTGATTTCTTGGAAAATCAAGGGTTGATTTAGAACACTTGGCACAAAGTTATACGATGAGACTTGAATTCATTATAATCATTTTATTTTATCAAAATGTGATTTTAAAAAAAACATTGCAAGGTGCTTTCACGGTAGGGCGACCAAAATATGTAGATATAAGTTGCAATTTTTGGAATTTTTAAATTCTAGCCTTTTATTAAAAAATATTCTCATGTAAGGGACGTAAGAATTTTATAAAACAATGACAAAGAACTTGATATAAATGATTTCAAATATCTAACAATAGAATTTAGATCCAAATTTGTAATATTATTGACTATTATAGTGTATAATATGTAAAACGATTTCAAAAATAACATAAAAATTTCTAAAAAATAACATAAAATTTATTGAAAAGATTGAAAATATTCTTAAAAGATTTAATTCTAAATATATTTTAATATTCTCCATAATTATTATATTGTGTAAATGACGCAGTTATGACAAATCTTTTACATACTATACACTTTCTTTTTTGGCAAAATAGACGCCCTAGCGTGAAATCATCCTACATTGATATAAAATGAAATTAAAATTTTTTAATTTGTTTGTTTTGGAAATATAGACAACTCTTACAAATTGTAATTTGTAATTGAGATGCATAATATAGTTTTATGTAGCTTTTTTTTTTATAATAAATATTGCATTAAACTCATCTTTTAACCCCAAAAGTTCTTTGAGTGCATTTGGTGAAAAATTACTTCCCAAAATGCCCTCTCTAAACAATGCTAGAATTATGATATTATTTATTTGGTAAATCCAACCGTATGATATTTTTGTTATCTTGTTCAAGCATATTGTATTAAATTTTAGAAATGAAAAGCCTTAATAATTGCAAGATCGTAACGCTAAAACTTTATAAAAAATTGGTCTTTTATAAAAGTTTAATTTCATATTTCAAACCTTATAAGAGAAAATGTGTATGTTTTAAAAAATTTAGTGACTCTTCATATAATGTTATAGATTGGAATTGAAGGTTTATAAGAAAGAACCAAGGATGAAACTCTTGATTTTCATCACTACTTGAAAAGTACAAGATTAAAGAAAACCATAATGCTCGTATAACCAGCATGGAATTGAAAATGCCAAATCAAAGGTAGAAATGTTGGAGCAACCTATTTACACCCCATACATTTTTATTTTTATTTATAAATAAATAAAATTGTGAGAATAGAATTAAAAAATGAACCTCACATATTATTTTTTCTAAGAGAATCCTCAAATACTTGCACGAAAAGATTTTTCATATTTTTCACCTACTAAGTTATGGAATAAATCAAATCATTTCTTGCATGTAGACATATTCTATACAAGATAGTTTTTAAAATGTTAACCGTTAAATGTCAAGAGGGCCTAGACGGGGCAGCCGGGAAGGCATCTAAATTTTTGGAGGGAAAAAAAAAAAAAAAGACAGCTCTGTTGGGCACTATTGGCCAGCACTGTAGCACTGCGACACTTTTCAAAAAACAACCTCAGCTGCCCCAACCTCAAATCCTGTTCATTTTGATAACTTTGATTGCTTACCAATGATTCCACAATCTCTCAAATGAGGTGCAAATCTGGAATCTAGATCGTTTTTCCAATAGCTTTCCAACGCACCAATCCTTGCTTGATTTGGTTGAGAAAATCTACTTTTTTCTTCATTATTCTCTCATAAATAAGCCCATGGGGCTTACTTTGACGTTTAAGGGTTAAAAGAAAACTTGTTTTTTTTTAGTTGTCCATATAACAAAATAATACTTTAAAGGTTCATTAATTTTTGCAATTCTTATTGGAATCTTATAAAAAGAAACTTTCAATGTAGAGTATTGCATGTGGAATCTACTATAAAGATCTCAAAAAAACAATTAAAAAAATTTGAAGTCTCTAGAGTTTACCCAAAATTGTCAAAGTCCCACTTTAGTATTTTGGTCGCTTTGATCCTTTATATAGGTTAACTCCAAAATTTTATTAAGTTTATAAAGTCATCAAGTGCGTAAATCACAAGGACCAAAGAACAAAAATTCGTGAAAATTTTGGATTAAAAAAATGATCCTAGTATAAGTTGGATTATCATTGCAATTGCTACATTGCTACAAACCATTCAAAATTCAAATCCTCTTAGATTTGCTCAAAGAATTAGAAATGAAACTTGATAAATAATAATTCATTAGTTGATTTTGCATATGAATAATTACATTTTTGTTTGCAATTTTAGTTTTTGAAATTTAGTCTTCTTCAGTCACATATTTTTGAAAATGCTTTGACTAGATTCGTTAGGAGCCTATATTCCAAGGTGTTAAAAAAAACAAGTCTATTTCCAAAACAATTTTATTTCCAAATTCATAGGAATATCTACAATTTATTGTTTTAATATTTCTATGTCATTAATATATGTGTTGTAGATGTAAAACTTAGAAAAGTGATTTAGTGTGATGATATATTATGATTATTTTTAAATGTAAATAATTTTTAAAGATTTTGAGTGATTCATTAATAGTCCAAAGTTCATCCTTAAAAACTACATTTTCTATAAAATGAGTTTAAAATTATATAATTTTTTAAAAAAAAATTCAAAGAATTGTCAATCTTATAACATTGTGAACAACCACATCAATAATACTTGCATCTTGCATCCGATCTTGCACTAGAATTGAATACAAGAATTTAACAACAAATAGATCTTAATCCATTTCATAATCATTGTTTGTTTTGGTAACCAATAATACTCAAAAGAACATATAATAACAATTGTTAAAGATGTATAATAGAAATGGGTTTATTATTACCAATTTAACACCTTGGATGGCTTGAATTTATAATGTGCTTTTATACGATATTTGCAATTTGTAAATGAACAATGAAAGTATTTCTTTTTCACTTATTATTAAAAAAATAATGATGATAGAATTTTTGAAAGATGTTTCAAGTCTTGTTTATTTAGCACAAATTGTTTTGATGAAATACAAACTTGATGTATACGACTAAAAATAATTATACTTTAAAATTAAAATTTTATATAATACTAATCCAAAAAAATGTAGAATTTGATCATCATTTTTATGTTAGGATAAGGAAATTATGATAATAACCATTTAGATTGTATAGACCTTATTGGAATTGACAGGTTGGTTTGAACTCATTGAGAATCAAATCATTTTTAAATGAACTAAGATAAACAAGTATTAAAATTAATGGTCACACTTTGAAATTTAAGATAAAATTTAAAAACCAGCTTATTTATTTTTAAAGATTATTTTATTTTATTTTATTTTTTAAATGATGAATAAAAAAAATTATGTGAATTCATTTTGTAATAATTAACTCATTCTATAATTGGTATTTATTGTATTTTAATTTTATTTAAGTGTCAATATAAATAATATATTCTAATTTGAATGTCAAGTTGCCATCAATATTGAACACAATAGGAGTTTTATTTTTATTGTATACTTTAAATACTCTAAATTCTATTCATCAAATTGTCATTGACATAATATTTTATTCATTGTTCATATATTGTTAAATTTTATGCAGGTACAATTGCACAATTACATGGAAATGGTGAGATGGAAGTTTCAAAATTTTTATTTTGGTCATATGCTACTTCAACAATACTTCTTACATTTTGGATTATAATTTTTTTATCAATGTTTTGAGTGTAAAATTATAGTCAATTGTAAGAGAATATAATTCATGAAAAGAAATCAGCTGAATTTTTATTGTGATTTATTTTTAATACAAAATATTGCCCAAAATATGTAGAAATGACATTGGATCAAATTATAGTGAACAATGTTAATATAAATATTGACATTAAAGATGTACAATCAAGCATTTTTATTCAATTATTACTTGTGTTTGAATTTAAGCGTGGACTAAATATAATAATGGTTCAATATTTATATTTAAATAGTGTTGTATTGATTAGTTTTTAGAATTTTATTTTAGAATTTTATAAAATATATAACTTGCATTAAAAAAACTACAAATAGAAATTTATTAAAAACTCATGTCAAAATTTAATTTATGTGTTTTGCTAGTCCCAACAATTGAATTGCTAAGACTTTTTTGTCATGAAATGATATTGAATGGCACTATTAAATGCTTTGTTACAAAAAATTACATTATAACGTATAAAATTTGAAAACAAATAAACATTTTAATTAGCAATGACTTATATATCATATTCAATTACAAATTTTGAATATTATATGTGTAATTCTCTCAATATGTAAAATCTTATGAAACATAAATAAAATCTTTGAATATTGTATTTATAACCCAACCATTACTAATTTGGTTAGAGTGTTTGTTTATTTTGGCTTAAACTACCTTGAAACTTGGAAATTAGAAATTACATGCTCAATACTCCATGGCTATGCAAGATTTTTTGTTGGTAAAGATCAATTTGTAGAATGTTGCCTTTATAGTGTAAATTATTTTTAATATTGTTCGATTTCTTTTTTGCACTATTGTTAATTTGTAGGTTTTTAAGTATCGAAGTTGCTAAAATGACATGGTGTTTATAATTTTTTTGGTTTAAACAATTAAAACCCATGTGGTTATGCATTTTGGCCAAAACCAAGCACACGATTATATGCAATTTTCAAAACTTTTTTCAGCTTGAATTGTAAAAACATATCAAAGTAAAGAATTTGAGCTTGCCATTTGTATGGTTGAATTTTCAGAAAAGGTTTTGGATTTTTTGTTGTAATTTTCCAAAAGAATGTATATCAATATGCATTAAAAACTAAGAATTCTTTAAATGTTGACACAATTAGCTAAAATATTTATGGCATGATCAAATTGTTAAAGCATATACCATTTTTTATTTTTAGAAATGTTCAAATTTTAGTTTGATAATTACTAACTCCTTAAAAACAGTTGTTTCCTGTAAAGACATTAGAAAACTCGAGTAGGCTCCCATGAAGTCATATTTCCAAATACTTTTGTTGCAAAACCTAGACTCAACCTGGTGCATACATGTACTAGCAACATGGAAGGGGGTAGAAGCAAGCTATAGTCCTACAAAAATGTAGTCACAATGCACCAAAATTGTAGTCGAAGCAACAAGTTTCCTAAAATCCACCTTGCATTCTATTTCAGTTCGTTACATTTTTTTAATATTCATGGTGTTCTAAATCACATAATCTACTTTACCAAGTCTTAATTATTTATGTTTACGTGATCAATATTAAGATAAATTAGGAAAAAGGACAAAACCATAGGACGTTTACATGCACATTTGCACCACCTATTATGATATGTGTACATTCCAAGCAAAATTGGATGTCACCATTTTTATTATAGTTCTAGCATATTTCTTGTGTTTGGAAGTTTGTTATCTTGTTTCTTTTTGTGAATTGTGTTCTCTTGTTCATGTTCCATTAGTGTATGTATTCTAATCTTGACCAATATACCAACTCTTTTCATATTCTAACGTATAAATTCTTGTCCTAAACTGTACATAGCTAAGTCACTATCACTTATAAAATTCACAATAATTATGTATGAGTCCATTCTTGACATGAATGATTGCAATGGAGAGGTGTTGACATAGGTAATTGCGGAATCTCTTCACTTTAATTTTGAAAATTTAACCCAAATTCTATTTAACTTTGAAGTCACACACCCTCCAAAATCTCATTTTTTAGTGTGCATTATACGGTTCAAAGAGATACTATGATCTTCCACTCCAACATTCTGATCTTACCAAGGTTTGACTGGCACTTGTTTGATTAACCCCTAAAGGACCGTAAGACCCCCACGCGGCTTCTGGAACTAGAAAGTGAGGAAATTTGGGTTCTTGGGCTTTGAATTGTAGGATGAGCAACAAAGAGACCCTGGCTCTTTTTGAGAGCCAAATCTGTAGGTACTTCTTGATTGGAAATTCATCAAGTGAGCGATTTTTGGTAATTTTTTTGAGTTGCACGGTGGGTATCTAGGCGTCACTTCATACCCTCATATATTCTTCCTCACACCTCCAAATTACTTGAAATTTTTTGCACATATTTAAAATGATGATTTCTACTCACAGTAAAAATTTCAGAATTTTTGGAGCACTTTTGAACAATCCGATTTCAGCATGTGTACAAAATACCCTAAACAAGTTCCATCAATCTTTTCAACGGTGGCATTTTCTCAAAAATTGTGCGATTTTGTTGATCTTTTTTTCATAAAAAAGCTACGTAAGTCTTCTTTAGTTTCAATGGTGCCGATCGTCAAAATTACCCCACATCAATGAGGAATTGAGCTTGCTACAAGAGCTAGTCAAGAAAACAAGAGCTAAGTTCAACACCCCCCCGGTCCTTTAGGGGTTAAGCTATGCTTACATTTATACGGTTGGATATCATTAATAATATCCCTAATTTCAACAAAGAGAGGTTTAAAAAAATCACATGAAAATTGTGGTTTCGCCAAAACCACCCTAATCAATAAAAGGTTAAACATTTATTGCTTGATGTATAGAAGCAAATTCCGTTTTCTCATCCGTCATGCACTTTTTGCAGAGTGGGTTTTTTTACTATATATTTTATGGAAAGTTAGCTTCATGCATGTGTGATCCGATTAGAAAGGGTATGATTTGTGAAATTTTTATGCCTCATTTCATGTTTCAATGATTCACCAAAATTTTCTAACATCTTAGTTCAAAAGTGCTCTTGAAAAAATTAACTCATAAGATTAAGCAACCAAAAAATCTCCAAAAATCACTACACTCAGAGTATTACATTTCAACTCATCACAACAATTTCATCAATAGATTGTCAATATCTTATTCATAATCAAATTCCAAAAGAATTTTAAATTTTAAATTTTAAATTTTATACAAAAATATTGGTGACAACAATCACACATCTAATCATAACAGAATCTAAAATTGATTATGTACAACTTTTATTCATACATCAAGTTCAAAATATCCCTCTTAGTTGCATTTTATAATGCATATTTGCAAAACCATCCAATCTGGAAATAAGGATGTTTAGGAGTTTAGGATTACTAAGCTAAAGACCAAATTTATAGGAAAGGGGTCTTGAAGGCTAATGAGAAGGAATCCCAGTAGCCACAAACACAAACACAAAAAATCAACTAATTTATGTTGTTCCGTGTACTAAGGTAGGATGTCCTAAAACCACCACCTCCCCCAATTATGACATGTAGACCTTTCTTGGGGCCACCACAGTTGAGACTCAAAACCGCCAATTTTACTATTCAAGTAGACCAATGACATGCCAAGCATTGCGAAGAAATAGTTGGTGGTTTTGGGTATCATTATGAGTGAAAATTAGTACCACATGGTGTGAACATGGGGAAACCTAGAGGTCTGATTTGGGTCACGAAGTTCTTTTCACTTCGAAAATTTGTATCAATTTGAACATTGGGAATTAAATTGCGAAAATTTGTGCATTCCGTGAGAAATCTTCTTCCAAATGACTGAAAAATATTTCTCATAAATAACCTTGTTAAAATGAGGCCATATTTCTTAAGTTGGTGGTTTTAGCACATCCTACCTTAGAAGTGGCTTTTTCCACTGATTTTCATGCTTTTTCTACATGCCGCCAAAAACGTGGCCTGATCTTTTTTGGTTTAGATACTGACTATTTTTTTAATAATTTCTTTGGAATTTTTCACATACCTTGTTGATGTGGCATACCAAATCGAATGCAAGATTATAAATTACCCTTTTGATATTGGGAGTGTTTTGGTGTGTTTTGTATCCTCCACATACTTACCCACGTAAATTTTACATGTTATCTTGAAATTTATTAGACATTCTGTTTTACGTGAACATGTCAACATCCATAATCTCTGCTGCTCATAGAAATTAGATGTTCAAGTCAAGCAAAACAAGAAATTACTAAAATTAGACATATGGGTGTTCTCATGGTACTTCGGGGAGTGCACTTAAAGTGAAGACTAGGAATCACGTGAGTGCGTACTTTTGACCCCCTTATATGTACTAAAAAATCATTTAAAAATTGTAAAAAAATTACAAAGTTTTGAAGCACAATCTAAAGTTCTTGTTGTATAAGTTTCAAAAAATAATTACTTGTAAATATTTTTAAATTGATTTTTGAAGTGAAAAACAACACATTTTAGTTCAAACTTATGTCATTTTTTGAATAAGATTTTAAGAACTTTTGGTCCTGAAATTTATAACAAATGATAGGTATATATGTAATGATTTATCACCTAAAAAATCTTAATTTAAAAACTATCTTAAGGCCAAGTATTGTAGGGGGTATGCTATTAAAATGCACACATGTGTATTCCGAATCTTAACTTTAAATGCACTTCCCGGGCATGGTACAGGTGATTGAAAAAAGTAATCCAAAGTGATGGACTTTTTGACAAAATGGACTTTGGAAAATTCTAGTTAATTTCTCGTAAATGATGGATGTATGAGATTTTGAAGGTTTAGGGATATGAGGGATATCCACGCAATGATATTTTTGGCTCGGTCTATTTTTGGGCCAGTACCCCACTGCGACCACATTAGTAGAAAATACGATGTAGTGTTTCAACTAAATGTAGTGTGAAAAGGATCGTAAATAATTAGAATTTCATCAGTCAAATTTTTACATGGTCTCATGTGACTAAATGTTGAATAATTACAAAGTCACATTCTAAAAATAGAACCATTTTATTCCATGATATTTAATAAGCCTCGAAAACCTAAGAATGGAAAAATGTGCAAGATTATAAAACTCATATGAAGGGCTTGTTTATTAAAACACATGTACATATGGTGATTTAGGAAAACATGAAATTCATATACCAAAAATTGTGAGGGAAGGGTTAAAACCATTTAAATATCATTTTTTTTTTGCAACAAACAAGTTTTTTACATTGTTATTACAAATCAAATTTAATGCATCAAAGATGAATAATTTTGAAAATTAAATTTGATGGATATCATAATTAGATAAGAAGTAAGATGTAATTGAAAATACTTTCTAATTAAAAACATTTTAACCACTACATTCACTACTTTAGAAAGTAATATTTAATTTTGAGGCCAAATAGACACCCGTACCATGAGAATGCCCATATTGTTTTAAATTCTTAACAATTTGGATCTTAAAATACAATGTTTTAAGTTCCCAAATTGAATGTACATCAATGTGAAAATGGTCTTCCATCAAGCCATTCTGATGTATATATGTTGCCTACTTAGCATATTGCAGGACACCCAAAATTTTGTTGTTATTCCTACTTTCCCCGACATGCATAAAAATACAATAATGAAATTTATTCTTGTGCTTTAACCCTAAACATACCGACCTTTTGAACACAAGTAGATGCTAGCCTCAAAAATTAGATACTAGCATGGCTCAAATGTACATGAGAGGACCATTGCAAGCATAAAATCTACCTGAAAAATTTGACATACTTGCAATTGGAGGCCTCTCCAATATTATCAACAACTCCCCATCACAAAAGATTTATTGTAATTGGTAGAGAATTTAACCCTTAAACGTACCACTCCTTTGTAGGAAAGTCAAACTACACAATTTAGCCTTCAAGATTTATCAAAATATATTTTGTAATATTTTTCATGCATGAAATTGAATGTTTCCTATCAGTCTTGAAATTTTCAGATTTTTTTGATTTAATACGGCCTTTTTAACAAATTTTTAAGTCAAATACTTCAAAAAATAAATTTTATTACAAAAAATCTTTAAAAAATTAATATTTTTTTGGGAGCAGGTACAAATTACAATGGAGAATCACATGATATGTTTTCCATAGAAATTTTTTATTTAAATTTTGAAATTCGAAAGGTGAACATCCTATGTAGTGTAATTCAAACCTTGAGCTACAAAGCTTGCACAAGCAATAAAATACTCAATAATTGGAATTTTTAAGATTTGAAAAGTGGAGTACAAACTAGACTTAATAAACTTCATTTTCTTAGTTGGGTGTATTAGCAACAAAAGTCATCTTCAAGATCAAAATTGGGTTTGACCAACAAACGTCTAGAAACTAGACGCTGGGACGTTTGGGAGTTAATAGTCTAACAAAGGTGACTTGGATGAAAGTCATCCAAAATTGTGCGAGAAAGTTGCAAGGCTTTGAATCTGTTCGTGATCCAATTTCTAGATGTTGGGACGTTTAGGGGTTAAATATTATTTGTAGAAAATCATTGTATGTCAATATTATGCCTAAACCGCCACGATATAATTTAGCACACCTTTCAGTTTGTTGCACTGATGCTTCAATTCATAACAGTGCCAACTATTTTATGCATGTAAGAGAATATCTTTGTAGAACTGGAATGCCTCCACATCAGGAACTTCAAGGCATGTGAACATGGTGCCATGATGGTGCATTAGAATGCAATTAAGATAATTTGATGCCAGCCTCCATACCAACCTAGTATGGATAAAATGACACTAAGGTCGAGGCACCTAAAGCCGACCAGGTACCTATAACGGATCAGGCCTAATTTCTAGATTTTGAAAGGGAAGATGTACCTCATTTGTACATTAGAGCATGTGATCGGTTATGGGTTCTGAAGTACTTTTCACTTTGAAAAATTGTACAAATTTCAATATTGGGAAATAATTCATGGAAAAATTTGCTTTCTCCGCGAAAACTAACTTCCAACCCAGGAAAAATATCACCCTATTAATGGCTGGTCCAAAAATAGTGTAGATAGCTTAAGTGATCGGTTTTAGGTGCCTCGACCTTAACATGACCTGTATGTAGCCTTTGGTGTCAAAATGGCACCAAAATAGTCAAGCCCAATTTTTCTGCTGAAAGACTGTAAATGAACTATAAAGAAACCAAGAGGGTAGATGATCGCAATTTGCGAACTGGGTAGATATTGGATAGACCAATACGAATGGAGAATAGTGGGGGTGTTTTGGCACCGCAAGTTTTACATGTAATCAATAGCCTAGTATCTAGCTATATAAGCCATCTGATCTACAATTTTATGAACCGGATGGATTTAAAATTTACATTGAAATGATTGGCCAGTGTGGGTTGTATGTCAACCGTTAGATCTAAAAGACGCAGACGGCCTGGATTTGTTTAGGAAATGTACATTTTGGGTACATCATCTACAAGGGGAAATTGTATCTCAGACCATCCAATATAAGGTAACTATACCTTAAAGCGTTCACTTTACCAACTGAGCTTATTTACACACATAAAACAGAAAATATTTTCAGTGAGTCTTAATACCAAGTTCAAGAGGATTCCAACGCACTTTAGCATGCATTATTTGGACACCGTATGAATAAGTTATGAATTTTCAAAGTGCTGACTATAGGTTGACCTAAAAGCGACCCTAAACTCTGATGTTCAAATTGTGCACATTCTCTTCAACAATAGGGTGTCAAAATCTACTTATTATGGAAGATTGAGCTATGGACGCTTTAAGGAAATGGTTGCTTTTAGATATAGTTACCTTAGTACACGTGTGTCATTTTTTGGTATGAAGCAGGAATGGGCACAATTAATAAAACTGCAAGTGATATCCAAGTACAGTGACGAACAAAACTGAGTATTGATTTGAAACTTTTCCATTCAAACAACCATACCATGAGCATCAATGGGCAAAGAACTCTAGTCTTTGTACAAAAAACCTAGACCAAGAAACTGCATCATATAGCTCTAATATATAAATTGAACGCATTGGCCTATTTAACAACTATTTCAAATGCAAGGGCATTAAGATGTAACAATGGTTCTCTCATGTTATAGGATGGGGCCGGTTGGTTGCTACAAATTTCCTGCCTATGATAACTCACGAGCAGCACCAAGTCACTCATATCACAGAAATGCGCATACGGACCCCACGGGAATCGAACCTGGACCACTTCACTGCGACATCTCACTTCATAAACAACCAACCATTGAAGTAGTGACTTGGCGACCACTCTCTCATACCAGATCCATTTATATCCCAAAACAAAGTTTTTTGATTTCTCCATGTTTTCTCTGTCTGGTTAGCTTAGTCAGTTGGTCTGCGGTTTTTTTTCTTAGAGTGTTTATTCCTGAAAGGGGAGAGTAGTTTTGCACCATTAAACCTTTGCCCAGTGGGCAGTGGATTAATGGCTAAACGAACAGACACTTCATTCACGCCAGCCCGTCATGTGGACCGGAGTTCTTATCTATCTAACAATGGTTCACGTTGCAACCTATGTTCTTTATACAATGGCCAATGCAATCCCATGCTCTCAATTCCAAAAAAATATTCAAATATCGTGAGAACCCACATCATTTGCATGTTTGTCAAATTGTGAATATTTTAAATTTTATAAATGTCAACTTCCTTCAATTTTCGTGTACAACAATCTAAAATGATGTATACCAACATGCCAAGGCACAAATATTTTTCTTGAAGCTCTAAGAAAAAATTGACAAAATTTAAATTAGTTCCAAATTATAGCGCACAAAACTGAGTTTTAGACATGGCTAACTTTGAAATTCATTTTCTTTCAAATCACAATTGAGTTTTTCTTCAAACTTCCATAGTAATGTGGTATATGTCGCATACTACAACATTTGCATATTCACTTTTGGACTTTGCCCATTGATGCTCATGGTATGGTTGTTTGAATGGAAAAGTTTTAAATCAATACTCAGTTTTGTTCATCACTGTACTATTTAACAAAAATGTTGTTTATGTATTTGCACATAACACTGACTCACTACATATTGTATATTTGCTATGACTATGGCATTGGATATGTTAAATAAACATATGTTGAATAAGTCTCGAAATAAACATGACAATCTCTAAAGAGGAAGTATTATTAAAAACCTTGTTTTGGATCGTGAAAATTTTGATCTAATTCAATGTCAAGACGTGCACACTACTACACTAGTAGCATAAGTTGCACGGGCTTTAGCTGCACTACCTGCACCCCCCCTTTTGGTAGACCACTAAGAGCTTGCAAAAGCCTTAGAGTTCACACGTCTCTACCAAATATTATATATCTTTTTCATGAATATAGGGTGTGACAGCTAAAATATTTGGCTAGTTGAAAATATTCTCCAAATTTTTTTTCACCATACCAAATAAAACTTTCATTGAAATAGTAATTTTCCAACGATTTTGGCATTTATTCTTTAAAATAATTTATGCCAAATCTACCCTCTACCTACAATAGTTTTGAATCTATTGGCCAAGTATAAGGAGAGAAGACATGTAATTCATCAATAAAACCAAGGGACATCGTTCTGATGTGAGAATGGTGTGAAACTCATGTGAGATTCATGGGCATTAGAACTAGCATGGACCTTGACCTAAAATCACATGAGATCTATAGTTGTCAGACTTTACATTAGACTGATAGCATGATTTTTGTGTTGAAATGACACTTATCATACCGACATGGAGATCACACAAAAACACATTTAGTAATTTTAGCATTGGATAAACATTAAAGTGATGCAATATAATATCAACATTGAAATAATATCAAAAGAATAATGAAATCATTATGATAATTTCAATAATTACGATGTCATTATGGTAATTTTAGTGTTAATCCAATACCAACTGAACATTAAATCAATATCAAGTCCATGTGAGATTGATGATAATGCAACATAAATTTAATATTAGACGACATTGGTTTAACATGAAAATTATGTCAAAATTGTTGATAATGCAATATAAATTCCATATTGGCCTCACATTGGTTTAACATGAAGATGATGTCAGATTGTTGATATTGCAACATAAATTCATACTAGACTCACATTGCTTTAACATAAAGATGACGTCAATTTGATGATATTGCAACATTAATCACATGTGAGAATGACGTTAGAAGTATGTGAGAATGGCATTAGAATCACATGAGAATGATGTCAAAATCATGTACATTAAAATTGTGTCAATTTAACGGTAGAATGATGTTAGGCCATTTTTATGTTAAAATAAAACATATCATGACATCACAATGAAGGACGTTAAAATGATGTGAGAATGACGTCACAATGCTATGTTTTTTTTTAACTATATATAATTATTTTCATATTTCATATTTTGTATCTTGTATTTAGTAGTTCGTAGTTTGTGTTTCATTTTGTGTTTTCAGTTTTCAATGTGGCCATCGAATGATTCTATTGAATACCTGCACAAATTCAACTATTTTGCACAATAGCATAGCACTACTAACAAAATACATGAGCATTGCGAAACTGAACACATCTTTTAGGAAACTGAGCACATCAACCTCAACTACCTAATGAGCAAACTCCATCATGTAGGCTAAGCAAAGGCAATAGTAAGAACTCCGGTCCTCTTTCGAGGCCGGTGTAAATAAAGTGTATGTTCAACCCATCCGTGGTTCGATGTCCGCTAGAAAAAGGACCAACATAAAAGGCCAAATATTATGTGATGTGGCCTTCTGCTGAATTGCGCTTGTTACTAGTGCCTCGACTAGTGCTGGCACAAGGTGTAAAAAAATTGAGGGGTACTGCCATATTTGTTTGTGAGATTGAAAGCAATGTATGCCCATTTTGTCACTTGTACACTCTAAATTTCCATAGTAAAAATATTTCTTACGCTCCATCATCTTATTTTAACTAATGTAAATGCAGACGAATCTACCATACAATCTATCGTACAATATTTTCAATTGAATTTATCCAATTTTTTAGAATTTGGCCATGGCCAAGTGCAACTTAGAGCTTCTAAAGCCAAAACAATTGCTAATCATTTTCAGCAAAGATAAATTGTTGATCATCTTCAACTCAGAGTTTCTAAGGTTTGAAATCAAACTAAAAAAACATTTGTAATCAGTTGGATTTTGAACCAAACTAGCGGCTATACTATCCCACAACGCATTTTCCATTGTTCTAAGCACGCGTGTCTGCAAAGTAACTACAATGAGGGTATTCGTTACATGCTAGAAACAAAATGCATCTCACCAATAACTAATCATCTGGAAAGTATACGCAAATCTTTGTAGTGCGAGTTGGTCATTTATTAAATCGGTGAATATGTCAAGTGAGAAGATAACAAAAGATCAATGAGCACATCAAGTAAGAGCTGAAGTGGAGTTGAGAAGTGAAGTGAGACTAAAGTACTCCTTGCAACTAAATGCTAGGTACAATTGTACAAAGGGTTATTCAAGAAGCTTCTCGATGAAGTTTCTTTTGAAACTTCTTTGAGAAGCTACCTAATTTTTTAATTGTGATACTTAATATAATATAAATTCTTGATCATACTAATTTTTCAATATTGACAAAATCTAGTCCTAATTCAAATAGCATATATGAAGATTTTTTTTATGAATACCGGTAGCTTACATAGCGTCTTAGTGTTCCACCAAATTGAAACAAAGATTTAAATTTAATAATGAAGAGAATTGAAAAATATAAGGAAAATTACAATTTTATGATTGATTAAAATCAAACATTCAAATTCAACTCATACTAAATTATTGCTTTAAAAAAACTAATTTCTTTTTGAAAAACCTGATTGCATTTTTGGGTTTATGGTTTAAAATAAAGAGACCTAAAATATGTTTTATTTGCCTCCAATACTTCTTTTCCAACTTCAGAATGTAATGGTCGGGCTGCAAAGTCATAACCGGACATATCTACTTCATCTAGGACTGGTAGTATTTTATTTCTTGTTTTCAATAATTCATCGCTTAACGCTTGAATTTGATTGTATTGTTGAATTGCTGCAAAAACATACAATAATTCTAATATAAGAATTCAACATATTTTTACATCTTTAAATTATAATATATAGTATAAAATTTATTTATTTCTTATGGATTTTAATTTGAAATATCACATAAAATTGAAATATATATTAAATTCTATATTTAAATTAATACATATAATTTGTAAACAAGTGAAATATTGTTTTTAATAATGACAATACAAGTTTTGAAATTATGAAAATTTATTGATATTTTTTTAAAGAATTATAACAATGATTATATAAAACATTTAGTAGAAATGTACTCATGTTCTTCAATTGGGCCTTTTTAAACGTGGCTTGAAATCTTTGCTCT
Organism: Pohlia nutans; assembly: GCA_022496805.1. Taxonomy (NCBI): domain Eukaryota; kingdom Viridiplantae; phylum Streptophyta; class Bryopsida; order Bryales; family Mniaceae; genus Pohlia; species Pohlia nutans. The sequence continues at coordinate 31,019,101 of CM040089.1, read as the reverse complement.
AATGCTTGTTCTTTTTGTTGTGTTGCTACTGTAATTTACATGATAACATGGTAAATAATATCAATATCTTATAATATTCCTTGTGAAAATATGTTTTGATGATTAATTAGATTAGATATAAACAATATTAGAATGTTTTTTAATATTATAATAAAACAATTTTTATTGCATTTGGAAATATTGTAGTAATGTATATTCTTTATACTATTTTAGAATAGATTGAAACTTCTGTAAGATGAGAAATAATTTAAATATAAAACTACATAAGAATTATTTTAGCAAAGAGATAATTGCAATATAGGGTTGAGGTTGCATCTCAATAATTTTTAAGAATAAAACATATTTTAATACAATTCATAACATCATGAATTTAATTTTTTTTTTAAATTTAAAAATATATATTCAATTTAAGATATACATATTTTATTAAAAAATACTCATATTTTTTGTATATTGTTATACTAATTATCATTTGTTTATTGACAACCATCTTTTACTTTTCAGTGATTTTTAAAAAAAAATTGTATGTATTGCTAATAATGTGTTTACCATGCGACACCAAATATATTATAATTAAATATTTTTTGTTGTTAATTATTTGGTTTCCATTATATTACATATTTAGAATTTTATATTTTTCATTTTTTATCACCAACAAAACGAAGTTTGCTAAAAAAATCTCCTTTACAACAAAGAGGAAATACTTAATACAACACATGAAGGATTCAAAGTAACAACTTTATTGATGGACAATGTATCACACTCCTTGACTATATACTCCACTAAAACAAAAGATAATTGTTGTAACGCTCTTTTATAAAACTAATTTTTTTAGTTGTTCAATGTTTTAATTTGTAATGCAATGTCATCTAATGGGCACAAATTACAAAGCAGTATATCAAAATTTCAATAAATATATATATATATATATATATATATATATATATATATATATATAATTGGGATTAGATTGAAGGCGTATGTAAATGTCTCTAAAATCATCGGAAAGATATCAAAGAGAAGTTGTCAATTCATTGAATGTTTCATATAATTTCATCTTGCATAATGGAAGATATTGAATTTTAAATTATTTTGGGTTTTCACAAATACCAAATTAATTAGTAAAATTGGCTAAAATAGGGGATTTAATCAGATTGAACAAGTGAACATTTAAAAATTCAGAGAACTTTATTTTCATCGATCTGGTATGGCACTAATTGAAACTAATAGAATTACAAAACAATATCATTCAATCCCTAAATGCTTGAAAAGACATATACGTCCCTTTCATCCCTTTGAACTCTATTTTCATCCATTTTAAAAATCAAATGAAACAACATAGTATATTTTAAAACCACAATGAATTTGGCTATGTATTAGTACAATTAAAAAATCTACTACATGGTTTTCCAACTAATGAAGAATCAATATGATCAAAATATGTTTAGTTTTTATTATACGTAGAAAATATCATATTAAAAATAACATAAAATAAATATTAGTGAAATTTTTATATCACATTGACGCTCTCAAAATTTTAGCATGTTATACCAAAATCCATATACAAGAAAATCATTAATAAATTCATGATTTTTTTAAATGTCTAAAATAGTAATTTGATAAAGATCTATGATATGTTTTTTTAAATCATCGTACTTACCATCTTGGGTGTTTGCATGGTATGGTTCATCAACCTTTATGTCGCAATGCACAACTTTGCTAGTTTTTTTTTAACTTTTAGAAAATTTAGAAATAGAAATTGGTAGTAATAGTTATAAAAAGTTTGAACTACTTTAACTACTTTAACTACTTTAACTGGAATGATGTCCTCTACTAATGCCAAAAAGAAAGAGGTTAAAAATAACATATATGTAATCTAAATTATTGTTTATGTAAAAAAACTAGTGCTTTGTCACAATGCAAAAGTGCACTAAAAATTTCTAAATGAGAAGTATAAAAGAGGGTTGTGGATGGAATTTTGAGCTATGAATTTTTCAAATGTTAAAATATGTGAAGAAAAATATCTTAAAACGTTTTGAATTTTTTTGCATTTTTTCGAATTTTTAAAAATACGTAATTTTTGGTATTTTTGAAATTTTTCTCTATTAATTACTTTTTTTGATTTTGTTTTTGATTTTTTGGATTTTGTTTCTGAATGTGCTTGAGAATAAAAATATTTAGGTGGGGTTAATTTTTAAAATTCATATATAGAATCAAACATGGACTATATTTGCATTCAAAGTTTGATCATAAATTGGCAATTTTTTTATTTGAATGGGAGGTTTGATATTTAAAATCTTCAAAATAAAACCATTTTGACAAACTAAGATTTTATTCTATGGCTAATAGTATACATATATAAACTTAATAGTTGGTTCACTTCATTTTTCATTGTATCATTGCTACATATTTTTAAAATTGGTTTAAAAGTTAGTTTTTTAGACAAAATGCACAATGTGCACCAAAGCCACGACATTGCACAACTTCAAATTCCCTCAATGCGGTGAACCATACCATGCAAACGCCCTTTCCTTTTTAAACCCTAAATGTCCTCACCTCTCTCTAAATCCGCTAGTTTTTCAATAATGCATTATAAAATGCAACTCGGAGGGATATATTGAACTTGATATATGAATAAAAGTTGTACGTTATGAATTTTTTATTCTATCCATATGATTAGATCTGCGATTGCTCTTACCAAAAAAAATTAATATATAATTTGAAACTTAAAATTCAAAATTATTTTGTAATTCAATTATGAATAAGATATTCGCAATTTGTGGATGAAATTTGTTGTGATGGGTTGAAATGTAATATTCTAAGTGTAGTGATTTTTGGAGATTTGGATCGGATTTGTAGGGATTATCATAAAGGGATAATTGTGAATTATGATCATTAGATTTTTGGATCCCTTTTCTAATCGGATCACACGTGCAAAAGCTAACTTTCCATAAAATCTACCGTAAATATTTCACGCTGCAAAAAGATTACCACGGATGAGAATACGGGAAGTGGTTATGTACATCAGGTGTTTTCTGCTTCGTTGGGCAATTAGGGGTTAAGCCATAAACTTTTAAAAACTTTTAGAAGTCATCTACAATAGCACATTTAAGTTTTTCCCAAAATACATAGGCATTTAGAGGTTGAATACCTTAATCTCAAACATTATTTTAAAATTTTAGTCCAAAAATATTTTAAGAAGTTTTTGTTGAAGCATATTATATTGTTTGTTATAAGGTCACAGTTCACAATGAAATTAGACAACTATGACTTAAAAAAGGAGACGAATGAATTTATAAATCCATTTTAAATTAATGGCTATTTCAAACTAGAATCGAATGGAAATCATTGAATTTGGGCTTAATCCCTAACTGCCCAACTATGCATATTTTGCATGATGTACAGATTTGAAATCCGTTTTCTCATCTATCATGCACTTTTTGTAGTGTGGATTTTTTACTGAAACTTTTATGGGAATTTAGCTTTGTGCATGTGTGATTCAATTAGAAAGGGGATGATTTGTGAAAATTTTATGCCTCATTTCATGTTGTAGTGTTTCACCCAAAATTTCGAAGACTTTAGTCTTAAAGTGCTTTTGAAAAAATCAACTACTATTAAAATTAAGCAACCATAAAATCTCCAAAAATCACTACACTTAGAGTATTTCATTTCAACCCATCATAAAAATTTCATTATTAGATTGTCAATATCTTATTTGTAATCAAATTATAAAATACTTTTAAATTTTAAGTTTCAAATTATATAGAAAAATATTGGTGATAGCAATCGCAAATCTAACCGTATTGGATAGAATCTAAAATTCATAATGTACAACTTTTATTTAATGGGCCCAATTTGCAAAATTGAACAAATTTGAAAAAAATTAAACAAAATCGGACCCTCAATTAAACCCATAGATTATAATTTTGAGGTCAAATAAGTGCTTCTTACAATTGGGGCATTGATTTAGTCAAGGAATTGTGTATTGGAGGGCCTATTTAGTTGTAGATTAAGCTAATTTTAATTTGAACTTGGACTATAAAATAAATTGGGCCTACAAAATGCTATTGATCCTTTATATTTCGACGGTATTCAAAATTTACAATGTTTATATATTTAAAAGAGATTGACTCTAAAAAAATCAAAAATCAAAAATCAAACTAAAAGTTGTATAAAATCATTAATAACTAAAAGGTAATAAAATGTTTGTCTAGCAAAATGTTGCATAATTTTATATTTGATTTTCTCTATAGTTTTTACATATATGATGTTATTGAATTGGTTTAAAGAACATGTACTTTTGAAACTTTTATACATTTATATTTTATTTTTAATTATATTTTGTTGATAAATTTTAACGTAATGATTTAACTTACATCCACTACTGCAAAGGCGATTTAAGAAATTTTGCTCTATATGCAAAATCTTTGTTTGAACAAGTAGTTTTGCATTTTGTAGTTTAATGTCGTCAATTTTTTCTTGAATTTTCTCAAACTTATAATTTTGGTCTATTACTCTATGCTTTTGCATCTTTATATTGTGTTCATATCTGTTCATTTTAAAAGCAATTATCAACTCTTTAGAATAATAACCAATTCATAATACCTGCATATATATATATATATAATTTTAAATTTCCACTTTACATAATTAAATTTAAAATGCATTTCTTTATTATGAGTTGATAGACTATATCACCTTTTTTCAAGTTGCAAACTTTCGGAAGCTGAAGTAGGATCTTCTCCTGTTTTAATTACTTGTTGTGTAGCTGCATATAAAAAAGAACAAATAATAATAAGTTTTTTTTATATATTTTATATCATTATTTTGGTATTAAATAATTGATGACTTACATCTTTGATAATTATTAGGGTGTACCTAATTTATGACATAGTTAAATTTTCCTAATTATTTATTTTTTATAAGAATTTGAAACACATCAACATCAAAATAAATTTAAATTAACTAAGTAAATATGAGAATTAGATCAAGGTTTTTTTTTATTTTAACATATTTACATTATTATAAAAAATTAAAATGAAATAATTTTTCTTGAAGAATGAAATCTTAAAACCATTTCAACTAGGTTTTATTCATTTTAAAACATATTCAACACTAAAAAATATTACATATAAACCTATATCTAAATCAAATTTGATAAACCAATGACAAATGTTATATTAACAATGGACATCAAAAAATCCGTGTTAAATTTTATTTTATGAGAATAATGTATTGTGATTGTGAATACAATTCTTTCTATATACATACTTCCTCTTTATCAAGTTTTAAAAAAACATATAAATATTTTAATATTCCAACATATTAATTTCCTTTCAATTCCATGAATTTCAATCTTTTTTGAATATTCAATTACAAACAATTGTTTTAAAAATATATATTTTTTATAAAAAATAGATAATATTAAATTAAGAGAACTTTGAGAAATTCGATATTATTTGAAAGATAATGACCTTTAGTAACACGAAGAAGTTGTAGTGCACGAATTTTTTCAATGACATGTTGTTGATTAATATGATTCTTGGTAATTTCCCATTCCACCAAATGGATCTCACCTTTAATGTGTTTGGCTACTTGCAACATTTCAATCTGCAAGTTGTAATATCAATCATTTTTATTTTTATTTTTCCTTTTTCATTGTCCTAGAATTCTTCCGAACCAAGATACTCTTGGTCATAATTTTGCAATGATAACATTTGTTTGTTAGACTTGTAGGTTAAAAGGAATAATAGTTGGTCGGATCAAAATGAAATATTTAAAAAATATTAAGCATTTGGCACGTTGACCAACTATTAATCTATGGTAGCAAAAATACACGAATATGATTTTACAAGACTTAACATACCCATTCAAATAATTTTTAAGTTAAAAATAAATGAATATATTCAGTTACAAGTTTTGAATAATGATACATGGGGGCTATATAAATGATTAGGGTTGTCTAATTTAACAACAAAAGATAATTCAATTATACCATGTTATTTATAATTATTGAAATGAATGATATCAAACTTTTGGGTAGAATTAATGCAAGATGATCTGATTCATTTTTTTATTATAAACAACCAAAAAATAATTTTTAAAATATCTAAAATCATTCATTTTAATAAGAATGATGTTATATCTCAATTGGACCCCTGTTGGATGTTTTTCTTGTTTGTGTGTTTGCGATGGCAAAGGTTGTTCCACGTAGAATCTCCAATTTTGTTTAGAATTAAGTAATTAAATTTTGTGCGTTCTCTTAATTTTATTTAAAGATCAACAATTAAGCCTTGTATGTATGCAAGTTTTGCAGATTTTATTTCTAATCAAACAATTAAATTGTGTATGTATGTTCTTTTGATTTTATCCAAGGTTAAATTTGTAGGCCATTCATGTTATTTAGATTTATTAAAGTATATAAATAAATAAATCACATATAATTTGGAATAATTCCTTTTCATGAGATAAATGAAATTTTTTGCTAGCCATGGGTTTTTGTTTGTTTGTTTGTTTCACCAAAGCAATCCCGTGCAAGATTTTTTGTTGTTGGTCTTATTGTTGTTTAATTTTTTTTAAAACCAATTTTTTTTCTAATAATCATAAAAGTAATGTGGCAAAGCATCTCTAAATAAAATCTAGAGTATTTTTCCTCAGCCATGGACTTTAAGATTGTATGTGTTGCCAAGGCGGTTTTGAGCAACATTGCTAAGTGCTTTCTACTTTTAAAAATAAAAGCAACGTTCTAGATAAATTTTAAAGGTTTTTTTTTTTTTTTTTTTTTTTTTTTTCACTTGCATTGTAAAATTTCTCTCTTAGAATACTTAAAAAAATTCATGAAATAATTTCATTCCACAATTTGTAAAAAATTTGTGCAAAAACATCTTGTAAATCCAAAATGTTGTTCAATTAGCATACTAATAAAAATAAATAAAAATGGATGAAAAAACAACTTGAAATAATTGAAAACATTTTTTTGTCTATCATGCTCATTTGGGCCATTTCAACCTTTAGAAGTTAAGAAGATTAAATTAGCTTTCTGGATTTTATGTACAACTTACTTCTCTACCTCTAAGGTCGTAGTCTATCCTTGCAAAGCTGATTCTCCATGGAATTATTTGGTTTTTTTAGATTAACTAAGTTGAATTCAAGTTGAAATCAAATATGTTTTTCTAAGCTTCTAGATTAATTTATTTTTTTATTTATTTTTATTAATGAAAATTAAACCAAATCAATAAAATGTGTTTTTCTAGTTTTACTTCCAAGACATGTATGGATCACGTGCGGTAGCGCTTTTGATGACCTCCGTATCAATATTTTATACATGCAAACCTAGTCTATAGTATACCACAACTAGGTTTTTTTTTCGTCCATCATTAAATCCTTTAATCAACCTTATGACATCTCAGACAATTAAGCATTATATTGGTACTATAAGTGTCTTTTACTCAATGAGTGAAAAATTAAGTTATCGATCCATGTAATTATAAATAATCTCATAAGTGTTTTTAAATATTTAAAAAATCATTCAATTTATACCGTACCTTCCAAGCAGCTTCGTCATGCTTCAAACGAATATTTAATATTTTTCAAAAAGTCATGTTCGTTTGCTATTTTTATAGATTAGTTAAATTCGTTTTCTTGAAAAAACATGATATTGTATTTTCATCATTCATCCAAATGGGCCTTGCAAGTTAGTACCACAATATGGATTACTTCACTTGTTAGGTAATGATTGAGTGTTGTATAGTCTTGTGCTTTATACAAAATTCAGGACACTAGTGCCAACAATGAATGTGGGATATGTAGAACTCTCTTTTCTTGTTCTTCTTAATCACCGGTTAAACTCCTTTACAAAAATGTGAATAACTTGAGCAAAAATACATCAAATCACGAAATTCTTTTTGGAAGTGAAAGATTACGTGAAAATGCAACTAATCTTAGTTGAAGAATTCTCAAAATAAGATAGTCTACTATGCACAATTGAGCCTCAAAAGTCTGATCACAACACATGTTCTTCTCATTCAACTCATGCATGTTTTTCATAGCTTTACTGAATTTTGTCTATATATCATGCATAAAAACTTCAAATCACAAAATTCTTTTTGGAGGTGATAGACAACTTGTCCTTCTCACTTTTCTTAGTTGAAAACATTTCAAAATAAGATCATTTGGTATGCTCAATTGTGCATCAAAGTCTACTGAAAATATGGTGTGGTGAGAATTCACATGAGCTTGCAAGTTCATATCCCATATCATTTGGGAGTGACTTGGAATGAACTTGATTACAAGGTCAGCTCTTTCTTCCCCTACATCTCACACTCTCCTACTCTGAATAATGTTTAAAAATGGGAAAAATGGTAATATTTCAACATTTCGACTATTCCAAAAAACAATTACTATGGTATTCGGCAAAACCTACTCATATTTTCCAAAAAAATTCGTCTTGACTTTTTTGAATTAATTAAAGACGAAGCTGCTTGGAAGGTACGGTAATCAACGTCTTAAAATATTTATTTTTTAGATTAATTTTTTATTAAAATATTTTTATTAATTTTTTATTAAATTAGATATTTATTTTAAATATTTATAAATTGATATTTATTTATTATTAAATTAGATATTTATTTTTTAAATTGATATTTATTTTATTACACTTAGTCCAATATCCAATGTTTGGGAGGAGATAAGCTAGTGTATACAAATATCACCAAAATTTAATGAACTCACGAGGTCATATAAAACATTTGTAAATTAATCATTTGTTCAAACTTAAATCCTAAGGACCATAAGGCTCCTAGGGGCTTCTAGAACAAGAAAGTGAGAAAATTCGAGTTGTTGGGCCGTGAAATGTAGTGTAAAGATCAAATAGACCCTGGTTCTTTTTGAGATCTAAATCCGTGGGCACTTTTTGATCGGAAATTCACGACGTACGTGATTTTTGATGATTTTTTTAGCTGCAAGGAGGAAATTTTGGCGTCCATTCAAACCTTCATATCTTCCTCCTCACATCTCCAAAATATGCAAAAGAAATTTCACATGAGGATTATGATGATTACTACGCTTGGTAAAAATTACGGAATTTTTGGGAGCATTTTGAACAATCCGATTTAAACATATGTACAAAATATCCCGAACGAGTTCCATCAATCTTCTCAATGGTGGCATTTTCTCAAAAATTGTGCAATTATGTTGATCCTTTTTTCATAGAAAAGCTATGTAAATCTTTCGTTTAATTTCAACGGTGCTAATCGTCAAAATTACCCCACACCAATGAGAAATTGAGCTTGTTACAAGAACTATACAAGAACACAAGAGCTACTCAAGAAAACAAGAGCTAAGCTCAACACTCCCCATGCCCTCAACCTCCCTCCCCCTGGCCCCTCCCAGATCCTTTAAGGATTAAGTGCATAATTCATCATGTTACAAATTTGAGAAAGAGATCCAAACGTCAATATACAAAATGACCTCTTAAGAAACTTATGAAAATTATACATTGTTTCACACTTGGTATCACAATTATTTTTGAAGTACAATTCTCAGTAATCGAAAACAATAATGGAAATTTAAATTATTGAAATTAGTTGTTAATATCATTAAGCAAAAAATTGTTAAATAATATGTTATGCAATCACTCTTTGGTAATGATTATACCTTAGTATCAGCCTCAAATAGGATTACTTTGTTGTAATCTTCAATAAGTGCTCGAGGCAACAAGGCAACATCTTTGTAATCACCTTGTAAAGGGTTTAATATTGCTTCAACAAATCCAGCACTTAGATTAAGTATAAACTCAAGATTTTTCCTTTGTTTATCTCTACAATCTTTTAAATCTATTTAATCATTATTGACATCAAGTGCAAAATAGATTTTTGATAAGTCAAATAGAATAGTGAAATAACACTAGATTTTTATAGTCTAACTTCACAAATTATATATATATATATTAATTATAATAATATATATCTATAAAAATATGTGTATATTTTAATAAAATTTAATAATTTAAATTAATTATAGAAATATATTGATAAAACTTATAGTATTGTTATTTGTCTCAAATATATGAAACCACAACATTGATTTTGAGAAAAAATTAAGCTCAAATTTAAGAATCCAATCATTAAAAATATATATTTTTAAAATCAATTAATTTTAGTTTTATATATAATGTTAACTCTTGAAGTACCAACTTTAAAAGGATAGAATCAATCACAATTTCTATGTGCAATTTGATTTTTCAAAATTTATTTAGAAAAATAAATTTTATATGTTTACAACATGAGAAAATAGTTTTTCAATGAACATGAACATCCTCAACTCATGTAGTAAAAAAATTAATTATCATAACTTGATATATAATGTTTTTAATAAATTTTCAAAAAACTAACTCAATTTATTTAACCCTTAACTGCCTACAAAACCATATTTTAATAGTGAAAAGAGAATCAACTACAACATTTTTTGATAAAATTGTCTTAGAATTTAGGTTTGTTTTTACTACCACTTGATTGATAAATAAGAATCATTTTGAGTTATTGTAAATGGATAAAAAAATGTGAAAATCAAGGTTTCTTTTGTGAACTTTGATTTTTGATTTTCTTCAATAAGTTATAAATTCAAGGAAAAGTAAGTTTTTTGACATTGATATATAGATGACATTTGAGTTTTTAATGTAATAGATTACAGTTATGTTGTTAAAATCAATTTTTTCATAAAAAAAATACATATACATACATACATACATACATACATACATATATATATATATATTTACAAGAAATTAAATTTCAAACATTTATTACAAATACAAAATAAGTTAATTTGACATGGATTTTGGAGTGATTGGCTAGAGTTGTGAAATTTAGAATATACTCAAAGATTCAATAAAATCCTCAATTTTAAACCTTCAAGATCTCAATTTAATTTTTATCCAATCCAAATTTGGAAATTTGTATAAATAAAATTGGTATATGTATGGCAGTTTGAGTGTCATAAATCTCGTACTTATAGCTAATCAAACTAAAATTTAAAATTTAAGATTTTAAAAATACATTTTTAATGTGTATTGATATATTTTCTTTTGTAAATGTATAATTATTATTATTATTATTTCTAAAAACCCAATTGTATACATGGAAAATTCTAGTTGATCACTACAATCTTTTTTTATAATTCAAGTAGAAAAAAGTTGAAAAAGCTATTTGTAATTAAATCTTTTGTTTTGGTCATAACCTTGAGGCATTTAAGGGTCAAATTTTGGATGCAATGAGATATGAATTTTTGTAATAAACAACTAAGACACACTTGGGTATAATCTCCAAATCAAATTTCACTAGTAACAACTAAAGCTTTGACATATAAAGATCACAATTGCAAAAGGACATCAATTTCTAAATTTTAAAAATTATTAAAATAAAATTTTGAATTAAGAATCTTGATCAAAATTTTGAATCAATGAATTTGTATACTAAAAACAATTTATAGCTAGTCAAACTTTGGCTTTGAACCTTATAACTTCTGAAATTTGTTGCTTGTAGGGGTTAATAGATCCCAGATAAAACTTGGTTTAGTTTTATGAACCAAATTGATTTTTTCATAAAAATTAAGACTTTATATTTTCAAAACTCATCCTTCTAAAACAAACTTAAACATTCATTTAAAATCAAGCATTTGTAACTAAAAGCTTCTAACATTTTTGCTTCTAAAACATTTTTTTGTTCAATTTTAAAACAATAAGCACCATCTATTATTAAAATTATATTTTTAATTTTGTTCTAATATAAAATTTCTCTTTCTTTGGTCTATACCATAGTTTTATTGTCTTTTAGTTAAGAGCCAATAGAACGTATTCTAGTGGATTTGATATCTTACAAAAAAATTGAAGTTAAATCCTTATATAAGAACCTACAACTTTTAGAAAACTTTAATAACTATAGATTAACACAATTTTATTACCAGTAATAGCACGAAGACATGCTTCAATTGCTTTGCGATTGTTTTCATCTATTTCTGTAAGTTTGGCAAGAAATCCTCCCATACTATTTATAATGTTTGTAAGTCGTCTTACTTCTACTTCTTGTGCCATCTTCTTTCCGCGAGCTTCAAGTAGTCTCTCCCATTGTTCGGGAGTCACTTCCTACACAAACAATTTTAAAAATTGATGTGTTAATTACTTCATATTGAAATTTAGTCAAATGTTAATATTGTTGATGTAAGTGTCAAACACAATAAGTTTTAAAATTATATTTTTGAATTCTTTTTCCTCAAAATGGTTTCTTGTTCTTTACTAATATTGACAAGACATATAGCATATTAAATCCATTAATAATTTAATATAGAATATCAAACTTTTCATTTCTCATAAAATTGAAATATTTATGTCTATATCCAAAATATGATGCTTATATATTTTTGGAAAATGTTTGAAGTTGATTAAATGTTCAATATTTTTATATCCCATCTAATTATATATATTTCAAATTTTGTATGTGATGTTAAAAGTAAATAGTTTAATTTTAACCATGATATATACATCATTGCAAGTTTTTATAATTAAATTTAAACTTGGAAAGTAAAATACCATATCCTCCAAAAGGCAAGAGTTTATTATTTAATTTTAATATTTAAAGTTTTGAAAAAAATGTAGCAACATGTATATTCATCACTTACTTGTGGTCTCTCAAAGAAAGGATCCACTACAAGTTCTGTTGTTGCAGATGAACTTGTTGCTGCTGAAGTTCTTTGATTCTATAAAAACAAACTATATCATAAAATTGTAAATTTATTACAAAAATAAAAATAAAACTATGCTACCAAATAGGAGTATTAGTAAATTTTAAAAGTTTTACATGTCTTTGTTTTCAAGTGATTAATTTATATTAATATAAATAATCGTTGTTTAAATGTTTGAAATGTGTATGAGTATAAAATTAAACTTCATTAATATGTTGCATTTTAAAATATGAATTAAGAAATAAATTTCAACATGGCATTATATTCAACAAAGGCATGTTTTTCTTCGTTGAACATATTAAGGTAGAGACACCCATAACCAATAACTTAGGCTTTCTAGACTACGTGCAGTAGGAGTAGAAGGCAAATAGTATTTTTCCTTTATTGGAAAATAGAAATCATGAAGAATACAATTTTTTCCATAATTTGTATATTAAAAAATGAAATTTCTACAAATTTTCAAATCAAATAGTTAGTCATCGTCCAAAACCGATAATTAGACTATCCCAAATCTATGAACATAAGATTTCCATGTTGCTTTTTGAAATTGACTAGTATAGGTAATATTGCAAGAAGTTGATTGGTTGACAAAAATATCTACACAAGTGGCATTGAATTTGGATGTTAACCATTATGGGTCTATTTACACAAGTGGCATTGGGTTTGGCTTTTAACCATTATGGATCTATCTACACACTGTTATGGGTGTATTATCGGTTTTGGGGTGCTTCAACCTTGTATGATAGTTGCACATTTTACACTAAGACATTAAGTTCCTTTTTCAAATCCCGTAAAAAATGGGAAGAAAAAAACATATTTTATATTTTATTCAACACATCTATAGTTGATACGACGATTACCTAAAACACTTTTGATATTTGACAAGATCTTGATTGTATGATAAATTGTATAAACGCTACAAAGTAGAAGATGTTATATTATAGAATAATACATCAAACAACATATTCTTACAACAGTAGCAGCTGAAGGTCTTCGAGATGGGTTGCGTGATGGACTCCGAGATGGGCTACGAGATGTGCGAGGTGTTTTCTTAGTAGATTTACGAGATTGCTTTTTTGAAACACTTGGAACGGTACTTTGTTGATTAGCAGTGTTTTTTTCCCTAAGACATTTATAATTCAACATTGATACATTTTTATCTTTTACATTTATAAACTTGTATCAAACTAAATATCTTAAAATTTTTCATTTTAAAAGAACATAGAAACTCTTCTTCAATTTTTTGTATAAAAAGGTTGCAAACAATGATATCATTTTCGGATTTTATGTCAAAAATGATGAACAATGTTATATTGACTTCATTAAAAAAATAGACAATTACTTACTAGAAATTGTAAGTTACTATAATCAAATATTATTACTATAAAATTTTATATGCTTGGATGAAGGTATAAAATATGTAAAATATATTTAATTATTGAGAAGTAGGAAATTCTAAAATTTAACTAAAGAAAATTACAAATTTCAATATTAAATAACTAAGTCATCATAAAAGCAATACGCATTATTCCAAACATCTTTTGGACCTCTTACAAACCTTTTAGGCCTCTTGGCCTTCTTTTATTTCACGTTTATTTTTTATTAGAAAAATCTACTAAATTTTTAAAATGGGGTCTAGAAGCTATGAGTTTGTTTTTTCTTATAATTAAAAATGAATTAGAAATGACTAGATTTAAAGAGGGCTTGACCGCAAGTCTAGCTTAGAAGGCCTAAAGAGGTCCAACTCTATATTTTAAATTTTGATATAGAGCATAAAGGCTTAGGGTGCCTACATAGGGCCCATGGAGTGCACTCTTCATAAAAACCAGGAATCACATGCGTGCACACTATCTTTTTAAATACCCCTATATACAATTTTTTCCCTCTTAAAAAAAGTAATATACATACATTAACCAAAGACAAAAAATAGAAGAACATATGTATATAAGCAATAATAAAGAATCATAAAAAAGATTGTAACATGTATACAAGTATGCTTATCTCCATGCCACATGTATACATGTTTCCTGCTCAATTTTAATATGTCCCGCCTAAGTGTATTTTGTACATGCATGTTCGGATTATAACCTCTCTTGTACACGCACGTGTATATATACGGTACCTTATGAGTGCACTCCTTGGGCCGTGCGACTAATTTCGAAGGTCTACAAAGACTTGGAAAATAAAATAAAAGTGGGCATGAAAGTTGAACCTAAAGTATACACGCCTCCTTCTTGTTCATTTTAAAATTAATTTTAAAATTAAGAAATTTTAAAATAAAAATAAAAAATTAGAAAGAAAATTTAAAAACAACTAGGGATTTGAAAACTATAATTTTAAAGATAGGCTTGGCCACTAAAAGGTAGGGCTAAGTCAACCTGGACTTGCTAGGCCTCTCTGAGTCAACTTTTTAGAATTTTGTTGATTTTTATTTAATGAAGGTCTAAGCTAGCTAGGCTTTTCAAGCTTTCTAATTTCTTTCTTTTCTAGAAAATAAAAAACTAAAAATTATTATAAATGTTTTCATAAATGACAAATTTGGAGATCTTGATTTTTTAAAATTTTAAATGTTTGAATCAATCTTCTATTTATGACAATTTTGAATGTCATTTGAGTTTCGTAAGGTCATTGTTTTGGACGTCTTGTCATTTTCAACATTGAGCATCAGAGTGTTTTCACGGTAGGGTGACTACAAACATGTAGTAACATTTTGATATTGTTATGATGTAGTAACGGTGTAGCAACATTTCTTAATTATTATTTTTGACCTACTTAAATGACAACTTTCTAATGTGAGAAACTAGATTTGAGAATATTGTAATTTCCCTCACAATTTTGAAAATGCTATATGATCAAATTTGTGATGTACAGTGCAAAACACTATACATACAAAATTGACCACTACACATTCATATGTGGTACCAAAGTGTCCATTGTAGCTTCAAAACACCCATCAAATGCAATCGCAATAGATATATTTTTGGATTTGATTATGATATTTTTTATAACACTTTTTGTCTAATTTCTTTTACTAGTATCTATGTTGAATTTCAATTACTTTGGTCGTTCTTTGAATTTTTTGTATAGAACATTGATTGCATCACCAGTATCAGCAAAAGCTTTGCGAAAATTTCTATCCATTGCTTTGTCTTCATTCATGGCAGCATTGTATTTGTTTTCAAATGTATCCACCTACATTTACATACAATACCAAGCATTTGTGTCTCACAACAAATCAATATTTCATTTATTGACATTAATTCTATTTTATGGTAATTTAAGAAAATTGCGAACATACTAAACTTTTTGGCTCATTTTCACAATTAATAAGTTTTGATTGTGACAATCTTAATTTTCAAATGCAATGATAATTTATCTCAATATACATATTTATAAGATTTTTTTTTAAATGATTTTATTTACGTCAAGACGCTATTTGAAATTTTCATAACAACCATTCTAATGATCTTTTGATTACACAAGGGTTCATACAATTAAATACGAGTCAAAATTCTACTAAACACCGTCTTTGCAAGCTTTGAACACACCAAATTATGATCTACAATCACTGGCAGTATTATGTAATTTCAATGAATCAAATTATTGTAATTTTACTTTTTGATTATTTTGGGGTAAATAAATAAAGTTTGAAGCTAAGTTACATTGTAAAATCATTGTAGGTTAGCAAGAGATGAAAAAAATAAAAATACCATATGCTTTTAAAAAAGGATTGTATTTTTAAGAGATTTTATCTATCTTTAATAAAAAATTGATTTGTGGTAAAATAGAACTTAAAGCATAAGTTATTATGGATTATTTTGAAATCGCCATCATCTTAGATTATGAAGTAGGAAGTTGTATATCAATAATGAGAACATATTATTTATATTATGAAAGTAATTGTAATCTTTAAAATTGATACACCTGTAAAAATGTGGGATTCTACGACTAAAAGTATACGACTCAAATAGTCCAAGAACTAGTTTGTAATGACTGTTATTAATCATTATGAACTAGTTTGAGTCATATACTTGTAGTCGTAGGATCCCACATTTTTTCTAGTGTATTAATTTAAAGATATGATTAACTAATTATTGTCAATTTTAAAGAGATTTTTTAAAATGGATTTTAAATGTGAAATCTCATGTATAAATTTTTTAACCCCTAATAGCCTGGAAGTGTTTTTGTTGAAAAAGACACCAATAAATATATTTTTCTATAAAGTCATTTAGAAAATATACAAAGAAGATAACTTTGTCTGAAGTTGCTTTTAATTTACACAACGACATGGCATTTTACTCACTACAATTTTTAACCTTAAATCAATGTATTTATATTCAAATATGAACATTGACAATACATTAATTCAAGGTACAAAATTCTCTGGAACATATTTTTGTTATTCAAAATATAATACATGATTGATTTTCTTTTTTGTTGATACTAGTTACACCCATGCCGGAGTCTGGTGCAACCGTTATGGCGGTGGAATGGTTGCAGAGAGTGTGTGTGCATGCATATATAGGTTGCGTTATAGAGTAGATTAGGTTGGCCCATATTGGAGCATGACATGATTGTTCTAGTAGCAAAATTGTTATGGGGAACATACGTGCATACACCATCGTGTATTATATAATAGATTAGGTGGACTATGTTGGGCGCCGGCACGATAGGACTGTTCAAACGAAGGAACTATTGTTGGGAGCGTTTGTATGTGCGCCATTATGTGTTATATGAGGTAGAAGTACATATCACCATTCATTTAAGCATTTTAACACCTCAAGGAAGATTTCTATTGCCACACAATTTTTTCATGCATTGATAAATTTGAATGAAGACAAACCCAAGTGAATTTATATTTTTCAACAAAAATGGTAATTTCTATGAATTTTCAAAGTGGTATGCCATTGAAATACAAGACCGTTTATAGATAGGGGCTATGAACATTCCAAAAGAAAACCCTTAATCAAACATTTTGTCGCCTATGGCCTATGTATGAGTGTCTTCGAACCCCCAAAAATATATCCTAAAACCAATTCCCTTAAAGCACTTCCCTTATGAATGCAGAATTCAATCTAAATTGTCAATCTCATATGATAATGTATGAATTGCTCAACCATCACTAAACAAGTGTACTATCATCTCATTGAAAGTGCCTTAATTGCCACACATTTCCACAAATCACCTATCTTTTTTACATTTCTTTTGCACTGTGATAGAAAAGAATATAAAAGAAGGTACAATTGGGGTGGTTTCATAGCGTGGAATTGGGTCTGGGTTGGGAATGTCTAGCTTATTTGATAGATATTTTGTTACATTCTTTGAAGCCATCCTATAGAAACGGAATCGACTACTTTGGCCATTTAGAGGTTGAAGAAGTTGAATGAACTTACTTCTCTTTTAAAATCAGAAAAAGATGCAACCGACAAAGCTTTAATTGTCCTAAGGCGCTCCATGTGCTTGTTCATATTTGCCTCGGCATTTCCATCCACAACTTCTTCGATTTCAATTCCAATGCTAAGCCTTGATATAGTTTCCTCAATGGATATGCACGGTGCTTCATCCTGATTCATAATTCAACCATCTAGTGAAAAACCATTTGTATAACCATATGACTACAAAGACTTCATACACAAAGACCTCGACAAAGACATGATACATACATACATATACATACATATACATATACATATACATATACATATATATATATATATATATATATATATATATATATATATATATATATATATATAACGATAACGAAGTTTATGTAACTTCGCTACACTAAAATTGTGATTTAGTGTATAGTGTAAAAATGATAAAAATATCAACTAGACCTTTTGGATGTAGTGTTCCAATGACGAATGGAATATAAGTGAGGGTTAGCTTCGACAATGCGAACGGCATGTGGCAAACTGGGAACTTTGACAATTTTTGTAAGTAAGTTGAAACAAGGAATGTCAAGTGGCATGGAGTGTTAAATGTGATGTCAATTGGAAATGACAAGTGACAAACTCCTATGTACTATAGAGACACTATTTTTCCTCACTTTTGAGAGACGACTCATTTGGGTGGCGAACTTTTTATAAAAACGCCAAAGAGGTAGAAAGACCCGAAGGCAAACAACGCCTGAAGCATGTGGGCCCAGAGGCAGGAAGTGGAGGGTAAACGCCTGGACGGCCGAGAGAGGAGGGTGCCAAAAGGCCGAGGTGAACAAGCAAAACAGAACGCCAAAAGACAATGGTGGATACACTAAGATCATTTCATGACCTTTGAATGAATTGTGTTAAAAGACATCAATCTTGTTGAACACTAAATCATAATTTTAGTATAGTAAAAAGGTGGTCTTGGGCATTAAGGAATAATGTCAAAGCATGGTGTTGAAAGCCCATATTGGCATTAATTTAGTGGCAATATAGAGAAAATTAATACACAATTTTATAGGTGGAATTTTTTTTGAATATAAAAATATAAGAATATATGAACCTTTACGTTGACATTTTAAGTGCTCAAGTCCATTGCATAAAATTAAAATTAACTCCTATAGGATCAAAGTGGTCAAAGTAGGGCTTTGGGCAAGTTGTACAAGCTTTATAGTTTTCAAAAAAAGATTTAGATTTTTATGGTTGTTCCTTTAGGCTATATTTTACATGGAAAGCTCTGTTTCATGAGATTCTTATAGATATTACAGAAGTTATGGAGGTTTGAATTGATTTTGAAGTTCTATGGGCAACTAAAAAACATTTAAGTTTTATTGTTTTTTTTAATAATAGATATTTTATTAAATATAATTATTTATACAAGAAATAATTTTTTTCAATCCATCATCAATAGTAAGATGAAATATACGAGGATTTGAAATCAACTCAATCTTCACAATATTCAATAAAGTGCATAGGTAGTACGTGGTTTGCTACAACAATTGAAATTGACATGATTTAATTCCATGTTAACTTTATTAGCAATATAGTTTTTTTTTGTCAAATACTTCCTTCTACATAATGAGTTTTTAGAGAATGAAAATCTTTCATTTTTCCTTGATTTTTAGAGGTCAAATTCTCATGCACAATTCGACAATCAAGTATACCTTGTTTTTCTATTTTAGAAAACCAAATGCATATAATTTTCTATTAGTTCTAAAATTTCAACTTTTTCAATTTAAATGAAATTTGTGCAATATTTTGGATCAAAAAACTTTAAATTATTAACCTAATTACCAAAAAAATCCCTTGAAAGAGAATTTGAAAGAAGTAGAGGTTGCAAAAGTAATAAATTGTCGAATATTTTAGATTTTAAAATTATAACATTCTTGATGTTTTAAAACAAGACAAGCAAAGAAAAATGACAAAAAACCAAGATTTTTAGGCTTGTGTTGGATTGCTTTGGTTGTAACAATGACAAAAGCTATGCAATCTGTTTTTAAATTAATCAATAAAATATATGGATATGTCTTAGGTTGTTATAGCAGCGTCATATTAGTCTCTCTCTGTATATGTCAAAGCACGTGATTTAATACCAATAGCATGCACCATACATGTGTTGAATTCTAAAAAGGAAAAGGTTGTAAAATTTATTAAAACTTATAAAAACATATGTCAAAGGACATTTGAGCACAGGTTGGGCCCTTATAATAGTGGCAACAAAGAATGTCATTTTAGTATAGATTGAATAAGTAAAGATCCAACTATTGAGATATGATCAAATATAGTTGATTACATGTTGAAATGAAAAATATTGATTGAATGTTACTAATACTTGTTAAATACTAATAATTTGAGTGTTACTAATACTAAGGCATTTTACTAGAAGCTTTAAATATTTAAAATTATAATTAAATGTAGAAAAAACGATAATTTTTAAACAATATTATTTATATTATATATATATATATATATATATATATATATATATATATATATATATATAAAACTTATCTTCAAGATACGAATTGATGTGAAATTTAAAATTTTGTATAATTTTATTTTATTTTAAATAAAAATGAATAATTTTTTTTTTGTGTTTTAAAATTTTAAGTTCCTTCAATTTCATTTTGATCTATATAGATATAGTTTCATAAATGTAACTACTTGAATATCTTTTGATTTAAAAATTGAATATTTTTAAAATTAAAAAATTAAAAAAATGTAATGATTGACTCGTTGAAAGATATTCTTTAAAAAATTGATGATGTAGTGTGTTGTCTAGTTTCTTATGAAATTCTTAAAATATAACTAAGTCTCAATTTTTATCAAAGAATTAAATGAAAAGCGTAATTTATCCAAACAAAGTTTTAAAAAGAACAATAGTTTTTGTAAAACCTTTTATAACGTGTGTGAAGAGATTAACAACGAATATAAAAAGAATGCTATAGCTTTACTTTACTACAAATATTAATCCAAAATATACAAATGTTATGTTTTCGTTAATAAGGTATTGTATGGAAGTTGATCTATCTTACAAAAAGACGTTGTTGAAAAAGATCCTCCATAAGATAATTGAATGAAGTACATAAATCATCAACATCAGCTCTTAATTTTTTTTGCTCAGCTTCTTGTCCTCTTATTTTCTTATCTTTTTCATCCTTTATTTGTTGTAGATTTTATTGATCCAATTTTAAAAATTATGCGTTATTTTTTCAATATTTTTTTAATGAATTATTAACAAGTTTTTGATGAGTTTAACTTAAGTCAAAAGTATTAAAAATATTCATGACAATTTTCAAAAAAATTCATAACTTTGAATCCTAAATTTAAAACAAACATTCAAAAAATTAAAAAAATTTACAAAAAATTCATGTAACCATTTTAATTACATGTATTTGTTAACATTTTCACACCCTGAAGCATTTCAAAACTTCCTACATAGCATAATAGAGCAGTGCAATGGAGCACCTTTTGAAAACTGGATCAAAAAGGAATCTTGACTTAGATCTACTTTTCTAAGTAACGAAGAATGCCATTTGTATTCCATGAATTTTGGGGCTACTATGTCATTGCCATGTAAACTTAGTTTCTAATTGTCACTAGATTGTGGTCCCATTGCAAAAGGGTCTTGGCTCCCAAAAGCTCTATTATACTACGTATGCTCAATTAACAAGCAATTTAACCCTTCGACGCGCATGCATTCATATAATGAACGACAAACAGATTGCAACCTTTCTCTTGACTACATCCTGTACATTTTTTCATCCATCCAAATCTCTCTTGGTTCTTGTGCTAGTTGACTATCATTTCTACAGTATGGATCTTTAAAATAAGATATTGCGATCTTTTGAAAAACAACACAATTGGTTTATGTCAAGTTTCATTTTTAGTTCAAAAAGTGAGACCTTAAACATGATTTTCCAAAATAAGTAGAATCAAATAATGGAAACCATACCATCTCGTAGTACATGTTATTCCAATTTTGTTACAATATTTTTTTATTTTTTGTGTGTTAATTTTGGATTTTTAATTGAATTTCAAGAGAAAGCATTGCAAAATTAATTTAAAAATATCAAATAAAATAATGATAAATCCAACCGTACAGATGTGATCTTCACATTGACATTTACAACTTTTCTTTGTACATCAACCCCATTTTTGTTTTTCATCAAACATTTTTTACCGAATCTTTGAAAACAATGTTGAATCGGGACGTTAAAGGGTTAAAACGAATGCATTTGATAAAGTATTATTATGTTTCTAAATGTACAAGTCACAAGTACCTTTAACATGTTATCAAAAGCTTTAATTTCAAGATGTTGTTCTTTTGTAAACTTTTTTGGGTTGCCTTCCATCCATTTTGGTCGTTCAATCTCTTCTTCTTTGGCTGCAACTTCAAGTTTTTTTCCAACTTTCCTCCCATCATGTCCATTAAAGCACGTTCTGCTGCATTATTTCCTGCACGTAATCTATGAACTAGCACAAATTGAAAAAACTATTTAATAAATTTGATCAATAAAACATAAAATAGTGATTGATAAGAAAACTTCTATACATTGGAATAACATATTTACACTGAATCACAAAACATAATTGCAAAAATTATATATCACATATTTTTTACATATCATGGAATTTTATCATGTATTCTAGAATTTCATTTGATTTTGAAATAATGATTTGACTGGGGTTTAAGAAATAAAATAAAACATTTCTAAACAAATTGCATAAATATTATATAAATTAAGTTATTTTCTTAAGTAAAAAATACATATTTATAAAAAATGATAGTAAACCTCTCTTGTTGCTCTTCAAATTTTTGTAGCTCCTCAGCTCGAGCCCTTTCAACTTTATTCAAGTGCTTTTGTACCAATACTTCTTCTTTTTTTACTTCAAAGATATTTGGCATCCCCTGCAATCTAACCATTCAATGTTTTTCAATATTAACAAGACTATCAATTATTTGACTTTCTATGTAGGAATTCATTAACGTGAAATTGAAAATAAATAATTTGATTTATTTATTTATATTTTTAAAGAGTAGTAAGGTTTAACACTTACTAAGTTCATGTAAGTACTTTGCAATAGAACATTATTTAGTCATATTGTTCTATATACAGTGACGAACAAAACTGAGTATCGATTTGAAACTTTTCCATTCAAACAACCATACCATGAGCATCAATGGGCAAAGTCCAAAAGTGAATATGCAAAAGTTGTAGTGTGCGACATATAACACATTACTACAGAAGTTTGAAGAAAAACTCAATTGTGATTTGAAAGAAAATGAATTTCAAAGTTAGCCATGTCTAAAACTCGGTTTTGTGCGATATAATTCGGAACTACTTTAAATTTTGTCAATTTTTTCTTAGAGCTTCAAAAAAACTTTTTGTGCCTTGGCATGCTAGTATACATCGTTTAAGATTGTTGTACACAAAAATTGAAGGAAGTTGATATTTATAGAATTTAAAATATTCACAATTTGACAAACATGCAAATGATGTTGGTTCTCACGATATTTGAATTATTTTTTGGAATTGAGAGCATGGGACTACATTGGCCATTGTATAGAGAGCATAGGTTGCAACATGAACCATTGTTACATCTTAATGCCCTTGCATTTGAAATAGTTGTTGAATAGGCCAATGCATTCAATTTATATATTAGAGCTATATGATGCAGTTTTTTGGTTTAGGTTTTTTGTTCAAAAACTAGAGTTCATGATGCACATAATCAATCCTACAAATCAAAAAAAAAAAAAACATATCATTTTCAATATCATCAAAAAGTTCAAAACTACCAGAAATTACACTGACTTTCATAAAATTGACAATTTTTTGATGATACTGAACACGAAAAAAACAAGTTGTTCAATTGGTTGATTGAGTATGTGCGTCATGAACTGTAGACTTTGTACAAAAAAGTTAGACCAAAAAACTGCATCATACAACTCTAATATATAAATTGAATGCATTGGCCTATTCAACAACTATTTCAAATGCAAGGGCATTAAGATGTAACAATAGTTCATGTTGCAACCTATGCTCTCTATACAATGGCCAATGCAGTCCCATGCTCTCAATTCCAAAAAATAATTCAAATATCGTGAGAACCAACATCATTTGCATGTTTGTCAAATTGTGAATATTTTAAATTCTATAAATATCAACTTCCTTCAATTTCTGTGTACAACAATCTTAAACGATGTATACCAGCATGCTACGGCACAAAAAGTTTTTTTGAAGCTCTAAGAAAAAATTGACAAAATTTAAAGTAGTTCTGAATTATATCGCACAAAACCGAGTTTTAGACATGGCTAACTTTGAAATTCATTTTCTTTCAAATCACAATTGAGTTTTTCTTCAAACTTCTGTAGTAATGTGTTATATGTCGCACACTACAACTTTTGTATATTCACTTTTGGACTTTGCCCATTGATGCTCATGGTATGGTTGTTTGAATGGAAAAGTTTCAAATCGATACTCAGTTTTGTTCGTCACTGTATATTACAACAAATACAAGTTGTGTTAGACTGTAATTTGACTTACATCAACAACTTCATTTAAATCAGGCCATGTGTATTCTCCTGGTTGTGACAACATTTTATGTAGATCAAAAATCCTAACTTTCATTTCCGCAATTCTTGAAATGTGGGAAATCTTGATTGCTCGTGCATCGGCAAGTTTTTTGTTGAATTCTATCCTAATGTCTTTAAGAACCATGTGTAGAAGAAGCCGCTACATGTGTTTTTTCCCAAAATAACATAATTAAATATTAAATATTATAATTTCAAATATGCACTTACAATTCATTAATAAATCAAATTATATTCATTTTTTAATACTTATATTTGGTAGAAAGTTCTTAACAAAATCTTGTAAGATTAGAAAATTAATTGAGTTAATTCACATACCAAATGAATATTTAAAACCAATAATATAAGTTTGTAATTAAATTTTAAAGGATTATTCAATAATTCAAAAGGTTGAAAGCTTTTGTAAGTGACATTTCTACTTTGAAAACTACATCGTATAATAGGTTTAAATATTTTATTTTATTTAAAATATTTAGCAAGCCTTACGTAAATTTTTTAAAAATGTTACACTAAACGAGTTGAAGTTATTGGAGGCAACTATTAATTTCACACAAGCTCAATTTAGAGCAAGTAGTACCAAAAAGAAAATGCAAATTAAAGTCTAGTAAGGTAAATAGTACCTTTTACAGTTGTTATGCTATATCTTTATAGGATTTTACACTAGGCTAATATAGTAGTATGAAAGTAGTAAGAATTTTAGCAACTTTGACTACTCATAGTTAGAGATATTAGGATTTGAAGAAAAAATAAATGTTTTTTGGGCGCTTTATCAATCAAGGTTGATAGACTATGATTCCTCTTGGCTTAACATCTTTCCTTTTATAAAAGTTGAGGTTTTTGAGGGATCATTTTGGAAAATTTGAGTGGAAAATGTATAAAAAAAATTAAGAAAAAAGAACCTTGATTTAAAATTTCAAAAAAGTTTGGTAGAAATAGCGAACTTTATCCAAAAAGTCAAGAGGGGGTAGCATGTATTTTGGCCTCTCTTTTCTTGCTTATGTTATATTTTCAGACAACTATTGTTACGACCAACTAAGCCGCGTGCCTTGGGAGATCATGAGACCGGCATAGGGCATTCCAAGATTCTTCCATAGGAACGCTAGTTTGGTTTGGGGGAGCACTACTAGAAAATCGTGACCAAATCAACAGAAAATCAACTGATTTCTGTTGTTTCGGGCACTCCAATGACCGACTTCACTGATTTTTAAACTTTTTGTAAAAATCAACAGTTTGCTACCTACTTTCTGTTGATTTGAATAGTGCGATGACCAAATCAACAGAATTTTAGTGAATCTAGAATCTATTAGGAATCTTTTGGAATCTTTTGAAATCCATTGGAATATTTCAGAAATATTTGGAATCTTTTGCAATTTATGGACTCGACTTCGTATGTTTATAAGATTTTGGAATGTTATTATACTATAGCAGTAGGGCAAGGTTGGTATATTGATGCCAAATAATTAATTAACTCTCGAAACCATGAGTCATGATTTCAAACCATTTTCTACTTTTGAGTAAGTCCTTTTTGATACAATATTTGTTGAATACAATTATTGTACAAGATGTGAAGTTTTTAATAAACTTGTGTTTCACTATTAAGTTAATGCCTAGAATTTTTTTGATCAATTCAAGTTGCAATTAAAAAGTTATTTTTCAAAAGGTGATTTTTTTTAGTTTTGGGTAATTTCGGGCACCCATGACAAATAGATCCAGTTGGTTTTAAATTCTTTATACAAACTCTAAACAAGATTGTGAACATAATCCCCAAAGTTGAAAAACATCAAAGCACAAAATTATGACTCTCAAAACACTTAAAACATTTAAAACACCCTCATTTGGGCAACATTTAAAACTCCATGGTTGAAGTTCTATGTACTTTGAAAGTTTTTTTAACTTAATCATTCACAATTTAACCCCTAAAGGACCGGGGGGTGTTGAACTTAGCTCTTGTTTTCTTGACTAGCTCTTGTAGCAAGCTCAATGCCTTATTAGTGTGGGGTAATTCTGACGATCGGCACCGTTGAAACTAAAGAAGATTTACGTAGCTTTCTTATGAAAAAAAGATCAACAAAATCGCACAATTTTTGAAAAATGCCACCGTTGAAAAGATTGATGGAACTTGTTTGGGGTATTTTGTACACATGCTGAAATCGGATTGTTCAAAAGTGCTCCAAAAATCTTGAAAGTTTTATTGTGAGTAGAAATCATCATTTAAAACATGTGAAAAAAATTTCAAGGAATTTGGAGGTGTAAAGAGAAAGATATGAGGGTTTGAAGTGACGCCTAAATACCCACCGTGCAACTCAAAAAAATCACCAAAAATCGCTCACTTGATGAATTTCCGATCAAGAAGTACCTACAAATTTGGCTCTCAAAAAGAGCCAGGATCTCTTTGTTGCTCATCCTACAATTCAAAGCCCAAGAACCGGAATTTTCTCACTTTCTAGTTCTAAAAGCCGCATGGGGGCCTTACGATCCTTTAGGGGTAAAAAAAAAAAGCTCAGCAGACTTTGGCGGCCATTTTGTCATAGTAGAATAACTTTTTTTTTAAATCTTTGGACTAAGAAAAGTTGGTAAATCAAGTTAAGTTACATCTCCAAAAATCCGTTTGTGATTTTGAGCCTCCATTCAAAAGTTATAGACAAAATTCAGAGTGAGGTAGCAAGGAATATTTTCTTTGATATTTTCAAACACCCTCTTTGAATTTTGTCTATAACTTTTGAATGGAGGCTTAAAATCACAAACGGATTTTTGGACATGAAACTTAACTTGATTTTCCAGCTTTTTTTAGTCCCAAGATTTTAAAAAAAAGTTATTCTACTATGTCAAAACGGCCGCCAAAGTCTGCTGAGTTTGAAAACACGGAATAGTCCGGAAGTTCCGGGCAGCCAAAAAAAAGAAAATTTTGCCCGAAAAATCCGGGCAGCGAATTTTTTTTTATTTTTATTTTTTATTTTTTATTTTTTTCATTTTTATTTGACCAAATCAATAGAAAAAATCAACAGATTTCTATTGATGGATGACCGGAACAACGCGACCGAATCAACAGAAACTATCAACTCTTCTTTGTTGATTTGGACGCTGAATTTTCTAGTAGTCGAGCTTCTTTAGGATTCGGAAGGTTCAAGGTTCGAATCTCACTGACAATGCAGAGCGTTGAGAGTGGTCAAAAGAAAGGAGCCAAAACTAATTTTCACCACCTTTCAAGCTAAAAAACTAGTTCTACCTTGTCTTTCCTCTTTTTATAATTTTTTTTCTTGACTTTACCAATAACTCTAATAAGTACAAGACAAAAGGAAAAAACAAACTATTAATAGTTATAACAGAGAATTGAAACAAAAACTAAGAATTTTCTATAGAGAAATCTCATCTCTATAACTTCTTTTGTTTGATGATTGTGAAACTTGACATCAAAAACATCCTTTGTACATTATTTTTTTCAAAAAGATGTTTAGATTGCCCACAAAACAAGAGTCCTTATAACTTTCACATCACTAATTGCAACAAATGAATCAAAGTTTTTCATATATGTATAGTTCTATTTTATGAAAAGGAAGAAACAACCAACCGCTAATAAATCTCAATTAAAAATCAATGAAAAACAATCCACACTTCTTTCAAATAAGAGTATATTAAAGCAAAATTCACGGTATCTTATTCAAACACAAGGTGACTTCAAGGATAACTCTTAATAATTTATTGGAAATTGTTTTTTTTGGCATCATTTACCCAAGTTGCCCTAAATGTTCATTGGCAACATAATTTTTTCTCCTCGGCAATAATAGAAAAAATATATATTCCTTGTGAAGTGAATACATTCCCGCACTTCCAAAAATAATTCAATTTTTTTGCTACAAATTGACATCACGGGAACTGGGAGCCTACCAAAATCTTCAATTTTCCGATTTATCATTCTCAATCAAACTTTTTATCGTATGTCAATTTTGATATTTTTGAATCTATTTATAAAACTTTCTTTGGATAAATTCAATGTTGTCATGTTTGACACTTCTTTTCAACTTGACGTTTTATCATACTGATGTCGGTTGTCTAATTAGACAAGTGTCAAGTATGTTGAATGAAATATTCATGAATATCCATAGAATATTCAATGTATATTCTAAAAATATGCTTGTCAACATACGGGGAGGTCTACTAGACATTGTGTTTGACACTTTGTCTAGTGATCAAGTAAGACAACCCTTCATAAATTTTTATGAATTTTCATTCACAAAAAGAATATAGTTTTTAAAATATCTTTAAATAGAAACCTTCTCATTTAAAGGAAAAAAAATTAAATTGAAGATTGTATCGAGTACTAAACTTGCAAAATGAAAACTGATTTTTTTAATCATGGTGTCCTTTTATAATTAAAGAACAAGTTATGTACCTGTATTCGTTTCCTTCTAGAGGTAGTCAACTCGAAGTAGGTATACAAAAAAGTACGTGTAGGCATGTTTTCCACTATTTCAAGGTCTTCATCTTCTTCTTCAGGTTCCGGTTCCGGTTCAGGAGCTGCTGGAGCTGACTCCGTGGGATTTTCTCCCTCGGTTTCACTATCTCCTACCACAGACTCTCGCACCGAACCTCTCATGGATTCGCGTGGTACCATACTATTCCTATTGCCATTTCATAACCAAATTTCATTTCTTCGTTTCAACTTTTCTTTTATAAAGATGTAACAACATCGTCCCACAAAATGGCTTAGTATTTGTATACATCATGAATGTATTTTATTTCAAAATTGATTGTTTTAAAATAAAAAGCATCTTTGAGCTAATTGCACCAAGGGTGTATATAATTTAGGCCCTAAAACTTATTTGACCAAAATTAAATATAATTAGTCTTAAAAATCAAAGGCTATTTTGTAAAAAGAGAAAGAAGATGTATTCATCATGAACTACACACTCTAGACACCCAATTTTTTTTGTAGTGAAGCACCACTTAATAGGTTTTTTTTCTTCTGAAAGTTTGAATTTTTTATAATCCATTCAATCAAATGAGAATGTTAACTAAATGAACCTTAAATTTTCAATTCATTATATCATAACTTTAAATTTGCATGACAATCTCCATAAAGAATATAGTCATTTATTTTTTTACTACAAAAGTAATCATCAGTGATGCAGTTTTGAAATAACAATGTTTTAATGAAAACTCCACTAATTCTTGTAATACAAATAACTTCAAAAAAATTCAAAAATTCAAAATATCGAAGTTTTTAAGTTTTTTGAAATTTTAGTCATACCTATTTTTAGCACTTTAAAAGATAATATCTTATTTTCACATTAATATGAAAATGTGAAGAGATGTGAAAATACATCTAATTGGGCTACTATATTGATGATTTTTTAATTTATTGGATATTAACATTAAAATTATATATTAAAAATATCTTCAAGTTTGTAAAATCTTTGTATTGCGAGCAATTAAAACAAGGAGACCTAATTGGCACCATGGTTTTGACATTTGTAATAGAATATTCCCTGGCCATGAGTCGAAGGCTTATTTGTTTGTTGTATTGAATCATTTGTAGTGAAGTAAAATTTGCGCTTGTGTGAAGGTTAAAAAAAATATCGATATGTAGAGTACAAAAGAACATAGGGTAAGATACAAGTCTTGGAAGAACATACTCTTTATTCATGTTATTTCCTTGATAGAACAATCTTTTTTGGTACATTTGTAGAAACACTAGTAGAAAAATGATACTTTATACTTGGGCACCAAACTGCAATGCAAGAGCATGGTGTCACAAGACCAATTGGGCACCAAGTTAGTGCCCAAATGATTTTGTGGCACCATGCTCTCGCATTATAATTTGGTGCCCACTTTCTACAATTCTACTAGTGGAAGGTGATTCTGCACTTTCTACAATTCTACCAAGCAATAGTGCCAAAACTTAGTGTCGAAGGCCACTATTGACATTAGTTTGATGTCAACAGTGGCCTTCGGCACGACACTCTGATACAATTGTTTGGAACCCAATACCACCTTTCTACTAGTGGTAAAAGGAACCAAATGAAGACCAAAAAGATAAAAAGTGAAAGAAATTCAAGTAGGTAGATACAATTTTATTTGATTTCTTTTCTTCCAACGGTTGCAACCAAATTAATATTATTATATGATGTATTTGGTTATTACGTTATTTCAAAACACTAGTAGAAAGATGGTCGTCGGGCACTAAGGAATAGTCTCTATAAAAAAACCTGTGTTTTTTATGACAAATTTTTTGGACGTCTAATTGTTTTTATTGTTTTTCCAAACATCTTAAAATTACGTCTGATGTTATTGTTAACATAAAAACAGTTGAACGTACTAAAATTTTGTCATAAAAATAGGGGTAACTTCTTATAGTAAGTGCTAGAGCTAGTGCCAATAGTGACTTTGAGCACCAAACTTTGGCAGTATTCTTTGGTTCCTAAAGACCATTTTTATATCAAAGTAAGCCACCCTATCTGTACCACTATGTTCTACATCTTAAATTTGCCACCCCACTGATTGCCAACATAGGTTCGTGTTGTTTCAGTTGGTCATAAGTTCGTGTCTCAATGACACGAAAGCAACACAATATGGTCACTAATTCAGTGCTATAACAACAATGATTGAATTAGTGGCCACTAACATAGCACTGAATTAGCAACCCTATTGTGTTGCTTTCGTGTCATTAAGACACGAACCTATGAGCAACTGAAACAACATGAACCTATGTAGGATGGCAAAATTGAGATGCTAGTAGTGTACATATCAAAAATTCTAAAGGTAAGATGGTGATACATAGTGGCACAAATAGTGTGGTTTAACTTAGTGAAATATATGTATAAATGATTCGACCTGCTCTCTCCTTGATTGATACTTGTTCTATCTTGGATGTCGGAACTCGCGGATATATTGGATCTCGATGAACCTTCACTTCTGTAACTTCCTTCAAAGCCCGTATCAGTTTTCCCTTCGGTGGTGACAAATCCCGGAGGTGGCCCAAATGCAAGTGCATTCATAGCATCGATTTCCGCTTGTTGTGCAGCTAACTCTTCTGCTTCTCGAGCAGCTTGTTCCACAGCTTTTTGAGCCGCAATTTTGGCCAACTCCTTTTGCAACAATTTTATATAATGGTGTTCATACATTTCTACATTTCTGTAGAGTTTTGCAAGCATGGCCATTTTCAAGTCAAACGACGGTGCAACCATTAGTGGAAAACTCCATACTTGATAACCTTTTCCAAATGGCCATATGGCAGTCCCTATTTATCACAAAAAAATTAACAAAACTTAAAATTCAAATTAAATTATGTCTCTTGTATCGAAGTAAAATCTTTGATGACATCGGAAGTTCTGGGACTAGATGGCATGTGGAATTACAACGAAAAAAAATATGTCCCTATTTTAAGCTTTGTGGCATAGGTAAAATAGTGGTCTACAAATCATTTTGAAGTTTGGTGTCTAAGGCCACTATTGACACTATTGTAAGTTACTAGTTGGTACAACATTAATATGTCAAATAATTATTATTTTTGAATTTTTTCATTCTATCACAAGAAATATTCTTTGCATTATTTTACCAAAATAACAGTTTTTGAAAAGATGAATTTATAAAAAGATTCAAATTTCATTTTGGAATTAATTTGTGTTGAACCAGCTATTAACCTACGGTAGTTTAGGGCTAATAATGGCCTTAGGCATCACACTTTGGCACTATTGCTTAGTGCCAAAAGATCATCACCCTTTTCTAGTAGAATAGGAGTGTGGGACCTTATTACAACTAATCCCTTCTTTGCATGCTACAAATATTTCAAAGGGTTTTCCTACACTAAGCTGAGGTTTAGAATTTCATATTTGATTTTGAAAATTTTGTAAAAGATAAGATTCTTAAAATTTTAAAACCATAAATGAAAGATGTACCTTATAGTATTGTGCCTCAAGCCATGTTATCTTTAATAATTCAAATTGTTAAAATATTCAAACAATCATATTAACAACTAGAGTATTAATTTTAATTCAATCTTTTGGATTATCAATCATGTCT
Source organism: Pohlia nutans (assembly GCA_022496805.1). Taxonomy (NCBI): domain Eukaryota; kingdom Viridiplantae; phylum Streptophyta; class Bryopsida; order Bryales; family Mniaceae; genus Pohlia; species Pohlia nutans. Next base: position 30,986,326 of record CM040089.1, on the reverse strand, counting down.
ACATTTTAAGAATAAAAATAAACTATGGTAGAAATATTATTTTATAATACAAGTTTGATTTAGAATAATATACTACATTCCTTGAGAAATTTTAATATTATTGATATATAGGTATACATATTAGAAATTTAAAATATGTTAAATTTTTTTATCTATATTTAGTTTTTGAATTAAATTGATATAAATGGCCCTTCCATGGATGTAGATCTCATTCACTATTTATAGAATGAGAAAACTATTCTTTGTAACTTTAAATCAATCAAAAGCCACATTTTGTACATCAATTATAAAAGAAAAATTGAAATCAATGAAAATTATATTGAGTTTTACCACAAAATAATGTGAACTATAACGTGCTTTACATATGTACTTTGTATAATAAAAAATCCTATGTTTATGCATAATGCATTGTTTTTAATAATAATAAAAAAATATACAAGCTACAAATAAAATCCTAGTTGTGTTGAAAAACCACAAAAGTAGAATAAAATGTGTTTATAAACATCACTTTTGAGCTCATAATTTATAAAATACATCTTTTAATTTGCAATGATTAGAGATATATTATTGGAAAGAATACACAAAAAACACACATATGTGTTTATTACCTGGTTCAGCCATAACATTCCAACAATTGTCTCTTGTTCGCTCAACCAAGATGTCTTTATTTAAATCACTGATTCTTATCTGTTTTATGCAGTGATGTAAGTTATGATTATCAAGTACGAAATGAATGATGCATTTAATGTATATTATTTGAATGAATTTAAGGAAAACAACAACTTTAAATCAATTTGATATTTATGAACTGAAAACTTATGACAGTAAAAACTATCATTAAGGTTGTTGATTTGCAATCAAAAATATAAAATAGTGTAGAATTTACAATAATAGAAGTCTAGGGTGGGAAGAAACACACACCCTTATTCAATCTATAAGGAGCAAGATATTGAGTTTCAAAGATTTTTTGGTATCAAAAATTACAAAGAAAACTAAAAAAAAAAAAAAGTAGCAAATGTTGAGCATTTTTACTACAATCCAACGCCTTGGAATTGGAAGTGTGCATGCAACAAGTTTCACACCGATCTAATTTGCACAACAGAAGATATTAAATTTCATAGAATTTTTATCACATATAATTACAAGAATTAGAAATAAATAAATAATCATACAAATTCTCTTCAAAAAGTGCTACATTAATGAGATGGAAAGTCCTTTAAAAAATCTCCAAATCCAGCTTGGGAAAAAAATTGGAATTATAAAAACATCAATATAAATTATTAGAAATAATAAATAATTTTAAATAATTTTAAATAAAATATTATCCACTTATCACAAAGAAGATTTTACACAAGTTACAACAAAAGATAATATTCAACAAACAAAAAAATGTCAAGAAAGTAAGGACGTCAAAATTTAAAAGGAGGTGTTTTGTTTGCATTGATTTGAATTTGTTTCATAATGGCACTTTGGATCTCCTTGACCATGGAACCAATGAGAGGTACTCAATACCATTTGAATGCTTTTAAAGAGGAAATATGCAAATAAAAAAACAAGTTTCAAGCAATTTTAAGTTATGATATAAAAGACATGGACTTTCATTAAAAAAAACTTCAAAATTTACCATAAACAAACACTATATAATATATACATATACATATACATATATATATATACATACATACATACATATATATATATATATATATGAAATTTTGGTACAATTGGAAAGTTTCAAAAAAAAGTGGTGTAAGTACACAATAAAAGTTTTGTGTAATTCCAACCTGTAAAGAGGAAGATGTTTAATCTCAAAGAATTTTTAGCATCCAAGAATATAAAAATTAGAAAAGTAGGCAAGGTTAGACATTTATAGTACTGCCAGAATTTCAAAGATTTTCCAAAAAATGAAGGTATAGAAAACCTTGACATCGCTAATATCCAAAAAGAATGTGCATATATGGTTGTAACTTGCAATGTATAAAAATAGAGAAATGGGGTGATACACTCGTTACATAGTCTGATAGATGGGTGTGGTTAGTATAGTGAGATGAGGTTTACCACATGCTACAAGAGGGAATTTTTTGTGGACCACAACAAAGAGGATTTAGCATTGACAACAACAAAGGCTATTTTGCAAGGATTACAAGAAAGATGATTATGCACAAACTTCACAAATATACGACAACAAAGAAGATTTAATATAGGCTAGGGCGCTAGGACTATGGCAATGACAAGTGGTGTACTAATACTTTTTCAAAACACCTTTTTAAAATATTTACCCTTCTTTTGGTAATTTCAAAATTTCTTCTTTCTAAGAAAGCATTGAATTTTTTTGATGTACTTTTCATTTCATCAATGTGGCACTTCTGAGAGAGTGTTGAAAAGTAGTTATTCTAATTTTGTAATTTTGGATTGACAAAAATTCTTTGAAATTTGGTATCTCTTGCAATCTCACTCGATGGATCAAAACTTTTTGGAAGCACTCACCACTTTATCAAGGACTTTCTAACAACACCAAGAATGTTCTATGTTGATTATTTATTTAATTTATATAATTTTGGATGAAAAAATTTCTTTGAAATTTAATATCTTCCGCCACGTAAAAGGAATTGCGTGAAAGTTGCTATATACACCACCTTCTTGGGATCTTTCTAAAAAATGCCTTGTATTGGATGTGCTTTTTTTTTTTATACTATCCAAAGAAAATATTTCTTTGAAATTTAATATCTTCTACAGTGTAACTTAAAATTAAATGAAACTTTTTTGTTGCACACCTCATTTTCAAGGGCTTTCTAACAGTACCAACATGCTCATGTTGGCCTCACCATCGTAGAGATCAAACGTGCTACCCCCCCCCCCCCCCTAATTTTTAAAAATAAATTAAAAATAAATTAAAATAAACAAAATTTAAAAATTTAAAAATAATAATTGAAAATAAAAAACCACCTCCCTTAATACCTCCCCAAATGTTGAGTTGATTTCTAAAACATTTAAAATGTTTGTATATTAACACATACCTCTTCACGAGCTACTTCAATCTTTTCTTCCATCACTGCACGCAACTTGTTTTCCAAGTCCATGTCAACAATCATCTCTATAGAAGTTAATTTTTCCAAAAGTGGTGCCTGTTATTGAATGAAGATTTATTTAGCTTGTGTTTATAGGTCTTAAGAAGTTATGGACTCTAAAATTTTGGTTTATAATTGATTAATGTTTTTATTAAAATCAATAGAATGTCTTCAATTTTTAAGATACTTTACATGTTTCAATATGTATAGACCTATGATTTAAATGTAATAAAATGGATATCACACTATTAATTAGAATTTTATTATTTACAAAGATATACAAAATTATTGAAAAGAAAAATTTATACTCAACCTGGAGGTTTTTTTCATATATTTCTTGAAAATCTTTTTTTAACCCATCCACAATGTTGTGGAATTGTTTCCGTTGTGGTTCGCCTAAGGCCAAGTACCTACAATTTATATGATATGATTAGAAGCAGTTTCATTCTTAGCTCTTGAATGCTAAACATGTGTAACGATAATTATTTGAAAATCACAATGAATGTATGTCACATGTAAAAATACATACATGCATGTAATTATTATTATAAATGGTATAAATACACTATTAAATTATTTAATTTTCTAACATAAATTTCATTTAAAATCTAAAGCATAATCTTTAAAAAAAATCAATTTTAAAAAAATGTAATCAATCAACATCTTAAACTTTGGGTTCTTTTTTCATCTTCTTCCAAAAAAACGGTTAATAAATTAAGATTTATAAACACAAAATTTGGTAAATAATTAAAATGTCAAATGTCAATTTAAATTCTAAATATTATCAAATTCTAAAATTTATAAATATTTGAAAATATTTGTTGCTCATTTTATTTAATCTCTTTTTAGGTATACCCTAAACTTTTAATAATCACATATCACAACACTTCTAATGAAAAACCAATTATCTTGATTTTGAAAATGAGTACATTGGATATAAGACACTTACTTTTAAAATTGAAAATTGAAATATCATATATTTATAATCGAATTTAAGATTTTTGCAAACAAATAAAAAATATTATATGAATATATTATATATAATATAGATTATACCTCTTTTCAACATCTTCGTTATCAAAGATAGTTGTTTGGAGTTTTCCATCGGATGATCATGTATAGCCACACTTCCTAATGGTTGCTCATCTGTGATTTCAAACACTTGGTTATAATATAAACTAAATTTAGTAGAATAATTTAGTCTAAACCATTTGAAGAAGATCATTTTGATAATATATTTTTCTAGATGTTTTTTGATCCCTAAAATTCTTTGGAACCAATATATAGCTGTTGATATTTTGGATAGGCCAATTCTAAAACCAAACTAGATTTTTCATTAAATTTTTGAAAATACATGATTCATCAAATTTTTGGTTTCAAGATTATGGTAAACAAAATACACAAGATGGGGCTAAAACTCATTTTTCTTATATTTTATAAAAGCCTATAATCCTTATTTTACCCATATATTTTTAGATTGAAAAAAAAAATTAAAAATGTTAAGTAATTTTTCACACGCTCAAGGATGTTATAATCTCCAATTTGAAGGTGAGGTCTTTAATTTTTTTCAACAAGCTTTGCAAGCTCTACATTGTTGCAATTTGGATCAAGACCCCATCTACTAGAAAAATCTAGCTCACTCATATTTACACATCTGAGGGGGATTTTAAACACATCTAGTTGAATGGAAATGAAAAAACACGAGATGAAGGAAGTTATTGTACTTTGTAGTTTGATTTCGCGTGGGAGCCCTGCTTCAGAGCAATCAACACGGAAGAAGACTCCATTTTCTCCACCTGTGAAGACAATGCCAGGTGTACAGCTAGACATTTTATAGCATTTGAATAGAAGTCATACATTTGCAGGTCCAATGTTTTTTGTGGTTGTTTGATAGGGTCCAATGAATTTGTTCTGATTTGTAAGCACCCATCAGTGGCACCAGACACTAGGACCTGTTCCTGCTGCAACAACACTGGATAGAATTTAGGAGTCAGATATGGGTCCTTTGCATTTTTGATTAAGAACCATAACAAAAAAAATTAATAAAAAAATTAAACCGTTGAAAAACCCCAAAATCCAAAATAGGCCTCATATTTTTGTTTAACAATTTTGAGTTGGTCCTATGTGGAAAACCTTTTGTTTAAACTTATTTGTTTTTAAAATCAACATAAGCAATGTTCTACATTGATTTTAGTGATATAAAATTCAGTCCCATTTAAAATATATTCTTTGCAACTTGATTGATTGGATTTGTATAAATCCTTGGTCTCCTAGGGGTTAACAACTAAAACAACTCCATTACATTAGATTATTAGAACAATTGGGTACACCCTACTACACAAAGATGGATCATTTTCATGGTCATAGCTTTTGGTTACAAGTCATGACCACAATAATGCCATATGAATTCCTAAAAGCAATTGGATACACCTCGTTGCACAAGGATGGATAATTTCCATGGGGGTATGAGCTTTTTGTTACAAGCCATGATCAAATGTAATGCCAAATAATTTTTTTAATGCAATTAGATACACTCTACCGCATGAAGATGGTTAATTTTCATTGTCATAGTTTTTATAATAATAAGAAATAAAATAAATTATAAAGTTGCATTCAAAACACTTAAATTGTAATTATCATTAGCAAATTTATAATAAACAATGAGTAAATAGACCAATTGATTCTTTCATGCTTTTGTGATTTTCTTTAAGAAATAGTAAAAATACTTATCAAAAAAAAATTCACAACATAAAAAAATACAGTAAAAATTGAGTAATTTTTTTTAAATGCTGGTTAAAATGGCATGCCAATGATGAATAATTTTTTTTAAATGTTGTGAAATTTTTATGATATGTTCTTGGGGGGATGACCATGCAAAAAGTAGAAAACCACATGACTGAAACTATAGGGTCCTTTCTATTCATGGGAGGAAAAATTTCTACTTAATTATAAAATTTTGTATCTAATATAGAATGCTTTTAATTCAAGTTTAGGGTTAATTCAAGAATCTATTTGGAATATATTTTGAATATTCTAGAATATTCCTCAAATATTTCAATTTTGTGATAGCTTTCATTTCAATACCCTCTTAACGCACGTGGTTACACTAGATACATGTTCCAACAATATGTTTCTAAAAAAAAAACTATGAATATACATTTAAAATATTCTTTAAATAAATAATTTAATTCAAAATTTGATGTGATAAGATAAAAGTATGAGGTTTATGACATAATCAATTTGTGCTAGCAATAACTATTTTTCTTTTGTATAAATGTTCAAATTTTGGTCACATAATAATTTAATCAATATTTTGAAGGCTATAAATGGAAGATGTATTGTATATTTGAGTGTCTACTAAATCTCATGGTTTTAAACAAACATTCCAAGATTCGTATTCAAATAAATCATTTTCTATTTATAATAAAAACAAAAAGCTAAATGCTTGTAAATTGATTTTCTTGTATTTCATGGCAAAATTTATAAATTTGATTGTAATTATGCAATTTAGAGCTTTAGAATAACCATTTTTTCAATATTTCAACAAATAAAAAAGTTGAACTTTTTATTTTATAACACATTTAACAAAAATCTAAACCAAAGTGTAGCTAAAATGAATTTAGATGTCCACATTTAACAAAAAAATTGGTCTCATGCAACCATGCCTTGTATAGTACATGACATAATTGTGTGTTTGCATAGTACGGTGGGCCAACTGTTTTGTTGTAATGCACAACTTTGCAAAAAAATTAAACTTTTAGAAATTCATAAATAGAAATTTGTGAATGAAGTTATTAAAAAATTTGAACAAATTTAACTAAAGTGATGTCATCTACCAATACCAAAAATATAGACGTTAAAAATAACATATACGTAATCTAAATTAATGTTTATATAAAAAAACTAGTGCCTCATCGTAGTGCAAAAGTGCACTCCAAAATTCTGGAAGAGGAGAAAAGAGTGTTGTGGATGGAATTTTGAACTATATAATTTTCCATTGTTCAAATATACGATGAAAAATATCTTCCAATGTTTTTGAATCTTTGCATTTAATTTTAAAAAAACAAGTTATTTTTGGTATTTTTGAATTGTTTCTCTATTTCAAATTCTTTTTTGATGGATTTCTTTTATGAATATGCTTTAAACTTAAATTTTACGGGTGGGCTTCTTTATAATAAAATAGAATATTGAATCAACATGGACTGTATTTACATTCAAAGTTTGCTCATAAATTGGTCAAACTACTATTAAAATAGGAGTTTTGATACTCAAAATCTACAAGATGAAATCATTTTGACAAACTAAAATTTTATTCTATAGTTAGTACCTACATAAATTTAAAAGTTGGTCACTTCATTTTTCATCGTATCACTGCTACATACTTTTTAAATTGGTTTTAAAATTAGTTTTTTAAACAAAATGCAGAATGTGCACGATGGAGCACAATCCAAAATTCCCTCAATGTCTACCATACCTTGCATACAACATTCCCCTCAATGTCTACCATACCTTGCATACAAAATTCCCCTCAATGTCCACCTCAAACCTGGAATTCCCTCAATGTCCACCATACCTTGCACAACCCAAAATTCCCTCAGATCCACTGAACACCTAATTCTATTCTTTAAGGAAAAATATTACACACATTAATAAAATTGGTTTTTGAATCCTAGTTACAAATCTTTTATAATTGACTCTAGAGGTTAAGACTACGTTAGAAAATTTAGAAAGCCAAGATCATGACTGTTGGTTATGTGTAGAAAGACTCCTTGAATGTAGGTATACACATTCAATACATATCTTGAATTTCGGTCTACATTGCATGTCTACGTTGAAACATAATTATTTATTTAACACCCAAAAATCAACCAAGTGGCTAGATAGGAAAATATAATTTTCAAATTCACTTTGAAATCTAACAAACGCCTTTAACTTTGTGAAATACCACGGCACTTGAAATTCATACACTACAAGTGGTATTGACTTTGGAAAGGGCCGCTTGGAAAAATGAATTTGTTTCCAATATTTGATTGCCCACATCTTGTTACCAAATCATTCAAAAAGCAATGATTTGATCACAAAAAGTTGTTTACTAAGATTTTTTTTAATCTAAAAAGAATCATCAAAATATCACCTCTTCACCAATTCACGTGCTTTTAATGAACATTTGTTTACTACGAGCCACATAGCAATGCCCATATTATGTCAAGAATTTTATTTTCTTCAATTATTTTTTCTCCTAATACAAATTTAGACTCCTTAAAGTTGTGATCCACTTGTAATGCATGTCATTGGTGATAACACATTTTTAACTATGTTATCATCTACTTTATTTGTTTTAATTACACCTTTATTTATATATATATAATCAAAGGTATTTTATTTTTTAAAATTTCCAAGAAAATTTTAAGATTTTAAGAAACACTTTCAAATCAAAATAATGAATTATAAAGATACAAGGTTATATAAAATTTTAGAAATTACATGGCATATCAAAAAAATTGTAAGAAGTTTAAAAATGATAGGAAATTATGGTGATAGTATTGATTATTAGAGAATAATTATTTGATAGGTTTGAGATGTTTGAAAAGCTAGTTTTGTTATATCTTGACAATGAAAAAAAAAAGAAAAAAAGAAAAAAAACCTCATTACATTCAAGAGTCATCTTGTGATCATCAATGAATTAAAATATTAAATTACAACTATAAAACTTGAACTTCATATGCTTCAAAATTTATTAAATGTAAACACAAAATAGGATGACAATATGCTTAACAAAAATAAAAATTTAATGTAAATCACAAAAAAATAGTTTACATAAAGTTGAAGCCTTGTTATGAAAATCAAAAGCATCGAATAATGTTGAATGAAAAATATACTACATTTTTAAATCATATATTTTGTTCTGATTGATCTTAAATATAAAACCACATAAACCATATCTTCTATGCTAACTTCATCACTTAAGGTTTTCCTTAGAATGATCTTTCTAAATTATTTAACTTATGCAAAATTTACGAAATGTCCTATATTTAAAAACACAAAGTTAAGACAATGACAAATACAAGACAATAAAATACAACAACATTTTCTAAATAGTTCATAAATTTGGTGACGGTTTTTTATATTTTAATTTCATTTAATGAGATATAACATACAATAGTTATGATGATTTGTATAGAGATTGAATGCAACAACATTTTACCTAAAGTGGTTGGTGCTTTTTGATGGCCAATGACATTAAAATGAGGGGTTATTGGAGTTGCCTCTGGTCCTGTCCATTGACTTATTGCATCAGGCAAGCAATACTGAAGCAAATTTTTTCCTTTCCCCAATCCCCAAATTATTCTTTTCTCTACTTTTTTTTTTTCCAAAATATATTTGGAAGAAACGATAGCACTCAATGGAAAAAGAACATTGAAACTGCAAGAAACAATAATAATAATACTAATTTGCTATGTTTTCAAATATCATAATTTTTTAAACGTTATTTCATTTTAATATGTAAAGGTCTGATGTTGAAACTAGATTTCAAAAAATAAAATGGATTATTTTTTCATAAGAGAATGAATTTGTGTTAATATTCAAATAAAAATGATGTAATGTGACAAATACATACAATTAAATTTAACTTTTGATTTTTTTTTTTTGGAAAATACTACATCATATTTAACATACATGCAATTGAATTTTTATTGCGGTAATTGGTATCTATTAATAATAATATTTTTTAATAAATTAAATATCAATGATTTCTAAAAAAAAATTAAAATGGATTTGAAACATACAATAATTAATTTGGGTCTTAAAAATATTTTATATTACATAAATTTGTGAACATACACCTTACATTATCTTGTATGCGTTCCCAAATTGTACTAGACACATTACATTACCTTTGGAGAGTTCTCAACCTCCTCCTTATACCTTTGAAAAAAAGCATGTAGTTAGAAATTTAACCTATGCAACTCATATCCTATGACTTTGGGCCATTGTGTATAGATGACCAGGCACTAGCACCAATCCATATTATATGGTTAAGATAGATGCATATGGTCATAGTTCAAGAGGTCAATTTTTATTAGAATCTTACATATATACATGCATGTTTTAGATGACTTTAAAATAAAAGCTTATGTGGCTACTTCAAATGTGCAAATACTATATATGAGGCTTCTTGAAGTGTTTTTGCAATCCTTAAAATATCTTAATATCCCTAAGGTTTTTATATCGTTTCTTGAAAGAACTTCAAGACACGTTGTTAGTATATATCGAAGGCAAATTGAGGGAAACCTCAATCTTCCCAATATAAATTTTGCGACATTACAACTATGCTTGCATTTATACTCCCATATGTAATATACATATTTTGTGGAATTAATATACCTTTAAACTCACATTCTTAAAAAAAAAAATCTTGATATTCTCTTGGTTCTAAAAAAGTTAGTCGAGGACAAAATGGCCAAATAGAAATTGTTTGCTATGCATACAAGAAGGCACTCAAGGTCATGCAATCTTTTAGACTTCAATAAATGAACCTTTATACAAAAGAACATTTGAATACTTATTTCAATTAAAATAAATCACAATAGTGAATAAAAAGTTGTTTGAAATTTACAATAATAGAAAACAACTTTAATTACTATTTCATTTAAATCCAATAATTAAAAATAGTAGAATAAATTAATGATTTCAATGAAATTTTTAATAAAACATGCTAATAGAAGTTCATAGAATTTGAAAGAATTTGTAGAAAATCAAAATTTAAAAATAGAATATTAATAGTATTATATTGATATGTCTTTTTGGATAATTACAGCGACAACGCTCTTTTTTATATACATTACTTTATTAATACATATTTTATGTTGTATTATAAAAATATAATGTAAAAAATTTCAATAACCTCTTTCTATGTAATTGATCATGTTGAAATTGAAGTTTGTCATCCAACATTCTATTGTTGGGGACTTTTAACATGACTATTTCTCCTTGCATTAATGACACCAATACATTCAAATCATTATCACCTACATATAAAATATACTAATATTTATGCCGTCATTAATTAATATATTTTTATATGTTGAGTTAGTAAGCTTTGAATGTTAAAATTCATAGCATGGAAAATTCATTAGCATGGACCACATATAAACACCACACGGCATATTTTAATTAAAATGTTAAAATTCATAGCATGGAAAAATTGCCACATGTCACAACATTTGGTTGGGTATTTAGCCAATAGAACGGGCAAACAGAAACTACTATACTCACCAAAAAAAAAATTGTTTAAAATATGGAAATTAAAAATAAATTAAAAAGTTGTTGTAAATAACTTCACAATATACACTACTTTTAGAATTGGAAAAAAATAATTAATACACACTTTGTGAACACCAATTATTTGCCAATAAAACCATTGAATATTAGTTTTAGAAATTCTATGGTTCATATTAATTTCCAAATATAAATTCTTAGAAATGGTGTGGTCTACACTACTTGAAATACAAGGTTTAGATGAAAGTAAAATAAAACATGCAATTTTTTTTTTTTAAATGAACATGTCCAAAGACTTTATGGGTTTACTTTTTAATGAATTAATATAATTTTTGAGTTTTATGAGGTCCATTGAAGACTAAGTGGTGATTGATTTTTGCTTCTATTAGTGAATATAAAAAAGAATTATATCCACAAAGGTCTTAAAAATGTGAATAATTTTTTTTGTAGATTAAACATTGAATATATAAAAAAAATAAAATAATCTTATTCATAAAAATAATAATATTACTACAATATAAAATTTAAATACCCGTTGAAGTTTTGGTTTCCCATGTAAGGGCAATAATAGGATTCAACATATCTGTAAATCCTAACAGCTCAAAGTTGTTGAATTGGGTTGATTTATTACGAATAAAGAACAACCGACCACCTGTCTCCGATCCAACTACTACAATTGAATAACTTGCACTATATATTATCTGCAAAAACAAAAACAAAAAACATGGAACCATGCAGTCAATGCATTATTTATATAAATTTTAAATATAATCACCTCACAATTTTTCTAATGAATTTTGCAAAATGTTGAAATATGGCCAAATGCTTTATCTCCTAAACTTTGATCTCATTTTATTTCTTATTTCTTATGGCATGTCACTTCAATGATTTAAAAAAAACTTCCAAAAATCAAGCCTTCGGAACACACCATGGGTGCCATTAAGGATAAAATAACTCATGACAGAATATTAAAGTCACATTGAAATATAAAAAAATGGATATTAACGTCACATTTGATTTCAATGTGATCCTAAAGGGCGTTGTATGGTACAGTCCACTAACTCCTCTTCGTGCACCAACTACATTTTGGTGCACATTTGTACACTTTGAGCATTTTATCTAAAAAGAAAACTTTCAAACCAATTTGAAAATTATATAGCAATGATTCGATGAAAAATTTCGAATGGGAGTTTTGATTCATATTTTTTAAATCTTAAAATAAGCCAACTTGCAAAATTTCTTTCTCAAGTACATTGAAAAAATAAATCCATCAAATAATTATTTTTAAATTATAGAGAAACAATTAATCCCTCCTAAAAATAAAACATTTCAAAATTTGAAACTTTAACTCCTAAAGGACGAAGTGTCCTAATTAGGACATTTCAATGTTTGGGTAGGTTCCCACGGTGTCAATTTTTATTTTTATTTTTTGAAATAAATTACGTGAATTTTTTATATCAATACAGAAATGGGGATCTAATTTTCTTTTGATATTGAATTTTTAAGTGGAAGTTATGGAGCAAAAGGGTTTTGTTGGGGGAAAATGGGAAGTGCGGACACGACTAAAATAAACCTCAAAAATTATTATGTTTCAATTCTAACTATAGGATCATGTTTTAGATTACCAACAGAGCGCATGGTAAAAATTTCATAGAATTTTACCGTACAGATTGCAAGATTACAACATTTGAAGTGAAAGATGAAATTGTAGTCTTTTAGAATATTTTCTGACCTTCATTGGAAAATTGTTATATTGGTTTAAAAAAATTCTTAAACTTTATTTAAATGTTTAATTTGGTATTTTCTATCATGAGCAAAAAAATATTCACAAGAAAATGAATAGAAAGAGGTGAAAATGATGCTCAAAAACATGAAAAACCTGCGGTCCTTTAGGGGTTAATCAATTCAAAAAGATTTGAAAGAATTGGAAGATATTTTTCTTCACATAGTTGAACACAAGAAAAATTTCTAGCTCAAAAGTTCCATCCACAACCCTATGTTCTCCTTCTCTTTTACAATTTAGAGTGCGTATTATGCACTGTGACAATGCACTAGTTTACCCTTTGTTTCATTCTCCATTAAAATATAATGCCGAATTTTTAATTTTCTATAAAAAAATTTGTTCTTTACTATTGATATGGTCCATCCTACCACTTTAGATTTCACAAAAATAATTTTCTTTCTTCGCAATAAATTTTTCAAAATCCTTAAAAGAGTGCAAAGTGACAATAATTCTAGTGGACCGTACCATACAAACACTCTAAACCCTAATTTTGTACAATTTATGAAAATGATTTATAATAGCAAGGTAAAACATATAGGAAGAAGTATGCTTAGAAGTATGTTGTTTACATATGAATTTTTTTAACAAACCAACTTTTGAATGGACCTTTTTTTCTTTTCTTTTAAATTATTTATTTATTTATTTATTTATAATTACAAATCCAAAAGAAGTTTCACAATGGCTACCTTTATGAATTAATTTAATTTACGAAATTTAAATGTAAGGTCATAAAAATATAAGAAAAAAACAATTACATTTAATTCTCAAGTGCTTGGACGACCATATTTGGTCGTCCTAAAATTTTGGGATTTAAAATAATTGTCCAAACCTTTTTTTTTGAATTTTGATTAGGCAAAAAGACAATCAAATTTGTAAAATTTTGTTTCAATTCATTGAATAACAAAAAGTTCATTTTAAAACACATTTTGAGCGTCTCTACCCTTCAATGTTTATTTTTGGCAATTTTGAGAATTTATTATAAAAAGTACAAAAAAATGGTTTTGAAGTAAAAGTTGTAGATAATGAAATTTGGATGGCATCTATACATTTTGATCAAATATATTTGTTAAAAGATGTTTAAGTTATATTTTTAAAGATGTTATCTTTTATAATTATGTTAAAAATACAAAATGAACTTATTATTTTATGAATTTTGGAATAATTTCCCCAATTTGGTATAATCGACAATACTGAACCAAAATATTATTTTTATATATTAACATGTCTTTGATACATTTTTAGAAAGATCTCCAGACACTTCTACAAAACTATAATAGTATTTATGTGAAAAATTGAAAAATACTTAATTCTATTTTCTCAAACTTGATCATATAGATGTCCTCTGATCAATATGCATTACAGTTGTTATTTGAAGTTGAAACTTATATGTACTATAAGATGTGGCTTGTGAAACTTAAATTATGTCCAAAGTCCATGACATTTAGGGGTGAAGATAATGCAATGCTTTCTAAACCAAAAATGTTAGCTGGCATGCATGCTAATGAATTTACATTTTAATATTGATAGTTCTTTTTGGAATATGACATGATACATATAAATTGCTTTTTCTGTAAGTCTTTTTATTCATATAAAGTACCATGTAATTTATATAGTGCAATGTTTATTAATTCCAAAAGAAAAATATATGAAACAAAAACAAAAACAAAAATTTAAATTTAAATAATTATTGTGATCATATCTATTGATTAATTAAAGAAAATCTTCTTTAAATATGCCAAACTTCCAAATTCACTTGATTGTATTTGCAAATTTAGAAGAAATGTTGCAATTCTTTATTCATTATATTAAAAAAAATCAAGACAAAAATTTGCATTGCTTAAAAAGTTTGAGTTTCCAAACCAAACCAATTTTATCAATACAAATTATTTGCTTTAGTTCAAATTTTATATATTGAGAATTTCAAACAACTAAGTTCATATGTTAATATGAAGATTTGTAGAAATACAGTATATCAATAAATGGAATATAGAAAAGCAATGAACAAAATTTGTAGATTTTTAATTTTGAACAACATTTGTGTGTTTAGATTTTCAATTGCTATTACTAGTATTTTTACATAAACTTAAAATAAATGAATGAGATCCTTCAAAATCACATTTCAAATGTGAATTTTTTAAACTTTTTTTGCGCAATTTTTGAAATTAAATGATTTTTAAGACTTTAAAAAATTAAAACAATTTTGCTTTAGCCTTAATATATTTTTATAATATTATTTATAAAATCTTAATATAAATTCATTTTCATGTTCATTTTATAATCACACTAGTAGAAAGGTGGTCTTTGGGCACCAAGGAATAGTGTCATAGCGTAATGTCCAAAGCCTATATCAGCGACAGCTTTATGCTAATATATGTATTATCAAATACTTTTAGAAATTATTAAAAGCAACATCATGTAAAAGTATGACAATGTCCAAAGTCAAATTCTAATTTCTTGTATTAATCCAAAAGTGGTTTTAGAGATCTTTCTAATGTCTTGTAAACGTATATTAATAAATATATTCTCAATAATTTGACATCCTTTCATTCTTTGGAATTCTTTTTATATGTTTTCAACTGTAAACGCATTTTTAAATATTTTGAAATTTATAGATCTTTAAAAATGTAACATCAATTCACGCAATCCGATGTGGTCATAAATTTATGATGCCATATTCCGCATTGCAATTTTGCAATTAAAGATTGCATTCACGTAATCTTTAATTCCAACATGACCAAACTGGCCAACATGGGACCCTAGCAAATTTGGCAAGTTTTAGTAAATTTCAATTTTAATCTTATTTTTCAAATTTGTGTAGTAACTTTACAGACTATGTCCTATATGGGAAAAAAAATTCATGAAATTCCAATAAATATTGCAAAAGTTATGAAAGTCTGTGTGATGTAAGCAGTTTTATTTTTTTAAGATTTTACTTTTAAAAAATAAAATAAAATATTCGTGTAGAATATGTCTATGTATATAAGATGTGATTTTATACATTCTATAATTATTAGTGAGGTGAGAAGTTTTGTTTCGCAAACAATAATGAAATCTTTTAGGAAATATAACATATGTAACTATTTTTTAAATTCAATTTTTATAATTTAGAAAAAATTGTTTTTTTCATAGCGTAGAGACAGTCTTCATTAATCTTGTACTCTCTTCCTAGTAAAAATTGTTAAAAGATGAAAATCAACCCTTTTTCTTGTGTTTTTAAAATATCATCAACTCAAATCTCCAGTATAATATGAAAGATCACCAATTGTGAAACACGCACACTTTTCTTTTCTTTTAAATTTGAAAGACAAAACTTAATCCTTACAATGAAATGAAAAAAACATTATTAATCTTGCGATAGGTGAGGTTATTTACTTTGAAAATTTTGAAGGACATGCTTCAACAAGTTAACATTTAAACTTCAAAACGGCATGGGCGAGATAGCCTGAAAAGCATCTAAGAAATTGATATGGTAGGGGCACAAGTATAAAATAATAAAAATAAAAACCTTGCTACACTGCCATTGGTCGGCGATGCTGCAGCGTATGGTTTTTGTTTCTATTTTAAAAATGACTCACAACTCCTCTCCTTTGCAACACTGTTGCCTGACCACATCTCCCCTCCCCCCGATTCTTTCATTTGCTCCTACAATGTTCCACAATTCTCTAAATCTGCCGGAACTTGAGAATCTAGCATCACATTTCATTAGCTTTCAAAAGCACTAATTCTTTCCTTTTTTTGGTTCACAATTTTATTTTATTTTCCTCCATTATTCTCTCATGAATAAGTCCATGGGGCTTAGCTTGACATTTAAGGGTTAACCAAAGAATCATGTAGTTGAATTTACCAAAATATTAATCTATATAAAAAAATTAGCATTTTTTTTAGAGGATGTTTTTGGAATTAGTTTTTTTCACCAAATACACTCAAAATAATTTAAGGATTAAAGATTAATTGATTGATAATTTTAGTCCTTTTAAATCTTGAAATAAAACATGCAAAATGTGACAACTTTCCAAAGTGAAGCATGGGAATCAAAAGTTTAACCAAAACCAACAACAAATTTTAATACGTTTTTTAATGTTTCTGAATGCAATTATCCTTAGGACCATTAAAAGAATATGAATATCGTTATAATTGTTAATTGTGCTTTTCTAAATTGCTAACTATTAAATGTTGAATCGGCTAAATATCAACAAAATTTGGCTTCTTTATAGTTTCCAAGTTGGTTCCCTCTTTATTAATTTACCCTTCATACTTAGTAACTCATTTTAGGAACCAATATTGTATATGTTCTAACTTCAACATTCAAATGAAAATGTCACCCTTCCAAAAATTGAAGGGTACATGTAAACTCTAAGTCAAATTCAAGAAAGGTCTCTCTTTCTTTGGAGGTTATTTGTCTTACTCTTTAACCCCTAACCGCCCAACCATGCATATTTTGCATGATGTACGGATTTGAACTCCATTTTCTCATCCATCATGCACTTTTTGCAGTGTGGATTTTTTATTGAAACTTTTATGGGAAGTTAGCTCCGTGCATGTGTGATTCGATTAGAAAGAGGATGATTTGTGAAAGTTTTATGCCTCATTTCATGTTGTAGTGTTCCACCTAAAATTTCAAAGATTTTAGTCTAAAAGTGCTCATGAAAAAGTCAACTACTAAAATTAAGCAACCAAAAAATCACTAACTTAGGGTATTACATTTCAACCCATCACAACAAATTCCATCATTAGATTGTCAATATCTTATTCGTAATCATATTACAAAAGAGTGTTAAATTTTAAGTTTGAAATTTAATACACAAATATTGGTGATAGCAATCGCAAATCTAACTGTATGGATAGAATCTAAAATGCATAATGTACAACTTTTATTCATTCATCAACCTAAAAATATCCCTCTTAGTTGCATTTTATAATGCATCTTTGGAAAACTGCCAAATCTGAAATGGGTGAGAACGTTTAGGGGTTAAGCTCCCTACTTACTCTTTACCTCTACGATTACTTTATGTTTTGGGAGACAATATTGATCAAAGATTTTTTTATCATTAATTTTAATTGATTTGTGCTAAATTTTGCGTGACACTTAGATGTGATTCTAAGAAAAATTCTTTCTAGAATATATATATATATATAAGTGCTTAAGTGCTTAATACATGAATTTTTGCTCAAATTACAGAGGGATCAAAAAATGATTTTGTAAAATACAGAAAGGCTATACAAAGTAAATTAATAATAATAATAATAATAATAATAATTGAAAGTAATACAAAATCACACTTCTAGGATAATCATATTAATTAACAACTTAAGATCTTTTTTATTTTATGAATGTGATTTTAATAATAGAAACAAATCATCTTAGAAAAACAAAAGATATTTTTATAACATTACCATATTAAATTATTTTTTATCATTACATTTCAAATATAAATTTTCTAGTTCAAGATATTTTAGTTTATACACACAGTATCAAATAGTTTCAATAAATAGTTATAATTATTTTTAATAAGTGATGAAGAAATGGCCTAGAAGGCCTTCACCAATTACATAAATACAGACTGATGATTTTATGTTATTGAATTCATCAATAAAATTAGTTTTAATTAAAATATCTAAAATTAGATGAAGCTTTTGGCTTACTACTCCTATAGTAATAATTAAATTAAGCTTTTAATTCTAAATATATATGAGCCAATAAAACAATATTGGAATGTTTTTTATATAGGCTTTGTTTTGAAATTGCAAAATTCAATGGAATACTGATTGTACTTCACATCAAAATTGTGAATTTCTAAATGAATTTTTATTAATTTTTATATATATATATATATATATATATATATAATTTATTTTTTCTTTTATAGATATTATCTACCATTGGGTTTTATTAGCCTTTAAAACTTTATTGATAAATCTTTTTCTTTTTCTTTTTCCTTTAATGTATTATAAAAATATAAGTTCTAGTGCTGTTATTAAAACATGTTAAAACATTTAAGCATTGAATGTGGGTTTCCAACCTCTTGGATTCTCATATGTAAAATTATTGTATGGTCTTTCTAGGTGCTATGCCCCATGACAAATTTAATACAACTTAGATGGAAGGCAAGGTCAATATTGGTACTCAATATTTCATGTTTTTTTTTCAAAAAACAAGGATTGAAAGATGAAACATTTGCAAACATTCTTCAAGATTCTATTAGTCAAAATAAAAAGATGATTTTTTCACAAAATAATCTCCCCAAAAAATTGGCATTTATTTTAAAGAATGTATTTTTCTGACCCTATCTTCCACTTATGGTATAAATTTTCTATTGTTGTGTTTGATTAGCTAATATGAAAATGGAAAAAAATCTAATGATAATATATAGCAATTGTGTAAAACACCATAACAAATCAGTTATCAATGCGAGTCATTAGGATCATATTATACATATATTTTAACTTACTTGGGCTATAGATTTTGTATGCAACTTCATCTGGTGAATCATACTAGAATTTCCCGATTTTTGAATTTGGAGAATATTTAGAAAACCGCTAATTGATCCACATGCTACAATACCCTGACAACATAGCCACATTGTGTTAAAAATTAGGATATTATTGGATAACAACACCTATTGTAGGATGTATCTTAAAAATAAAATGAAAAATGAAAAGATATACAGTATGTGTAATATATACTAAACGTAGAAATATATGTAGTTTCATTACATCGTCTTACTAAAATATGGTGAATTTTCATTGAATTAGACATTAATTTTTACTTTTTACTTTTACAAATCTAATTAAAACAATTCAATTTGCATGGAATATTTTTCAAGGTTGGCTTTAGAATGTACTAATATGTTTGGAATCGTTTGTAAGAAAATATGTTTAGCTTTTAATGAAAATTGTCAATAACATTTTCAAAATAATACGTTTAAGTTGGAATTAGTCACAATAACTGAATCAATTTGAAGAATAAATGTTTTTCACTTATGTGCAAAATTTAAAGTATCATGGTGCATGACCCTTTTTTAATACAAATTTAACTACATGCTTGCACTATAGCAAAAGATGATTTCTATATTTCAAAAACATCACAAAAATTACATTTCTGTAGTTTTCGAATATGTAAATATTTTGTATATTGATTTTTTTTAAATTGAACCATATATATGATGAAATAGACACATTAATCTTTGTATGACAAAAGATAAAAATATATATTTTAAAATCTTGGTTTCTTTTTATACACTGTATTGTCAAATCAAATGAATTTTTATGTAAAATTCAATTTTAGTTACATGTAAACAAAAAAATACGAAATATTTTTGAATTAGGAGAAATTGATTCTTTTACATTTTTTAATGCAAAATCTATAAACTTTCTATCTGGCGAACAACATGAGAATTACTTTCCTCATAATTGAGCTTTTTATTAGCTTTTGAATCTTTATATAATTTTATAATGAGAACTAGGATCAATATAGCTCAAACGAATGCTATATGCATTAATGTTTGATATGTTTTAATATAATTTCTTAATTATATAAATATAAATATAAATATATAAATTCAAAGTATAAAGTATATATTATATTCACTTAGAAGGTTTGAACCCAAAAACAAAAAATAAAATCAAAATCAAAATCAAAATTTGAGAGATTAATTTTTTTTAAATTGATACGGTGAAAAAATATATCTTAAAAAGAAAATGTAGAATTTGAAACCAGAAAAAAAATTAGAATATTTCACAAATAATAACTATTTGTTAAAACTTGTACATGCTTGCTATGTGGATACGGTAACCAAGAGAAATCTGACTAGATGGATTATAAAAAATGTTAATTTTAAAAAATAAATTGCTATATATAGAAATTCCACTAATAAAAACAAATCTTTTGAACGAATTTGACAAAAAATATCTATTTTGATTAAGAATTATATTGATATTTTCACTTCATTTGTATTAATGTTTTATAAACTTTGAACAACTAAGAAGACATGTAAATTTATACAGCTTGACTACATACATCAATGTCATTAAGACTGCATAAACATAATTGAGATGATTTAAAAGATTGACATGATATTTCTTTGCCCCAATCCACTGACCATATTCGTATAGTTCCATCTTTTCCACATGTCACTAAAAACTTGCCTCCCCTACACATTCAAAACAATGGCCTACAAATTACTATCATTTCATCTACTTTTTTTTATCGTTCTAATATGACAAATATCTTATAATTAAATTAAATTTATCAAATACTCTATTGTATAGAAATATAATATTTACATTCAATTGTGATACAAATTTAAACTTATAATCTACAAAAATGAAATTATATGTTATTTGAAAAAACTCCAAAAAAAAAAAAAAAAAAAAGCGTTTTTTAAACAATGTCTCTAATTAACATATGAGGTTGCAATTGAAAAGTATTCTATAGCCTTTGTCTTCATATGATATTATCATTTGATTTAAATTTTAAAAGATAAAGCTTTTTTGAATACATTTATTTTGATTTCTTTAATATAAACGTATAAATTTTAATTTAGTTATATGTTCTAGATGTAGAACCACAAACTAAATACGATTTGCATGACAATGAACATGAATTTATTCAAAACCTATATTTATGATCAAATTTGTATCTTCCTCATTGGCTATAGATTTTATTATGTAAGTAGCTCAAAGAGACGTTGAAAACATGAAAGAAAATTTCAAACATTTTGAATGTTAAAAAAAACCAATCATTGAATATAGATTAAAAGAAGTTGAAAACAACATTTCTATGAATTTTTTTTCACAAGTGGTTTGGATATGCTTTAACACATCATTATTTATTGTTCTAAATCAAAAAAATGTGGCCAAAATCTAATTTCTTCATAATAAAAAACAAAAATAATTCATCATTGAAAATCAAGGAATATTCAAATTTTAGAATAAAAACCCAACAACTAAGTTTTGTTAAAAAAAGAATGGTTTACTTCTACCATAATGAATATTGCATAAAACCATTAGGCTTTGATCATTTTAAACTTTTCTTACCAAACTAAACAAATCTCTAAATTTAAATTTAGTCTTCAATCCCTAAAGGACCATGTTCATCCCTAATTTTTTAGCACTTCTCGTGGTGCTTTCAAGAATGCAACTATATCTCTCAATTGGTGTTCATGTAGAAAACTTTACCGTTGAAGCTCAAAGAGGACTTAGTCGTGAGATTGCATATCAACTTTTGGGACAATCTACCCTATGAATTGCATGATTATAAGGTTTGATCATGAGTTATTTGATGAAATTCTTGAGCAAAATCAATAGGTCATTCACTGCAAACATTCTCATAAATTCTAGAACATTGATTAACGTTTGAAATTTCAGGGGCATGCAAAGATGCATGTATTTAGGTGCTCACAAAAAATGGCATTCTAAAACTAAACACTACAACAATGATTGATTATGAAATATTGATAATTGTTACATTGCCAAAGATGTGTAAAGATTTCAAAAAGATTTTTGGAATATTCTATAAATATTTCAAAACACTATATAAAATATTCTAAAAATTCTAAAAATATATTTTTAAAATTTATGTAATTATTATATAGTATTAATGACACAATAATGGCAAATGTTTTACATACTGTACACTTTTGTTTTGACAAATTTGACGCCCTAGTGTGAAAACGCCCACCAGGTCATCAACCTTCCTAACTACCATGTCCCAAATTCACTTGCGTCGACGTTTTAGTTTTTTCTAGCAGATCAATCAACGTGATTGCACATTTTGAAAGATTTTTGTGTTCTTGTAACGGACATCTACAATTTTCTAGATAACATTGAGTAAAATTTATAGAATCCAAATAGTTACTAAAGTAGTGAAATTATTCTAGAGCACAATGCGTCCTCTGGAGCCTTTAGGAGTTAAGGATAACTTGATTTAAAATTATATAAACTAATTAAAAATACATAATACATAATTTATTTATATTAATATTTTGGAATAAATACATTCTAACAATTAATCTTAGAAAATATTTTGATTTGGAATAAACTTTAAAATTTAAAATCAATAACTTTGTAATCATAATTATAATTTTATTACAATGAAATGGAAAAAATTACAAAAATCAAAAATAAAATAATAACACCAAGTAATCATGTATGTTGTATTTTTTCCAAAGTTTTGAACTAAATTATGATTTTTAAGTTCTCTTATTATTTAAACTTGGAGTCCGCTTTGAGTTCACTTTACTTGAACCCTCACAAAGTATTAACCATTGTAAGGGTTCATCCATTTTACATTAGCTATCAAAATGAATGAAAAAATGACATAAATACCTACATGTTTTGATTTTAATAACGTTTTATCAATGTTAAATCTAGTGTATGGCTTTCATTGACTCTTAGAAAATAATACAAGGTTCCCATTGGCCGCTAAAAATAGCATAAGCATTTCCTATCATATTATCATAATGATTTTTTTAAAATAAAAAATAATATTTTTTGAATGTATTCTAGCCTGGATTAACCCCTAAAGGGCCCTGAGGATGGAATGTCGCCTTGGCTGGGATTGTACCATGAATTGAAGCACCTTACAATGCATATTACTTGAAACAACCAAAAAGCAAAAGAAAGACCCAAAGATGAAGAAAATTATGAAACCTTCGGAAAAAAAATTGGAATCACTATGTGTATTCTATGGAGTCTATTGTGCACATTTATACGTATTTGCAGCATATACAGGCAGTGGTAGAGTTGCTCTAAATTACTCCAAAAATTTTGAAAAAAATATATACCATTAATGGTATTGACATTGACGTCTACAAAAGAATTCACCATCACAGCATCATTTTCTAGTCTTCAATATATAAGTACAAATGTAAACCTCTGTAGCAAACTTCGTATGCATATCCTTTTAGGGGTTAACTTGAATTTGGTGTCATTGCTAAGACAACAAAATTTACAACAAGTAAAAAGGAAACGGAAGAAAAATCTTAAAATGGAAAGAAATTCTATAAAAAAATGGCAAACACAAATCATCTACAACTACAATATGATCATCAAGTATTCAAGGCTGTTAGGGGGGCATCAAATAGATTTCAATATTGAACTGAATACAAGATTACTAACCTGATAAAACTCATAGCTAAAATGGGGCCATCATGGAAACGACTTTGCCACATGATCTCTACCAATTTCTCAGCTGCCTCCATCGGCTTGACTTTCGTAACAATGAGAGTTTGAAGATCTTCAGAATGAACTCTAAGGGTAATGATAGAACCCTTCAATGATCCCAACATAAGTTGTTTTTCATCCCTTCGGTACTCGGCAGAAATGATAGTTCCAATGTTGACATGAAGTTCCTCAACAATACGATAGTCATTTGGGTCAATTGGCTCATATTCATCTTCAACCACTTCCACTTGCTTAGCACCCTTTTTTTGCCTTCCTTTCTTTTTGGATGCCACTTCAATCGGCTTAACTTTTTTCACCCTCATTGGAAATCCTAGCCAATAGCAGGTTCCACTTGTTCCAATGGCCACCACGTAATTTTCTCCAAGGCATAGTTCAACAATTTGTTCCTCTTGTGGAATTACAAATAAAAGTTTGCATTCAATCGGTACTACAGGTTTTTCTTGTGTATTATCAAACTTGGGATATGGTTGTTTTACATCAAAGCTCAAAATTTCCCCGTGTAGGCATCCAACATAAATAATATCACCACTAGATGCCCAACAATGACAATGTGGTTCATAAAGCTCATTTTGGAATATGTGTTCTTTCCATGTTGTCACCTATATCCACATAATGTAGAACACATTTTGTCACCCTATTTAGGAAATTTGATTTTAAATGTTGTTGTATGGTCATATTATTTGTTGTTGTATTATTTCAATAATTATATCTCCTTGTGCCGTTGTAGTGCTAGGTAACATTGTCTATCAGATAGATGTAGATTGCACACAAAAATTAATGTGCAATTGTGGTTGTGTTCACTTAATTGCTACAACATTCTCTAGGGCTCAAAAATAGTTAAAAAATGAGTTTGTTTAGGCTTTTTTTAGTTTGCAAAGATGAAGTTGTTTGCAATTTTTCCTCCATACTTCAAACAAGGTGATTACAAGCTTAAGATCCCTTGAGATGGAGATGGGCTGAAAATGTCATGACTTACATGAAAACTTTGTTCATAGTCCCAAACTGAGAGATGGCCATTGCCACTAACGCACACCCTATCACCAGTGACTGAGCTAAAATTGGCATATTTCACTGCATTCTGCAGCTTTCCTTCTATCATTTTTGTTGCTCCTTTGTTTGGATTAATATCCCACAAAATCTTCACAAAAAACAATTCTACTTGTCATCACATATCAAAAGTGAATATTAATTATTCATTAGGGTGAAACTTTACAAATATGAGAACAATTTGTAATTTTTAAAGACAATAATGTTATGGATTTTGAGGATCATAGTACAATAAGACTTTTATAATGAGTCTCATAATATAGTGTGTTGCATTAAGTGAAATGTTATGATTTTTTAAAGAAGTGTAGATTTAAAAAAATAAAATAAGACCGTTTACTTTGTAATATTTTTAATATGAATGTGAATTATAAAAATTATACAGTTAAAATAGAAAATCCTTTTAAATTATAAAATTTCAAAGACAAACATCCAAGACAAGCATACATTTTGCACATTTCAAACGTGCCCATACATGGACATTTTTCTATTGAGTACTTAGTAAATGAGACTTTATATTAATTTGTGATAGAAAGGAACTTAATGTTATGAAATGTTAGATTATTGAACAAATTAAAAAATTAAAAATATAATGTCAAAAGCGTTAAATATGTTTTAAGAATAAATGTGTTCTATTCTAAAGTGAATATGACATGTCAACTTTATGTGTTTATAAAATTCAAGTTTATGTATTTAAACAATAGTTTAATGTATACAAGTTACAAAAAAAAAAAAATTCACAACCACAAGTTGCAACTTGTACAATTATTTTCAAAATTACCATACTATGTTTAAGTTTGAATTACAAAAAAAGTTTCTAGAAAAAGAGAATAATTGAGCCATAGGAAGAAATAAACTGAATACATAGACTACCAAACTCAAATTCAGGTATACAAAAATCAACCAAAAAAGAATTGATACCCTAAAGATGACATAGAATCAATGATTTTTTAAATTTAATAATTAAAATCGATACCTTTTGTTCACATGATAATTGTAGCAAAGTCCAATAGTGAATTTAATTGAAACTTCCTACTAATTTTTTTCATCAATTTTTATTTATTATTAAATGTGAAAGTGTTTTACCTAGCCCTAAATCCTTAAACATCAACTAATATCCTCACTTTTGAAATTCTTGAACAAACTCTCAATACCTCTAGAATTAAATTTTAAACCACAAATCATATCCGCATCCAAGCAAGTTTCATCAATTCCTACATTGGAACATATATCTCAAAATATTGATATTTCTTTCATATAGTAGTTTGCATCTTATATTTGACCTAATTTTTCATGATTAAAATATATGTTTTTTTAATTGCAATTTTCCTTATTGAAAGCACTTTTTTTGTAAAAATCACAATAACTAATGAAAAAATAAAAATGAAATGAAAACTATAGTGACAAATATCATGGTGTAATTGGTTTAATATTTAAGCTTGCATCAAGAAAAATTTGATAGAAAGCTCAAACGTGGTGTAATTGCCAAGGATTTTCAAATATTGCGATTTTTATTTATTTTAATTTTTCAAATTAAAAAAGTGGATTTTTGAGGTTGCAATGTTTAGTTTAACTAAATTGAATTTAAAATCAAGAACTAAATAACACTATCAAACCAATCTTCTTGTACCTCTCAGATTATATTCCTAAAAAGAAAGAATATACCTTTCTAGGATACCAAGAGGATTTCAATTGAACCTCTCTATTAGGGGTATTCATACTAACATAACAAACCCACTAGAAGGCCATTGGATTCCATTTTCAACTGGCACAAAATCCAAAATTTCAAAAAAAAGAAAGGAAAATGGATCCCTCCATATGGCTATATATTTTCAAGCTTCAAGTAGAGGTGGCAGAAGAGGAGGGGCTCCTACCTTTTAATCACTTAAAACTCATCAAAAAGGTGGCTTACGTCATGACAAGTTTTAAGTGACTAACTCAATGACTAAAAGGTAGGAGCCCCTCCTCTTGTGCTACCTCACTTTGAAGCTTGAAAATGGAAGGCCTTGTGGAGGGACCCATTTTAAATTATTTTTTTCTCAGTTTTTGATTTTGGGCCACTAGAAAATGAATGATTTTGGACCATTCAAAAATGGAATCCACTGGCCTTCTAGTGGGTCTCTTCTGTCATTGTGGATACCCCTATTTGCTTGCACTACGAGGAAATTGGTCATTTCTCATTGGTTACTTCTGACTTGGTGACTGCAACTGATCACACAAGACAAAGTTGGTGAGTGTAATTGGTCACATAAGACAAAGTTGGTGAGTGTATTTGGTCACATAAGACAAAGTTGGTGAGTGTAACTGGTCACATAAGACAAAGGTTTCCTCGATTTTAGTCAATGAGAAAAAAATAGTTTTCTTGTAGTGTTGTAGCTAAGTTCATGTGTTGTGGTTGCGTCAATCATTTCATACATTTCAAGGAGGTAAAGGAGCAGTTGTATATAAAGTTTTGTAAATGAAATTTAGTGTTTGACTGTACAAAATTCCCTCAGGCTTGCAATGCCGTTGACATAACATTCAATAGCTTGTATTGACTATGCCTTGCCCCATAGTAGATGGTGCAGCATATTCCATATACACCCAACAAGACCAAATCAATAGCTAACATGATAGGTGGAGTCCCAAGATGATGCATGAAAGAAAGGCAGTGAGCATGAAGGAAAGGCAGTGAGCATGAAGGCTATTGAATGTTATGGAAGGGTAGAATTCATTCATTTAAAAAAATACTTCTGATATAATCTTGGATGAAAGAATTCTACCTTTACAATAACAAAAGTTGAAGCTGGGGACTTGGGGTGGTATCAACCCAACATGCAGGGTTGATTGGGCAGCAAAGATGTAATTACCACGCGGGGTCGATTACCCTACTCTAACAAGGTTGATTGGGAATATCGTAGTTTACTAGCAGGTTCAACACCTTTCTACCAAATATTTAATTATTTCCCTTAAATAGACTTCAGCAAAATGAATATTCTACAAAATCCATTTTTTCCTTTACAATAAAATAACTTTTTTGAAAAATAAATTCCCGGAATTTTTGTCATTTATTTTTAGAATTATTTTTTGCAAAACCTCCTGTTAAACTATGATAGTGTCAAAGCATGATGCTCAAAGACCATCCTTTCTACTTGTGTTACATCATGGCACTAGTAGAAAGGGTCGTTTTTGAGCACCATAGAATAGTACCAGAGCATGGTGCCCAAGGCTCATATTGGCACTAGTTTGGTGTCAATATGAGCCTTCACTAGTGGAATGGGCTCCTTATTTCATCAAAAAGTATTCAATTTCACCAAAAATTTAGTTCTGGTTGTCATTTTTGGTGAAATGGGGAGCCCTTTGCACTAGTGCTTGGGCATCATGCTTTGACACTATTCATTGGTGCTCAAATACCTCTTTATTACTAGTGTGGTCATGGTCAGTCATGGGCATAAAATGAATAATTTTTTGTTAAAAGTGCCATGTGTCATCTTATGGTTGGTTTAGGTGACGTGAACCTCTCAAAAATTTGACATGAAAATTCCAATTCAACACTAGGCTATCTGAATCTGACCCTCATGTACGATAAACATACCGTAATTTGGAACTCACCAAACGGAAATCTGGCTCTCCAGAAATTGTTGCAAATCGCCATGAAGTTAAAGAAAAAGCCAGAATTACAACTTCCAATTCTGCCAAGTCTGCACAACAAAATTATAATATTTGTCAAAGGTTCATTACATATGCTTCAGAATTTTGCAATGGTGAATTTTCAGCACCAAGAAATAGTGCCAAAGTATGGTGCCTAAGAGCATCTTCACCAACACTGGATAGCTCTCTGGCTTTGGAAAAATGGATGTGTATGGAAGACATTGAATACAACATGACAACCTGGTGTACAGTACATCATGATTCCACAATCCATGTGTAGTGACTTGTGAGTGGTTTACTTACTATTTTCATAGGCTAATTAAGTGATGTTGGTGGAGAACTACATGGTATGTCTTGTAGTTTTTAGATGACCTTTAGAATACAATTCATAATTGGTAGTTGGGATGCTCTATGGCCCATATTAACACTATCTTGATGCCAACATGGGCCTTGGGCACCACACTCTGACACTATTCCTTAGTTGCCCAAAGATCACCTTTTTACTAGTTCAAACTTTTTAGATGGCCTTTATATTTATTTTGTTTTATGTAACATTTGAGTATATTATAAAATTTAGATTCTAAAATCTATATCATCTATTATAAGATATAGATTGTGCAAGCACACATACAAGGATAGTTCTATCAATGGAACTGTGGTACCAAACTCCAACATGGGCCAATTTAGTTGGTATATAATAGAAACTCAAAAGTGTTTTATTTATAGTTTGAATGATTATGAAATTTAGTGTAAAATGTCTAAAAATTAATTTGGGAAACCTAAAGAGTATACATTAAGATCAAACTCTATCTCACCCCAAAAAAAAATTAATTTGAAAATAAAATAAATATTGTATAGCAAAACACCTATTGGTTTGGAACATTTAGATGCTTCTAGCATATATTTTCTTGTGTTCTGGTACTATAGCTACATTACAAGTTTTTCAAAAAATGATTTAAAAATAAATAAATAAATAAATAAAATGTTTCATTGTCTTATTGGTTGAAATTTCCTAATTCATAATATAGGCACAAAAAAAAATTCTACTTTGAATATTTTGGTCATTTCTTGGGAGGTCACTATCAAAAACAAAAAAAAAAAAAAAAAAAAAAGTACGTGAGTTAAAATATAGGGTTCATCTTATTCATTGGGAAGTAATATTTTATTTAATTATTAAAAAAATGGTGTTATATAGGGTGTTTTAAATTAAAGTATGGAATAATATGAGAATCTATATGGAATATACCCTAAATATTCCAAAATATACCTCAAATATTCCAATTATGTAATAGCCCCCATTTAATTACCACGTTAATGTAAGTGTTTACGTAAATAGTCTTTTAATTTAATTTAAAATTTTCACAAAATAGAATCATATTTACATTAGAATCTTTCATTTTGACTAATAATGCAAAGGTTACAATGAGTCTTGTTTTGTGGACAATCAAATCATTCTTTTTCAAAATTACATAAAAGGTTCATTTTCGAAGTCAATTTTCACAATTTTCAAAAAACAATCAATCTGTAGGGTTTAGATTATTTGTTAGAATATTCTCACTGTTAGGATTCACATGTTTCATTCTATGTTAAAACTATCAAAATCTTAGTTTTTTCATTTATTTTATACCTATTTCCTTCTAAAACATTTTAAAGATAATGGAGTTAATAGAAAAGAGTGTCTCAAAGTGGAAAGAAACCTTAAACTCGCTTTAAACTCGTTTTGAGTTCAAAAAGACTGCAAAACTAGTCTATGGTGAGTTGGAGAATAATTTAAAGCAAGGCCTTGCGCCACCACGGGGTGTGGAACTTGTGTCTTCTCCAATGCTAGAGGAGGGTTTCCCCATGCTTCCCTAAGCCAAGAGCCCCGACCATGGAAACTATTCATGAACAATGATAGTTAGAAAACATAATTATAGAGAGGAAACTCCTTTTCAACCCCTCTTCAACTCTTCTTTTGTTTTCGATTAACTCAAATGAATACCAATTGTTCTTTATTTTATTTTTGTAATTCTCAATTCAATTCTTCAACATAATCTCAAAAACCTCACTTTTGATTACGCAAAAAATTCATGCTAAGTTCAAAGTTCTCTAACCTTGTTTGGCAATGTAAAAAATAAAAATTATTATTTTTTCATTTCAAAATGTAAATCTTGGTGGTTAAAGTTGCTGAAATGTTCTCATGCTAATTTAGTGCAAGATCCTATAGTTAATTTTTTTTTTAAATCAAATCAAATTAATTCTAACTCAATGCAACATGCATGGTAGTTTAGGTATGGTTTATTTTATTTTATTTTTTAAAAGCATAATCACCTCCAGTCCTCTAGGGACAATATTGTACAATTGAAAATGAAAAAAAGTTTGCTATTCTCATTGCACTAAAAATGACAATTTTGGAGCAGTTTTTGTGAAATATAGTCAAAGTCCTTTAAGGGTAAACTCCTCAGACTAAAGATTCATGGTTTTAAAATAGAAAATCCAATTGATCATAACGTGGAAAAATATAGTTCAAGTGGGACTAAATTTTATATAACCAAAATTAGTGAAGAACATTCCACATGTTGGTAAATAAAATAAAATAAAATAAACAAATATTGGATAAAAAAGAAAAGAAAAAAGAAGTCCACATAGAACCTACTCAAAAATGGTAAAAAAACATGAGGCCGATTCAGGCTTATTGGTCCATTTAGGGTTAACCATAATGTACAATACTTTACATTCACTAGTAGAAAAGGTGACACTGTCGAGGGAGATGCCCAGGCAAGTGGTGCCCAATTCCACACATGCATAGTGAATTTGCCTAGGCATCTCCTTGGGGAGCGCCACCTTTTCTACTACACTAAATAGTATATTTAGTGTGAGGCACATTAATTGCGAACATCACTCTAAATATCAAAAAACCTACTTTTGTAAAAACACTAATTGTGAATTCTCACACTATTTATGAAGAATAGTAACATTTTGACATTGTGATCTTTTGAGATATGGATATTTAGTGTGAGTAAGGAATGAAACTTGAGATGAAAGTTTAGATGGAAAAACTGAAATTTTAGAAATGGAATGAATCGAATTGGATGATAACTAAAATTGGATGATAAGTATGATTATCATCCAACACTAATTACCCACAAATTGACAATTAGTGTTAGACAAGGAGTAGGGGTAAGCACATTATTCATCACCTCACACTAAATATACTATTTAGTGTAGTGATTGTGTAGAAATTAAAACACACAGATTACCAGCGCTAAGTTATCCATGGAACATGTTATCCCGGAACTTCTGTGATCAACATTTAGGGTTTGTCATAATACACTCACCTGTAAGGGTAGCAATCTCCGTATTTTCATTTTGCATCTGGTGCACATGTACCACCGGTTTCAACCCCTGCAAGCAGTCCCAATATCGATGGATTTCATAACCCTAAATGTGTAATAACATCACAAACTTGACAAGTCATGTTTTTGCAATGTTTTTTCGTATGTTGTTGAGATGAACAAGGGTGATTACGTTCGATACATGATAACAATATGTTAATTGTAGAAACATTGTACGAAGGACGTACTACAAACATACAATTTTCATCTTGATGTTTTTTGCATATTTGTAATACATCCTTCAAACATTATTTTTACAACAAACATATTGTTATCGTGTGTCAAACGTAATCACCCCTGTTCATCTCAACAACATATGAAAACCACCGCAAAAACATGATTTGCCAAGATTGTGATGAATATAATTTAACAAATCGTAAACATCAGAATCTAAAATGTCTTTTTTGATACCATAGGTCAATAGCACAAATTAATTCAAAAAATGAAAGATAAAATATTATGGAATTTTTTTTCCAAAAATAAAAATAGAATCTTGAAGAATATTTGTAAAGTTGAAATTAAAAAACCTGAACATAAAAACTATCAAGCAAAAAGAGGTTTTTGAGCAATGCCAGATCTTGGCACCTAAGGTTCATATTTTGACATCAAGCTAGTCCCAATATGAACCTTGGACATCACGCTTTGGTCCCAATATGAACCTTGGACATCACGCTTTGGTCCCATGAGGGTGCACTCTACATTATGTTTGAGAATCACGTGCATTCATGACCCCCCTCTAAAAACCTCCTATATACAAGGGGTTATATGTATAAGAACTTTTCTATACAAATCTATTCCGTCCTAAATATATGTTTAATGTAAACATAGGTCAATATTTTCAGCTCTAAATATATTTATTGTATGTATATGTCATACGGCAATGTTCAAATTAATACCCCTTTTGTGCATTCACGTATACTTATACGTGTTTAGTACAGTGCACTCCTTGGGGCTTTGACACTATTCCATGGTACCCAAAGACCACCCTTTTAACCCCTAAACATACCGATCCTTTGAACACAAGTAGGTGCTAGCCTCAAAAATAAATATTAAGCATGGCTCAAATGTACATGAGAGGACCATTGCAAGCATAAAATCTACCCAACAAATTTGACATACTTGCAGTTGGAGGCCTCTCCAATATTATCAACAGCTCCCCATCACAAGAAATTTATTGTAATTAGTAGAGAATTTAATAGGCTTACAAAGGTGACTTGGATGAAAGTCATCCAAGGTTGTATGAGAAAGTTGCAAGGCTTTGAATCTGTTCGTGAACGCTAGGACATTTAGGGGTTAAATAGTGTAGTGTCAAATGAACTATTGATTGATTAGAGATGACAAGTTTACCTTTTCAGCAAAGGCAATGCACTGTTGTTGCAAATGGAATGCAGATGTCTGAAGACCAACCCCGGGACCCCATAGAAGATGCGAGTTGAGTCCCCCGGTGAGAGAGTAGAGACAACAACAATTGCCGCAGATGGCCACCGCGGTGCCACTATCAACGTAGTGCAGACGTGAGCCTTGATATCCGACCACATATCTGCATGCAACTCACATTACAAATAACTTGCATGAATTCTCAACTTTCTAACATTCTATTATAAGCAAATAAATTTTGATGCAAACACATAAGAGCAGCTCCACTGCAGCCCTCCCAGAATCTCTCACGCTCCAGAACTAGATGAAAAGTGCCGAGGGCCCTTCCAAAATGTCTCTTGACTCTCAATCCTAGCGTGTCAAGAAATGGCCCTTCAAATCACTATTTAGTTGACTCTATCCCCACAGTCTACTTGTGATTGGTCCATTGACTATTTGATGTGCACTTTTGATGTGTGAGGGGTGTGCAAGGGTGGGGGAGTGTAAGTCCAAGGGCTCTTCAAATGTAAATGTATAATTTCAGCAAGTCATCTCTAGCGTGTAGGAGTGGGGATGCTCTAACATTCAGTAGCCTTCATGCCCATTGCCATTCCTTCATACACTCTGCTCATCACCTTGAGTCTCCACTTGTCCACTTAGCTACCGATGAAGTACTATTGGGTGTAGAATATTCCACACCATTTACTGTAGAGCCAAGGCAGAAACACTGTATGCTATTGAATTTCGACAGAGCAACATCATTTTGAGAGTTGCTCTAGGAGAGAATTGCATCTCCACATTCCACATTGTATTGAGAAATAGTAGTAAGAACTCCAGTCCCCTTTCAAGGTCATTGTGAATAAAGTGTGTGTTCGATTCACCCATGGTTCAATGTCCACCGGACAAAATTATTAAGATATACTTGTACTTGGTTTGACAATATGTGGAGGTTGTTATTTTGATTTTTAATTTTTAATTTTTTTAATATAAATTTATTTTGGAAGGCTGCTATTTAGCCAAAATCTTGATTACAAATGTAGGAGCTCTTTATAGGTTGGAACCATAATTTGTGAGATTTTTATTTTATTTTAAAATACCACCAATTGATTGTTGGGTCTCTACATTTGGGTTGTTTACTTGTGGTATAGGTTGTTGAGACCATAAATTGTTTGAAGAAACAATTGAAGGTTGTAGCTTTTGCTACTTTTGGGAATTATTTCAAGTAGTTTTTTCTAATTTGCATCACTTCAAAACAATCACTTTAAACCCTAAAAAATGTCCAAAAAAATCAAAGAAAATAAATGGAAGGAGCTCATGAAGCTTGTTATAACACTAGGTAACTTTGTTGTGTATAAGTTTCGATGAGGCTTCTAACACCACTTCCGTTAAAGGTGCACATGCAATGCAGAAAAATGCATGTGACATAGAATTTTGATTGTCACTTTTGGATTGTGAATATCAGAGGGTTGGCAATTGCTAACCCTCTTATTATAGAATTTTTGAAGTGTATGCTATGATACGAAGAAGATTGCTAATCATCAACCTCCTTATCGTGCAATTTTACAAAAAAATTAATTCAAGTGCAAAATTGAATTACACATTGCACAGAAGCAGCGTTCTTTGTTGAAATTGAACTCATTTTGGTTCATTTGTTTCAAAAAATTAAAAAAGATTGAGATCATTATTCACCAGAACTGAATAATTTGAGAAACTGGACATTTGCTTCTGCTCTCTTCAATTTTATTAAAAAGTTACCATTTCAAAAATTGCCACTTGGAATTCATTTAGCAGTCAACAAAAAATTTAAGTGTAGTAAAATTGAATGCAAGGAGTGTGGGTACATACTGGGGGCGTGTCATTTTAGGGCACCCTAGTTCTTTGCTCCGATGGTTGTTGTTGTTGCTTTCTATATTACAATCTCGGTTTCATGCCTCATCACAATCGTAGCCCTCACATGCAAACCATCATGAATAAAGAGTCTGTTGGAGGTAGTTTGTCTATTCATGCCTCAAAAACATGGGCATGCTTCATTAATCGCAATTGATTGAAGCATAGTCCCTTGAAGTTTTCTCTGATGTGTTTGTTAATCATAATAGGGTTTTTTTTCCTAACTTTTTAGAGCTAGTTTGCTACAGAAATCCACTGGGAGAATCACCATGTAGGAACATAATGAGAAAAATACCACCTCAAATAGCCACCAAAGTAGTGGTACTTGCCGGTTTCACGCCAGACTGAGACTTCGTGAACCACACATAGTGAATGAAAAGGCCAAGATGTTGGATGAAAAAGGCACAATGTATGAAGACTTTTGCAACAGGCCAATATGTTGAATGAAAAATATTAAATGTATGAAAAAACATAGATTTGTCTTTAGGTTTTTCAAATAAAAATATTTAAAAAAAAAGGATAAAAAAGCCACCTCATTCACTTGCATGCCAGCTTTGTAGTCTAATGTTAGATGACTTGAAAAACGTAAAAAATAAAATTATTAATTATTAAATTATTAAAAAAAAAACCCCCCAGTTTGTAATCACAACAAGAACTGATTATTCTTCATATTTGTTGGGAGTAAAACTTAAAATGCATCGCCATGAACACAAGCTACCTGTCTGTCGTACTTTGAACTCAATGTAATTTAGTGTGGCTTATCTCTCTCTCTTTATCAGATGGAAACAGGGTCCAATACCAAGCCCTAAGAGACACTGTTAATACCGTAGCCAGCCGCAGGAGTCGGTAGGTTATGCTGAATTTTTATTTTTTTTGGGCCAAATTTTGAGAATATTCCTCAATATTCTTCAATATCCACCATACAAAATAGAATGTTTTTGAAAAAATAATTTTCTAAAGATTTGGGCTTCTCTTATACAATTTTTTTTGGTTGATTCTGAAGATTGAATACGATAGTTGATAATTTAGTTTATGAGCGAGTGCAACGTCATGGTTTTTCATTCGAATTGGGCCAAGGAAGTTGTGTGTGTCACCTTCTAACTACCCTTTACCTTGTCCAATATTGTATGTGAGGGTCGGATTTGATAGCTTGGTGTTAAAATTGAATTCCCACGTTAAATTTTGAGAGGTCCATGTCACTCTAAACGAATCAGAAGATGACATGTGGCACTTTTAAACAAAATATAATTAATTTATGTCAAAATTGGCGGTGACGTAAGGTATACAATAGAGATTAACAAAAAAAAATCCTTCCTTCTTTGGCAGATTTTAGCCATTTTCTTCCTAAGATCCTCTCTAAAAAGTACCATGTAGTAAGAGTTAGGAGCTGAACTACTTAAAAAAAACAAGCACTACTGTGGGTTAATACTCGATTTGACACTTAATACTTAATGTGCCAAATTATCATTATTTTTGGATTTTATTCATTTTGGTAAAAATATTATTCCCCCATGTATCCTTTTTCACCATATCAAATTTTATTTTTATTTTTGGAAAAACCATTTCCAAAACTTTTCAACTTTCATTTTTTGAATTAATTTGTGTCACACCAATTATCAACTCATGGTAGTAGAGAATGGTCATTGGGAGGTTTTGGTTGATTTAAGTTATCCTAAAATGACAGCAAAAGAGGTTACTAACTTGTGTCAATATAAAAGAGAGGTGATGTGATCTAATTTTAGTAAAGATGGAGGGAGCGTGTCACATGCATTTGAATTTAAAAATAACTTAAATGTGTTATAATAGATTTGAGGGGCTCAATATCTTAATGTGTTTACAACAATTTTTTTGTTGTTAGTCTTGTAAATGCGTCTTCGAGACAACATAGTATATCTTTTGACACTCATCAAAACGGATTAAGAATATATGAACATGGTTTTCTTTGCCGTAAAGCTTGAGTCAACACGTTGTATTTTTTTTACACCAAGCCCTCCAAAACATTCTCGATGGCAAAATTTAGATAAAACCTTGTATTTGATCGGTATACATTTGTGTTCTAGAATGCATGCCACTAGTACATAAGAGTGGAATTGAGTTTTGGGTGGTAATGGGTATGTCCATTTTAATCCAAGTTTGGAATTGGTTGTAATTTTGAGCAAAAGAGATAATGTCATTTCACAAATCACAATAGGAGATAGTGCATCTATCTTACACTATTCATGCCCATAAAATTGTGCCATGGTACTTTCCCGGATTTCATTTTTACTTTAAAAAATGATTGAAAATAATAAAGAAGACAATTTTTTGAGTTTTCCTATTAACTCCTAAGTGCCAAAGGGTTTTCTTAAGAAACTATATGTGTTCTAATGTTCATTTTGCTCGACTTTTATGAGTTACAATTCTTAAATAAGGTTGAGGAATCACAACAATAAGACAACATCCATATAGTTAAATTTTGGAAAATGTTACAACTTCTTTTAATAGTGAATTTATAGGAATTATTTCTGAAACTTTGTAAATTTTATAAGTTTAGTCATTTTGACTTGGAATCAATTATGATAAAAAAATTAAAGATTCCATTCCAGGCAAATTTTCAAATTTGTGAGAATTTGAGATAGTGTCATTTTGAGAGCTTTAGAGGAAAACCAGTAAACATTTTTTTGAATTTTCTTTTTGAAAAGGTTGATAACTTTCAATATCAACTAGGGAAAAAATTCACTCTCAAAAATTGTTATTTTTTACAAATGTCATGGACTTTTAACCCTTAAACGTACCACTCCTTTGTAAGAAAGTCAAACTACACAATTTAGCCTTCAAGATTTATCAAAATATATTTTGTAATATTTTTCATGCATGGAATTGAATGTTTCCTATCAGTCTTGAAATTTTCAGATTTTTTTGATTTAATACGGCCTTTTTAACAAATTTTTAAGTCAAATACTTCAAAACATAATTTTTATTACAAAAAAGCTTTAAAAAATTAATATTTTTTTGGGAGCGGGTAAAAATTGCAATGGAGAATCACATGATATGTTTTTCATAGAAATTTTTTATTTAAATTTTGAAATTTGAAAGGTGAACATCCTATGTAGTGTAATTCAAACCTTGAGCTACAAAGCTTGCACAAGCAATAAAATACTCAATAATTGGAATTTTTAAGATTTGAAAAGTGGAGTACAAACTAGACTTAATAAGCTTCATTTTCTTAGTTGGGCGTATTAGCAACAAAAGTCATCTTCAAGATCGAAATTGGGTTTGACCAACAAACGTCTAGAAACTGGACGCTGGGACGTTTAGGAGTTAAAGTGGGCCGAAGTTTAGGTATCTATGAAATTTTGGATAGACCAATTGTGATTGGTTGGGCAGTTAGGGATTAAGAAAAACATCATAATGAACCTAAAGAAAACATGGTAAATTTTCTATGTGTGGTTTTTCATTTTGTTAACATTGCATCAATGTGTTATTGGTATTGAAAAAAATCATCCAAAAACCAATTTAACAATTGATTATAAAAGATGGATATCTTGCCAAAAATAAGGTTATTTTAACTACATTTAATTTAATTTGAATTTTATTAAATTAGAAAGATCTCTTTAGTCAATTGCAAATAGTTAAAATATATACATCTAGAAGGCTTGATCAAAACTATTCACTATATATAATAAAATGATACACAATTAAAGCGTTAGAGAAATAATTGTGTATATGTATGATTTGTAAGATGTAATAAGTCTGAATGTTCCACGCTTCTCATTGAATGAAACTTGGGCACCAAAAGTCATTTGTTAGCATCATCACATTCTTCTCAATGATAGAAATTTCAATAACTACCTTAGATTGAAATTGGTTTTCAAAAATTGTATTGGTAACTATAGGTTCCCTTATGGATTCCCAATGTTTATAGGATATGTAAGTGAGCCGGCGAGCCACAAAGTGAGTCAAAATTTATAGGGTAGGATTTTCTATGATGTAACCTAGCCTTTCACATTCTTGAATGGTCTTCCTATGACTGTTCCATTCCGTCCTTGAAGACCATTACGTGAAGTAAACTAGTCTTTCATAGCCTTTCACTCTGGTGGTAAGGAGAGAAGCAAAGCACTAGTTTATATACATTTTCATTGCCATGTCTCTTTATAGCATGTTTTTTTCATCAATGTGTTCAAGAATTAATGATATTGTGTTCATCAATGTGTTCAAAAAAATTCAAAATTTGACACCAATTTTGATCTTTTTTAAAATAAAATTGAATATCATTTGATAAAATTCAATTTGCATGAGATCCGCCATTTTAAAGCAACATTATCATCAATTGGTGAATGCCAATAGTAAAAAATGAACGCATGAATGCAAAACATAAATTCAATAGCCTATCGATGATTCTTTTAAATGATATTTAGAATAAGAACATTGCAACTTTAGTACAATCTTTTTTATATAGCGATCTATAAATTATCTAAAACTTTCAAAAAGATTTCATACCTTTGATATAAATTTTCAAGTTTTTAAAAATAAATTTTGAAACGTGTTGAAGTCAAATTTTAACAATTTATTGAAAATGGGTCTTAAAAAATGTATACAATAGTAACATATTAAGGAACATGGTCAATTTTTGCAATAAAAAAAACGTTTAGAAATTGTTTAAATCCTTTTCAACAAAGGGTGGCAAACTTTGAGATTCAATATTTTTTTATTATGATTTTTTATTGCTTCAAATTTTTATAAAAGCATGCAATACTTCACAAATTGCAAGTTTCATATCTTCACTTTTATGGTTCAATCACTCATTCTTGTGCCTTGATTTTCTGAATGCAATGTCCTTAAACTTGAACCCATTTTGTAAGATGTCACTATACAAAAACATGTATTTGAAATTTGAGATGGTGCAAACTACCTCCATGTAGCCAAGTAATACTGTAAATGGAACATAAAGTCCCCTCGTTTTTTGTGAACAATTTTTTTCCAAAATTTAGGCTTTTGGTCGTCAAGGTAGACAAAATAATTATAAAAAGACAAGCCTAAATTTGTAAATTTATTTTTCAAAAAAAAAAATTATTTTCTATGGTGAAAAAAGAGAATCTAGGAGAATGTCCATTGAATTTTAGATAATATTTGTGTCATTTTGACAAAAACACAAAATATTTGACATGAATTGATGATCATGATAATTGGGTATAGTATTTGAAAATTCTCTTTAAATTTTTCTTTCACAATACCCAAATAATTTCCCATAGTTTTTGCCATTTTTAGATACCAATGGGTTTGTATATATCTTTGTTGCAGAATGAGACTCGTGTCCCTTTAGCGATTACATAATGGAAAGAAATAATCCCTTCATTTCATACAATAAGTTGGATTATGAAGAAGGAAAAAGAGAGTTCTTTTGAGGTTAGTGTGAACGAAGAGTTTATATAACCACTTACAATTTGTATACTATGAGTTCACTTCAAAAATAGAAACAAAAATCGAATATTTTCAAAAATGTAACAACGATGTATTTATTAAGCATCAATAATAGCAATTGCATGATTGAATATAATGGTATGTTTTTCTTAGGTTTATTTAGTTTTGCTCAAATTTCTAAGTGAAAAAAGAGCTCTATGGATGTAAGAGTATGGAATACTCACTTGTGAGGAAAAATGTAATTTTCAACAACAGAGTGAAGCTTCCATGGGGCGAGGAACAGGTGAGGCTTCTACTAAGGTTGGAGTAGACGCTCAAACTTTCTATGACACTCAAGCCTTTCAATATGGAGTGCGGGACAAGTGGGGCTATGCATTCTACCAACCTAGCACTGATAAAGAACATCCAATTTTTCCCCAAAAGCCCGACACGGGTTTATTTATTAAGCCTTGGGAATTTGTAAGTAACAATGTTATAAAAAAAAAAACTTTTTAAAATCCCATTGCAATCCCATCAATTTTTAAAATTTGCACATGATGAAGGCAACCAATTGTTTAAATTTAAAAAAAAATTGGAGCTTAACTTTGAGAACTTGCAACTTCAAAATAGGGAATGAAATTGATATTGTTATTTTACAGGGTGGGCATCCACATAACTTTTATAAGGCAACTCGAGCAGCCCGAAGCAATGATCCATATGTACATTATGAAAGAGGGAAAGCGCTCGAGGTAATTGCTTTGTCTATATGGTATACTTTCAATACACATACACACAATTTAGGTCAAACTTTAATCTCTAAAGGTCATTGCATCTCAAAAGTAGGAGCATCATAATCAAGTTCAATTATAGCCTTCAAAACAATTGTTTTATGCGTTTGATCTCAACTATTATAATTGGATTTTTAAGTTCAGCTTTTACTTTGTTTTACATCTTTGAAAATTTTGAAAATTTTATTTGATGATTGTAATTGCAAGCTCTATATGTTAAAATCCAAACCACAAGGTACAATGTATTTTTTTCTTTGTGATTTTTCTATTT
The DNA here is from genome assembly GCA_022496805.1 of Pohlia nutans. NCBI lineage: Eukaryota > Viridiplantae > Streptophyta > Bryopsida > Bryales > Mniaceae > Pohlia > Pohlia nutans. Next base: position 30,944,282 of record CM040089.1, on the reverse strand, counting down.
GATTTTTAAAAAATTAATTACAATTATTAGTATCTCATCTTGACCTTCATATTTTAATCATAAATCATGTGATTCTAGTGTGTTTTGCAATTGAGATAATTTTCTTTATTTGTTATACTTTGAAAATCACAGTGATTTTGTTTCTTTATTGAAACATCTCAAGAAAATCAATTATAGTTAAAAAATCATAGTTTCAAATAATTGTATTAATTATACACTTTTACAAAACCTAAATTAAATAGGTTATTGGTATTTTAACATATTATAGCTAAGGATTTTTAGTAGAAAAATAAAATCATTGCTTGAAATATTTTAATGCTCATTTTCATTCTACTTGCACCTTAAAAATAAATTTTACATTAAATAATTTTTGAAATTTGTACTTATCACTATATTTGTTACAAAATTGTAAAAACTTAATATTTTCACATAATCATTTAAATGTTTTCACATTCATGAAGAATACATATAGTAAAATTTTGAAATTGAAATTAATGTAAATTCTCAGAAACCAAATTAAATTTGAAAATGATGTTTGAATATGTGGTCATAGAGCTTGTTTCTAATGAAAACAAATTGTGGGTCTTTTCTCATAAAGAAAACAATTTGTGGGTCTTTATCTCGTAATGAAAACTAATTGTGGGTCTTTTCTAGTAATGAAAACAAATTGTGGGTCTTTTTTTCGCAATGAAAAAAATTTAAGGGTCTTTATCTCGTAATGGAAACAAATTGTGGGTCTTCATCTCGTAATGAAAACAAATTGTGGGTCTTTTTCTCCTAATGAAAACAAATTGTGGGTCATTTTTTTGGTATTGAAAACAAATTGTTATTACTTAAATGAGGGAGGAATCTTAGTTAGATGATATTGGTGTGAATGTTTCAAGTACAGGTAGGTATTGAATGGTGGTCCATGAATTGATGGAGGTTTGTACAGAGGCATGAAAGATTAGTGGCAGAGTTAGATGCTTGGAGAAGGCAAGAATTACTCAAAGAGGAGATGCTCATTCAAATGAGCAAGCTCCAAGCTGTAGAGAGACAACGCCGTCACTTCCAAGGTCTATTTTCCATTCAATTTACCCCTAAAAGTTCCAGGGGTATTGGACAAAACATAGATGTGTTATAATATGTGCTTTCCATATGTTTGATGAAGTTTGGTTCAATAGACAAAATGTAGCGCATCATCTGTACAAATTATCCGTACGATCAAACTTCCAAAAATAACTTTAGATACTTTTTTACTGAATTTAGAAGCATTAACTTTTGATTTTTTTTATAAATTATAATTTTCACTCTTGAGAGTTTAAAATTTAGCATGATTGGTTAAAGTTGGTTTATATTGTTAAAGTTGGTTAATGTTGTTAATTTCAAAAAGAAAAAAAGAAATGATGAACAGAACATCATTTCTTCCCCCCAAATAGCAAATTTTAGAACACTTAGACAATGTTGAGGTGATCCACTTTGAAAAATTATCCTCGATGGAGTTTAGCTTGGATTGACATAATTCAAATTGTGTTGGAAAGTAGACTTGACGTAGTATTTTTAATTCTTTTTTATTTTATGAAAGACATGTTTTTAAAATTTTGGGCAGCCAGTTAGATTCGGGCAACGACCAGAAAATGGTCGTTTGAGCGTTTAGGGGTTAACTGAAAAGAGTGTCTCAAAATGGAAAGAAACCTTAACCTTGCCTTAGACTTGTTTTGAGTTCAAAAAGACTCCAAACTAGTCTATGGTGAGTTGGAGAATAATCTAAAGCGAGGTCCAACACCGCAATGGGGTGTGTGGAACTCGTGACGTCTTGAATGCTATAGGACTCCCTCAAGCTAAGAGACCCGACCATGAGGACTATTCATGAACAATGTTTGTCAAAAATCGTAATTATAGTCCCCTTGAACTCCTCTTTTGTTTTTAGATAACTCTATTATGTATATACTAAGTGGGCGTGATTGCGGCACAACTGTTCCCACAACGGAATTGTTGTGCGGAGCAGCCAAAAAAATTTGGGTGAATTCTCGCCATAATCTTACTTGATTTGGGAGTGGCTACTTATACATTAGAAAAAATGGGTTAAAAAGTGCCAAGTTCTTCTCAAAAAATTACTAAAATCGCCATTGTTTAAATGAAAAGTGCCTTGTAATAAATAATTTTATAGATGAATATATATATATATATATATATATATATATATATATATATATATATATATATATATATATATATATATATATATATATATATATATATATATATGGATGATTATATCCATATTTTACTTGGCTACATTCCATGGTGTGTGTTGCTCTACTAACGGAAAAACAAAAAAATATGGGAGTGTGCACGAATCGCCCTGCGTTATATTAATAATAATAATAACAATAATAAATAATAAATAATAATAATTGTGAGATGAAGAGAATGACATTGAAGAATATACCAAACCTTATTTGTGGTGAAAATAAAATTTAATTCAGCGTAGATATGCCAACCCTGGTTTCCACCTAAGATACCATAGGTGGACCTCGGGCAAGGTAGGCACGTTTGTGTTGAATATTTTAATTTTTTTAAAATATAAGTTTTGACAGAGCAGATATTATTGAATATATTTCAAGGTGTTTTTCTCAATATAGATTCTTATATATGGTAAATTTCAACAAAAATAATGGAAAATATTTTTAGAGAAAATTTGCCAACCCTATCCTCCACCCAAGGTATTCAATTGAATTATTATGGTTTTTGTTTCAAACACCATAGGTTAGATCTAAATTTGTCACTAAAAAATCCAAAATTCTGAAAAACAAAATTATAATGAATTTGAGCTTTGCTACACAAATTCCTTATTAACCCTAACTGCCCAACTGTCCATTTTCTGGACGATGTACAAATGGATCCATCATGCACTTTTTGCAAGGCAAAAAAAAATACTAATTTTTTTTATGGCAAGATAGCTTCATGCATGTGTGATCCAATTAGAAAGGGATGATTTGTGAAAATTTAATGCCTCATTTCATGTTGCAGACTTGATTCACCAAAAATTTCAAAGATTTTGCTCTAAATGTGCTCTTTAAAAAATTAACTCTTAAAATTGAGCAACCAAAAATCTCCAAAAGTCACTACACTTAGAGTATTACATTTCAATCCATCACAAAAAAGTCATTCAGAGATTGTCAATATCTTATTTGTAATTGAATTATAAAATATTTTTGAATTTCAAGTTTCAAATTTTATACAAAAATATTTGTAATAGCAATTGCAAATCTAACCATATGGATAGAATCTAAAATTTATAATGTATAACTTTTATTTTTATATTAGGTTCAAAATATCCCTCTTAGTTGCATTTTATACAGGATCTTTGCAAAACCTGCCGAATCTGAAGAGGGGTGAAGACGTTTAGGGGTTAATCACATCCTAACTTAGATAACATCAATCCTACATTGCCCACCTTACACCACCATCTTAGCTTGATACAACACAAATTTCAATCAATATTTTACATCATATTTTTTTAATAATAAATTCTAAAATGGAATGACGAATTATTTTGTCATCTACATGTTTATTTTTTTCCAAAGTTCTTTGATGTTGTTTACGACTCTTGGCTAGAGTTGTCTTCATTAACCTCTCTAATAATTTTCCAATCCCCATAACATGACAAGATAACATCAATATGTGAAAAAAAAATAGATTGTCAAAAACAAGATGGAATTCAATAAGTGTAAACAAGTCCATCACCAACTAACACTAGTAAAAACACCGCTCGCGTAAACTAGCGAAAAGACTCACGAGAAGACCCACATGACAAACTAAACTAGTTGTGGGTCTTTTGGGGCATGCTTCTCTATGCGGTGCTTCTACTAACTAGTGTAAGGAAATGCAACAAAGAAGTAACTGAATTGTATTAACCTCACATTCTAGCTACAATACTGTAATTGAAGAGTGTACCTTGTACTCAAAAAGATGGCAATTTTTAAAAGGCAAGAGAACAAACGTTGTAAAGTGGCATGTGAGAGTAGAGATGGAAATGCAATCCTTCTTCAAAGAATCAAAACCCTAGTTTGTATTTGTTCTAGTTCACAGACAATCTATAACTTATTCATATCTTATTCCTAGTATATTAACACGTTTCTAATGTATTTATGACCTTGATAATATAGCAAAGTGGGGATTTCATAGCGTCATAGTATCAAGTGTTTTGGTCATATTAGGAAGAATTCAAGATTACAAAAGTTTGGTTGCACAAAAATGTATTATAAAATCGAGGGTAACTTCTTCTTCAATGTCGTATTATCGCGGTTACATTGTAGTAGACACAATAGCATTGTCGGCCATACAATCTAGAAAATCTAGATAAGATCACAAAATAAAAAAATAAAACAAACTACCTATTTCAAAATGAATGATATGTTATTAATCAATTGTATTTCATGATTTCCTCATTTATATTCAACACCATTTTTAAAAATATGGAATAATTAAAATTTAATATTTAAAAATAGTACCAATTATATTATACAATTAAATATCATTTTCTATAAAACTCAATGATTTATTATCAAAGTTCATGGCAACTTAAAAAGAAAATAACTTACAAAATTTTATTGAAATAAATGAAGGACTTGTGGAGGAAACAAACTAGATTTCTTCTTTTTCACTATAACACATTTTTTAATTTTACGTTTTAAAAAAAAAAATGTCTTATATTCCCACAACATTTTATTTGTTTTTTTTTTTTTTTTTTTCTCATAATTGAAAAGGCAAATGCAATTAGAGCAATTACAATGGTCAAGACCATCGACAGCAACTTTGCCTTCACAAAATCAAATGTCAAAATGCAAATCCAACAATGGAAGTCTTCGTAGGACAAGTTCAGTGGATTTATCAGCACAACCAAGTTCACTTCGAGGAGGTAGTTCATGGCAATGTAATAGAATTTCAAAGAGTGCTCCCATATCTGCACGGTGTTCAGGTCATTGATTATTTGAATTTATTAACTATGTAAATTTTATATTAATATTACATGTTAAAAATTTACAAAATTCAAAACTTTCCATAAATTTGATATATTAATTAATGGCTAAACATAATCTTGTTCAATTGATCATAATTAGTACAACTTTATTTATGTTTGATACAATTCAAATTTTATTAAACTTTAATTTTAATATATACTTTTATTTATAGTATATAATAAATTTTAATATTAAATTCATTATTTATAAATGATTCTTTTTCCAAATAGTATGTTGAAAATATACACTAAATAATGATCAATTCAATAAATATATGCATATGAGAAAACTAAGCTCAAAACATTATTTTGTTTTACATGTATTGCACAGTGGTGAGTAGAGAAGAACTTGCGGAGTTAGCCATGTTTGAGAGAAAAAATGGGCTCTAATTTGAAACTATCGAAACCAACATAACATCTTACTTTGATGAACATGTTTTTGTATAATTTTTATTTTTGAATAAATATCTTTGACTTACAATAAAATAGGAAGTTTAAAAGTTAAGGGAACTTGACAAAGATGATATTTTACTCCATATTGATTAGAAAAACTTGAGGAAAAATCCACATAAAGATCATTTGCACATGCAAACCTTTAAATAATTATGTTCAAACATTTATTTTTATTCTTATTCTTATTTTTAAATTAATTTAAATAAAAGTATGTTAGAAAATCCAACCTACACAAATATTTTTCTTGCTTATTGCATGTGTAGAAAATAAATTTTAAATAGAGATCTATTGTATACAAGATAATTACATAGGAGTTTGAAAGAAAGTCACAACATGTAAATATCAAAGCAAATAAACATTTTTTATGTCACTAAATGTTTTACCCCTTTTGTAGAGAATTTATATTTTTGTTATGCTTCTAAAAAAATATTGTCGACAACTCAACATTTGGGAATTTAAATGTTAATGGTTCCTCAATAAATTGATATTGTTGGAAAAATGAATTTATTAATTTTAGGTAAATATAGATATGCTCAATTATAATTTGAGAAAACATACAAAGAGTTTGAAAGTTTGTGTACACGGGCATTCTCATGGTACGGGTGAGTGAAAAAAGTAGTCCAAAGTGATGGGTTTTTGAAGAAAATGGACTTTGGAAAATTCTAGTTAATTTCTTGTAAATGATGGATGTATGAGATTTTGAAGGTTTAGGGATATGAGGGATATCCATACAATTTTATTTTGGCTCAGTTTATTTTTGGACCAATGCCTCGCTACAATCACATTGGTAGAAAATATGTAGTGTTTCAACTAAATGTAGTGCAAAAAGGATCATAGATAATTAGAATTTCATTAGTCAAATTTTCACATGGTCTCATGTGACTAAATGTTGAATAATATTGAAGTTATATTCTAAAAATAAAATCCTTCCATTCCATGATATTTAATAAGCCTCAAAAACCAAAAAATGGAAAAATGTGCAAGATCATGAAACTCATATGAAGGGTTTGTTTCTTAAAACACAAGCACATATGGTGATTTAATGAAATATGAAATTTATATACCCAAAATAGTGTGGAAAGGCTAAAAACTATTAAAATATCCTTTTTACAACAAACGAGTTTTTTACATTGTTATTACAAATCAAATTTAATGTATCAAAGATGGATAATTTTGAAAAAAAATTGATGGACATCATAATTAGATAAGAAGTAAGATGAAATTGAAAATATTTTCTAATTAAAGACATATTTACCACTATATTCACTACGTTCACTACTTCAAAAAGTAATACTTGATTTTGAGGCCTTTCACTCACCCGTACCATGAGAATGCCCACACCCTAGCTTTTGTTAAGACCCAACCTCTTATCAATGTTAAGAAATTGAAGGATTTTATAGTAGTAAAGTTCAATAGAGAGGAACTCCGGTCATATCCGAGGCTAGCGTGAATAAAGTGTATGTTCGAACCAACCATGGAACAATGTCTACAAGACTACTCCCCCCTTTCGAAGGTAGACACTCTATAAAGTAGTAAAATTACTACATATGGAGCAAAAAGAAAAAAATCAAATTTATAGTTTTATTTCAAAAGCTAGAACCTTCTTTATATTTTCATGCCATTTTATGTCTAATCTTTTTATATTTTTAAAAATTCACAAACTCTGATTATTTGTATATATTGGTCTTCATTGCATTGTAATAGAATAAATATGGTATAATCTAGTTTTGTCAGATAAATAAGCTTTGTTGTACACAAGCCTTGAGAAAAAAAAATTCTAGACCACTCATATAGGATGACCTATGGCTTAAAGATACTCGTATAATCAACTTACACGCATCCACTTCATAGCAAATTGTTCCTACTGTGAACTTATTAAGGCCCTTTTTGCTATTCACATCAATTTAAGTAAATACATGCCTTTTTGTCTCCCTTTATCTAAATTCAATTTTGAAATGATAAATTGTATAAGAAGTTCTAGAAATATACTAACAAGATGGCAAGACTCAAGTCAAAGATTTTGAATGAGATATCTTAGATATGAATGTTTAATTTTATAGACTTTTATCCAACTAGATTAAAAGGAAGTCTATGTAAATAAGATTTTGGACTATACAATGAGACAATTTCTATTGTAGGCCATGCCAAAAGAATGCTATTTCACCAAAAAGTTTACAAAATTATTTTATTTATCAAATCTAATCATAATCAAATCACTTGAGAGAAAAGAAAACTAGTTTGTATTTAGAAGTTATAGAGTCCAAAAGTTGACTTTCAAATTTCAACCTTGTAATATAGAAATGTGTACAATCAAATTTAATAATTATTTTGGAGGTATATATTATTGTAAGACTCAATGATTTATTATATTGAAAAATTAAATTAAAATTTGGTTTTTTTAAAAAGAATTTAGGGTTATTTGCAAAAATTTATTTTCCTTGAGCATTTAAAAGCCTACTTAATCAATCGAGGTAACAATATTAACCCCTAACCGCCCAACCATGCATATTCTGCATGATGTACGGATTTGAACTCCGATTTCTCATCCATCATGCTTATAGTGTGAATTTTTTACTGAAACTTTTATGGGAAGTTAGCTTCGTGCATGTGTGATCCAATTAGAAAGGGGATGATTTGTGAAATTTTTATGCCTCGTTTCATGTTGTAGTGTTCCACCCAAAATTTCGAAGATTTTAGTCTAAAAGTGCTCTTGAAAAAGTCAACTACTAAAATTAAGCTACCAAAAAATCTCCAAAAATCACTACACTTAGAGTATTGCATTTCAACCCATCACAGCAAATTTCATTATTAGATTGTCAATATCTTATTCTTAATCATATTACAAAAGAGCTCTAAGTTTTAAGTTTGAAAATTTATACACAAATATTGGTGATAGCAATCACAAATCTAACCGTATGGATAGAATCTAAAATTCACAATGTACAACTTTTATTCATTCATCAAGTTGAAAATATCCCTCTTAGTTGCATTTTATAATGCATCTTTGGAAAACTGCCAAATCTGAAAAGGGTGAGAACGTTTAGGGGTTAAGCTTTGTTGTAAAAATCAGATTGTGTCTTTGAATCATGATAAACAAAGTTCTATTTAACTCTACTACAGTTGTACTATACAAGTTTAAGTCAAGTTGGTTTTAAAGAATTGAGAGTTATTCTATTTTTCTTTTTATATGTATATCTTCGTGTAAGACATGGAAATGCAACCCTTGGAATATGGAATTCAATTTTATTTCATGTGTTTTGTTATCAATACATTTCATTCAGCCCACCAAGATATCTATGTTTTATATAGCTTGTATATTTTTAATAAATTTATTTGCTGCATGTTGAATGCTTGCAATATTCAAGTGTTTTCCTAATTTTTACAAACATGAAGTTCATGGCTGCCTGAAAGTTTTATGGTCTTAATATAATGTTACCTTATCATAGTTTATATAATAAAATATTTTGATACGCAAGTAACATGTCAACATGGTGTAATTTTGTGTGAATATTAAAAAAACCAATTATTAAATGAAATATATTAAATATTAAATATTTAAATATAGGTTATTTTTCCTTTCTATTTTATTTTGGAATTTATTCAAAACTTCTTTAGTAGTGTTATTTCTAATCATTTCACTTACTAATTGTATACAAACTATGAAGTAAAAATTTTAATGTTAAAAATATAATACATGCAATTGATTGAGGTTATTAATGAAATATAAAGTATATGTATATCAATGTACAAATTGTGAAACTTTTTAAATATTTTAGCCTAAGTTGTAATCTTATTTTTTTATTAGAAAAAACAATTATTTACACAATATCATTACATTGTGACTACTAAAATATCGATGGAAAAAAATGTTAGAGAATACATTTTTTTTTAAAATATTCTATAGTGCTAAATAGACAAAGCCATTTTTGTAACATGTGATTGAGAGTTACTATACATATATGAACTTATAAACATTTTTCTTCATTTGGAAAAATGAAAATTGATCCATAGTACCGTATTGACTTCCATGGTTGAATTTTTTTTCCTAAAGTTTAGATTCTAAAAATGAATGTGTTTCAAATTTTAAATCTCATAATTTTTTCTTCTTATTTTCATACAAAATCAATATATTTGTTGACTTTGATATCTGTAAAATATTTTTTTAAATATCATTTTATTACAGTACAAATGATCCATTTGAAATATATAAGTAATTGAGTACGCACTTAAACCAATGAAAGTTGAAAGAAATCCTGCAAGAAAGTTTACTAATTCAACTATGTTAGCATAATATTCATAAATTGTAGACAATTTGAACATCGAGTTAACATTTAAATTGTTTTTAAACATTGAAAAACTATCATTTAAAGTAGATTGCAAACCTGTTGATTTTATGATTGCAATGAAGTAGGCTGCTGATATGAAACTCTGCAAAGGCAACACAATCTCTAAAAGTGCTTCTAACTCAATAAAAGGACAAACACTAATTTAAATCATAGTTAAATACTTCAACATCAAAACTTGTGTAAATAACGATATTGCTATAATCACTTTGTAATTTTTTTATCACATGTGTTTTCAAAAGAGTATTAAGTCTAATTAATTGAAGACTAGTCTACTAAAATGATAAATCTTTAAATTGTTTATAATCTTTGTTCTCAATTCTTGGCACTGTCGTCGGTCAGTTGATGCAGTAAAATTATAAGAGTTAATAGCCACCCATCATAGTTTTGATTCCAGTTCCAGTCAGTTTTTAAGCAATTTTTTTTCAAGTATTGTAGGTCGGAAAGTTGGTGATCCGCATAGTAAACTTTGATTCATTTCATGCTATCTTTAGTTCTGTCTTCAGTGCTGTAAAAAAACCTTAAGTACAAGCAAAACCAATAATGCAGTCTCAACATATATTAATTGTTATTTTCACTTCAAATTTATTATAAAGCCAAATGAGAAGTATATACCAAAACTTGAAACTTGAGATTTGAAGTGTATAGATGGAGTGTTGTTTGCTTGAATGTCAATCATCCAACCAAGGAATTTTTCAAAAGTCAAATAATGATATGATCATTTAGTAAGGACGAAATCTTGCAGGCGGCCTTCCTTCAAATGATCTAGAATTGTAGGAATTCCCCATCCTTTGAGGACTATAACCTCCAGATCCATAGTCGTTTCTATTCTGATGAAAATCAAAATAGGGACCCTCCCCTGGGCGAGGTTGAGCGATTTTTATTTCACCTATTTCGTTACCTCCAATTGTTCTTGGACTACGAGCCGCTGCAGCATCTGCTGCTTTTGGATTGTCAAAACGTACATAACAAAATCCTCTCCTTTTCCTAGTCTCTTTTTCTTTTGGAAAATAAACATCTTCAACTTTTCCATATTTTTCAGAATGTACTTTCATGTCTTCTTCTAATAACACGTTAGGAACACCTCCAACAAATATGCGACAAGCGTTTCTTTTCATCACAACATTTCCAGGACCACCACGTGGAGGAGGTCCAGGCATCCATCCATAGGGCTCTACTTCTGTATGGTAGTATGGTGCTTCCGGATTGTAAGGAGGATCAACTGGAGTTTCTAGACATGAACCAGGTTGCCCTGAAGATATACCAGGTGGTGGAGGACAATGTATAGGAGGTCCACTTGAACGAGGTTCTTGCCCACCCCATGTTACATATGAATGGTTATATTCACGTTGTCGCCTAAGATTATCTTGATCACGATGCCACAATCCTCGTTCAGATGGCCGGGGCTCTGCTCTACCTATTGGAAAATGTTTTCCATTTATTTCATGAGATTCCAACTCTAACTGCAACCACCACCATACAATAAAAAATATATTAGTATTAACTTAACAAATCCATAATTTATCTAATGAACTACTTTGAATTGATAGTTTTATTTATTGAACTTCTTTCCATACATTGATAAATCCATTTGGATTTTATTTTCTCGAATGAATAAAGAGTTTGAGTTAAACATTGTCTAAAAGATGTTTTTTAAAAGCACGGAGCATAAGTTTAGGTTATTGATTTAATAAAATGAACCCAATTTCAACAATAAATAGTCCAATATTTGCTCAAAAAACATCATGAACATTTAATCAGAATAAATGAATTTTATACTTTCTAAAATCATATAATCAAAGATTAAAATGTCTATCTATAGAAGTGTTTATATTCATTTTAATAATTATGTTTTTTTTGAAAATTTAAAATATTTATAATAATCAATAAAACCTATGCATGTAAATTAATTCAAACCTTTGAAAATTATCATTCTATAGTCATTTTAAGTGATCTATATTTAAAAAATAGCTTGTGAAAATCATTACTAAATAAAAAAATTTGAATTTTTTTCATCTCATTGAAATCACCATAAGACATGGAATTGAGGTATTGTAAAACTTAATAATTTTTACTTTGTATCACATTTTATTGGTTCACTATAAACCATTAGTTTTATATTTATTATATACCATTTGGTCTGTTCTTCTAGTCAACTATTTTGTTTATTCCAATTTAATGAATACCAATATCTACTACTCAAGTTTGAAATATGATTTCCGTTTCCAAGGGCACTTGCAACTATTTCAAAAAACATTATGTTATAGTAATATATTTTCATATTGTATATGTTCATACATTGAAAAGGCTTTAAGTACAACATGAGGTTATTTTCATTAAAACATTATATTCAAACAATATTTTAAAACAATATTGATAATTTTCAAAACATAACTATGACACTTCTTTAAATAATACAAAAACTTTTAAAACCAAAACACTTATTGAATTTCTCTAAATGATATTTTCATTGTCAAAAGATAAATTCTCATTAACTTTTATAGAAAATTTCAAATATCCTAATATACAATAAAAACATGTTTAGCGCATTCTTGCCAAATCAATCCGTTTTTCAAGGTTTTTTTGACATATGTTTATTAACATTACCAAAATTCAATCTTAACTTTAAAGAAAATCTAAAAAAAACAAGAAATAATTGCATAGAAGATTTCTACAAACACATATTTTAAAATAGCCTCTAATTGGATTGGAATTCTCCCTTGATACTTTTGTAGAAGCATAGGCTTTTTAAAAAAAACTAGCCACATAGACCTCCTCTATTCCCAATCACAAAGCCATTTACACTAACTCACACAAAAGTCAACCTCTCTTTCAAAGAGACGCAAAATCAACAATCATAGAAATGAGAATTTCTAGAAGTGAACTGGAAACTATCAAGATAGACGTGAAGAGATTTGTTTTGTTTCTCAACAAATTTGTGCAATTTATCTTTTATGATTCGCAGCAAGATTCTGCAATAATTCATTTATTTCTGATTTTTAACAATTTTCTATAATTATTTCTATTTCTCCACAAATGCATTGGAACAACCGGTTTGTTTCACGAGCAAAATTGCATTATTTCTCAACAAGTTTCTCCAATTGTTGTTTTTGTTTCTCAAAGATTCTAAAATCATTTCTATTTCCTAACAAATTTTCTGCAATTGTTGTTTATGTTTATCAACAGATGCATTGGAACGACTGATTTGTGCAAAGACGAAGGAGGAAGAGCTACTCAGTTGCTTACCGCACGATGCACGGCGTCCTCGGAGTCGAAGGAGATGTAAGCAAAACCCTTGGGAATTTGCGCTGGCATGACACGAGGAATGTACACATCCGTGACGTTGCCGTAAAGGGAGAAATGGCGTTGCAAGATATCTTCCGTGACCTCAGCCGTCACTCCTGACTTCACAAACACGCGGTGGCGCTCCCGGCCCGCCATGGCTGGCGTTGGTGGCGCAGCAGCAGAAACAGGCCCCGCCGCATCGAAGCTCATAGCAGCATTGGGGATGCAATGATTCATCAAACCTCCTCCTCCTCCTCCTCCTATTCCTCCTCCAACGTCAAGAAGCATTCCACCCATGACCTCGACGACGCCAGGCCCTCCGAACGTCGAAGGGTTCGCATGGTCACCATCCATTAGTGGAATCGATTCTTGCCACTGCTCTCTCTCTCACTCACACATACACACTTTGTTTCTTTCTTTCTTTCACTACAAGCAAACCCGCCGCTCTTCACTGATTGAAATGGAGGAAACCCTTGTCCCATGTGACCAAAAGCAGTCACCAAGTGTGGAATGACTCAAAATAGCAGTGAGAAGCGACTAGTTTCCTTGTAGTGTTGCGACGTTGCTTCTCATATCCCTGGGTTTGTGTGATGGGCACTCGGTTACAGGTAACTGTCGATGGAGTTGAACAGTTGAGAGTGGAAGCAACGCTTGAGTTTAGGGTTTGAGATCTTCTGCTCAGCACGTCATTCAGGACCTCAATCCATGTCCATTACGGCTACTTCTTCTTCTTCCTTCGCAGACAGACAGACTTGCTTGCTTGTTCCGTTCACTTGTTGTTAGAGCAGGCAGGTGCACCCACACAGTTGCAGCTTCAGGGGAATGGCCTGATATGGGTACCACTTTTACGTGTCTCACGAAGTATGATTTATGTTTAACCCCTAACTGCCTAAGCGTCCATTTTTGGACGATGTACAGATTTCATCCATAATTTCTCATCCGCCATGCACTTTTAGCAGTGTGGAATTTTTACTGTAGATTCTGTGGGAAGTTAGCTTCATGCATATGTGATCTGATTAGAAAGGGGATGATTTGTGAAATTTTTATGCCTCATTTCATGTTGTAGTGATTCATCCAAAATAATGAAGATTTCAGTGTAAAAGTGCTCTAAAAAAAGTCAACTCATATAATTAAGCAACCAAAAAATCTCCAAAAATCACTACACTTAGAGTATTACATTCCAACCAATCACAAAAAATTCATCCGTAGATTGTCAATATCTTATTCGTAATTGAATTACAAAATAATTTTGAATTTCACGTTTCAAATTTTATACGAAATTATTGGTAATAGAAATTATAGATCTAACCGTATGGATAGAATCTAAAATTCATAATGTACAACTTTTATTCATATATCAAGTTCAAAATATCCCTCTAAGTTGCATTTTATAATGCATCTTTGCAAAACTGCCGAATTTGGAGAGGGCTCTAGGCATTTAGGGGATAAGAGCATGACCACCTATGCTCTCCCAGAGTCTCTCACACTCAAGAACTAGATGAAAAGTGCCTGAGGGTCCTTCACAAATGTCTCTTGACTTTCAATCCTAGCGTGTTAAGAAATGACCCTTCAAATCACTATTTAGTTGACTATATCCCCACATTCTATTTGTGATCGGTCTATCGATTATTTGATGTGTACTTTTGACGTGTAAGTGCAAGGACTCTTCAAATGTAGATGAATAATTTCAATTAGTCAGTTCTAGCGTGCATGGGTGTGAATGCTCTAACTCATTTTATGTGTGCTAGAAATTCCGCCTTTAACACCATGTATATAGTTGCAGCCATGGTGTCTATAACACCCTCTAATTTTTGTAATTTTCCAATGTTTTTTTCATACCAAAAAGATATTCTTAGAAAATCACACTATTTTTGGAGGGGGTACCATATCAGGCCATCACCATTAGGGTCTCCTTCCATGCAGAGTCGGGTTGGTCCTTGAATCTTGCTCTCCATCGACAAAATAGTGCAGAGCACTTCCATTCACACTTCGGTAGAGCAATCCAATAGATACGATTAGAAACTTTCCATGAAGCTACCAATCACGTAGTTCACCGATGGGAGTGAGAGTGTGTGAAATGCAAATCCCGCTTTCAATGCTGACCGAGTATGGGTGGAAGTTGAGACCTCATTCTTTTGTCCTATAGTTGTATCCACCGACCTGATGCTCACATGGAAACCCGCCCTTATTCGATAAGTACTGCACATGCATGAACTTTTGACTGTAGAAACTGGATGAAATATCCTTACAAATATTGAATGTTGTTATTTAGAGCATGTGAGAGAGCCACATATAGTGATGTGCGATGATTTCTTTTGTTGCTAATTTAAGCCAAATTGCTACATAAATTTTGGGCTGGCTAATTGATACAAAGGATTTTTGAAAAAAGAAGAAGGAATAATAGCCAAATTAGTCAAAATGTGTAGTCTCTTTAAACCTAGGTATCACCCATGTATTGCCTAAGTAGCACCTAGGTATCTCATGTGTATCACCCTGATATTACCTATATATTAATATAATAAGTGAGCATCCAAAGAGCCTAGAACATGTAGCAAAAAGTAGCAAAAATGCTAAACTATCTCCTGACAAAGAAAATCACTGGTAATGTCTCTATAGTCCATCTATAGCTAATTCAAATAAGGGTTTGGTATCCTAAATTGATGAACAATAATGATTATCCATGTATAATGATTCCAATCGGTTCATAAACTATATCCCCTAAACGTTGCCCAAACCAAATGTTGGCTTATGAATGTAATTCACTACTAAATTCCAACTCCTACATGAATGACTTCCATCCAATTATTTTTTGTGATGGATTATTTTTGGTCGTGCCCCTCTTCAAGTTAAATTCATATCATTCAAGCTATTTTTGGATTTTACAAGGGGTCCCAACTACAAAAGAATTGTAAAAACGGTTCACCATGTAATGTATTTTGGATTTCTTTTCGTTTTTTCTGCTTAAACTAAATCTAGGCCATAAAAATGAGTGTTTATTGCATTTGAGCTTAACTAACAGTATGAAGCTTACCAAATCTAATTTCTACTCTACTTTTAATTTTTGGAAACTCTCAAAATTGAGTGTTTTATTGGAGTTACAAGTTCGGTGGGTATTACTATAGTGTAGCAAAAGTTCTAAGTTTTGATACACGGATGATTTCATTTACTCTAGTGTTCGTTGTAATTTACACCTTTGGTAAAAAAATCGGAATTTTTTAGTACATTTTGTAATTGATATGGAATTTCTTTACAATCACTTCAAAAAATCATAGTAATTTCAAATTTTCACCAAAATTTATGAAAAATTCATGATTTGTAGTATACACGTGGCTTCATCTTTATAAAATTGAATACTCATGTTATTATAATAGCAAAATTGAGTGTGACATGTAAATCATGATTCCATGTTCATAGGCCCAAACATTTAGGAGATATAGAGGATAATTATAGCGGTTCAAGGGTGTGGAGATGATAGCTCATGACACCAAATCTTGGATGTGATTATAGTAGTAAAGAGGTGAATTGAAGGAAAAAAGGTGTGCATGTTCTTAGCTTCTCTACTCTCCAAAAGATTCCAAGTTCTCCATCGCCGCATTTCCATACTATGTGTATGACTTAACCCTAAAGGACCACAATTATGTTTCTCTCCAAACACTCCAAAGTATCCCTTCTCGTAAAAAGACAAATAGTTTTTGATCTAAAACCTTTTTGACCGATCCAACCGTAGGATATTTCAACCAACTTGAGTTTATTACAACCTAGAATATTTCAACCGTTCAGGGTTCTTCAATAGTAAGATTATAAGCTTCAAAGTTGGTTGCATTTTTTTTTTGCTTGTTGCCCAAGTTTGAAACTTTCTGAAAATGCCCAAAATGCAAAGTTTAGTCTCAAATTTGGTAAAATGAATTTGGCAATTGTGTATATGGGGGCGTTAGCTCATTGTGTACAAAAATTCAAATGTATAGCTCATTGTATGAAAATTTTCAGGAGTTGCCCGCAATTAGGTTTTACACCTCTGCATGACTATATCTTTTGATCTATACATCATCTACGTACGCAAATTATCGTCCCATCTTCGTTACAAAAAGTAGAATCACCACAAAAATCTCAATAATTGAGGATCAATACTCATTCCATACTGAGCTGACCGAACTTGGAAAATCAGCCTTGGTCCTTTAGGGGTTAATTCACTCTTTGAACACGAATAGAATTGGTGGGGGTTGTCCAGCTTGTGAGGCAAGACTCTGCGATGACACTATTCACACTCACAATCATGAGACTCTCATCAAAACAATTGTTTTTTTATTCACGAATTGAAATTGCGAACTAGAAACAGGGCTATAAACGCGCTCAAAAGCCACCTGGGACAGATAATACTCGTTCTTTGACACCTCCTCACAAGTATTTACTTCTAAAATCTCATTCCTTCACAATTTGTCGTTTTTTAGTCAGGGTTCGACTTTATTATGTTAGAGCATCTTCACCAATTGAGGTTGGTATTTTTTAAATTTTCTTTTGGCCGTTTGTACAAGCTTTGATTTCCATTTCGTGTACCTCGCATGTCAACTTCGAGCATTACAGTTATCAAAAAGTTTTTTGAAGTGAAATTGGGACCCCAATTTTAACAAGATTAATTTAAAGATATTAGCAAGTAAGAATGTTCTTACACAAGAGGATTAGCCAATGTATGCTTAACCCCTAAAATTCTGAGCGACCATATTTTGGTCGTTCCACTTTTTGGGCAGTCTCCAGGGACCTCATACTTTTAAAAATTTCAATGAAAATTTCAGTGTAGCTTCCAAAAACTACACTCTACATGTTGCACTTCGTTTCATGTCATTCCAATAAGTATTGCAAAAGTTATAAGCATTTGAAGTTTTTGAAGCGAGATCGGGCAGGAAGGTTTTTTTTATTTTTTACTCTTTTTCAAAATTTCTTTTTTGATTCATGATTGGTTGATCTTTATCTACAAATGAAGCTTCAAATCTACCCATTTTGAGCAATGGGATAAAAGTTATGAGGAGATCTGTTTTTTGGGCAGTTTGGACAAAAAAAAACTTTGAAGCTCATTTCTAAACTCAATTTTCAATATTTTTTAATGAAATAAAAGGCACTACGTGAAGATTTCCAAGTACAACATTCTCACCATTAAGATAGACATTTTACAATTCCATGTCAAACTTATTAATGATTTTCTTTTTCCTTTCACTTTGTACCCACTTCTAGTAATTGTTTTATGAAAAGATTAATATGAGCTTTTTTCTTACAAGATTTTATATTTGAAGACTTAATTCAATTGTTAACATGGCCTTGCCATTCAATGAATTTCTAACCCATTCAAAAAAAAGATATTAATTTCTAAAGTTCAAATTTGTCACCGGATTGAACCCCAAAAAATCTTCTTTTGCAACTTTGATCCTTATAATCTAAGAATCTAATGGTCATTTTGCTCTCAAATTTTGTGCTCACATGAAAATTCAGGTTGGGTATTAGATCTTACAGTTAAATGATGAAAAAACTAAAAAAACATATGATTTCTTCTGCAACTTCCAAATGCTGCGTTTTTCATGGTTTTTTGTGAGAATACGGTCAAGGAATTTTAGGGGTTAAGCAATATGAAACCGACAACAATATATCAATACAATGCCATTAGCCAAGTAGAATAGATGATAAATAATTTCAACAGTTTTTTTTAAAAAATGGAATGTGGGTGATTTCGCACAAAGGTGTCATGGTTCTCAACAAAAAAGTTTCTAATGTTGTAAAGCAGTTGCATTAATGACGTAATATAATAAATAGGGAAAATACCAAAAAAACTAATATAGTTAGATGGAACCTTTTTAGAATCTTTTGGAATATTTTCAAATTATTTTATATTATTTTGGAATATTCTTGCTGATGTCATTTAATCCGCTTGCAAACTACGTCAAATGCATATTCCAGCCACACCATAGGCTCTGTTTTAATTAGCCAACCAATCTCACAAGAATTTTTTTGGGAACTTGCCATTTTAAGAGGCATTTAATGTAAAGGGACAAAAATTGCCGCCATAAACCTCTAATATCCACCTTGCTCACAAAATCTTTTGGAACCTTTTTTGAATACGATACCTTTATGTTATGGGAATTGAAGAAAATTATTGCCATTACTATATTTTCAATAAAACATATCAATTAAGGCAATAACGTATTTATTCTACAACGTCACCAAATGCAATGCATTACATTTTGGTCCAAATATTGTTTTATATTATTTTTTAAATTATAAATATACATACAATCCTAGAATACCTTTTCATTTTGATTAATTTTTGGCAAAAAACTAATTTCAATGAACAATAGAAAATGTTTGCCTTCACATTTTTGCTTATTATGCAATGTCAAACTACACATTTTGAACGCCCTACCGTGAAAACATCCAGGCCTACATCTTGTTCATTCCACAAAGTTTGAAATCCATTAAATTGTTGACCATTACCAATATTGAAGATTATATAATATTTAAAAACTTACACTTTGGAAGTTCAATCCAAACACTACTAGACACTTACTTCTATTGTTGCATTTTATATGACCAAATCATTGTACAACAACATAATTACTATGATACAAAGAACATTTTGTACTCAACTAAAGGATATTTTATTCTTTATATATATATATATATAATAAAAACAAAAATAGAACAAATTTGACATACCGACATTTGAAGTTGAAGTGTATTTAAATATGAAAAATACACATATAGTGACTCTCAGAAGTAGTTGCACACCTCAAAAAGTGCCATAACTAATTGATAGTTTAGAACCTTTTAACAAAATTTGAATATGTTGTAGTACATATAGGATAATGTATGTACACTAAGTGTCAAATTTTTTCAATCATATTCGGACTTATTATTTATTGATCAAAATTTTCATACAAAAAAACTTTTAATATGTGTGCATGATTTTAAAAGTTCTTCAATAGGAAGAAGGTTCATCTCTTCTAAATCATATGCTAAAAATATCATGAATTTTGGAGCTTTATTGAAAGGATCTTACTGAATGAAATCTGGTCCAATTTTTTGGCTTTTAAATTTTTTATTTTTTCAATATTTTGACCCTAAAATCCAAAACAAATCCAAAAAATAACAAAAGCATGGTAATTTCATATTTGATATATTTGGTATTTGATAAGTCAATAGAATTTTAATTTTGGAATTTTTTTTGGAAATTGAGTTCGTAAATGAATCCTATACATTGTTTTTTTAAATGAAAAAGTCCTAATTGCCTGCAAATAAGACTCTTCATAAATTCACATCACTCTTCCAAATGAAATGAATCAAAACTTTCTATGTGAATAACCATAGTATATATATATATATATATATATATATATATATATATATATATATATATATATATATATAATAAATAGAATTTGAATTTTGTATTGTAACCATCCACAGTCGACAAATAAACCTAAGACATATATACCTGTATATAAGACTCTTTTATAGATTTAAGTACGTATACTTGATGTATTCAATAATTAATCACCTCAAATATATAAATAGTATTAGGGCGTTTGGATGGTGCGGTTCACTAGAATTGTTGTCCCTATGCACTCTTTTGAGGATTTTGAGAATTTGAAAATCCATTTCAAAGAGAGAAAAATATTTTTGTAAAATCTAAAGTGGTAGGATGGATCGTACCAACAAAAGAGAAAAAATTTGATAGAAAATTAAAAATTCGGCATTATATTTTAATGGAGGATGAAGCAAATTCTAAAAGAGAAGGAGAACAGAGGGTTGTGGATGGAATTTTTAGCTATGAATTTTTTAGGTGTTCAAATATACAAAGAAAAATGTCTTCTAATTTTTTCAATTTTTTTTGAATTGATTAAAGTTTCAAATTTTAAAATGTATTATTTTTGGGAAGGATGAATTGTTTATCCTTTTTTTTTTGATGGACTTGAGTTCTTTTTTTAATGTACTTGAGAATGGAATTTTGCAGGTTGGTTTATTTTTGTATTTTTTAATATAGAATCAAACATGAACTCAAAGTTTGATCATAATTTGGTAAAACTGTTATCAAAATGGGAGTTTTGATACTCAAAATCTTCAACATAAAATCATTTTATCATCCTAAAATTTTATTTTTTGGATAATATGTACATAAATCTAGAAGTTTGTTCACTCATTTTTCATTAAATCATTGCTACATAATTTTCAAATTGGTTTGAAAGTTAACTTTTTAGACAAAATGCTCAAAGTGCACAAATGTGCACAAAACGTAGTTGGTGCACCAAAAGAAGTTGGTGGACCGTACCATACAAATGCCCATTAGCTTTGTTTTATATGCAGTCCAAGATGGATAAATCGTATAAATAAGTTTAACCAATATTTTGAAATACCTTTTGATTTTATAACAAGCATGTATTAATTTCAAAATTATTTCCATTTTTACATGATAGTACATATATTAACAACCTACTGGTGATGATAAATTGTACTGAACAAAGTAATTTGGTTTGCGTTTTTATCAACGTAACGTGTAATTGGATACTTGTGAAAATACATAAGAAAATACATTAATGTGATTATTGAAAACGTAAATTTAATCATGATTCATTTATTTTAATTATTTAAATGTTTAAGTGAATTGTTATGAAGATTAATGTTTTTTCAAATAGTTTCCAAGGCAACAATCATTATTCAATTAGTTTGTAATGAGGTAATATTACTAATTATATATTTTCATAAATGTTACAAATTATCACATTGTTATTTTTACTGCAAGTTAGGTTTGTTAAAGTAGTTACTTATTTCTTTACTAACTTCATATTATTGCACTCTACAAGATATTAAAATGAATCCAACCTAACTTCTTTGTGTATTTAGTTTTTTGGTTTAATAAACCATTTCGTTTCAAAATACTATATGGTATTTTCATTTATTTACAAACAAAATTATATTGATGATTGTGTAAGTATTGACTCACAAATTGAATGCTTTTGTAAATAAATGTTAAAATCATAATTTGATAATCACAATTAGTTTATGCCATCCTGTTGTGATCCAACTTAATACATTATCTTTGTTTTATCTCTATTATTGATTTACAATTTGACGAAGTATAATGAAAAGATGTCATAGTTGTCACACATAAATAGAACAAATTTCTTACTAATTTTAAAAATAATTATATTATTCAAAGGTGTAATAGTGGTATTGAATATGTTAGATAATAAAGTATGTTAATTAATACATAGGATTACAAAATGAAACACAAAAGAATAAAAAGATACACTTTATTTATGAATTTATAATTAGATTGCTATGTGTTACATGTGAAATTTGATTACGTTAAATAAATCAAATTTTGATTTTCAAATATCGTTTATGAATGAAAGAAATTTTGAAATTTGTATTTCATTTCCATGAAACTTTTAGTTATTTACGTCAAAACTAACATTACTTTGGAGTGACAATCCATTGCAGAAATTAGAAAGATTCATGTGTGCAGACAAAATGAAGTGCATGCATCAAAGAATCAAAGATATAGCAATGACTACATTCATGCAGAAACTATGTACAATTTACCAACTATGACTAATCGGAAGATGAAGTTTGGAGCTCTAGTATGGGGCGGTGTATTTACAGGCATTTTCATTCCTTTGGTTGCATGTAGCTTTCAACAAAGGAAGGCCAAAGGAGGATGATGCTCTAAAACATATGAAAAACATTTGTTATTATCATGTATGAAGCTAAAGAAATTTTATTCAATTCATTTTTTTAGAAATTTAAGATAATACATCAGATGTTCTAATATAGTATTATAAATAAAATATTCAAATAGTTGTTATAGCCAATTTTTTTGGTATAATCTATTTCTTTCATCATATGGAGAATTGATTTTGAATTTTGATATAAAGATTTCTCGAATATTTCAAAATCCACATAGCGCTAAATTAATTTAATATGAAAAAATAATTTTACAATATTTTGCTAATATATATATATATATATATATATATATATATATATATATTCTAGCAGTTTATTTTTATTCTTTGTAAATTTGGAATGTCTATATATTGACCTAGATATTTTAAAATGAAAAGATGCTATATTATTTTACTTTGGCATATCAATATAATCATATCACTATATCATTTTAAAAGAAAATACTAGGAAATATAGCATCAGTATATCTACTTTGAGTAATTTCTATTGCTATAATAAAACAACATAAATAAGAGAATCTAAAATTTGATCATATAAATATTTAACTACAATTATATTTCAAATGCCCAAATGGCCAAAAGAGATCACTTTTATATTTTAGGAATTGAAATGAATGATTTTGGAAGTCGTCAAAAAGGTTGTAAAGTGTATCATTGAATTAGAAAGCACAATCTATTTTCATATTGTCATAATCAAATGTGTCATTCAAAAGTGGAAAATTTACTTTTAATTGGAATTAGTTTATGAATGCATAGAAAGAAATATATGTCATATCCATCTTCTTTGGATGTTGTTTCTATGCATGTGGAAGGTTTTGAAAAAATGTATACGGTATTTTCAAAATTAAAATAAAATTGGATTTTCTTTGTAAGATACAAAATTCCAATACATGCTTTCTTGAATACTCAAAAATCAAAATATTTGCAAGTGCGTGATTTTATCTTTGTTATAATTTAAAGTATAGAATGCATTGGTATATGGAAAAGTAAGTGAACTTGTTATGTTATGGTGTTGATAGCTTCATTTTTTTAAATATCATCCAAAAATTAAACCATTAATCAAATTTAAAATTGGTAAATATTAAAAATTAAAAGACTCATTTCTTTTTGGGCAAAAATGTTCTATAGTTTAAATTTCAAGCTTTATTCTATAGACAATTTCTAATCATTGTACTTGACACTTCTTTTGAGACATCAACTCCAAAAGGTTATAAAAGTCACTATATATTGTAGAAATTTCCTAGTGTGTTTTCAGCGTACTTATAAAGCACAATTACATCAAATGCAATGACAAAATGTAAAAGTAAGTTATGCATTGTGAACCTATTTATCATCTATTGTATTTATTTCAAGCTCCAAATTCTTTTATTCATCCATTTTTATCTATATTTTTAAATATATGCAAGAAATTAAATGAACTCATTCACTTTTTGAAGTTTAACTCAATTCAAAGGTTTCTTCTTACCTACTCTTTGAAACTAACTAAGCCCCTTGTTTACAATATCCATTTAGCTCTTTCCTTAATTCATATAGTGACTCACAAAAGTAGTTGGACACAATATGAAATGTTTGCATAAATTGAGAAATTGGAATCATGAAGTTAAATTTGGATATGTTGTACAAAGGAATTCTATGTTTGTGTTTAATTTCACTTAAAACGGAATGTATTTAGACTTGTTATTAGTTGAATAAAAATTTTATATGAAAATTATCTTTTTTTGAAAAGTCAAAATGTCTCATTTTCTTTGATATAAAGAATGTACATCTTGATTAGAATCACGTGTTACAAGCTTTATGAATTTTTGATTTTTATTGGTTAAAATATTATTGAATGAAATTTGACCTCAAAATTTTGTTTTAAAATTTTTTTCACTCTTAAAATTGCAAGAAATCCATCAAAAAAGTTTTAAAAAATGGAACGACACCAAAAATAATTTTTTAACTTCAAAAAAATTCAAAAAACGGAAGATATTTTTCTTCACATACTTGAACTTTGGAAAAAAATCATAGTTGAAAATTCCATCCACAATCCTCTTTTCTCATTTTCCTTAAAAAAATTGAGTTCATTTTTTCACTGCGACAAGGCACTAGTTTTTTTTTCCATAAACATTGATTTAGCTTATGTAAATGTTATTTTTTAATGTCTCTATTTTTGGCATTGGTAGAAGACATCACTCTAGTTAAAGTAGTTCAATTTTTTTGATAACTTCTACCATTGATTTCTATTTATGAATTTCTAAAAGTTTGAAAAAATTTGCAAAGTTGTGCATTGCGACACAAAATTTGGTGAACCATGCAAACAACCTTAACTATATATCATCCCGGTATATCACCCATGTATCATAAGTTGAGGCTTGCAATGTATGCAGCAAAATGGGATAAAGAAAAGTTGGAAAGATTTTTTTCTCGTTTCTCCACACGAGGCTAGCAAGTAGGACACGTAGCTTTATGGAAACATGCACTTGCAACGAAGGTGTGCACAAAAGATGTTGCTACATTAAAAATAATGAAGTAAAACACCAAAGAACATCATAATTTCTTTTACCACATTCATAAAAATGGTTACGAATAAATCTTAAAATCAATTATAGGGTATCTATAATTTTAACAGTGGTTTATTTAATGTTACTATAAAACATAAGAAGCCTTTTTTTAAATCCGAAATTCATTGTAAAAATAAAGAAAAGAAAAATCATTTAATGAGTTGCAGTAATGCGTTATTACAAAAATGTACACACTAGCTTAAACACATTATAAATGATGAAGTTATCTCATCTACGAACATATAAAATATGGATGAAGAACTATTTATCCATAAAAATTATGTAAATTCATTTAAAAACAATTATACATTCTAAAAATACTACTATAGATATATATTTATTTTTATAATGAAAATTTCATTGCTCCAATCAAAATACAGAAAAAATTAAAACATATTCCTTAAATCTACGGTGATTGAATTAAAAAAAAAAAATTCACATTAAACCTCAATGTCTAATAACAAGAATAGTATATCTGTGAAGCTTTGTCCAAATTTTATAATGTTTGTTGTAAATATGAAGACAAGTTTTAATTTTTTTTTAGATAATATAAAATGTATATATATATATAAATATAAATATAAAATATATACAATATATTATTATATATACATGTTGCATTAAAATAGTACATTTCTTGCAAAATTAGATATTTTTTAAAAGCTGATTAGCATTGTGCGAAAATGTTTGTTTTTAACCATTTTAAAGAGAGAAGTGTGAAAAGGATATTCAATAGTCTAAATTGAGCTTTTCAATAAGGAGTGTAAATCGTTTTTCCAAAAGAATAGAGCCAAAGAGAACGTCAAAGTGTAAGCTCGTAATGCAAGATTCTGCAACAAAGTTCCTACGTAGTACATCTACGATCATAATTGCAATACTCTTACCAAAACAATTGCTTTCAACTCATGAATTGAAACCACAAGAATCTATGATCACTCTTCCAGGAAACAAGATCAACAAATCCTCTCTCAAAATTTGTCACAAAATTGTTTGCAAAAGTTGGGGCAAATATACGTACTTTTACACCCCCAATAAAAAACTTTCTAAATACATTCACACCATTCAATATTGTAGAAGTTTATGTCAACTTGACTATACTAAGAGCCAACTTCCATAGGTTTGAGAAGTTGTCCATAGAAATAGGCAAGAGGAGGGAAAAAAATGGTATTTCATTTTGTCTCATATTGGGCGATGAAGTGGTGTACACTTCCATGGACTTGCATAAGGTGGAACGTGAACAAATTTGATTGATCAGAGAGAAGTTGCCATGAAGTCGAGGGCTTGAAAACCCTCTACACTTCATTTTTTCAAAAACTCACTTGAAATGTAGAATTTGGTCTTTTCAGTCCCTAAAAACTTGTCTTTTAGTAAGAAACTTCACTCATGAAAGTTGAACCTAAAAGGTCCAAAATAGCCTTAAACTACCAGATGATGGAGAGGGGTACACATAAGGTGTTGTAAGGGGCTGACGATTCAATTCTGACCGTAAAATCATCACTCTACTAGATGAAAACTCCCCAGCGACGAGTTGCCAAAAACAACTCACTAGCTTTGCCGCCGATTGCAAAACAACTCATATGCCTCAACAACAACAACCCAAAAAAAAAAAAAAGTTGGACCTAAGAGCCGCTTCACACTATGGCCAAAGGTCGAGAGGCCGTCGGTTTCCACCAATCAAATTGCAAGAAACCATGGTTTCGGCCTCTCAACCCTTCACACTAGAGGCCAAAGTCCAAAGGCCGTGGACCTTCAAAATGCTTACATGGCAACACTTTTTGACCAAGGTGACGGCCTCTCGAGAGGAAGTTTGGGTCCTACGTTTTGCAAGACCCGTCACTATAGTCGAGAGGCCGTCGATTTCTTTTCATAAAAAATGAAACTATATTTTATTGGCTATTTTCAGTAGATTTCTTTGGACTCTCAATCCCACGGCCTCTCGACTTGGACGGCCATAGTGTGAAGCGGCCCTAAATGTCCCTTCCCAAACGATTCATGTAGGGGTTGAAAATAATACATGAAAAGTGGATGCAAGGAATGATGAAAAAGGGCGGGCGGGCAGCTTCGTGGATTTCGTACCGTCCGCCATTCAGACAGGCGGTAACGACGGAACGACCCGCAATGCAGGCTGCAGCCAGGTTGGCAGGGAGGTAGGTAGGAAGGCCGGGGCCCGGGCCCGGGGACGGGGAATCAAACCCGAGCTCCGGTGGACGGGACGGGGACTGACGCGGCTTTCCCGTCGGCCATGCCACGGCACGACGAACCCGGTGAAGCAGTCAAGCTTGATCCAAGCTCACAAACCTGTCCGTTCTCTTTTGTGCTCCTCTCGCTCGCCCGCCGTTTGCTCCGGCAACCATCGATCTGCTCTGCTCTGCTCGGCCCGGCTCCGCTCAGCTCGCAGGTTAGTTCTTCTCCTTCCTTAGCTTTGCTTTTTCTCTCTTTCTTTCCTCTGTTTTTCTCGCAGCCTCGGCCCTCGTCTTTAGGGATCGCAAGGAGCGATCGCCAGATCCAGGTTCTGTTAACGGCTTTACCAATTTGTTTTCCCTTCCTTGTTTTGTTCTTGCTCTCCGGTTCTTTTTTTCCTGGATCCGACTGTCGAGGTTACGCTTCTTGCTCGTGATGGCTCCTTTCGCTATTTTGTCGGTAGGTTTTCGTACCTTTTTGTTTCGAGGTTTTCGTGTTTGGAGCGTAGACATTATTTGTTGGAACGGGGATTCCTGTTTGGAGGTAGGGAATTGATTCCGTAGCTTACCGGGTTAGTAGCTACAGTAGTGATGAAACGAGCGTTAAGGTCAGGGGATGCTGATGTTATTAAGCGCAACGGGGATGGTGTCGGAGCGTAGTGCTATTAATTTTTTTCTTGGAACGGAGATTCCTGTTGAGCAGCTTTAAGGCCTGGAATTTGTACCCTAGCTCACCGGGTTTGTAGCGGCGGTAGTAATGGGAGAAATTGGATGTTGAGCGCTGAGGTCGGGGGATGCTGATGTTTAGTCGGAATTAGTGTAAATCGGGGTAGTGCTATTGTTATGTTGGGATACTTGTTGTAACGGAGATTCCTGTTTGGAGTTAGGGAATTTATTTCTTACCGGGTTTCTCTGCTTAGTAGCTACAGTAGTATGAACGCTGAGCGTTAAGGTCGGGGGATGCTGACGTTATTAAGCGCAACGGGGATGGTGTCGGACGGTAGTGCCATTGATTTTTTTTGGAACGGAGATTCCTGTTGAGCAGTTAAGGCCGGGGAATTTGTACCCTAGCTCACCGGGTTTGTAACGGCGGTAGTAATGGAAGAAATTGGATGTTGAGCGCTGAGGTCGGGGGATGCTGATGTTTTGTCGGAATTAGTGTCTGAGGGTAAATCCGCGTAGTGCTATTGTTATTTGTTGTGACGGAGATTCTTGATGTGTAGTTTTAAAGCCAAGGGAATTCGTACCCTAGCTCACCGGGTTTCTGTGCATAGTAGCTATGGAAGGAATTGGACGTTGAGCGTTAAGGTCGGGGATGCTGATGTTATGTTGGCATTTGTGTCCGAGGGTAAATCAGTGAAGGCTTTGGTAGTGCTATTTTTTTTGTGAAACGGAGATTTCTTGTTTCGCTGTGTTAAAGGCTAGGGAATTTGTACCCTATCTTCCGTGTGCAATTGTGCAATCGTCGTTCGGAATTTGATGGTGCTGCTTTTCTTCAGTCGAGTCTTTGGAGTAGTTGAAACCGGTGCTACTAGATGAAAAAATGGAAAGCACCTCTTAGCAGTTGGATTCCGTTTTTACTATTTCTGGATCTCCAGTTAGATTGTATTCTCAGTGAATGTCGCGACTTAGAAGTCGGCATTATAATATTCTTCATGTTCCGGCATTTCGTGACTCTGGTGGAGTCGGATTACCCTTGTGGTAACTTCAGTCAGCGTATTCATTTCGGATTGAGCCTGGCAGGCTTAGGCTTCGAACTTGTGACTTTTCAGGGTAAACGTCGCTCCGTACTGACAGATTATTGGATGTCACAGGTTTCGGAGATTCTGTGTGTGCAGAGCATGTAAAGGAGCTGATACAGTCGAGGGCAGTGCGTCGTCTTAAGCTTCTGAACAGAGATGGGTTGGTGTTGCTGTTCTGCTGAAGAGGAAGATTTTAATAAAGTTTCTAATGAGGCGCACAACCAATTCTCTGGACACAATGGAAACCCTGGTAAATCAGAGTGAAAGCCGATTTTGTGGGAAACCTGCTTTTTGATTTGATTCTTGAAGTATTTTTGGTTTCTTGGAAGGATAGGGCAGTCCTATTTTTCCCAACATCATTTAGTGAGGGGATATGC
Organism: Pohlia nutans; assembly: GCA_022496805.1. Taxonomy (NCBI): domain Eukaryota; kingdom Viridiplantae; phylum Streptophyta; class Bryopsida; order Bryales; family Mniaceae; genus Pohlia; species Pohlia nutans. Next base: position 30,914,626 of record CM040089.1, on the reverse strand, counting down.
TTCAGTATAGGAGAAGTTGTTCATTTTTGGGTGATATATTGAAATCTAGGACGTTGTGTCACTGATCGACTTTATTCTTTTGCAACTGGAAGAATCTGGAACATTATGTCTCACGATCCTGGATGTCTGGTAGGTCATCAAGGAAATCCGCGGGCAACAGGGGATCAACCTCCGAGGGGTCAAGCTACGAAGATCCAGCCCATTCAAGCTCCGCAGTTGTCCATGGAGGAAATAAGGGAATCTACAGATAATTTCGGACCAAAATCATTGATTGGCGAAGGTTCGTATGGAAGGGTGTATTACGCTACACTTCAGGATCGCGTGGCTGCCATCAAAAAGTTGGATGCAAGTGCACAACCTGATGCAGAGTTTCTGTCACAGGTATGCTATTCGCTTATTAAACTCATGAAACAAGGAAGGAATTAGTGCTCTTGGATCCTTCTTACGATGTTGTATTTGGGGATCCGGGGAGAAGTTTACTCTGGCGGTAGTCTAGTAGCAGTAGATGCTTACCTGCGATTCTTTTTCTGCAAATATCTCTTGCCTTCTGTCAAGATTCCTCTGTTAAGCCAGTTGTTCATCTGTCTACATTGATCATCCATGAAGTCTAGTAGTCTGCGTAGCTCATGGAATCTGTTGTAGCTCATCGCAACATGCCATCTGTTTTAGCGTCATCAGTTGTTTGTGATTACTTATGTCCTGCCACCCTGATTGTTTTGTTGCAGTGGAGACCTGTGCAAGTTTTATTCGTGGACACATAGTTTCTTTTCTATTTATATATCTATTGCCAAATTCGAGTTTGAATTGACCTTTGGAATTTGCAGGTCTCTCTTGTGTCAAGATTGAAGCATGAGAACGTGGTTGAGCTGATCGGTTATTGCTTAGAGGGACAACTGCGGGTATTGGCGTATGAATATGCTACTATGGGTTCACTACATGACATCCTTCACGGTATATTCATATTGACGCATGCAAATTCGTGTTCTGTGCATTCATAATCGTTCTGTTGTTCAGCTATCCTGGTCACCATTTAAAAGTAAATGGTATTTAGCTATGATCATGGTTTGTTTTAATACTATATTTTTTCCCTTCACATTCATGCCATCGGTTTTCTTCAGCTAGTGTACACTTCAGGGCATGTGATATTGTCGTCGATGTATCAATTTTCGCTTGTCTCAGTTCTAGTGGTGTGAAAGCAGACCCTTAGAATTCTCTTGCAATTATGAGAATGGAGGACTCTTGATTTGCAGGAAGGAAGGGTGTGAAGGGTGCTCAGCCTGGACCAGTCCTGGATTGGATGCAGCGTGTGAAAATAGCGGTTGGGGCTGCAAGAGGTTTGGAGTATTTACATGAGAAGGCTCAGCCCTCTATTATTCATCGGGATATCAAGTCTAGCAACGTCTTGCTTTTTGATTCATACGTGGCAAAGATTGCTGACTTCAACCTGTCGAACCAGGCGCCTGATATGGCTGCTCGTTTACACTCTACTCGCGTTCTTGGAACTTTTGGATATCACGCACCAGAGTAAGTGCAACTTGTCTGGATAGCATGGAATATTGTTGGGTGCTTTTATCTGTGCTCTTAATGAACATATCTGTCCGTCCTTATGCAAAAATGTGTAGAGTCTAGTGTCTACTATAGTTAGAAGGTATGTTTGTAAGGAAGCTTTGGCAGCATTGCACCTTTGCAGATGCAACGTGGGCTCTTATGGGTCCTTCAACATGATCCAAACTGTATGAGGTTGTTATCACAAGGGAGGGTTTTATTTTTCCGAATCAGGAGTATGTGGAGCACAATTCTATTACACCTGAAGATATCTTATCGGAGCTAATATTTGTGGTTTGGAATGGGATAAATCTTAGGAATCTGCGGTAGCTGTTAGAGGTCATTTAAATGAAATGGATGAAAATGACTTGAATTGAAAGTTTAATATTCTCCCTGAAATTGGTCGTAATGTCCTCCTGAGGGGATTGTTAACGAAGTGAGGTCGGGACCATCTTTCATTTTACTTAAAAAAGGAAATTTTATGCGGAGGATCGCTATTTTGTTTGGATACCCTTTTACCAAAGAGCACCGTTTCCTCCTACGATATACATCAATGAAACTGCCATTTACATTCTGCCCTTTTTATTGTTGACATGATACTGATTTGTGCTTTTAACTATTAGTCAAAGTTACTCCTGTATTTCAAGTTTATTTATTGTCCTGACCCAATGTTTTTTTTTTCAGGTATGCAATGACAGGTCAGTTGACTCAAAAAAGCGATGTTTACAGTTTTGGAGTGGTTCTCTTGGAGCTTCTCACTGGAAGAAAACCCGTCGATCCTACAATGCCTCGTGGGCAACAGAGTCTCGTGACCTGGGTAGGTTTTGTCATGGTCAACTCTAATTTATGCCTCGCCGATTTGATCTGAGGAATGCTTAGTGGTATACTAGAAGCTTATTTGCTGAGCCTAGTTCTTATCCTCTTATATTTCTGTTCTTATTTCTCATTTTAGTTACACTTGGTTCATATTTGCATATTCAGGGATGAATTTGTGCAAGCTCAATACGTTTCCTTTCATTATGTGTGACTGTTGGTTCTGTTCTAATCAGAACAGCGGTTTAATGGCTAATTTCTCTGTTTCCTGTAGGCAACACCAAGACTGAGTGAAGACAAGGTGAAGCAGTGCGTTGATCCAAAATTGAGGTCTGAGTATCCCGCCAAGGCTGTTGCCAAGGTGAGGTTCATCTCATGGACCTTTGTCCACAAATATTTGATTTATCATCTTTCTCACAATAACAGGGACGATCAATGATGGATACAAAACTGTAAAATTCTGAACTATATTTGATCAGATCTTCAAACATTTTCCGTGGTAATGGCCCTAACGTTCTGTGTGAATTTGGATATCAGATGGCAGCTGTTGCAGCCCTGTGTGTCCAATATGAGGCAGATTTCCGTCCCAATATGAGTATCGTTGTCAAAGCACTGCAACCGTTGTTGTCAGCCAGACCTGCTCCCCAACCAGGAGGTTATCAAGGGGGGGAGTGAGATGGGCCACAATCACGTAGATTTTTTTATGTCTTTGTTGGAGTGAACTTGGAATTTTCACTTGGCATCTTTTGATTTTCTGGTGTTGGTTTATTCTGCATATAGTCAGCTTATAAGGGTTGTGACTGTCGCAACAAGCATTCTAGTGTCTTCGATATGAACTGATTTTGGTGTACTGTCAGAGAGAAATGCGTGTCTTAAGTTATGGTCTCTCAAAAGTGGCAAGTGCAGAGTGGGCAGATAGACATGGTGGGCAGTTGTAGGATTAAGACTACTTGACATTTTTCATTATACATTGACCTTTTGTTTCCGACCTTGACTAGCCAGGTCGGAAGTATGATACTTGCGATTAGCGTGGGTAATGCCCTTAGTGCCCAAGGGATAGTCCAGTTATCAAGTATGTGTTTATGGAATGTTTTCGTAATCATGTGCAAGTGGGAGTTGTAGATGGCGAGCTGTAGATCCCATCTGGACCGTAATATCTTCCATAATTTCACGAATGTTTGTATACATTTTTTTAGTCTTTTTCCTGAATTCAATGTCAAATTAAAAGTAATTGGTTATCCCTTGTTCAATTCTATTGCGATAAGCACTATTTATATTATTTTTCTTGTTTGCACTATTCAGTTCTACAATTTTCCGATGGCAGCAAGTACATTACTAATATCTTACACTCCTTGCTGTGTTTGTGTGGCTATCTAATGGCGTTGTTGTTGATCTTAGGCTTACCTTGAGATTGATAATTGGCATAAAAATATAAATACAAGTGTTTTTGTCGTTTTGGTTACATAACCAATCAAATCTATAAGCAAACTTTAGTCTTTCAGCGCTGAAGAGACTGGGAGTTCTAGTAGGCCCCTTTGGCCTGGGTGTAGTTCTAAAAATTGATCTGCTTGCTGTCTGAAAATCTAAATATCTTTGCCAGGGAGGCATATCTCCTCCGGTTTTGCATGTCTGAAAATCTAAATATCTTGGCCGGAGGCTTGTCTCTGGTTTTCGGTGTGTGCGATCTTCATTTAACCCTTTAAGTTAGTGCCTAGAAGGTCACATTGTGGTCATTAGAGTTATCCTAAAAGAGAAGTTGTGTTTGAACAAGAGACCATGTGTTTTGTTTTAATATACTCTTATTTGTTTACTCTAAATAGTTCAAAGATGTAGAAGAGCGTAGTGGCCTCTCATTATTAGGTGTGTAAGAAGACGGCTAAACTAGTTTATCGTGAGTTTGAAGACCACCAAGCTCTTACACACCTAATAGTGAGAGACCACTAAGCTCTTTCAATCTTCATAACTATTTAGAGTGAACAAATAAGAGTACATTAAATCAAAACACATGGTATCTTACTCAAACACCACTTGACTTTTAGGATAACTCCATTGATGAGTCGGAAACACAAATTTTTGAAAATCTGCGAAAGAATTGGATTTTGAGTTGTGAAGTTCAGAGTTGGAGTTAAAAAAAGAAAAAATTCAATTTGGAGCAGTGCAACATAATACCTATGTACAAAACACCAAAATACTACAAATACCTCAAATTAAAGCAAAAGCATACAAATACAGAATATGTACTATGCGGTATTTCTTGTGTTTGGAAGTTTGTCATCTTGTATTATTTTTTTGAATTGTATTCTCTTGTTCATGTTCCATTAGTGTGTGTATCATGATCTTCATCAACGTACCAATTCCATTCATATTTTAACGTATAAATTTGTCCTAAACTGTATATGGATAAGTCACTATCTCTTATAAAATTCACAATAATTATGTGTGAGTTAGTTCTTGACATGAAAGATTGCCATGGAGAGGTGTTGACATAGGTCATTGTGGAATCGTTGACTTTCATTTTTGAAAATTTAACCCAAAATTTATTATGAATTTGATTTTTACCAAAATTTATGAAAAATTCATGATTTGTAGCAGACACATGGCTTTATCTACTAAAAATATAAAATTGAATACTTATCTTATTTACAATGGCAAAATTGAGTGTGATAGGTAAAGCATGATTCTACGGTCATATGCCAGACATTTAAAGGTTAATTCAATGGGGCTTCATCCTCTTGTTTCAAAAAAAAAGAAAAAAAAAAGAAAAAAAGGTTGGGAGCCATTTTCTGGAAGAACAATCACATTTTTCACCCATCCAAATTTCTTTTGGTTCTTGTGCTAGTTGACTACCATTTGTATGGTATGGATCTTCAAAATAAGATATTATGATTTTAAAAACAACATAATTGGTTTATGTCAAGTTTCATTCTTAGTTCAAAAAGTGAGATCTTGAAAATGATTTTTGAAGATAAATAGAATCAAATAATGAAAATTACACCATCTCATAAGGTAAACCTTCATTCATGAAAGGAATCAACCTTGAGTTTGTACTCACAATTGCACTCCTAGAGTCTCTCTACAAGTTCATGTTTGTTTCACTCAATGAGATTTAAGTTTAGAGAATCTGGTCCAAAGGTGGTTATAGATTATTTGTCGATTTTTGAGCTCCTTGGAGGGTGATTTTGTTGCTTAGCAATATTTATAAACAATTTTAGAGAAGTCATGCTGAGAGCAACTAACGAGGTGATCCCAAGCCATTACGGTTTGTTGCTTCATTGGTTCAAAATTCAGTTAACCCCTAAAAGACCAAGGATTCATAAATTCAATTGTTCAAATTGTGAAAAATACAATTCTTATTGTACCATATTGATATCATCAATATCACTGAAGAAAATGCATATGTTGGTAAAAATACAAATAAATTTGAACAAAAGGAAGTCCACATTGAACCTGCTCAAAATTGCTAAAAAAAAACTTGAGGTCCAATTTCAACTTTTTGGTCCTTTAGAGGTTGATTCAGCCCTAGTTAACTGTAATGGCGAGAATAGGTTGAATCTAGATCCCTCCTAGATTTATATTATTCTTACTCAAGAGTGGGTGTCTGAAATTTAAGAGTGGTTAATTTCTCATTTTGGTGCGTGGTGGCACTAAAGTAGAAGTACGAAAAACTGTGAGGACCTCACGAACTAGACTGTAGACTTCTATTGAATAGCCAGACCTCCTTCACTCATTTCCAAGAATGTTTGACAACTGTGACGATTCTAAGTGCAAAGTGTGAGCTAATAATTTGGGAATTTGTAGGAATTGAATAGGCGTGGTGCATGGGCAGAATGAGCCTATCGAAATTGTTGTATCATTAGAAAAATAATCGGGCCTAAGGAGGGCCGCTTTGGGCTGCATGGAGCTCGCAGTTTGCTGCGCTTCCAAGAAGCGGTTCTCAGGATGGGCATAGTTCCCAAGAAGATGGCCTCTGCCAACTCATCGCAATTAACGGTCACGGTTTATGTTGATCTTCATGATGCAGGAATGATGGAGAGTGCGCCTGAGCGCCAAATCCGACGTCTAGTCACTTCTGTCATCGCTGGAATTACAAAAGCGGGAATCAAGAAAGTGGGAATTTGGGAATGCTGGCTTTGGAGTATACTGTAGCAATTGACGTGCATTGGAATTTGCTGTACATTGTAGCAAATTTGACGTCGCTGGTGAATCGCAGCTTGTGCTTGTCTTGCAAAATGGCCCAGTTGCATTGATTGAGTGATGAAAATGCATACAAGGTGTAAGCATGGATCGCTGGAAGGTATAGACCTTTGATTATTTGAAGAAATCCGTTGCATGGTCAAGTTTCACGCAACAGTTTTGTAGAAAGAAGAAAGGCTCATGAAATGCATCTGGACCTGTGGCTCAATGGTTCTCTATACCCATGCGACCCATGCACTGGAAAACGTCCAAAAATTCAGTCACCAGCAGAATTGTTAGAATATGTAGCTGAAGGTGAGAATGGACTCTTTGGATAGGTTAATAGACTGGAGAGGAGTAGTGGAGGAACTTCAACGCTTGTGAGAGAGAAGGAGATTGAAATTGGATTTCTGCAAAACCAATGTCAAGAATTGACCAGAATGTGGGGTCATGAAACAAGTGAATTGCAGCAAAAAATTCATGAGTTGGAGATCCAATTAAGTTGCATACAAAGCCGTTTGAGTTCAATGCAGACAGAAAATGAGGAGCGGCTGTTGACTTTGGCAAAAGAGAGAGAATTTTTGGAAACGAAACTGCGTTTGGCAAAAGAGAAGATAGGGGAGATCGAACGGATTCATTGCGCGGAGGTCGGTGATCTTACGGGTAAGCTTTCTGTTGCAACATTAGATGTGGCGCGCTTGAAAAGAAAACTAGATGGCATGGTAAAGACTCCTTATGGTTACAGGCAGCAAGTGCGTGTAAGGCGAGATTTGAGTAAACTTGCACCGGGAGGGGGCCATGCCAAAGCAATGCGTAGATTAGCTCGATTTGTAGTCTCACTGGCAACCACAAGCACTATTAGGCAACAAAATTTGACTGATACAACCCACAGAAGGCTTTGCGGCAATAAACAAACTCAACAGGAAAATGACAAGGTGTTTGCATCCATTCTATCAAGGGCAGAAATTGAGTCCATGATGGACTTACCAGTAATGTTACCAGTTGCCATCCGGATGGCAAACCATTACTTAAAAAAAGTTGGAGCTACTTTGGGACCCGAGGTAGTTCTAGAGACTTGCGATCGAAGTGGCATTACGCAAGCCGGTTACGCTGAGGTGTACAAAAAGTTTAAAGGAAGTTTACAAACTGCCGGCAAAGGATTGCATGTAGGATGTTTACTCAACCCGCACCAAGTAGGACAACTTCGGCAAGAACTAAATAGCAAATTGAAGGACTTTGTGGGAGAGTGGAAGGTCCTGGAGAACACATATGAGGCACCTTCAACAGCTGTGGGCAAAAGGAAGTCGAAACAGAAGCTTGACAAGAATTCCTTGACACTTACAAAGTACAATAATTTGTTTTTGGATATTGATTCAGTGCAGAGAACTATGGTGAGACTGTACGATATCACACCATCAGGAATTTCAGACCCCACTGATTTCGCACGATTTCAGTGCGATTTGTAATATTTCATGGGTGCGTGTATTTTTGGCATTGATTCCGCATCGTTGCGTCATTCATCGCAACTGCACTGATATGACATCATAATCGTACAAGCGGATATAGTACTAATTTGACACGATTGATACATCTATTGAAAACGTGTGAATTCTTCACTTTGTACAGTTGTCAAATGTCATGTCTTAATTGTGTTTAAAGCCACACTGATTCAGTGTGTTTTTCGTGCGACATCATTTTTTCTATATCTAGATTTTTTTCTTTCTATATCTAAATTTGGTCAAAATAATTCTATTAAAAGAATAAGAATAATTTTTTTTTTCTCTACCCGAACATTATTCCGGGCAGCCCAGACCAACTACTCGAGCTATCCAAATCCGCGATGGGACCCACCACGATTTTCCAAGCTCTATTGCCGGTGGTAGGAATTGAACTTGAGACCTCCCAACTACAAACCATGCTTTAAACCACCAAACCACCTTAAAGTCTTGATGCAAGCACTTGAACTCTTTTGATAATTATAAAGGAATGAAACCATTGGCAATTTTTTGCCATGTATATGTAATTCTTTTTTCAAATTTTTTTTTGCACTACAACACGCAGGTCTTTTTCTATATCTTGAAATTTTTTCAGAATATTTTGATTCTTTTTTTTTGGGCCAAAATTGTGATGGTAGATCATGGTTGTGAAAAAAAAAAATTCCAATTTTTTTTTTGCTCTAGATTATGCAGGACTTTTTCTATATCTAGGATTTTTTTTCAGAATATTATGAATTTATTTATTTTTTGCCAAAATCGTGGTGGCTGTGAGCTATTTTTTTTAAGCAGACTTTGGATGCTTTTTTGCGATGTAAAAAAAAAATTCCAATTCTTTTTTCAGTAGATCATGCAAGCATTTTTCTATATCTAAAAAAAAATTCAAATTTTATTGAACTTTTTGTTTGTTTTGCCAAAATCTTAAAGGCTGTTAGCTGTTTTTAATTTTCAGTAGACTTTAGATGTTTTTAGCAATGTAAAAAACTCTTTCTATTTCAATTTTTTTTTGCACTCCATTATACAACCTTTTTTCTATACCTAGAAAAAAAATTCAATGGTTTGAATGTTGTAGCAAGCAATTAAAAGCTCTTGCAATTTTATTTTTTGAAAAGTTGCTCAAACTTAGTTCAAAGAAACTTTGATTTTAAACTCAATTTAACTTTCAATGCTTCGAGAGATCATGTTTTGGTTGATGCCCCCTTATGAGCTGCCCGAGACTAAAAATAAAAATAAAAATAAAAATAAAAAATTATTTTCTAATAGGAAATCAAGTATGCTTTCAAACCCAATTTGAATCGTGCCAATCCAAGTTAAACTCCGCCTAGGGAAACTTTCAAAAAAAACAACACCTCTACATTGTCTCGTGTTACAAATTTTACTATTTTGAAAAAGTAATGTTGTCCTTTTCTGTACGATTTTTGTTCTCCCATGATGAAAAGTACAATGATAACCAATAATACCAAATTTGAATTCTAAAAATATAAAATGTAATTTCATTGAAATTTTAATGTTCATTGCTTCTAAATTCTATAAATGAAGATTTAAAAATGTTTTGGAAAATTAGACTGTAAGGATAATTTAAAAAGATTCTTGGAATATTCCAAAATATTTTGAAATGTTTTGAAAGATTCCAAAAGATTCTAAAAGAGAATATTAAAATATTTTTGATATTTTACCTATTTATTATATTTCATCAATAAATCAATAGTTTTAAAACACTATAAACTTTTTTTGTCGAGAAGTATGACATGCTATTGTAGTGCAAAAACACATCCTTGAACGCGAGTGACGTCGAGAAATATAAGTCACTCATTCTCAAATTGAAAACTTGTATGATAACTACACGGATGTCGTATGACAATAATTTGCATTATAATAGATACTGAAATTGCACGGATATAATAAATGGCGTTAATATAATACGTATACGATACTAAATCCGCATTAACTAAAACCGCATGTTATCCGTGTCTTATTAGCCATGTAATGTAGATACACGATTAACGCACGGATTCCGTCAAACACGACTTTCGTGCGAAAACAACCCTTTTTTCATAATCATTGAAAAGACACTGCATCGACATCCTAGTAATGCATGTCACTTCCGTACCATAACGACACTTCTAAATGCACGTATGACATGCGGAATCAATGTTCAACGATAAACGCACTGAAATCGAGCGAAATCAGTGGGGTCCGAAATTCCTGATGACCTGCAGGTTTGGTACCAGCATACAAGAAGAACCGCGTCCAGAATGACAGAGTTTAGATAGTCTTCTGTCAATCTTTCTGTCATTTCGGATCACTTGATTCGGACACCGTTTTGACAGAGTTCTGTAAAAATTCTGTCAATTTTGGTGGCTCATGAGGGAAGCTATGGTTGTGACACTTGGCCTCCACGTGGCTTCTATGTGAATGACATGCTGGAATTACAAGCGGGTCCCGATAATTTATACAATACCTATTTCTATTAATTACCCTAAAGTAAATTACTTTTTTAAGAAAATATTTTCACTGTAGTCAATTAATTACCGCCGGCATTAAAATTTTAAATTAATAAAATAATCGACTGTTTTATTAATATTTAGAGTAAAATTTACACATTTCCAAATGGTATGTCAAGGATGGATGAATGTGAATTTCACTTCCTAATTGTGAGTGGAGGGGGATGTGAAGTCTTGTACTTTATACAATATTCAGTGCACTAGTGTTGACAATGAGTATGGGATATGTAGAACTCCCATTGTTCTCTCTTATTTACAGGTTAAACTATTCTACAAAAATGCGCATAACTTAAGCATAAATACTTCAAATCACAAAATTCTTGTTGGAGGTGGAAGATGATTTGATTGTGCAAATATTCTTAGTTGAACATTGCTCAAAATAAGCTAGTCTACTATGCACAATTGAGCCTCAAAAGTCTGATCACAAGACATTTCTTCTCAAACAACCCATGCACATTCTTCACAACCCTACTGAATTTTGTCCACATCTCATGCATAGAAACTTGAAATCACAAATTTCTTTTGGGAGGTGAAAGATGACTTGGTGTTCTAACTTTTCTTAGATGAAAACATTTCAAAATAAGATCATTTGCTATGCTCAATTGTGCACCAAAATATACTGAAAATATGGTGATGAGAATTCACATGAGTTGTCACAAATAAAAACACCAACAAAAGTTTGTCAATTCAAACAATAAAATGCTTTGAGTACCTCAAAGCATGCTTCAGAAAGGCCTCTGCTGTCATAATTGACAGAAAACTGTCAAATTTCAGTCATTTCGGGCCTAGTATTCTTGTAGTGCAGTTCCATTTTTTGTCAAGTTCTGCAATGGTTTGTGTTTAATTGTGTAGTCAAATGGATCATGCACGCAATGCTGATATTGTGGTTCAATTTGAATGATAGTTTGTTGCAAATTGCCAGTTATTCATGATAAAAGAATGTGCATGCAGAGTTTCAAGATGAACCACTCATATTTTGTTTGAAAATGGACGAGGCTGAGATCATTCACGCTGAGAAGCTGGAACGGCTTTGCATTACTTTTATGAACCGAGCACTCAATCCAGATATAGAAGTTGGGAGCTCCAAATATTTCAGTGTCCAAGCTGAAAGAGAAATGTGGCCCATAGGCTGCTTCAGAGTTCCGAAAGAGACACACTTAGTACTATTTTGGGTGTTCCAACAGACTTCATTCCCAAGACTCATTGCAGCTCAAAACGCAGGCGAACTACTTGAGGTGGAAGGTGTGGGATCATTTAAAATATCATGGCATCATTCATGTGATATGAAAACGATTAAATGTTTGTATGGTCTCAAGGGCAACGCTAACATGTCTTGCATTTACTATAATCAAGAAAAATGCTAGACTGTGATTACCACCGAGGCTCAGGCGATAGCAGCAACGAAGAAGCGGCCTTCTGGTTGGGCAGGAGGATTCTTAGCATCAAATATTACCAGCAAACCAATATCTAATCCTTCAAGCATGACCAGGTGGATGCCTATCTTTCCTATACCATTAGAACATGTGCACATTTGCACATTACATGCCCTTAATCGGATTTGTGAAAAACTCTTGCATCTCCATTTCCAATACGTGTGGACAATTCGGAATGACAAAGTGAAGGCTGAGGCAATAGCAGATATGGAAAGATTGTTATCCAATACAGGAATGCATGGAGGAATGGTCAAAAAATTTAAAGATCCAAAATTATCTAGGAAGAACAATAGTGTCCCTAATAAGCCCTCCCTAAGTGGAGCTAACAGTGCTAGGTTGTTTAGAAATTCAACTTTGGAGGTACTTCAGATCGCTTGTGGCGTGACATCGTGCTTGCTGAGCAAAATGCTAGAGCTGATGGTAGCAACAGACGAGACCGAATGGAGGTATGGTCAGCCCTAGAGAGTTTGCTCTCCTTCACCGCCTTGTATTTGACAGAAGCTCAGATTTCCAATTTTTAAAGGCTAGTCAATAACTTTGGCAGAATATTTGTCAGTTTATTTGGAGAGCACAATGTGACACATTACATTGTAAGCCATGATCTAAAACCTTTCACTTTTAAGTTTCAAACTTTTAAGCTCTGTTAGCCTTCTATTCTGTCTATCTTGCTAGACTAATCACCTCCATGTGTGAATTCAAATTGTGCAGCATGTTTTTGTAAAGCACGGCCCTTACTTTGTTCAGAGATACGGGTCTAGCTCTATCTATGTGATCTTGTCAGGGGCTTGAGTTTTCTCATCATGCGGCTAAAGTTGCTTTCCACAAACACACGCAACATGGAGGGGGAAGAGTAAAAAAAAATCCTCTTTTACAAACTTATGAACATTGGATCAGAATCATCCAAAATCGCTTCCACAATAAGGAACATGAAGCTACTATACAAGACAATACAAGCGAGACAAATGAAATAAGAATTCAGAGAAGGCGAAAAGCCTCAATCAATTCCAGCGCTGCATTACACTCGGATCAGTGGCGTGCTAGATGTCACAGGGAAAGCAATCGATGGGTTCCTGTTTCAGGAGCTGAGATAGAAAACGAAGCAAGAGACGTAGTAAATGATGACTCAGAGCAAGAGAACCAATGACTACATGCAGTATAGTAAGCGATTACCTCATCAATTCTTCAGGTTCGCTCTGGAACTAACTTAATAGCTTTTAGTGGTAACGCATCTGCCGCTATCCTGTTCCGTTCAGCTCTAGGATTGACCTGCATTCCAGTAGCGAACAATAAAAACACTTTTAAGATTCAAAATTTTAAGCATTCGGTTTTCTAAAAATTGCTATACATTGAAAGAAGGCATAGTTGAAGTCAATCAAATCTTACATTCTCTGTAATCAATCCATTCTCGGTGATGCACATCACATAATCTTGTTGGGCATATTCGTGTTGATCATCATAGTTGATCATCAACAATATTTCTTGTCTTATGCTTGCAAAGGTCTAGCTGTGGCCTACTTTCAACTGCAAAGGCTCGTGATGGCCAGGTACTTCGCAGGATATCTTCACCATGAGGTTGCTTTCAACCTGCTCCAATGCTTCCCAGATTGAACCACGGCAGCATTCACGGTTGTAAACAAAGTTTACATACGATGTAGATCGGCCCATGTGATAGCGGAAGATTACCGAACCTCGATCCACAGTGCATCGGATCACGTCCAAACCCACAGTGATTTTGACATCCCACCCTTCATCCATGATTGAGTCAAAGCATTCTTCTGACAAATTTTTGAAAACAAAGACTGTAGGAGTACGAAGCATTGTAGCTAAAGAGAAAAGGTCAAACATGATATGGTATGGCATAAACCATTGAATATGAGTAGAGCGAGATGATGTGTTTGGTCTCAGAGAATGTAGGAAATCAAAATGCAGTTTACTCCTGAAAGACTCACTCGTTATTGTATCCGGTACCGGCCATTTGGGATCTTGAAAGGAAGGCAGAGGAATCGTTTCCAAACGACCAAAAAGGCTTGGTGGACTGCAAGGTATGTAAGTAGCACTATAGAAATACACCCCCAACTTCAACAATTGCTTGTGGCTGTAGTGACCTCGCTGAGGTTCACCAACATCCGCGTGCAAGACATACAAGACGTCCATGATGGTTTTTGGCGATACCCAGTCAAAATAACGAGACATACAAATCTACATTCATAGCACCTTCATGTGAGAAATCACAGCTCCTCCATGTGAGACTCTAATTCACAAACCAAGACTTGATTTTATGTTTAGAAATTTACAATTTGCACCACCATGCTTTACAGTGGGTTCCAAATCAAGTTGTCTGTGTATATAAGCATGCTGCACGTAGACACTAGAGACCACTGAAGAACCCATTGCCACTTTGAACTTCACAATGCGAACTTTGTAGCCTCCTTCTGTCTTATGGTTTTTTGCATCTTTTGCGTGGCCACCTTGCTTTCCAGGTTGCAACATCACCCAAGACCCCACACCTATCCTCGTAGGAATCCAATCACCATCCGCACTCTTTGAATTGAACGACAAAATTGCATCTATTGCGCAGAGAGGACTCATTTCTAAAATACTAGTGCACAAATACCCTAATCCGAAACAAATCAAACCAAAAAGAAGCAGAAAGAAGAGGTTTCGCTAAAACCCTAATCAACTTCGAGCTCAAGGATGGCTCAAAAATTTGTTGTAGAAGTGCCCCTACAACAGAAATATTTGCAGCAAAACTAGTGCTCCGAGATTTGCAACAACAGGTTTAAAAGTGCGCCAAAAAGTTTGCGCGTGAGTTGGTGCGCGAGCATGCCAGCTGCAGCGACAAACCATGATTCTGGCCAGCACGATGGTGTACTCAAGTGCTGAAAGGCAGCGGGTACGCTCCCAACGCAGGAACTCACGGCTTTTAGGAGGCCCGGTTATTTTTCTAATGTATAGAGTTGGAATTTAATGTAAAATAAACTAAAGGAGTTTGTATTGTTGCTATTAGTGATGTGCTAGGTATTAGTTTAGATTTTACATACCAAGCTTTTGATTTCACATATCTTATCCTACCCTATACCACTATTAGATTTGAATTACCCTTATCCAAAGATAGGGTAACTGTCTAAAATCTAAAAATAATTCCCATCTCTAATTTGTTACAATTTCCGCAACAAATGTTGTATTCATGTTAGTTGTAAAAAATTTGGTAACAATATTAAAAATGATTTTCCAAAATAAGTAGAATCAAATAATGGAAATTATACCATCTCATAGTGCATATTATTCCAAATTTGTTACGTTTGAAATAAAATAAAATTGTCAATTTAAATTTTTTTAATTGAATTTCAAAAGAAAACCTTGAAACTTTATTAAAATTTATTAACAAGTGGCTAGTTGTGTAGTCTCTGCCTTAGTATTTACCCTAGATTTACTTTTACACCTTGTTTGTCCTATTCAACCATGTAACTCCTTAAAAACGAAGTGTTTCCATAGTCTAAGACAATAATAAATATGATAAATCCACCCACACAGATGTGATCTACACATTGACATTTACAACTTTGCTTTCTACATCAACTCCATTTTTGTTATTCATCAAACACTTAATAACGCAGCTTTGAAATCGGTGCATCATCTGGACCTTGAAGGGTTAATATCACATTCTCTCTAATATTCTCTCTTCTATTCTCCTACCAAACCCTAGGGAGCAGCTAATGGACACTTCACATGGCATCATCATTTCCGTATATTTAAAAATGCTGACTTTTAAATGAAAAAAATGCTGACTTTAGGATGAAGCCAAGGATTTGGACAACGGTGACTGGCGCCTGTTCAAATGGGGAATCTCTTATATAACGCAGACCGTGCAGGCACACACACGAAGACAGTTCCGACGATAGCCGTATTCCGGCACGAGCCAACAAGGAAAATACCCCTAGTGAGAAAAGTTGAGAAATTAGCATACGGCAGGTACTCTGCCATCTCCATTGAAACATTGCAGACTAGTATTATGCCTGCATAACAATGTAATACGGCGTAACTAACCTCTAGTGCTGTTGGAACTAAAAAAAATCCTAGACCTGCTCTACAGCTGTACACAGATACCGACGCATGAAATGAATCCCATCATTTATGTGACTGAGCCTCTACACTCAGATGGAGAAAGACGTCCTAAGGCCTCCAGACAAAATTCACACTAGCTCGTGTAATAATTTTGCCTAGTAAATATCTGACCCTCTGATTTGGCCAGGTTTACCCAGGTTGAAATGGTCCTAGCGACCCGAATTCCAACTCTGGAGGAAATCCCGTACTCGCATCATTTACAAACTGTTGCATGATAACAGGTGGGGCATTTGTGCCCACTCCAGGATATCCATTACTGCTTGCAATGTGGAGTCCAGTTTGACTTGAAGGTGGAGGAAGGGAACTCACGGGAGGTTGAGCTCTTTCTTCCATTGTCTGCTGCCGTGGACTGGTGCTCTCCCAGTCCTGGTCAGATGCGGGATTCTTCACCATTTGGGCTCGAACTTCGTGCTTGTTCTGCTGTCCTTGACCTGTAGGTACACCCTGACCTCTTTAATATCATCTTCTCTAATATCACATCCACAAAACCCTGGGGAACAAACTCACCCAGTTCATAACTCTCACTTTGTACTCTCACCGGTTGTATCACAAGAAGTTGCATGCAGATGGGATAATGAAAAGGGTTCTAGTCCTTTGGCACCCTTGCGACCCAAAGGACTTCTTTAATGATACTGTTTATTGTCACGATGTTACAGAACCCTACATTTTGGGCATCTTGGCTGCGACATCATTCTTTTATTACGAATTTGTGCAATGTCATTAAAACGTTGCAGATTTCTAACATGTCTGCACAATAGTTTTTACATGCGTTGATTCAGCTAAAACACAAATGACTGGAAAGAATGACAACTAGGGCGTTCAACGTGACTCGTATCCCAAAAGCCATCTTGAAGAAAATTCAGATATCAGAGGAGGTATCACCTTGCCCTCCACTTCTGTAGCGGGGTGCATGTGATTGGTAACTTTCCTCGACGTTGTTTCGATCCTGATGGCCATACGATCCATGTTGATTTCCTCCCCGTCCACCAGGTCCGGGTCTCTCCCTATTGACGTGCGTATGCCTCTGAGAACATCAGAACCAGACAAATTAATAAGCACTGAATGGGATCCACAAAACGACACAGGATAAATTTGTAACATGAACCTACATGGAGGCAATAACTCAAAGACCTGAGGTGCAGTACTGTAGTTACTAGCCACCCAACAAGAACGTCCACATCACATATCCTTTTGAGATTAGAACTCAAAAAGACAGCTAGTCATACATATTGCTCCACTACTTCCAATACTTCATAACGCAGCAAGTGATCCATTGTAGCGAATTTTCTCGCTTCCAACAGCTTGGCCCACTGTACAAAAGTCAAGCGATGCCTAGCTATGCTCCAACAATGTTCCAAAGGTTAATTTATTATCAAGACTCCAAATATACTGTTCCAGAGAGATAACTCAAGCACTGCTTATGTGAATTTCAAAAGACTGGTGCCGCATTGATCTTACCGGATGAGGCAAGTAGGGGCCCGTGCCAACCCTAGATTTTGGCAAAGTATCCTCATTACCATGAATAGAAAACCCCCTTGGTTGCTGCATTCCATCTGGAACCCGACCAATGGAGGAATATGACGGACCCGCTATTCCAGGTGGATGTAGCATGTTCAGTCCAACATGAGGGTTGAGATTTCCATGGTGTCTGGCTAAACCGTCCCCAACTTGAGGGCCTTGTGGGAACCCTAAACCAAAACTAGGATTTGAAAATCGCATGCAAAAATTTTGCAAATAAATCTCTTTCTGATCTTTAGAGTCACCGAAAAGTATGTCCTCCTCACTATTCCTCTCGAAATGCAACGTTTCCGAATTGCTGCTTGGACTAAGCACAGCGCCTGCCCCTTTCGGCCGCTCGGCAACGCTGATACCAGCCTGCATTTCATGCTCTCGATTTTAGAAATACGAAGTGAAGATAAGGAGATCTGAAACAGCTCAAGAAGTAGCGTAGAGCCAGGCCAATGGTGAAATTTGCAGCATGAATGGCATTCACATCAAGACTTATGAGTCAGCAAAAAGAACTGCTAGTAGATAATGACGCATCTAGTTGAATGATAAGATCACACAAACAAAAAGCGCAAGACAAATAACTTCAAGTCAGTACTTGACTCAAAAACTTATTCAAAACAAATCGGAAAACTGTAGAAATTTTTAATATCGGTTCCCTTAAGCCCAACTGTCGAACATCGGCACCACAAATACCATGGCCCAGGGTATTCTCATAAAAGACAAACCCCAAATAGGATGAGCACATACAATGAAGAAGTTGATTTCTGTCCCCTTAAGTTTAAGTAGCATTCAAAGCCATGGGATCAATGCCCTGACAGGATCGTGGCGATATAGTTATCACTCCGTAGTAGCAGGACAAACTATCACAGTTCAATACAGTGTTCCCCTGTAAACTTAAGTAAAAAAGAAACAGCAATTACCCCTAAGTGACCGAACAACCATTTTATGGTTGCTGCCCTTCTTTTACCAGCTGCCTAGGATGAAGAAAAATATATACAAAAATTCAAAAACATTTTCAAATAAGAAATCAAGTCTATTTTCCAACCCAATTTTAATTATGTCAATCCGAGTTAAACTCCACCGAGGAGAATTTTTCAAAGACAAAAACCTCAATATTGTCCTAGTATTATAAAATTTACTATTTCAGAAAACTAATGCTGTTCTCTCTTTTGAAAAAATTTGCTTTTTTAAAATTTTAGAATAGAATGTCTAGTTTTAACCAATCATACCAAATTTCAAATTCTAAAAATAGAATTTGAAATCTTGGTGAATATTAAATGGTAAATGCTTCTAAATTCATTAAATGAGTGTCTAAACCATTTTTTGAAAGTTTGACCCTAGTTTGACCCTACGGATAATTACTAAACATCATGCTTCTCATTTTCTCTTTTGGACCAAACTTCATCAAAGTTGCAGTAGTAACATTTTATAACACATCTAGGTTTTGCCCTTACCCCTTCTGTCATTTAGGGGTTAAGAGAGCAGTGGAGAAACGGACAACGGAGAAACAGGATGCAGTCCAGATCTCTACAACGAATAACTAACCTGTGGATTTGTCCTTGCTCTCGAATCTTGAAGCGCCTGAGATCCAAGGATATTCGTTCCGAAATCCATTGAACCATTGGAATGGAGGTCACCCATTGAGTCACCCCTGATCACACCATCTGTGCCTGTAGGCATGACGTATGGAGGGTATGTAGGAGAGTATGTAGGAGAGTATGCAGGTATGTGCAGGCTTGAGCCGTAATACACTGGTGGGGGCAATGCCACATGCAGAGAGGCAGTCTCCATTGGCCGATTTCTGAAGGACGGACCAGTTGACACAGATGCATGCTCAATAATAGGTGGATGCAAAGGACCAGAAGGACCACCAGGAACACCAACAGAAATAGGCAACACCTGTCTCTCTAAAGTGAAAGAGGGAATCAACTCGGTCCCAGCACCTGCTTGATGGGTGGACACTAAGGGAGACTGGCCCGGAATTGTTACAGCAGGCTCCAGAGTACCCGACAGAAGAGCAGAGCTTTTATGATAGCTAGGCAGAGAAGTAGCAAGCATCTCCTGGTAACTATGAGGAGGTGATGGGAAAGATGGCACGTGCAGTGAAGCTCCTTGCCTACCTCCAACTGAAGTTTCTTGTAAGCTTGGCTGGCTTAGCCAGTGACGACGTAACTCAGCAGCATGACCATCCACGCTTCGTACAACCTTTAATTCGCATTCATCGCTGGATGATTGACTTCTAGAAAGCTGTTCGGTACCATTTGTAACTTTCGCACGCATTCCGTCAGAGGCCTTCACATCCGAACTATGTGGACGGTTTTCTCTGTTTCTCGTTCCTAGAACCGAATAATCTGCCCCTTTCAACTGGCTGGAAGCTTCACCTGGCCTGTCATCACTCATGGATAATCGAGACAAGCTTTCCCCTATTGGTGGTCCATAGGCTTGAGGAAACTCCCCTATCTCAAAGGGAGGAGAAGGACCTCCTCGAGTAGGCTTAGATTTCCCGAGAACAAGTTCAGACAGCACTGGGGAAGGAGCAGAAAGGGGACTCGGGCAGATTTCAGAAAGAGACGTACTCGCTATGGGGAAGGAGCGACCTGGAGAGGCATTGGAGATAACGGAGGCCCCATGCAGTAGCTGCGTTTGGTCCTAAGCATGAAACAGTTCAGAATAAAATCAGAAAATACGTCACATGTAAGTGATAAGCCGCAGTCAGAATGTTATCTGTCTTCGTAATAAACTTTAGCTGAAATGGAACTGAAAATAAAATGAAAATGAGTGCAAGCGCAGCAGCATAACCAAAACATCGCATTCAGGTTAAAAAAGAGGCAATGGAGCTGAACATCCTCTGCCAGATACCTGTACGCTTCTAAGCGGACCTTCACTTCAGAGAACTTCAGATCTAAAACCGAAAACAAGTTCAACGAAAGCATTGCGTATTGGAAATCAAAGGATGCAGGACTAAACATCTCTAGACACCTCACCTCAAGAGGTGACCGCCAGTGCTCCCGCTGCTCTTCTGCATGAAGAGAGAAGCCCGCACTATGGCTGGTTGCACCTTCTCCTGAAGGTACAACTGAAACCATTAAGGAGGAAGTAGCAGGTAAGGCTGAAGGGGAGATGCATGGTTCCTGCACGGACAGATATGAATTCGTCCGACTGGGAAACGACTCCCCTGACGAGGAGCTATAGTGAGTTGCATGTACACTTGAAGCGGAAGGAGGCCCAGATAAACTTGATGCAGGGACAGGCATAGCAGAACATACTGGCAAATGCATTTGACCCGGGTAGCCATGTGGGTGTAATTGTAATTGCCAGGGGGGTATATACTTTGAAGAGGACAATGACCGTTGACTACCAGAATCCTGACTACTCCCCTGATAAGGAATATCACCTGGGGAGGTATAGACTCTCTGTTGCGCCAGCCATTGACCCTTTCTCTGCTCGGCAGGTGCAATCTTTCTTCCAGAGGTGGATGTGTCATTCTCATCACCTGAAGGAATCTTACGGTTGAAATTCCCATGACTGGAGTTCGTTTTGAAGTCACCTGATGGCCCCGGCGGTCGCCCCAAGTCGTGATTAGAAAGAGAAAGGTTCGGGTCTGAAACATTCCTGTTTCGAGAAGCACCACCCTGTCCGACTAAATCGCCTCTCGAGGGTTCCCAACGTGGTGAATCCTGACTAGATGCTCTTGATTGATATCCCCCAGCTAAAGGACTTCTAAAAATTGGCTGATTTGCATGCTCATGATCCTCACTAGACCTGCAGAAACAGATTTTGCAATTAGATTGACCAAAAATAGATTGGAGAAAGCAATGGGCAATGATCACCAAGGGCAATGATGGTCAGATGCGAATTACCTGCGATTTACTGGCATAGATCTTTCAAAATGCTCCGGTGGCGTATAAGGATTGGATCCTTTCATTTGCACTCTAGCTATATCACCCTCGGCATTGGTATACCTGCCTTTTCCACCTACTTGTCTCCACTGCCCTTCGGGATTTACAACATTCAAGTTACCAGAAATTGGCTGGGCAAGATTTGCCTCAGTTGCTCTAATCTTCTCTTGCCTCAGTTGCTCTGCCACTGAAGGAGTGTCCGGCCTCCTACCACTACGATACCGCTCTAGACTCTTGAACGTACAAGAAAAGAACGACTTGAACTTATCGTTAATCTGTTCTTGAGAACATTCGAGAACCTCTCCAAGCGTGCGCGCTCCTAAACCAAATGCCGAACGTATCCTCTTAAAACTACCTGTAATTCAGAATCCAATGACAAAGACCAAAACGTCATCTATTGCACTCGTAATGATCAGGGTAAGCTACACACAAACAGATGAGAACGCATAGAAGGCAATTATTCCAATCCTTCCACAAAAATATGCTCTATAAGCCTTAAGCTGTCAAGAAAGACCCCTTCATCGATATGATTCAGATCAGTGGATGCAGTTAGAGACAATGAAACACACAATTGTGTGAGAATGAAAGATACACAGGAGGTTGCAAAAACAAAATCATGCACCCACCAACATTAACGCTGCGACCAAGGTTGTTGGTGTCGCGAATTGGATCAAGAACATTCAAATACTTGATGTTAAAATTCTGCCCCTGGTTACTGTCCGGGCCAGTCGAAACACCAGAGTACTTTTTAATACACCCCTCAAGGAGTTCTTTACTAAGTAATAATGTACCTCCATCACTTCGAGGAGACTCTGCAGAACCAACTGCAAGAGCGGAACAAGTACATCATTCAGAACCATTTGAGAACGACAGATGTACCACCCTCCAGGTTTCTTGACAATATTATGCAACTCCACTCCGAATAATAAGCAGAGGGAAAGCAAATATGCAAAATGAATAATAAGCAGAACTCTAGAACAAATTGTAGGCTCCACTTACTAAGAAACATTTAGAAACATTTAGCTATAGTTACTGCCATCAGATGACAATTTGTTTATTTTTAGTAGTTCAACACACAACAATATCATAAAGGCACAATAAATTCTACGGCACTTTACATACGATTGAAGTATTGTGACCAATGCCTTTTCTAAGTAATTCTAGTTTGATGGACTATCCAGAAAACCCTCTAATCAAAACAGTCTGAGACAAGCTACCACAAACCAAAATAAACCAAGCCAAAGGATCACATACCAGATATCTTTGGTTTAATAAGAGCAAGAGGCAGCGGACCCCATAGGCTAACGCAATATTTGTCCCAGTCAAAATTGGAGAAATAAACCAAAAACGTGTACAGTACCTGAGATTCACCGGGCAACAAAAAAAAACTTTAAGAGGATTGTAGTTCTTCAAAATAGCCACTAACCACACATGCTTAGGTTAGCATTTATGAACATTAAGAAATTCAAATGCTACATTCAAGAAGCAACCGATGAGAACACTGGCTAAACCATGTGATTCATATCGAGCTATGCGGCAGCAAATTAAACTTACGGTTTGAGTGCTGACTACAGGCCCTAAAAGGGAAGAATCAACAACTGGGCTCAATACATTTCTATAGTGAAAGTAAGTTCTGTGTTACATCTTGTGATACTGTAACTGCTTCATCCAAAATGACAAAAGAGGCGTTGCGTAGGTCATTCAGAATATGTGCTGCTTAGCACAGCATCGAGAATATAATGAAATGATATTATAACACATAGCATAGGTACTAGAAAATTTCAATGTGGTGGTTTGTTTTCCGAAATTACCTAGATATAACAGTCGTGATGAACACGGAAACAAAATTTTGCGTTCGCTTTTAAATAAATAAATGAACAGGTCATCGATACCATAATTATGAATCAGTTTGTCCTGGAAATTTTACTAACCTCCAATGGTCCCCGCAACGAAGAATGAAAAACGTGAAATATGTATAACACAAGGGTCTCCAAAGCATAAGTAGATATAAGGCCATGATGTGCCCCTAGTATGCGGCTCTCGTAATAGCACCACGCTTTCACCAGTATTATGCTTCTTTTAAACAGGTGGTTCTGGCCGATGTATCTATCCATCTGCACCCAGAATTCCTTGCATAGAGTTAACACAAATGTAATGACTCAATTATGGTGATGTACAAACGAACAAACCCCACGCAAGAATAGTAGTAAAACATCATCAACAATAACACAACAACACAATTGCTTCGTTGATTACAGAATGCAAACGTCCTCATGACCAACATGACCAATATGACCAAGGAGATATTTCCGTTAAATTTCTAATTTAGTATGTATTAGTAAGAGCTTATATTCAAATGAGCTACTCAGTAATGGGTAATGTAGATGGCACTTCACCACGGAAAAACTTCTCAGTGAGTTTCAATACTCTACTCAGAATAGACTATATGATAGTCCTCACGCGCCGTTTGCAATTAGGGGTTAACATACCTCCTCGAGAAAAAAAAAAGTATATAGCCCCCCAGTTTGATTGAATGAGATGTCCACAACAATATTTTCCACCAGACATTTGATTATTTTAACCTGAGACATATAACGCACCGTCAGATGATAGCTCAGAAGCTATTAGAAACAGATAACGACTACGTATCAAAAGTGTGGATGTGACATAATTAAGGGAAAGATGCAGGTTTTCAGCAGAAAAACTAATCCTTATTCATTTCAACCCGATATTGAAAATATGCCCAATATCAAGCAGGCGTTGCCACGCCATCGGTAATGAGAAGCAACACTGATAACCCAGACAGTGAGGATGACATGCTTCACCAGAAATCAAAGTACTCTTACTTCTGCCTGAATGTATTGGACTTCCTTCACACGAAACTCGGAATTATCGGAATCATCCTCGGCACGTTTGAGAGCTTTCTCCACATCTTTTGCCCATGTCTCCTTCAAATCAGTGTGGACACTCAGAGCTGTAAGGTCGATATCTCCATCCGGCAGATATGTCTTGAGTGGTACAGAACCAAATGTCTCGACCTGTTGAAACACAAAGAAACGGCATAAATAGGATTGACTGCTGCTAGTAAAGTATACTCTCAAAAGAATGGACAGCACCTCCAACACAATGTCAAGTGAAACAAAACAGTCGCAAGTAACACAAAGGTGAACAGCTCATCAACACAGAAATCTGCACAATTACTGAAATCTCAAATGGATTAACTTGGTGGACATACAAAGAAGGATTGTCAAATTCTGAATGGCTACTGGCAAATACGTGAATACATTCTTCACTATTCTTTGTAAATTTGAAGTCCAGAAACTTTTTGCCATGAGATCTTAGCTATCAGCAAGCCAAAAGGAAAATTTCTTTGATCACGGTAGAAATTGCACCCAGAGTTGCAAAACATTGTTCATTAGCTCCATGAATTCCTCACATTTATCTTTTTCCAGGTCATGAAAGCTCTGTAAAAGATAATAGATGCGATCCAGAACTTCTTCGAACGGACAGTATCGATATAGCTTCACAAATGTACCTTTCCATAAGCATTTGCAACTTATACCCAAAAGTCCTCGAGTCCATGAACGAATCGATGGTTTTCGTAAAAACCTTCATTAATTAACACTTCATAAATATGCCGACTCTGAAAGTGCAGTTACAATTCAGTACTTCTGAACGAGTATGAAAACGTCGTGTACAACAAAGATTGAAAGCGACCTCACTCATTGTCCATAAACTCTGACACCTCTGCATTCACAAGTTCTGTCCACAATACAGGTTTCCTTCCAGGCGAGTTAAGAAAATTATGAATTTATAGAAATTAAAACATTAAAACATTAAAACTTTTTTTAATTAATAAATAAATAAATAAATAAAACTGACCAGCACATTCATTTTAAAAAGACATTCCCACTCTCAACAATACTCAGAAGGCGTCCACAAACAAATGCAGAACAACTATCTAGGAGTTTCATGTTTCACATAAAATCAGCAGAGTATAAACATGTAACCTAAAATGTTCAAGAAGGAATGTAAGAAGATGAGATGGCTGCATCGAACAAAAGTGGGAGGTTTGACACCTGAACGGGGCAGTCAAGGCAGCCTTTGATGAGGAGCTCAACAAAATTAGCAATAGCTTTTCGTCTCTCCTCGGACAATCGAATGGGCTGAATGGAAGTAATCAATTCAGCAGTATAGTGTTCTGCCTTGATCCACCAATCATCATCCTTCTTTGCTGCAGAAGAAAACGCAGTAGCAAAATGGGAATCACCGTCAGCAGTGAGGCCGCTTGGCTGTGGCCTACTTTCAGGATTGTCCATGCAAACCCTAGCCCCACCCGGCACCCTCTCTCCCTCCACTCGCCTCTCGTGGAAATGGACTCTCCCCACCCTCCCTCACTCCGTCCTTCAAGCCCTCCTTAGTGCCATTCTGAGAGAGTAAATTCTCCAGCAAAACCGAAGCTCCTGCAAGAGCCCTCTTTCCTTTCAAGAACAGCCGATATAGCAATAAAGAGATGGCGATATCCTACTTGACTCGTAATCTCAGATTGAATGATGAACTGAGCCCGTATCACTCAATATCACCACAAACGTCTTCATCCTGATGCATCTCCACAGCTTCAGATAATCAACTGAGACTTATATTAATAAACTGCAATCAACAGCAGTAACTTCAGCAAGCCAACGAAACAAAAATGTATGAATGCGTACTCCTCACAGCTCCAACCACTACTACAACAAAACAAATAGCCTGCTCTTAAAACATCATAAAGTTGCTCAACCTCATCCATCAAAACTAACTGTAATATACAGCTCAACCTCCTTGCTACTGGACGAAAACACAGAAAACCAGAGCTAATCACTACGTCGCGGATCACTAATACTCCCATTCACACACAAATCCGTGCAGCTGGAAAAACCTAATGGCACAATGTGACTTCCTCCTCCATCGTCAACATTCGTATACGTCATTCAACCCTAAGAATACAATCTCTCACACTAATGTCCCGGAAGCTCAGTCTAACATAGAAATTGCAAGAATTTTCCTCTCCACCACGCACTTAAGACTTAAAATCCTAAACCACAACCTCTTGGAAAACAAGTTCACAATTCAGATTTTCCTACCGCAGCTGGAAATCTCAAGAGTAAAAATAGTAAAAAGAGCACCGTGCACACATTCTACAACTGAGTCGAGCAGTGCAACAAACCGTAAGCAAAGTTAAACGCCGTCGCTCCTTCCTTTCCTTCCTTGGTTCGTTGCTTGCTTGCTTTGCTTCATCAATGGCTCAAATGAAGCACGGGAGGATAACTGGTGTCGTAAAAAAAATAGAATGGAGAGGAGAAGAATCTGAGTGTGAAGGTTCACGGGAAAGGGAGTGATGGCTGGAATAGTGACGACGAACGGAGCTCACTCAGTCAGGAAGATGGCAAACCCTAATCGGAAGAAGGACAACAACGTCACCAAACGAGTTGAGATCCCATTTCGGGTGACGGAGGTCGGTTTCAATCCGGAGTGATGAAGATGATGAGGGGCCAATTTTTTTAATTTTCTTTCTTGGGGAGCCCTAAAGATAGATAGATAGAAACACCAACCCAAATATGGGCCGGCGTGAATAAAGTGTCCGTTCGTAATGTCAATGACCCGATGCCCAACGGACAAAGGGACATTGGAACAATACTACTCTCCCCTTTCGAGGATGGACACTATAGTAACCAGAATAAAGTAACGGTAACATTAACAAAGGAGAGAAGTGAAGTAATGATGGTTGATAGATAGATAGAAACACCAACCCAAATATGGGCCGGCGTGAATAAAGTGTCCGTTCGTAAAGTCAATGACCCGATGCCCAACGGACAAAGGGACATTGGAACAATACTACTCTCCCCTTTCGAGGTATGATGGTTGAATGTAACTTTGTTTAAAGGTATGTTTAGTGTTAAGTTTTATCGCCAAGTCATGAGTTCTTGGTTGGTTGGTGAAAGGGCGTTGTATCACAATTATGTGGTTCAGGTTCGAAACCAGTTGGGCTCGTTGAGCAGTGGTGTGATACACATGACTTGGTGCTGCTAGTGAGTTATCATGGCAGGAAAGTTGTACCAACCAGCCGACCCCACCTATCCCTTGAGACAAGCTGAGCTAGTGTATTTCGAGAGTGGCTAGCAGTGGTTTTCACCACTACCCCCCCCCCCCTCTTTTTAATGTACTACGTCTGTTGGTATTGTTTGATTATTTTCTATACGTCTTTTATGTAAAAGGATAGATCCGGCATACTGTATGGCAATGGTATTTATTGCTTTGAATGTGTGTTTTATGGAGGTTTCACAAATGTTGAATTTTGTTTCAAGTTGTTTCATTGAGGGGACGTGTGTGGTTCCTCTAGCTCCAGCTGTATTGACTATGATGGGATCTACTTTCCAACCTTGTTGTATAATATTGTTAATTAGCGGTTGGTATTTTGAAATTTTTCTGCCAATTGGTTCTGGTGAGAATCTATCGTTTGTGTATGTGAATTCTATAAATTGTATGGTTAGGCTATCATCAGGGTTTAGAGGCGGTGGGCTTTGGTATGGGAGGCCTTTAATGCATAGTATATCTGGTTTGAATCTGGCATTACATTGACATCTTTGTTGATTACAAGTACATAGTAATAGCCACGGAGGGACTGTGTTTTCTTGTGAGTTATTGTTGAATGTGCCCGCATTCATGAGAGTGTAGCATCTTGATTTATTTGAGGATAGTATTAATTTTCTTAATTCCCATACCGCTTTATTGTGTCTTTGGGTTCTAGTGCGTGTATATGGTGTTGCCTAGGGAGCCCTAACAATAACAATAACAATAACAATAACAACAATAACAATAATAATAATAATCATAATCATAATAATAATAACAATAATAATCATAATTATCATAATTATAAATAATAATAAATAATAATGATTACATAATATTCTTAAGCCCTTGACTTTGTATCCCTACTAAAGTTCTAAGATTCTCTCCGATGCTCTTGGATGCTCTTTGTTTTCACATCTTAAGTTTGTTTTACTTGCTTGACTCCTACTAAATTCCCTCATACAATGGCAAGTGTCATCTTTCACTCTAGTTCTAAGGAAATTTATTGTATAAGTAAAAGATCAACCAATCAGTAGACGGTGCAGTACCCTACTGCTAAATAATGTTATGTAGCGCCAACCTTAAGACCATTGTGAATAAAGAGATTGTTTAATCTTTGAAGGACATGGCTTTCCTGATATCAATACTCACATTCAAAATCTCTTTTAAACTCCAATTTAACTCCTAAACGTCACAGCGTCCAATTTTTGAACAACTAACAAAATCAAACTCAACCTACGTTCTCATCAATGCTTGGATGAAAGTCATTCAATTTATTGGAGATACTTCATCAAGTTGTTGTCATATCCAATGATTGGATTTGGTGATATTAGAGTACATATTTTTCTAAAATTCATTGATTGTAGTTCAAAAGTGGCCTTGCAAAAATGAGGTCATAGATTTAATTAGTAAAAATATTTCAAAGAATCACCACGTTAAGAGTATCTCATTTCAAATCCATTCCAACAAAGTTTACTCAAAAGAATGTTAATGTTTTGCTTGCAATAAAATTAAGAAGGAATTTTTAATTTTAACTTTCAAATTTTATAATAAAATATTGGTGATAGTATTGGTGAATAGAACCGAACAAATGGAATTTAAAATTCAAGATCTAGAACTTTCATTTGTATATCAATTCCAAAATATTCTTCTATGATGATTTTTCTTAAATCGTTAATTCTAGGGACATTGGTATTTTTAGGGGTTAAGCATGATTATCTTTTAAATTTACTATGGTTCTACTCTAAAGAAGTATAGATGCCTTAAATATGTTTGCTTTGACATTTAAAAAACCCCATTTAGTTAAACGGAGTAGAGGTTATGAGCAAGATTAAAGTAAGCTCGTGGGGCTTAGTATGTCCTTTAAGGATTGATATAGTTTGACTACATATAGCACAATAGAGCAATGGGAGTCAACACCCAATTGCAATGGGACCACGGTCTAGTTACAATTAGAAATTCAGTTTGCGTGGCAATGACACAGTAATCCCAAAATTCATAGAATACAAAAGCCATTCCTTCATTACTTAGAAAAGTGAATCTAAGTAAAGATTATCTTTTGATTCAGATTTCAAAAGGGTGCGCCATTGCACTGCTCTATTATCCTATGCACTGTAGTCGGTCATCGAGATTGACAAAACATAATTCTAAAAAGAAAAGCCCAAATCTTTAGAAAAAGATTTATTCAAAAAACAATCTACTATGTATGACAAAAATGGAATCTTGAAAAATATATGTAGAACTTGGCATTTGTTGAAAAGTATTTTTCCCCGAATTTTTTAATTTGACATGACTTGTTGACCCTGACGTTTGGGTACAATATTCAAGCCCTACAAAGGTGCTACACAAAATGTAGGTTTGTTTTAACAAACACCTCCTACTTTCAACTCGAGTTTAAATCAATTGTTAACAAAAGCAGGAGGTTTATCTTCAAACCATAGTTTTGTCTTCGAACCATAGTTTTGTCTTCTCGTCTTTGTTAATCCTTAAAGGACATACCAATTTCCTAAGGCTTGGTTCTCAATTTTCAAACCACTTTGACTATGAATTGTTAATAATGAATAAATGTTTTCATAAATTTTATTTCAAACATTGTATGTGACAAGGATAGTATGTGAAATATTAAAATAAACCAATGTGTACACATGGTAAATATTGTTTATTGTGTGATTCACTAGTCACCACCCAACCATAGAAGAAAGATTAGGCGTGATCTTCTTCACCCACCAAGCCACACTTAAATAGTCCTAGTATTGTTTGTCTACGTACTTAGAATATGTACGGACTGACTAAACTACTATTTTGGTGTTCTAACTAACTTGGAGACATAGACGTTTGGTCTACGAGTTTCCTTGGAAGTAACTTAATTCCAACAATATGTACCTACATTTCTAGAATGTAAAGTACTTATGTATTTTAAGGTTAGAATTAAAAATACTCCTTTTTCTAAATTAAAAAATTTCCTTTAAGGGTTAACTCCAAGGTTAACTCTCAAAATATCTACCCATCTCTTTATTGAAGATTTGTAAAGATCATTTTAAAAATACGATTTGGAGGAATAATTTGAACTTGAAATGTTGTAAATTTAAATTGTAAATTATATTTGTACAATAAGATATCCGGATTCTATATTCAATACTTTTATATAAAACAAAAAGTTTCAAATTCATAATTCATTTTGAATTTGACTATAAAAAAAAAGTATTAACAATTTTTGAGTGCAATTTGTTGGAATAGGTTTGAGATGCGACATGCTTAATATGATCAATGGGTTTTTGAAAAATCTATATTGCTTAAACCTATGACCTCATTGTACAAGGAAATTTTTGAAATTTTCGATGAAATACAAATGTAACTTATTAATCTTAAGTAATTTCAAAATAAAAAATTGTTTGATTGATTAACAATTAGGTAAAGAATTTATGAAAAATACAAATGGATAAAAATCAAGGCTCTTCAACTTGAAAAGATGAATCACTTTTTTATATCATATGATTTTTGGGAAAGTGGCAGCTTGGGTGATTAAAAGTGTACCCAAGTTTGGTGTTGCACCCATTTCAAGAACATGGATAGCGGGGTCAAACATTAGTGCCCTCTTTCAAAAGTAAACATTATGACGGTGAATACTAACCAAATTTTTGGAAATCAATTTTCGAACATTATCATCAATTATGTTGATGATATTTTACTCGTTTTTTTGTTACAAACCATCCTTTTTACCATAATATTTTAGTCCTTTAACCACATTCACTTATCACTTTGAATGTACTAGAGCACATATACTCTCTTGGATATAAAATGTCAAATAGATTGGCGGATATCATATATTAGAATAATTAATAAATGAGGACTAACGGACTATCTCACCTTGAAAGGACAAATTATAATGAGCACTTCTAGATCAAAATTGAGTTGAGCCTTACTCCTAAACGCCCAACCATCCATTTCTAGATGATCATGTACAAAATCAAACTCCGATTTCTCATCCGTCATGCACTTTTTGTTGTGTGGATTTTTACTATAGATTTTATGGGAAGTTTGCTTCATGCATGTGAAAACTGATTAGAAAGGGGATGATTTGTGAAATTTTTATGCCGCTTCTCATGTTGTTGTGGATCACCAACAATTTCTAAGATCTTAGTTCAAAAGTATTCTCGAAAAAATCAACTCATAAAATTAAGCAACCAAAAAATCTCCAAAAATCACTACACCTAGAGTATTACATTTCAACCAATCACAACAAATTTCATCCACATATTGTCAATATCTTATTCATAATTGAATCTCAAAATAATTTTGAATTTTAAGTTTCAAATTTTATACAAAATATCGGTGATAACAATCATAGATTCAATCGTATTGATAGAATTTAAAATTCATAATGCACAACTGTTATTCATAAATAAAGTTCAAAATATCCCATTTAGTTGCATTTTATAATGCATCTTTGCAATTTTCCAAATCTAGAGAGGCTTGTGAGCATTTAGGGATTAATATATATATATATAGGATCCACTTGTCGAGTTTTACATGATTTTAATGCCTTTTGTCATTTTCACACAAAAAAATGTATTTTATCGAAGCATTACAAATATTGCATAAAAAAGGCATTTGTTGCAATATTTTCTACATTTTTGTTCTTTTGCCATGTTCACTTTTGGATCGCACAAATACCTTTTACATGAAAAAAATCAATTGAATTAATGGATATTATAAAATTTGAAAAAACATTGGAGTTATCTCATTTTGAAATGGAATATGGGCAAATAAATAAATAGGCAAAACAAAAAATGAAAAAAAAAAATCAATTATAAAAATGATGAATGAGGAATCCATATGTACATTTAGATGTATCATGTGTACTAAATTCAAATGCTATTTAAAAAATTAAGTACTAAAGAGTATTGAATGAAAAATCTAAGTATTAAAATTTCTGAATAATAAAAAATGAAAATTTTAAAATTATGTATTTCACGAGATTCCCATTATAAGAAAAAAATCAAACATAACAAAATTAGCAAAAATATCCACAAAATATATGTTAAAGTCATGAATATTTGAAAAACTAAAAACCAGCAAAATCAACAAGTTGAAAAATGACACATTTAACATTAACAACTTGAAAAATGAAAAACGAATAAATATAAAATGAGAAGTAAAATTAATAATCAAACAATGGAAATATAGAAATTGGGTTAACGTTATTGGATTTGACAAATTGACAATTTGAGATTGAAAATTACTATACATCTCAAACACTTGGTGTACATTTTTTTTTCTAATGAAATATATTTTAAATTTACAAATCAACCTTGAGTTTATGCATGTAGGATAAAAGTAAAAAAATGATTTTGTGAATTTATTTATTTATTTATTTTATTTTTTTGAAACAACAGGACATTTTATTCCTTTGAGAAAACAAAACGATTTTGTGAATTTTATTTTCACAAATTTTCTTAGGAGAATAATTTAAAATCCACTAACTAAATTTGTTTTTTATCAGTATATAAGATATAGAAAATCACAAATCTAAAAACTCGGTTGTCACTTATAATGCATGGAGGAAAAAGTCTCAGTTTGAAAATTGTTTCTTCATCAAAAGATTGAAAAAATAAAAACAAATCATCAACTGAATGTTTGATTTTGGCACATACCATATAGAGAATCACAAATTTTATAACTTGACCTTCATTGGTAGTGTGGAGAGAATCAAAGCCTTACTTAACTTCTCAAGGCCCAAGATGCCTAAAAGTAGCTCTTCTCTAGTCAAACTTAGTTTTCACTTTGAATTTTTTATTTTTTATTTTTCATTTGAGTTGAACTGAAAAAAGAAAAAGATAATCAAGTCATGTTTCTATTCCACTTTACAATTCATCAAAATTCCAATTATTGAATTTTTTATAGCAATCACCAATTCAATGGGTTAAAAGCCAATTTGTTCTTCAACATAGTTTTTCTATTGATTTTTTCTAAATAAAATCTTTGTGTGACTTTTAAACATACTAACGTGTTTTAATTGTGATTTACACCCAAGGTAAAATTTTCACCAATTTTGGATACTTATTGTAAATAATATGACTTTTTGAAGACATAAGGCTTAAGAAAATCATAATAATTTCAATTTCCAAAAGAGAATTATGAAAAATTCAAGATTATAGTAAACATATAGGCTCATTTATGAAAAATGTTTTCAAAATGTTTAAAACGAGCAATTGAGCAACAAAGCAAAGTTTGACCACATTGAAAAAGGAATAGGCCTTGAAGGGTTAAGCTACATGCTTTGGGTATAATAATGTTCTCTATAAAGCTCAATGACCTATCTTTGCTTTTAAATAAAATTTGAATCCTTAACCCCTAAATGTACCAGGGTGTCCCTGGAATTGACAATTCGAGAAAAAGCATCATAAACTACTATTTAGAAGAATATTTTGGAATTGATATACAAATGAAAGTTCTAGGTTTTGAATTTTAGATTCCATCTGTACGGTTTGATTCACTAATACTATCACCAATATTTAATTATAAATTTTGAAAGTTAAAATTAAAAATTCCTTCTAAATTCGATTACAAACAAAATTTTAATATTTTTGGAGTAAAATTTGTTGGAATGAATTTGAAATGAGATACTCTTAAACATGGTGATACTTTGAAATTTTTATGTTTCTTAAATCTATGACCTCATTTTTGCAAGGCCACTTTTGAACTATAGCCAATGCAATTTTGGCTTGGTCAACGACTTGACATACTTCTACATTTGTTATTTTAGAAAAATATGTAATCAAATATGACTAAATCCAACTGTTAGATAGGACAACAACTTGATGAAGAATCTCCAAAAAATTGGATGAATTTCATCCAAACATTGATGAGAACATGAGAAGGGTTTGAATTTGTTAGTCGTCCACTTTTTGGACGCTCTGACATTTAGGGGTTAAAGGTTCAAGGATATGAGCATGTTTTATTGGATAAAATATTCAACTTTAGATGTATCGATTATGTTTCCCTTCCAAATATTTAAGACATAATATTTAACATTTTAAGGAAGAAAGTTTGAAAAATTATACATTCTAATGTCATTGGAAGAAGATGTTGAAGAAAATTTAATATTCTCCATTCATTTATTACATTTCTCCATGTATTACTATCCTAAAATTAAGATTCGACATTGTAAAGAACTATGATAAAAAATTCTTTAAACACCTTGACAGGTGGGATGGATTTTTCTAGTGATACCACCTCGTACAATTATTTATTTATTTATAATATTAGATCCTATTAGATCCTGTTTGGCTCCCCCCCTCAATGGTGTCTCCTCGCGTGGTTCAACACAACCTAATTCCAACCCAACCTCATTCCCTGTGCATTCGAGGGTTGAAACCATTTTCAATCCAAAAACACTTAAAAATTTAATTCCTATCTCCTATGTGGCCTCCCCTTCAACAGTGCCTTCCCTTGTTCAAACTCAACTCAACCCAAGTCCATGTGTGGTTGAGTGTTGAAACCATTTTCAATCCAAAAAACACCTAGAATTTTCAACCTAGCCCCTATGTCGCTCCCCTCATTGGTAGAAAAGGTGGCACTGCCGAGGGAAATGCCCAGGCAAGTGGTGCCCAATTCCACACATGCACATTGATTTTGCTTGGGCATCTCCCCGGGGAGCGCCACCTTTTCTACT
Source organism: Pohlia nutans (assembly GCA_022496805.1). Taxonomy (NCBI): domain Eukaryota; kingdom Viridiplantae; phylum Streptophyta; class Bryopsida; order Bryales; family Mniaceae; genus Pohlia; species Pohlia nutans. Next base: position 30,879,346 of record CM040089.1, on the reverse strand, counting down.
AATGCCTCTGAACTGCGCCTTCCCCTACCCTTCAACGATGCCTCTCCCTACTGTTCAACTCAACCCAATTTCAACCACTACGTAGCTCTTGATTGGGGCGAGTTTTGATTTGAAAACACTCAACCCGGTTGAAAAACTCAAGTCACCGTCCATTCTCACCCTAACACCCCTAGCCAGTTGCACACCCTAAACAAAATCTACACAGAACGAACATCCTACACCTCGAATGTTCCCGTGAAGTAGATTTGGAGCCTGGGTTTAGAAACGCCACAGTAACTGACAACTTTTTACAACATACCAAAACCAGATGAGGCAACAACAGCACAATTCAGAAAAGAAACGGCAAACGAAAAAGAAAAGTAATAAGAAAAAGAAAAGGAAATGAATTACACTCCGTATAGTAGAGTTCAGAAAGAAAAGTAAGAAGAGAAAGAAAAAGAAAAGAATTACGAATTCTATTATAGTAGAGTTCAATAAAGAGACGCCAGTGAATCGGGCTTCATCTTCTTCCTTTTTTTGTTTTGTCACGAACTACAAGCCCCATTGTCGTCATCCCCACTTCCCGTTGCCTCCATAGCTGGAGCTTCACCTTCAGCCGTCCCGATCTCGCAACCTTAAACTTAGTCTTCATAGCGGAAGCCGACCGAGGAGCTTAAGGATTTGAGAGAGATGGCGTTTTCCGGGACGCAGCAGAAGTGCAAGGCGTGCGACAAGACGGTGTACTTAGTGGAGCAGCTCACGGCCGACGGAGTCGTGTATCACAAATCGTGCTTCCGATGCAACCACTGCAAAGGCACCCTTAAGGTTCGTTGCCGTTTCCTGTTTCCCGTTTTCGATCTGGACGAGCGATGTACAGCGGATTCGGTCCGCATGTATTGCGTGTATTGCGCGTTTCTTGTTTTGTGGACGGAGAGAGCGCGCGCGTGCTTAGATTCCGGCCGTAGCATGTATGTTGCCGTTTTCTTTGGAGTGATGTCTTAGGATTTAGGATCGTCCTTCTCTTTGATAGATCTATGGTGATGTCTTCAGGTTTTCGTGAATCCATCGTTTCTGTGTCTCATTCGTGATCTGATGATGTCCTAAACTATAGGCAGAATTTTATAGATTTCGCTACTTCCTACGGTCGGCAGTTCTTTCCGATTCAAGCAATTTGGAATATGGAAAACACATGTTATGGTCGGGGCGTGTATGTATGTAATTGAGTTAAGGAGCATCGGATGTGATGAGTGACTACATTTTCAATTCTTTTTGTTATCGGACAAGTGACTGAGTGAATAGGACTGTCTATTTGTGTATCGGTAGTTAAGAAAGGTCGTACTGTGTGTGTGATCTGAGGATGTCCTAAACTTTAGGTAAAATTTATAGATTTCGCTACTTCCTATGGTTGGCAGTTCTTTCCGATTTCAGCAATTTGGAATATGGAAATCCGTGTTATGGTCGGTGTGTGTATGTATGTAATTGAGTTAAGGAGCATCGGATTTGATAAGCGACTGCATTTTCGATTTTTTTTGTTATCGGAGAAGTGACGGAGTAGGAGTGTCTATTTGTGTATCGGTAGTTGTTCTGTGTGTTTGTACAGATCTGAGATTCGTGTCTACGTGCCACTCCAAGAAGTTCACCGTTCTAGTTGGTTTCAATTTCTCCTGGTTGGATCAGTATGTTTCTGTAATGAAACAATTGATTGATTTTGTAAACAGCTGTCGAATTATGCGTCCTTAGAGGGAGTTCTGTACTGCAAGCCACATTTCGAGCAGCTTCTCAAAGTCACCGGAAGTTTCGACAAGAGCTTTGAGCACAAAGCTACGGATGGTTCGTTTCATGACTCTGTGTTGTAATTGGTTTATTGTTGCTTGACAGACAGATTTTCCCATGTCTTGAGCTGCATTGCACTCGTTTTATGGTGACTGAATAGGAATTGGATTTGCATTGTTCTCATTGTGTGGCCAACAGGATTGAAGAAGCAGGGTTCAGAGAAGACAGAGGTATGGCAACTTCTTGGCCGTGTTTTTGTGCAAAGACCCTTTTTGCGATTTAGCTATGGTCTCAATATTATAACTTAGAGCTTCTATTTCTTCCTGGTGTTCTGAAATCTATCTGGGAGATCAAAGACCGTATCAATGATAGCTTCACACCTTACTCTCGGAGTGGCGAGCTATCTGCTGAGCAGTTTCGAGCCTTTCTATGCCGCTGGGACGTTTTTTGGTGTCAAGATGAATGTGTTATACTTGCACACGATTCTGCATTCGCATTCTCATTCTTAATATTTGTATGAGCAGAACAAGGTACCTTCAAAGGCATCACTCATGTTCTCTGGGACGCAAGACAAGTGCATTGCCTGCAACAAAACTGTGTATCCCATTGAAAAGGTACGAGTTATGCATTTTGGAACTGAGATTTTAAAGTTTAGTGACACCTTAAGTTGACGGTGCACGTTAAGTTTCAAATTCATTGGGATCCTTGGGAACCGGGTGAGCTTGTATGACACATTGCTGTGTAAGTTGTAAACTCTTGTTTCATGCTTTACTTGGGACGAAAAGGTTATTATTTGAGTTTCACAACTGTCATGTCGATCTCTAACGAGCTTTTGTTGTGGTGATAGACAACTGTGGAGGCTTTGCCTTATCACAAGAATTGCTTCAAATGTGTGCATGGCGGCTGCACTATCAGCCCCTCGAATTATGCTGCCTTAGAAGGACGGTTGTACTGCAAACATCATTACTCTCAGCTTTTCAAGGAGAAAGGGAACTACAGCCAGCTTACAAAGGCACCTGCATTGAAGTTAGCTGCTAGCAATGCTGGCGCGGAGTCCTAGATTTCTCTTACTTCTTGGCTCGTGTCTTGGCTTGTGCCTCTTCAATTTCACGTGCAAGCTAATCTGGAAATGGTTTTTAGAACGCGTCCCTGTACAGATGGTTGCAAATGGCCAGGGCGTTTGTATTGGGGGATGCTTCGAGGTCGTTCTGCCCAAGGAGTTTGATTCCAAATGCTTCGAAAGTTTCCATTTCATTTTGTGTTTCTTTGTTTCCATTTTATCTCTGACTCTTGGAGGCTTAGGGTTTTATCATTTTGCAAGCCTCATATATCTTGTAAAGCTCTCCGATGATGTTGACAAGAGATGCTCCTGTTTAGTCTCAGTAGACACTTCTGTGTGCATTGGTGAGTTTCAGGTCTTCTACATATCGTATTCTATATGAACTCTTCCGGAGTCATTCGTTTATGATTGGAAAGGTGTAGCTTGTAGTTTGGTTTCCCAATACTGATAGCATATTTCAGATGCAGCGTGTATCATGAATTTGGCAAATTCATGGCTTGAAATTTATCAATATTGTAGTGCACTAAGGATCTACTTAGTGCTAGTGGACTGCTATGATGACCTTTTTTTGTAAAATTTCAAAATGAATTTGATTTTCAACTTGATTATTTTCGCAGTTATTTTGTTGAGAGGTAGTCTTATTTGCGAAAATATTTCCTGATGTATTTTGTTTCCTAGATCGTGGTAACTAGTAGCTGTCGCAGAATTTAGTATTATATGATACATAAGATAAGTTCACCTGTTCTACTAAATCAAAAGCTTACACTTGAGGCTTGTGCACATAATTGTATGACCGTGTCCAAGGTGTGACAGATGTATCCTGTTCAATGATGAACTTATTTAGAATATTGAAGGTTGCTTAGAAGTTCAGGTCAGTACGATTACACTCCTGTCCCGTTTCAGAGAATACACTCTTGCCATGTGCACTCTGAACTCTTTATTATCACACTTTCTACGGTAGCCATATAGAGAGTAATATCAACCTTTGAGAAAAAAATCTACTTTGTGGTCCCCCTCCTTTCGATTCTCGTACGAGACTTCTCTCTCACTTTTGAAATTGGGCCAAAAGCAATTGGGTAGCAAAATTGCCTCCTTTTGTGGGACAAGGGTCGCAAACTCTGACACCCACTACAATTGCGTTCAACGGTGCCTCCCTTTTAGTGGTGAACTCAACCCAATTCCAACCCAACCAAACTTCACCTATATGGTTGAAAACACTCAACTTGGTAGGGAAACTCATCTCAACCCAACTCTCCCTTGGTTCTTGAAACCCAATGAATTGTAATTTTTAATACAATACCCTCCAATGTGTTCTTTATGATGTACAATATATGTTGGATGCTTATGCAATTTCAATCAATCATGTCAAATTTTATTTTCCAGAAAATGTTAGCAATGAATTTTTGAAACTTGATTGTGCAAAAATGTAGGAAACATCAATGCACAAATCGATCATTTAGGAGAGATTTTAGAAAATTGCACTCGTGCAAGGTTCTGGCCCAAGTGTGGTTGAAAGTGTGTTCCAAGCATAGGCCATAAAGCTAGGTCTAGGAGACACTTCCACTACTTTGGAGCCAATGTAATAATCTCTTCTAAATTCTTAACATAAAACACTGAAGCTATTTTAATCATTTAGAAAAGAAACTGCCTTCACCTTGTAACATAAGGTTCTTAAACCCTTTGTGAATCACACCCTTTCCCTCATGTGGTATTGTATCCATGCCGGTATTGTAATATTGTAAAAACATAATAACTATGCTCACTCAAACACTACTCATCCATTCTTAAACTTAAGTATTCTAACGTAATCCCTTATTCTCCATTTGGATGCTATTCCCTGACAGAATTTCAATGAGATTCGGGTAGTTCTCGCTCTTACCTTTTGGATTCAATTTCAACCATTCAATTGTTGCATTGAACATCACTTATAACCATACTATAGAAGAACAAGGAAAAACAAAACAAAAAAGCAATGGTGTCTTTATATAGAAATGGGAATCTTCTTCGAAATCTAATTTGTCTTCTAAACTTCTCTCCCTTTTGTCCCCTAAGCTCTTTCCAAGTATGTGTTGATCAATACCTCTCCCACCCAATAAGGTGGATAGACACAAAGAGGGAAGAAAAAGTACTTTCAAGCGACGACACAAAAAGTAAACATGAAGATGAAGTTGTAAGCAAAGGTCAAAAAAATACACGTTAATAGGGAATTTGTGAGTGAAAGCACGAATGGACAAATGGAAAAAAAAAAAAAAAAAAAACTTGTATTATAAATGGAGATATAAAAGATAGATTCTAAGAAAAAGAACTTGTAAATGGAGGTGCAAATAAAACAAGTAGCTATGCTATGAGAGGCTCTGACCTTTAGGGATTTTTTGTGGGGTTTTAAAAGAATCTCCTGTATAAATTATAGGAAAAACCCGCTTTGAAACTTCACAATTGAAGTCATCACTTCATAATTCACCCTCCAAATTGTAAATATCTAATTTATAATAGTTTTATTTTTAAAAATGGAATCTAAAGTGTAAGTTATATACAAGAGAATTGGCTATAACTTGTACTACATATATAGGTACCAGGAGAAAATTTATTCTTCCAAATTTAAATTCATAATGGCTTTTTACAAGATTCATAATGGCTTTTTACAAGATTCGTTTAAAAGGAATTTGAAATACATCTCATTAAACATACTCAGATATGAAACGCCCTCTTTGGTTTTCAAATGACCCTTGTGCAAGAGGTATTGCATACACAAAGGGCGATCAATTTTTAACACGTCTTGTGAAAGGTATTGCCGAAGGTACTTGAAAATCAAAATTCCTCTCTGGTCTTCAAATGATCCTCATGTGAGGGGTATTATACATTTGACGAGCGAACATTTTCCTACATGCTCGGCGAGGGGTATTGCACATTTGAACTACGAGAATTTTTTTGTATGGTTGGCAAGGGTATTGTATTGCAAACAAACTTATAAAGAATTTTTTTGGACAAAATTTAATTTTTGGATAGAATATATTTGCCACAGTTATATTTAGCCCCAAAATGGGTGTTTATGCAATGTTTCTTCCCTAATGGTTAGAACCAACAAACAAAAGCCATAAATCATTCTAATGAGGAGAAAGATCAAATGAATACAACGGCCCCCTTATAAGAATTGGATCCCTCTTCTTTGGCACCTTATCAAACCTAGAAGTTGGACCTTAGTCTTGAGCTCTTTCTAAGCCTAGTGGTGAAAAGCTTTCCCTTAAATAAAAGCTATTTTGTTGTGGCACTTCATCACTTTCTTGGGTTGTTGCTTTTGTAGCATGCAATAAAAAGTTCTTTGAAAACATTGTAACACTCAAAAAGAACTATGTGGAACCAATGCAAGCGATCACAAACAAGCAAGATCATATTAGGTTAGTGTATCAACGACCACCTCTCCCCCTTCCCTCCAAAAAAAATATTTTCTTCACAACTACGGCATTAACAAGGATGTTCTTGGAGCCATCATAAAAACCTCCACAAGAAAATGTGCACATGGAAAATTTTACGCATATTCAACTTACAAAGCCAGAGGTATTGAATTTCAAACAATTTTGGTAAACGTAAATTACAAAAATGAAAAAAATTACTCAAATACAAAAAATTACAAAAACTAGATGGAAGTATTTTTGGTACTACTAGCCAACCGTCAAGGAAGAAATGTATACATTGAAAGCTCCAAGCAATTTGAAACCAGAATGAAAGATATTGAATCTATAAGTTTATAATATTCCAAAATTAGAAAAATAGGATAAATGATTTCAAAAAGAAGAGACGTTTAGACCAGGCAACTACACATGACATCAATGAAAAAACCACCAAAAAATGAAATTTATCACAAGTTGAACCATTATGGTTGTTGCAATGACATTCATCCCACATTGTAAAGAGCTAAGACCAACACATTATGTGCAAATTTCATACAAATTTTCATGTATTGGCAAACTTTTTATTTAAAAATAAGGATAGGTTGTCCAAATAAATCTAATAGTAAATAAGCAGAAAAAAATATAATAAATTTTTTGTTACTATAAAATTCTATACAGGAATTATTGCCTATTTACTAAGAGCTTTCATTGATTCAAATCTAGACTCTGCGTTTCAAACACTTAAAAAGTTGAGGCTAGAGGTTAGGCACTCACGGAATTTGTGAGACAATTATTTCTGCAACAGTCAATCAAATACTGTATCAGCAAGGCACGAGATACTTGCCTTTTAGATGGGCCCTCAGTGAAGATCACGCAATGAGAAAGACTACCGTGCTCCAAAAAAAAGGAAAAAGAAGAAAAGAAAAGAAAAGAAAAAACAGAAGTAGCAAAAGATTACATCTCAGTATTGAGTTCACATCGTCCGTGGTTGCACAAAAGGTTGAAAATGTACACTAGTGAGAAGCCTAGTAAAAGAGGCGTATAAACGGAGAAAATTCCCTACCGTAAGCTTAATAGATAACTTAACATTGAATTCTTACTAGCTTTACATGCTGTGGTCTTCTTGTGCACTTTGGTTTTCCATTTGAAGAAGAGGTCCATTCACACCAATTCGCTCCACACCAATTTCTCCGGGATCCACTTCTCACTGTCAACACCCGTTTTTTTCTCTGGACAAGGACAACACATAAAAGTACACCTCCAGGATTGATTTTTTCTTTTGCTCCTCCTGGCAAGAATGAGTGAGAACTCCATGGCACCCAATATGAAAGCCAACTTGCTAGCAAAGCAAACAGCAATTAGGTCATAAAAAGCTTCTTCACCAGGCACCCGGATGATGATCAATGGCCTCTGGATTCATCTGAACCTGTTCAAGCCATATTAAAAGAGTGGCATTGCAGTACGCAGGGTTGCTCTGATGGGAGAGGAAAAAAAAAGACAAAAACAAATACTTGCTTTGCTTTGCTTTTTTTCTCCACGTGTGGTACTACGAGTACGACATGGACCGGCGCGGGTGGGGTGACTGGCCATAGCCGTCCACCTCCCCTTGATCGAAAGCTTGTAGTTGCCCCAAGAGAGACAGATCAGAAGGGGAAGCAACGAGAAAGTCCGGCGGCACGTCGCCGATGTCGCCGTAGTTCGTACTGAAGCTGCTGTCGGAAACCCCAGCACCTCCATTATTACTGTGCGTGGTGGTGGACGACGAAAACGCCGACGTGGACGTGAAATCCGCTCCCAGCTTGCTCACCAGCAGGTTGCGCGCGGTTTCCATGCTGGCCAAGCTCGGACCCCCGTCGTCCACCCCTTGCAGGTTACTCATGGACATGGCGGTGATGGGCTCGCTCGCCGCCGCCGCTGCCGCCGCGGGCTTCAGCTCTCTCAAATACGGGAGGACCTCCTTGCGGCTACCGTTCAGCAACGCGGCAAACTCGGTGGCCCCGGACCGCTGCTGCCGGCTCACGTCGTGCTGGGCCTTCATCAGCAGGTCTAGGTCAAAGGAGTCCATCCTCTGGAGCCCGATCGGGTCCGAGGCTCCCAGCCCACCCCCAGCTTGCATTTGTTGCTGCTGTTGTTGTTGGAGGCTCTGGAGCTGCACGAGTGTGTTCAACGTTGCCGCGTCGATTTGCGTCTCCCCTCGGCTTAACGCGCTCAAAGTCGAGAGCGCTGCACCACTGCCAAGGTTTAGACCCTTGGTACTCGTCGACACTGCAGGTCTCCCCCCTGGTTGAATTTGCATTGTCCCCCCAAACGGTCCGTTCTCCGACGCCCGAAATGAGGCTACCGGGTACGGCTGCGGTGTTACCCCTATCAGCCGCTTCAAATACAACCTGTACTTCTGCACTCATACCAACGTCGTCTATATTAGATCCGTATGCTTTCCCCTCTCAAATGATGGTAATTCTATGTAGAAAAAGAAAAAAAAAAAAAAACTGTTAGAGATTATGTTGAATGTGTTATGGATAAATAAGATGACGTGAAAATTGTTGACATTTCCATGTTATCTCTAATGGGGTTTTTTACTAGTGTTTCTGAATCATTACCCCCAAATGGTCACTTTCATATCTTTAGCAATTGATATATATAACGTTCCAAGGAAGGTAAGTCAATGTACCAGCAGAGAGAAAGAAGAAATCATACTCAACATTTTTATACAATGGAAATCCTTCTAAAATGGTCTTTCATTGGGCACTTAAATCTTGTAACCCCGAAACGACCAAGGATTCATGGTTTTAAAATGACAAATTCAATTGATCATACCCAGAAAAATAGAATTCACACGTGACCGAATTTTATACCACTGGAACCAGTGAAGAACATGGATGTGTTGGTCAAAAAAGAAAGAAATTTCAACATAAAGAAGTCCACGTAGGACACACTCAAAACAGATAAAAATAATTAAAAAATAAACATGAGGACTAATCCGGGCCCTTGATAAAAGAAATTTTCATGTGGCCTTACTTGCAAGTGACTCGCAACATTTTCCCGAGTCAGTCCTTGGACGTTCATAATGTCCAGAATCTTCCTGGGTACAGCCTCTGCAAAACCACAGGGAAGTGTATTAGAATCACTGAGAAGGAACGTGAACAAACGAAACATCCTTTCATTGAAGAAGTGAATTCATTTGAGTTATGTAAAAATTCCATAACTTTCACACCGTAGGTCCAAAAGCTACAAAACGACTTTGGTGCACCCCTACTCGTCGAGAGCTTTCCGACAATGCCAAGAATGACATTAAAAACTTCCATATTCCATAATTCTATTCAATTTATGGTGACAAAAATCCAAAAGTCCAAAAGGGACGCAACAACTTCAGTCCACCCCTCCTCGTCGAGAGCTTTCCGACAATACCAAGAACGTGGCTGGCGGGCGCACAGCCGGAGAGATCTCAGCGATTCATACAAAACAAAACAAAAAAACTACCTTCCTTAATGTATAGATGTGAATTCATTCATGTTGGATATGTAAACTTACTGTCAACACCCAAGAAGTCCACAGCGTTGACAAACTGTTGGTGAAGCTCTGCAGACCACACAACACGAGCTTTCTTCAAGTTGTTCAAATCGTCCAAGAGCTGGCTTTCATCATCCAGCCTCTCCTTCCTCTTGCGTGAGGTGGCGTCATGATCTGCATCCGCAGGCTTGGCGAATTCGTCCCATTCCCCAGACTCCTCCTTGGGAGTGTCTCGGGGCGTCACCAGCTTGCGAACCACATGCTGCCAGATGTTTTTGAGCTCTTCCAGGCGCACCGGTTTCAGCAGATAATCACACGCGCCGTGTCGGATTCCCCTCATCACAGAATCAGTTTCTCCATCTCCCGACATCACTAAACAAAGCAAACAAATCACGTTTATTAGAGCATGCGCACCCTTCTCCCTTCAATTCACTCCACTGCAGAATAATCACATTCAGAAGCTATCCTCTCCCACACCTTTGAACCGCTATAATCAACCTCTATATGGTACGTGAACCAATCACAATCACTATACATGGGGTCATCATTATTGTCCATCAACCTAGGATATCGAGCCCTCCCTTGAATTAGCTATAGAGGGACTATAGAACCATCACTATATCTGGCTCTCTCACCTGCCCTGCAAAATCAGCATTAAATACAAGGATATTATATCTAATTTCCAGAGTCAAGGGTGGATACAGGCGTAGAGTGCGCATGCTCAAGCTTAACCACCACAAAAAAGCAATTGTAGATACACACCACTCACCGAAAGAAACCTTTCAAACATGGTTAGGTATGTTCTCACCATTCTAAAACTCTTTTATCTATGGAGAAGCGTATGAGTTACGCGCGCAGATACTGAAAACACAAACATAAAAGTGCTTGAGAAATCATCAACACAGTTATCACGTACTTATCACAGGCAAATCCAACTCCAGTCCAATCGCTTCAAGCAGCTTGAATCCGTCCATGTCTGGCATGTACACATCGCTTATCACTAGGTCGAAATAATTCCGATTCTCTCGTAGCATTGCCAGAGCCTTAGTAGCACTGTTACAGGTGGTCACTGCACGCAATGAACCAAAACACGTTAGAAACTACCAACCACAGAGACTGAGGATCTGAAAATAGCAGACTGACCTTTGGGTGGAAGTAGTCACTTCTGTGGAAATTAGGCACCTCAGAAACGAGGACATTCGCAGCCATGTGAACTAAGTGGCCATTTTCCTTTAGGCGTTTCTTAACCCTATAAAGGACCAAGGATTCATGGTTTTAGAATGACTAATTCAATCGGTCATACTAATTCAGATGGGACCAAGTTTTATATCACCGGAATCGGTGAAGAGCATTGCATGTGTTGGTCGAAACAGAAAGCAAATTTGAACAAAAGAGGATCTACTCAAAATTGCTTAAAAAAACAAGAGAGGGATTAATAGGAGAGGATGCTGTACTGTACTGTACTCCACCAAAAAAATAAATTACCATTCCATGATCCTCAGGCAACCACGCACTTACTTCACAAAGAGTATCCGAAAAAAGAGAACTCAGTCAAATTCACTAGTTGTCAGAAGCTCGACCTCTTGCAAACATAGTTACTTCAAAGTTGACAAAGGCAGGCCATCTATATAAAATGGCCAACTGAGTGACCTACAATTCATAATCTCGGAAAAAGAATTCGAGATGATCCTCATGCCGCCTTTTCATAAAACGGAGGCTCTTCACCCTTAATCTCGAATCTGACTAAATCTGACTGCAGTAGAAATATATGATTCTTAAAAATCACTGGGAATGAAAGTCCCAAACTCTATAATAGGGGTATTTTCGTTTTACAAAAAACCATTGATACTGCATATGGTGAGGTCTTTTAGACACATTTTCAACCTATAAACAAACTAACACCACGAAAATTCTCCTCAGCTCCAGAAAAATCATGAAAAATCCCGTAACCCTGGCAATCCTGGTAGATATTGGATTGTTCAATGTACCAGGGGTGAACATGGGACGGGGTTCTCGCCCATAACTAATTCCAGAAAGCGAAATAATGTTTGGCGAGTCCGAAAACCCGGATCAGCGCGAAAATGGAAACCCACAAAATGATTGAGCTGCCATATGGAGCTAGTGATCCGCCGCACCGAAATTGTGCTCAAATCTCTCAATCGGGGGGAAGGAAGGAGTGGAATTTTTGGCGACTCACCGATGTACTTGCATTGGCGGAGCATGCGTTCGAGAATCATGAGACAAAGCAAGTCGTCGTCCACCACCAACACCTTCAAGCCCGCCGGGGAAAACCCCTCGGGATGCGCCAGGCGCTCCATTCTGTTGTTTGTGTCTTCCACACTCACAGGGTTCACCGGCTTCATGTTGACCATCACCCCGTTGATTCCCAAAACCCCGCAAAAAAAACAAACAACAAAGGGAACCTTAAGAAACGATTGATAAGAACAAAACGATGGCAGCAACCCTCGCAGCGAGCCAGCCAGCCAGCCGCAGCGACGAGCTACACAGGGAGCCGGGCGGGGCGCCTAAACCTGCGCGAGCTTACCAGATCGCGGGTGAGCACGGGTTGGGTGACCCGGCCCGGCCCGGCCCGCGTGGCATCTTGACCCTCTCCTAGGACACTACTATTATCTGACTTTTCCCCCATCACTAGAGTCAATCTTTTGTATTCATTTATTTTCTTTTCTTTTCTTTTTTTGTACATTTTTGTCATCCCACTGCAAAAGTAACCTTCCCCTATTGGCTCCCTACTTCATTTACTGCCGTGGCTGCAAGTCAGAAAATTAATATTAATTTGCAGCTGAATTTATTGGAAACTCTGACTTTTCGCCCCACTTTTTGATATTTTTGGTACTAGCTGAGTTTTTTTGGATTATAGCCTTGGTGGCAATGGATGATGATTCTCATCTTCTTTTTTCATCCATTTTTCAATGTTTCATCTATATATTCTTTTCATCCAAATTTTGGTGATTATTTGAAAAAAATTGGCATCTTTTTTTATATTTCGCTTTGTTGTGCATAGCATACTAGAGCAAAGAGAGGAGTGTTTTTTTCCAAAGGAAATCTTCAGTTGGATCCTCAATTTTTTCTAACTCATAAGGGAATGCAATGTGCATACCATGAATAGTGCAAATTTTATGAAGAAATGCTATACAGTCTTCATTTCTATTTTGAATTGAAGTGAAGTGAGGATCACGTTCAAGAGGATACTCCCTCTCTGTCTCTACTCTAGTATGCTATGTGGCTACATTTCACCTAAAAAATAACCACTACTAAAAGACCCATAAACTTGAATTCAGAGTGTCATGTTTTTTTAGTTATTTTGAGGAGGTCTTGTATAGTCCGTCACCCTTTTGTTCAAATTTATTTGTTTTTTGACCAACACATGCAATGTTTTTTTGTTAATGTTCTAATGATATAAAACTTGAAATATTGATTTTTTCACAACATGATCAATTGAATTCGTTGTTTTAAAACCATGAATCCATGTTCTTTTATGGGTTGATAATATTCTACCCACATAGTGCTCACGTTCAAGACTTGTTTGTCAAATAATTTATTTTTTAAAGATTCCACATCGACATAGTTCATATACTATGGATATTTTTTGAGGTTCTTTTTTCATTGTGCACAAAATTTGAAAAAAATAAGTTTTCAAACGCTTTGCATGTAATATATAATATTACGCCTTACATTTAGGAATTTAGGACTTTGCATATTGTTAACAATTTCTGTATCAAATCCAAATTTTCATGGGTGCGTACATTTTGGCACGGATTCCGCATTGATTATGCGCTAATTTCGCAACAGATTATACATGTATATATATATATATATATATACATATATATATATATTCATAGTATTTAAGTACGTATAAAAAAATCCAAAACGTTTCTTGAAAATTCATATGTACAAATGGCAAGTCTAAATTCAATTTCTTCTACGATCCTTTTTCACAACCCAAATTGACAGATAATTGCAAGCTTAGTTTTGGTCAAAACACTCAATTGTATAAGAGTCAAATTATATAAAGTTTTTTGAGTTGAAATTGAGATAGGAATTTTTATTTTTATTTAGTTCCTTTTGTTAGTCTGATTTAATGGATTTGTATCTACAAAGAAGATTTTATTCATGCCGTTATAAATAATTAGTTAGAAATATGAGGATTTTTCATGACATTCAATAGTATGCAATGGCTCTACCTGGCCCCATAGTATATGGTGCAACATAATTATTCCACACTCAACAAGACTTCATTAGTAGCTAATTGGACATGTGGAGTCCCAAGGCGATAAACAAAGTGCACGAAGGAAAAGCATAGCTCACGAAGGCTACTAAATGTTATGTTGCGTGTAATTAAGGCCTTTTGTTGTAGAAATGACATAGAAAGTTCACTTTCGCACTTTGTTTATACTTTATTTTTATAAGTTACATTCTTGTAATGTGTAGATTTTTTGTAACAATATTCTAGTCATTGGAATTGAAATTTCTCAATTCTAAAGCAAAGTCATTAATGATTAAAAATACTCTCTTCATCCCTTTTCACTTATTCCCTCTATTCCAAATTACATAGCACCTCTTAAAATTTAGCACAATGTTGGGACCTCTACGCTAATTTCTCAGAGGTGGTCTGTAATTTGGAGCAAAGGGAGTAACATTTTATTAAAAAATTGATCTACACTTGCACTTCATTTCAACTTTTGAATTTTGATTCCAAACTCAATTACCGGTACCTTCACTCTAACGTCTCAAAGTCTAGGGGTCCATTTTTTGGCCTCTCACCTATTTCTTACAATCCAAGGTGTATTAGACTTATTTTTAACTTAACCCTTTAAGTCTTAAACGTCAAGAGGGCCTGGTCGGGGCAGCCCGAAAGGCATCTAAATTTTTGGAGGGAAAATTAATAAATTAAAAATTAAAAAAAAGAAGAAAAAACAGCTATGTTGGCCAACATTTTTGCGGCACTGTAGCACTGCAATACTTTTCAAAAAATGACCTCAATTGCCCCAACCTCAACTCCTGTTCATTTTGATAGCTTCAATTGCTTGCCAATGATTCCACAATCTCCCAAATGAGGTGCAAATTTGGAATTTAGATTGCTTTTTCAATAGCTTTTCAACATACCAATCCTCGCTTGATTTGGTTGAGAGAAACTAGTATTTTTCCCAATTATTCTTTTCTAAAAAGCCCGTGGGGCTCTTTTGCATTTAAGGGTTAACATCCCGATTCAACATTGTTTTCAAAGATCGCTATAAAATGTTTGATGAAAAAAATAATGGAGTTGATGTGCAAAGAAAAGTTGTAAACGTCAATGTGAAGATCACATCTGTACAATTGGATTCATCATATTTGTATTAATATATTTTAATTAATTTTGCAAGGTTTTCTCTTGAAATTCATTTTAAAATCTCACATTAACACAATTTAAAAAATATATATTGTAATGAATTTGGAATAACATGCACTACAAGATGGTATAGCTTCCATTATTTGATTCTACTTATTTTGAAAATCGTGTTTAAGGTTTCACTTTTTGAACTAATAATGAAACTTGACATAAACTAATTATGTTGTTTTTCAAAAAATCACAATATCTTATTTTGAGGATCTATACTGTACAAATGATAATCAACTAGCACAAAAACCAAAAGAAATTTGGATGGTGAAAAACTATATAGAATATAGTCAAGAGAACAATTGCAATCTGTTAGTCGTTCATTATATGGATGCAAGCACGTTAAAGGATTAAGAAAAATTTATGATTCAAAAAAATTTAAAATTTGTCAAATTTTCAACATTTTCCCATTATAACAGACGAAAAATTGAGACATGTTCAATTTGTTTAGGGTTTAGGATTTAAAATAACTCTATTATATAATAAAATAAATTTTACAATTCATTGTTCATTTTAAGCAGGAAGTTGAGAAATACGACCAATATTTTATAATAAGTTTGTATAATAAGTTTGATGTAGGGTGAGTTCATACTTGTAAATACATACAAAAATTGTATTGGCCTTGAGGAGTCAACCGGTTGTAGCTTTCATACATTATTTTATATTTAATTTCAAAGTCCATTGATCTACAAGCAATTGTTTTGTTAACCCCTAAGCGCCTAGAGGGTTTGGGCAATACATGAATGTATTATTAAACAAAGCTTCTTTAACCTTTTTGAGCTTCAAATTCAAAGAGCACATGTAAGATATCCTTATTAGAAGATATTTTTATTAGAAGACATCTGCACTGTTGAATGTGAAATAAAACAATTGGATATTTTTCAGATTAATTTACACGGAAAACCTTTGAAAATTCACTAAAATTGCAATTTTAATACTTTCATCTTGTAATTCATTATGATTGGTTGGAATCATTATGCTTCAATAGTGGTGAAGTTGATTATCTGTAATTTATTATGGTTTGATAGAGGTGTTTTGAGATCTCTTTGTAAGCAATCAAAAGATAATTTTATAGATTGAAATATTGCACATTATGCAAAAGATGATTCAATGTTGTACATTATGCACTTTTGGTCAATCATTTCAAAATTCATAAGATAACGAGTATTTTTGTATTTTTCATATAACTAAAATAACAATCCTTTTTAAAATTAAATTTAAACATATTTTGACACTATTACTTAATCCAACTATATGGATGTCATGGAAAAGTCATCATCTACAACTTCATTTCGGTATCTCACCCTCGAATAATAGATTTAGTGCGCATTTTATAGCTCAAGACCTTAAATTACTTATTTATTGAAAATAAAGCTCACATAGAATGGAAAGACCTAGTAAATTAAATTTCATTTTTTTCCCTAATCGGACTTCACTAACGTGAAAATAACAACTTGAACAACTCATGTAAAAAAAACTGGATGAAAAACATCACCGCGGATGAAAAACGGTATAGTGATTTTGTACATTGTTCAAAAAATGGATGCTCATGCGGTTAGGGGTTAAACAATTGTTCATATACTGTAGTACTATAGCAGGTTTGCAAAAAAATAAATCAAAAAAATAAAAACGTAAAAGACTGGAAATTATGAGGACAAATGAAACGAAAATAGAATAAATCGTTTTTAGCTTTATTTTGCTATTTCTAAGCTATTTTGGGCCATTGTAGGCAATTTTTAATATAAAAATTTCTCAAAAACAGAAATCAAGAAATTCATTTTTTGATGAACAAACCTTACTTAATTATTTTTTATTAAATATTCGTTGGCGTGGTGGCCACCCTGCTATGGTACTATGGTATTGTTTCAATTATGAATGCCCTTTTCTAGCTGTATATGCATCTCTCTCATTATGAATCTCATTTTTAGCTTCTTTTTTTTCTATTTCTACGCTATTTTGGTCCATTTTGGGCTGTATTGGACCATTTATAATTATTCTTTTTCTCAGAAACAAAAATAATCAAGATATTCATTTCTTAGGAATGAACTTTATTTAATACATTTTTTATTAAATATTCACTCCAATCGCGGGGTGGCAACCTTGCTATGGAACTACGGTATCTTGCCAATTATGAATCTCATTTTCTATCACAATATCCAAAGATAGCAACAAAATAAAAAGTTGAAATTGAAAACTGAGACCCCTAACATACAAATAGAAGTAACCCTTTGACACACCTGCGTCCATATAATGAAGGACTAACAAATTGCAACCGTTCTCTTGACTACATCTTGTACATGCTTTCATCCATTCAAATTTCTCTTGGTTCTTCTCCTAGTTGACTATCATTTTTATGGTATAGATCTTCAAAATAAGATATTATGATTTTTTGAAAAACAACATAATTGGTTTATGTCAAGTTTCATTCTTAGTTCAAAAAGTGAGACCTTCAACATGATTTTCCACAATAAGTAGAATCAAATAAAATAAACTATACCATCATATAGTGCATGTTATTCCAATTTCATTACAATATTTAAAAAAAATTGTGTTAACTTGGAAAATTTATTTGAATTTCAAGAAAAAAAACCTTACAAAATTAATTAAAATATATTAATACAAAATATGATGAATCCAACTATACAAATGTGATCTTCACATTGACATCTACAACTTTGTTTTGTATATCAATTCCATTTTTGTTTTTCATCAAACATTTTATAACAAATCTTTGAAATCAATGTTGAATCGGGATGTCAAAGGGTTAAAGTCTATCACAACTTCTTCCAGCTTGCTAAGATGCAAATTTCCCGTGAATGTTTAGCAATACTATCATGATCAACAAAAAAAATTTATTAGAAGAGAAGCCCAAATCTTTAGAGAATTGTCTTTTCGAAAAAATAAAAAATTGTATGGCAAAAAATATAATCTTGAAAAATATTCATAAAATCAAATGGTTTTTGTTGAATTTTTTAATTTCAAAAACATTAATTATTTGGTACAAGATGCTAACCTGAGAGCTTTTTGAATATCATCACATTTTGGACCACATTTGATTTTGAAAGATAATTCTTTGCCTAAAAAGTGACTATCATCCTTCACTTTCTAAACTATAAGCCATTAGAATCATTAGTGATGGAAATAGAATTTTCAATTGTGACAATTTATAATTTATCAAATTTTTACTACAATTATTCTGTAATATCAGCTTCATATTATTATTTTTGCAACCAACGTACATGAGCAATTGAAAGAAACTATAAGATGCATACAATGCACAAAAATATTAGAAATTTATAAAGAAATGCATCCAAACTCCAACATTAGCGCTTTTTATATCTTCAGATTTGTAACACTAAAAAAAAAGAAGTTGATATGGGTATAAATAAGACAAGAGTCAATTTACAACAATTGATCAAAAGCTTTAAAAATCAGAATTTGGATATAAAGAATTTAAAAGGTTATAGCAATGAGAATAATATCTTTTACCTTATGGTCTTTTCTTATGTATGGTACATTGATTATCCCATTTAGTGCATGTGGTACTAATTTCCTAAGCAGGTACTCTTTTGCCAAATCTCAAAGTTATCGAGGGTTAAGATTTTATTCAATGGCTAAAATCATCATATCACGTTAATTTTACATCATAATAATATTTTGTATCACCTTCACTAATTCTCCACACACACTATAACCCCCCTCCCCATGCCCTCCCCCTCCTCAATAAATGGGATAATCAATGTAGTTAAGGTAGACAAACTCTGCCTTTTTTGATATGGCGCTATAATGTAAGTTTGATCAAAACGTAGATAGATAAATAGATAAAAACTCCGATTCTCTTTCGAAGCCGGTGTAAATAAAGTGTCTGTTTGTAATCTCAATGACCTAGTGCCCACCGAAAAAAAGGCCATTGGAACAAAACTACTCTCCCATGTTAGGAATAGACACTTTAGTGAACTGTAACCAATGAAAAAATAGCCATAAACTTATGATTGGTATATGTTGAGTATAAGTGTAATTTTGGTGTGGTGTGAGATTGCCAAGTCACGAGTTTCTATAAAAACATAATTAGATGATGTGCTTGAAGTACGACGTTTCCCACCTTCTTTGCATATAGGTGGAGAGTATTATGTAAAAAATACATACCAATTTTTAGCATCCTTTTTGCAAGAAGTTACAATCTAAGATTTTTTACTAAGGTGAATGGGTCCGGTCACCCTATGTTTTCACACGTTTGTACTTAAGTTTTAGGGTATGGGTGATATTGTACAATACCACCTTAGTGGAGGGGTCAATAGGAAGAAGTAAAAGACACTGCATTAGTGATTCGATTTCATCATAAATTTTAAATCAACCAACTAGTGCGGCCATGTACCGTTGGCCTAGATGATCCTTGTGTTCTATATGTCCCCCATGCTCCCTCTGTTCCCTGTGATTTTGCTTTTATTTTTGCTTAATTTTTTAATCTTTAGAATAATTTATCCATAATTTAATTCAATTTAAAGGTGACAAATTTTGATTAAAAATCTATAACTTTCACACCATAGGTTCAAAAGCTACGAAATGACTTTGGTGCACCCGTTCTCGTTGAGAGCTTTTTGACGATGCCAAGAATGACATAGAATAGCCATATTCAATTTTAAAATAACTATGTTCAATTCATGGTGATAAAAATCACTCTAAAATATATAATCTTTGCTCCATAATTCCAAATATGGCGAAGCCACTTTGGTGCACCCTCCTTATTGAGGGCTTTCCGATAGTACTAAGAACACGGCCGGCATGCGCCTAGTACGAGAGATCCCAACGTTACATACAAACAAACAAACAAAACAAACAAACTACTTTCCTTGATGTATAGATTTGTGTTGAAGAATCTTTTTAGGCAACCAAGGGAAGTTGAGGAATATGTTTAGGCTAAAGTGTTTTGTGATTCACAAATGTTTATTTAAAAAATAACTTTGAGTGAATTGTGTAAATAATTCATGTTTTCAACTTTGATAATTTATAGAATCAATTATATAACAGAAACAATGCACGCAAGCACACTACTAACAACAATTTTGCTAATGGAGTTGTTATACTATACTTTGGTACTGGGCAATCTATATTACCCTAATGAAAAATAATCTATAAAACAACTTTAATTAAATATCTAAGAACCTCAAACGTGCAAGCTCTTAGAACATCCCCACCTATAACCAACAAATTGGCTCTCCAATGGGCAGTTCGGAAAGTGAGCTTATCGGCATGACCTTGGGCTCATGGATCGCTTGTTCCCTACCTTTTACTCCAAAATTGACTCGCCAAGTTGTTCCCTGCCTTCTCCAAACCTACCTACCCACCTTCTCCATAAGATGGGAGCATGGACCTTGCTTATTGTACTCAAAATTTGAAATCCTTTACACTTCTATGGTCAAAGATTGTGTTTGACCGAGTTTAGTGAGTCACAAATGGGCTTCTTTGCTAAGTCCACGCCATTTGTCTATTTAGACTAACTTCTTTTTGAATGGGTTGTGCTTCATTTGCCCTTTGGACGGGCAAGAGTGTACGCGGATCACGGTTGTACCAAACCTCCATTGGCGTGTCACATACAAAAAATGGTGGTGATGCTCTTATAACCTCTCGCAACATATAGTTGTGAAAGATTGGCATGTGTCTTTTAGGTTTATATACTGTAGTACATGATTGGCTTTTGCACTAATTATATCATTATAATAAGGGCCAACATTTTAGGATTTTTTCTTCACTTTTTTTCAAATTCAAAGAAGAAGAATTTCAAAAAATACAAGTGTCAAAATCTATTTTTTTAAAATTAATTAAATATTCAACACCTTATTGTTAAATCCAATTGTATACTACAGTAGAATCTAAACCTCTTCAAACCATAAGACCATCTATTCCACTTGTTGGGGGGTAGTTAATTGTAATGAATTCTTTATTTGATTCATCTAAAAATAAAAAGTAAAAAGAAAGATAGAAAAATAAATTAAAGAAATAAGAAAATAGAAAATAGAAATGAAGAAAAGAAAGATATGAAAAGAAAGATGAGAAAAGAAAAGAAATTTATAACTGTGAAATGAAACGAGAAAAGAAAGAGAATAGAAAGAAAAAGGAAAGGAGAAATGAAATGATAGATTTTCGAATCTTCCAGAGTTGTAGATTTGAGAGACCTTGTAGAACAAGCCGGAAGCGGGGCACCGGCAAACGGGACCAGCCGGGCTCCCAGATGTTTGCCGTTTCCCGGTGCCCCACGCACGGCCGGTACCCCACGCAACCGGCAAACGGGACCAGCCGGGCGGGACCTCGCTTCATCACAAAACCCTAGCTTCGTCCTCCCGCATCTTCCACTCTCGTCTTTGTTGCTGTTGTTGGCGTTGTTTTGCGAGGGATGATCGTGGAAACCATCCGTGGTCGCATCGCCATCGAGCTCTTCGTATTGCCGACCTCGCCCTCGCGCTCCCGTTCTTTCCGCCGCTCGCGAGGTCGCAAACTGTGGCGTGTGGCCCCGGAAAGCATCGCGATTTCGCTCCCTCCCCTGCCTCCGGAGGCTCGGGCTGATTGATTGCTCCATCTCCTCTCTGCATCGAATCTGAATTGCGCTTGCGGGGAGAATAGCAACCCCCCCTCTGCCAAGATGAATCAGGCTAAGAAGAAGAATTTCAAGATAGAGCCCTTTAAACACAAGGTGGAGATGGACCCCAAATACGCTGAAAAGACTTGGAAGATTCTGGAGGATGCGATTCATGAGATCTACAACCACAATGCTAGCGGCCTCAGCTTTGAGGAGCTCTACAGGTGAGGGTTCGGTTCCCTTCTTTTGAGCGCAATTAGGGTTTCGATACATACTGTAGCATCCATTTTGTTGCCTTTTGGAAGATGCACCTTTCGATTGGTCATGTTTTTGAATTCTCTGTATTGTGTGCATCTCATCAATACCAATGAAAAGGAACTCTGGATATTTAATTTTCTTTTGAAGGCTGTGTTAGTGTCAAGTTATGGAGTGATTTTCATTACCTTGGCTTTCTGGTTTGTGGCATAAGCTTGTTTTGAGCTCTTGACTATTTGGGAGTGATTTTCTTTTCAATTATACCACGTGGTTTGATGAAACGTGATTACGGTGTTTAGGAACGCGTACAACATGGTGCTTCACAAGTATGGAGAGAAGCTGTACTCTGGAGTTGTCAACACAATGACGCAGCATTTGCGGGAGATAGCCAGAATAGTTGAGGCAGCACAGGGAGGCTTGTTCCTGGAAGAGTTGGACGTGAAGTGGCGTGAGCATAACAAATCGCTACAGATGATCCGCGACATCTTGATGTATATGGATAGGACTTTCGTGAACAATTTCAACAAGACCCCTGTGCATGAGCTAGGTCTGAACTTGTGGCGAGATAACATTGTGAGGTCACCAAAGATCCGGGATCGACTGTTGAATACGCTGTTAGACCTCGTGCACAGAGAGCGGACGGGGGAAGTGATCAATCGGGGCCTCATGCGGAACATTACGAAGATGCTGGTGGAATTAGGGCTTACAGTGTACCAAGAGGATTTCGAAAGGCCGTTCTTGGATGCAGCATCCGATTTCTACAGGCTGGAATCCCAGCAGCTCATTGAGACTAGCGATTGCCCGGACTATCTGCGAAAAGCTGAGAAACGGCTGAATGAAGAAATTGACAGAGTGGCCCATTATCTGGATTCCAAGAGTGAGCCCAAGATCACACAAGTTGTGGAGAGAGAGGTTATTGGGAACCGCTTGAAACTGCTGGTGGAGATGGAGAATTCTGGTCTCATCTCGATGTTGATCGACGACAAGTACGACGATCTAGGAAGAATGTACAATTTGTTCCGCCGGATTTCTACAGGTTTGCAGACAATGAGGGAGCTCATGACTGCACATCTTCGTGAGACAGGAAGACAGCTTGTTACGGATCCAGAAAGGTTGAAGGATCCAGTGGAGTTCGTTCAACGCCTACTTGATGAGAAGGACAAGTATGACAGGATTATTCAGCAGTCTTTCAATAACGACAAGATGTTTCAGAATGCTCTCAATTCCTCGTTCGAATACTTCATCAATTTGAATATTCGATCTCCTGAGTTCATTTCCTTGTTCGTAGACGATAAATTGAGGAAAGGACTGAAAGGTGTGAGCGAAGAGGATGTGGAGTTGGTATTGGATAAGGTTATGATGTTGTTCCGGTATCTTCAGGAGAAAGATGTCTTTGAAAAGTACTACAAGCAGCATCT
Organism: Pohlia nutans; assembly: GCA_022496805.1. NCBI lineage: Eukaryota > Viridiplantae > Streptophyta > Bryopsida > Bryales > Mniaceae > Pohlia > Pohlia nutans. Next base: position 30,855,990 of record CM040089.1, on the reverse strand, counting down.
GGCGAAGAGGCTGCTCTCTGGCAGGACTGTGTCCGATGATGCTGAGCGTAGTCTTATCGTGAAGCTGAAGACTGAATGTGGGTACCAGTTCACATCGAAACTGGAAGGCATGTTTACGGATATGAAGACATCTCGGGACACCATGCAGGGATTTAACGCAACTTGGGCTGGTGCCGAAGGAAATGATGGGCCCACGCTCACTGTGCAAGTGCTAACCACGGGGTCATGGCCGACGCAGTCGGGTGCCCGGTGTACTATGCCCACGGAGATTCTTGCTATGTGCGACAAGTTCAAGATGTACTATCTGTCAACTCACACAGGTCGGCGCTTAACATGGCAAACAAATATGGGCACTGCAGATTTGAAGGCCACGTTTGGGGATGGGAACAAGCATGAGTTGAATGTATCCACGTACCAAATGTGCATTCTGTGCCTTTTTAACCAAGCAGACCATCTGACATATCGGGAGATTGAGCAAGCAACTGACATACCCGCACCGGACCTGAAAAGAAATCTGCAATCACTGGCGTGTGTGAAGGGGAAGAATGTGTTGAGAAAGGACCCGATGAGCAAGGACATAAGTGAGGAGGATATGTTTGTGTTTAATGACAAGTTTTCCAGCAAGTTCTACAAAGTGAAGATCAGCACCGTTGTGGCTCAGAAGGAGAGTGAACCTGAGAAGCAAGAGACTCGGCAAAAGGTTGAGGAAGATAGGAAGCCTCAAATAGAAGCTGCCATCGTGAGAATCATGAAGTCAAGACGTCTTCTTGACCACAATAACATTATCAGCGAGGTGACAAAGCAGCTTCAAGCTCGTTTCATGCCCAATCCTGCTGTGATCAAGAAGCGAATTGAGTCACTGATTGAAAGGGAATTCTTGGAAAGGGATCGAGCAGACAGAAAACTGTACAGGTATCTTGCCTGATGAGGTAGGCCCAGAAATGATGGTGTGCTGCAGGTGAGATCTTGTTAATCGAATCACATTCATGCAACGTCTCGAGCTCACCTATTGCTTGACTTTCAACAGGACGAGGTGATCTCGGATGTTTCACCTGGACTCTCGTTTTTGTAATTTCTTCAGTCTCAATCCAAATTCTCATTGCCAGTCACCGATTTTCTTCTTCACCGAATAGAACTCTCTTATCGAACCTGCTCAGCTATCTTACTAGGATTTGATATTCAAGTAGGCGAGTAATATTATAGAAGCGAGTAGGCACATGCAGAGTAGAAAACGTTTCTTCTAATTTAGAAGCGTTAAGGTCGAAGACTGAATCACTACAGCCCGGGGCCTGCAGGTGTGACCTGCAAAGTTACCTTGAGCGCTAGCATCGTGTAAGTAGTGTCGTTCCTGGTAACAGGCCTTATTGCTACGGTCAAGGTAATGAAAATTGTAGATTCTGTATTTCGTGATTGAGCAGAATTCTGATGATACTTTTATCTGTGGGATGAAGAGTTTTGCTCGAAGATTATTGGAAATTGGGTGGTCTTGTCTGATTTATACGTCCTGAACGTGTGTACTTTGGGAAGTGGGATTTCCCATTTTAATGATGGAGTTTCTGCATTTTCTTTTTACGATGGTTCTGTTCTCTGTGCTGAAGTTGAGGGGAATTGGCTTGTGCTGCATTTATATTGTTATGCTTATCGATTGGTTATTGGTGTAATCATAGTAAATAGTCATTCTCACAAAATGTTTCATGATCTTGGTCATTTTGATTGAGAGATCTATACAACGATTACTATAGCTTAATAGCCGGTCTGCCACAAATTAATTCAAAATGTAGTTGTTTTGATCATTTTCATTGAGAGATTTAAATGATTACTGTAGTTAGTTTAATAGCTGGTCTTGGACAAATTGATTCAAAATGTGAAAGTTGAAAAAATTTGGAATTTTTTTTCTTCAGAAAATGTTGTTTTAGTATGGTGAAAGAGGGAAAGAGGGAATCTTGAGAAATATTTGTTGTGTTGAAGTGAAAAAATTCAAAAATAATAATTATTCAGCACATAAGTGTCGGACCAACTATTAACCCCTAAACGTTCTCACCCTTTTCAGATTTGGCAGTTTTCCAAAGATGCATTATAAAATGCAACTAAGAGGGATATTTTCAACTTGATCAATGAATAAAAGTTGTACATTATGCATTTTGGATTCTATCCATACGGTTAGATTTGCGATTGCTATCACCAATATTTGTGTATTAAATTTCAAACTTAAAATTTAACACTCTTTTGTAATATGATTACAAATAAGATATTGACAATCTAATAATGAAATTTGTTGTGATGGGTTGAAATGTAATATTCTAAGTGTAGTGATTTTTGGAGATTTTTTGGTTGCTTAATTTTAGTACTTGACTTTTTCAAGAGCACTTTTAGACTAAAATCTTCGAAATTTTGGGTGGAACACTACAACATGAAACGAGGCATAAAAAATTCACAAATCATCCCCTTTCTAATCGGTTCACACATGCACGGAGCTAACTTCCCATAAAAGTTTCAGTAAAAAATCCACACTACAAAAAGTGCATGATGGATGAGAAAACGGACTTCAAATCCGTACATCATGCAAAATATGCATGGTTGGGCATTTAGGGGTTAACCACTGCTATATGTGAATAAAATCCAAAATTTTTAATACAAAATTTTAGCATACAATAGAGTTATCCATAAAGTCCATCAAAGTTTGAAGAAGATACCACAAATTTTGCTTTATTATACTGTAATTTGTTCACTCCAAATAGTTAAAAAGTGTGGAAGATCTTGGTGGTCTATCATTATTAGGTGTGTAAGAGGTGTGTAAGAACTTGGTGGTCTTCAAAAGGTTTTTAGCACCAAGAAAGGAGCTAAAAAACTTTTGAAGACCACCAAGCTCTTATTCACCTCTTACACACCTAATAATGATAGACCACCTAGATCTTCCACACCTTTTAACTATTTGGAGTGAACAAATAACAGTATAATAAAGCAAAATTCTTTGAAGACTTTTCAAATTGAGGGTGACTTTATGGATAACTCAAAAGTGTTGCACAATTTGAAAAAAATCAATCCAAACAATATTATCCATTGTAAATTAATGAATTGTACTTGAAAAAATTGCACTTAATTGAGTTAACCGAAAAGAGTTCAAGAGGAATTCAACATGAGTTTGCTAAAACTTTCCTCTTTGAGCTGACTTTTCGGTTAACTCTAATTTCAAAACAATAAATATTTGAAAATATTTGAAAATATTTGAAAATATTTTTAGCATGTTTTAAAAATATTCTAGGAATATTTTCCTAAATGAATTTCAGTGGAGCTATTTTGAAACTACCTGTGTTTGTAAGGGTGTTTTAAAACCAAAGTACGGTAGTATATTTTATAGCAGCATTTCAGTGACGTTTGACAATTACAATTTGTTGATGAATTTATTTTTCTTATTTCCCAATGAAATTTGGGTTTTCTGAAAGACCTCCTACAAATATGAACATTACATACAACCCTAGTAAAGTTATGATTGTCCTATAAATAGTTTAAAGTATGTTTAGAATCAATTTTATGATAGTAACACTGTACATTTTTGATGAATGTAATAAAAAAATGATGCTCCTTGATGTTTTATTTCGTGAGTATTTGTGTAGCCATATCTTTTGAACTCGGAACACATTTGAATTTAAAGTTGTCAAAGTTAAAAAAGTTTCATTTAAAATTTGATCAATTTCATGGATTAAAAAAATATTTTCTAATTATAACATGTATTATCTCATATTGTACCATATGTGTTGTCCTATATTTTTTGTTATCATCCTTCAATTTTCTGTGCCTTATTTAGAGGATTGCCCCATAGGATATTGGATTGAAAATATTAGGTGTTTTTCAACTAAAAATAGTGGCTACCAAGGGTTGCATATAGATTGTAGTTTCAACCATTGAAAAGAAGTCTCATATGTGATCGTCTTCTTGACAAAAAGTCTCAATTGTGGTCCCCCTTTTGAAAAAACTTTCAACAATGATCCCTCTTTTGAGAAAAAAAATTCAACTCTGGTCCCCCTCCTTTGATTTAATTTTTTTACTATTTTACTCGATGGCGGTTCCCTCCACATTCAATCCGACTCAATTCTAGTTCAATCTAAATCCTTGTGTAACCTTTTGGGTTGGATTGAGTTTAGTTGAAATACTCAATCCAATTGAAAAACTCAACCCAAACTAAACTCAGGCCAACACATTCTGTAACCCCTCCTTAGCCTTTTAATCAATATAAGATGCAAACTAAGCTATATAGGGGGTTGGGTTGAGTTGAGTTTGAATTGAGTATCTCAACTAGGCTAAGAATTTTCAACCAAATTAAATCCAACCAAAGGTTGCCTATGGGATTGGGTTAAAGGTTGGGTTGAGCGAAATGTTAACCCTTAAACGTCAAGAGGGTCTGGGCGGGGCAACCCAGAAGGCATCTAAATTTTCGGAGGGAAAAAAAAAAAAAAAAAAACGAAAAAAATGCAAAAACAGCTCTATGGGACACTGCTGGCTAGCACTGTAGCACTGCGGCATCTCAGCTGCCCCAACCTCAAGAACTTGTTCAATTTCATAACTTTGATTGCTTACCAACGATTCCACAATCTCTCAAATGAGGCGCAAATTTGCAATCTAGATCGCTTTTTCAGTAGCTTTCCAACGCACCAATCCACGCTTGATTTGGTTGAGAAAATCTACTTTTTTCTTGATTATTCTCTTTTAAATAAGCCCATGGGGCTTACCTTGACGTTTAAGGATTAAGAGAAGTATTTTTGGTTGCAATAGTGCAAATTTCCAATTGAGGAAGGAAGGAGGTACCATGGTTGAATTCACAATTGAAACCATTTTCAACCTAGGTGCATCTAAAATTTTCAACCGCCAACCCCATGTGTTATCCCTCTAAAAAAAATACACTCTAAACACTTATACAAAATCGTGGACCAAAATGTCCTTAAACTACCCAAGTAAGAATCATGTTGGCACTAGCTATTAAAATTTAACCATAAGGTTGGCGGTTCCATACTTACTCATATTTATGGCTGTGATATGTGTAACCACTTGACTTGACAGGAAAAAATGATAACTCCCACCATTAGCGAAAAGTGGCAAAATGTCAATAGGGGTGTTAAAATGAAGGCAAAACACATATCCCATATGGTGCATCATGTAATCCATGCTCAAAATCGGGAAATTCTCTCAAAACAATTATTGCATTTCACTCGCAAATTGGAATCACGGGATTGTACCACCACTCTTCAAAGAGACAGACATGGGTCATGTCCTCACTCAAAAGCTTGTTGCAGAAACTCATTGTTGAAGCAAGTGCAAAAGTTGAGCCAAATACTCGCACTTTGGCACAAGGGTTGATCCTATTACTCTAGCCATAGGTTCAAGCCTCAAGCTTACCACGTGTTCCAAAAAAATTTAACCCCTAAACGACCAAGAATTCATGGGTTTAAAATGAAAAATTCAATCAATCATATTGTGAAAAATATAATTCAAATGAGACCACGACTTATATCACTACACTGATTATTGCCATTACCGTGAGTCACAAAATTAGTATGAGATTTCTCACCAATCATCAATTAGTGTGAGACTTTACACACACAATCCTCACTACTCACCGTGAGAATTCTCAATTACTATAAGCCACACTTTGTTCTAATATCACAATCATTGTGAGAATACTAAATTACTGTGACTGATAATAATGGCAATAATCGATGTAGAATCAGTGAAAGTCATTGCATGTGTTGGTCAAAAAATATATAAACTTGAACAAGAAAAAGTTCACATAGGACCTAGTCAAAACCACTAAATAAAATGAGAGGTCTCATTTGGGCTTCTTGGTCCATTACATTCTATAACAATAGGGTTCTACATCTCTACTGCTTGGTTTGATTTTTACCGATACAATAACTTTCCTTGGAACTAGAGTGAAATGTGACACTTGCCATTCTATGAGGGAATTTAGTAGGAGTCAAGAAAGTAAGACAAACAAAGAGCATCTAAGAGCATCGAAAAGAATCTTGGAAACTTTAGTAGGAATGCAAAGTCTAGAGCTTAACCCCTAAAAATGAGACCATCCACATTATGGATCACGAATGAATTCAAATGCTTCTATCTCGCACATACACTTGCATTTTTCACCCATCCAAATTTCTCTTGATTAGTTGGCTACAACTTTTACAATATTGAACTTCAAATTAGATTGACGTGATTTTAAAAAAATTACATAAGTTAATGTCAAGGTGGTCTCTTAGTTCAAAAATTGAATCCTTGAAAATTATTTTCTAAATTAGGTAGAATATCATCGTAATTTTGTTTACCATCTTAAGTATCTTTGCTTTTTAACCAATCACAAAAAAATTCAAGTAAAAAAAGTTTATTTTTTGATTTATTATTGAATTTCGATGAAAATTCTTTGAAAAATAATTTAAAAATATTAGTGATGAATATAGTAAATCCAACCATACATATGTAATCTACACATCAATATCTACAACTTTGATTTGTAAGTTACAACTCGATAATTGTGAGTTATCAAGGCATTTACAAATACATTTTTAAAAATACGCACACCACTTGACTTATAAAGGTTTACGATTGTTACGAAGAACATATAAAATTAAATTAAAAGAACAGAAAAAGAAAAAGAACACTTGTCCAAAAACACATAGCATAATAGAGTAGTGCAATGCAGGCCCCTTTTGAAAACTAGATTGAAAGAAAATATTCACTTAGATCCACTTTTCTAAGTAATGAAGGAATACCATTTGTATACCATTAATTTTGGGACTACCATGTCATTTGAGTTAACCGAAAACAAAAAGGGCTCTGTATAGAGTTTATGTGGAGTAAACAATTTTATGTAAGCAATTTCTGACACAACTTACACATGAATAGCCTCTTGGTCCTTTCATGAATAGAGCTATAGAGTTGGGGGAACTTGTGGGAACTCCCCTCTAGCATTGGGGAGGGCACGAGTTCCACTCCCATGGACGGTGCAGGGTCTTGTTTTAGATTATTCTTCAATTCACCATAGACTAGTTTTGCTGTCTTTTTGAATTGAAAACAAGTTGAAGGTGAGTATGAGGTGAGTTTCCACTTTGAGACACTCTTTTCAGTTAACCCTTAACCCCTAAAGGACCGGAGTGTTTTTCCTTCAAAAACACTCCAATGCTGCCATATTCACTCTCCCATGCAAAAAATCCAAAAAAATGTTATCTTTTACCTTCTAATCGTAAGATCTTGTTCTAAACTATTTGAAAAACATATACAACAAATTTCGTTGATTTTGACCGCACGGATTGCAAGATAAATGCATTTGATGGAAAAAAAACACCCCAAAAAAACACATGCCCGAAAATTTCAGATGCGTTTGACCATGACTACATCAAAAAAACCTCACTACCGAAACCTGTCGCACTTCACTTTCACATTCTATATGATGTTACTTAGTTGTGTACCAATTTTCGTTGCGTTTGGAGATGTTTAGGAAAATTCTAATATACACGGCAGAAAATGTTTTTCGATCGAATTTCTTTTTATGTGAACTTGAGAAGCATGCGAACTACATTTTGTTGTTCATCACTATTATTTACATTTTTCCTAAAAAAATTCATACTACGTTAGGGATTTTTGTAATTACTCTAGCTATTACAAGAGAAAAACTTTGAAAAATCTCATAAAATTCATTTTGCTGAAAATAATTATGAAAAAATTAGTGTAAATCGGTTTAAGAATAAATTATATGAGAAAAATACCCAAAAAATAATAATACATTTTAAAATGTGAGAAATGGATGAGGTTTGACTGGGTAAATGTAGTGTGGACGCTTAAGGGTTAATTCTATTGCTACATAAACTTAGGGCGGGCTTCCATGTGAGCATCAATCCGGTGGATACAGCTAAAGGACAAAAAACGAGGTCCCAGCTTCCACCCATGCTCTGTGAGAGTTGAAAGCGGCTTGCAAAGTCAGCCACTTCACCATGCCATCGGTGGGCTACGTGATTGGTTGCTTTATTGAGAATGTCTAATCTTACCTATTGAATTGCTCTACCGAAGGTGCATGGAAGTGGTCTGTGCTTTTTTAACCCCTAAACCTCATAGCGTTCAGAAACTGGATCATGAACAGTTTCAAAGCCTTGTAACTTTTTCATACAATCTCGGATGACTTTCATCCAAGCCACCTTTACAAGCCAATTAAATTATCTATCAATTAAAGTAAATCTCTTGTGATGAGGAGATGTTGATAATATTGTAAAGGCCTCCAAATGCAAGTATGTCAAATTTTTTGGGTAGATTTTATGCTTGCAGTGGTTCTCTCGTGTACACCTCATGTACATTTGAGCCATGCTAATATCCATTTTTGAGGCTAGCATCTAGGTACGTTTACGTATTAACTGATGAACAGCTGAATTTTAGGACCGGCCCGACTCTGCATGAAAGGAAGCCCTTAGTTTCTAATTGTAACTCTATTGTCCCATTGCAAAAGGGTGTTGGCTCCCATTGCTCTAGTATGCTATGTTTTTCATCTCTTTCATCTTCCTCTCCTCTGTCCGTTCGGACCCCCTTTACGAGGCATGGTGCGGCGGGCGGGCCAGGACCGATCCATTTGAATTGTGGCTCTTTTTGCAGAGCCATTTCTTTGCAGAGCCATTTATAGATAGGGACAAGGCTATCATGTAGCAATCGGCCCGTTTAGTTTAAACAATCCTGTCCTCCGTCCGTCCTAAATTGGAGCTTCTCTCGCATCGTGGCCTCACGTTGTTAGGTTTTTAGCAAGCAATTGGTTGCCCTAAGTAGAATCCCTGCCTGCCTTCATGGTGCGGGGTTTAGGGTTTCGTGTTGTTGTTTCTTTAGCGCCCTGAGTTACAGTGTGTCTTGTCTTGTCTTGTCTCTCACGAGGTGGAGTGGCTTCTTCGCTAAGACTGAGATGGCGTTGGATGCGAATGCCGTGGTCAACTTCGATCAATTGGTGCGCATCTTTGTGGATACGGATGTGGACACGCATTTCATTGTGTCCATCGCCCGCACCTCCACCGTCGCTGAGCTCCGAGGTAAGTAACTTTTTCCTTTCCTTCTCACTGAATTTCATTGAATTTTTACATGCATATGTTTTTTTCCTTAGAATTTTGATTAATTTTCTTGTATCGCAATGTGTAAGGGTTTTATAGTGAATTTTGGCGCAATGCAACTTCGGTCTGTCGATTGGAAAGAGCTTCCATCTTAATGAAACGCGGGCTAAACAGAAAATGGCAATGTACGAGTGGGAGAGTGTCACTCATGCTTTTTAGGGTTTAGGTAGAGCGGCTGCGCGGCTACCGGGGTCTGTACTCGGGGTTTAAGGTGAATTTTCATGTTTTGTGGTGAATTCGTGTCTCTGCAGAGCTGGTGAAGGTGACACACCGTCACTGTTATCCTGGCAAGGGTCAGGTCGACATTGGACAGCTTGCGGTAAATGATTTTCTTCAATTTTGATGTTAATTGCTGCAAATTCCATGTGTTCTATTTATGGAGGATAATTTCAAACTCTCAGACTACATTAGCAGGTGCATGCAGAATGCATAGGGAAAAAGGTCATCAGAGCATGATGACGGAATTCTCACAAACACCGCAATCTCCTGTGTTGAGACATGTCGGCTTCTTTCTTTTTATGTTGTTAGATTCGTAAGAGTGCTTTTTTATCTTCTGGCTACCAAAAGCAGGAGTTGATTCATACACGGGATTCATTGAGGTTCACTGACATTATGACACATGTTTTTATGAGGTTACAGGTGCCTGGTGGCGATTATGGATATCATCTAGCTGATTTTCTCCGTATAGGGCAAGTGTATGATAAGGACGAAGGGAAGGTGTTAGCGGAGGTAAGGAATTGCGATCCTGATGAGGGGGTTTTCCGGATGCCTGCCCTTGGTTTAACGCCTAAGAAAGTTCCCTTGCTAGCACCGCAACCGTTTGTTGGTGAACCTGGTGCACTGGAGTTGAAAGAACCAAAGCCGCAGAAGGAAGAGTTCGATGGTGATGCCAATTATTTATTAGGTTCTCAAGAGCCGCAGAAGGAGGAGTTCGGTGCAGCTCTGTTAGACGGAGGAACTGAAATTGCAGCGTCTACCGTAGACGGGAAGGTAGCCAGCTTGAACCCAGAGATTTGCGTAGCAGAACCGGACAAAATTAGTGAAGGGGCTACAGCTTCATTGACATTAAAGAAAGGGGTTAGTAGAAAAAGGAATGCATCGGTAAGTAATGAAAGGCCTTCGAAATCACGGAGGCTTACTGAACCGGCACCTCGTGGCAGAAACTCTGAAGAAAATGGTCGCCTTCAGGTCAGGAATGGAGCCATGGAGAGGGCAAAGGGCGACAATATTGTGAAGGATGTGAATGAACCTACTGGAGGTTCATTGTCACATGTGAATCGCTCTGGTGATTTGGATTCAAATCTATTATCAACTTCTGCTAGCAAGAGGAAAAAGAAGAAGCTTGTACGTAACCTTGATCTTACCATTAGTGAGAATCGTAGTGAGGGTGTACTGCCTGCGGTCGAGGACAAGGAAGGGATGTGCGATGCTAAGGACGGGGAAAAAGAAGACACCGGTCTTGGAATTGGTTCAGGAGTAGAAGCTAGTGGCATTGTTGGTCTCGAAGTTCGCAGAGAAGAGAAATCAGATGCATTGCTGGAAGGCTTGGGAGTGTTGCCAGCTCTGCGGCCGAAGAAGAAGACGACGAAGAAGCGGGAGCCGAAGCCAGAGAGGAAGCTTTCAAAAAGGAAGAAGAAACCGACGAAAGCTGAGGTTACTCCTGTCGCGAGCGCCAGCTTGAATCATGAAGCGAAGGAATCTGGTAGGGATCATGAACAGGAAAATGGCCAATGCACGTTCGTAACTTCGGCTCTAGTAGATCCTGGGCATCAGTTGGGTGCGACAGCTACAAGCCCTAATCACTCTCAGCAGAAGCAAGACCTGAATGAAGTACAGGAGCAAGAACTGAATCAAGAGCAGAAGCCAGATAGGAAGCGTACGAACAAAAAGAAGAAAGAGAAAGAGAAGGAACGTGAGAGTACTCCTGTTGTGAGCGCAAGCTTGAATCAAGAAGCGAAGGAATCTGATAGGGAACATGAACAGGAGAATGGCCAATGCACTTACGTAGCTTCGGCTCTAGTAGATCCCGGCCAGCAGTTGGGTGTGACAGCTACAAGCCCTAATCACTCTCAGCAGAAGCAAGACCTGAATCAAGAACAGGAACGAGAACTGAATCAAGAGCAGGAGCAAGAACTGACTCAAGAGCAGAAGCCAGAGAGGAAGCGCACAAACAAGAAGAAGAAAGAGAAGAAACGTGAGAGTGCTCCTGTTGTGAGCGCAAGCTTGAATCATGAAGCGAAGGAATCTGATAGGGAACATGAACAGGAGAATGGCCAATGCACGAACTTAACCTCGGCTCTTCTAGATCCCGGAAATCAGTTGGGTGCGACAGTTACAAGCCCTAATCACTCTCAGCATGTGAACAATAATGAGGAAGTTGCCAATGATGCTGTTAAACACGTTGAGAAAAAGAGCAGAGGCAAAAAGCTAAAGAAAAAGGGCAGCACCGTAGCTGCAGCTATTGTGTCTGTCGATGCCAGTAGCCAGAAGGGCTCCCAAGATTCAGGGAAGCCGTTGGTATTAAATCTCTTGAAAGGCGAGGCTTCAGATAATCAAACCCCACGAAGAGAGGCTCAAGTGTTAAATGAAACATCTGGTGAAGGTATGATTCAGAACGGTGCCGAGTTGGCTAAAATCGATGACATGATGGTTTCGCCGAAACTGAATTTGTTGAGTAATTTCAACGATGTCGAGACTAGCACCTCCCACAAAGGTGGAACAGGGGCCCCTCCCCACTCACAAGCTGCAAAAGTTGGTTCCGTTGAAAGCCAGGAGACTCCCAGTCCATCAAAGTAAGCTCTACGTCTCTGCATGTTTCAATCGTATTGTTTATGTTACCCTGGTATTACAGCTTCCATTGAGCTTCCAGTTGGGTGATAGATGGAATCTTAAGCTCGCGATCGTGAGGTCCAGATTGCAACTATTGAATTCGGGAAATCCAGAAGTGTATCGGTGCTGGTTTTGTAATCAGCTTTGTTTGGTAAATACAGAAAAGCAGGCCGTGGAGCACCGTCGCAACCCCGCCACTCTGGACGTTCTGAAGATGTGACGGAGGGCGAAGGAAGGGACACTAAGACTGGTGAAAATCAGAGCTTCCAGGGCTCAGAGAAGGCTCAGCAACACTCAGAGGGTATAAATAAAGGCTCAGAGATGGGTTACTCGGAAGCTAACAGCGGATATGTCATTGCCTCGCCTGGCAAAGCTGCACATCTCTCTATCGAGCGATTGGAATGCGAGCCCGGTCACATCGACCACTTTCAAGTTGCCAAGCCTGACAAAGTTGCGCATTCTAGAACTTGTACCGGAGAGAGTTCTGCTGAGAGTGTCCCTAGATCTGCTGACCAAGCAGAAGTGGGAAGTCAGCTTGATGTAAGCAGGAAAGAAGACCGGATGCTGAAAGCGTCACACATGAGTCCTACTCCTAGCAGTGCGAGAAGTTTTGAGAAGCATGCCAATACATCTCCTAAAAGGGCAGATGGTGGAGAAGTAAATCTAAAGAATGACTCACTTCAGTTCTTTTCTCAAGACCAGTCATTTCAAGTCGCTCCAACACAGGTAAAACCGTCGTTTGACACTTAACTTCCGCATCATGGGTGCACTGCTTAATTTTCCAGTGCTGGGCAATTTTTTCTAATTCGCTTCGTAGAGCTGTGTTTTCCTCGAACTCCTTGTTCATTGCAGCGTTTCTTTTACAGTTTGTCATTGTCTTATGCACAGAATCTTTGATATACCTTCAGTTGGGAAGATTGATTGTTCATTGCCGAGAGATTTACCATGCATGCCATGTATGGAACAGGTTGAGAAGGCATTATCAGGTAATACGACAGAGGATAGTAGTGATGAATCCGACACCAATCCAGACGAAGGCATAGATGAGTTGAAGAAGAAAAAAGCAGATAACCTTGGCATTTCTGACAAAGGAATTGGAGAGTCACAAGAATCAAGTGCCGAAAGCGGGGATTTAGCCACAACCGGGAATAGAGGGAATCCACCTTTGACAACCAGAACACCTGTTCGATTGGGTAATTTTCCAGGTGTGTCCACCTACAATTTGTTTGATTGATGGAATTGCATTTTCTTCTGAGGATTTGGATCAGGCTCTGGTCATTAGTCTGAAGGATCAGTCCAGTTAGTAGAAACATCGTTGCGGCAATTCCATTAGCTATCTCAATGTCAGTACGTGAAAAAGTATTTTAGTTTTAACGGCAACCACTCAGTTCACTTCTCTATGGTTGCAGTTTCAGGGATGACAGGCAGTGGCGGTATCAAATCAAGTCAAACCTTTAAGCGTCGGGCCTCAGGGATAACTGCAGAAATCGAAGCGAAGTAAAACTTTTCAAGCTCTTCTCCTTACTTCATTACCGTAGGTGCTTTAGGTTGTTGAGGTCATTTATATGAACAACGCGTTTATATGAGCATTTGATATTGAACAAGGTTGTGTGACCAAAAAACCATCTTATATTGTATGAGAATCATCTCAACTGTTGCTGACTGCGTTATCTTGTAAAAGTGCAGGTTTGCACACTTCATTGAGAGTCAAGATGGCTTGGATGAACTTATGGGGATCACTCTTGGACAACGTAAGCGCAGCATGCCAATCGAGCCTTCAACGCAGGCTGGATCTCTTGCGACAGCTCCTTCTAGTCCACTTGATGTAGCGTTGAACACGCAGGACAGTGCAAGGAACAGCTCAATGACTCTTCCTGGCACTGTTGTGGGCTTGGAAAGGTATCAAGCAGTAGACCTTGCACCGGCATCCCAAAACTCAACAGGGAAATCGCTTGCTCCACAATTCAAAGTTCCAAAGCCCGTTCCCGTTGCAAAGATTTTAGCTGCCGGTCAGGGCGGATTCAGTTCTGCAGCAACGGTAGTGCAACCATCTGGGAAAGAAGTTCCACAGACAGCCGTAAAAGAAGTTCCAAAGACGGCTGTAAAAGAATTACGTCTGAAGAGGAAAGACTCGGTCAAACAGGCGGACAAAAAGAAAGAAAGCAAGAGCTTGCTTGAGAAACATAACGATGCCAGCCCAGTATCAGTTCGGGAAACTTCAAAAGAGACTTTAATGGATGACCAAGATGCTGCAGAAGGGAAACAAACATCTGCAGGAAATTATGACCTTTTGTACACTCCAGAAGCTCTCAAGGATGATCTGAATGCTGCAACGGATAGAAAACTTTCTGTAGAGAAGACCAGAGAGGAGGTAATAAGTTTTCCAGTTCTCTTTCAGGTTGTTAGTCCCCATGTGATACTTGGTCCTCTCGATTTGTCAGTTCCTAAACGGTCTCGTATTCAGCAAGACTTTTTTGGTCGTTTTTGTACTACAATGCAATATCATGTTTAGACAGGAGTTGCCATGACTCCAGCTTGACAACTCTGTTATTAATGTCATTTAAGTAATGGGCAAGCTGTCTGAATTAGTTTGTGTGTTGTTCTGCATGCAGAGAAAGAGTCTGGAGGAACTACGCCAAGACTCCCAGTTTATGAGTGTAAACAACACAGATCATATGTCCGAACAAGAAAGAGAAGACAAGAAACAGGGAAGCAATGACGAAACCAAGGGGCCTTCTGGTATAAATGAGGATGCACCAAATGTGACTGGGAAAAAACGCAAGGAGCGGAAAAAGAAAGGCGAGACTGTGGAAGCCGCGAGTCTGGTGGGAAGCCAAGAAACGTCGGCGTTTTATACGAGTGCGAAAAAGAAGAGAAAGACATCAGACACCACTGGAGGGAAGGAGAAAAAGAGAAGGAAGGTGGATGCGGCCAAAGAGGTTGATGTTTTCCCTGAGACGTCCATGGATCGAAGTGCGAGAGAAACTGAAGAGCTCTACTTGAAATTGGAGAACGCTAACAGGGAGCTTTGGCTGCAGAAAGAGAAGATAGAGAACGGCGACTCCCCTACAGTGAATGGCATTGAAGCAGTGGCTGAAGGTGAAGACGTGGCCCAAAGATGGCAGGAAGGTGGAGAAGCACAAATGGATGACGCAGATAATAATAACAAGGTGAAGGTGATATCTGACACCTCAGTTCATGAGGGTAATGCAGCCGATAGCCATCTGAGTCCTGATCTGTGTGCTGGAACCACCGAAGCAAGTGATAGAGAAGACGGTGGTTTTTTGTCTCAAGGTAGGGTCATAAAACTGTCATAAAACTGGTTAGGAATAAGTCTAAACATGTTCAAACAATGATCCATGCAGTACTGGTCTGCATCATTCCCCTAAAATTTCTTACAGTTCTATCTCAATCAAAACCTGGATGATACCTTTTGCGCTTGAGCCTAGCTAACAAAACCTTGCTGATCAAGTCTAGGTCCACCTTTCAAATCTGGAACATTCCAAATATTGACCTTGAAAGCCCAAATTTAGAACCGGGAAATTGTTTCTGAAAGTAGTATCCAGTCACCTAAGTATGGGAATGAGCATGTGCATCCTTCTCTAGTGGTCTCCTGTGAGTAGGGATATGAAGGAACGACAACTACAGTGTTGTCAGGTTTGCAGTGTTTTTCTGAAGGAATGTTTGAATAATATATGCAGATGAGAAAGCTGGAGCTTCCCATCAAGAAAAAGTCCAAGAAGACGACGTCTACGATTTTGTCTCGGAAGACGAAGCACCGATGAGATCCGTGTCCAAATCCTTACAGAAGAGTGGAAGGAAAGAGGACAAAGCCAGGCGCTTGGAAGACGTGGCCAGTAGGGCTGTTCAGCGGGTCTTGGAAGACGAGATGCTTCATGTGCAGGGCTCCAACTCTGCACTGGGCAAAAACTCAAGGAAAGTTGCCAAACCTGTCAATTGGACTACAAGGATGCAAGGATCACCCAGTGCACTGGCAATTTCCCTTCTTGGTGGTACCATCCCGTTTGATGCCATCAATCCCACACGTAAGAGTTTCCCAGTCTAGCTGCTGTTGTGGTCTCTCTCTCTACGCTTTCTTTAACTTTGTTTGAAGGTCAAATTTGATTGCATGCACTTTGCGAATCTGTATGTAGCTTATGCAGCTCTATATTGGATCCTGAAGGTAGTTGAGTCCATCATGCAGAGTTCAATTCAAGCCCCCATATTATTGCGAAATCGGCAAGCGAGGTTTCTGGCAGAGGACCAAAGGTTGAGAGTGCACCCAAGGCCCCAAAACCTAGGGCTCCTCCTAAGGCTCCTAAACCAGTGACTCCTAAGGTTCCCAAAGCTCCCAAGGCTCCCAAGGCTCCCAAGGCTCCTAAGGATCCGAGTCTAATGATACCAGAAATATGCCCAATGGGATGTGGCAAGGTGTACCAAGGCAAGACTTCAACTTATTACCTTCATAAAAGGGCTTGTGATGGAACTCCTGCTAAGTAAGGAGGTACTCTGTAGACAGTCAAGAGTGGTTTCCTTTCCATGCAAGTATGCAACCTTATGGTTTTAGTGGTTTTAGGGTTTAGGGTTTAAGCTTTCCAGTAATCAAATCTTAGGCTAGGAGAGTGATGAAGAACGCAAGTTCTAACTTATCATGGCAATTTTGAATTGTTCTCTTTAGTGATTGGTTCTGTAGTTATGAGGATGATATAGTTGGATCAATTGTGTATAGCTTCTTGACAACATGAGAATTCAAAATCACTCTTTCAGCTGATCGTTAAGGTAGGGAACCTGTTCCCATGGCTTTCAGCTGTTTTGAGTGGTTTCCATTGTTAGAATAGATCTTATTTTGTGGTTGAGGTCCCATTTTGTACAGGATTCCAATGCGCTAAAATATGTGACATTTGGTTATTTTGAGTAAATTATAAATTGCTGAAATTTGAAGTTGCAATGTCCCAATCTTGGGCTTCTACTACTTAACCCTTGAGTATTACATATATAAATCTACTGTTTATGTTGTGGCTGACTATTGTAGCGTAACCCTTTAATGTCCCGATTTACACTGTTTGAAAACCAAAGATGGACTTGATGTTCACAGAAAAAGTTGTAAATGTCAATGTGAAGATTACATCTGTATGGCTGGGTTCATCATATTTTTTTATTAATATTTTTTAAATCAATTTTGCAAGGTTTTCTCTTGAAATTTAATTAAAAATCCCAAAGTAACACCAAAAAAATAGAGAAATATTGTAATGAAATTGGAATAAAATGCACTAGGAGATGGTATGATTTCCATTTTATGATTCTACTTATTTTGGAAAAGCATGTTTAAGGTCTCACTTTTTGAACTAAGAATGAAACTTGACATAAACCACTTTTGTTGTTTTTCAAAAAACCATAATATCATATTTTGAAAATCTGTACCACACAAATGATAGTCAACTAGCGCAAGAATGAAGAGAAGTTTTGATGGATGAAAATTGTTCAAAGATAAATTTGGATGGATGACAATTGTTCATGTATCTAGTCAGGAGGATAGTTGGAATCTGTTCATCGTTCACATAGTGGACATAAATGCCTCAAAGGGTTAATAGTTGGTTTGGCACAAAGTAATTCAAAAACTGAAAGTTGAAAAAAATCGGATTTAAAAAACAAAAATGCCTTTTTTTTGGTGTGCTTAAAATGAAGTGTCAAGGAATCTTAGCATTATGGAGCAGTGCAATGGAGCACCTTTATGAAAATTGGATCAAAAGAGAATCTTCACTTAGATCCACTTTAGTAAGTAATGAAGGAATGCGAGTTGTATTTCACGGATTTTGGGACTACCGTATCATTACGTAAATTTAGTTTCTAATTGTAACTAGATTGTGGTTCCATTGCAAAAGGGTGTTGTCTCCCATTGCTCTATTATGCTATGATATTTGTGGTGCCAAAATGAAAATTTATAAACATAATGATTATTCTACATATGAGTGTTAAACCAACTAGAGAGCGTAAAAGCATAGAAGCATGTCAATTCCTTCAAATTCCCAATTCTTTCAAACTACGAGGTTGGATGCCTCTTGCAATATAAGGTAACTATATTCTAAGCCCTAAGCGTGCAAGGAGCCCCGTGGGGCCACATTTAATCGTTTTTCTAGTCAAACGCTAGTCTTCACCTAGTTCCTAATTTCAAATGAAAATGGCCCAATTAAAAAAGTGTGGGGCTATCTTCTACTTTTTAGCCCAATTTCTCATTATTCAAATTGTTAAAATTGCTTATTTTAGAGCACGTTATAGCTCAAAACCCTAAAATTCCAATATACACTTCAAAAATTGATTTTCTATCGAATTTCTTTTATGTAAGTTCAAGAAGCATGTGACCTTCGTCTTTTTGTCCATCACTATTATTTACATTTTTCCTATAGATTTCATACTATTTTGAGCATTTAAAATAATTATTATGATTTTTGCAAGAGAAAGTTTGAAAAATCTTATAAATTTCATTTTTATTTTAATAATTATGAAAAAATCAAGGTACATTTGTGTAACAATAAATTTTATGGGAAAAATAATAGAAAAACATAATATATTTTAGAATGTGAGGAATTGATGAGGTTTGACCGGGTAACTGTAGAGTGGATGCTTAACCCCTAAATGACCGATCGACCATTTTCTGGTTGCAGTCCAAACAACAGTGACTGTCCATGGTCAGGAAATAACAGTTTTCAACTTTTGATTTTTTGTCGAAATTGGAGGTAGAGATCATGTTCTAGTGTTGTTTGATGCATTTCATTTGCAATGTTGAGGTTCACTAAGGAATTTTCCAAAAGACAAAGACCTCAATATTGTCCTAGTGTTATAAAATTTACTATTTTGGGAAAGTGATGATGTTCTCTGCTTTGAAAATTTTGCATTTTTAAATTTATAATAGAAAATCTAGTTTTAACCAATTATACCAAATTTCAAATTCTAAAAGTAAAAATTGTGATTGTGGTGAATATTCAATGATAAATGCTTGTAAATTCTTTAAATGAGTATCTAAAATTGTTTTTGAAGTTTTGACTGTACATATAATTAGTAAACATTATGCTTCTCATTTTCTCTTTTGAACCAAACTTCATCAAAGTTGCAAAAGTAACATTTTATAACACATTTAGGTTTTGCCCTTACCCCCTCTGTCATTTAGGGGTTAAGGGTTAACCTCTAAAAGATCGTGAATTTTCCTTATTTTTGGGCATCATTTCTCCTCTTTCTATTTGTTTTCCTATGAATTTTTTTTGGACTTCATAGCTAATACCAATTTGAACATTACAAAAATAACTTAAACAATTTTGTGACCAATTTAACATTTTTTTTCCATGTCTCCTATCGTCAAAAAAGATTGTCATTTCATCTTTTCACTTCAAATGCTATAAACTTGCAATCTATGCACTCAAATTCTATAAAAATTATACCATGCATTCTTTTGGTGGTTTAAAGCAAGATGATACGATTAAAGATTCAAAATAATCATGTTTAAGGTTTAATTTAAGCGTTGCCCGAAATGCCCATTCTCCCTAACAAAAACCTCTTTCTCTCCATAACTTCCACTTACGAAGTCGGAATGAAAAAATAAAATTGGATCCCGGTTTTTGCATCAACGTACCGAATTCACATAATGTTTAAAAAAAAATTAGGATAAAAATTGACTCCTTAGGAACCTACCCGAACAATGAAATGCCCTAGTTAGGACACATTGTCCTTTAGGTGTTAAAGCGACTGTTTACTGAAATGGGTCCGTATCTATTGCAGTTTGACATTTCTTGGTTAAAATTCCACTCTACAGTAGATAGGGATGCATTTCAGTAAATAGACGCTTTAAAGTATAGTTACCTTAAGTGGGTTACTTTCGGGGTTACTTTTCAATCCTTGGATAATTGTGAAGTTTTGGTTGCGAAGTCAATAGTGCTTTCTTCTAGGGTAGTTTATCTTTAAACGTCTACACTACAATTACTCGGTCAAACCTCATCAATTTCTCAAATTTTAAATATTCTTTTGGTATTTTTCTCATATAAGTTATCTTTAGACTGACTTACCCTGATTTCTTTCATAATCATGTGAATAAAAATGAATTTCTAAAAAGATTCAAACTTTGTTTCTTGCAAAAATCATAGTAATTACAAAATGCTTAAAATAGTGTGAATTTTGTATGAAAAATGTAAATAATAGTGATAAACAACAATGTGTAGGTGGTATGCTTTTTGAGCGTACATAAAAAGAAATTTGATACGAAAAAGTTTTCTTCAATTTTAGAGTTTATTTTGCTTTCAAACTTCCAAAAATAACTTTAAATATATTTTTAATGAATTTAAAAGCATTAACCTTTGAAAATTTGTATAAATTATAATTTTCACTTTTAGAGTTTGAAATTTAGTATGATTGGTTAAAGTTGGTTTATCTATTGTACGCTTCAAAAAAAGCAAAAGAAATGATGGAAGGAACATCACTACTTTCTCCAAATAGAAAAATTCATAACAACAAGACAATGTTGAGGTGATCTGGTCCGAAAGTTTCTATTGGGTGGAGTTTAACTTGGATTGATAAAGTTCGAATTGCGTTGGAAAGTAGACTTAATGTAGTATTTTAAAAAAAAATGTTTTAAAAAAAAAAGAGTAATAATTGTTTCGGGCAGCACGTTAGATTCGGACAACGACCTAAAAATGGTTGTTTGAGCATTTAGGGGTTAACGTCCTAATTCAACACTATTTTCAAAGATTTGATATAAAATGTTAGTTAAAAAACAAAAATGCAGTTGATGTTGACAACAAAGTTGTAAATGTCAATGTGAAGATCACATTTGTATGGTTGGATTCATCATATTTTTAATTAGTAATTTTTAATTAATTTTTCAAGGTTTTCTTTTAGAATTCAATTAAAATTCCCAAAATAACACAAAGATAATTAGAAAATATTGTAATGAAATTGGAATAACATGCACTACGAGATGGTATGGTTTCCATTATTTGATTTTACTTATTTTGAAAAATCGTGTTTAAAGTCTCACTTGTTGAAGTAAGAATGAATCTTGACATAAACCAATCTTGTAGTTTTCCAAAAAATCATAATATCTTATTTTCTAGTTCCGTATTGTACAAATGCTAGTCAACTAGCACAAGAACCAAGAAAAATTTGGATGGATGAAAATTGTACATGTACGTAGTCAAGAGAATAGTTTCAACTTGTTCATCGTCCACTATGTGGATGCAGGTGCCTTAAAGGGTTAACCCCTAAAGGTCAGGCCTATAACCATAGAATCATGCTTTACTTGTCACACTCAATTTTGCCATTATAAATAAAACAAGAATTTGACTTTATATTTTTAGTAGATGAAGCCACATGTCTACTATAAATCATGATTTTTCATAAAGTTTTTTGAAAATTTGAAATTACCATGATTTTTTGAAGTGATTGTAAAGAAAATTCATATCAATTACAAACCGTACTCAAAAAATCCAATTCTTTTACCAAAGATGTAAATCAGTAAATTACAATGAAGAAAATTTTAGTAAATGAAAATCATTTGTGTATCTAAATTTATAATTTTTTGCTACACCATGGTAATATGCACGGAACTTGTAATTGCAATAAACCACTCAATCTTCAAAGTTTTTCAAAACTTCAAAATGGAGTAGAAACTAGACTTGGCCAACTTCATTTTGTTAGTTAACCCTTAAGCGTCCCTAGTTTTTTTGGGCTTAAAATCATCATTGCTTCTCATGTGTTATAAGTATATTAAATGTAAGTGAGGTATAGAAATCTCAACCATATAATTTTTCAGTAATATAATTGTTGTAGATCATGTGGATCAAATTTGGGGTCATTTGGCCATATAGATTGCAAGATCATAGTGCTTTAATAGTGTTAAAAAAGGATGTTGATATTTTCCATGCCACATAGTTGGAGGTGAAATTCGTTTTCAAAATTATTCAAATGAAAAAAACTTTGAATTGTAAAGTAGTTCAAAATCATCATATAAACACATTGGTACCAAAAAAAACTCATGAATTTTTTTAATATACCCTAAAATGGCCTTGCCAGGTCAAAAAATTGCCCGAAAAGTGACTGATTTGACCCAAAAATCAATAAGTGTCCAAAGTAGACCCGTGCACTAAAATGACTTCCAAACATTCAGAACAACATGAATTGACATGAAAATTTTACCATGATAACCAGACTTCAAGGGAAACCCAACCCAACAAGTCTCATTGAAAATGGACATGGGATGAAGGAGATATAAATCCCCAAAGTTGCAACCATCAAAATGCACAAAAAACGACCAAACAAAAGATACCTACTTTCAAATGATCACAAAAAATTCAATACATCTAGGGTTGATCTAAAATATTTACGACACATTTCGTACATCATGCGGTTTGTTTTTCTAAAATTTCATTAAAATCGGACACATTGTGCAAAAGTTAGAGCTCTTTGAAGGTGAACGTACACCCAAAAATGTTCAAAATATGGACGTCGGGACGGTTTGGGGTTAAGCTCAAATGCAATAGATCTCATTTTCATGGCCTAAATTTAGTTTAAACCAAAAAAAAGCAAAAAAATCCAAAATACACGGTGAACCATTTTTACAACTCCTTTTGTAGTTGGGACCCCATGTAAAATCTTAAAATAGCTTGAATGATTTGAACTTAACTTGAAGAGGTGGCATGACCAAGCAAATCCTTCACAAAAGAATTGGATGGAAATCATTCACGTAGGAGTTGGAATTAAATAATTAAATTCATTGATAAGCCAAATTTTGGTCTGGGTGGCGGTTAGGGGTTAAAAGGTAGAGAACATGCACGCAACTACCTGACCATGAACACGTAGAAACAATCTAAAATGAAGAGGACAATAAGACAATATAGGGGTATTAATTTGAAAAACAATTTCCCACAAGTTTTGACATTTATTTTTGGAAATATTTTATGGCGAGCCTACCCTCCACCTACGGAACTAGGGTTCAATAAGGGTACAAATTTCCGATATTTCTCTTCAAAGAAATATGTTTACATCCCTTCACAATACTCTTAGAATTTGTTATTATCACATACTCTAATATCACAAGATACTGTGGACAAAATATTTAATGGCACTTTCAGCATGGCACGTTTTCAATTCATGTAAATTGGTTACTAGAGGGGTGAGAAATCTGAGTGTACTTGTTTTTTGTGATGCTATTCGAATCAACATAACATTCAGTAGCCTTTCAAGAGGCTGCCTTTTAGATTCATCCACTTTTATATATGGAGTGACCAATGTTTTGTAGTTGAATGAACTATTGAATCAAATAAACAATTACAAAACACAGTTGAATTGTGATTGAGTGAGTGCTTTTGATTACTGCTCACCATGGTTGATTGCTCTTGCTTAATGCCATGTGCCCCCATAGCTACTGATGTGATGTGGAATATCCCACATCATTTCATTGGGGGGATGACATGATGTGGGATATTCCACATCATTCTGTTGGGAGAAGGCAGCAGTCACAGAGGCTACTGAATGTTTTGAATTAAGTCAAATTTCACTTAAAAATAACATAGGCTCCATTTAGAAATGAGCATTTTCTTTGGTTTTCTTCGTTTTTTAATTTTCATTTAATAATAAGTTTAAAAATATTGGTGATGAATTACTACAATTGAATTCTCTGAACATTTAGGAAATATCATTGCTCACATCTCTTTGCAAATTTTATAGCCCAATAGCCCAAAAATCTTGCATAGTTTATGAAATAAACAATGATATCATTTGCTAATATTTTTTTCAAATACATATTTCTAGATTTTGAATAAGTAATTGCACTGTCATGTTCAAAAGCTTAAAATTACATTAACCCTTAAACGTCAAAGTGAGCTCCATGGGCATATTTATGAGAGAATAATGAAGAAAAAAGTGGATTTTCTCAACCAAATCAAGCGAGGAGTGGTGTGTTGGAAAGCTACTGAAAAAGCAATTTAGATTTCAAATTTGCGCCTCATTTGGGAGATTGTGAAATCATTGGCAAGCAATAAAAGTTATCAAAATGAATAGGAGTTAAGGTTGGGGCAGCTGAGGTCGTTTTTTGAAAAGTGCCGCAGTGCTACAGTGTTGGTCAACAGTAGCCAGATAAGCCAGCAGAACCTTTTTTTTTTTTTTTTTTTTTTTTTTTTCTTTTTTATTTCCCTCCAAAAATTTAGATGCCTTTTGGGCTGCCCCGCCAAGGCCCTCTTGACGTTTAAGGTTTAAAGTGAAAGTTGTGGTATTCCCCTGTGATCAAATGGTATTGTAATGGTACTTGTGTCATTTGTTTGTTGGTTCATATTATGTCCTAGTGCATGCAATTTAGTTGTGCTTAATGCTTGTGAATTTTAATTGCCACTAGCAGAGTGAACTAGTTGTGATTCTATTTCTAATTTTTGATATTTAGTGTTATGAAGGAAGGGGTCGCTTTTATTTTCTTTCCGCTTAATTGCATCTCATTGCAAAAAGTGAATTTGATGAATTAGGTTTTTGTGTTGGATTGTGGTGTAAATGGTGGTTTACTATTATATTATTGGTCATGGATGCAAAGGAAATTTGGGTGAAAATTACTTATAATAACAATATGAAAATGCTTTAGCATATATTATTTTATCATGTACTACTTTATGATTTAGTTTGAAATCAAACAACGATAATATATTGACAAAATAATGTCATACCTTTAAGTTTATATTTTCCATACAACAGTATTTGAAAATATCACTTAACCCCTAAAAGTTCAACCAACCAAATTTGGTTGATTTCATCCAAATTTGTAAATGGTCATTTTCCTTTGTTAAGGATAGCAAAGTTGAGGTATTGATTTTTGATAGGAATATTTTGTAAATATGCTCATACGTTTAGATATTTGAATGAGTAGGAGGCTAATCGGACAAACAAATCAATCTACATGAATAAGTGGCCATCTATTAGGTGTTGTAGCAACTTTGGTGACAATCATGCTTGCAATGACCAGCTCCCGGGGGTGCACTTAGTGTTAATAGTCAGGTATAACGTGCATGCGTCACCTCCAAATTAATACCCCTATATACGGTTTTTCTTTCATTAATAAATATCGATATACATACATACATATAACAAAATAGAAGCCTTATGTATGTATGCATGTTAAAAGTAAATTAAAAAAGAAAAAGCCCAACATATGTATACAATGAAAAACATGGCCTAAAAATTAGGCCTAATTTTTTTGACTACAAAGGTACTTATTTATCATTGATAAAATCATTAAACATTTCTTTATCTGTAGGACGCGACTCATACAAGTTTTCTCTTACTACAAAAGTTACTAAAGCTAGTGCAATAATATTTTTTAACTCTACCATGATATGATCTGTCAAGTCATAAGTCCATAGTGATCCATGATCTTTTTCTTACCAATACAATCCAATCTCCATATGAGAAGGTCCATTCAACAAATCAATTAGCTCCCTATATTCAACCCACCTATTAGTGATTCTTCTATGCATTCTATAAACCCTTCCTAAATACCAAGTTGGAGTGAATGACCCTATATGTAAATTAACACTTTAAAAATGGGCTATGTATATTTACGAAACTGAACAAAGTAATATCCTAAGGTTATGTAAATTTTTTAAGCCCACCCTACAATTAATAATCCTTTTGTTCACTCACGTAGTTCCATATGGGATATTGTAGTGCATCCCTCGGGACCAGCTTTGATATATACAACACTATGTTACAATTTAGTAAACCAAATGTTTCAACCCCATACTAGTGACTAGTCTCCTAATCAATAAGCATCTCATTTTGAACTTTTGAGAATTTGGGCAAGTTATCAAGTAGCCCACTTTGGACTCTTTAAGAATTTAGACAAGTTGAGTTCTAGAGTCAGTTAGTATTTTTGAAATTTTTATGAAACTTTCAAGATACTTTCTAATCATCATGTATTACATATGAAGATTTATATCATATCATTCCAATAAGTATTGGAAAAGTTATACTACAAGGATTTTTTGATTTCAATATCAAAAGTGCTTGGTAGCAAAGTAAAATAGCTTTTTAAAATTCAAATCTTTTACTTGATAAGATAGATCCGTATGTAAAAAACTTTCAATCATTCTATAATTCCAATTAATGAGGTAAAATTCATGTAGAGTATTGTCTTGCATGTAATAAAGGCAAAAATAACATGAACTCAGTTTTAAAATTTAAAATTTAATAATTGGCCCTAATTCAAATATGAAAGAAAAACAAAAAAAGAAGGTCAGTGTGATTAAAGTGTATGCAATTAAGGCTTGTTCCCATTCCAAAAAATACAAGTTGAATAAGAATTCAATTAAGTTTAGCAAAATTATTTCAAAGATAGGTCAAAATAAGCCTGGCGACATTTCATGACTTATAAGATAATTTTATGACTATATCTTAGTAGCAACTTTGCCCAGGGAAGTCACTGTCAAGAATTTAGATAAGTATGAGAGAACAAATGTAGGATGTCTTTTATTCATTTGAAATATAAAATATAAATTTTTAGAAGTAATATAGGGTGTTATTAAACCAATTTGGGAACATTTTAAAAATATTCCTAGAATATATGTGGAATATACCTTAAATATACTAAAAATAGTGGAATATTTCATTTATTTCATAACCTTCCATTAAATACTCTTTGTTCGCTCATATGTACCCAAAATTTACACTAAGTGACTTCCCTGAGCAACTTTGGCACAAAATAATTCATAGATAATCTAAATATATATATTTTTTATAAATATTAGCCTCGTATGCCAAAAGCAATTAGAGTAAATCATTTTATAAAAAACATGACCGCCTCATATTAATGAATGTGAGCATAAAATAAAGCTTAACCCTTAAAGGACATATACTTTCCCGATTCCACACCCAAAATCTCTTTTAAACTCTATTTTAGGCATGATTCTCTTTTTAATTTACTTCGGTTCTATTCTAAAGAAGTATAGATCCCTCAAAGGTGCCCAGTTTGACATTTAAAAAACCCCATTATTTTGATGCAACGGAGTAAAAGTTCTGAGCAAGATTCTCCCCAAATACCATCAAGCCTGTGGGGCTTGCATTGTCCTTTAAGGGTTAAAATCCAGTAAATTGAATATGCAAGTATGCTTAGCAATCCAAGTACTCGTCATCATTTAGAATACATGTGAATAACGGACTAGGTAATTCAAAAGTAGGCAAGACTATACGGTATAACCGTAAGTCTCAACCTAGAGAGCCACGACGGTGGCAACGGAGGACAAGGCCTGCGATTGTCTCTCGTAGTCTTGCCTGCTTTTAAATTCCCGGACACAATCTCATTGCAAGCTACTTCGAGCCATTGGATCTCAAGATCAATGCAGTAAATGAACAAAAGAGCAAAGAAAAAGTAAAGTTGAGCATGCACATAGAGTCCAAACAAAGAGTTAGGCTTGCTTCTCTACAATTATCAGTTCTAATTCCTCTCCTCTACTCCAATGGTATCTTGACACAATGGCAAGAAGAGGCTGCATTGAGATTATGAAGACCTCGTTGCGGATATGAAATAATATATGTACCCAGAGTTTTTCAAATATTGTATAATTAGAATTTGACGCAGATTTGAACGCAGATTTGAATACTCTACGGTAGGGATTTGGCGGTGGAGGGGCAGAATGCACTAGTGGAAAGACCCGGTTGAAACATGTTGAAACAACATTCTCTCCAAAATGTTGTTTCAACCGCTAGCTTCGGCACATGTTGTTTCAACAAGGCGTTGAAACAACACAAGCTAGCGGTTGAAACAACATTTATGGGAGAATGTTGTTTCAACCATTCCCCCAATAAGTTAGTTAGGTTACATAAGATTCTTTAGCTCTTCTCTGCAACACCTCAAAACTTGACCATTATTCCCAAATCATTGTAGCAAATCCCCAAATCATAGCAAGCTCATCCCCAAATCATAGCAAGCTCACATCATCTTTAGCTAAAGAAGTTGAGTGGTGAGACACTATTGAAGTGTCTGTAGTGCTATTGTTGAAAAAGGGTGGACTCCACTAACTGCTTACAAACCTTATGTAGAGTGTCACACAATTTTTAACATCCATGAAGAGTGTCCGTGCAAGGGCAAGTAACCCGCACAAACGGGTGCCTTCATAGACATCACAATTAGTCCAATGTCACAAACAAGTTGCACTACCTTAATTGTTCATCATTGTGCATGTTTTAGCTTACTTCCATACGATTGTAAATCTTGAATTATTTTCATCATTGCACATTTTGACTTTCTTTCGTTATTGTAAACATTGAATTACTTTCATCATTGCACACCTACAAGAAATTGACTATTTGTGCCACTTTGTGGTTACTATCATGTATCAGTGTCATACATTTAAAATGTTAATATGTACAGTACACTATTGGTACTTCCAAACTGTGGCCCAAATATTAGGGTGATTGAGCTTATACAAAACAAATCACAGTTGCTGCAACTCTGCAAGCATGTGAAGGGAAGAGTAACGCCACCGTATACAAGAGGTATACAACAGTTGCCGGTTCTAAAAATTTCAGTAGGAGCACAACTATGAATTCCAACATTTCAAAAATTCTCTATTGCTTGTACAGTTCAATACAATCCTCAGCCTCGGTAAAGATCAAACAAGGAACCACTTACAATAGTTTTCAAGAGCAAAACACTTCACTAGTATATGCATCTCTCTAGAGGAACCACTTTGCTTCAATGGGAAGGTCAAACACTGTCCACGAATCCCCCCAAAAAAAACACAAGCTTCCACAATATGACACTGGCTCAAAAACTCATATTTTCGTAACCCCAGTGACCTTCTACCAAAACTGTGTTTACTGTATTATACCTCTCATTTTATGTATTCTGTGGTCCACTTGAAACCTTCTCCATATCCCATCTTGCGCACTATACTGCACATAAAAACCTCGATGGGCCGGATGTTGCTGTCAGTCAGGTTCACAGTTCCTTTCCCTGAGGTCATGGTCAGACCCAATGAGTAGCGCAATTCGTCCTCCGAAGCAGCATAAGGGATGTCAATCTTGTTCCCCAGCACCAGGACTGGCACTTGTGCAAGCGAGTCATCCATTTCAGACCTTCAAATCATGTCAACAAACAAGAAGTGAACGCTGACTGCAGGCACGTACCCCACTGACAGGCGGGTGAAAACAATCCACTTATTACGCTCCAACAAGCACGAGTGAAATCCGAATGTCCACTGCATGCCACATAATTTACACCAACCCAGCTTAGCGAGACCACAAAAATAAACTCCAATCATCTCATCTGTAAATGTAATCACTTGTAGAAATCTTGTCAAATGCGACCTGTATTTAACCCCTAAAGTACAGACCCTTTGAAATAGATGTACATGAGGTAGATATTAGCATGGCTCAGATAGATGTACATGAGGTGTACATGAGAGGACCATTGCAAGTATAAATCTATGCAACAAATTTGACATACTTGCAGTTGGAGGCCTCTCCAATATTATCAACATCTCCCCATCACAAGAGATTTATTGTAGTTGGGAAAGAATTTAATAGTCTTACAAAGGTGACTTGGATGAAAGTCATCCGAAATTGTATGAGAAAGTTGCAAGGCTTTGAATATGTTTGTGATCCTGTTTCTGAACACTCAGACGTTTAGGTTATGACAACTAAATATCTATTTTGACTTGTATATAGTGACTCACAATCACAGTTTCAGTCACTATGGACAAGTCACAACGAAAGTCACATCTGACAAAATTTCTACTACTGTAGCGAATTACAAGGGTTTTAGAGTGGAAAGTTTTTGCAAGAGTTCTCTGAAACCCCCTATGAATATTCATAAATACGAGGTGAACTCCCAAGTGTGTACATGTTTCAAATAACATGAATCAAACGGTATGGAGCTTACCAGGTGCCAAAAGAAACTCGCCAACTCAATCGCATTCTGTATCCCAAAGAGAGGATTGACTGTGCACAGTTAGTACATGCTAGCTCTTGGTTTCATACTCAACACACAATAATAGTCAATCAATGCAACAATGAAACAATGGACATATATTATCATCCTGGATCACCCATATGCACATGGATCTAAAATCTAGCGCATACTTGATTCACAAACTCCAAAGCATGAAAAAACTTGTACATATTCACTGGTAAATGCATTAGTAGACTAAAGTACAAGGGTATACTCAAATATGTAATTGCCAACAAGGAGAAACAAGAACCAGAAACACATGACATACCTTGAATAAATGGCATCCATGCGATTCCAAAGAGAATCAGAAGAACCATCCTCTATCTCTCCTTTCTCTTTGGTCTCACTTTCCTTCTCAGGCTTTTCAGCTGATTCACAATAGATGCATCATCAATCAAACTGGAATTGAAACTCAAATAAACAACAGTAAAGACATCTCCATAAATACATTCATTTTGTTGTGAACACAAGCCTAATAAGAATAAGAAGCCATTGACTGCACATACCGTTCCCATTTGCAGTAGCAGCGTCTGCAATTGCATTGTTTTGTTCAATGAGTACCTATCACAAGTTCAACAACACAACGTTGAACAAGGTAACATAAGGTAACAACGTGGAACACCAATGGGCATTTTTTATTTGAAAGTGTGGTAATTTGGGTAAAACTCAGTATAACAAGGTCCTACATTGTCGCCTACAGTCGCAGAAGTGAGGTTCCACAACAAGAAACGTTTTCAACAACATTCAAGCGGTTACTAAGTAGTGATTCCCAGTAGGGAAATACTTACTTCTTTCAATTCCAAAAAACAATTAAGAGCAGCTACAGCGGACTTGGTTAACGAATCATATGCCTAGTCACATTGACTGTCACTTTCACATAGAGCAAGCTTGGATTGCATCTGCAGCCAAAATAAGCCAGAAACTATGTGAGCTCATCAATGCAAATGGGTCAACATCACTTACAGTGGCCTGAAAGCATTGCGAAAATCTTCCTTGTCGTGTAAAAATGGTCAAACACACCTATCTAATGAATTGAAGTACGCAGAAGTGGAACATACCGTACCTCACTTCATACCTACAAGGTCATATATATAATTTGTTACATTGGGCACTATATTTCATAATTACTGTCAAAGTCGTGACATTCGATAGAGTTAAATTCTTTAACTCAAAGTTTGTTTCTTGATGAGAAAGTTGAAAGCTCTTTGAGATAAAGGATATCTCTAGTGTGTCCAAAGTTTTGAAGTCTACATACATCATCTAAGGTTTGAGTCAGGCAAATGAAACTGCACGGTCAATTTTACTGATATCCATCATTTTAACAAATATGAGGTTCAGCTAGATACCCGCCCGCACCGACAATGGTTTCAATCAATTCGATCATCACTTGCAAACCACATTTCGAAACTAGTGTCCGTACTCTCATCTTAACAGATAAGTCTCCGTCTATACATCATTTGTAAGAAGGTTCACATTCAGTTGTAAGAATATCATGCAAAATGACACTCCTCTAAAAGAAACAGACTATCACCCAGGTTTCAATCTATTGTTCTTGAAACCAAGATGGCTGTTGGCACTATTGAAGGAAAATGGAACGGAGGAAAACTGTGTTATGATTCAGATTGGAATTCGCAGGTCTATCGAATTTAATTACCGATTAAAATGAAGAGATGAAAGTTACAAAATATCATGAATGAGCCAGAGCACTCACCAGAACTTGTCCTTGTTCTTGGTGGGCATATAGAAAGAGGTTTCACAGGGTCCACCGCATTCACCACCGCATTCACCACCAGAATTCTTGTTTTGATAGAACGAGCTAGTCCCAGGCCAGTCGCGCTCGTGGTTACCGCTGTCGAATATATTAACAATCAAGGAGTTAGTAATGTCAGACTTACTGTGCATCTTTCAATACTCTTCAAATATATACTTATTAGTGCCAGCGGCGACTGTGTATATATGTTCCAACTTCTAAGCACGGTGACCTGGAGTGAAGTTCTATGTACTAGGGAGGAATTATTGCGACGGATTCTTTTAAGGGCCAGAATTTTGAATTGACCGGATTTCGTGTTTTTGAGTAGGTTCGGGATGTATACTTTAATTTGTTACACTATTGTATATTTTTGAACCAACACATGCAATGTTCTTCACTGATTCCGGTGATATAAAACTGGTTCCCGTAATTTTCGCAATATGATCGATTGAATTTGTCATTTTTATAAGTAAACCAGGAATCCTTGGTTAAATAATTACCTTGCAATCATGTAAGGCACTTGCTTGGTGATGTTAGAAACCTGCTCTAAGTATTGATCCCACTGTGCAATGTATCCATTAGCGTACACAATGTCTCCGTTGTGGAACACAAGGTCGGTCTTGGCCAGATCCTTCACCAAGGTGTCGGTGATCAACAAAGCTCCAGGTTGAGTGTTGGTGAACTCGTTGGATCCATCGCGTTCATGCTATTGCACAACAAACGAAAATTAATTATAATTATAATTTGTATTTATATACAGTTTCAGTTGTAACTGTGACTTGTATTAACCCACACTAATTAATGACAAAAGGTCGTCCTTTGGAGTCGGTTGAGAAAACTTGAAGTGAACATTTCAAAGAATTTATTAAGTCTTACCTTTCCCATATCTCCAAGATAACGACACTTTGCTTACAATCTTCACCGACACCGGGACTGGACTTGAAGGTATTCTCTCCCCCCACACACATATTTCCCACTCTTCAACTTGTGGCCCACCTTGTAGGAATACCTGTTACAAGTTGCATATTCCCAGTCTAAAATCTGTTAAAATGTTAAGCTAGAACGACGGAAAATCAATTAATATAAACCATGTTGGCATAATTCATTCAACCCACTTGCAGCTGGGCCACAACCCCTCGAGGAAAGCTGTATGAATGTATTCTGGATCTCTCCTATCATCATCGTCGGATACGGCAACTTCCTTCACCTGCGCCTTCTTCTCATCAGTGCTCCATGGATCGAAGTGCGAGAGATACTGAAGAGCTCTACTTGAAATTGGAGAACGCTAACAGGGAGCTTTGGCTGCAGAAAGAGAAGATAGAGAATGGCGACTCCCCTACATTGAATGGCATTGAAGCAGTGGCTGACGGTGAAGACGTGGCCCAAAGATGGCAGGAAGGTGGAGAAGCACAAATGGATGACGCAGATACTAATACAAGGTGAAGGTGATATCTGACACCTCAGTTCATGAGGGTAATGCAGCCGATAGCCATCTGAGTCCTGATCTGTGTGCTGGAACCACCGAAGCAAGTGATAGAGAAGACGGTGGTATTTTGTCTCAAGGTAGGGTCATAAAACTGTCATAAAACTGGTTAGGAATGAGTCTAAACATGTTCAAACAATGATCCATGCAGTACTGGTCTGCGTCATTCCCCTAAAATTTCTTACAAGTCTATCTCAATCAAAACCTGGATGATACCTTTTGCGCTTGAGCCTAGCTAACAAAACCTTGCTCATCAAGTCTAGGTCCACCTTTCAAATCTGGAACATTCCAAATATTGACCTTCAAATCACAAATTTAGAACCGGGAAATTGTTTCTGAAAGTAGTATCCAGTCACTGAAGTATGGGAATGAGGATGTGCATCCTTCTCGATCTAGTGGTCTCCTGTGAGTAGGGATATGAAGGAACGACAACTACAGCGTTGTCAGGTTTGCAGTGTTTTTCTGAAGGAATGTTTGAATAATATATGCAGATGAGAAAGCTGGAGCTTCCCATCAAGAAAAAGTCCAAGAAGACGACGTCTACGATTTTGTCTCGGAAGACGAAGCACCGATGAGATCCGTGTCCAAATCCTTACAGAAGAGTGGAAGGAAAGAGGACAAAGCCAGGCGCTTGGAAGACGTGGCCAGTAGGGCTGTTCAGCGGGTCTTGGAAGACGAGATGCTTCATGTGCAGGGCTCCAACTCTGCACTGGGCAAAAACTCAAGGAAAGTTGCCAAACCTGTCAATTGGACTACAAGGATGCAAGGATCACCCAGTGCACTGGCAATTTCCCTTCTTGGTGGTACCATCCCGTTTGATGCCATCAATCCCACACGTAAGAGTTTCCCAGTCTAGCTGCTGTTGTGGTCTCTCTCTCTACGCTTTCTTTAACTTTGTTTGAAGGTCAAATTTGATTGCATGCACTTTGCGAATCTGTATGTAGCTTATGCAGCTCTATATTGGATCCTGAAGGTAGTTGAGTCCATCATGCAGAGTTCAATTCAAGCCCCCATATTATTGCGAAATCGGCAAGCGAGGTTTCTGGCAGAGGACCAAAGGTTGAGAGTGCACCCAAGGCCCCAAAACCTAGGGCTCCTCCTAAGGCTCCTAAACCAGTGACTCCTAAGGTTCCCAAAGCTCCCAAGGCTCCCAAGGCTCCTAAGGATCCGAGTCTAATGATACCAGAAATATGCCCAATGGCATGTGGCAAGGTGTACCAAGGCAAGACTTCAACTTATTACCTTCATAAAAGGGCTTGTGATGGAACTCCTGCCAAGTAAGGAGGTACTCTGTAGACAGTCAAGAGTGGTTTTCTTTCTATGCAACCCTATGCTTTTAGTGGTTTAGGGTTTAAGCTTTCCAGTAACCAAATCTTAGGCTAGGAGAGTGATGAAGAACGCAAGTTCTAACTTATCATGGCAATTTTGAATTGTTCTCTTTAGTGATTGGTTCTGTAGTTATGAGGATGATATAGTTGGATCAATTGTGTATAGCTTCTTGACAACATGAGAATTCAAAATCACTCTTTCAGCTGATCGTTAAGGTAGGGAACCTGTTCCCATGGCTTTCAGCTGTTTTGAGTGGTTTCCATTGTTAGAATAGATCTTATTTTGTGGTTGAGGTCCCATTTTGTACAGGATTCCAATGCGCTAAAATATGTGACATTTGGTTATTTTGAGTAAATTATAAATTGCTGAAATTTGAAGTTGCAATGTCCCAATCTTGGGCTTCTACTACTTAACCCTTGAGTATTACATATATAAATCTACTGTTTATGTTGTGGCTGACTATTGTAGCGTAACCCTTTAATGTCCCGATTTACACTGTTTGAAAACCAAAGATGGACTTGATGTTCACAGAAAAAGTTGTAAATGTCAATGTGAAGATTACATCTGTATGGCTGGGTTCATCATATTTTTTTATTAATATTTTTTAAATCAATTTTGCAAGGTTTTCTCTTGAAATTTAATTAAAAATCCCAAAGTAACACCAAAAAAATAGAGAAATATTGTAATGAAATTGGAATAAAATGCACTAGGAGATGGTATGATTTCCATTTTATGATTCTACTTATTTTGGAAAAGCATGTTTAAGGTCTCACTTTTTGAACTAAGAATGAAACTTGACATAAACCACTTTTGTTGTTTTTCAAAAAACCATAATATCATATTTTGAAAATCTGTACCACACAAATGATAGTCAACTAGCGCAAGAATGAAGAGAAGTTTTGATGGATGAAAATTGTTCAAAGATAAATTTGGATGGATGACAATTGTTCATGTATCTAGTCAGGAGGATAGTTGGAATCTGTTCATCGTTCACATAGTGGACATAAATGCCTCAAAGGGTTAATAGTTGGTTTGGCACAAAGTAATTCAAAAACTGAAAGTTGAAAAAAATCGGATTTAAAAAACAAA
Source organism: Pohlia nutans (assembly GCA_022496805.1). NCBI lineage: Eukaryota > Viridiplantae > Streptophyta > Bryopsida > Bryales > Mniaceae > Pohlia > Pohlia nutans. Next base: position 30,820,411 of record CM040089.1, on the reverse strand, counting down.
AATGCCTTTTTTTTTGGTGTGCTTAAAATGAAGTGTCAAGGAATCTTAGCATAATGGAGCAGTGCAATGGAGAACCTTTATGAAAATGGGATCAAAAGAGAATCTTCACTTAGATCCACTTTAGTAAGTAGAGAAGGAATGCGATTTGTATTTCATGAATTTTGGGACTACCATATCAGTGTCATTGCCACGTAAATTTAGTTTCTAATTGTAACTAGATTTTAGTTCCATTGCAAAAGGGTGTTGTCTCCCATTGTTCTATTATGCTATGATATTTGTGGTGCCAAAATGAAAATTTATAAACATAATGATTATTCTACATATGAGTGTTAAACCAACTATAGAGCGTAAAAGCATAGAAGCATGTCAATTCCTTCAAATTCCCAATTCTTTCAAATTACGAGGTTGGATGCCTCTTGCAATGTAAGGTAACTATATTTTAAGCCCTAAGCGTGCAAGGAGCCCCGTGGGGCCACATTTAATCGTTTTTCTAGTCAAACGCTAGTCTTCACCTAGTTCCTAATTTCAAATGAAAATGGCCCAATTAAAAAAGTGTGGGGCTATCTTCTACTTTTTAGCCCAATTTCTCATTATTCAAATTGTTAAAATTGCTTATTTTAGAGCACGTTATAGCTCAAAACCCTAAAATTCCAATATACACTTCAAAAATTGATTTTCTATCGAATTTCTTTTATGTAAGTTCAAGAAGCATGTGACCTTCGTCTTTTTGTCCATCACTATTATTTACATTTTTCCTATAGATTTCATACTATTTTGAGCATTTAAAATAATTATTATGATTTTTGCAAGAGAAAGTTTGAAAAATCTTATAAATTTCATTTTTATTTTAATAATTATGAAAAAATCAAGGTACATTTGTGTAACAATAAATTTTATGGGAAAAATAATTGAAAAGCATAATATATTTTAGAATGTGAGCAATTGATGAGGTTTGACCGGGTAACTGTAGAGTGGATGCTTAACCCCTAAATGACCGATCGACCATTTTCTGGTTGCACTCCAAACAATAGTGATTGCCCATGGTCAGGAAATAACATTTTTTAACTTTTGATTTTTTGTCGAAATTGGAAGTAGAGATCATGTTCTAGTGTTGTTTGATGCATTTCATTTGCAATGTTGAGGTTCACAAAGGAATTTTCCAAAAGACAAAGACCTCAATATTGTCCTAATGTTATAAAATTTACTATTTCGGGAAAGTGATGATGTTCTCTGCTTTGAAAATTTTGCATTTTTTAATTTAAAATAGTAAATCTAGTTTTAACCAATCATACCAAATTTCAAATTCCAAAAGTAAAAATTGTAATTTTGGTGAATATTCAACAGTAAATGCTTGTAAATTCATCAAATGAGTATCTAAAACTGTTTTTGAAAGTTCGACTGTATAGATAATTACGAAACATTATGCTTCTCATTTTCTCTTTGATCCAAACTTCATCAAAGTTGCAAAAGTAACGTTTTATAACACATCTAGGTTTTGCCCTTACCCCTGTGTCATTTAGGAGTTAAGGGTTAACCTCTAAAAGATCGTGAATTTTTCTTATTTTTGGGCATCGTTTTCTCCTCTTTCTATTCTTTTTCCTATGAATTAATTTTTGCACTTCACAGCTACTTCCAATTTGAACACTTTTTTTTCCATGTCTCCTGTGGTCAAAAAAGATTGTCAATTCATCTTTTCACTTCAAATGCTATAAACTTGCAATCTGTGCACTCAAATTCTACAAAATTTTTACCATGCATTCTTTTGGTGGTCTAAAGCAAGATGATATGATTAAAGATTCAAAATAATCATGTTTAAGGTTTATTTTAAGCGTTGCCCGAAATGCCCATTCTCCCTAACAAAAACCTCTTTCTCTCCATAACTTCCACTTACAAAGTCGGAATGAAAAAATAAAATTGGATCCCCGTTTTTGCATCAACGTACCGAATTCACATAATGTTTAAAAAAAAATTAGGATAAAAATTGACACCTTAGGAACCTACCCAAACAATGAAATGCCCTAGTTTGGACACATTGTCCTTTAGGTGTTAAAGCGACCGTTTACTGAAATGGGTCCGTATCTATTGCAGTTTGACATTTCTTGGTTGAAATTTCACACTACAGTAGATAGGGATGCATTTCAGTAAATAGTCGCTTTAAGGTATAGTTACCTTAAGAGGGTTACTTTCGAGGTTACTTTTCAATCCTTGGATAATTGAGAAGTTTTGGTTGCGAAGTCAATAGTGCTTTCTTCTAGGGTAGTTTATCTTTAAACGTCTACACTACAATTACTCGGTCAAACCTCATCAATTTCTCAAATTTTAAATATTCTTTTGGTATTTTTCTCATATAAATTATCATTAGACTGATTTACCCTGATTTCTTTCATAATTATGTGAATAACAATGAATTTCTAAAACGATGCAAACTTTAATTCTTGTAAAAATCATAGTAATTACAAAATGCTTAAAATAGTGTGAATTTTATAGGAAAAATGTAAATAATAGTGATAAACAACAATGTGTAGGTGACATGCTTTTTGAGCGTACATAAAAAGAAATTTGATAGGAAAACGTTTTCTTCAATCTTAGAGTTTATTTTGCTTTAAAGTGTTGTAAAAAACACAATTTTAACAATTTTGAAGAATGGTGAAGTGGACTAAAAAATAGAAATCTTCCCTCACAGTTTCTAAGTTGAAACCATTTTCATTTCAAACTAGGAAAATTAGCTTTTGGCTAAAAATTGACCAAGTATGTCCCAATGGGGCTCCTTGGTGTAAGCCTCTAATTCTTCATATATGATTTTTTTTAAAGGAAATTTTAGGAAGGATTTGGGTTTGAATTTTGTTAGAAAATTAGGAAGAATTTGGTTCAGGTTTGCAAGAAAAATACATTCATGACCGTTTCATGTTTAGCTCTCATTAGTAATATATTAAGACACAATCATGTCTTTGTATCAACCATTTAAGCTCCTGTGTTTGGAAAATTAAAAATTAAAAAAATTGATTGAAGAATATTCATGAATAACATGAAATAGAATACAATGTAATGTAAGTTATATGGATTTTGAAAGTAAAAAAATAATAATATCCTACTTGTGACATATAGGTGGTATTGTATTCTAAAAGCTTTCCTTCTGCTGACTTATAAAAGCCCCCTATTAACACACAACTAAATCACAAGTGATTTTTTTTTTTTGTTATTTTTTTAATTTTTTGTTTACGTTCCTTAAATTTGAGTTATTAGAGGCGTGTGCATGACACTTATGGGAGAGTGGGTGGCCATAGGGGATTTTTCCTTTGCCCCTTATCCCTTTAAGATTTTGGGCAAAACTTAAACCTACTAGAATATACTACTTCTACAACTTTTTGGAAGTAGAAGTCTAAAAAATCGATGTTAATGATGATGATTTGATGTCAATGAAATGAAATCGATTGTAGATCTTTATCAAATAAATTTAAAAGCATTTAAATTTGAAAATGTATTAGAGATAGGTAATCTCTAAAACTTTAGCTATTGAAAATTTGGAATGGTTGGCTAAAGTTATGAGGGTATCATTGTGATACATCAAGTTCACTAAATTTACTGTTTGATGTGTATTAAGCCATAAAATTTACTATATTTAGTAAAAAAATGTTAACATACATCAGTGTTTTGATTTTTCATCATTAAAAATAGTATGTAGTATATTTTTTAATTGTACCATTTTTGAATCAGATTGATTTTAGTTTTAGAGATACCATATCAATGTAGTATCATAAAACTTTCCAAATGGATGAAACTAAGGTTAAAAGGGTGAACAACATAAATGTCTTTTTATGTTGTTAAGGATTAGACATGCATACCGTAGTTTACTAGCAGGTAAGGCACCTTTCTACCTAATATTTAATTATTTCTAAAAATAGATTTAGGCAAAATGAATATTCTTCAAAATCCGTTCTTTTCCATACAAAAAGAATATATTTTTTGAAAAAAAATCCCCGAAATTTTAGGCATCTATTTTTAGATTTATTTTATGCCGAACCTGCTAGTAAACTATTGTAGTGCATAAGCATCATTACAATTTAGGAATGCCTTTTGATAACCATTGTTTGATTCTAGTAGATATTTTGATGGTTAACCCTTAAGTGCCCAATCAACCATATTATGCTTGATTTTTGGTCAAACGCCCAAAAAATGAAGTGTTTTAGCTGTATTGGAGCTGGTGTATTCATTAGATGTTTAAGTTAAGTTATGGTACATCTTTTGACCATTGGGATTGGAAAATTGACTTCATTTGAAGATTTTACACCGTTGAGAACTTTTAAATTTGAGTGTCCAAAATACAAAAGGCTATTTAAAGATGCTCCAATCGGGCATCTCTTTTAATTTCTTCACTTTCAGTTTTTCTACTTATAAACATAAATTTTATCTACCTTAAATGTATTTTTTGATATTAAATTTGACAAAAATATAATCATTTTGAATTTTTATCTTGTTTACATGATAAAATTTGTAAATAATTTAAATATCTTCCAATCACGTTGAAAGTTTTTGTCATATCTCCATAACGTTGATGACTATCTATGAAAAATTATAAATCATACAATGTGATGTTTCAAGTATGCAAATTGTGGTGCTTTGACTTTAACAAAACATGTGAGGACCTCTAGGGGTTAAATTCAACTAGGAGGCTTCAATTAATGTGAAAATACCTATTTGTCATATGGCTATTTGCGTCACTTTGTGATCACTATGTATTAGTGTCTTACATTTAAAATTTGATATGTAAGATGAGTGGGCCATAAATCGAAGCCAACTATAAAGAGACTCCTATAAATACTTCATCAATGACACTCCATTCTACCAAAAATCAACAATCACTAAGATTGTTATGACTTTGAAACACTACTTGGACTCACCTCATTTGTGGAAACTATATTTATTCTCAGTCTCTTCATGATTCAAGACATATGCACTGTCAATTTTAATCCAAGTCAATTGTCTCAAATAGGCAACCTAGACCTTGGGCTTTGAAAATTATAACTTATTCAATATAACTCCAAAAATTATGATTCAACTTGCAATGGGGTAAATTTAGAATCAGTTTGCTAATCCATTCAAACCATCACATTGTACTTCAAATTACTATAAATAGGCGCAATGCTACAATATGGGTTTATGGCCGACTCACCTTATACTATTGATAGATAGTGGCACAATCATAGTGACTTCTAAATTGTTGCACAAACAGGATGGCTTACCTTATAAAATTAAACTATTAACCACCAATCCATCTATTTGTCTATGACTAACTTTCATACAACTCATCTTTCGCCCTAGGCTATTTTGAAGTTTTCTTAGTGGACCACTAGACAAAGTGTCCAACACAACGTCAAAGACGTCTAGTTGACCGCCGCCTCTATGAGACAAGCATATTTTTACAATATACATTAAATATTCTAGAATTTTCTAGAATATTGTATCCAAGTTGTTTATAATATTTGACACTCGATGTCAAACACCTAATACGAGTTCAAGTTTTAAAAATAATATCACATATGACAACCCTGATGTTCTTTCAACCTTATATGGTTGTGGTGAGCACTTAGTTCATCCCTGTACTTTGTTCTTTTCTATTAAACCAAACCGACATTTCAATTCACATAATTGTCAGTCTCGACATAAATTAATTCATCTTTGTGAAAAAAAATGCTACATGTCATCTTGTGATTGGTTTGGGATTACATGTAGGACCTTTAAAGTGTGATATGGAAATTCAATTTCAGCACAAGGTTGTACCCTCGCATATGGTAGTGGTGGATATTTGTAACCCCTGCACAATGTACATTGCCATGTTGGATTCCAACTAGATTTTTCATTCATGAAAAAAGCATAGGGGCTCCAACCCAAAATTTTCCTTAGTGCAAATCTAAAAGCTAGGTACCAACACTATATATCCACCAATTAAAATGCTCCATTTTCTTGGACTCCAACCCAAATTTTCTTATTGCAAACCTAAAGGCCAAGTACCAAGACTATCCACCAATCAAGAATGCTCCATTTTCTTGGGCTCCAACTCAATGTTTTTTTTAAATTTATAAATATGCCTTTAGAGCCATTTGGAGATGAGTTACCAGTAATTATATAGCCAACATAAGTGGTATTAAATAACTCATGATAGATCCGACACCTCTTTGAGTGGGGCCAAAGTGGAGAGGCATGGGTCGGCCTCCCTACTTCAATTCTAGACTTTGAGGCCTTGAGACTTGAGCCACAAAGTCTTAAGCCACTTAGCCTTCATCAGACTTAGGGCTGCTTTACATGTATCAATGGGTGGATGCAAGCACCAATGTTGGAATGTGAAAAGCACTTTCTTGTGCCTTCTACAGTGGATTCTATAATGGTACCGATGGAACTCACTCAAATCGAATTCCGCACTCACTGATCATCGATGGAAGTCACTCTTGTCATGTAGTTGCATTTAGAATATTCTTTACCCACCGGGCTTACATGAAAATCCACCCTTAGTCATTTCACTGACCATCATTGTAGAATTTCAACCAGCATTGCAAAATTTCAACTAAAGTTGGATGCTCTAAAACCACCACCTGCCCCAACTATGACATGTAGAGTTTTCTTGGGGCCAACCTCAATTGAGACTCAAAACCACCAATTTCACTATTCAAGTAAACCAATGGCATGCCAAGCATTGCGAAGAAGTAGTTGGTGGTTTTGGATATCATTATGAGTGAAAATTAGTACCACATGGTGTGGTCATGGGGGAACCTATATGTTGATATTGAGTCCCAATGTTCTTTCCTCTTTTAAAATTTGTATCAGTTTGAATATTGGGAATAAAATTGCAAAAATTTGTGCATTCAGTGAGAAATGTTCTTCCAAATGACCGAAAAATATTTCTCATAAATAACCTTGTTAAAATGAGGCCATATTTCTTAAGTTGGTGGTTTTAGGACATCCAACCTTATCCCTGCAAAATTTCAATCACCTAATTTCTAATCTTCAATGAACATGGATATAACCACCATTGATTATTGTTGAATTTAGGGTAATTTGCAGGTCATTGACAGTTTAATACCACTTGAGTTGAAAAGGAGGGGGAATATTTTATAACTATAATAATTATAATCTAAAGAAAATTTCTCTTTCAAAAAAGCACGTATCATTTCACATTGCGTTCTTGAGATTCAACCCCGAAAGGACCTGGAAACGTCCATATCTTGAATGATGAATGATAAATATCAAGAATATTTCATTCATCAAGCTATTTTTTGCAAGTCAAAAACATACTACCAAAGTCGATGGCAAGATAGCTTCATACATGTTTGAACTTTGTGGATAGGAGATGATTTGTGATTTTTCTGTGCGTTACTTCATGTTGAAGTGATTCATCATAAAATAAAAGAGTTAATTCAAATTTGCTCTTGGAAAAATGAGCACATGTATAAAATTAAGCAACCAAAAACTCTCCAAAAATCACTACACTTAGAGTGTTACATTTCTACCCATCACAACAAATTTCATGCATAGATTGTGAATATCATATTTGTATTAAAATGAGAAAAGAATCCAACATCAAAATTTCACAAATCATCCCCTATCTAATCGGATCACGCATGCATGAAGCAAATTTCACGAAAAAATCTTTAGAAAAATCCACACTGCAAAATAGTGCATGATGGATGAGAAAACAAAGTTCTATCATGTACGTCATTTAGAAAATGAATGGTTGGGCTTTAACCCCTAAGCATCCCGGCGTCCATATTTTGGACGTTTTTGAGGGACATTCACCTTGGAAGAGCTGTAACTTTTGCAAAACGTCTCCGAGTTTGTAACTTTTTAACAAACTCCCCACATGATGTATGGAATGTGTGGTAAAAAGTCCAGATCAATCCGAGATGAATTGAATTTTTGGTGATCATTTGAAAGTAGGTATCTTTTTTTTGGACAGTTCTGTGAATTTTGATGGCAGCAACTTCGGGGGCTTGTATCTCCTTCATCCCAAGTCCGTTTTCAATAAAACTTGTTGGGTTGCATTCTCCTTGAAGTCTAGTTATCATGGTAAAAGTTTCAGGTAAATCCATGCTGTTATGAATGTTTGGGAGTCATTTTAGTGCACGGGTCTATTTTGAACACTTTTTGCTTTTTGGTTCAAATGGTCACTTTTCGGGCTACTTTTTGACATTGCAAGGCCATTTTAGGGCACATTAAATTTTTTCATGAGAATTTTTTGGTACCAATGTGTTTATATGATGATTTTGAACTACTTTATAGTTGAAAGTTTTTTCATTTGAGTAATTTTGAAAAAGAATTTCACCTCTAACTGTGTTGCTAGGAAAGTTTCAGCATCCTTTTTTAGCACTAAAACACTATGATCTCGCAATCTATATAGCCAAATGACTCCAAAATTGATCCAGATGATCTACAACATGTATGTTACAAGTTTGTATGGTTGAGATTTCTATACCTCACTTACATTTAGACCTATATCACATCAAAAGCGATGATGATTTTAAGGCCAAAAAAGCTAGGGACCCTTAGGGGTTAAGAAGTCAATTTTATGAGCTGATTTTTTCAAGAGCAAATTTGAACTAGAACCTTAGAATTTTATGATGAATCACTTCAACTTGAAATAAGGAACAAAAAATTCTTAAATCATCTACTTTCCACGCAAAGTTCATGCATGTATGAAGCTATCTTGCCATAGATTTTTGTAGTGTTTATTTGACTTGCAAAATGTGGCTTGATGAATGATATTTTACTGATATTTATCATTGATCATCTAGAATATGTACGCTTGGTCCTTTAGGGGTAAATCTCCATTACAAGAGAAATGAACCCTCCAATATTATTTAAAAATGTTTAAAAATGTTTTAAAAATGTTCAAAGATTTTTTTGAACAATTTTTTACATTCAAAATATATTTAAAAATGTATTTAAAATTAAAAAACTTTTAATATTTGAATATCCAATTTGAAATGTCAAACTCATGCCACATCATATTTCATGTTTTAAATATTTTTCTATTCTTTAAATATTTTTTAAAAAAATTCAAAAAGTTAAAATAAAAATGAAAACTCGAGGCTTCTGAGAGGGCTCAAATTTCCTGTAATGCAAGAATGCAATGTGAAATGACATTTATTTTTTGAAAGAGAAATCTTTCTAAGGTTATTATTAAAATGGTCAAAGTCATGTTTCCGTGTAGAACCCAACCCGACATTGACCGACATGTTGGGTGGCTTCCATACTAAGTTTTACAATCCATCCCATCAAAAATCATGTCGGGCTCCATTACGGGTCTTCGCCACAACTCTCAAACAAAAAACGGCTTGGAAAACCGGACATTGATTGATAATGAAGCCAAATTGGGCTATGTGTTTTAAAGGTGATTTTCAACCAAATCCATGCATCATTGTAAAGATTGATTGAGTTAAACTCAGTGTCCTAGTATAAAAGGCGAAACTCTAACATGACATCATTCCATTCCTCTCTAGAATGAGTTCATTGGTAGGTCTGCTAGCTGGCACGAGTTTGTTGGGAGGTCTCCTTATGTGACATCACTGTTATTGGTTACCAAAAACACTAGGTTTAATGCGCTTTTCAAGCAAGCCTCGGTGACATAATATTTGTTTCGCACACACATGTCACTAGTAGAAAGGTGTTGTTACTATTCCTAATTGAAGAAATTAAGTAAGTATAGGTAGGGTGGACATAGTTACACTCAATTTAATTTTTGGAGGTATTTTCTACAGTGGTCACCCGTAGTTGATGTCCCGTTGAGTTCCACATGTAATCAGGCATGGGTTGAACTATTCTATCTTCTTTCAAAAATTATAGAAAGTTATAAAGAATAGGATAAAATGAGGAAATAATATAAAACGTGTGTAGCTTGGCTGGCATTGACTGAGTAAAATAGTTGTTTTTGCTCACGTTACACTGTTAGGGCGGCCAGTTTTAACTTGTAGTACCGTTGTGGCCATCAAAGTCAAGATACCATGAACAAAAGCTATCATTATTTTAACGTAGCTTGGCTGGCATTGACTTAGTAAAATAGTTGTTTTTGCTCACGTTTCACTGTTAGGGCGGCCAGCTATATATTATAGTACCGTAGGGGCCTTCAAAGTTAAGATACTGTGAACAAAAGCTAACAGTACTTTGACGTTGTCCTTGTCCGCTTCCTCCTGATTTGCAGCAATGGGTCAAGACCATTTCCAAGACTTGTGCAGTTCAACGCGCTTCCCAAATCCCAACTCAACAGCTGCACCATTCATGCTATTCAGGTTGTCTCATGCTAATAATTCCTCGACTTGTTCAACTATGAAAATATTTTTAGATTCTATTTGATCCAAATGTAGGTAGATAGAAGATAAATAAAGGTATTCGTAGATAAGGCAGGGTGGCAACCTACATAGCCTAGAGGGTCAGTACCGCTGGCATGATGAGGAGATAATTTTTGAACTCATATCTGCAAAGCATTTAAAAAAGATCCATAGATGCTTGGCTACATGTGGGTAGAAAGGGACTCCCAAGTCGTTTGCTGCTACATGTGGGTAGAAAGGGACTCCCAAGTCGTTTGCTGCTCCAGAGCACCGAGCTTTAAAGCCAGAGGCCACAGATCTCTCCCTCCGGGCTTCATCCCTTCCCTCACCTGCTGTACGTGCTCTCTGCTCTGTTCACTGCGCTGTGCTTCTTCGTTGCCGCTCCATCCCAGATACTTGTCACTTTATTGCTGTCTGCTCATTGCATTGACACCAGAAGTTGTTTTTCGATGGGTGATCTTTTGGTGAAACTGGGCTTTTGTTCGAAGGAAACCGGTCTGGCCTACCTCGGTGGAGAAGCTTAGTTGCACTGTAAGTTGCTTACGAACTTGACGTCGATTCACTTCTCTATTTGTGGTAACTAAGTTAGTACCTTGATGTACATATTGCAGTGCTTACAAAACAATTTCAGTCTTTATTTATTCCTCTCTTTTCCTTATTATATAATTATGCTCAATAAGACTTTAGTAGTATACATGACCTTCGTTGCGGATTGCGAGATCTCACACGATGGTTGTTTGTTAAAATGTGGGCTTATAGTTGTGGAGAGGGGATTGGAGGTAGTTGGCAGATTGAAGCTTGTTTTGATCGTAACCCTATGGTCGTCAACTTTGCAGCTGGAAGGAAGAAGGGTTGTAAGCTTCGATCAGGCTTTTGAGGAAATTTGGGTTACGTTACGTTTGTGACGTCCTTGGGATCCTTTCTAAAGCTTTTATTTGTGTATATATTTATATCGAATTTTTATCAAAGCAACAATTTTTATTTGTACTCGGGAACAAGATGAGGGGTGTGAGAGCTTTCCTGGTGTGGTTGTTTAGCATTTGGACTTGGTTCAAAGCTTCTTTCAGACGACGTTGGTTTAAGACGCCTCCCTTGGAGCAAGCCATATTGGATACAAGTTCAGACTTGGAGCAATTGCCATTCTATAAATTGGCTCTTTCCACTCAGTATGCGAAGAATTCATTGCGTGTATTCTGTGAATTTGGGAATGGTATTGAACTTAGTGTTGAAGTATACCAAGATGGAGAGTGGGTTAAGCAAAGAACGGCAGGTGGTGAGAGGACTTATCGTGAGTTTCTGGCAAGAATTGCTTCCTCTGATTTTGTATGTGGTGGAAGTCTTTACATAGTTATAAATATTAACCATACTTGGAAACATGTTGACGACCTTGTTGAAGCCCTACTGTCTAACACCAATTTCAGATCCATTGCATGGGAATTTGTATATTTTCACTTGGAACCTACGTTATATCAAACGCGGCTCCGTTGTAAAATCAAGGTATCAGAGTGTGTCTCGCGCTTGCTTTTGGAGAACAATGTTATTCAAAATCTAGAAGTGCAATTTTATGTCCACCCTACTTTGATGATTGGAAAAAGAGCTGTTGAGGCTTTGGCCAAAGCATTATGCAAGAATCGTGTACTTAAAAAACTCCGAATTAATTTGGTGGACGAGAATGATGACGCAATGGAGGTGTTAGTCAAGCCCCTCAAGGATAATGACAGTGTCCTTGAAAATTTGGTATTCTACGGCAATTGTACAACAGATGTTGCATTGGAACATTTAGGTGCTATGCTATGCACAAACACATCCCTTAAAGAGCTTGATCTTTATTAAAGTTCCTGTGATAAAGTGTGGGAGAGGGGGTTCACTAGTTTAAGAGATGCATTGTGTTGCAACAAGACTCTTAAACATCTTGGATGCAGCGTTATCAACAGCGTCGAGTTGCGGTTGTTGTTGGCGCCATTGACGTCTATGAACAAAACTACCCAAGCCAATACTACCCTCACATCTCTATCATTAAATCACAGTTCGATAGGGGGAGAAGGGGTGTTACTCTTGAAACATATGCTGCAGACTGAAACTTCCAAGCTATTGAGTCTTTCGTTCTATGAATTGAAAGATCTTAATCAATATTACAATCCTGATGCGGAGGATTGTTTTGTGGCAATTTTGGAAGCTGTGGAGACTAACAAATCTTTGAAGAGGATCAGTTTCCCATTTTGTAAAATTGGTGGTCACAAAGTTCTCGGAGCTCTGATGGACTTGTTGTTACACAATCCATACTTGGAAGACATAAATTTGTATGGTACACCTTTGGAAGACTCTGGAGATGCCGAGTATGTATACACCGCCTTGACGAAGAGAAGGAATATTAAGTTGTGGGATGTGGTACAGCGCATGGCAGACGTGAGACTGCAAGCAGGTCGAGTGTTTTTGTGTGGAAATGGTCACGCAGGTAAGTAAATTAATACTCCATAATATTAACATCATCTAATCGCTAACATTTGATACCTAGGGGTTTAGGATAAAACTTCATGTATTGATATGATGATGAATGTATTTATTTCATATTTTAGAAATTTATTCACAATAATCTGTCATTAATTTGATAGTTAAATAATCAAACTTCATAACAAAATTAAAAGAAATACGATAGAACATATAAATTCTACAATATATAGATTTACTTGTCGTAATATTTCTTAACTCCTAAATGCACACACCCTGCTCTAAATTTGCACACACCCATTATAAAATGCAACTACTAGGGGTATTTTGAACTTGATGAAGGAATGAAAGTTGCGCATTATGACATTTAGAATTTATACATACGCTTGAATCTATGATTGTTATTACAAATATGTTATTATAAAATTTGAAAAAATTTCAAATTCAAAATTCTTTTGTAATTTGACTACAAATAAGACATCCACAATTTGTAGATGAAATTTGTTGTGATGGGATGAAATGTAACACCCTAAGCGTAGTGATTCATTAAGATATTTTGGTTACATAATTTTATGAGTTGATCTTAAATGTTATGGTGAATCATTGCAACATACAATTACACATATTTTTGCATAAATCATCCCCTTTCCTCAAAGTTCACACATGCATGAATCTATCTTGTACTATTTTGTTAACTTGCCACTTTCGCACAGGAAAAACAACACTACAAAAGTCTATTACAAGCAAGATCGTGCGGAATATTCCGAAAGGAAGTCAAGGTTCAAGTCGTACTACTAATATTGTTTCAAAGATTGGAAGGATAATCTTATATCAAAACAAATCCAAAATGACCAAAGTTGAAAAGACTTGTGATCTTGAAATTTCACCAATACTTGAGCGTACACGTGGTATTGAGGTTGACAAGTTGCATTGCGATGGTATTGACATCTCCATTTGGGATATGGCTGGTCAGACCGAATATCATTCCTTTCATGATCTAGTGGTTCCAAATCTTTCTGCTGATGGAAGTTGTTCTTTATATTTGGTTGTCTGCAATCCAATGGATAAAATTCCTTCACAATTTCGCCACATTTCTCATATCAAATCAGAGATTACATATTGGTTGCAGTTTATAGCATCCAACACAAGGCGGTCTTTAAAGTATCGTCCCCATGTGTCATTGGTGTTTACACACTTTGATATATGGAGCCTGTGAGAAGATGGAGAATTGTTCACATCCCAAATTGAAAAGGAGGTTCAAGCATTAAAAGATGAATTTCAAGAGGTACTTGAATTTGACAAAGATATTTTTCGGGTGAATGGAAATGATGCATTAGATGCTGAGAAAGTATTCCAATTCATCGAAGTGTATTTGGGAGATTTGCTGGGAAGATTGCCAAAAACCATAAAAGCATGTGTAGACGTACAACGTCATGTAGCGGAATGGAATATGGAGCTACCAAAGCAGACAAAGCTTGCAGGGACTAAAGTGGTGCAGTGGAAAGAGTTTTGTGATAACTTTTGCAATGATGTGGAAGATTTGGAAGATGACGATAAAAAGTTGGCTGAAAGAAAGAAAGAGTTTGTGGCCATATCGTTACATGATGGAGGACACATTATGTACCATGAGGAGAGCAAGTTTGTCATCACAGACCCTCATTGGTTTTGTCATGACATCATGGGTGAATTCTTGCACTACTGTTCAAATTTGGATCGCAAATTGGAAATAGTTTCAGAGCATGGGATCATGTCCATTGATGATGCCCACACGATTTTATTGAAGATCATCTTGAAGAAGAATATCTCTGATTCGTCAAGGGTGGACTTCAAAGAACATCCTGACAAGTTGAAATTGGTTGAGGACATTTTGAGCATGATGGAAAAGTTACACATTTGTTACACTGTTCATGATCCAAAAATCATTGTTCCTTCAACTTTGAAAGACAATTTAGATCATTCTCTTTTGCATTGGTCTAAATCTTCTTAATCAACAAGTGTATTTCTTTATGTGGGAAGGCGGTTTATTTGCAAGGATGTGATGCGAACCATGTTAAGTCCTGGATTTTTTCCACGATTGCAGGTTAGATTATGAATACTTGATTTGAAATTTATTGAATTTATATATTGATTTACCAACACTATACACAATGTTTGTTGAAAAATGTTTTAAATTACTAATCATGCATATATCACACATACACAAACTTTAATTCCATGCGCATTTGATGTTTCAATTTAATATTGGTTGGAGTATATCTAATTGGTGCGTTGTTGATATGTAGGTATCTTTCTTCAAAAATTTTGAAAAGAGTAATTGTGGGAATAGCTACGAGTTACTTCAGGATGTCATCAAGTTCATTTATGATGGCATTGAAGTCATCATTCAATTTAGCAATGGTCATCTTGACATTCTATTACGGGTTGAACAATCGTGCGAAAACAAAATGCTTCATTTTCTTGAGCACATTGTTATGCACATCAAAGAGCTACTATCAAGTTCGACATTGGGATGTCCTGGGGTGATTATTGTGGAACACATTTTGAGGCCCAAGTGTGTAGAAGAATTGATTGATTGTAAGGACCGCAAAGATCAATTTGTTTCTATGGAGGACTTGGAATTGGCAGTCATAACTTGGGGATTTGATGCTAGACACAATTGGAAACAATGTGCACATTTGATGAAAGTGAAGGACGAAGTGTGGACAGAGTATGACAGGGTGGAGACATTAATGGGACAACATGCATGGCAGAAACTTCTTCAAAGGCGCTTTAAGGTCCTTCAAGCATATGAAAAGGAGATTGTGTCAGCTAATTCTTATAACAACTCTTTGATTTGCCCAAAGGACTCTCTACATACTACTTCAAGATGGTGGATTCCTCAAAGACTTGTTGAACAAGCGAGAGATTTTGCAAATGCACCAGTGCTTGAAGGATTGAACAAGATTGAGAAGAAGGTGGATGTGATAGAT
This sequence comes from Pohlia nutans, assembly GCA_022496805.1. Taxonomy (NCBI): domain Eukaryota; kingdom Viridiplantae; phylum Streptophyta; class Bryopsida; order Bryales; family Mniaceae; genus Pohlia; species Pohlia nutans. The sequence continues at coordinate 30,804,678 of CM040089.1, read as the reverse complement.
AGAAAAATTGACGTTGTCTTACAAATGCAGGAGAACATCCAAGAGATGCAACAAAAACTGTTATATGAGCTGTCCTCAAGGATTAATGATGTGATAACTTTCTCAATACAAATGGAAGAATCAAGAGTTCCAAAGCTTGCTTATCTTACCAAAACAGGAAAAAGGTAGATTTTTATGCAGTTTGTGCCTGGACTCATGGTTTTACAACTTCATCTCATGTGCGAAAGTCAATATCAAATCCATGAAGTTGGAGATCAACAAGGTTTTGAGGTCAAGTTCGGGACTGAAGACACAAGAAGAATTTTCACTATGATGGTTTGGGGATTGAATATAGCAACAATATTGACAAAGATTGGGGCACATGTTGCTGGCGGAATGGGTGCAATGGTCCCAAATTTTGGTGAGAGTATTCAATTAGTTGGCTTGATATTGGATACTCCAAATCTTTTGGAACTGCAAAATGTTCCTGATGCCATTTTGGAGTCATGGCCAGATGATGTGAAGAGGAGCCCAAAGATTACAATTGAAGAGAAATCACAAGCTCAACAATGGTTGATTGGATTGATGGAGGCAGAGTGTAGCAAGGATAGAAATAATTTCCATGCACTGTTCAAGTTGAATAGGGTAGTGTACAAAGAAACTAAATCCATTGCTTGGATATGTGATGATTGTGTTCAAAACCAGAGGAGTGAAATTGACATACTCTAGTGAAGGTAGTGTAGAGTTGGGGCATAATAAGTTAGGTTTTCTTAATACAACATAACTTGGTTCATGAATTTTATTTTATTTATAGATGTTGTGCTCTTCATTGATTTTTTAAGTTTTGTAGTCCAACAATGAAGTAAATGCACTCAAGTGGTCTTGTATCTCTATCAAAACCTTAATGCAAAGAGCAGTGAAAACATACATAATAATTTTAACACAAATAAGTTGGCTAGACCAAAATTGATAACTACACTTTTAACTAGAATGTTTTGTACAAGACGGTTTTGGAGTCAAGGAGTTACTTCTTGATTTGTAGAGAAGTAGGAATTGATTAGGGAGAATTAAGGAGAATAAAAGTGTAGCTTAGAAGAGTCACATCTGTTTTGTGCAGCGGGAACTTACTGTGACGTGATTTGAAGCAATCTACATTATTTCAAAACCCATTTGTTATTGTGGGCTAGTTCAATTAAAGAACCCTCATTATTTGAATTGCATTATGAATCACACTGTTTTCCAACTTTCATTAGAACATTTTCTTATAAAGCATGATGGACCATGCAATTAAAAATAGTCATAATTTTGAATTTGTAAACATATAATTTAGGTTCATTTAATTGAGTTTCACTCTATGAGAAAACCTACATTATGTAGAAATAATAGTGCACCATTAGATGCAATGTGATATTACTTTATTACATTTTGATTAAAAAAGCAATAAAAAGGAAAAAAACTACAATCTTCACTAGTGCAAAGAGCCCATTTCACCCAACATGACCACCAAAAATTGTCCAATTTCACCAAAAATTTAGATCATTGGAAGAATCAGACACTTTTTGGTGGTTGTTTTTGGTGAAACAAGGAGCCCTCTAATTGCACTAGTGCCAGAATTTGGAAGGCTATGGAAAGCAATTGTTTTGCACATGTTTTCCAATGAAAGAAGGGTTTGTGGTTTTTCTACATGATAAATGCACTCAAATGGTATAAATCAGGCTCGCAATACGTATGTACGTTGTATGACGTAGTATGGCATATTCTATTTATGATCTTCACATTGACATTTACAACTTTTCTTTGTATGTCAACTCCATTTTTATTTCACATCAAACATTTTATTACAAATCTTTGAAAACATTGTTGAATGGGGACGTTAAAGGATTAAAGAGTCTCGACTGTACCATGTTTTTTAATGGGTCCAAGCATGTTGATATAATATTAGGTAGAAGCACCACAAAGTGTTAGGTACAAATTGTGGTCACCTATAAAAGCACTTGTTTCAACTTCAGGAGTTCCCAATCTAATTATGACAAGCATTGTTTATGAATATTAAGTTAGCAATCTGATTGGACTAGAGTAATTGGTACACCTACTAACATCAGTAGTGGTCTATGCATATTAAGTTTGAAAATTTATGACAAAATCATACATTGTGAAAAGTTTAATTAAAAATTGAGCTTGGTTATTAAACCCAGAGTTTTATGTGCTTCGATTTTTTATCATTAAAAATGAGAGCTCCATGTAGGTTGAAATGCTTAACCTCCTAAACGTCACAGCGTTCAAAAACTAGACGACTAAAAGATTCAAACCCAGCCTACGTTCTAATCAATGCTTGGATGAAAGTCATCCATTTTTTTGGAGATTCTTCATCAAGTTGTTGTCCTATCTAACAATTGGATTTTGTCATACTTGATTACATGTTTTTCTAAAGTTACAAATGTAGAAGTATGTCAAGTTGTTGACCAAGCCAAAATTACATTGAATGTAGTTCAAAAGTGGCCTTGCAAAAATGAGGTCATAGATTTAAGAAACACAAAAAATTCAAAGAATCACCGCGTTTAAGAGTATCTCATTTCAAATTCATTCCAACAAACTTTACTTATAAAATATTAAAATATTGTTTGTAATCGAATTTAGAAGGAAGTTTTTAATTTTAACTTTCAAATTTTATAATTAAATATTGATGATAGTATTTGTGAATCCAACCGTACGGATGGAATCTAAAATTCAAAATCTAGAACTTTCATTTGTATATCAATTCCAAAATATTCTTCTAAATAGTACTTTATGATGATTATTCTCAAATTATACAACCGTACCCCTTATCTTATACAAAGAATGTTCTCTCCAGACTTTGTGGTGGCAGCTCATAGACAATCTACTAGAAAGGAAACTAACAATCTACCAAATTATCTTAATTAAGGAATGACTCCAAGTAATCTATAAGAATCCATTATAGAAAAAAATACATTTTATAAAATACATTTTTTTTAATATTTATTCATGATGAAGTAATTATTCACTTCTACTTAGGTCTACATTCATTAAACATTTATTGATGTTACTGAATAGTTTAAGAATTTTAAATACTACTACATTTTGAATTTTTTAAACTATTATGCACTAATTCCTAAAAGACCATAATAGTCTTATTAAGAAATCAGTCAAACTTTGCCATTCTTATTGTGAAATGCAAATAATTTGAAAATTTACTTTTTTGGCATTATGACAGTAGGGTCTTGTTCTACACTACTAGAAATATGGGTGCAATTATTTATTTAACTTTTTGGCACCAATCAAAATATTGTAGCCTTTTTAAAGAGTATTTTTTGTTTTTCTTTAATTCCATGTATACCACAATTCTTCCACTATGAAAATTGTCATTATTTATCATCACAAAGTAATATGATGTTGATTCTTCCACTATGAAAAATTGTCATTATTTATCATCACAAAGTAATACGATGCTAATTACTTGTATACCAATTTTTAGATGTAGGTCAGATACATTTCACACTTGTAAAATAAAGATCTTGTTCTACGTTGTTTTCTTGTTCTTCTTTTTGTCTTTTTTGGGAATTTACATTGGCTTGTTGTAAACGTTGAGTCTTAACCCTTAAACGTCCTCCACCCCCCTCCTAATCGGGCAGTTTTGGAAAGATGCATAATAAAATGAAACCAAGAGGTATATTTTGAGCTTGATTTATGAATAAAAGTGGTACATTATGAATTTTAGATTCAATCCATGCGGTCAGATCTATGATTGCTGTCGAGAATATTTTTGTAAAATATTTGAAACTTAAAATTCAAAGTTATTTTATAGTTTGATTACAAATAAGATACTGACAACTGGTGGATGAACTCGTAGCCATGGGTTGAAATGTAGTACTCTAAGTGTAGTGATTTTTGGAGAATTTTTGGTGCTTGATTTTATGAGTTGATTTTCCCAAGAGCAATTTTGAACTAAGATTATAGAAATTTTTGGTGAAGCAATGCAACAAGAAATGAGGCATACAAATCTCACAAATCATCCCCTTTCAAATTGGTTCACACTCGCATAAAGCTAACTTCCCATAAAAATCTATAGAAAGAATCTACACTGCAAAGAGAGCATGGTGGATGAGAAAACGGAGTTTTCTTTTGTACGTCGTGCAAAAATTGCAAGGTTGGACGTTTAGGGGTTAATGCCTATTATCCCTGTGACACCCATTCGTTCATATAATGAATGATGAATACATTGCAACCTTTTTGTTCACTATATCATGTACAACTTTTCATTCATCCAAATTTCTCTTCGTTCTTGTGCTAGTTGACTATCATTTGTACGGAATGGATCTTCAAAAGAATATATTGTGATTTATTTATTTTAAATAAGAGAACTGGTTCATGTCAAGTTTCATTCTTAATTCAAAAAGTGAGACCTTAACAATGATTTTCCAAAATAAGTAGAATCAAATAATGGAAATCATATCATCTTGTAGTGCATTCCAAATTCAGTACAACAATTGTTTATTTTTAGTTGTTAATTTGGGATTTTTTGTATAGAATTTCAAATGAGAGGCTTGAGCATTTAATGACAATTTATTAATAAAAAAATATGATAAACCCAACCATATAGATGTGATCTTCACATTGACATTTACAACTTAGCTTTGTACATCAACTCCATTTTTGATATTCATCAAACATTTTACAACGCATCTTCCACGTAAGTGTTGAATTGGAACTTTAAAGTTCAAGTTCAATTAAGCTATATAACTAGGGAGATTAAGGAAATTAATTTCCAACCGACTCACCACATTGGATGAATCCGTAATAATGGGATCATAATAATTCATGCATAGTATGGAGTTCAACATAACATTTTATAACTATAAGGTTCCAAATCCCCTACTGCTTGGATCAAATTTTACAGATATAATAACTTTACTCGGAACTATGGTGGGAGAGGAAATTTGGCGTTATGTGAGGGAATTTAGAATGAATCAAACAAGGCTAACTTATTTAACCCCTAAAAGTCTGAGGGGTATTGAACAAAATATAGATGTATATATTATAATATGTGCCTTCCATATGTTTGATGAAGTTTGGTTCTACAAACAAAATGTAGGGCATTACTTCTACAAATTATCCATATAGTCAAGCTTCCAAAAAGCTTTAGATATTTATTTGATGAATTTAATTGCATTAACATTTGAAAAATTGTATAAATTATAATTTTTCTTTCTAGAGTTTAAAATTTAGCATGATTAATTAGAATTGGTTTATTTTTTGTAAACTTAAAAAAAGAAAAAAAAAAAAGAAAAAAAAGATGTAGGGAACATCATTACTTTCTCTAGTTAGCATATTCTATAACACCAAAAAAAAGTTGAGGTGATCCACTTTGAAAAATTCTCCCCGGTGGAATATAACTTAGATTGATATAATTCAAATTGCATTCGAAAGTAGACTTGATGCAGTATTTTTATTTTATTTTATTTTTTCAAAAACTTACTTTTTGTTCCGAGCAACCCGTTATAGTCAGACAACCAACCAAAAATGGTCTCTTGAGAGCATAGGAGTTAAGATGTGTAGAAAGACCATTGGAGTACATCACAAAGAATCTTAAGTTTGAAACTTTAGTAGGGGTAGAAAGCCTAGGGCTTAGTAATGTAATGAGGTGGAACATGCACAAACAAACAACGTCCTCACCCCTCTCCAAATTTGGAGAATTTCAAAGATGTCTAATAAAATGCAACTAAGATGGATATTTTGAACTTGATGTATAAATAAAAGTTGTACGTTATGAATTTGTGATTCTATCATATGGTTAGATCTATGATTGCTATCACCAATATGTTTGTTAAAAACATGAAACTTAAAATTCAAAATTATTTTGTAATTGAATTACGAATAAAATATTGACAATTTGAGCATTAAACTTGTTGTGATTGGTTGAAGATGATACTCTAAGAGTAGTGACTTTTGGAGATTTTTCGGTTGTTGAATTTTATGTGTTGAGAACTTCCCATAAATAATATAGTAAACAATCTACTCCAATAAAAAGTGCATGACGGGTGACAAAATTGTGATTGTTTCTGTACGTCATCCTAAATATGGACAATCGGTCTTTTAGGGGTTACACTCATAATTGCAAAACTACACTATGGAGTGCTTTCTTTTGTTGTCAATTATTTGAAGTGGTAAACTACAGTAACGATAGTGTGAGCTTCACAGACCAACGGCCAACACATTTACTTAATGTTCCTTTCTCATTATATTTTCTTGTGTTTGTGTGCTTACGTTGATGCTTTTTTGATAACCTTTCTCTCGTGAATAGCTATATACTAGTACAAAACTATGCCAAAAAGAACCGCACCGAAAATTGGCCGCAGTTCTTTTGACAAGCCTGATCTGCAGTCAAATTGTAAAGAAATAGGCTTTCCTGCTTGATTTGGAGAAGATGCAAAATATTCATACATTTCACCTCGTAAACTAATCAAATGAATGACTCAATGCTCCTTCCAAAGTCCTCCTAATTTAGTCTCTTCAATTCACTCCTCAGTGACATTTTCCAAATCAACCAGTTGATTTGATTTCTTTCCTCAAGTTGCACGTTTCTTTGGCAATCCACTACTACCTTCTTCAACAAGACCACTTGTTTAATGCTTCCATCTTGTGCTCATAGCTAGAGCCTGAGCAAGAGTAACTTGGGTATCTGATCCTCTCAGAAAAGTTGGGATTATGATGCATGCTAGAAAAGAAGTTTGAAGGATTAAACAAAAGGGGATGGATAGGACTGGTAGATGCTTGAGAAGGGGAGGTGAGAGGAACATAAGCCTTTGAAAGGTTGTCAACAAGGGTTTGAGAACACAAATTTGTAGATGCATCTAAATCTACTAGTACTTTCTCCATTGCAATAGCCTACTAAACACAATTTCACTAACACATCTAAAATCTCTATTCGGTAAAAGCTAAAAACCAAATACAAAGCATAATAACCAAATACTAGGTAGATGAGAGTGGACAAGGTACATAGACGGTCTGCTCTCGTGGAATATGTAGCCGATGAACTGTAAAGGGAACGAAAACAATCGAATAGAAAGACACGGAAAAGCACAAGTGATTTCATTGGCTACATTTGAAGGTTGACCTTGCTTTGAAACAACACCGGAAAGAACTCAAACTTCCCAAAAATCTATCCACCACATGCCATGCCATATGGTAGCACCCTAAACCGTGTGGTAGGCTACTTTTGCCAACGGCCAATGATATGAACCCCTTACTATCTGGGTTCACTGGATTTCACTTGGTTTTCCACTACTAACAGGAATACAATGGATTAAATTAGAAAGTAACCGTACAATTGTATTATGAACTACAGTGGAAACATTTTGCCAAAATTAGATAATCCTCCAATGGTGGGATTGGAAGATCATAGTATGTCTTTGATTTATATAATGCACACTCAAAAATGAGAATTTGGAAGGTGTGTGACTTCAAAGTTATATAGAATTTGGATTAAACATTCTAAAATGAAAGTAAAAATGTTCAACAATGACCTATGTTAATACCTCTCCCTTGCAAGTTTTTCATATCAAGAACGGACTCAATAAATTATTGTGAATTTTATAAGTCAAAGTCACTTATCCATGTACAATTTAGGACAAATGTTTATACGTTACAATATGAAAGGAGTTGGTACATGGATCAAGATCGGAATACATACACTAACGGATCATAAACAAGAGAGCACAATCCAAAAATAAATGAAAAAAAAACAAATCTTCAAACACAAGAAATACCACATAGTACATGTGTTGTATTTGTTAGAACTTACTGTATTTTCAAGTATTTGTAGAATTTTCACGCTCTGTTCATTGGTATTTTCATTTCTCCACAACCCCAAATTGAAATTATCTTTTTCTGGAAGATGTATATTATAAGTCTCAAAATCTAAACTTCACACTTCAAAATCCAATTCTTCTGTTATTGCATTTCTGACATTGTAGTGACCATAATTTGGTTTGCTGAGCACTAAAGGTTAAACCCATCTCATTGAGCCCACATCCATGTGAAATCAGCCTTAGAATGTTTTATTCATTTCCAAATGCATCCAAACTTACATTGACTCAAATTTGACGTCATTGGAAAGAATGCAAAATTTCCTACAAGTTCGAAAAAACAAAATAGGATAAAAAATTCCAGCCCAAAATTAGCTACAACCGTTAAGGGTTGATCGAAGTCAATGTCAAATGAGACCATCGTCAATGGCTAAAGACACAAGAAGTTTCAAACTGTCTTGAACAATACACAGTTGAAGTCATCTAAAACTGAAAACCCCATAAAATGTTCAATGACTTGAAATATCACCGCATATACATATAGTAACCATCCATCTGCAATGAAAAAAAGAAGGCCAAAGATTCGTTTATAATTCCCCTGACTGAGAGGTTAAACTTCTGAGAATAACAAATAGCCCGTTCAGGCACTAAACCCTAAACCCTAAAACACTTTACAATTCTAATCAAGGATATTTTACAAACTAACATTGAATGTTTAGAAATCATAAACCTGTAGTCTGCCACATAAAAATATCCGCCACAACAGTCCGCAGCTGATCCATGTGGAGCTTCACAATCATGTTCTTCCTCTCCACCTCCTGAAACCACAAAATAGAAACACATCCTCTTCAACACAATTCTACTGAAAGTTTTCACTAAAGTGTTTGATTGAATAACCCCTACAGGACCAAGCATTCATGGTTTTAAAATGACAAATTCAATTGATGTTACTGTGAAAAATCAATAATTCAGATGGGACCAAATTCTCTATCAACAATATCAGTGAATATCATTGCTTCTGTTGGTGAAGAAGAAAATCAATTTAATCAAAAGAAAGCCCACACTAAAAACTATACCTCTCTAAGATCCGCCGCTCGTCGTTCCAGGTAATCCGTTTCGGTGTCGACGTTCTCTGCAGGAGCCGCACCTTCACCGTCCGCCCTCACCGCCTGCCATTGCAAACCCTAAACTGCTATAAATCTGCATTCTGCGAAGAGTATGTTTTGGAAACGAAACAAACAGAAGGAAATGATAAAGAATGGCCTAAAACCCTTAGGTACTTCACCTGTACCAGTAGATTTGACTAATATCCAGAGGTCCATGACAATGTAGCTTTGCTTTGTAAATTACTGCTTCTCGATGCTTCAAGTGTAATCAAGAGTGCGAGGACAAAGCTCACCTTAAAATGAACCATGAATAATTACCAATAATCAAACATTCTTTCCGCAAAACGTCGTTGAACCTTGGTCCCAGTAAACCCTAACCTGAGTGTGCTTGACAATGGCAGCCACCGTAGCACGAAGCGCGCCCGTGGCCGTCTTGTAGCGAACTCGGGTGGCATCCAAGGCCGCCAATCCTTCGGCACTGTCGGATCCTTTCTCGTCAGTTCCGGCCTCATTGCCCGTTGATTCCGTGGCCTGCAAGGACGGGGCCACCCAGAAGCTCGGGCTGCAGAGCGCGCGGTTTAGTGAAAGTAAAATGTCGTGCGCCGCCTCCACCACGGTGTCCAGCTGCTTCTGCCCATCCACGGCCAGATCCACCAACGTCTTGGTTGCGAGGGCAGGGGCTTGAACCTCTGCAGCAGCAGGAGCGGCCTCCATCGCCATAGCCAGCGCTTCTGTTGCGAAACCAGGGTGCGAGACGATGCAAAAAGATGAACCGATCGTTCTGTATACCGGGTGGGGGGAGAATCCCCATCGGATGACCGGTATCGCCACGGTATATGTGGGATGGTGAACGGGATGATTATCATCCACTGCGAAACCGACATTCATTTCGTCACGTACAGTGATTTCTGTTGCTAATGTTAGCCAAATTGGTACAGGAAATTTGGGCTCGCTAATTGATATAAAGGGTTTTTGAATAAAAAAGAAGGAATAATAGCCAGATTTCTTAGATGGAGTCAAGATGTGTAGCCTCTTTAGACCTATGTATCATCTAGTATTGCCTAGGTATCACATGTGTGTTACGCTGATATTACGTATATATATTAATGTGAAAAGAGCATCCAAGGAGCCTCATTAAGTAGTAGGATACTGCACTGCCTATTGTTTGGTTGGTTTTTTACTGGTAGAGTAACTCTCCTTGGAACATGGACTGAAAGATGACACTTGCCATTATATGAGGGAATTTAGAGGAGTCAAACAAGTAAGACAAACTTAAGATGTGAACCAAACACACTACTGTAGTACCACAGTTGTGTCGCCAAAAATAACTCAAAAAATAAAAAACATAAAAGATCGGAAATTATGAGGACCGAAAAACAAAAATAGAATAAACTATTTCTAACTGTATTTTGCTATTTCTAAGCTATTTTGGGCCATTTTAAATTAATTTTTGCCCAAAAAAGAAAATTGAGAAATTCGTTCTTTAAGGAGCGAATCTTATTTTTCAAAAAATATTAAATATTTGTTCGTAGGGTTGCGATCCTGCTATGGTAGGTTGGTATTAATATTGTGTCGAAGAGCATGGTGTTTCTATTTTATGGTTTCATGAAGTGTAGAGAAAGAACATGATTGTGAAGCTCAGCTGCGGACTCTTGTGGTGGATTTTTTATGTGGCAGACTCCAGGTTTATGATTTCCAAACATTCAATGTTGGAGCATGCACACCCTACACATGCATGAGCCTTTGACTCTGGAAACTGGATGCAATATGCTTGTATTTGATGTTGTTTTTGGAAGGCAAGTGAAAGAGCCATGGAAGAGCCATGGAATATGAGCTACATATAGTGATGCCTCTATAGTCCCTCTATATTTAATTCAAAAATAAAGTTCAGGAGATGGAATGTTTGCAAATATTTTTCAAGATTCTCTTTTTCACCATTAAAAAATCCCGAGGGGTGCACCATACTAAACACTTACGAGTATACATAAGTGTACAGAAGGAGTATTAATTTGAACATTGATGTACAATGTATACATACAATAAACATATTTAGAGCTGAAAATGTTAACATATTCTTACATTAAAAATATATTTAGAACGGAATACATATGTATACAAAGGTTTGTAGACATATAACCCCTTGTATACAAAGGGTTTTTAGAGAGGGTCATGAATGCACCTAAACCTTAAACATAATATAAAGTGCACCCCCGAGTAAAAAAACTTAATTTTGACAAACAAGTTTGCACAAATTTTGACATTTATTTTTGGAAATATTTTATGGCTACCCTACCCTCCACCTACAAAACTAGGGTTCAATAAAGATACAAATTTCTCCGGGGGGTGCACTGTACTAAACATGTACAAGTATACGTGGGTGCACAGAAGGGGTATTAATTCGAACGTTGTCGTATTACGTATACATACAATAAACATATTTAGAGCTGAAAATATTGATGTATACTTACATTATTTAAACATAGATTTAGGATGGAATAGATCTGTATACAAAGGTTTTTAGACATATAATTCCTCGTATGCATGGGGGTTTTTAGAGGGGGTCATGAATGCACGTGATTTCTCAAACATAGTGTAGAGTGCACCCTCCAAGCAAATTTCCTATATGTCTCTTTAAAGAAATGTGTTTACATCCCTTGACAATACTTTCAGAACTCGTTATTATCACATACTCTAATATCACAATACACTATAGAGAAAATATTTAATTGCAATTTTAGCATGGCAAGTTTTGAGTTCATGTAAATTGGTTACTAGAGGGGTCATATTAAAGAAATGTAAGTGTACTTGTTTTTTGTGATGCTATTTGAATTAATTAATTCGAGTTTCACTTAGAAATAATATAGGCTCCATTTAGAAATGAGCATTTTCTTTGGTTTTGTTTTCATTTAATAATAAATTTAAAAATAGTGGTGATGAATTGCTACAATTCAATTTTGTGAACATGTAGGAAATATCATCGCTCACATCTCTTTGCAAATTTTATAAGCCAATAGCCCAGAAAATTGACTTAGTTTATGTAATAAACAATCATGTCATTTGCTAATATTTTTTTAAATAGATATTTCTAAATTTTGAATGAGTAATTGCAACATCATGTTCAAAGGCTTGAAATTACTTTAAAGTGAAAGTTGCGTTATTCACATGTTATATTGTTATCAATTGGTATTGTAATGGTACTTGTGTCATTTGTTTGTTGATTCAAATTATGTAATTTGAATCATGTTATGTAATTTCCATGCAATTAAGTTGTGTTTAATGCTTGTGAAGTTTTATTGCGACTAGCAGAGTGAACTAGTAGTGATTCTATTTCTCATTTTTGAAATTTAGTATTATGAAGAAAGGGGTCGCTTTTATTTTCTTTCCACTTAATTGCTTCTCTAGAGAAGTAATCATTGCAATAAGTGAATTTTATGAATTAAGTTTTTGTGTTGGAATGTGGTGTAAATGGTGGTTTACTATTATATTATTGGTTATGGATGCAGAGGAAATTTGGGTAAAAATTACCTATAATAACTATATGAAAGTGCGTTAGCATGTATTATTTTATCATATTTTACTCTCAAGGGAGTTCACTCAATGTATTTTATGCGTATCATGTGCAAACAAATCCTTGACCCCCTGTATTACATTGTAAATAATCAATCAAACAACTTGAAAAAATTATATGATGTTTTTTATTTTAGAAGTTTATATTGTGAATTTTTGGGACTTTTCTTTATTCAAATTAATTACTTAAAATTTTTCAAAGTAAATAAATACACTGTATAGCTAATTGTTGTATTTTTACAGCTCGTTTCAATTGTGTTATCAGAACACGTTTTGAATTTAATTGAAATATTTAAGAGTTTTTAAGAAATAAAAGATATAATGATTATGTGACCACACTCAAAAATTTAGAGCTCAATCAAACTTTATAAAAAAGTATATAGGGGTTGAAAATCACTTGTTTGCACGTTGTTACGTAATATTTGGAAGTGACCTCGCCAAGGTACTATTTTATGTTTTAGTTTGAAATCAAACCATAATAATAAATTTATAAAATAATGTCATACCTTTATGTTTATATTTTCCACTTGTCAGTATTTAAAAAGACCACTCATCACTTAACCCCTAACTGCCTAAGCGTCCATTTTTTGGACGATGTACAGATTTCATCCATAATTTCTCATCTGCCATGCACTTTTAGTAGTGTGGAATTTTTACTGTAGATTCTATGGGAAGTTAGCTTCATGCATATGTGATTCGATTAGAAAGGGGATGATTTGTGAAATTTTTATGCTTCATTTTATGTTGTAGTGAAGATTTCAGTGTAAAAGTGCTCTAAAAAAAGTCAACTCATATAATTAAGCAACCAAAAAATCTCCAAAAATCACTACACTTAGAGTATTACGTTTCAACCAATCACAATAAAATTCATCCGTAGATTGTCAATATTTTATTCATAATTGAATTACAAAATAATTTTGAATTTCACGTTTCAAATTTTATACAAAATTATTTTTAATAGCAATCATAGATCTAAACGTACGGATAGAATCTAAAATTCATAATGAACACTTAATTAGGAATTTTTGCACTTGGCCAAGTGCATTGTCCGACAGCCACGACGGAACAAAATTTGCAGTTTTTATGAAATTTTGCCCCTCTAAAATTTCATATATACTCATTTTTTTGAATAGCAACAACACATTCATTCATATTGAATTTTCCATGAATTAAAAGAAAATTAAACATGATGTGCAATAATATTTTAGTACAATTTGATAGAAGTCAAAGCAAAACGCTTCTTTTCATAAACAAATGAAGGCATACACTATAAAGTAAATAATATTTGCATTATCCTACTACATTGCCACTATCCTACTCCCTTGCATACATAGATGATCTATATTACTACTCCACTACGACCTATTCATATGTATAATTGTCTTCTTCTCCCAAATGACGATACTTCACTCCCTTGAGGTCATGGTATAATCCATTGACTCCAAGCATCACAGAATGATCTGCCAATGTCAATTGAACAAATATAAGTCAAATTTGGACTACTTTAACTAAAGAACTACATTACTAAGTCACTTTTATAATTTAAAAAACCCTAAGATGAAATTTCAAGGCCATTTTTTCCGAGAAACTGTAATGTTCTGAATTGCTTTCAAATCGCAGAAATTGGTAGCAAGTTCTTGTGTACATTGCGAAATATGCTAAACTTAGTTTCTTTTATTTAAAAATCTTCAAACCCAACATGAAATTTGAGCGCCTCTAACCTCTAAGGACCCTAACATGATCTTTGTCTTTCAAAATGCGGAAATTTACATCAAATATGAACATATACGAAAAAATCTACTAAATTTAGTAGATTCTGTCTATAAATCTTGAAACCCAATATGAAATTTGGGTGCTCCTAACCTTTAGAGGTCCTAGTGAATTTATAGTCTCTTGAATTGCGGAAATCTACATCAAATTTGAGCATTTATAGCAAATTGTGCTAAATTTAGCAGCTTTTCACTATAAATATCAAAATCCAACATGTAATTTTGATGCCCCTAACCTTTAGGGGCCCTAAAAAAAAAATTGTCTTTTGAATTACGGAAATCTACATCAAATTTGAGAAGTTATGGCAATATCTACTAAATTTAGCAGCTTTTTACTATGAATCTCAAAATCCAACATGAAATTTGGGTGCCCGTAACCTCTAAGGGCCCTAATGAATTTTGTCTTTTGAATTGTGGAAATCTACATCAAATTTGAGAACTTATGGCAAATTCTCCTAAATTTAGCAACTTTTAACAATAAATCTTGGAATCCAACACAAAATTTGAAAGCCCCTATCCTCTAGGGGCCCTAACAAATCTTTTGTTTAGGAATTGCAAAAATCTACATCAAATTTGAACATTTATAGCAAATTTTGCTAAATTTAGCAGCTTTCTACAGTGACTCTCGGAACCCAACATGAAATTTAGGTGCCCGTAACCTGTTGGGACCCTAACAAATATTTTGTCTTTTGAATTGTGGAAATCTACATCAAATTCGAGCATATATGGCAATTTTTGCTAAATTTAGCTATTTTTGACTACAAATCTCTGAACCAAACATGAAATTTATGTCCCCCTAACTTCTAGGTGCCCAAACATGTTGTTTGTCTTTCAAATTGCGAAAATCTACATCAAATTTGAGCAAGTATGGAAAATTTTGCTAAATTTAGCAGCTTCTGACTACAAATCTCGAAACCCAACATGAAATTTGGGTCTCCCTAACCTCTAAGTGCCCTAACATACTGTTTGTCTTCCAAATTGTGGAAATCTACATCAAATTTGAGCAAGTATGGAAAAATTTGCTAAATTTAGCAGCTTCTGACTACAAATCTCGAAACCCAATATGAAATTTGGATCCCCCAAACCTCTAGGTGCCCTAACATATTGTCTGTCTTCCAAATTGTACAAATCTACATCAGATTTGAGCATGTATGGCAGAATTTGCTAAATTTAGAAAATTTTGACTATAAATATTGGAACCCAACATGAAATTTGAATGCCTTTAACCTCTAGGGACCCTAATATACTGATAGTCTTCTGAATTGCAGAAATGTACACCAAATTTCATCATGTGTGGTATATAATGCTATATTTAGCAATTTCACAGAGAAATCTTTGACATTTAATATGAAATTTAGGTGCCCCTAACCTTTAGGCGCCCTACCGTGGAATTTGTCTTTTGAATTACACAAATTTATGAAAAATATGAGCTTGTAGGACTAAATATACTAAATTTAGTAGCTGATGCCTATATTTTTTTTAATCCAAATTCAATGTTTAAAATGCAATCATACATAAATATGTGTAATTAAAAGTAAGATCAAGTGATTCGAGGTGAAAACAACAAATGAATGAGAAGTTTTCGAAAATAAACGAATTTTGGATAATAATACTTACCAAAATTTGTTATACATCACGATGTCCGCTCCAATCAAACATGCCTACAAAAATTTAAAGAAAACAAGGTTAAAATCATCGTAGATATGCATTTTAAAAAAAATTGGTGAAAACAATATCATTTACACATCCTAGAACGCCTATATATTGAGTTGTATAACCTAACTAGTATCATTTGCAAAAAATACAATAGTGAGAGCATGACCTTTGAGAGGTAAAATGTGAAATGTGTAGAATATGTGATGGCTTAGGCATTATATACTAGGAATACCTATAATGGGCTTTTAAAAAAGCCATTTCATAGTTGGACGCGCCCTCCCAAAGGACGCGTCTGCCAACCCCGCGGAGCTCCGCGGGGTTGATAGGGCCGGCTAAGGCTGTGGCCCTTGGCCAACCAAGGCCAAGGCTCTGACCCTTGGCCAACCGGGCCAAGGCCGTGGCCCTGGCGAGCCAAGGCCCAAGGCCAAGGCCAGGGTCAGGGTCTGTTGAATTTTTTTAATTTTTAGTATTTTAATTGTTATTTTTTATTATTGTTTTTAAAGATTTTAATTTTTCTATTTTTAACATTACTTAATTTCATTTGGTTTTTTGAAATGGTTTTTAGTTTTTTTAAAATTCTTTACTGTGTTTAGTTTTTTTATTTTAAATTGGTTGATTTTTTGGGGTTTTTTTTTTTCCATGTTTATTTTCTTGGTATTTTTTTTTTTTATGTAAAATAATCTGTTTTTCCTAGGATTTTTTGAAATTTCAATTTTTTACCAAATGAATCATTTTAATTTACATTTCTCTCTTCTCTTTTCTTCTAATTTTTTTTCTTCCTTTACTTCAAACAATTGTTCATTTTCTAATTGATTTGACATTCAATGTTTTTAGTTTTTTTATTTATCAATAGAGAAATAAATATAGTATTAGAATGTACATAACATAATACTACTATGTAGAGGAGCAGGCTTTTGAAAATTGAACCCGAAGTTTATCTTCATTTGGATCCTTTCTTCTAAGTTATGAGGGAATGCCCTTTGTATTCCATGAATTTTGGGACTACCGTGTTAGTAGTCTCAGTACCACATATATTGAGTTTTTTTGTTCTATTTAGGGTGCTAGAGTTTGGACAAGGCAAATGGGTTGTGAAGATGAAGGTTGTGTTAGATTGGCCTACAAGGGGATGAGGAAGGCAAGACGAGCGGGGATCTTGTTGAGCAAGGTGTACAAATTTCATGAAATCATTGTGGAAGCCATCTCGTGAGGGACACGGATGGGTTGTCAAAGACGTAGGTATATTCTCATGGGAAAACGTACTAGTAAGAACAAGGGGTGGGCTTGGACAAGAGAACAATGTGCGAGTGCAGGGCGAGCTAACGGAGGCAAATATCAAAGTTTCAACAGAAGCAAAACCGCATTTGGTGGAGTGTAATATTGCACTACTATTGGAAAAAATAGACAACGAACGCTTGCATAATGACTTGGATGCATATTAATAGGTTTAGTACGTTTAACACCGAATTAAGAATTTTTGCACTTGGGGGTATGACAATGCACTTGTCCCCCGTCGAACAAAAATGAACCTTTTTTGAAGTTGCAAGGGGGTATAATTTTGGTACTCGTGGGTTTTAGGATTGGGAATTGAAGAACTGTTAAAGTGGGAATTTTGGAGGTTTCTAATTACTCCAATCATGCAAAATTTTGGTCACACATGGATTAAATGTTACACTGGTACTTCATCTACAACAAAACAATGTATTAAGGGGGTACTAGTTGAAAATGGATACAAAGTTATTTGCATTTTCTACCAAAACATCAAGTCATTTAAAGCACTTATGCAGATCAAACGAGTACTGCACACTGTGCTATACATTTTAGCTATTGCTGCTACGTAATACAACTCATAGTACCATGTGTCTCATACAACAACATTGAATTAGCAATTTTTGCACTTGGCCAAGTGCATTTTCCGATGGCCACGATGGTGCAAAATTTACACTAATTTGAAATTTTACCCCCCCTGAAATTTCATATATTTTCATTTTTAAATAGCAACAACACATTCATTCATATCGAATTTTCCATGTATTAAAAAAAATTAAACATTATGTGCAATATTGTTTTATTGCTATCTCATAGAAAATCAAACAAAACGCTTCATCTTATATAAAAATGAAGGCACACACTATAAAGTAAATAATATTTGTACTATCCTACTACATCAAACGGTTCTCCCTTGGGTATTTTCTCGATTTTATACTACTGCTCCACCTCTTGAATCTCAAGAATCATCTTAGAGGATTGAGCTTCAACTTCCTTTCCTGTCTCGCTTTCCAGCTGTTGTTTCCCGAATAGTGCTCTAATCTCTGAAGGAGTCCCAGGATCAACATTTGAATAGTCCACATTGAATAATCCACATAGAATACAAGTTTTGGGAAATAAAATAAAATTTAGCAGCTCATGCTTTCGATTCATAGCACCAAACATTAAATATAGGAGGCTTCGAAGTTGTAGATGCTCAATTTTGGGCTCGAGGTTTGCATTTAACAAATCTAAGTCAAATTTGGACTTTTCTAACTAAACAACTACATTTACCAAATTGCATTTATAATTTAAATAAAACCCTAAATAGAATTTCAGGGCTAATAATCCCTAGAGACCGTATTATTCCATTTTGCTTTCAAATCGCGGAAATTCGCATCAAATTTGAGCATGTATGGCAAAATCTGCTAAATTTAGCATCTTTTGATTATAAATCTCGAAACCCAACATGAAATTTGGGTGCCCCTAACCTCTAGGGGTCCTAGCGCGTTGTTTTTCTTTCGAATTGCGGAAATCTACATCAAATTTGAGCATGTACGACAAATTTTGCTAAATTTAGCATCTTTTGATTATAAATCTGAGAACTGAATATGAAATTTGGGTGCCTCTAACCTCTAGGGGCCTTAGCGTGTTATTTGTCTTTCAAATTGCAGAAATCTACATCAAATTTGAGCATGTACAATAAAATCTGCTAAATTTAGCATCTTTTGATTATAAATCTTGGAACCCAACATGAAATTTGGGTGCCCCTAGCCTCTAGAGACCCTAGCGTGTTGTTTGTCTTTCGAATTGCGGAAATCTACATCAAATTTGAGCATGTACAGCAAAATCTGCTAAATTTAGCATCTTTTAATTATAAATCTCAAAACCCAACATGAAATTTGGGTGCCCCTAGCCTTTAGGGGCCCTAGTGTGCTGTTTTTTTTCGAATTGTGGAAATCTACATTAAATTTGAACATATATGGCAAAATCTGCTAAATTTAGCAGCTTTTGACTGTAAATCTCAAAACCCGACATGCAATTTGGATGTCCTTAACCTCTAAGGTCCCTAATATGGTGATTTTCTTTCGAACTGCAAAAATCTACGTCAAATTTCATCATGTGTGGTATATTATGCTATATTTAGCAATTTCAAAGAGAAATTCTTGACATTCAACATGAAATCTGGGTGCCCTAACGTGGAATTTGTCTTTTGAATTACAGAAATTTATGAGAAATTTGAGTTTCTGAGACTAACATGCTAAATTTTGTAGTTGATGCCTATATGTTCGATCCAATTTCGATGTTCAAAATGCGATTGTACTTAACTACGTGTAATTAAAAGTAAGATAAAACGATTCGGCGTGAAAACAAAAAATGAATGAGATGTTTTCGAAAATAATTTTTTTTCTTAAAATAATACTTACCTTGACTTGTTATGCATCACGATGTTTACTCCAATCAAGCATGCCTTAAAAAAATTAAAGAAAACAAGGTTAAAATCATCATAGATTTATGAATTTTAAAATTTATACGTAGAAAGAATATCACCTATACATTCTAGAATGCCTATATATTGAGTTTTACAACCCTAACTAGTGTCATTTGCAAAAATAAGTAGTGAGAGCATTACCTTTGAGAGGTAAAGTGTGAAATGTAGACTATGAGATCAGTTGAGCTTTAAATACTTGAAGCATTTTGAATGGGCTTTTAAAAAAGCCACTTCATAGTTGGGCGCGCCCTCCCAAAGGACGCGCGTGCCAACCCCGCGGAGCTTGGCAAGGGCCAGCCAAGGCTGTGCCGTGTTTGCCAAGGCCGTGCCTGTCAAGGCAATAGTGCCGGTCAAGGCAATAGTGCCGGGAGAGGGGACGGCCGGGGTGGAAGCCATGGGACTGGCGGAGGACGCAGGCTAGAACTTGAAGCTGGACCAAGCCACATTCTTCCGCTGTGTGGAAAATCACAACTTGTCTGCGCTCTCCGCTCTGCTCAAGAACAACAGGTTGACATCAACGCCTACAACTATGAGGTACCCATCAGCCTTTTCTTTATGTTTGCAACGTTTTTCGATCTTCACATGTGTACTTACATAACAGAAGAGTTGCAAAGAACGCAATCTATGTCACCAGAAACGAAGCTTTAATGTTTATGAGAACGGAATCTTTGCCTTAGAGTTGGTTTATCTTGGTGATGGAGTTCTTACTTGCATACTGAACCCTAATTAATTGTCCTCCCGCTAGTTCTTAGGGCTTGGAGTTTGGTTGTTGCGTACTAGTTAGTGTTGAACTGAAGGATAGTAACTGAATTATTCATGAGGTCGTGTCAAAGCTCCTAGTATTTGTCTTTGTTGCCTTACTTTCCATCTATCTGTGAAGGCCATCGATCAACGTCCTGCTTCAGTTAACTTCTAGGGTTCTGGTAATTAACCCAAATTGGGTTTAAGTATGTTTTTTAGAAAGCCATATGGGGACTTTCTTTCTTTCTGTCTTTCTTTTGAATTAACATAATTATTATGCAGTGTTCTTCAATGATTTTGAGGAGGTTAAACCTATGAGTTTTGTGCTGGTTTTTTTTTGCAGGGTGTGACATCACTGCATTTGGCAGTGTTCAAATATGAGAAGACACGAAAACTTGACACGATCAAGTTTCTGCTGTCCCATTGCGCCAATGTGTCACTCAAGGCAGCCGTGTTGCCATCTGCACACTGTAAGATTTCCATCATCCGCCATGCCCAAACTGGCGAGCACAACACTCCAGTGGAAACCAAGAAGGTCATCCTGGACCGGAAAACTGTACTCCTCTCCAGGTGGCTTTGGAGCTCAAATCCAAGCTCTACCAAAGAGGTACTACATATTAGATCGAATAAATGCATGCTCTGTAATCTTACAGTGCATAACATCATAATCTTGAAACTTGCCTTGGAGTGACGGTGAATATGCTGCCTAGATTTGCAGCAAGGAGGAGCGTAAGGACAGTGAGTGTAAAGATAAAAGCCTCATTGTTCAAACTTCAACTGTCTCATGTTTTCCACTTTAACCCTTTTAGGACCAAGAGGCCAAATATGGCTTAATATTTTTTTTAGCAGTTTTGAGTGGGTTCTATGTGAAGTTTCTATTGTTCAAATTTATTTATGTTTTTGGTCAACACATGCAATGTTCTTTACTAATTCTGGTGATATAAAATTTGGTCCTATCTGGATCATACTTTTCATTATATGAATGATTGAATTTGTCATTTTTAAACGATGAATTCTTGGTCCTGAAAGGGTTAAAAAACCGCTGCCCATTTCTTCTGGATCACAACATATGGATGCCTTTCAGGCTTTGTTTTTGTGCTCACACCTTCACTGGTGAGTTTCGCAACGATGGCATCTGCTAGAACGAGCAACATGGCGTCCCAATAGCGGTACTCCCAGTCTATCACACACATCCAGACTCTACATAAGAGGAGAAAGACAACCCAAAACCCGAAAAAAGAAAAGCAAGAGAACTACCCACACAATTGTCACCAGCCAAGGCCTAAGGTCCGGGTCCGGGGCATCTAATGCATTTGTGACCAAATTTGCATGATTGGAGTAAGTTGAAACCCCCAAAATTCCGGCTTTAACACTCGTCAATTCCCAACCCATAGAATCCACGAGTACCAAAATTATACCCTCCTGCAACTTCAAAAGAGGTCTATTTCTGTTCGATGGGCGACAAGTGCATTGTCATACCTCCAAGTGCAAAAATTCCTAATTCAATGTTACAAGTGCTAAATGCCACAAAAGGCATGTCAACTTGTACATGCATATCTGACGGCCAATGGAGGCTGGACATGCCAATGTGACCCATCATTGCACTCAAAGCTTTGGGTGAGGGAAAGTAGG
This sequence comes from Pohlia nutans, assembly GCA_022496805.1. Taxonomy (NCBI): domain Eukaryota; kingdom Viridiplantae; phylum Streptophyta; class Bryopsida; order Bryales; family Mniaceae; genus Pohlia; species Pohlia nutans. Next base: position 30,782,669 of record CM040089.1, on the reverse strand, counting down.
ATGTTCGGCATTTTCCATATTCCAAAGTACAAATTAAAACCTTTGTTGGGAACTTTTGAAAGGGATCTGGGGGGCCTTCTACAGGGTTCATTATTTTGCTAATGTTATATCGAATCTTTGAAAATAGTGTAGAATTAGGATGTTAACCCCTAAACGTTCAAACGACCATTTTCTGGTCGTTGTCCGAATTTAACGTGTTGCCCGAAACAAAAAAAATTGTTTTTGAAAAACAAAAAATTATTCTAAAATTCTACATTAAGTCTACTTTCCAACGCAGTTCGAATTGTATCAATCCAAGTTAAACTCTACTTGAGAGAGATTTTCAAAGTGAATCACCTGAACATTGTCTTGGTGTTATAAATTTTGCTATTTGGGGAAAGTAATGATGATCCCTCCATCATTTCTTTTGCTTTTTTGAAGTTTACATTAGATAAACCAACTTTAACCAATCGTACTAAATTTAAAAGTCTAAAAGTGAAAATTGTAATTTATACAAATTTCCAAAGGTTAATGCTTTTAAATTCATTAAAAAAATAATTAAACTTATTTTTGGAAGTTTGACTGTACGGATAATTTGTAGAGATGGTGCCCTACATTTTGTCTATTGAACCAAACTTGATCAAATTATGGAAGGCACATATTATAACACATCTATGTTTTGCCCAATACCCCTCAGGCTTTTAGGGGTTAAAGGGTTAACCCCTAAATAAAGATCATTTCCTAATTTAGAAATAAAGGAGCATTTTTGAGTTTTAACCTAAAAGATACATAAGTAATTTACATTCTAGAAATGTTAGTAATTTTATTTTCAGGCATCCAAGGAGCTTGGTTTGTTTAACCGCCCATTTAATGTAGAAGGACCTAATTTTGACTAGGTGAATAGTTTAGAGGTGAATTGTCATCTTGAGGTGAACGGAATAGCGGCCAAACATAATGGAGACAAGTTTGGTATGAGTATTCAGCAATTCTAATAGGCCATCATTGTGGCGCAACTCGAAAAAGGGAGGGAACAGGGTTTCCCGGCCTGCACATGCATGCACAAGTTAGGGCTTTACTTTCTTTGGAATGCCAAGAGTAGAATGCATGATTCCTCGTAGTGACATTCAAATGTGTAACTATGCTCAAGTTTACACTTGAAGCTCTTAATCGTGAATTCTAGCGAAAATGGAAGAATTGATTCTGCTGGATCCGTAGCCTTAGGTTTTCACTGTCATTGTTGTTCACGCATTAGAGGCGACGCACTTACAGATGACATATTGGTGAGTCCAGGATGATGACTGTTATTTCCCAAGTGAAAAACTTCATCACTTGGGAATCATGTCCTCTGATTATAAGCAACCGTCCGTCAGCACAGTTTCTTTTTGCTCGTCAGAATCATCTTCTGAGCAAGGTTTTGAACCTCGACTGGAAAAGAATGTCAGTTACAATTGTGAATGCTTTCCCTCACCTACAAGAACAGGGCTAAAGTGCAATGTCACACGGGTGTAAAGTGATTGTGATTATGAGATGATCATCCGTGAAAGAGGTCTTTGATACTGTATGTATCATATGCAGAAACAAGAATGCTTCACCAGTACTCTGGAAAACCCTATACTAGTAAGTTACTTTGTGACCGGTTGTCTAAATGCTTGTGCGCACCTTACACAAGGAGATCTTACGGCTATCCCATATGGGAATTTGCTCTATTTTCCCTCTTATTTCCCTCATTTACTTACACTTATGAGGGAATGTGGCAAAGAGGGAAAAAATAAACACTTCCCACATTGTGAATGAGGGAATTTCAATGGATATGGGAATTAATCCGGGACTTTGAGGATGAGGGAATAATGTTGCATCTAAAATTCCTATAAGGGATATGATTTTTTCCCTTCAAGTGTATGTAAAACTTCAAATAGTCTTCACAGTTTGACCAAGTAAATTATTGAATTCTTTTCTTTTATCGAAACTATTTTTGGCCTGCCCGGGGAAAATTAGCTGCCCGGATTTTTTTGGGTATCCAAAAAAAGCTTTGACAACCAATGCCTAGAGCTCCAACCACTACCACGGGGCCCACCACGGCCGACCCAAGGTCACTTGCCGATGGCCGGATTTGAGCACAAGACCTTCTAGCCCCCAACCAAGTACTAAGCCACCACACCACATAGAAACATTCATGCAAGTGAAAGAATTTTCTTGTTAATTATAAAAAAACTTAACCATTCGCGATTTTTTTGCCATGTAAAAAAAAAAAAAAATTCAATTTTTTTTTTGCACTATTTCATGCAGGGATTTTCCTGTATCTAGAAAAAAATTCAAATATTTTTTTTCCCTAGCAGACTTTGAATATTTTTACCAATGTAAAAAAAACTTTTTTTTGAAATTTTTTTTGCACTATTTCAAGCAGGGATATTTTTGTATCTTGAAAAAATCTAAAAAAAATTTGATTCTTTTTTGACAAAACCGTGAAGGCTAAGAGCTGTTTTTTTTGTTTTGTTTTTTGTTTTCTTTTTTCTTTTTCTTCTTTAGTGGACTTTAAATATATTTTGCGATGAAAAACAAATTTATCCAAATTTGTTTTTGCACTAAATCATGCTGGCTTTTCTCTATATCTAGAAAATTTTCAAATTATTTTGAATTGTTTCTTTTGGAAGAAATCATGATGGCTGTGAGCTAAGAGCTTCTTCTTTTTTCAATTTGCATATTTTTAGCGATGTTAAAAACATTTATTTTCCAATATGTATTTTTTATTTTATGTTACAGAGACATTATTTTTATCATTGTAAGTTTTTTAATGTGTTTGTAACTTTTTTACCACTTTATGACATTTCATTATATATGCCTTTCTGCTTCAATTGAATTTTTTTGATTGTATGATAGAAAAACTAGTTGCGTGGGTCCTAATAAAAAAATTCAAAAATTCAAAATCTTGGATATTCACCTTGAAATGAAGTAAAGAAAGAGAGGTATGTAGAATGAAAGTAAAAAGGTAAACTCGAAAGTCCATACATCTAGGATTGATTGATTTTTTTTTGAATGGTCAGAATGTTGTAGCAAGCAATGAAAAGTTTTTGCAATTATATTTTTTGAAAAGTTGCTCAAATTGAGTTCAAAAAAAGTCTGGTTTTAAACTTGATTTCACCTGTAATGCTTTTAGAGATCATTTTTTGGTCGATGCCCCCTTTAATGAGTTGCACGAGACTAAAAAAACAAAAAAATTGATTAAATTATAATTATGTTCTAATAGGAAATCAAGTATGCTCTTGAACCCAATTTGAAGCATACCAATCCAAGTTAAACTCCACCTAGGGGAACGTTTAAAAAACCAACACCTCTACATTGTTTTGTGTTACAATATTTACTATTTAGGAAAAGTAATGTTGTTGTTTTCAATACATCTTTTTTTGTTTTTTTTTTTCTTTCTATGATGAAAAGTTCAATTATAACCAATGATACCAAAATTTGAATTCTAAAAATATAAAATGTAATTTTATTGAATTTTTAATGTTAAGTGCTTCTAAATTCTATAAATGAAGATCTAAAACTTTTTTGGGAATTTAGACCATAAGGACTTTTATGAAGATTTTGGGAATATTCCAAAAGATTCTAGAATAATATAAAATATTTTCAAAAGATTCCAAAAGATTCCATTTTACAATATTAAATTTTTTGAGCTCTCAGTGCTCAAAATAAATTATTGGTCTGACATTATATAATATAAATATAAATAGTATAGAGATTAACCTCGAAATGCCTACAGCCCTCTCCAGATTTGGAGAATTGGAGAATTGTACAAATGCATTATAAAATGCAATTAAGAGGGATATTTTGAACTTAATGTATGAATAAAAGTTGCACATCATGAATTTTAGATTCGATCCAAATAGTTAGATCTATGATTGTAATCACCAATATTTTTGTATAAAATTTGAAACGTAAAATTCAATATTCTTCTGTAATTCAACTATGAATAAGATATTGACAGTTTGTGGATGAAATTTGTTGTAATGGGTTGAAACGTAATATTCTAAGTGCAATGATTTTTAGAGATTTTTTGGTTGCTTAATTTTATGAGTTGATTTTTTCAAGAGCACTTTTGATTTGTTTTGAACTAAGATCTTAGAAACTTTTGGTTGATCACTATAGGTTGAAATGAAGCATAAAATTTTCACAAATCATCTCCTTTCCAATTGGATTACACATGCATGAAGGTGATGAAGCTATCTTGCCATAGAATTTTGTAGTATTTATTTTACTGCAAAAAGTGCATGATGGATGAGAAAACGAAATTCAATTCTATACATCACTCAAAAAATGATTGGGTAGGTAGTTAGGACTTATGAAGTAATGTATACCACTATACACCAATTATCTTATTTACTCTCATCCGGAATAATAATAAAAATTTGGACTACTTGTAGAATTCAAAGAAAGTTTGAGTCAAAGTAATTGAAATAACTTGTAGTACTTGTGGTAATGTAGGTATAGTGTGGTCTATACTGAAAATAATTATCAAAATCATTATGAATTTACCATACCAAATATGAATGAAATTCATACTTCATTGAGATAAATTGGGAAATTTTCCAATCAAAGTCAAATTCCCTATGTGATGTAATATTCCCTTACTAGTAGCAGGGAAGTTAAAATTCCCATATACACGTCTAACAAGGAAAATTTGAATCCCGCTTACATGTCAAGTCCTACAAGGGAATTTGCTTTAATCTCCCATATATGTATTAGGGAATTTCAGAGGATCTCCTTGTGTTCTTGCCATTGTGACAAGATACCATTGGACTAGAGGAGAGGGATTAGAACTGATAATGCTAGAGAGCATTAACTTCTTAGCAGGTAGCATTAACTCTTCACCAAGAAGCAAGGTTGATTCACTGTTTGGACTCTATTTGCATGCTCAACCTCACTTTTTCTTTGCTCTTTTGTTCATCTACTGCATTGATATTGAGATCCAACGGTTTGAAGTCGCTTGCATTGAGATTATGTCTGGGAATTCAGAAGCAGGCAAGACTATGGGAGATAATCGCAGACCAATACCTCCCTCACTACCCTCGCCACCGCCGTGGTTGGGTAGGTTTAGACATACGGTTATACCCCATAGTCTTGCATGTTTTTGAATTACCTAGTCCATTATTTGCATGCATTATAAATCATGATACACAGATTGCTAATTCATACACGCAATATTCATTTTATTGGTATTTAAACTTTACTTTATGTTCACCTCTTTAAATATGAGGCACTGATGTTTTTTGAGGTGATTTATTCTAGTTGTTTTTGGCATACAAGGCTAATACTCATATAAAAAAAACTCTATTTAGATTTTCCATGAATTAATTTGTGCCAAAGTTGCTACTAAGGTTAGTAAGGTATGGTAATAGAATTATCTTATAAGTCATAAAATGATTGCCAGGCTTCTTTTGGCCTATCTTTAGAATTATTTTGCTAAATTTAATTGAATTCTTATTCAACTTGTATTTTTTGGAATGAAAACAAGCCTTAATTGCATACAGTTTATCACATTGACCTTGTTTATTCTTTTCATATTTGAATTATGGCCAATTATTAAATTTTAAATTTTAAAATTGAGTTGTACAAATAAATTAATGTTATTTTTGCCTTTTTTGCCCGCAAGACAACACTCTACATGAGAATTAACTAATTAATTGGAATAGGATGATTCAAATTTTTTTACATACGGATCTATCTTATCAAGTAAAAAACTTGAATTTAAAAAAGCTATTTCACTGTGCTACCGGCCACTTTTGATATTGAATACAAAAAATCCTCGCAGTATAACTTTTACAATACTTATTGGAATGATATGATATAAATCTTCATATGCAAAACATGATGATTAAAAGGTATCTTAAAAGTTTCATGAAAAAGCTCAAAACTACTAACCCATTCTAGAATTTAACTTGTCTAAATTCTCAAAGAGTCTAAAGTGGACTACTTAAGTATAACTTGCCCAAATTCTCAAATGCACAAAATGAGATGCTTATCGATTAAGGGGTTAATATATTGCTTTATGAAATTGAAACATGAATGGTATTGCACTGTGATATCAAAGGTGGTCATTGCAAGCATGATTGTCACCAAAGTTGTTACAACATCTAATAGATGGCCATTTATTTGCTTGGATTAGCCTCGAATTAGCTTCCTGCTCATTCAAATATCCAAACATATGAGCATATTCACAAAATATTCCTATCAAAAGTCAAAATCCTAACCGTGTTAACCCTAACAGAGAAAAATGACCATTTACTAATTTGGATGAAATCAACCAAATTTGGTTGGTTGAACTTTTAGGGGTTAACCCCTAAATGCCTAGAGCCCTCTCCAAATTTGGCAGTTTTGCAAAGACGCATTATAAAATGCAACTTAGAGGGATATTTTGAACTTGATATATGAATAAAAGTTGTACATAATGTCCAACAAGAAAGTCATACAAGGTAGCGACACTTCACACACACGTTTAAGTTGGTTACCCCATTCCCAACTGAATAAGAAATACGGATATGAGACATTGATATTATTTAGTATTATTATTTTTTACAGTTAGGCAAGAAGAAATAGATTTCAACACAAGTTGAAACATAATTTCTAAATGAAGAATGAATTAGTTATAAATTTTCAAAGTTGAAGCATGACACATCCCATTCACGTCACATAGGTAGAGTTATTTCTCTCTAAAGAAGATTTGTATTGCACACACTAAAGATGTTTAAACCAACAACAACGAATCCATAACCACACTTACATATACTAAAACCAACAAGAGAGAACCCATTTTCACATGTAACTCATGCTAAAACCAACATCATTGTAGCATTGATTGTGGAAAATGCCCCTAGCTGTTGGTTTAAGGCGCCAGTTGGTAATGGGGTAACTACCTTACTGTACCTGGACTAGGCTCAATACATTTTAACAATGTCAAATATTAAAGGGCTCTTAGAGGGCTCATTATTTTGCTAATGAATGTTAGATGAAAAACAAAAATGGAGTTGATGTTCACAGCAAAGTTGTAAATGTCAATGTGAAGATTACATCTATACAATTGGATTCATCGTATTTTTCATTAATATTTTTTTAATTAATTTTGCAAATTTTTCTCTTAAAATTCAATTAAAAATTTCAAAATAACACAAAGATAATTAGAAAATATTGTAATGAAATTGGAATAAACATGCACTACGAGATGGTATGGTTTCCATTATATGATTCTACTTATTTTGGAGAATCATGTTTAAGGTCTCACTTGTTGAACTAAGAATGAAACTTGACATAAACCAATTCTGTTGTTTTCCAAAAAGTCATAATATCATATTTTAAAGATCTTTACTGTACAAATGCTAGTCAACTAGCACAAGAACCAAGAGAAATTTGGATGGATGAGAACTGTCCATTTATGTAGTTAGGACAATAGTTTGAATCTATTCATCGTCCACTATGTGGATGCAGGTGTCTCAAAGAATTAACCCCTAAAGGTTGGGCCTATGACCATGGAATCATGCTTTACTTGTTACACGCAATTTTGCCACTATAAATAATACAAGAATTCAACTTTATATTTTTAGTAGATAAAGCCACATGTCTAATATAAACCATGAATTTTTCATAAATTTTGGTGAAATTACCATGATTTTTTGAAGTTATTGTAAAGAAAATTCATATCAATTACAAAATGTACTCAAGAATTCCAATTTTTATACCAAAGGTGTAAATTACAATGAAGAAAAGTTTAGTAAATGAAAATCATCTGTGTATCTAAATTTAGATTTTTTTTTGCTACACCATGGTAATACCCACTGAACTTGTAATTTCAATAAACCACTCGATTTTTAGGGCTTTTCAAAAATTCAAAGTGGAGTAGAAACTAGACTTGGCAAGGTTCATTTTGTTAGTTAACCCTTTAGTGCTCAAGTGACCACATTGTGGTCTTTGATGTGTCGAAAACGCAAATAACGGAAAATCCGTAAAGAATTGGATTTTGAATTGTAAAGTTCAGATTATGAGCGTTATAATATACATCTTTTAGAAAAAGAAAATTTCAATTTGGAGTTGTGCAACTATCAAAACACCTATGAACAAAACGCAAAAATACACTAAATACTTACAAATACAACACATGTACTATGCGGTATTTCTTGTGTTTGGAAGTTTGTTATCTTATTTTATTTTTCTGGATTGTGTTCTCTTGTTCATGGTTCATTAGTGTATGTATTCCGATCTTGATCCATGTACCAACTCCTTTGATATAATGATATTTTAACGTATAAATTTTTGTCCTAAACCGTACATGGATAAGTCACTCTCACTTATAAAATTCACGATAATTATATGTGAGTCCGTTCTTAACATGAAAGATTGCAACTCAGAGGTATTGACATAGGTCATTGTTGAACATCTTTACTTTCATTTTAAAAAATTTAACCCAAATTCTATTTAACTTTGAAGTCACACACCCTCCAAAATCTCATTTTTGAGTGTGCATTATATAGTTCAAAGACATACTATGATCTTCCAATCCCACCATCGGATGATTCTCTAATTTTGGCAAAATGGATGAGAATACAATTGTATTGTTACTTTCTAATTTAATCCATTTTATTTCTGGCAGTGTACCCAACTACAGTACCCAAAGCATTAAAGGGTTAAGCTCAAATGCAGTAGAACTTATTTTCATGGCCTAAATTTAGTTTAAGCACAAAGATCTAAAAATAGCTTGAATGATTTAAATTTAACTTGAAGAGGTGACATGACCAAGCAAAATCCTTCACAAAAGAATTGGATGGAAATCATCCACGTAGCAGTTGGAATTGAATAGTCAGTTCCATTCATAAGCCAGATTTTGGTCTGGGCGGCGTTTAGGGGTTAAAAGGGTAGAGAACATGCACCCAACTAACTGACCATGAACACGTAGAAACAATCTATAATGAAGAGGAGAATAAGACAATTTGCCCCCCGCCCCCCCTTTACCTGTTCACGACAGAAATAGTGACTAGTGATGCCTAGTCTACTGCTCTCATGTGATTTCCTCGAATCAAATCTAAGTCCAACTGTAGAACGCCATTTTAGGCGACTAACTGAATTTTTCCACAGTGTTCTCCCACGGTCAAGTTGGACTTTGGAATCCCGTACTCACTTTTGCAGTGGAATAAGAGAAAAATAAAGCCCCTTCTTTACCGTTGACTTTGGAACCCCCCCATGAACCTCAATATTATACTGCCATTGCGAATCTCAGTGACAAGATTTATCCTCAAAATAGCACCCTCTACCCGGCCTTCAGGTGTTCTACAACAACAGAATCATGCATACCATGGAGGATAAGAAGATCCCACAAACACTCATCTCACATGGTCTACCAGTATATCATATTACACAAAATCATATACAGAAGTAGAAAAAAGGAAACAAATACTCATGAGGAAGTGTTAGGGTTGATAAAAAAGACTTGGGCATCAAAAAATGTACAACCTCACAGAAGTGTCTCCTAACTGAACTGGCTAGAGAACATACACATGCCGGCCTAAGGAAATGAGAGGCCCCATGAGCAGAGGATTTTGACAGAAGCTCAAAAAACGCTGATCGGAGGGTCACTAAACTAAGACTAAAAAGCTACAAAGTCATTGACTAACATCATGTAGTAGTATGAGATCCAGACACAGTCATACTACCAACATATGTATGTACTAAAAGGATGATGATATATAACCTAGAAAGCTTAAAACGGAACTAACAAGCTGCACTGATTCAGTTCTTCACAATCAACAGACCTGGCCGTTGTGCTCAAGCCCTGTACACTCCTCCTGGAAGCCGAGGTGTGACACTCCTTATAAAATACATCCACTGCCATGCGACAGAGGGTCAGGTGATGCAACACCATGCATAACATTCAGTAGTCTTCATCGACTCCACTTGTCCAATTAGCTACTGATGAAGGTGTGGAATATGCTGCACCGAGCAAAGACAGAGCCAATGTTATGTGGAAAAAAAAAAGGGGAACCCTAAGAGAAGAGAGACATGTTGTGTGTCATGAGCTTGATGATTCCGAGACGCGGGGCGAGGTGAGAGGGAAGAGAGACAGAAGCTCGGGTTTTCGTTCCGAAGGCGGATGCAAGTAGACGATGTCCAGTGAAGAAGAAGAGTCTGATACATGTGGTCTGATGAAGCCTTCGTAAGAGGTTGGAGTAGTTGGAGCATGGGAAGTTTCGAACACATCTTTGGTAAGAGGAGTGACAGGGCTGGCAATGCAGGAAGGAAACTTAGGAGAAAGGTCAGGAGTAGGCGAGCCTCCGCCATAGCCAGCCACGCCGCGACGAAACGCAGCGGCCGCGCCCAAGCCCTTCACATCCAGCTTGCGCAGATTGGACTGGCGCCGCTCGTGCAGCTTGAATGCAGGCCGGTTGCGCGCGCTCAAATCGCCCACGGGCTTCGGTATCAGCCCCCCGTACGTGTTGTCCATCTTCGCCGCTGACGCTGACGCTGCATCAGGGCCCCCCCGGGAGGCTTGCCGCGACGGTAACGTGATAGGCAGCTTCTCCACGTCGGAATCCGATGCGCCGGTTAACTTTTGCACAAGCTCCCGAAAACTGGACGTGTCCACTTGCACGAACGTCGTCGTGGACGCGAACTCATTCTGGTTGCTGTTGCCTTCTTTGTTGTTGTCGTTCAGCGATAACGAGCCTAACCCCGATGTAGGGCTTGGTGGTGGTCCAACCTTGGACAACAATGGCGCATTCCCACTAAAACCCGCGCCCCTCTTCATGCTTGAACACCAACCTACTAACGGCAAAAGGGGAAAAAAGAGGACAAGGAATTGCTAAAACCGCCGATCAGGAATGTTGCGAACCTGCATTGCCACGATGAGGGGAAGGAAACAACAAAAAACAAAACAAACAAATAAACGGGAAGGGGAGGTGATAGAACAATGGCGAGAAAGCACGAAATGAAGCGAGGAAAAAACACAAAGGGGTTGGGGTGATCGAGCAGGAGCAACAGTGAACAGCGTTGAATGATTTAGTGTTTCGGTTGCGGAGGAAGAGGAAGGAAGGCGAGGCGAAGGAGACGACGATGAGCTATGGCGAGGAAGAAGGACAACGAGAGTCAGCCTTGCCAAACGAAGAACTGAAGGCTTGTTGCTTGCTTTTGGGAATTATCGCGGCGCGGGTCGTTGAAAATGCTACCCAGCCCGCGCCCGTCCCGGCCGGATGGCTGGCCGGGCGAGCGGGTGGGCGGGCGACTGGGTTTGTCTTTGCCCTTTCCGCCCGGGATCTGTGCAACGGCCACCGGGAAGGTGCTACGAACGTTCGTACGTGGATGAATGTTGATTTTGGATGAATGTGGACGTTGCGAGAACCCCGTGGACTGTCTGTGTTGTTGGCTTGAGTACACTGATTATCTCATTTAGACGCACTTTATATTTGGGGCCGGATTGAGAGTCGGCCCGAACTCTTCAAATTTCAACCAATAGGATCGCTCGATTCTTTCAAATCTGGCCCAAGGGCTTTATACTATGGTTGGGCCGGAACGAGCAATTTTTCCTACGTGGCGTCCTATGTGGCATGATTTTGGCACCAAATCTTTGGGCCGGTTTGATGAAATCAGGACAAGGTTTTCCTTGGCCCGAACTCCAAACTTGGGCCGGATTGAATCGGACCGGCCTTCCATCCAACCCCAGCCTATGTATAAAGTGGGCCTTAGTGAGGGGAGGTTTTATAGTGCATGTGGAAAGTTAGTGAAGGTGATACTAAATTAGTGCCCGGGAAGTTTTTGGGCATAGTCAGTCAAGATCCTAGTGATTCTAAATTCAACTGGTTACATGTTGACATCTTTTGGTTTTGCTTTATTCATTTGAAGTATATTCTATAGATACCTCTAAAATGATCCATAATTCTCCTGAAGTCTTGAACTTCCACCAGTTATTTCTCAAACTCAACCGGTTCATTTGTAACTAACCGTCGGTTCTCCTCGAGCCCTCTACTAAATATCATTATGATATGAAATTGCCATGATATGAAGATTTCAGACATTCGGTAAAAATTTAGCCTTCACTAATTTTGAGATTTGGCAAAATAGTACGTGCTTCGGGAATTAGTATCACTAGCACTAAATGGGATAATCAGAATAGCGACCAAGTGGTTTCTTCTATTTTTTCAGTTTTCCAAGCCAATGAATTTTTTTGTGGCTATACATATCGCCAACTTGTTATTTGAAAAATGGGCTTCCTATGTTGCTATAAGAAAATTTGGGTAAAACTATAGAGCTGGTATATCGCCAAAATCTTCCCTTATCATTGGTATGTATGGCCAACAATTATATATAGAAAGCTATGTATTTGTAGTAATAAATAAATATATAATTGTAAATTTCCAAAAAATACTTTCTATTTTTCAAGTTTCGATTTTCAAATCGCCAATGGGACTCCCTTGAAATATTGTAAAAAAATCAATGTTCCAAGGTAGCGCAAAAAACATCATATAGAGTGAGGCATTCCCAGAGAGTGCACTCTTCAAGTATTGTAAATATACATGTGCGTACACATCAAGGGTATTATTTAGAACAAGCAGGTACAAAATGTAAGTATGGGAGACATATTGCAATCAAGCAAAAAGTAAATACATATGGACCTGGAGTTAAATACCTCATTTTTAGCCCTTGTGTACATACAAAAATGTAATTTGAGGCTGATTTGTACATATATTGTTTGATTTTAGCCAAAAAAATGTATACTTGGGTGTTTTAATAAGGGGGATGCACGCACGTGATGTCTGGCTTTATTAAATAGTGCACTCCCTGAGGAGGCATTCTTGCAAGGGCTTCTTATGATTGGAGGGCCTTGCGCCGAAGGCGAAGCCCCTCGCGAAGCCCGAATGAGCAAGGCTCTTCCATCGTCGGAAACCCGAGGAGGAGTGCCTCACCCGGCATAAATTTCTGACAAATGGAGCCTTGTCAAGGGAATTTACAAGGATGACTTCAATTGTTCATTCTCTCAACCATTTTGCCGTATGAAAGAACCAAGTATGAATGGATCGACACTTGGCCTGAATTTACTTATTTTTATACAATAGAGTGAAAGCATGGTAAATTGAACCACTTGTGATCCCTGTGATGCTACAATGCAGGGTCCAAAAATCCATTAAATTTTTATTTTTTGTGATTTTTTTGTGGATAAAATAAAAGATACAATGTTTAACAAAGTCTAACCAAAAAAATTGAAAAAACATGTTCAATAAGTATTTATGTGTGTTATAGTAAGGTTAAAGTGGTTAAAATTGGAATTGAATTGAAAAGTAGATATAAAACATGTTGAAATTGCATTAAATATTTATTTTTTTAAGAATTTTTTTCTTTGGAGCCCTGGAATGCAAAATGAACTTATAGAATATATAATTTATATTCATATTGAACATGATTCGATTCTTCATATTTGCTCCCAAAATTTGTTTTAGACATCTATTTTCAAGCTTTACTTTTAGTAACCTTTTTTTAATATTTTAATTTGAAACTTTGGATTGAAGTACCTAATAGAACTATGGAGGGCTCTACCAAATTAGAACTTAAATATATGAATTTTTAATTGTAATTTATTGCCTTTGACCAAGAAAATTGTAATTTCACCACTAAGGTTGACTTTAATGGTTCAATTTACCGTACTTTTACCCAATAGTAATAAAAAATTGTTTAGTTTCACAAGATTTTTTTTCCTGTACTGTGTGTCAAATAAAGACTAGTTGTAACTCACAAAATAATCTAGTTGGCACCAAAATAATACTTAATTTTTTTTGAATAATTAATAATTATTTATTAATTTCTAATATCGTTTGTTTTATTTTAGATGATAGTATATGATGAACAAACTACACTTTAGGATATCCAATGGAAAGAGAAGCATTAAAAGAAAATGTGCTTTATATACATAGGTATATATATAATTTGTGTAAAATTAATATGTAATAGAAAATGAATAGCATAAAGACAAAGTTTCTAAATTTTTTTAATACGTTCCAAGTTATTACAAACCCTATAAAGAAAAGGATTCAAGAAGGTGGCGCACACATTGAACAATTTAATTTATCCCTAGATTATAAACACAGTTTTACAACAAATGAATTATCATACTTGTATAATATCTTCACTGTAAGTATCTTATGATCTTAATATAAGTAGTCGCATCTATGAGGTTGTTGAATGACATTGAAAACAACTAGAGAAAAGATACATGTGAATGAACTTTTATAAAATTCTCATTAATCATAATCTACAATTTTATAACTTAATAGTAATTATTATTTGTTGATAAATAATTTACATTTTGTATTTTAGGTAAGTTTTTTTTTAACAATATTATGATCAAGAAGTTTTCTATCACACCTTTGAATAATATCAAAATTTTCTTTAAATTTCAAATTTCTAAACGTAAACGTGATCTTATATGTGATCAATAGCTATTTTCGATTTCACTTGCACTAAAGATTTCTAGTAAAGAATTGGAGCTTGCCATTTATACAAATAAGTATTTAAAATACAATTAGATTTTTTTAATATTCAATTCCATATATCATATTACCTTAAAAATACTAAAAATTACTTTTTTAATTGAATATTGGTATGATTGACTAAATGTACAAGATTTATGAAATGATTAAATCAACCACACATTTATTTATTAAATACAAACTTTCAAATTTTGATTTATCAATAATCAAACCAATATTTTAACCCTTATTAGAAAATCCACATACTCATCCGCGCAAACTTCATTAGCTTCCTACATTAAAACATACATTTATAACGATTTTTATATTTTTTTCATGTAATAAGTTACATCTTAGATTCATCTCATAATCATATAGATAAACTATAAAATTTATGTGGTTTTGTAAGTAATCTCTTTGTAAAATTATACTATTTACAAAAATGCTTAGAATGGTATGAAAATTTTAGAAAAATGAAGATAATAGTTGGCAAACATCTTGGTAAAATAAGTGTATTTCTTAATCTCATATCAAAAGAAAAACAATAGAAAACGTTCATATCCAATATATATTGAGAATTCAAGACATCGTCTTTAAAGATTATAAAATTTTCAATTTTAACAATTCTTGAGGAACCTGAAACAAAATGAAAAGTGAATCATTGGAGCTACATTGTTTTAGTTGAGCATGATTTGCATTTTAAATCAATAACTAAGTGAAATGTAATTTTTAACTTTGACAATTTTCCTTAGATACAACATTATATTTCATTTTTGAAATTATTCTCAGTATTTTATTCTCCAAATTAATTTACAATATACATTTACATCAAAAAAATGTGCATCCCATGTATATTTATTATTTTAAAAATAATATGTGATTTTAGAACACATGTATTGGAAAAATTGGATGAATATCTTTAAATTTTTGATGTTAGAAGATTTTCATTTCAAAATTAGTACAAATATGAAAAAGGTGATTAATTCAATAATTTGTTAAAAAATGTAGACCATTTGTAATCAAGGATCATCTTACATTGGTGTTGAAGAATTTGTTAAAGTCGAGCAAATGAGAGTCAATCCATTTGCGGCTAGAATTTGCATGGTGTTTAGTGAAGATGGTAGTGGAAGGTTAACATTTCAAAAATTCCTCAACGTAGTATCAACGTTTTCAAGACACACTGCATCAGAAATTAAAACAGTTTGGATTTTTTCTCTTTGGGACTTTGATGGAGATGATGTTATTAATATAGGTATGATTTAATAGGCTTATTTATATACTTTTCTTCTATGATATTGACTTGGGTATTATTGCATATTAAATTTTATTTTAAGTTATATTGTTTTTTTTGTATTTTAATACATTGTTCATTATTTATTTTTTTACTTTATAAAATTTAAAAATATAGTGATTCAACTTCACACACACAATTCTTTTTTATAAGTTAGTATAGATTACTATGACAAGACATAATTAATGGATGATTGCAATAAAGCTTTTACCGTTTTGGAGTTATATTATATGTGTCAAAAAATTTCTAAGCACAACTTTAGAGATAATGATACAACGGAGGTGAAATCCATAAAGAATGTGAATAGGAAATTCAAAATAAAAAACATAAACTTTTAAAAATATTATTTAAGTAGTGAAAAATACATCCAAAAATATGTCACTTATGAGGTTTTGAGAGCATAGCACTCTTAAAAACATGTTACTTATATGGAATTTGAAGTTGAAGTTTAGTAAGAGTATTACTCTAATACACAAACCTATAGTAGAATAGAGGAATTTTTAAAATTGTGATGTTTTGGGCATATTGATGTTCACAAAGTAGGCTTCTTTTTCGAAGTAGTTCAGAGAAGGAAAAAGTTACTTTAAATTTTCTTTTAGTACAAATGCATCCTAATCCAACAATCTACAATGGCCAAATTTTGACTTATTATTTTCCTAAAAATCCTAGTTTTAACAGCCTAAAAACATTGAAGTACTTATTTTCTTGAAATTCCACACTTTATTAATTCTCTTACTTCAAAGATTACCCTATACTTGATCTTCCAAGGTACTATCTTTTAGAGATCTAGAACTAGCAATTTTTTAATTTTGTTTAAATTTATTTATCAACTTTTTCAACTGTTTTTACAAATTTCTAGAAAAACAGCATTGAAAGGATAAGAACGTAACACATAGTATAGATCTTTCTTGCAATCCTTCTATATAATTGTAATGATATTTATCTTCTATATTTTAATATTATTTTATTATTATCCAATTTATATTTTTCAGAATAAATCACATTAAATTAGATAATCATTAGATGATGCTTTTTATAAACACTAGATCTAGGGGTGCATCCAACCTACACACACTCTGTTATGTGTCTGTGGCTTCTAAAATATCCGACATGAGAATTAGTTTTCAAATATTATGTAAAATGTAATGCAAAATATTATAATATTATGTAGAATTGATTTCAGGAAATGCAAAACATTTAATGTACTTATTACACTAATTTTGTATAAAATATAATATTCTTGATTTAGAAATAACATACTTTTTTATGGATTCAATATACCTCATAAGTCAATAATTTTTACATTGGCACTCTAATGAATATTCATTTTGTGCAATCACATCATGTCGGGCCATACATAAAATGCACCCATCGGGCATCAAATATACTTATTGTAAATTTTAACATTAAACAGTCTCACATGTGGACTTATATTTTGAATTATTTTTACTATTTCCAATTGTAATGTTATATTGTCCTTATGATATTTATATTAATGAGTTTCCAATATATTTTGTAGATGACATAATGCATGGTATTGGATTATTGACATCCACCGGAGTAGTTGGATATCCATTCAAAAATATATTAGAACGTACTCCATCGTCTGAAGGTCTTGAAGAATATGAGCTTGTTGATATGGCTCAAAAAGTATTATCAGAAATTGATCCTCGCAATGAAGGTTTAACTTATATGGATTTTCGTGGGCTTTTAATGCGAATGCCTGATTTACTTACAAATTTTGATATCTTTGTACTATAATAATAAACTATAGAGCAATGGCACAATATGGGTTCCAAAAAGGAATGTCTCACCAAAACACTGTCATTTTTTGACTCATTTAACCTATGCTAGAAATTACACATTTCCAATTCACTTGAATTTGACAACAAAATCTTGAGAAAGTTGTAATACTCCATTCAAAATACAATTAAGTAAGAAAAATTGAACAAATTTGATATTCCTTTTCATTCCCTTGTTCTCAAATCTAGAATTGTCCCAATTTCAGATTTGAGGCAAAAGGAACAATCCAAAATACTAATTTATAGCAAAGTTGTTCATAAACATAAAATTTAGCTAAAACAATGTTTGAATCATATATATATGTTTAATTTCAACTCTTAATTTGATATATATATATATATATATATATATCTATATTTCCTTATTTATGAGAACTTTCAGAAATCACATATTTTTACACAATTTAAAAGGACTATGATTTCATAACATCTTTGTCATAAAACCATATGATATACTTTAATACAAACTTAATAAAGTTTAGGACTATTTGATTTAATAGAAAACCTTAAGTACTTAGTCTTTTTCACTACTACAATGGGACCAGATGTTGAATATGTTAAATTAGGAAAAAAAATCAATTTTCAAATTTGACTTATATAGCAAATGATTGTGGTGAATCAACATGCCTTCTATAACACCATGCAATTTTTGTAATTTTCCAATACTTGAAGGGCATTTTCTAAAGTCCGAAGAGTTTGGAAGTGATACCCATATCGTGCCATTGCTCTATATCAATTTCTAATGAATTGGGATTTCAGCTTATCTCAATTTGAAATAGAAATAGTTATGTTTTGATATTATGTTTTGAATTATTAAAATGAAAAACAACATTAACTGTTAAGAAGAAAAAAATGAAATCTTTTTTCTATACTCAATCAGTGAATTTTCAATAATTTTATATAATCTTTTCTTAGAAAAAAATTTCAATTGTTAAATCTCTTCAAACAGAAATTAGTCATTTCTGTCTTTGTTGGAAAATCAAACAATAGATACATTTTATGTGTTGTAATTTTAAAGTACTTGCCCCAATCACAATACTATATTCCATAGTGATTACCATAGGTCAAAGGTGGGATCGGTGGATTTTTTTCTAAAAATAAATGTAAAATTTTGTGATAAATTATTTTAAGTGAAACAAAAATTGGGGTAGAAAAGATAATCTAAAAAAATATTTGAAAATCTTAGATCCTCAATGTGTACAACTTTTAAATTTCCATCCCAAAGTGAGGGTTTCATTTTTTTTTAACCCTTTGGAGTCTAGGTACCCGCTTGCTAATATGCTTGTTTTCCAACCTAGTTGCAATGTTGAAGATCATTCTTGTCAAAGCTTGAATAACCATATTCTAAACTAAAGTTCATTGTACAAGCAATTCAATGTTCTTTTTATTGACTTGTTTTGAATTTTGTATAGAACTTCAAAACCAAATAAGATAAGTTTTACACGGAGTCTTGTATAATATGGAAAAGTATGTCTCTAATAGATTTTCACACATGGGGACATAGCATATGAAATAATACTAATATGCATGTATCTCTGCATTTAAGGAAAACAGATAGATAGATAGAAACTCCGGTCCTCTTTCGAGGCCGGCGTGAATAAAGTGTCTGTTCGTCTTGACAATGAGCCAATGCCCACCGGGCAAAGGGACATTGGTACAAGACTACTCTCCCCTTCCGAGAATAGACACTTTAGTGACCAGTAACTAGTAATAGTAGCCCACAGTAACCTCTAAACAAGTATTTACATCATTATTATGGTATAATTTGGGGTTTATTTTGTTGGTGATCGCCAAGTCATGGTTCCTAGGTTGGTTGGAGAAGGACATTTGTGTTACAATTATATGGTCCAGGTTCGATTCCCGTTGAGTCCGTCTCAGCGTTAATGTGATATACATGACTTGGTGCTGCAAGTGAGTTATCATAGGCAAGAAAGTTGTACCAATCAACCGGCCCCGTCCCATCTTCCTGTGACAAGTGGTTACATTGAGCTAATCGGAAAATACAAAAAGAAATAAGTAGTGGACTTAACCACTACCTCACTTTTTATATGTTAATTTATTTCATCTTTATTAGTCTATTGGAAGTGGTTGGTTTTAAGGAAAAACACTACTCGCCTATACTATAAACAAGCAAATATGCCAACTACATTATTCGTTGTAATGCTCTATATTAATCCTTAAGCGTCCATACAATTACCAGGTCAAACCTCATCAACTCCTCGCATTTTGAGATATATTATATTTTTTGTGATGTTTTTCTCATATAAGGTATTGGTAAACCAATTTACCCTGATTTTTTCATAATTATTTAATTAAAAATAATAATAAGATTTTGCAAAGCTTTTTTCTTCTAAAAAGCATAGTAATTACAAAAAGCTTAGAATAGTATGAAATTTTTAGGGAAAATGCAAACAATAGTGATGAACAACAAGGTGTAGGTGGCTTGTATCTTGAGCTTATATAACAGAAATTCAATAGAAAAACATTTTCTATAGTATATATTGGAATATAAAGGTTTTGAGCTTTAAAATGCTATAAAAAATGCAGATTTAACAATTTTGAAGAATCGTAAGTTGAACAAGAAAGTAGAAGGTAGCCTCCACACTTTCTTAGTTGGAACCATTTTCATTTAAAATGAAAATGGTTTGACTGAAAAACGATCAAGCATGACCCCACGGGGCTCCTTGCACGCTTAAGAGTTAAAATTTGTGTTTCTTTTTGGAGACAAGTCCCTTATCTTCCCAAAGCACTTGAAATAAGATGTCAATCAAGTTGCACTACAAAGCATTTATTATTATTATTATTATTATTATTATTATTATTATTACTTTCTATTTATTTTTTATTTCTACAATAAATGCATTTTAAGAGTACAAATATATGATTTGTTATCACCAAGACCAAACTTCATGCAAATCTCAAGTTATTCAACAAAATACCATTTTTGGTTAGTTTGACGCCTAGGATTAACGTAGCCTACAATTGTGGTACACCTATAGAATACAATTTTGGACAGAAAATAATGTCAAATTCCACATTGTGATGTATACAGTATGTTCAAAGAGGAGGCATAAATAGGGTTATAGGATGGTTTACCTTCATTTATAGAGTGAGTTCTTGTCTTTGACTTGAGCACACTAAATTGTGATAAATCACTTAAAAGTTACCTGGGTTATTCCCTATTTTGCAAAACGTGTCAACAGATACGACTCAATTATGAAAATAAATTTTAAGAATGAAAACCAAATCCAGGATTTCATGCAAAGTCCCATCACAACGGCCATCAAGATCCTGCTCATAATCAATAGGATGAAGACTTTTAAATAAATGTGTGCCCATTCCACAGGCGTGAAAATCGAAGGCATGTCCTCCCCCATCCTAGTGTACATTTCTAACGTTCCTTGGAACTGAAATGGAACCAATAAGGGCAATTCACTATTCACTAAAATGTTACACAATAACCAAATCGAAACCTTACAACGAACAAAGCTGCTTGACAGCAATGTCTCGAGTACCTTTGTCACTAGTCATCAAAAAATCAACTGTACAAGATGTCGAACAGATTGGAACAGGAATCTCCAAAGCGTTCAAACCAACTACCAAAACGGGCCCATGACTAGCCGAGAGCCAACTAAATCACATAACACCCCTCTTCATGGCTTGGACGACACAGTCAAAAGAGATCGTTAAAATGAGAAATTCTTCAACTGGTCCATGTCCTTGAAGAGGAGTCGATGCACTGCTACTCTTCATCCCAAGGACCGTGGAACACAGTCTCACGATTCTTGAGCCACTGAATGCACTCTTTGCTCAGCTTAGTTTTAGAGACAGCTGCATCCAACATCGGACTGCCAAACAGTCCTCTATCACTCTTGAAATTCCATAATTCTGGAGTGAATTTCCGAGTCCACTTCTTTTGTGGTTGGGACTCCTGCATTTGCATAATACATTCATTAGTACATAAAAGATGCCAAAATGTTCATAACTGCGAATGTTTTTACAGACTCTGTCATTTTCAATTAACATAGTAGGAAAGAAAGCCCAAAAGAGACACTTTGCTTATGCTATATACTTCAAAACTTCCTAAAAAATGACGTGAATGGGCTGCGATAGGAAGTTGATGGCCTACCATGTGCAAGACCATCCTCTTGCGGTCTTTGTTGCTATATCCATAACGGAAGTCATGTTGAATGGTTCTTGCGTAGCAGGACGAAATATCTGGAAGCATGAGGCACCCACGACGGTCCTGGACCAAGCTGGCTCCAGGATCTGCTGATGTTTGTCGAAACCACGATATCAACTGACCCCAAATATAATTCTTGCTGTAGCTCTTGCGGAACATGTAAGGTCCAGAGCCTGAATGTTTTGGACCCAAATCGCATGCATATATCAAGATTGGTTGTGATTCAACCATCCCATAATCCTGTCGAGGAGATAACAGCAATCCATCAGCAAATGATCTACTTCAGGTTGTACTACTGATGATTCAAAAATGCACTCATATTGCCATATGTAGCGAAAACAAACTCTTCATCCTGAGAAAGACCGCCCAACTCTTTTGGAAGAAAAGAACTCACATAGTTCGTGAAGAAGTGCTTGGTGTACGCATAGAGGTGTATCAAATCGGCCGCTGCATCGTGGCGACCCACACAAGTTGCTGGAACTTTGCGAAGAGTGTCCCTCAGCCTGATTTCAACAACACCTTTGAGTAATGCGCACAAAGCAAAGCAAAATACAGAACTTCCTATTTGTTTATAAAGAACCAATGACCTGGAATCAAAGCAAAGGTGGGGAATCTACCAAAGTAGAGACTTCCGAAGGTTTTCTTCGATATCCCCCCCTGGAGGTGGATTGTGCTCTTGAATTTGACGAGTCAAATCTGCCAAACCTTCCGGAGCATGGACAGCCATGCACTGAAGAAGTTCCCCAACAACTGAATCCTTCCCTTTCCATATGAAATCCACCAACTCATGAGGCTCAAGCATTCGTAGAGGTGGAGGTGCCGTGCTTGCCTCCTCGCCATACAGCTTAGTCAAGATATGACGAACCTGAGGAACCCAAGGGATAAGAACTCTAGTTTCTCTAGCATGTGCACATACATTAAAAAGCCGAGCACATCACCAATAGTAGAGCAAAAATCCCAGACGAGGCCCTCTCAGCTGGACGACAACGTTAAAGAAAGAGTTGCTGCAAAGACCTGAAACCATTGGAATTTTCCATGCAGCACTCATCTTGCAGAAGGGACTGCGTCTTTATATAGAAAATATTACCTTATCCAAGGTGATGGCAAGATTCTGAAGCCGCTGGTTGTAGACTCCCTCAGTCTACAAGAAATCACAAAGAGTACATAAAAACGGATTTTAGGCAAGGGGGACACAAGATCATACAAGACTTCAAAGAACTATAATATTAAAATCAGGTTGCAGACGTCAGAAATAGAAGGTACACTAAGAACTAGAAAGTCAAGAAAATGATACAAGCAAAACATTCGTCACTAATAACCTGGACTTCTATGTCTTGTCTGTCGATCTCTAATCCAGTGTGTTTCTGCATGTCTGCCTTCATTAGTTCATCAGGAAGTCGTTGCCGTTCAAAATTCAGATAAGAAACCTGCACAAGACATTAGATACAAAGCATTTACTCAGACCATAAAAATTGCTGAATTTATTAGGAATAAAACTGAATGCAGAATTGAGGGTCAATTAATGGGACGGTATTTTTCAAGACCAGCATGTGGCAGTGATTACCGATACTACAGATTGAATGTAGGGTCTTAAACTAGATCATCTTGTTTCAACTAGATAAGAAACACACAAATAGCATCCACCCTTGAGGATCTCAGCAACTGAAACCAAATTGACAATGTAGACCAAATATATTCTTACAATTCCTGCAGCATATTTGATGACCCAATGTGGAAGTCCATCCAGCAAACTTGGTCCTAGACCGGCCTGCTTCAGATCTCTTTCCTCTGTGATAGTCACAGCTCCACTTGTGCAAGCTTGCAATAAAAGATTATGACGGTCAAGGATGCCATGGTACTCTTTCAGCACCTGCACCATGAACAATACCTCAACTTGTTTTAGAACAAATAATGTTAAATGAAAGAAGTCATAAGCTCCCAAACGTCTATTTACTTCCATAAAAAGTGCATTAATCTGGAAAAAATATTTAAACAGAGCTGTTAATTTTTTTTTAAACTGTTGAGATATCAAAAGACTGGAGAAAGGAATCAAAGATTTGAAAGATCTAACAATCCCAGTCCCGCATACTCAGACCTTTATAAAAATAGCAACTAGAGTATGCAAAGTGAAACAACTAACAAAGACGCTAGATAATAATTTTCATTCAATATGAGAGCTCTAACAAGTGTGGCTCATATCCTACTTCAGCTTCATAACAGACAACTACTGTATTTGGAATATTCAAGATCTCAGCTACCAGATTATAAACACTACTAATGAATAGTAATGTTAAATTTTGTCCAATTGAAGATATCATCAATTCTAGAGTGTCTGATTCTGTCACTAACCTCGTCATAAGCTCCAGGTCCTGTGTAGCACAGGTAACTGCCTTTGCAACCCTGGCTTCCACAGAGGCAGACGGAAGAATCATGCTCTTCCTTGCTCTACAAAATCCAACAGTCCCATATCACGAAGGTAAAAACCCATTATGTTAACAAATGCATATTATATTTCATATCGTGATAACTAAAAAGCACTAGGAAAAGAACACTCAACCCAATGAAAATTGATGCTGACTACATACCTCAGTCACACAACAATAATCAAAGGTAAGTTCCTCTCCAAACTCAATCTTGCGAAGTGTATATACACCAATCATGTATTTTCCTTTCACAGCTGTGACCCTGTTCAAAAAGATATCATATGCTTCTTAGTTCCCTAAACAAAAATGATAACAAGCATCATTGATAGAAGTCGATTTACTGGCGCCTATTACCAAGTTCATAAATTCTTTGTGCGATTATCTCTGGATTTTACAGCCATATCCAAATATCGAGAAACTTTTTCTATACATGAGCACACGAATTTTGGCCATTTTAAAATTTGAAACTCAAGAGACGAAGTTCTAAATCATTTCTACCCATCCCACTTAGAATTCGTAATTTGGAGGATGTCAACTGTGCGTGACAACCAAAAACAATAACACTATCATTCTACTGAAGATAGTGTAAAATATCGTGCAAAATAAGACCAGAAAATGATGAGTACCCATGCAGAACAGCATCCAGGCTAATATATACACAACAACTCTTCAGATACACCAGATTGAACATATATCATGAAAAATAAAGTTGGGTTAGAACTCACTTAGCCTCGCAATTGGGTCGGCACGAGTGACATAGTCGACTTGCAAAATTGGCTTTATGCATTGCGTCCACTACCAGTACATCATAACCCAACGAATCACCCTGCATAACAGCTTGCAAGTCAGATCATAGATTAACTGAAAGAACAATATGCCAGAAACAGTACATTAAAACTGCACATGTTTGTTGTTGAAAACATTATGCACATTCATAACATACCTTGGGCCGTTCAAACACTATGTTGTAAAATTCTGGTGCAGGATCCTTGTCCTTCTTTTGTAGGGACCTAATCCCATCTTGCTTCTCGTACCATCTCCAAGGTGGGTATACCTTTAAAATTTACTACAACATCAATAAACAATCTAAAGCAGACAATATCCAATTTCAATTAAACACTATTCCTTTCAAGGGCGATGATAATCTGAAGAACAAATCCGAACAGCATGTTTGTTACAAAAACAAGTTTGAGTTAACGGATATCTTAAAGCGATTCAGAGATTGCAACAAAACCAAGAACCATGCACCATCAACCAGTCTCATGCCCTCCTAATCATGAAGGAGGAACCATCGATAACTTGACTGCAAAAACTTTTGCAAAAAAAAGGTATTGATATAACAAGTACGATAATATGTACCTCTCCAAAGAACTCCACAACAAAGTCGCCATCGTCAAATCCTTCCGATTTGTTGCACACGACTCCAAGGCCCTGATCACCACAAGATACGCAAAAACAACTCATCAACTAACTCCAGCTCCAGCCGATTAACGTCAACCACAAGTAAAACAAGATTAACAGCAGCATGAGCGTAAACAGTTAAACATGTACCTTTCTATACGCCACATATTTGTCATTAAGATGGCTCTTCATATTCTTCAATAAACTTCTGCAAAATACTTGCAGAGACTGATCCGTATGAATATCATTGCATATGTGTGTAATGACTTTTTCAAGAGGATACTCCATGGGAGCTTTACCACTCCCTGTAAATGAACTCACTTCTCGATTCAAAGTCCGCAACAATTTCTGCAACATTTAGAGTAAACAAAGTTAAACATTGCAAGTCCGACCAAGTTTTGAACTTGAGGCAAACACCACTTAACCCCAGACATTTGCTCCAATTAATGCAAGGTGCTCGGGTTCCATTCGAGGTAAGTTATTGAGAATAGACCATTAAATTATCAACTATTTACAAATGAATGATCACAATAAAACAAAATATATAATCATAAAAGACCACAAATATCTTTACACTCGCCCCTGAAAACAAACCTATTGATCAGGTCGAATTAAACATGGAATTCATTAGAGCTTGTTAATATAATCACCGGGTTAAGTGCATATTCAGACCCTAAACAAGGCACTAATTCAAAAAAAATTAAAACTAACAGCAAGTCACATGCAGAAAACGAACCTCTTCTATGAAAAGTTGTTTCTGCCTGTCTGTAAACAATTCAGTGTCTGCTGGCATAGTATTGAGCAACAAATTGTATGTGAACGGATCAATTCCATACACCTCTTGCTCCAGAACCTCCTCTCCCAACCGCTTCCGTGGTTTGAATTCCTTCAATTCCGGAACATCCAGGTGAGCATACCGATCCCCAACCTTCTCATTTGCCTCCTGCAACTTCTTTTCATAGTCATCTGGCAGTGACACCTTGCAACAGACGTACACATTTATCACTCCACATCAGATCCTTCTTCAGTATCAATTGCCCATACCACGATGTAGACATGCAAATATATTTAAATATCTATAGACAGCGAAAGAGAGAGAAAGAGAATCATAATACCTTCATCTTTGCAAGCACTCTCTCAACATCATCGACAATCCGATACTCCTCAATCACTTCGTACTTGCGAGTCAAAGGAGGCACCATAGCTGCTTTTGTCATCCTAGCCCCCCACCACTCTCGGCTGCTGCCTTCACCGAAGCCAGAGTATGCATCATCACTCTCTGTAGCTTCGTTGTAGTCCTCCATAGCCTCATCTGCTAATCCAGATTTACTAGCAATATCGGATCTATCACATTCCAACATACAAAAGAAGCTCAGTACTAATGCTTGCTATTAAAATTTTAATAAAAGAAGATAGTAAAAACAAAACAGCAAAAAGAAGACTAATTCACGATTACTCAAGAAGACAACAAGAAATTTTTAAAAACCCAAAAAGCTGGACTAACCAAACAGCAGAAATACAATTTCCCAATCGGTTCACCAGAGTCAAATCAAACTGAACAATACAACTGGCCAACAGAACTCTACCCGGATGTCTCCGTATCCTCCTCCTCTGGTTCGTCATATAGTGCTTCATCAATGTCCTCTTCGTCAGAACTTTCAGCTTCTGATTCTGTCCATTGATTTCTTCTCATTCTTGCTCGACGAGAGTCTCTTTCAGCGTCTCTATCAAACGATCCTTGAAGGTCAGACTCCCTACTCACCATATCAACATCAGATCTGCTGTTTATACTGCTTAATACCTTTCTCTTAACAAATCGTCCACCTCCTGTTCCTGAATCCCAAGATCGCTTTGAACTACGGTGTTTCTCAACAACCAGATCTTTCGACCCCCTTGATTTTAGAAGAGTTCGAGTTGAAGTAATACAACTGCCAAGACCCTTGCTCTGACCATCGACAAGCTCTCTGTTTTGAGGTTTTGAGAGTAGGTTATCCAATTGTTGTCCAACTTGGTGGACAACCTTGAACAATCTTCCTGCTGTCTTGTACATCAGAGAGTCATGTTCCAATCTGTAAAAATGTGAAAGCACTACGTCATCTTACAAAACCATATTGAGAAAAAGAGAAAAAAATTGTGCTACTTTACTCAATTAAATGACAGCCAATTAAATAAAACATAATTTCTACTTTACACCGAAGAGCCTTGAGCAACAACTACTGGAACAAGACACTAAGTTGCAGAGCGTTAGAAGGGCTGCAATACCTGAAGGCACTACGGAGAGGTTGGAGGAGATCATCTTTGAATAACTTCACTCCATCTTTGCCTCCATAATGTCCCGTTTTCAGTCTTTTCTGTATGGTATAAAAGTCTATTTGCCCTGGCTTGGTAAAGGCTCCTCTCCCCTCGGGCACTTGCTCATTTGCCTACAAACCAAAGTATTATTCAATTGAATGGCGAGCACAGAATGCTTAAATTCAAACATTCAGATGTTGAAGACATTTTGGCACCATAATTCACATCCAGAACTTAAATTTCAGTTCCAAAGAAATGACCTCACAATCCAAAAATTGCCACAAAAGCCAAGCTAAGACTTTACATTCAACCCCTAACTATTACTAGAGTTCACTGCCACAAGTCGCTTACAACATCAAAGATCCCTTCAACTTCAACAATAATTTGGAAACAAAAGCAGGTATAAATAGGAACATAACGTAACTAATTCGATCATCTTCATCGATACCCAAAATTACATAAAACATGACTCTGGCTAGGGCATGGAAGCAATAATAAATGAGAACAGGGAATTGGAAGTACCAAACGATAAAAGAGATTCTCGGAATCAGCTTCCATAACGACTTTAAGCGCCCTCGCCAGTGTCTTATCAAGATCCTTCTCTGTAGTCTTAAAATTCCATAGCAATTCCTTTCCAGAATAATCAGATTTCTGACCAGAGACTCCTGCTTTTTTGGAAGACCCAAGGACACCAGATTGCGTCTTGATAATAAGTTTACCGTTCAGCTTTCGCTTGCTGCCGTGAGTATTCCTCCGTCTTCTGGGAAGCAATTCCTTCTCATCTACAGTACCGACACTCTGCTGGTCATCATTTCGGCCTGCACTAATGCCGAAGCCGTTGCGTACTCCGTATCCAGGATTTGCCTTAAGTCGCTTGGAATCCCTAGATGGGTATCCCACTTGTAATGAGTCTGCATCCTTTAACAGTGGATCAAGAATGTTGACTACCCTGCAATTTGTTCCTGGACTTTCACTTCCCTCTGTACTTTTATCCCGATAACCAGTATCATCTAAAGAGCATCCACTGTGGCCATCATCTCCATGTTCACGCTTTCCACCACTGCTCTTCAGATTCATCTTGTTATTCGTCAAACTATGCCGTTGGGACTCAAGACCATTAGGAACTGCCCAGGGATTTCCAACAAATCTTACTTGAGGGTATAAGTCAACCAATTCTCTAAGCTGGACACAGCCACTAATTGCAACTTCACAAATTGTAGGGTATGATTTCAGCAAACGCCCAAGACCTTTAGAGCTCACATTCAGACAATGATCCAAGGTAATACGTCTCAACTTCCCTCCACCAAAACCCTGTCAAAAAGGCACATTCTTGTGATAAGCTATTCAACACGAATAACAAACAGATCAAGCACACAACAGACAGCGAGGGCAGGTATTCAATATCTCGCCCAATTCTGTCTTTATCCTGACATTAAATTACAATTGACAAATAGAATAAAAATTGTCACTAGCACCAAGAAAGAAACCCCACAAATCCGAAGCCTCTGGTAAGAGACGTACCAACAAACCACCAAGAATTGCATCATTGCAATGCAATCCTAGCCCAGACAGGTCAGAGTGTTTGGTGGAATCTTTGATGTTTTGCCCACAATCCTTCCATGACTGACAAGTAGACATCGCTGCAGCCAATGATTTAGGGTCGCCCCGCAGCAAACGCATAACTTTTGACAGTATTCTAGATGTTAACGACGCCCATCCAGTCTGCGATGAACTTCCTCCTGCATCCAAGCTTGAGTGGAGTTCATATACCACACCTGTTTCAGAGATCTCCTGGTCAGAAGGAACTTCCTTTGCCATTGTTCCCGTAGAGGTTGCCATGGTTGCATGAACAGCCACTTGTGATGCTGTACTACTGTTACTTCCATCCACCTCGACAAGAGATATGTGGGGTAAGTTCCGCCTGCAGAGCTGCACATCTTCAACATATCGTCCACCTTCACTCCAGAAGTTACGTTCAGCCATCAATAGGCTGCCATCCACATTTGACGAGATTGTTTCTGTGAGAAGACAGGAGCGACTGTAAGATACCGTCATCTTGCATGTCTACAATTAGCCCTAGAAAAAGCACGTAGCTGTGAGAATTCACTGACGCGGTACTTCTATAGCATGCTCAAAGTAGATTCAAAGTTAGACTTCAGAATACTCGATCAACAAACTATACAATTGCATGTACCTGAACCCAGAGGAGCATAATCGGCAGCCTTATCTTTCCTCATTCTGAAAGACTTGACATTGCAAGGGGAAGCAACATCAAGAGCCGACTGGTCAAGATTAAGCATAATACTTGGAGATTGTAGGGCCGGGCTGGGCACGTCCTGAATCTCTTTGTCTGCAAAATTCTCCATCTGTGACCTCAAGGACTCCACATCCTGCCTGTTATCATTCCCAGTCTTTCCACCAACCTTCTTTAATCCAAAGCTTCGCTTTACAGAACTTGGACATGCAACATCAGCAATGGCTTGCAGGCTTGTTGACACATCCGTTTCTTCTCCCAATGCAATATCAAGAGGCACAACTTCTGGCAGCGCGGCCGAACGTTTAGAATCAGACCAGATATCCAAAGCATCGTTAAAAAATCCTGCAAAACTGCCTCTGAAAGATTTCATGACCAGTTCATGTAGTTTCCCGTTGGTGTACCCAAGAAATTGTGGATGCTCACAATGGAATATTGAGGAACTAACACTTTGCACAGGAGTATCTAATTGTAACTCTTTCAAACCAATATTTGCACGGTTTGCAGGGTCTCCAGAAGGAACAGCTGATTTCTTAGGGTGGGACAGTAGTGTTGATGCAGAAGCTGGACCATGTGCATCGAAATATTGTATAAGATGAGAGACCGGTACCCAGACATTGTCGCTCTTTCTGAACACACTAGCTCCAGCAGGCAGCCCTCCTGCAACAAATCCCTGCAAAGCAGAGAGAAGGAATGGTCCTCTCTCGTGACCTGCAGCATCCAAGTAATGCCAAACACCACTTTCCAGGTGCAGCTCATGCCTTCTTAATACCGCAGAGGCCAGATCCTTGCTAGATTTAGACGTGACAACAGGCGCATCACCATAGAACAAGGATAGATCGTGAGCGTCGCCAGCAGACTGCTGATCCGGTTGTGGAAATGAATACGCCATATCTACAGAAATACGGCCACTGTTTCTGCAACTGAGATCAGTTGGTGTTCCATTGTACAAGTCAATATCAAAAGTAGCCCCTGGATGAGCAACTTGGGCCGTAAGACTGGCACCAGTCTGATTTGCCGACGAGGAACCCCTCCATAAGGTATTTGTCGTTTCAGGCTTCTTCCTTGTGATACGCGTTGGCCCTGACTTTCTCAGTGGATTTATATTTGAGCCAGGTTCTTTCCCTCGAATTGCAGACATATCGTTTTGAACATTTACTCCAACATTCAATGCTTTCGAGGGTTTAGGAGTAGGTGCAGTTCCTTTGGTAGAAAAGGTTTCAGAAGGGCCACCTGGATGAGTTAAAGGCCCAACTTTTCCAGCAGTTGATTCAGTGGGATAGAGGTGATGCACTGGAAGACCATCAAGTGAATTTTCCATTTTGTTAACAGATGCCCAGGCCCAACCCGGAACCTCTAATTTCCTGTGCTGCGGAACCACAATTCCTTGTGTCAGCCTCCGGGGATCTAAAACCCCACCATTACCAACTTCACAAAGACTGACGCCGAGGTTCATGACTTCTTTTCTCCAACTCATAACTTTGCTCCCAGAGACTCCTGCTGTTTCAACCTTCTCTGTCTGAGTAAGTCTCCAATCCCCCCCTGCTGTGGGATACTTGCAGCAATTCGTGTTGCTAACCTGTACGGATAACTTAGCTCTCCCAGGAGACTGAACATCAAGTGGTGCAGGAACTACACCAACGTCACAGCCAGCAGGTACGTCATTTCTAACGGCCATATCCTGCGCCTCCAAGTGAACGCGAGGAACAGTGGAAGCTCCTGCAAGTGCATTAAACACCATTGATTAAATTCTTCCTTGCAGCCATCAGCCTATGCCTAAGCTAACGCATTTTGTGCTACTCTTGGAAAGGCACAATAATAAACTGTTTCTAAAAATCCAACAAAAAGATTCTATTACGCCTCCACGCTGCACTTACAAAAAAAATGAACCTATAATATCAGCCCAGGATTAACCTGCTGAAAAGACACAGATAGCTAGCCACTACGTCTCCAACTAAGAGGTTTCAACTTACACTCTAGACACTAATAACCATCAACTCTACCCACCTTCACTCCCGCCCTCGTAGTCATCTTCAGTAATTCGCTGTGATGCAGCCATCAGGGCATCTGCAGCAACAGAAGACCCCTGTTTTATTGTCCTCAAAATAACCGTGGTCGTCGTATTTAAACGTGACCAGGCGGGTAAAGGAACACACAAGCACCTCACTGCCCATAAATATCTAAATAGCAACCGAAGTTGCCTGCCAGAGTAAAGGCTCAACGCTCTTGTGTACAGGGGGGAAGGTCAGTACCGCACTGACGAAAATCATTTTTCACGCTTTCAACAAACAAATAAAATCCTGAATACCAGATAAATATAAGCTGCTCAACTCAAAATTTATCAACCCCTATGTTGAACTCAAAGGCCCTAACTGAGGGCATACCTCATGCACTTATCATGCAACATAAAAAATGCAAGATAAAAAAAATCAATGTAGAAAAAGGAAATACGTTTTACTGTTGCCATGGAGACATACCTGCTACACTGTCTTGTTCTCTTCCTTGAACTAGGGGAAAGTTCAGCATCAGCTTCTCCACTCTTGCATCGATATTATACTGTTCCTCACACACGGTTAGTTCAGTGTTTATGCTTTCCCTTCTATTCACCGAGCCCATTCCGCCCGCTGCTTGACAAGCTGTACAGCTCTGTTTAGTCCGAGCTCCTGCTACAAGTTCCACATGCGGACAATCCTTATGTTCAACAGATGACCACTCTTTGATTTCGTCGTTGCTCCTCGTGTACTCTGGCTGAAATTGCTGCCCTATCAGTTCGGGCATTCCCGAACGTCTTGCGAAGAACCTATTCCTGTCATTACGTAGCGACTCTGCAAATCCACCTGAGTCAAATTTAACAGTTTCTGCACGTTCACTTGAATTATGACAATTGTTCCAGTCATTTGAGAGACGTTCTCTCAACCCTGAGCTTATATTCAGATCACGAGCAGGCATAGAAGAGCCAAGTGCATCAAGAGGACGCTGTGATTCCCTAGGTTTGAAAGCAGGCGGAGATGAGCTGAGGACATGGCATTGCATGTTCAAACTCGCCTCACTAGACATAAAATCACCCTCCAACGCGATACAGTCAGTATTCCTCTTAAGAATGTCACTGGAGGCCGAAGGTTGTCCACTGAAGTCACCACGAAGGTTCGTCTCACCATCCAGATTACAAACCGCAGAACCATATATAGGACCTGCAGGGCTCTTGTTGCTCTGCGAAGCAACTTGGCGGATTCCTCCATTTCGCGTTTCATTTCCAGCTGAAAACAATTCAGCGCCTTCCTTGACCTTTCCATCAGTTTTCCTTTCCAAGCTAGCACTAACCGCAGTTGCTTTTGCCGTGAAATCGGTCCTCGGACTAGATGAGTTATCTGACCGCGACCACACGCCTTCTTCATCGATCTTCACCCTAACATCCTCTAGATCTGGACTGTGCTCATTCTTTGCAGCAGCTTTTCTTTCTGTGATTTCCCGGCTATTGAGGACTGATGGATTCGTAGGAGCTTGCTGGAAGGCTAATTCATTACCGTCACACTTTGATTTAGAAATGACTATGTCGCTTCCCACCAGGTGATTTCCTGAAGCTGCCCATTGCATATTACCCTCTGATACAAATTCCCCATTCTCCAAGTCCGAATCTCCCCTATCCCCTTTCACGGCCTGCGATGGCCTTCCATTAAGCACATAAGTACCAGAGTCCCTTTCTTGACTTCTAGTTTCTGCTTTGCTGCCATACAAAGTCCTCGTCGGATCATCACTGTCTAAGAAACCACGGACCTGCAAACGTGAACGATCTAAGGCGGATTCCGGACCAATAGCTCTATCTATCTGAGGCTTGTGCTCAAATAATCCATCACTTTCTGCATGCCAGGTTGTAGCTCTTTCTTCCGTAAAAGAAGCTCTTCCACCCTCTTCACCAGCACTGGAACTACCATTGGCAACAGCCCGAAAGCGCGCATCATTATCCTCCGTGTCCTTCCTCGGTTCATCATTTCGCTTGACTACGGAGCGCCTTGACGGAATCCTTCGATGGCTCTCGTCTGAGACCCGTGAGGGTAAAGATAGATTCGAATGGGCATCGTAATCCGCCCATCCTGAATGTCTATCTCTGGGCCTGTCAAGGCGATTGGGCATAAAGGAAATATTCCGATTTCCAGATTCCCGACCAGCACATCCAGGCATGCGAGAATCTGGAAAATCACCTGCAACCTGTTGCTGCCATCCCTGTTGCCCTTCGTCTCTATTCAATAAAAAAGCAGCCTCTCTAGGGTGTATAGGTAGAGGCCTGATTCCGGGATAAGGCCAGCCCCGCTGCTGAACTTCCCTTCCAAGAAAACCAACAGGTAGCCCAACACCCCTAATGCTTCTGCAGTCCCTAGCTAAATGACCCGGTTGCCCACATGTGAAACAATTGCGGACACCCCAATCAGGCCGCGGAAACAGATGAGGCTGTCCTTCAAACTGGTGGCCACCAAAACCTCGGCCTCTATCCATGCAGTTCAAATGGTCAGCTGCTGCTGCCTTCCCGCAGTCCCACATCAAATCACCAACATTCGACAAAACTTCAGAGCCTGCTTGCCACTTTGTACGATACACATCAATCAGGTCTGTCGAATCTAGTAACACAGAACGGGCAGGAAATAAGAACAAGGACAACACTAGCGCAACCAGAGCTACTCAGCAATTCCAACGCTGTCAAATTCAGCAGGCTTCGAATAATTCGACACGAATCTTGATTGTCTGATCGAGTACAATCCTTAAAAATCGACTAAATAACAGATACCGAAGTAGTGATTAAGAGGAATGCCGTCTCATTCTTCAAGGTCAAATATCTGATACACACTCAGCTGAAATCCAGTCCAAATTTGACTACCACGTGATAAGTCCTGCAGTAGTTCTCGAATGATTTTCACGACATCGTCTCTTTCAGTGGACCTTAAAATCGTGCCAGCTAATCCAAATGATCGAGAATCCACTCTACACTCAATGTCAATACTATCAACACTCGATGTCCAGCGAATCTCATAAAAACAAAAATGCTTCTTAAATCCTATTCGCTGCAATGACTGTCATCCTCATCACTTTCTATCACAGAGACTCTAACAATCAAGGAGCATCAATATTAAGCATCAAGGAGCTGTCAATTACCTCCACGCATGCCGCAAGGTTAGACTCTCCAACACAAAAGACAGGCCAGTCAACATTACCCCTGCCTCCATACACTCTTGTTCAATAAACGCGGAGGAGCAGCTTCAGGATAGTAGCAGCCCTGGCATCATCACAAGTGGCACATCCCTCGTTTCAATTCTCCGCAAGTGAAATTCCAAATACATCCATAATCCAAAACCCTGGTTCTCAGACCGCGAAAGAAAAATCCATCAAAAGCGCTCTCTCTCTCTCTTTTCTCTCTTTTCTCTGTTCTCAGACAGTAGTACGGCAACACAACACGGCGAACTTAAAAAAATCAAGCAAACCCTAGGAGCTACGTCCATCCCGAGCGCTCCACAATCCCGTAGTAGCGTAGTAAACCTAGGTAGCTAGCATGGCATGAAGGGGGGAAAAAGAAGCACATCGCATGATGTGCAGACATGAGAAGTGAAGAAGCGAAGCACGCCATGAAAGACTGAGTGAAAACTACCAGTTCGCTCGCAAATGCACACGATGCAGGGGATCCAATCCAACTCGACGGAGTGCACGAAGAAGAGCATTGGAAGAAAGGCCAGGCCGCGGCGATGGCGCACATGAAAGAAAGAAAGAGAGAACTGAAGAGAAAAAGAAGAGAAGAAGGAGAAGAAGAAGAAAAACATTAACGGAGGGTGTCCGACCTTGTTCGCGTTGTTGTTGTTGCTGCTCTTGTCCCTGGCTCGCTCTCCCCTCCCTCTTCGCTCTTGGCTCCCTCCCGCCTAGTCTTGTGCACACAACCCTAAACAGCTTTCGCTTCCCAAGTGTATGACCTTTTTCTACACTGCCCACCCCGGCCCCGCTCCCTCCGCAGATACCCGGAACCTCGTTCGTCGCCTTCCCTATTTATATCCTCCCCTCTCCATTTATACCCCACTCTACGAGCGAGAGATGCCCTTTATACCCTTCCTAGGGTTTTGCCTACAAGCCTCCGTCATTTTTATGGGGATTGTTTCTTCGTATTTTTATCATCCTTTGTAGATTCTCTCATATACTTATTAATTTTTTCATTAACCCCTAATGGACTAAAGATTCATGAGTTTAAAATGAGAAACCCAATTGATTCTACCATGGAAAACATATGATTCATATGAGATTAAATTTTATATCACTAGATTGAGTGAAGAACATTGCATATAGTTGGTAAAAAAAATAGATAAACTTGAACAAAACGAAGTCCATATAGGACCTATTTTAAACTACTAAAAAACACATAAATCCTAATTTGGGCTTTTTAGTCCTTTAGAGGTTAATAGGATTATTTTATTACTAAAAATGGAGAAGTTTAGAGTCAAAATTGAAGATAAAACAAGAGAGAAGCAAGGATTCGAAGGAAACGAAGAGATTGGTGTAAAAAACTTATTTTTTTATTTTTTTAAATATTTTATATAAAGATTTTCTTCTACATTTTTCCTTGATCCTTAGAAGGCCCTTGAATTCCCTCTCTACAACCCTTATTTAGCCTTATAATTGTTCAATTGTGGTTTAATATATGAATTATGATATATTTTTATATACATATCATCATGATTATTAATTTTACTTTGTACTGAAAAGTGTTTGGTTATTGTTATTTTGATCAAATACCACTGAATACGGAATATACTACACGGCCGCAAAGGGCTTTCGGGCCTTTCAAAGGTTAATAATACTTCTTGAGATGGAATTGTACAAAGTGAAATAAGAGTTTGGAATCAAAATGGTATTTTTATATTGCATTGGATAATTTTATTTAACAATGGAATCATGCAGGATAAAGAATGTTATAGGAGACAAGACCAAAGAACCACTCACTTCAATTCAATGGTACACTTTAGAATGTTGTACACTGCATAATTGGATGATTTTATTTAACGATAGAACCATGTAGGATAAAGAATGTTATAAGAGACAGGACAAAGGAACCACTTAAATTCGACGGTACTTTAGAATGTCGTATATTGTATTGGAAAATTTTAATTCATGATAGAATCATATAGTGTAAATATTGTTGTAGGAGACAAGACCAAGGAACCACTTGAATTCGATGGTACTTTAGAATGTCATTCTCCCTCTCTCTGAAAAAGAGGAATCTAGGATCTTGTATGAACAAACTAAAACACATGAGTAAATAGGAATTAGCTCTTAATGATATCTTGGTGTTCAAAAAACGAGATTTGAAATCTTGAATGAACATACTCCAATACATAAAGAGGTTTGGAAGTTAGTTTTCAATAGTATAGTACTCTACTTTGTTGAATCTGATTATGAAAAAAGGGCACAAGATAGAAAAAAAATGCAATGGTGTTTCATATGGTCTTTGTGTAAATTCAAAAGAAATCATAGTGGAAGTCTATATTAATTAATTTTTAAATCCAACAATGTAGACATCATGATATCTTTAGAAATTTATTAACCCTTAAGCATCCTCATCAATTCCTCACATTTTAAAATATATTATGCTTTCTAGTATTTCTCTCATATAATTTATTTTAAACCGATTTACCTTGATTTTTTCATACTTATTTATATAAAATGAATTTTATAAGTTTTTTCAAAGTTTTTTCTTGTAAAAATCATAATAATTACAAAAATGCTTTAAATAGTATGAAATTTATAGGAAAAATGTAAATAATAGTGATGATCAACAAAACAAAGGTCGCATGCTTCTTGAGCTTACATAAAAAGAAATTCGATAGAAAATCAATTTCTGCAGTGTATATTGGAATTTTAGGGTAATGAGTTACAAGGTGTCGTAAAAACGCAATTTTTTTAACTCTAAAGAATGATAAATTGGACTAGAAAGTATAAGATAGTACCCACACTTTCTTAGTTGGGACCATTTTCATTTGAAATTAGGAACTAGGTAAAAATGAGCGTTTGAGGGAAAAACGATCAAATGTGGCCCCATGGGGTTTCTAACACGTTTAGGGGCTAAGCACATTTCAAAGAGGTGGTCCAAAAGAACACTTTTGAAAACATTGAAATATTATCTATTTTAGCCATGTTAGATTTCAAGTGAACCTTTCATCCATACAAAATGGCATCGACTACAGCTCTTGTATAAATCTAATTTCAACCACTGCCTATATCTTCATCAATCATAATTTTAAGAATTCAAATGAACCTTTGCATTGGATTCGGTGTAAACCACCCCAAATTTGTAGATTTCCATTAGTCTTTAAATGGCCCATGATCTCGTCACGGCCATGTATTTTTACAAACATTATTGTCTATTATATTCATTTATTTTTTGTATTTATATTATAATAGGCTAGAAGATTGAATAAATATAATTTTAAAGTATTTTTTCATTAAAAGATTCAACATAAAATCCATATTTTTTAACACAATTATAGCTGTACTAATTATACATGCTATATTGATAAATATCTAACAAAAATATCTTTCAAAAAAAATCTAAATATGAAATGCATTATTAATTTGAATTTGTTATCTCACATACCAAACTAAAGAGTATAAATTTGAGTTGCATCAAATCTATCCCTCTATTATGCCACATAGGTACAAACAAAAAAATAAAACTTCAATTAAGTCACATCAAATTCCAAATTTGAATTGCATCAATTTATACATCTATCAAGTTAAGAATGTACAATACAAAGAAAACACATATATTCATCATAGTTGTGTCAAATCTTTGAATCTAACATGTACTAAAGTCCTATACTAAACTAAAAAGTATCAAATCCTCTTATCAAATCAATTAGCATCAATCTATATGTTTATCATTTTGCATGTGTCAATACAAAATTGAACAGTACAAGTTTTTTGTATTTATCATTATATATATGTATATATATATGTATATGTATATGTGTATATATATATATATATATATATATATAAATGATGTCAAATCTCTTAAACTATCTTCTCACTACCAAACTCAAAATACCAAATCGAGCCACATCAAATCTATATACTGTGTTGTTATTATTGTAGCAAATCTAAATCGAAATGTGGTGGCTACAAAAGTTTGCAAAATTAAAACCATGTAGGTGTAACGGATAGTATTGAATAATTTATAATGAAGATATAAAACTTAAATACATATCATTATTATTATTATTTTAATTTTATTCATAATTTTTAAGATAAATAAAATCTACTTTTTTAATTCTATTTTAAATTTATGAAAATGTAAGCTTTATAAGATTCGTTTATCCTAATTTAATTTGTAGGTATAGTAAATTATAATTTTTCTATTTTTATGTTGGATTTTAAAAATGAAAAATAAAAATGCATCATTATTTATAAGCTCTCCTAAACCTCCAAAAGTTCACAAATTTTAGATGCATGTACAAACTACTAGTAGGTGTTGTATGTCTATGTTTGGTTTGATATAATTGTTCAAGATTTTATATAGAGTGACCTATAATGATATATGGTTCATTTTTAAAATAAGAATATTATTTGTTAAGCCAAAAAGAACAAGTCATCTACTACAAATTAACTACAAAAGAAGCAAGTTAACAGTGATAATGAATGAATTAACTACATTGAATGTGAATTAACTATTCAAGAGCTATGTTTACTATGTTGAAAACAAAAAAATAGCTCCAAAGACCCTGGCAATATGCGTAGGCAAAGGAGGTTGGGCAAAAATCAACATAAAAATAGAATGCCAAAATTTTAGGATTTTTTTTCATTAAAAAAAATTGCAAAGAAAAGCAAGGATTTCTGTAAATATCCGAAATGCCCAACTCAATTTCCAAACTTTAATTTATTTATTGGGCACTGATGTGTCCAACCTTCCCTTTTGCTACGGTAGTTGAAATAGTCCAATAAATCCTATAGCACATTCAATGCTTTCTAATGCTATGGTTTTGGAAAATCTCTATAATTGAAGTAGTTTTGGTAGAGAGATAAAGGCTACACCTTTAGTATTAGTATAAAAACAAAGCCAACTTTACATTTTAGGCCCAACTTGATTGACAATAATGAATGTGCCTCTATGCCGCAAGTATGTTAACAACGCGATGTTTTTCTAAGTTTTGAATTTTATTTTACACTCGAGCCCTTGACAAACACACATTCAAACATTTGACAAGACGGAGGTTCTTTAGTTGATAACTTTTATTTTTGACAAGTTCTATCATTAGAACGTCAACTTAGAGTTGACGACAACTTTAAAAGGGAGGTTTTCTAATTTTAAAATCTTATTTTAGACTTAGGGTCTTGTCACAGGTTCAAGTGAGTTTTTTTTAGTTTTTTTTTTAATAATCTTTCAAAAATAACTTTAAATGGAAACAACCTTAACCCCTAACCATACTGGCATCCATATTTTGGACGATTTTGAGTTACTTTCACTTTGAAGAGCTGTAACTTTTGCATATAGTATTCAATTTTGATAAATATTTGGAAAACCCCCCTACATGATGTCTAGTTTGAGTGGTAAAAATTTCAGATCAATCCAAGATGTAGTGAATTTTTCGGAAGCATTTGAAAGCAAGGGTCATTTTTTTGGACAGTTTTTGTGCATTTTGATCTCGGGGCTTGTATCGCCTTCATCCAATGTCCGTTTCAATAAAAATTGTTGGGTTAGATTTCCCTTGAAGTCTAGTTATCATGGTAAAATTTTCATATCAATCCATATTGCTTTGAATGTTTGGGAGTCATTTTAGTGCACATGTCTATTTTGGACACTTTTTGCTTTTTGGGTCAAATGGGTCACTTTTGGGGCTACTTTTTGACATTGCAAAGCCATTTTAGGGTACATCAAATTTTCTCATGAGTTGTTTTTGGTACCAATGTGTTTATACGATGCTTTTGAACCACTTTATTGTTTAAAGTTTTTTCCTTTGAGTAGTTTTGAAAACAAATTTCACCTCAAATGTGTTGCTAGGAAAATTTCAACATCCTTTTTTGACACTAAAACATAACGATCTTGCAATCTATGTGGCTAAATGACTCCAAATTTGATTCACATGATCTACAACATGTATACTACAAGATTTTACGGTTGAGATTTCTATACCTTGCTTACATTTAGACCTATAATACATCAACCAAAATGATGCTTTCAAAAAAGCTAGGGGTGCTTAGAGGTTAAAGAAGAGGTATTTTTTATGTGTGATTAAAAAAAAAATCATAGTCCTAAGCCATCAATGTGTAAGGATCAAGATAAGGTTCTTTTGTTTGATATAAATTTATGTATTTCAATAATCTATATGCACTTTGAACAACTTTGAACAACCCATACAATCTCAGCTCAATTTTAAACACAAACAAGTATAAGGTATTTCGTACGTAAAAATCTCAAACAACTATCATCTAGACTTATTTAAATTGTTGGGTGAAAAAAAATTATAGGTGGATCAGCCAATTCCTTTTAGAATTAATTATAACCTAGTATTTATATTCTATATATATAGAATACCCCTTACAATTATTTGTTTTAATTTTGTTTTTTTCAAAGAAAATAAATGGGAAGGGGGAAGAGGGTGGGATAAATCTAGACTCCCCTCCCTCGGCCACGGGGTTCTAATATCAATGCAAACGCACGCTAGTTATCGGCGTGTGGGATCCACTAGTATTTTGACAACCTTTTATAGTTCAGGTTAAAGTTTATAAAAATATAATGTTATATCATTGTGTATTGTACCTTGCCAATGGAGTTGGCAAGATTCAATATAAAAGAGGTGCCTTTTAGGATTATTTTTTCGAAAAATTATTGTTATTTATGGTAAAAAATAAAATCTTAGAGAAAATCTATGTAATCTTAGAGAATACTTGTATCATTTCAGCAAAATAAATGAATGTGAACATTGGAATGGGTTGGCACTTCAATTCCCTTCCTCCACCCTTTATTTCCCCCCTAACCCCCAAAATTCTTAGAAAATGTGCTACATGTCTTCTAAAAGTTGGAGATTTATTTTTTTTTCAATTTTTTCGCCATTCCATAGAGGGTGGAATGTACTTGTGTTTCACCGCTCGGATTCGTATTTTAAATAAAGAAAGTCAAAAATATTGCAATTCCAAAAACATATAGTCTTTTATGAACTTTTAAACCCCCAACAAGTGCAAGGTGTTCTTCAACATTCTAAACATCTCCAAACGCAACAAAAATTGGTACATAACTAACTAACATCATATAGGATGTGAAAGTGAAGTGCGACAGGTTTCGGTAGTGAGGTTTTTTTGATGTAGCCACAGTCAAACGCATCTGAAATTTTTGGGCATTTGTTTTTTTGGGATGTTTTTTTCCATCAAACGCAATTATCTTGCAATCCGTGCAGTCAAAATGAACGAAATTTGTTGTGTATGTTTTTCAAATAGTTTAGGACAAGATCTTACAGATGGTAAAAAATAGCATTTTTTTGGATTTTTTGCATGGGAGAGTAAAAATGGCAGCTATGGAGTGTTTTTGGAGGAAAAACACTCCAGTCCTTTAGAGGTTAAACAATTAACATTCACATATTTAACAATATAAGACTAAGCTCCTACATATAAACGAAATCGTTGGAGCCTATGTTTAGCATTACAAAAAACACTTGTGCCATTTTTAAAACCACGTGAAAAAGGAATAAGGTATATATGTATTCTTTGAAGGTAAAAAACAAGGTTTAAAAAAATTCAATTATAAAAAATGTAGTATATGATAACCTCCAAAAAGAAAAAAATAACCTAATTTTTGTACATGCCTCTTTGCCGTATCCGCGTGGACAAGTGTGAACGTAGTTTGGTGGGTCACCCCTATCACACACTCTCAAAATCTAATAGGGGTCCATGAGAAGGAAACACCAACAACCAAGGGCATGAGAAAATGGATGAGTAGAGCCCATCACAAAACCGTGCAGTCTAGGGACCAATGACGAGCCCGACACATGTGCCGCAGTAACGACGGACCGAAGGACCGACGGACCGAGGTCGTCTCTCTCACTGGGACTTGTGCGCCATCCGAAGCAATTGGCACCAAGCTCGACGACGTGATGCTTTTCCGCTCTCTTAGAAATTGCTCCATTGCTGCGGATCGGGAAGCTTTTTGAGTCTATCGCTTTTTTTTTTTTCGCGAGAAAAAGCTCTGACTGTCTGCTTTTCTAGCTCGGGATGACTTAGGGCTCCCTCGAGCCTCTGTTCTTCCGGCTTTTTCTCGGCCTTTCTGCAGCTCCCGGGCGTCATGAGGGTAAGTGCTCGTGCTGTTTTTCCCGATCCGTCGTCTCTTCCTTTGTTTTTCAAATTTTCCCGTGCCGGTCTGGGGTTTGTTGACGTTCTCCTTTTTATTCTCCAGGTTGCGGAGAGGGACGGTGGATCCCGCGACAGTAATGGTGGCCGGGCGAATGCGAAGGGCTCCCCTGTTTCGTCCCTCCCGCCTCTGGGAATTGATGACTTTAAGGTGAGGCAAAATGATATTATTCTAATTGAGTGTATTTGATAGCTTTTTGGAAGACGGACTATGTGCTAGTTGTGGAGGCATTTGTTCTTAATTGTATGATTCTAGTTTCCGATCGTTTGATATTTTCTTACATTGTATCATTGTTGTTATTTCCAGGGTGCTTTTTCCTTCGATGACTTTTTCAAGAGTATTGTAGCGGATGTGTTGCCATCCTTCAGTGAGGATGAATCGAAATTACCTGATGGAAGTCAGGGTTTCGGGAATGGGAGCCTGGAAGACAGCGGGGGAAAAGGGAATGGCGTCTTGGTCGGACAACCGTTTGCGGAGGCTGCAGTGCTTCTCCCTCTCTGCAGGGATGCTCGAAGTGAACTTGTTGAGCTTTGCTACAAGGTGAAAAAGTCTCTCAATCTTTTCTTTGTCGAATTTTCTTTTAGTTAGCTTGGTGTATGTTCTCTACCTTATTTATGCGTTAATTATGTAGTCTGTAAAGGTTGGAATCCGGCAATCTGGAGTGTTTAATGTTTCTTGACTGCGTTGTTTTAGGTGGATTCGCGGTTGGAGAAGCTCAAAGACGAAGTTTCCAATTATGACATGAAACACGAGCAGAAATTTGTTGAGGTGAGATGGCTGTGATTTCATTAGCCTGACATGGCTAGAGACGTCTTCCTCCTTGACTACGGTATCAATCATTTATTCCTCGCAAAAAGTTGTGCGCAATGGCCATTTGCTACTGATATTTACGTTGTCAGGTTCATGTGCTCTAGATAGCGGACCAAGGATTTGATGGCAATTTTAAAGCTTTTGACTGTGATATGCGGGTTTAGAGTTTATTTCGATGGTGTTCATGAGGGAGCATTTGGATGATTTTCATATCCGGTACCATTAATTTCTTTGATTTTGTGAAATCGTGTCCGGTTTGATCGCGACTGATAAGTGACTTGATAAATGACTGATAAGTGACTTGATTTTGCAGCTTGACAATGGAGTTTCAGGCCTATTTGAAAGCTTCAGTCGGCTGGATTCCCGGATTTCAGGCGTGGGCCAGACTGCTGCCAGAATCGGGGATCATCTTCAGGTACCACTTTTTCTCCTATTTCTCTTACCAGGATCAG
Source organism: Pohlia nutans (assembly GCA_022496805.1). Classification (NCBI taxonomy): domain Eukaryota; kingdom Viridiplantae; phylum Streptophyta; class Bryopsida; order Bryales; family Mniaceae; genus Pohlia; species Pohlia nutans. The sequence continues at coordinate 30,737,924 of CM040089.1, read as the reverse complement.
TTTTCTTTTGTTGTTTCTGCCCTACCAGGGGAGAGATTACGGAAACGCATCGTTTTCAAGGAGTTACATGGCTGAACAGTATAAACAAGCCATAAAAGTAAATCTAGGGTAAATACTTAAGGCAGAGACTACGCGACTAGTCGCTTGTTTACTATTGACTTTGCGAAGACCTTCTTACGTTGTACTTCTGTGACTGATCTTTTACTCGATTTGTTCCTCCTATTGTACATCTTCGAGCTTTTCGATATGTGAATTATTCTTCTCGAGAATGGCTCTGTGTGTTCTGATAAGGGTTGAACCGCCGAAGTGCAGAATGCAGATGCTCAGAGGGACGCTGCTAGTCAAACCATTGATCTAATCAAGGTACATCGTTATCCAAGCTCGTTGTTCTTCTTAGAATTTTATTTTGGAGTCCGAAGAATTTCCTGACTCTACAGAGCGTTTATTTGGTTGCGGGTTGTGCCCGCCTATGAATAATCTGGATGAATAGTTTCGACAAATTAGCATTGTAACGTTTAACCCCCAAAGGACCATAAGGCCCAGGGGCCCTCATGTTTTTTTTAGCAGTTTTGTTTAAATTTGTTTGTTTTTTGACCAACACATGCAATGTTCTTCACTGATTCCAGTGATTTAAAATTTGGTTCCATCTGAATTATATTTTTCACAATGTGATCAATTGAATTTGTCATTTTAAAACCATGAATCCTTGGTCCTTTAGGGGTTAAGATTAGTGATTTTTGTCTTGGTGGAGTTAATACTTGCCGAGGTTTACTAAACAACTTCAGGATACTTTTCTTGCTTCATGGATGCCAACCGGTCTTGAAGTGACTACGGCTATGTAGTGTGTCTAAACTGACTTTATCTCACTTGGAAAACAGTATCTGATGGAGTTCAACGGAAGTCCGGGGGATCTTATGGAGCTCTCTGCTCTTTTTACTGATGATGCGCGAGTTGCTGAGGCAGCAGCTGTTGCTCAAAAGCTCAGTAAGTTAGAATTTTAACTTATTTCATCTATTTTCTGGGCGCAGTTATACTGAGCACAAACTCACATGATGTATTAATGCAAGTTCCACACGAGTTTAGAAACATACCAGTCAAGTCAGATCTAGGACTTAGCAGGATCATGCCTGTTGTCCGACAAGCTCTATTGGGTTTTAGATTATTTTGTAGGAGTAAGTGCAGTACTTTCACAAAGTAGGAGGAAGTAGGTATGTTGTGCTTGGGATACTGAAGGTGGTGACTCCTAGCATATCTTTATCTTGCACAGATCGTGATTGGATAGTTCAGGGAAAATTAAAACACAATCATGAGCTATATCTAGTTTGAAGAGCTCGCTAATGATGTTAGTCGGACCTCGAAATGCGCAAAGATGGTAGTTTCATTTCTTGTCATGAGGCTAAAAATCTTGATTTGGGATGCGCAAGGTTTGGGGTATATCAAGCGATGGAAGTGTAACTTATTTTTTGGTGTGCTGTTAAAGGGTTGATCGCCGAAGAGGGAACTGGCGTGTATGGTGGATATCAAGGGCAAGCGAAGAATACTACCAGTGTTACTCCTGGCCTGGAAGTGGCGGTGGCAAATCTCCAAGATTATTGCAACGGTATACGGTCATATCTTATATAACTCAGATTTTAACCTTTTTGTGAATTTAATGTCGTGTTGTTATACCTTCGAGATTTGGGTTTACTATGCAAATTAATTCTTGTAGTCATCTCATTTTATTTTTCTTCTAGATGTGGCGTAGTGTAATATTTCTGTCACTTCCAAGAATAAAGGACATACTGTGATAGCGTGAATCCTTGTACTTCTCTGGCTAGCGCACCTTGCATGTCCAGGACTGATCGAACGTGTACTAAGTATTGTGAACACTGTAACAGAGCTTGAAAACCGACTCTTAGTACGCTTTGATGCTGCCTCACAGAAATGGGACCTTTCTACAATGGCCGAGTGTGCCAAGATTTTAAGTCAGGTAAGTATCTAGATGTTCACACAGATCAAGCGGAAGGTTTTTTGTAACGAAGTGGACTGGAACCCTTTATTTATATATGGAGTCTCGTTTTTTTATATGATTATTTCTGGTGTAATATGTCTACAGCTCTTGCTTATTTTTAATTTAATTTAATTTAATTTAATTTAAACATCTGAGGTTCTGAATATTTGTGATACTCTTCTCTATTCATTTTGTTCTAATTTGGTACTTTGGCACAGTTCAATAGAGGATCAAGTGCCATGCAGCGCTACGTAGCATCTCGACCAATGTTTATGGATTCAGATATCATGAACTTGGATGCTCGCACTGTACGAAGTGAGTTCGGAGCAGGGGGTGCGCCTAATCTTACCAAGGGTCTTCAGACTCTTTACAATGAAATTACAGGTGTGTACCATGGAATACTTGAAGGGTGTGTGAAGCCATACCATGGGATTCTTTCTTTACTGGGAATATATTAGGTGTCAACATTTCAAAACTGAATGGTGTTTGGAAGATTTCGTCTAAGAAGAGGGAAAATATTATCGTTGCTATTATCATTTTCCACATATGAGTGTGCTGTATTCTCGGCAATTGCTAAGTTGCCCTTCAGGAGTGCACTGACCTTGTTCCGATATGGGCATGAGGCACAGGAATGCTTAAATGGTTTTTACTGATATTTTGCAGAAACGGTTCGAAAAGAAGCTGACACTGTAGCTGCCGTGTTTCCTTCTCCTGATGCTGTCATGGCTATTCTTGTTCAGGTGGGTAGCTTAATGAGTTATTTACTAGTTCGATCGCCTGCCTTGTTCATATGAATTGATGCATTATTATTTTCTAATTTACAAATTTAGCCTTTCATTCTCTCTGGTTCTTTATGTCTGCTTTGTCAATCCCAGAGTCATGCAATTCTTATGTTTAGACATTCAAGTGAATATGTTTTGATATTGCAGAGAGTGATGGAACAAAGAGTGGATAATGTGCTGGTTACGTTGCTACCGAGATCGCCCCTCACCAATCCGATACCAATGGAGGATGGTGGGAATCAACAGGTGATTTATTCCTTGAGCTTCTCTTTTATTCTTGAGCTTCCTTGGTTATTCTTGATGCACTGGATAGAGCTCCTCGGTCTTTGGGTTTTCTCTTTTATCACAAAACTTGCTCGCAGCTGTCGTAAAATCAAATCCTTTCATGCTCTTTATTAATTATTCTGGTTCAATGGCACAGTACCTTATGATCGCTTCTACTGCTTGTACAGTACCTACGAGTGCTTGCTGGAGCTTACGAGAAGACGCAAGAGCTTGCCAAAGAGCTTCATACTATTGGGTGTGGAGATTTGGATGTGGAGGGTATAGTCTTGGCACCGGTTTGCAATTAATTTTGTTTCACTTTTGACATTGGATTTTATGAAAACTCCGAGTGGCGTGAGAGTTGAAATGTATTGGAATATGAGAAGATGTATGAAACTTGTAGCTGTTTTTTTCCGTGTTCAGGTCTTGCAGAGTCTCTTTTCTCATCACATAGGGAGGACTATGTTGAAATCGAACAGGCATCACTCACTCAGCTCTTTCAGTACAAGGTATTTGATACTCCTTGTGGAAGCTTTCTTTCTGTAAGAATAATGGGCGTCTTTGCAACCGTCTATGGAGACAAACATTTTCATAGTTATAATATAAGGGGAATGTAGAAAATTGCCAAAAGGTGCGTTTCCAAGTTTTCTGTATGTTGGGAGGCATGGAGCACCGCCGAGATGTGTAACTGTATAATAGTATGGAGGACTTTGCGAGTCATTGTTGTTCTTGCGCTAACTATTGGGATGAGACTATTCGTAATTAGACATGTTGTGCTGAGTAGGTGGCTGAATTGAAAGCCGGTATCGGACAACCTTTCGATGCAACAACCCCAAGAGTGAATTCTCGAATATCTGGCAATACTTCTATTTCTGTATCTGTAGTTGGGGAGTTCGTCCAGTGGAATGAAGAAGCTGTGGCTCGCTGCACTCTCCTAACTCCCCAGGTTCTCTTTCTTCATCTTCTTCTCTCTACCTCTGTTTCTCTCTCTCTCTGAAACTTCTTTTGTTTGTAGCATAAATGAGCTGGTAGATCTCACCACTTTTAACTTTGCTTGTGGCGCAATCTTATGACTTGGTTCCTTTCTATGTTTGCAGGCTACTTTGTTGGCAACATATGTGAGGGCTATATTCCTTTGCTTGCTTGATCAGGTACTGAATATCTCTAATTGTCTTTGCCGCACAATCTTTTCTGCTGCATGCTGTAAAGTAAGATATTGTTTGGACAAATGATTCAGAAAGAACTTGCTGCATGTTTCCAGGTCAGCCAGTACACCACAGAAGGTCTGGAGCGAGCCATGGATGCATTGAATGATGCAGCTCAACAGCGCAACTTGTACTCTATTGGCTCCACAGTCAGCCGTCGTGTGGCTGCTGCAGCTGCTACTGCGGTACGTCATTTGGATGTATTTTGAGTCTTTTCTGTTCCTTCATTTTCGTCAAGCTCATGAGTACGTATGAACAATACAAAATCTAAGTGCTTGCATTATCGGTCGTCAATTCGGCTCTTTTTTCCTTTTTAGCATGTGACGAAGCAAACTAAAAGAGCTCATATTATCTTCGAAGGACTTCGTTCCTTGATGAGTTTTAGGGCTGCTCCTTTTTCTTGAGTTAACCTGACTAATCCTTATATGCCTTCTTTGACCAAGCCCTGAACAAGTTCTATGATCGGTATCGTTTATACCTCTTACTTTGGTGCTTAAGTTCTAATTGCTTAAAATTTTCTTTGGGGTTTCCATTTGACTCTTGCAGGCAGAGGCTGCAGCAGCTGCAGGGGAAAGAGCTGTTCGTGGATTTATGGTGGCTGTTCAAAGAGCAACATCTAATGTTGCTCTCGTTCAACAAGTAAGTCACTTCTATGCACGAGTTGTTATTTCTGAATTAATCGTCAATAGTGACTGACTGTATTTGCTCATGATTGTGAATTATTTATTCAGACTTTCGATAAGTAATGTTGTAGTGCTGACTATCTGAGATGGTTAAGCAGAATATATACAGCATTTTGGAGCTGGTATTTGGTTTGCTTGAATCCGGGTGGGATTGACCAATCTCAATAGCAGTGGAATTTTTTGAGAATAAATCTCAACTATATCATTTATAACTCCTTTCAAGTAGCTTACGCTTATTTGTTTTGAGCAGCACTTCGTCAATTCAGTTGCACGGTTGCTACTACCAGTGGATGGAGCACATGCTTCATGTTGTGAGGAGATGGCTACAGCAATGGCCAACTCTGAGGCTTCAGCTTTGAAAGGTCTTCAAATTTGCATTGACACGATTATGGCTGAGGTGCGATGCAATTTTAAGTTTAATTTTTTTTCCTCTTTCTAATTTGCCTTCATTAGTTTTTTGTTACCGTTAGTCTGCAGTTACATCTGGAGCAGTACTTGATAACGTACGTCGGAACTCTACTTGCACATACTTTTTTTGAATGCCTTGGGGGTCTCTTTTGAACCACAGTTGTGTAATAAGAGGATTTGAGAGTGTAGGACTTGAGAGTTTTGTGGAACAATGGATGTGTAGGTGGAGCGTCTACTAGCTGCTGAACAAAAGGCAATCGACTATAAACCAGCAGATGATGGAAACGCACCTGATCACCGCCCCACAAATGCCTGTACCAAGTCAGTGACTGGATTCTCTTGTTTCCATGATGGAGTCTCTTTACCTCCGAGTGCTGTGATAAAACTTTAGCTATCGGAGTTCAACGGGATATTGTAGTGTTTCGTTTATTCAGTCTTGCACTATTCAATATTAAAAGGAAAGTGTTAGATGGTGAACTAAAATGAATATCTTTTCTCAGAGTTACTGCATATTTGGAGCACATGCTGGAAGCAGCCTATGGAGCGCTGGAAGGCCTGAATAAGCAGGCATTCATGACCGAACTGGTATATTTTCCTTTCTTTTTTTACGCTATTTTGTAAAGGTTCATTAAATGGCTTACAGGAGAATTCTGGACTTCATCAGTCGTTGTTTGAGAATGTGCTAATGTTTTTTTTACAGATTTGAGCCAACATAAGGTTCTTTAGCCCTTGTGAGCTGCACCTAGGAATAAGAATCGTTGCATGAGAATCTCTGTAGCGGATTCTAGAATATTGGACATGCCACATAATTCTTTAGTTAACGAATGATGGTGGAGACTTGGAAGTCCACAGCTGCCCCGCCTCAAGAATCACATGTTTTGAATTTTTATCTTTCATGCAGTGAGAGCAAAAGGGTGAACCCTTGCAAGGGCTAAAGAGCCTTATGAATGCAGACCTGCAGTTTGTTCTTATTTGGATGGCTGCCAAGTTGAGATGAAAGTTTTTTTATTAGTGGTCATCAACCACGTGCGCAAGTGTTGATAATTCTAGATGCCATGACGAGTATTAATATTGGCCTAACTGCTTTAAGTAAGTACTTGTTTGCGGGCGTATGAGTTGCGATCTGTGTAACAAACTTCATTCCACTTGGCAGGGTAATCGTCTTTACAAGGGTTTACTTGTGCATTGGCAGCGGTTCACTTTCAGTGCCAGGTGCCTATTTATAACTACTTGCTGTTATATGTGCTTTATGGGCACTGACAAGCTGAATTGCTACGATTCTTGGTACTCATGTGATTTGTTTGTAAATGTTGGTTTGCGAGAACGTGATTTGGATTTTGACTGTAGGCTGCGTTCTCTCTCTCGTTTATTGAAATATTCTTCTTTGCGTGCAGTGGAGGGCTTCGTCTGAAGCGTGATGTATCTGAATATGCGGAGTTCGTACGTAGTTTCAAAGCTCCTGCAGTTGATGAAAAGTTTGAGTTGCTTGGGACGTAAGTTTAATATACCTGCCCTGCTGCTTTACTTGATTTTAAAATACAGAACTAAAAGGGAGTTTCGTTTTACCTATAATAAACAACTATTTCTGCAAACACTTGGACTGAACTTGTTAAATCTCTGGAACCGTGTCTGTATAGCTAGTGGTTTACCTTTTGATGTTTGTTTACCACTACATAGAAGAGGCAAAGGTTAATATCACGTTTTTAATCTTGGAGATTTTATTAGTAGTGTGATAAATTCTTCTATAATCAAAACGGTGTCCGACTAAAATGGACACTTAATGTTTGGTGTGCGGGGGAGGCCCAGGCACGTTTATTTGCTGATGGCTAGAACTGGCTGCAGGTTGGTTAATGTATTCATTGTGGCACCCGATAGCTTACCAACTTTGGTTGACAGCAGTTTAAAACAAGCCAGAACAGAAGCAATGAGGTACTTTATTCATTACCATGATTTTTCTGCATCAGTTTTGATAACATTAGTGCATTTTTGAAAGAGTATCGTCTTTATTTGTTTGGATATTCCGCATCATGTTGAGTGTTTCTCGAGTCTATGTCTCTCACTACCTGTTCAATCCCAATGTAGGTTCATTGAGCTGCGGGAGGATTACAGGTCAGCAAAAATTGCAAGTAGGCTTACTGCTTTAGCGCATTGAACGTTTTCTATTTACATTAAAATGATCTACCAAAATATGCGTACTTGTTCTCATGGAAGAACTTCCAAATTTCATGTTTTTTGTGTTTGTAGTTGGCTTACAATAAGGTATGCTGCCCTATTTGTGCCACAATTTGCAATCGGATCTCTTGGAAGTTTGTAGAAACATCAATTTTTTTCTTGTCATTGGTGAAGTAGTTAAAAAAGCGTCGGTAGTGGAATTATGTTTTTATGACAAAGTATGTAATTTATATAAGTTTTGGAGTATGTTACCCAAAAATCCTTACAGCCCCCAAAATGATCATCTTACTCATCCATAATGGTTACTATATTTTCTTACAATTGCCACCTATAACCGGTCCAACCTGACCAACCGGTCCAACCTGACCAACCGGTCCAACCTGACCACTTTTTATTTTTATTGTATGATTTTACATTCAAACAATGTAAGATTCTATCATGACCACTACAAGAGGAACACTCACTTTTGTCCTTGCATCCATTCTTGCGATTTAACCTGAGACCATCGTATGAAGTGCTTTTAACCCTTTAGTGCCCAGGTAACCAGTAAGTGGTCACTAGAAAATGAAATGCTAAAAAATCAATGAACCATCTTAGTCCGGTGTCTGAAATCTGTGAACAATCTTAGTCAGGTGTCTGGAGTTTAGATGTGTAACTTTTGATTCTGCAGATGATGCAAATAAAAATTATAATTTGGAATTGGACTTTTTTAGGTATCCAAATACCTATGTATGAAACACTAAAATACTGTAAATATCTCAAAATACAGAAAATACTTACAACTACAACACATGTAGTATGTGGTATTTCTTGTGTTTGGAAGTTTGTCATCTTGTACTTATTTTTTTTGATTGTAATCTTTTGTTCATGTTCCATTAGTGTATGTATTATGATCTTGATCAATGTTCCAACTCCTTTTATATTTTAACGTATAATTTATTGTCTTGATCTACAGTGACGAACAAAGCTGAGTATCGATTTGAAACTTTTCCATTTAAACAACCATACCATGAGCATCAATGGGCAAAGTCCAAAAGTAAATATGCAAGAGTTGTAGTATGTGACATATAACACATGCCATTGCCTTAGAGTACCAATTATACAACAAGTTTGATGCAATCATTTTCTAAATGACTTAGGGCCATTTCACACTATGGCCGAAGGTTGAGAGGCCGTCGATTTCCACCAATCGGATTGCAAGAAACCAAGAATTCGGCCTCTCGACTCTTTACACTAGAGGCCAAAGTTCAAAGGCCGTTGCCCTCCAAAATGCTTACATGGCAACACTTTTTGACCAAGGTGACGGACTCTCGAAGGAAGTTTGGGTCGAACGGGAATAGAAACCCAAACTATGGTCGAAGAGGCCGTTGATTTTTTTAATGAAAAATCAAAACTATATTTTATTGCCTATTTTCAGCCCATTTCTTTGGACTCTCAACAAAGTTTGGCCACTCAATCCCACGGCCTCTTGACTTGGACATCCATAGTGTGAGCGACATTGAGTTTACAATACCCAGTTCTGAGAATATTCAGTTAGTGAGAGAATCACTTTATCAGTGGGAGCATATACCCAGGACATCATCAATGACTTGACTACCATTCTTGCATCATCAGATCAGTGTTGGAATCAAAATTTGATTCCTCAAGACTCGAATCAGGATGGTTTTGGTCAACGAAATAGTCCTCGATAATTTAAGACTTTGGTTGATATATATTCCATGCAATGATTCACTGATTGAGCTCATTACAGGAATTATCACCGTTGAGAATGTATTTTTTAGTAACGAAACGGGAAATTTTCAAGGAGGCACAAACTTATACTGAAGTCGTTAAGTTGAATGTAGTTGAGGAGTAGAAGGCAACTATGCAGAAGGAATTTGATTCTATACTTGAGAACAGAACTAGAAATATGGTTCCGATCTTCCCAGTCGAGGAATGAAAGTTTAATGTAAAGTGGGTTTTTGAAGTACAGTACAAATCCACAGGAGAAGTTGAAAGTTTCTAAGCAAGATTAGTTGCTATGGGGTATTCTCAATTACCTGGGATTGTTTTCAAAGAAACATTCTTTCCAATGTTTAAACATTCTTCTCTTAGGGCTATTTTTGCAATTGCATCTGCTCTGAAAATGCAAATTCTACAATTTGATATCGGTATTGCAGTTCTAAGATATCTTCATGGCACAAGCAAAAGGATTTATTAGTCCTACTACTTCTATGCCAGTTTACAAACTGAAGAAGAGCTTATATGTCTTACGTCAATCAGCTGGAATAGAAAATTTGACTCACTCCGTGAGGCCTAGCAATCACTAGTAGAAGACCTGTGGTTTTTCATTCCCCATTTCGTGGGAACAGTGAACAGTGGCTGAATATTATACTTATATGTCTGTCTTCTTGTGACCAAAACCACTCACGAGCACTGATCGACACAACCCATGTGCATGGCGCGGCATCATTCCTTTCTCATTGACAGTAAGTGCAAAATGACACATTTCCTACTAGTGCAAGATGAGAAGATTATTACTCATTTGGAGATGAAGCTCAAAGTTTTGAAAAGGAAGATGGATTATTCACTAGTAGAAGACTTGTCGTTTTTCATTCCCCATTTCGTGAACGGTGACTGAATATTATGCTTATATTTTTGTCTTCTTGTGACCAAAACCACTCACCAGCACTAACAAAACCCATGTGCCTGGCGCGGTTTCATTCCTTTTTCATTTATAGTAAGTGAAAAACGACACATTTCCTACTAATGTATTATGTTTGTTTTCAAGTTGAATTTGGCAGCCTGACGAATTGTGACTCTAGCAGAATTGGCAAGTGTGCTCAATATTGCAAGATTCCACGTCAATCTCATTGAGAGCGGTGAACAATCAATGCGTTATTTGAAAGGTACAATCAATTATGGTTTAGGGTATTATGGCACCCTTTCAGATTCGATTCTTCATGCAATTGTCGACGTTGACTTTGCTGGAGACCTAGTCAGACGATGATTGAAGCTGAAGTGGTTTTATTTTCCCCGACTCTAAATCCCCGTCGACGTTAATGCAAGCACTATTCACCCATGGGCCCCATTTTCTGAATTTGCATTTTGGGTACCTCAAGGTCTTCTTTTAGCAATTTGTTTTGCAAAATTTGAAGCCTACGGTCCCATTTTAGTTTAAGAGAATCCCCTCGGAAATTTTAAACCCTTGGAAGTGGGGGTTATTTTTTAAGGTGTGCCCCTACATGCAAAAAATAGGGGGTAGTTCTTGTTCTCTTGCATTAACGTTGAGGGGGGATTTAGATTCGGGGTTTATTTTCAATTTTGCAAATGGCTTGATATCATGAAGGTCTTTGAAACAAACATTACAAGAAACCTGGGGCCTCCTAAAAGCTGCAAGTTTTCATGCAAAATAATTATTAAAACATAAAAAGTAAAAATAAAATAATAATCCAATTTGACGTGGCCTAGCGTACATGTACTTGAAACCAACATAGGTAGTCAAATTGTATTTATACATATACATACACACACAAATATATATATATATATATATATATATATATATATATATATATATATATATATATATATATATATATATAATTTCTTTGCATGAGTTCACTTGCAGCCTTAAGTTCTTATGATTTTAAAATTTAGGTCTACTTTAAGATTTTCCTTTTTGGAGATTTTAAATTTAGGTTTACTTAAAAAATTTGGACACTATATCTCCAAAAAGTTAAATAATGTTTGAGAAATAGTGTTCGGACACTAAATCACAACTTTAACTGTGTAGTCTATTTAACTCCTAAGCTCCCAAGAGAACATTTCTTTGGATGCTGCCCATATGGCCGGGCTGCACAGGCCCAAATAAATTACTTTTTTTCAAAATAAAAGAATTTAATGTCATAGGTAAATGAGTCTTCTTTCCAATGCAATTGGAATTATGTCCATCTGATCAAAATTTAAACTTAGGGAAATTTTTCAAAGTGAAACAACTCAACATTGAAAGACAACTTCAACATTTCGGATAGGCTTGCCAAAAAAATTAAATCAATGAAATCCATTGAGCACCTTAAAGGATGTTGACTTCACCCACATGGGTTGTATGCCATGTGTTGTGGGCTCATCCAATTGGAGGAGAGTTGAAGGGATAATTTAATTTAGCCAAAATCTTTTGCTTCCCTTCATACCCCCATCCATTACAAGGTATGTGCGAAAATGGTGATGAATTGAACATCTTGTGAAATTGAGTCATGCATCTTCTTAACTACCTCATCTTGAGGACGGTAAAAAATGGCACATCATTTCAACTTTTTATTTTTGGGTTTGCAAGCTCATCAAAGCAAGGTTACTTGAATTTTTCAGGGCTTGAAATTACAAAATTTGAACTTCATTTGCTATAATTTTGACATCCGTACAGTGAAGTGTTTTGAAATTTTGAGGGGTGATTTATAAGGCTTAGGAGTACAAGATCCTTCAGTTTGAATGTGAAAAAAAATCGTTTTGAAAAGCATTCAAAGATCATCAACAAAGTTCTCCAAAATGAGGCAGTTTTGGGTGGGGGTCCGTCCTCGGGCGTTTAGGGATTAAGTTCAAATGAGAAGTATGCTGGGGAAGGCACTCTATGTAATTTTTAGGTACCACCTCAGATAATAGGGTATTCAAAAGTATCCTAAAAAGAAAAAGTAATTCTTACTGTAATTAGTAATATTCTCATTTTTGTTCTTGTAACCAATTTTGAGCATCCTATATTAATGTAATTCAATTATATTTATTACCTTTAAAGATTTATTTGGACCCTATTATTTGTTCGCACGTCATTATGGAATATTTGAACGTGAAGTCTCCAAAGAAGTATGTAAAGTGCACGCATGACTGTTGGAGGCACTAGGCAGCACTGACCATGGGTTGCTGTGCTACAAGAGCACAGACTTACTGGTGGGATATGGCAAGTTAGGCTCCAACGCATATTGTATCGCCAACGTTATAATGGAGGGCTTGCCTCAAAAGGAAGGCTCGGGGAGATTACTACCAAAACATTACAAATGGCGCAAAAAAAAATATTGGGTCCAAACAAATCTTGGAAGGTAATTTTTATAAATGAATTACATTAATACAGGATGCTCTAAAATTGATTACAAGAATAAATATGAGAATATTACTAATTATAGTGAGAATTACTTTTCTTTTTAAGAGTACTTTTAAATTCCCTTTTTCACACATGACACGCAAGGAATACAAAGAATGACCTCCCCCAAAAGGAAGGTCCTTCTATCTGCATATTTTCCTTTGGTGTTGTGCCCTCAATAGCTCACTGTACTGTAGAGTACGTGAACGTCACTATAGCAGGCAGTCTAACCCAAGTCAAAAAAGGTGCAGAATTTCGCCACTGTCAACGAGGTAGCGGCACGTTCGTAGAAGTGTTTTGCTCATCTCGCAAAATCCCATCAACAGCAATGGGCAGCGAATTCAAGTAATTTTGGGAGCGCATTTCGAGACACTAAGTTAGGACGAGAATCGCTTCCTTTTGGCACCGTTCCGAACCGACGTATGACGAGTTTTCGGACAAACCACGAGTAGTCAAACTGCCACAAACAGAGTCCACAGAATTGCTCCCCCGTTCTAAACCTCAGACGCACCTCAAAAATCAACGGCAAGCATCTGTACAGTACAGTACCGGTGCAGGGAGACCATTGAGGATGCTCTACCCACCGCACGGTATATATGTGGTGATACGCGTCAGTCGTCTTCGCTTCCTTTTTTCTTCATCTTGACTCCTGATTCCCCGAGTTGATTCTCCTGAGTCTTGAGCTTCTGCAATGCAAAGCACTTCAGTAAATGTGTAGACATCAGCGCCCACACGAGCGTCCACTTTTACATCCATGTTGCAAAACCGCTGCACCAAAGTCATTGTTATAATTAGAGTAACAATATAAATATACATTAACCTGGCCGGTAAGGCCGCCGGTCAGGGTATTCACTGTTTGAGGAGATTCTGAAGCGAGAGCATGGTCGGTTAGCTTGTCAATTGCAAACTTCAATACTAACAGTAGGTGGGTACGGTCGATCAAATATCTGATCGATGAACCTGAGCTCGATCGATGCAAGAATAAGAATAAATTTTAAGCTTCATTGTAATTGCATGGATCGTTCCCAGGTTCCGTTTATTCACTCGCAGTACCGGTAGTGGTCATGAAATCCAACCATGAAGAATCTAGTACAGTCGCAGATCGAACCATGGATCGATGACGGAAGGAAAACGAGCAGCTGAGAGAGTCAACAATATAAATAATATTCCGCGGTTCAGCCGTATGTGGGGTGAATTAAGTTAGATTACAGACGAAGACAAATGGACGTCTCCGGCGTGGAAAGGAGGGCCCGACGGGACGAGGCAATTGCGCCAGCTCCTTCGGATGGGCTTTCTTCAGGCTCACTGTTGCATGTGCCCTGCAATATCCCGGACCATCGCCATGGCCATAGCTGAGCCCTGCGAATTCTGCTCAGAAAGGGACGAGTCTCGATGTTTCTCTGCGGATTGAATGATTGAAGGCAGGCGGCTGAAATTGCTCAGAATTCTCCTTTACAGCGTGCGAGCGAGCGAGCTGCTAGCTGCTGCTTTTTAAAGCGCTCCAGTGTCCACCGATGTTGACTTCTTCGTCATCTTCGCTAACTCCAGCAACACGCACTCGCCAGGGTCGCCAGGCTCACCACATGAGAACAGACACCATCTGTAGCGCAGCTAGCTCTCTTGTATATCGACTACGTACTGCTCCGACAGTACTCTTCCCTGTCGCTGATGATTCTAGAAACTGATGTCGACTTTGAAAACGACGTAGAACTGGTATGATTCCCACAAATTAAATTATTCCCACAGGTAGCAAGCGAGGATCATCCCAATAGTCAGGAAAAGCTACTAGTTGTCCAAGTGACTAATTTTACTGCCCTAATTCTGTTGCTGCAACGATTGTATTCTGGTAATTCTGGGGACATCGATCATCTGCTGCCTTCATGCTAGCAGCAAGCAGCGAATCCTCCAGGCATCAGAATCTTTCACCCAGGTTGTAGCAGGCGGCCGGGGCGCTGATGGTTGGAGGCAGCGAATTCACGCAAGTGAGAGTGAGGATCAGATTCAGGGCCAGATTCAGGCGGATGGCGAAGCCCACGGGAGCGCTCGTCCTATTCACGGTGCTCATAGCGGTGCAGTGGTTTCTCCCAGCCATGGCGGTCTCGGACTCGGTCGAGAGTAAGTCATCCACTCCACATGCCAACTGTTAAATTATTCAAATTCTAGGATAGTCACTGAAGCCGCACCAGGTAACTTGGTTTTCAAACTTGTAACCGAGTAATGGCCATATTCGTTAATTGGGACTTTTCACCATATTGGGACTCTTTGAAACCTACAACTGTCAGATTGTAACTATTTGCTATCTAGGTACCACCTATTTAATAAAATACGTCCGGAACAAGTTACTTGTTTTCGATTTGGCACAACAGAGAAAGACTTCGTCACTCTGGGAAGTAGCAGATTCATCATGGACAATTGAGAGCTAGTTAGTCATATCGTAGAACAGAGATCCTAGGAATTCCGGAACAGGGGACCGCCATCCATTCCGCAGCATGCATGCTGGAAAGAAGAAGCAGAATGGATTAGGTAATGTGCAAGCAGCCCCTGGTTATGAGAAATAACTTTGTCGAGCCACAGGAGTGGCGAGACAGGTTAACAGGGGCTGCCGCCACATTACCGAACATAACGTCAATGGTTGGATTTTGTTCAATCTTCTTCAATGATGATTAATCAAGGGTCACAAAAGAAAGGCATCATAACTTCAAAGCAGCCCTTGGTTATTGGAAATAACCTTGTCCTTCTTATCCAATGGTTGCCTGCCACCTCTGCATTGACGTTATGGATGGCGGTTTTAGAACTTCTTTGTGACTATAGCGAGTGCGTGGAATGAATGAATTAATAGATTGAAGGAATGATTTCTGGCTATGGCTGCTGCAGCGGCGGCGCTGCTGGCGTTCAAAAAAGCGCAGCCCGACCCGGGAAAACAACTGAGCAGCTGGCAAGGCAATGACCCGTGCGGCCCCCCCGCCTGGAACGGTATTTACTGCCAACAGGATCCCAACTCCAATACCTCGCACGTAATCGAAATGTACAAAATTCTCCATTCTTTTGCATTCCTCCTGTTGCATTATCACTCTGTATCTGTATACTAGTGTATGACGATCTCAACACGCATCACCGGTGGTAGTACATTCTATTACTTTGTTGATCGGAGTAAGTTCAGTAGAAGTCCTCGCTTGGCCCGTCGTAACATTGTTTAGGTCGGACACTGTATAATCATTTACTTTGTGTGCTGACACGATTCTGCAATCAATTCCAGACGGGCTATGAATTTCAACTTGGGCGGGACGTTGGTGTCAGACCTTGGAAATTTATCGCGTCTGCTCCGATTGTAAGCTACTCGCATCTCCTCTGAAGTCAAATTTTTTACTTCTGTTATCACTACAAGAATTCACATACACTGTTTCCAAGAGCTGATATATCCGGATCAATTCTCCATGACAGGAATGTGATGAACAACGGCTTGACGGGTCAGATTCCCCCTGCTCTTGGCAAACTCGGTAACCTAATTCTCTTGTAAGCTTCAGATTCTTTCTTCTCATCCTCTACAGCTTGACACTTGATACTAGAGCTATTTTGATTTATCGCCAGTTTTAATTCGTTCAGGTGGGGGGACGTACTGAGTCCTAAAATACTAAATCTAGACAATTTAGACTGAAGTCACTGAACTGAACGGTTTTACAAGACAATTACAGCACTGAACCGTTTCTTTATGGAATGATAATAATTTACAGCTTGGTGAACAACAATGCGTTGACGGGATCGATTCCGCCGGAGCTTGGCAACCTGACCAGCATGGTCCGTTTCCAGATCGACGTGAATCGCCTCTCTGGATCCATTCCTGCGGAGCTGGGAAACCTGACCATGGTGAACCACTTGTCCGTACCAGCACTCTTCATGTCTATTTACAGAAATTAACTTTCCACAATTATGGTATCAGCAGATCGAGCAGTTGTCTGAGATGGTTGTTGTCGATACCCGATCAACGTCTGTCACAAGGACGTAATATACATGATCTTTGTAGCTCCTGTAGATTTTCTTAGTAGATTATATAAGTTAATATGTCATTACAGTTAGTTTCTCTACAAATTGTGAATAAATCCCATGCTGCTTGCTGCAGGCACATGAACAACAATTCCCTGAATGGGACCTTACCACAAGACCTGGGAAGACTGAGCAATCTTAACCATCTGATCATCAATGACAACCAAGTCACAGGTCCTCTTCCCGTCACTCTAGCCAACGTCCCCGAACTCACCATCATGTAAGATTGGGCACACGGTCACTGATTGTTTCTGTCAGTCCGTTGGGAATTATAAACTCATGTATCTTATTAATTTTGAGAATTAAAGTATCAATGGCCGGAACTTACTACAGTAGCTGCTTAGAGATATTTATTATTCTTGTCGACAATGCACTCATGCATGCCAAAGTTGCCGAGAGTATCGTACGTGGCCGTCTGATGTACGCTGTGGTTGTGTGTAATTAATTTGCAGACAATTAGATAACAACCCCATTGGTGGCTCATTTCCGCAAAATTGGACGAAAATCCCTTCACTTATCAAGCTGTAAGTTCTAGCTAGCTGCTGCACGTAACTATTCTCACTTCAAATTCAGCTGCTCTGGATTTAGAACGTTGAAAGTTCTGACATTCTGTATTTTCCTCTCTATATATGCATTAGCCCAGTTGCTTCAAACTCACATGAGATTGGGTGTTCAATTTCAGGAGTCTGCGCAACTGTTCATTGTCACAAAATGTGCCTGATTTGTCAGCCATGCCAAACCTCACTTTCGTGTAAGTACAAGTGCTTTCAACTCCGCTCAACTGAATTTATATTCACATCTGCAATGCATGAATAATAACGTGAACTCATGGGAAAGCTTAGTGTTCGGTCAAGAGAGTGCAAATTAATCAGTAATAGTTAATGCTGATCTGTATTATTACCTGCTAATGTGTTATAAATTAAAGTGACAACGGTGTGGGTGGCTGCACAGAGACATGAGCTACAATAACCTCACAGGACAGTTGCCCGCGAGCATCCCCTCCCAGATGATTACCCTGTAAGCCATCCAAGTACCAGCTTACCTCATTCATGTATCATATATATAATGAATCCACAATCAGCGATCGTTCAAATCTAAATCAGTGTGCCGATTTGCATTTCGCAGGGCGTTCAGCAACAACCAATTGGAAGGAGGTGTTCCAGCGAACTACTCTGCGCTGAATTACATTCAGAACCTGTGAGTGAATAATTCTTATTGATTATTAATTGGAATTTGGACCTCGTGCAATCCCTAAGTTACAGTAGAATCATCCCACCAGAGCTAGTAAATAGCTAGATCTCAGCGAGCGACCAAGCTAGTGATGTTTTTGCTGTATAGTTAACGATGAGTTAATTGTTGATTTATTGCAGAGACGTATCAAACAACGGCAACCTCAATGGGTCCATCCCACCGTTCGGGAATGGTGCGAGCTTTAACAACGCATCAGCGGTGGTTGTCGTGTGAGTAGTCCAACCACATATACATATTATAATGATCGAGTCACTATAGTATTTCTTTGCCAGCATGAATACCATCTAGATCTATTCATTAATTGCTGTGCATGAGGAGTGAGTACACCGAAAAGGTGATTTAGTGTTGAAAGGTGGTGGTTGTGGTTATTTGTTGCAGTGACCTTCAAAACAATGCGTTCACCGGCTGGGATGCTGCCACCGCGGATGCGGCCAGCCGCCCTAACAAGAAAATATGGTGAGCTTGAACACTGCAGAAACCCATATACACAATTAATCACATGAACTGTAATTCAGATCATAATCAAAACAGAACTCGATCTAGCAGGAGACTTAAGAAATCATGGCGTGGAGTATGTTTAAATGACTAGGGGTGCACTCTACATTAAATGTTTGAGAATCATCTGTGTTCACGACCCCTCTAAAAACCTAGGGTTTACATGTCTAAAAATCTTTGTATACAGATCTAGATTCCGTCCTAAATATAATGTAACTATATGGCAATGTTTTCAGCTCTAGATATTGTATGTATACTTTGTCATATTGATAACCCTTTTGTGCACTCACATACACTTCCAGAAATTTAACATAGTGCACCCCCCGGCCGAGATGACGAGCAGGTTGACAGGAAATTCGGCACTGTGCGGTAGCAATGGCATAGTGTCAGCGCCGACGCAGCTATTGGTGTGTGCGGGAACGAGTTCCGTGCTGGAAACGGGCGTAACGTTCGGGTCGCCAGCGCCAACGGCCGGGACAGCGTCGTGTCCCGCGGCCTGCCAGTACCCGGCGCTGCTGGTGGCGGCGGACGCCGCGACCTGTTGGTGCGCGACGCCCATCACCGTCAAGCTCCGGCTCAAGAGTCCCAGCTTCACGTATTTCGATACAAACTACTTGGTTTACTTCCAAGGGCTGGTCGCGAACGCGTTGAGCCTGTCCCTGTATCAAGTGCGCGTGTCGAACGCGACGCGAGTGCCGGGTCAGTACTCCCAGGTCATCACGTTATTCGTGTTCCCCCCCGCCAAGAATACATCCTTCAGCGACCCGGAGTTCGCCAACATCTTCCTCCAGTTCGCCAGTTGGAGCGTGTCCGCGGGGCAGGAGTGGTCCTTCTCCGTCGCCGGACCCTATGACTTCCTCGATTTCCTCACTGGTATGAATCAGAACCTGGCTACATTCTCCATCAAAAGTCTCCTACAAAATTCACCAGGCTCTCATATGCGATTTCATGTGTGATTTCCCTGCGAGTCTCACTTTTTCCACTGAGTCTTAAAGCTGCTTGTTCACCAGTTTAATGTAAGTTGACTCACCTGCTTGTAAAAGGAAAGTTTAACAAGTGTCAACTCTTGAGGCTCAGTGGGAAAAGTGAGACTAAAAGGGAAACGCACACAGGGAAACCATTATGAGCTCCCTGTGATTCAAAGTGTAACCAGTGCTTACATTTTACTTAGATTCACTCAAAAAGTACCCTTCACTAATAAGTTCGTAACAATATTGTATACCAAAACAACCCTATGCATACTTCACATTGTCCACTTGTTGTTTTTTTAGAAAATGTCAATTTCAGGTATGGATTAATGATTGTTGCAACCATAAGGTTCTTGAGCAGTAGTAATGCTCACCTCTGAATCTCAAGCATATGTCAAGGGATCGGAGGAATCAAGGAGAATTTTCTCTAACTTCAGCTGGTTCAAGTAAAGAAGGTTGAAGAGTTGGATTATTCTACTTCCAGTTTCTCTATAGTGCTGTTACAGTGTAAAGGGTGTGGACCAGCAAGATATTAAGAGCGTTATGATCCTTAATAAGTACTAAAATACCCTTAAACTCCTTCTAAAATCTACGTAAGTTAAAGATAAAATCATTGTCTAAGAACCTGAGGGAAGTCCTTAATTTCAGAATGCACCCACCTAGCCCTCCCTCCTTGGGCTCAGCTATCACGTCGATTGAAGGAGTTCTCGCACAGGGAGAGATAAAAGACATTCGCACATGGGATTTCACATGGGAAGTGGGACAAAATTCCCACAATTGTAACTTTCCTGGGATGATTGTAGTGTATTTTGATCTGAGAAAGTTACAATTGTGAGAAATTTGTCCGCGTTTCCCATATGGGAATCTTGTTTTTATCTCCCTGTGTCGTTGATTTCAATGTGCTTGATTTCATGGAGAGTTCATCGAGTTGCGCTCTTGAAACCGCCATTATTATAGCTTCGGAAACTGCTGTCCAGGTGGTGCAGAGAGTGTGGGGTCAAAAAAGAGCCTGGCGACCGGAGTCGTGGTGGGGATTGTGGTCGGCTCGGTAGCTCTAGCGTCAGCGTTCGCAGCTCTTCTCACCTTCGTGCTCCTTCGCCGTCGTTCCAAATACTCGCGTTCCAAATTAGGTAAGGAAATTCTTCCTACTCTTACTAACACAATTTCTTTTCATGTTCTCTTGCACCGATCTATGGCGGACTGCGACATGAGTTACATAATTCTCCCTCCGTCCCATAATAGATGATGTCTTTGAAAAAAATCAAAAAAATAAAGCAAATTAAAATGATTTCATCAAATATCTATAGACAATAAGTTTCTGTTTTGGAGTAGTTGTATTTCCAAGCAGTATCATAGTATATTTGGCAAGTGGCATGTGGCAGCTCGTAGACTGTGACATTAAAGAGGTCCAGCTATTTAGTCTCTTCAGCATGAGCAAGCTCTCAGATCAATTGATGAACTTGTTCATGAGGTGTATGATAGCATGTCAATCTACGTTTCGAAAAATGTTTTCTTAAGTTTACAATGTTGCATGGTAGAAACTATGAAAGTACGTGGTTACAATAGTTACAGGGTTCCACACAAGAGCAACGACAAAGCTTAACAGACAAAAAAACACATTCTGTGCACGTCTTGTGATTTTTCTTTGTTAGAATCTGTAAAACAACAACTTCAAATTCAATAAATGATTTGCATCAAGTAATTTGAAACAAGTTTTTTTTTTTTTTTTTTTTTCTCAAAAGCATAATCTATTACGGAAGTAGCTCCGACCATGGAATTTTGGAACTCCGTCTAGCACAATTGCTATCTTGGGCGACCTGATTCATATACTACGTCCTGTTCAGAACCCTCATGAAATTGAGGGTGGGGAGCAGCTCGATCGATTGCTTATTGTGTACAACAGTACTAACTGATGATTCCATGCTTGCTATGAATGATTTGCAGCTGGAGTGCACAATCTGCCGGCGGGGGTGGTGATCAAAGGAGTGAAGGGGTTTACGTTTGCGGAGCTGGCGAAAGCGACGGACGATTTCAGCGCGGACCATGAACTGGGGCAGGGCGGGTATGGCAAAGTGTACAAGGGTGTGCTGGCGGACGGAACGCTGGTGGCCATTAAACGAGCGCAGGAGGGCTCCATGCAAGGCTCCACCCAATTCTACACGGAGATTGAGCTCTTATCCAGAGTGCACCATCGCAACTTGGTGTCCTTGCTCGGCTACTGCAATGATCGAGGTGAACAGGTATCGATCTTTCTCGATCAGTCGATCATCGATCAGTCGATCAGTATCTATCAGTATCTATCAGTCGATCATCGATCACTAACTAATTCATTCCTTCCCGGGAACCACCGTTGATTAATTCATGATTGTATTGATCTCACATTAATTCTACCGCCAGCTTCAATCGCAATAAATTATATATAATTTTCTACAGTCCGTAACTGTAGAAAATTAAGCATAATTCAGGACTCATGTAACCATATTATGTAGATTCTTCTAGTAAGACGCTCTCTCTGCTTGGTTTCGACTGATCATCGAGCTGGTGTGTGGGTGTGACTGCAGATGCTTGTTTACGAATTCATGGCCGGTGGCACACTTCGGGATCATTTAATTCGTATGTTCATTCTTCCCTGCTCGATCTTCAGTTGATATATGCTGATTTATTAATTCATGACAAGATCGAATAAATTAATTCATGAGTGATGCATGGCTGATTTTGTGTGATATATAACCATCCATGTTGCATGCAGCCACGGAGATTATGGACTTCGGAAGGCGACTGCACATAGCCTTGGGGACGGCGCGGGGGATCTTGTACCTGCACACCGAAGCGGACCCGCCCATCTTTCACCGCGACATCAAGGCCAGCAACATTCTGCTCGACGAGCGCTACAACGCCAAGGTGGCGGACTTTGGGCTGTCCAAGCTGGCGCCCATGCCTGACCTCAACGGGGCCACCCAAGACTATGTGTCCACCATTGTCAAAGGCACTCCGGTGAGTACTTACCAACTTACTGTAACCACAGTTAAATATCAATCATGTCCTGAAGTAGCTGTAATCAATTTCCCGCCAACACTACTAGGATCATACACTGGTTGCTACGTTTGTTAGCGGAGTAGGTATATAACAACATTACAGTTCCTAAATGTTGCTTAAGAAAGTGTAAATCTTGCTTGAAGGTATGTTAAATGTATGTTCGCATTTGGAATTAGGAGTGAGATTAGCAAACTAAGGCTAGAATGTAGTATCGGGAACCTCCCGTGTGGCACCCCCTGGAGAATGCCGCTGGGGGACATTTGCCAAGGTGAGGTTCCCGATACTACATGTGTCCCCGTTGCTAAAAAATTAACGTAACACACAGTTTATGATCCTTAGTAGTGCTCCGATAGATCCGTGGCTCGACATGAATGTTCTTGCTCACAACAATTAAGACTGAGCTACTTTCACGTAGTACACCTACCTAGTCCTGAGTCCCTAAAACGCCCAATATGACCATCTGTATCACTTAACTTTGCAACAGTGGCATTTTCTCATTTTACCTCGAGTATCTGATTGCAATACATCATTTTAAAGCTCTTGTTCTATACTACAAGATCAACAGTGTAGATTGTGTCAAACTAAAGTCATTTTTACACAAGGTCCAGATGCTTTCTACCAGGGGTGCACTTTTCCTAAAATACACAATGGACGTTAATGGCGATATGATCGTCCTTCTTCTTCTGTGCAGGGCTACCTGGACCCGGAGTACTTTTTGACGCAGAAATTGACGGACAAGACAGACGTGTACAGTTTCGGAGTGGTGTTGTTGGAAATACTGACAGGGATGTTCCCCATCGCGTACGGCAAGAACATCGTGAGGGAGGTGACGCGAGCGGTGGAGCAAGGGGACGTCATGTCCATCGCGGACCCGCAAATGGGCGCGGCTCCACCGAAGCAAGGGTGGGAGCCGCTGCTGAAGCTGGCGTTGGCGTGCTGCCAGAACACGAGCGAGCTCCGGCCGAGCATGGTAGACATTGTGCGCGAGCTCGAAGACATCTGGCGCGTCACCAAGCCCGCCAGCCTGTCCAAGGTGGACTCCGACACGTTCTCCATCGAAATGGAGACCTTGCAACCCTCGCCATCGCCGGCGCCGCTCTGGCCGCCGCCCAAGCCCGGCTCCGATGCTCGCTACACCGCGCTTTCGGAGCCCACAACGTCCACTGCCACTTCTTCTTCCTTCCGAGACGAATCTAATTTCGGTATGGATCCGCCCGGAAAACCTGGCGACTTCAGAAGCAGCATGGTCAATCCCCGGTAGTCGACACTCATCTCTAAGGTAGTTTTTGTTCGACATTTTTCGCCAATGTTCGTCATGTTTGACATGTGTTAAAACAAACTGGATGAAATATTCCCGAATATCCGAGAATATTTCAGGTGTATTTTATGAATATGCTTGTTTGGCATGGCAAACATGTGATGTCGTGTTCGACATCTTATCGAGTGGTCGGATAGGACAACCCTGGCTGCTTATGTCGCCTCGATCAATGAATCATTTCTAGTATTCCCGTGCTCCATCAACCTGGTGTGATCAAGTTCAAACCATCCTAAGTCCCTGTTCTGAACTCTAGAAGGTCCTGACTTGATTATGCATTCAAATGAGAGCGCATGTATGTCTGTATGTATGTATGTATCTGCTACATTTCGTCGTAGAGGAAATTTTAAGAAATGCGATATAAACTACTGGTTAGCTTTTGGAAATATTTTCCATGCTTATTTTGATCAATTTCTATTGTGATGAGCTCTGCATGTATAGCATATGTAATTTTTGAGCTTATTACCACCATCCTATCGCAAATCCTCACAATGAATTCGAAGCCTCACTACAAGGAGAAGGGGTCGCTTTTCACTCGGTAGGTGAGTCAGATGGCGCCACTTTGCACTCACTGCCCAGACACTCTAGACTTGGTGAGTGCGATTCGTCACGTAGGACAGTTGTGTATAGTGAACTTTGACATTGTTCTAAGCGAGAAGCGACGCCTTTGCTAGTAGTGAATGAAAAAAGAATGCAACCACAGGTAGAACTTGGATGTGTGCATACTACAATGGTGACAATTCATTGGAACCCTTGAAGGGTGCATACAACGTTGACATAATCAAGTACTTGAAGTCCTGCACACCAATGGCGATTGGCCCAACCTCACATACAGTGACCTTCAAAACTGTCCCAATGTTTGTACATGTTACATTCAAAAAACAATGGAGGTAAGAGAAATTCATGGAATGGAATGTAGTAAATTTACTGAAGTAGTACATACAATGTACTAATTGTTTACAAAAATTCCTACAAAATTGAAGCACTCAATGAGAAGGGAAAAAAACCTAAAGCTACTCTGTATATTGGGACACTTTTGAAGGTCCAACATGGAAATTCCTCACCACTTTGTCCATTTTCCTTTGGATTTTAATACAGCTGCTATTCGTCTGGGCATGGATTCTATAAGTCTCTTGCAATCATCAACAGTGATAGAAGGGAAGGTTTCTTCTACACGAGACCATAATTCAAGTATCCCTTTTGGTGGTGTATCATATCGGTTTAATCTCCTTTTCAAAATTGCCCATAGATTTTCTATAGGATTCAAATCTGGAGACTGAGCAGGCCAAGATAAGACACCAAAAGGTTGCCTAGAAAACCATTGTTTCATACTATTACTGCTATGTATAGGTGCATTATCCTGTTGAAATATGACTTCTGATACATCTAAATTATATTTTTGAATTGTACCATAGAGATGCTCCTCCAAGATTTTTTGATAACCATGCTGATTGAGGCGACCTTCAATTCTATACATCATGCCAGGTCCATGTATGCACATACATCCCCATATCATCACGGAACCACCACCATGCTTAACAGTCGGAATAACAGTCCGCTCTGAAAGTTCTTGTGGATCACGAACCCAACACCAAAGTCTCCCATCTGAAGAAAATCTATTAATTTTAGTCTCATCTGAGAATATCACGTGACTCCAATCATCAATAGTCCAGTGCTGATACTTTCTGGCAAATTCTAAGCGAGCCCTAATATTGTTGCTTGACAAATGTGGTTTCTTTTCTTTCACATGCGATTGCAAACCTGCTCTACAAAGTCCACGGCGTACAGTAACTTCACTAACTTGTACTCCAAAAACTTCTTGCACCTGTTTAGTAGCTTCTCTTGCAGTAGACACCTTCCCTCTAGTTACACTAGTTACACAAGACCGCTCCATTGCACTTGTCAACTTGTGTGGTCTACCTCCAACTGAAAGCTTTGCATCTGGAAAATGCTTCTGACGGAGCCTCTGTACACTTGATTTACCAACATGCAAAGACTTTGCTATCTCTCTCACACTACAACCTTTTTGAAGCAAAGAGAGTACATTCTGTTGCTTCCCCTGGGACAATGGTCTCACCATTTTCACTTGTGAAGTTAAACACGAAAAAAACAAATATATGACGCAAGAAGAACAGATACACACAACAGAACACAAACCAAGCAATTCAGAATGCATGTACACTTCACTTGCTATGCACACAAGATTCACTCATATGGACTTTCAAAACTGTCCCAATGAAGAGGAAATATCTAGAGCTTCAATCCATGCACATGCATGTAGAGACAAGTGGCAAGACTTGCTCCTCAATTACCTTACTGATAATAGAATGTAACTAAATTGATGCCATGTCAGTCTAGCATGCAATCACTATTTGGTGACTCACCAAACTTCCAAATCAGAAACATTGGGACACTTTTGAAGGTCACTGTATATGCCTGCAACAATCTCAGGGATGTCGCTCTATGTATTTTTTTAGGCACCACCTAAGATAATAGGGTATTTAAAAGTACCCTAAAAAATAAAAGTAAATATTACTATAATTAGTAATATTTCAAGAATATTCCCCATTTTATTCTTGTAATCAATTTTTAAGCACCCTACATTAATGTAATTTATTTATAAAAATTATCTTCAAAGGGAGCATACTATTGAGTTTATAAACATTCATACAGTTTCATCCATTGATGATACTTCATATGAACAAACTTTGTTGACTCTGTTACAGTTGGCAATCGTCTCTCGCAATATGTTACATAGAGTACTTAGTTATTTACTATGTTTTGTTTCGTGTCTTGTGTGTAAGGATAGATCTAGCGTAGCTTTAGTCTTTAGATTTTGATGGTAAGTTACTTGAACATGCCTGGCCGCTTAGCAAACTGGCCATATTTGTTTAACCCTTAAAGGTCCAGAGAGCCCTTTCCGACCAGTATTATACACCAATATTCCATTGTATTTGGTATGTTCCACACCTCCTATGGGTTTAAGATAAAAAATGAAGTTAAAATCCACATCGACATAATATTAACGAGCTCGTGGGGTCTCAATTTAGAACTTTCTATTTACAACAAATGTCATATATACAGCAACGTATCTACTATCCCCATTAGCCCTTTAAGGGTTAACCATTTTGGTAACCAATATTCAAGTAGCAAAGATAACAAGAACCAATAACTAGGTAGAAAAGGCTTGGGTTCTCTAGGCGTGGGTGGACTGTTGGTTTCATATTGAAGGTGGACAGTGAACTAACAAATGGCCTCTTATTGCTCAAATCTTCTCCCTTCTCAAAAAGTTTTGTATTAAGACCTTTACCACATCTCTCTCCTTTAGTTTTGAAAAAAAAATCTAATGTTCTGAACTATAAAATGCGCACTAAATTCATTCTTTGAAGCTGACATACAAATGAAAGTTGTAGATGATGATTTTTCCATGACATTCATACGGTTGAATTAAGTAATAGTATCAAAATATATTTAAATTTGATTTTAAAGAGATTATCTTTTTAATATTTATATGAAAAGTACAAAAATACTCTATCCTATGAATAGTTGAATGATTGGCCAAAGTGCATGATCTACAACATTGAATCACCTTTTGCGTAATGTGCAATATTTCAACCTATAAAATTAATTTTTGATTGCTTACAAAGAGATCTCAAGACACCTCTATTGAACCATAATATAATTTATATAAACAACTTCACCACTATTGAAGCATAATGATTTCAACCAATTATAATGAGTTACAATATAAGAATATTCAACTTGAAATTTTAATGAATTTCCAAAGTTTTTTCTTGTAAATTCATTTGAAAAATATCTCAACCGAACAGATGTCTTTTAATAAGGGTATCTTACATCCCGGATCCCGGTATGCTCTTTAGAGTTGAAGTTCCAAAAAGTCAAAGAAGCCTCATTTAGGTATTGCCCAAAAGTAGTGAGAACAAGGCCAAAATGGGGAATGGGCACTTACGTGTCATTCAACCGTAGTGTACACTAGTTTGGTCCAATAAATTTGTTCAATATTAAGAGTTTTAGAAATCTGAGAAGTGATACGGTACATAAACTACACTTGATGAACTACATTTTCCTGCTTGGTTGCAAGAAAACTCATTTTCAAAGTCTCAAATTAGGCTTGATCATCAAAATCAAAAATAGTGATGCTTGCCTGGTCCTTTCAAGGGTTAATAATAAGTATGTTTCAGGAAATGTCATAGCAAATCAAAAAAATTACATGTGAGACACTCTGGTTTGAAAGCATATTTATCCAAGGTGTGACGTATATGCACTCAAACGTATCCCTAAATGTGCTTCATATACTGTAAGGATTGAACTTAAACATGTGCGACCAATATCCACCTGCTGTCATAGCTACCAAAGAAATAAAGAGAATGCAACTGCGGGAATATTTCATGCGAAAATAAAGAGAAGATAGAATATACAGAAAAGGTATGCTCTCGTGAGGGGCTACGACAACTACAGTTCATATGAATCGAACCACAATGCATGAGATATCGTCCTTGCTCTTGCGGTTCACTGCTTCCGTTGCAAGCTGCTTAGCTGCGGCAGTTGGGTCTTTGATCTTCTTCACTAAGTCCACCGCCTCTTGGTTTTCCATCACCTACGAAAAAACCAAAAGGAAGGCGCATGTGAAAAACTTGCAAAAGCCAAGAGCCTCTTGGAATGCAACTGCAAGTGTTCAAGTATAATAAATCTATGTAACGTGGTTCTGGAACCTGAACTCCCTTGAGACATATTAGAAAGCTCAATTTTTTTACATGTCAATTCCCAGATAACTAGTAAGGCCGGGAGAAATAAAATAAAAAGCACTCGTGCCTGCACGTTTTTAAAACATATTTAGTAGAGATGTATGCCTTTCACTGATGGACGTGAAGACTACTGACAACGTGCAGATAAATTTATAAAGTACGTCAAAATATAAAACAGTGCATAAATTTTTATTAATTTAAAACCCCTCTTTAGAATTCAGAATGCTAACCTTCCAGAGGCCATCACTGGCTAGAATGAGGAGCTCAGTTTCCTCGTCAATTTCCAGCACTTTGATATCAGGTGTAGCACTCAAGTGAACCTTCAAGCTCTTGTCACCAAAAGCCCGGGCAACTGCAAGTTGGCCATCAACTCTAGGAACATCTCCTGCCACAATACCAAGCCAAACACACTGATTAAGCACGAGCCAAGTGAGAATACAGTTTACCCTACCACCACAATAGACGGAAATAATTTGATGATGC
Organism: Pohlia nutans; assembly: GCA_022496805.1. Classification (NCBI taxonomy): domain Eukaryota; kingdom Viridiplantae; phylum Streptophyta; class Bryopsida; order Bryales; family Mniaceae; genus Pohlia; species Pohlia nutans. The sequence goes on along the minus strand of CM040089.1, from coordinate 30,708,955 downwards.
TAGTGCATAACGAATACTAGTTACTTAGGTAGTTCCCATTCCCGTGGCCTGGCTGAAAATAGATCTGTTGATCAGCCTCAGAGTCACAACTTTTGAGATATCTAAGAGCAAAACTTCCAAAATTCATACACACAATATCCAGATAAACGTATTTTAGTGCGTTGGAATCCGCTTCAAAATGGGCACAAGATCCAATCATTTTTTCATATATCTAATAATAGAAAGTTACACACTCATCAGCTGTGAGCCACGTGAATGGGGAAAGGTTACAACCATCAAATTAGCTCTAACCCTTCAAAGAAAACATAGTTCTAACCCTACATCCAGGCTCTTGAAAATACTAATAAGAAGGAATAGCATTAACTGTTCCAAAAGTACCTGGCATATTCGAAACGAAACCACCTTTCTCTTCTATCTTTTCCCTTTCAGTCCGAGTTCCAGGTTCGTGATCGACAGAGAGTTGACGTGCATCTCCAGCCTGGGATATAACAGCCCTGGAGTCCCCAACATTGGCAACATACAAAGTCTTGGAATCGATGAGAATCGCTGTCACTGCCGTTGAACCTCCAGGACCAAGCTTGAGTGCATTTTCAAGAATGATGCCATCCGTGCTCAAATAAGCTTTTTGGATGGCTAGTTTTGGATCTTTCCAAAAACCAGTCTGCCATAACATTCACAATTGGAAACAATCAGATTCTTGGTCTGTGAAAGATTGAAATACACTCAGGAATCTATGTCAGCGCCCAACAGCAAATTCTCCTCCTTTTTAATTTGAATTACTAAACTTGAAATGCATGTAAACCCTTAAACCTCCCAAAACACGTTGATTCCCATGTTGGCTCCTAGAGTCTGTTTCATCCCTTTTAATTACAAAAAATGAACGCAAAGACACTGTCTAGACTCAATAGCCCTCCACGGACTGTCATTAGGTTGCAGTAAGACCCAAATCAACACCTAATGGGAGGTGGACCGCTTTTGAAGCTCAAAGCGAGTTCACAAAACAATCTATTATTCCCTCCGATTCAAAATAAGAGTCCACTTAAAACGTGTGTATTTTTCTTAACGTTTTTGTTGCCAAAAAAGTCGTCTCAGTACTCGAAAAATGGTCTATCTTTAATAGTAATATGTAGTTTTTGTGTCACTCTCGTTGTCCACCCCATTTGAAGTGGATAGGGCTCACGTTTGAAGTATAAAAAATAGGACAAAAACTAGGGGAAAAATTTGCCAAAACTAGGACTCTTATTTTGAAACGGAGGGAGTAGCACCTAGTGTTATCTAATCATAAAATCGAAACTGATGCCAGCACGCACATCTCTAAATAAGAAGGGTGTAGTTCTATGACGACAAATTAATGACTTTCGAGTCGAACATCATTCTTGAGATTGACAACAATTACACTGCACCTAGCGAGCAATACAATCAGCAAACATCCCTTCGTCATTATGCAAGAACGGTGCCTCTGTTTCCGTATAAAAGAATGTTTTCAACCACGATAAATATGGACTATCGATATGATAGCATCTATCCATTTTATGACTGATGCATGCCTGTCCAACCCAGAAAAAAGAAGAGACTTCAAAATGTTGCAAAACTTGCAACAGCAAGAATTGTTGAGCCTGAATAACTTACTTCATTGAGTATATTGTTGAAGAGATTTTGCTCCAAGTAGTGAGCCACGTGATGTCCCAGATGGCCATCATAAATTGCAAAGAGCCCGAGTTCATGGTCATTCACCTTCTTTAATTCTGTAACGTAGTAATCTTCCATAGCATGCCTTGATTTGCCTTTGATCAAATAATGACCAAATGCAATCGATTGTACGCCTGAAGCCATCTGTACATCGGAACTCTTTGATGTTATGACTCACGTTGTACAGTATCTGTAACACCGATAAGCATCATAGCTACTTGATGCTAAAGAATAGCAAAATAACATCTTACAAAATAGCAAATTACTCGAATGGAAATCCTATGGAATATAATAAATACAGCACGGGAGAGTACAGGATAAAAAAATCACAGCAAAAAACGAAGGAAAATTGGCGAGGAACAATCAGAGACCATATCTGTCATCTCTGTACACCACAAAAACATCTTCAAGAAGGTGTTCTAACTTGATATACTCTTACATTTAGGGTTGGAATCAACAGTACCAGGATTGTTCACGCTAAGCGAAAAGGTGCTCAGTACATGAATAAACAAACCTCCAAACACCCGACATCGTTGAGAAACTTAATACAAGAAGAAGAAAAACTAAGAGAGGGGATAAAAAAGCCAAAAAAGAAAGAAAGACAGATAGACAGACCCACTCCAAAAAATGTAACGTAAAACCGATCTGGTTCAAAGGTACGATTGATTAGGTTCCAAAATTTTAACCAAAAAATCAACAGTATTTGAATGAGAACATATGGAAGCAGTAAAAGGTAGTCCAACTTAGCAATCTTGGTCATGTTTGTAAGTAGTCACGACGATGGTTTTAGTAACATGATGTCCAGGTTAACTGAGGCAGGATTATTATTGAAGTTCGGATATCAGTGCACACCTGAGGCAAAAAGAAGCTTAGCCATACTTTGGCTAGCTGCACATAACAGCGTAAAAGCATTATGTCAGCGAAAGTACAACCTCTAAGAGGTTACATTTCCTTGGCAGCATTACAGTTTATGGCCATTATGCTCAGACATTATGTTCATTCTGTTCATATTACAGAGACAATCCGGAATTCATACAAAGGTTGCAGCAGCGAATTTTGAAGAACACATCCAACACACATGATTTCCTATTCTCGTTTAGGCAAACATCGGTTGCTGACTCTAAAACCAACCCCGTACAATACAAAGCATAAATACCGCAATATACAGCCTGTGATTCTTTGCCACCTAACAGAATGATAGCGGAGTTACAAAATGATCAACACTAACTGTGTGCCTGGCAGCTAATTTTATAACAATTCAGTGCGGAAGTCGGAGAAATTAAGGCCAATCGGCAACATAAATTGTGCTGAAGGTTCACTCACAGCACCGAGGCAGCCTCTAATCGGCGGGGGGAGGTGAGCTCTGAGAGGCATTGCTGCTACCAACCAACTCGGAAGTACTGATTGAAAGTAATAGCAAAACCAACTGCTGGGAAGCGTACGTAGAAGCCCTTGTCAACGACGTTTCTCTTCCCTGAAATGGCCAATTTCAATCTAAATCTCACACTGATTAGCCATCGCACAAGAAGATCAAAGGGCTAAGTAAGGTAATTGCTATTCCAATTGCTAACCTCGTCCATTAAGTAAAAAAATTAGTGATACACCCCGTCAAGATCCCAACTCCCCTACTACAAATGCTCTTGAAATGTCCCGCAAATGGAATGGTCTCACACTATAAATGCTACACGTCACGAAGTCGCAAATCAAGTCATGCAAAACATCGAATGTAACAATCATTTGCAGACGAAGCCAAATCAAGAAAGCACTCTAGATTACAAACCCTACCACCTAATACTATCGGCTTTCAGATAAACATAACCTCGACCGAACTAGAAGTTAGGCATGTTAACCATTCGACAACAAAAGTTCCATTGCTTCTCAAGAACCGAACCTGAAGAACCTCTACTATTACAGATGCGAAAAAAAAGACCTCGTATACACCATCACATGTTAAAATGAGTTCAATACTCCGCATACGAAATTTTCAGAGTAATTAATTACCGACGGCTGGATCATCTTCTTGAAATTCTATCAAAACCTGGCTGGCAGGGGTTTCGTTTCTTAAAATCGGCCAGAAAGGAAACTTAAACAACAACCGCGAGGAGCCTCCTAAACTAAACTAAACTAAAAGGTCATTATACTAGATGAAGACGACGAAGAACAATCTGTACCGACTGTGGAGTTTCTGATCTTATTAGAAAGCACATGGTGAAAACGGCATAAGAAACAAAAAACAAAGACAAGCTCACCTTGCCCGTACTACAAGCACGACACAAGCGCTTACACAACGCTCCTATACAGCCAGCCAGCCTGTGGTTCTTTGTGCGTCGTCCTCCAAATTTTAAGACAATGGATCCGTTCTCTCCTCTAGTTTGCTTCCGTGCTTGACAACACATGCAGGAGTGAGTAAGAGAGGGAAAAATAAAAATACGAGTCGAAACCCCAAGGCAAGGTAGCGAGTGCAGTGGAAAAAGCAGACCACGGCAGCGTGCCTTGGCTATGAGACCTTCTTGCCAAGACGAAACAGTCAGTCCCTCCGACTTTCCCACAGGAATCCCGGGGCAATCGGTGACCTAAGCTCCGACAGTTCTGCCTCCGGAAACCCCAGCTCGCTCAAAGCAACGAACGTTTCAACAAACGACAACAGCGACTGAGAGACTGGGGAACCAACACATCGAGGGAAGACAAGGACGGGGCCGGGCGGGCAAAGGTCACATTTCTTTCCCAAAAATCAAACACCCAAACAAATATATATATTCTCTCTTGCCAATTTTACTATCTTGTCAATTTTACTAACAAAAAATAATTATAAAAGGGAAGTTCAAATCTTTAGGAAAATATTTCTTCAAATAGAAAGGAAATAGAGAATCTTAGAAAATATCTACGTAATTTTAGAGAATATTCACATCATTTTGGCAAAATAAATAAATATTAGGCATGACCTGTTGACCGTCATGTTTGAATACGATAATTTTATTAGCAAAGGAGTGATATAAAAGAGTTTTTTAAAATAGTGATTAACTTTAATTTCTTTTTGAGACTAGCATAAATTAAGAGTATGTTTGGTTGTTTCGTTAGTTTAAAGTCCCACGTTATGATTCAAAGAACAGCGAAAGTGACACACGAAAAAAAACATACTCCTTTTCAAGGTTTAAAATGTTGCTTCATATTCCAAAGTACAATGAGAGTGGGACATAAAAAAATATACCCCTTTTCAGGTTTTAGAGTCCCACGTCATCATCCAAAGAATAATGAGAGTGACACACAAAAAAAACATACCCCTTTTCAAAGTTTAAAGTCCTACATCATTATTCAATAAATGATGAGAGTGACACACAAAAAAACATACCCCTTTTCAGGATTGGTCTGTAGAGACATTTTTAACGTGACTTTGAAAAAGGTATGTAAGTGCTTTGGTGTATCTTTTATCAACCAATCCACTGATCTAATACTTACGACAATTTCATTAATACCATGTTTGTATTGATAATTCAATTTAACATTCAACTATAAATAAAAAATAATCAACGTGTCTCTTTTGTCGAGAAACCTATTGATTTGATACCTAGTATCCTACCTATGATAGATACTATGATACAATATTGGAATATATTGAAACACGTGTATTAAATTGAGAGTGTGACTTGACACCTAACTATATATAGAAGCTAGAGAGATAGTCGGTGTATTATTTTTACGAACCAAGCTACTCATCTGCTATCTAAATGTTTTTCTTTGTACGATAGAATATAACAAGTTATTAGTTTTATTGTGTATCTTCTATAGTATTGGTTTAGTCCTTTGGTGTTTCGACTACCGCCTTAACCCCTAAACGTCTGAACATGCCTTTGCGGCCAGTAGAATACATTGTATTTTGATTGTATTTGGAATGAATTCACACCTCTAATGGGTTTGAGGTCAAAAGAGAAGTTGAAATTTAGATCAATGCGGTTCTAACGAGCTACTGAGATCCCAATTTAGAGTTTCTTGTTGGTAGAAAATCCCAATTATACGACAACGTATATACTATCCCCATGGGACGTTTAGGGGTTAATCCTACGATGCTATAACTCACTTTAAAATATATAGATTATTGATTAATTAAACTACCATGAAGTAACTTAATTTCAATACTTCCATTTAGCTATAAACTAGTAATTTATACATGGTCCACCTAATGTATGTTAAGTCACTAACCCCCTCTTATCTCAAACACATTCTTTTCAATTTAGAAATCTAATCCTTTTTCACTAACTTTCTTTTAAATGAATTTATTTAAGGTAATTCCAATTTACATTTGCAAAATCCAAATTATTCTTTTGAAAAACCTTTGGTGAAAGTGACAAATCAAATCATTGAGTTTTTTTCTTTTCATCACATATATGAAATAAATCACAAAATCTAAAGATTTTACGAATATAAGATTGTATTGACAATTATTTTTGTTTATGAATTCATGTATGCTACACTAATTATCTCATGTAGTCCTTGTGATACTGATTCCCATGGCACTCACTATTTTGCCAAATCTTAAAATTAGTGAGAGCTGAAATTTTTACAGAGTGGTTGAAATCTTCATATCACACTAATTTTACATCATAATGATACTTAGTATCACCTTCACTAATTTCCCACGCATATTATAAACCCTCTCTCACTAAATGGGATAATTAGTGTACTATTGTACCTTCATAGTAGCTTCGTCCATCCTCGGATGAATAATTAATTATTTTCAAAAATAGGATTCATTTTTCAAATATTCTCTAAAATACATTTTTTTCCCTTTAAAAATATTTTTGTGAAGAAGAATTTCCACATTTGTTGATATTCTATTTTTAGAAATAGTTAAAGGCGAAGCTGCTATGAAGGTACGGTACTGTACAATTTTTGAATTGTTTTACGAAGGGAACTAGGGATGAAAAGTACACATGGATGGAAAAAGGCAACTAGGGACGAAAAGGAGAACGAACTTTAAAAGAGCAGTGAGAGTATGGAGCTTCATTTCCTTGAAACCCTAATTTCCCGTCTTCTCTTCCATTCTGCTCTGCGACTCTGCTTGCGCTCTCGTGCACCTCGATCGCTTGGTGGCCGTGGAGCTCCAGGTAACGTAAATCCTTCCCTACTCTCTCTCCACAAAGCCCTTTAGAACCATTAATCAGTCCGTTAATTTCAAACCTTTGCCTAATTCTCATGCCACCCGGTGCAGTGGTCTTCTTGTTTCGTGTTTTCTACAATTTGAGCAATCTGCTATTGTTCAGAGCCGCGTTATTCTGAATTCAAGGTTAGGGCACTTTTTTTGGCAAATTCATGGAGGTTTTGCTATTTCTGTGTCGTGGATCCGTTTGTTTTAGGTTTTTGATTTCGTGCAGAAGAAGCGAGACACACGTCTTTTGTACTCCTGGTTGCAGAACTTGTCTATAATCGCGTTTGATTGATGTGATTAGGTCTTGCAGTAGGAGAGATGGCGGGTGACATACAAGGCGCCCTGCAGAATGCTGCTGGTATCAGTGACCAGAAACAGAAGATTGATCACTACAAGCTTCTTCTGTCGTCGATCATGTCCACCAATAATGTGGAGCATGCCAAGGCATTTATTGATCATAGTAAGCTCCCTGCGCTTTGCAAATTCTACTGATTTGTGAAGAGTGCTTTTCAGACGTTCAGGATTTAGTATCGACTTGAATTCCTCTTTTATTTTATTACGAGCACTCTCTAGGTTGCGGTTTTTAGAACGGGGGTTTGATCTTTTCTAGTGGTGAAGCTGACCTGCTTTGTTTCTTTGTTGCAGTGGTTACTGACGAGGTTCCGTTAGTGGCGTCTCGTCTACTTTTACAGCTCTTTGCATCGGAACTTAACAAGCTGGAGCCTGAAGCACATAAGGAAATTGCCCAGTACGCACTGGCTCAGATTCAGCCTCGGGTGGTATCGTTTGAAGAACAGGTGTTATATCTTGTCTAGACCTGTTGTCATTATGCAAGCATTTTCTCGGCATGTATTTAGTTGTTAGTCTCGAGTTCTTCCTGTGGATGTAGAGACGAGTGCGTCTTTGTTTCAGGTGTCTACTATACGAGAGGGACTTGCTGAGTTGTACGAGTATGAAGAGCAATGGTCGAAGGCTGCTCAGATGCTGAGTGGAATTGATCTTGAATCTGGAATAAGGTATGATTACTTAGTCTACCGGCAGTATGACATCTGGCAGTGTGTTTATTCTGAATACCTTACATTTTGATTTATTCAAGCTTTAATTCTCTATGTAATCCCACTGGCAATTGTTGTTAGCAAATATATGAGACTTTCAGGTTGTATGGATGTATGGACCTGATTCGATTTGGTAGTTGGTTATGGCTGTCGTCTCATACATCCTTCTGGACCTCTGTGCAGGATTCTGGATGACGCGTACAAGTTGGAGAAGTGTGTGAAAATCTCACTGTTGTATCTAGAGGTACAATTGCAACCGTGGGTGCCGTTTTTCCTGAACTAGGTCCTGATATATCTGGAGCTGGACATATATCTTTTCTATTTTCTCTTTTATTGTATGTTGACGCATGCACTCCTTCAGTTACAGAGCTTAATTACATTGCGCAGGATGATGATGCAGTAAATGCTGAAATTTTCATCAAGAAAGCTTCATTTCTGGTCAACAATTGCAAAGACGAAGCGTTAAATCTACAGTACAAGGTTTGTTGATTATGTTTATCAGCTTTTCTGTTCTTGGCCTAGAGAAGGTTAGATCAATTTATTTTTCTTCAACTGAAACATGAAGTGAAAAATGCGATGTGAACATTATGATGGGTGGCAGGTGTGCTATGCTCGTATTCTGGACTCAAAGCGCAAGTTCTTGGAGGCTGCACTTCGTTATTATGAACTATCTCAACTAGAAAAACGGGAAATTAGTGGTAGGCGGGTAGATGAGGATGAGTTGCAGCAAGCACTCAGTGCTGCGGTCACGTGCACGATTTTGGCCGCAGCAGGACCCCAGCGCTCAAGGGTCCTGGCAACTCTTTACAAGGTACCTTCAATTGTGTTGAATTATTCCTTCAATAACCAAATTGATCCTGAAAGTTTGTACGTTGGGTTTATCTGTGCTAATTTGCACTGTTTTTTATGCAAGAGTATTCAGGGCAAGAGGATGACCGCATGTTATCTTAGACAGTGTTCAATACTTAATCGGAAGGCATAATAGAGGTTGTTGGGGCAATAATTTCTGTTGCATACTTGAGCTCTACAAGACAATCTTGAGAGAAGTACTGGTATCGTCTTGACATTGTATCTGAACCCATTTGTGTTTTCAGGATGAGAGGTGCTCTAAGCTAAAAATATACTCCATATTACAAAAGGTTTGTCATCTACCAGTTCTGAGTTGCAATCTCTCGAGCGTACCTGCTTGTGTAGTGTGCGTGTCACATTCTACATTTGTGATTGTATCTTGTGGCATTATTAGTGGAAGCATGGTTTGCGATAGATTCATCCAGGGTTCTGATCTGGACTAAATTTTGACAAATCAATAGCCTTAAACAGTGAACATTTCTTTATTCTCTTTCAGATTGACATTTTGAGCCACTACGTAGTAAAACTGATGGTGATGTTTCTGTGTTCAAGGTTTACCTGGAGAGGATATTGCGAAAACCTGAGGTTGATGCATTCGCCGAGGAGCTGAAACCTCATCAGGTTGAGATTTATTTCAGCATCGTTATAGCTGGTAGTGAATTGAAAAATAGTTGTAGTCTTTTAGTTCGCGATGGTTGAGCTTAACGCCTTATTCTTTTGGTCTGTCTTTGTAGAAAGCACTTTTGCCCGACAATACAACTGTGTTGGATCGGGCCATGATTGAACACAATCTTTTGAGTGCAAGCAAACTGTACACCAATATCAGGTACTTTTCAGCTTGTGGATTCTGCACCTACATTCTATTGATTTTCTTTCGTGATATATGCAATTTTCAATCTGCTGACCAGGCTTAAAGTACGTGACCTAACTTTTGCGATTTATCTGTTATTGCAGTTTCGAAGAGTTAGGAGCACTGCTTGGCATTGGCCCTCAAAAGGTAAAGTGACTTTGGTGAATATTTTGTAGAGAAGTTCCTTACAATTTGTTCTTCTTTTGAGTTACCCATTTGATCTACTCTGCAGGAGACCTCTAGAAATTTTTCGGCTTTCAATCTTGCTCCATAGTGCGATGTGGTAAAAACACACTGTTTGGAATATGCTAGACCATGTTTATAAATGGTCTTTGGATGGCAGGCTGAGAAGATTGCTGCGCGGATGATCTCTGAGGATCGGATGCGTGGATCAATTGATCAGGTAGGATAAGCTTCAATTCTAATCATTCAAGTTCTCAATGTGTTTTGCAAGGCTAATGGCTATACTACAGAACGTCGTGTTAGTTTAGGGTTGCACTTTATCCACGAGACTCTTAAATTAGCAGAAACCTGTCTCAAAGTGATCCTTGCTGTTCAGGTGGAAGGAGTTATTCATTTTGAGAATGATATTGAGGAGTTGCAGCAATGGGATCATCAGGTAAATATTGCCTTCAGTTTGATTTCTGCTGTTCTTGTGCATTATCGTTATTTCTTAGCTGATTAGTTAGGCAAGGTTATGTTGACTTGTGAAATTGTCATGTGAATCTACACTTTCTGCTTGGTATTCAGCGTGTCATTGTCTTTTCACAGATTGTGAGCATTTGTCAAGCTCTCAATGATGTTTTGGACAGCATGGTGAAGAAGGGGGTGCTAGTTGCTGTTTAATCTCTCGCTACAAGAGCTGGGAGTCAATTACAGTATCTAAAAAAAATTGGGAGGTTATGGGTTTAATAGTTTTTAGAAAAGCCAAAATAGTTTTTTAATAGGTTTAATAGGTTTAGTGACACTTGGCAGTAATGAACGTAGTTTGCAGTTTCAAAGTGGAGTGGGATTACGTGTATAGACCAAGCTTATTTTCTAGTCAAAGCTTGGATAAGAGCTTCTTTTTTTATTTGAGAAGCTCTGACATGTCAGATATATTCTATACAGTGTTCATTTAATATTTCAAAATCGGACAAGTTTTCAGACAACTCTATGGGACGATTTAACCCCTAGACAATTTCAGAAAAATCATCATAAAGTACTACCGTACGTGGAAGGCAGGGTCGGCAGAAAATAATTCCCCAAAAAAATGCTGAAAAAATTAAAAAATATGTTAAATATTTTGTCGAAATCAACAAAAATAAAGTCAACAAAAAGCCGAAAAAAATAGAATAAAAACATAACACTCAACGAAAATCGTAGACAAAAAATAAAATAAAATGTTTAGCTGCTAGATTTTTTTTTAATGTTAGCTATTAATAGCCGATTTCTTAATAGTTACTTTTGAAAGTGCCGACCACTGTTTCAACTTTTATTAATTATTCGACATGAAAGTGTCGACCTCCATTGTTTCAACTTTTATTAATTATTTGAAATGAAAGTGCCGACCCTGCCTTCCACATACGATACTTAGAAGAATATTTTGGAATTGATATACAAATGAAAGTTCTAGATTTTGAATTTTAGATTCCATCCGTACAGTTCGATTCACTAATACTATCACCAATATTTAACTATAAAATTTGAAAGTTAAAATTTGAAATTCATTCTAAATTCGATTACAAACAAAATATTAATATTTTTTGAGTAAAATTTGTTGGAATGAATTTGAAATGAGATACTCTTAAACATGGTGATTTTTTGAAATTTTTGTGTTTCTTAAATCTATGACCTCATACTTGCAAGGCCACTTTTGAACTACAGTCAACGCAAGTTGGCTTGGTCAACGACTTGACATACTTCTACATTTGTAATTTTAGAAAAATATGTAATCAAGTATGACTAAATCCAACCGTTAGATGGTATCCAATCATAATATATATTTTTTAAATTTAAAAAATGCAATTAGGAATTTGTGGAAAGTCTCGCCAAGATTGTGGGAACAAGAGGGCTTTGTCAATTGCGCAATATGAAATCTAGATAGATTTTCATGGTGGAGCTTGTGAAGAGGAATCAATCAGAGTACAAGTGCTTGGTTATGAAAATGCACACATATCAAAACAACAACATGGCTCTAAGGTAGAATCTTGCTCTGATATTTGATTTTGACTTTGTACTTGGCTTGTCATGTTTGCTGCCAATGCTCGAAGTTTTCAATACCTTGATAAAATTCATCCAATATCGTGACTGCTTTGTAAGCGACTTTGTTTCTGCCATGAAACTGTGTTAGGGGGACACCTTTGCAATGTACTATGATCCATATTGTTTTTTTTATACTCAAACATCTTTTCAAAAATTAGTGGCACTTTTTTAGTCTTGGACTCATAACATTCAGTAGCATGCACTATCCCTGCCTTGGCTCTACAGTAGATGATGTGGAATATTCTACATTCAATAGTACTTCATCAGTAGTTAAGTGGACATGTGGAGGCTCAAGGTGATGAGAAAAGTGCATGAAGGAAAGGCAGTGGGCATGAAGGCTACGAAATGTAATGCTTGTGAGGGGAGGAGTCAAAACTTAAATATTAATAATGAGAGATTTGTGACTCGTGTATTACATTGAGGGCCGCTTCACACTGTGGCCGTCCAAGTTGAGAGGCCATGGGATTGAGTGGCCAACATTTGCTGAGAGTCCAAAGTAATGGGCTAAAAATAGGCAATGAAATATAGTTTTTGATTTTTTATGAAAAAAAATCAACGACCTTTCAACCACAGTTTGGGTTTCCATTCTTGTCCGATCCAAACTTCCTTCAAGAGTTCGTCGCCTTGGTCAAAAAGTGTTGGGCACCATGTAGGCATTTTGGAGGGCGACAGCCTTTGAACTTTGTCTTCTAGTGTGAAGGGTCGAGAGGCCGAATTCTTGGTTTCTTGCAATATGATTGGTGGAAATCGACGGCCTCTCGACCTTCGGCCATAGTGTGAAACGGCCCTGAGTGGCTTCACTGCTCAGAAATTGTGAAGAAAGCAAACCATCGTACGTCACTTTAGGTGATTAAAGGAGCATTTCTCTTAAGATTCCAATTTTTGTGGTTTTGATTTGAATTCTCTAACAATTCCCAAGGCTGTCCAAAAGGCGGGTTAAAGAATGTTATGTACGGACGAAACTAGAGGTTGTACAGTAGGGTCCAAACATATTTCGAATTTTCGGCCTGGAGTTGAATGAGAATAAAAACTACAAACTTTGACAACCTCTTGTAGGCTCAAAAATTCATCAATTCATAAACTCTAAATTGTGTTGGAAAGATAATAGAGTCTACTTGACAATATGAGAAAAGAATATATATTGAGGTAGCTACATGCAATTGAATAGAATTATTTTTGAAGTATAGAACTAGGAACACATCCAAAATTCAAAATATTTTTGGACCCTACTATACAATACACATGGATTCAGGGTTTGAATAAAAAGGCCCTGCACTTGTACTTCAAGGTGGGAACCACAAGTGTTCTAGTGACTTTGAAAGATCAAGACTATGAAGGACTTGTGGGGCTCTTTTGTCAACAAATTTGGATTATATCATATTTTCCATTTGCTACGACCATCGATGAGTGGAAAATTGTGGAAGTTTGTTATGGTCTGACATAACATTGTTAAGCTCTAGACTTTGTACCCCTACTAAAGTTTCCAATTCTCCAATGTTCTTTGATGCTCTTGGATGTTTTTTTGTTTTCACATCTTAATCATTAACCCCTAAATGATAGAGGGGGTAATGGCAAATCCTAGATGTGTTATAAAATGTTACTTCTGCAACTTTAATGAAGTCTGGTCCAAAAGAGAAAATGAGAAGCATGATGTTTAGTAATTATTTGTATGTTCAAACTTCCAAAAATTGTTTTAGATACTCATTTAATGAATTTAGATGCATTTACCATTTAAAATTCACCAAAATTACAAATTTTGTTTTTAGAAATTTAAATTAGGTATGATTGGTTAAATCTAGGCAATTTATTCTAAAATTAAAAAAAGCAAAACCTTCAAAGGAGAGAACATCATTAGCTTCTTCTCCAAATTCGGCAGTTTTGCAAAGATGCAAAATAAAATGCATCATGAAATGCAATCTAGAGGGATATTTTGCACTTAACCCCTAAAGGAGGTTGCCCCTTTTCATACGGTGCACATACAAGGAAGAAGATTGTGTACAGGTGGCGTTTACTGTATCAAAACGTGTCCTATGAGGCTACTATTTTTGTCAGCCGTATAAGAACTACACGACATGTTGCTGTAAAATTTGAAGAATTTTTTGTTGGGTGGAAGATTGTGAAAGAAATTCTTGTACAAATGTGCTAGTGAGGATTCACCCTGTGAAAGGCAGTATTAGGAGAACGCCTGGCAGAAGATGTGCATAAGTGGGCCAAATTGAAAACGAAAAATTGCCGGCAGAGCGGCTTGAAGGTGGCATACATCTCGCGTGAAAATAATCACCTTACATTGCCACAGGATTTTGCAGAAATTTGGAGAAGCACAACTGCTCTGAACAGCGTGTGAGGGTATAAATGTACACAGACAAGAAATCCGTGCACATGGAGACGTTGACATGTCGCTTTCCCCACCACCGTGCAGCTGTATTCGTATGCCTCAGCCGGTTATGCGGTCACAGGAAGACAACCAGGGCCTGTATTTATAGTATAAATTTGCAATCGGCCGTGCTAGCTCCCCGAGAATGCGCAGCTGGATCACATCATGGCCAAGGTGGAGTTTTGTGTGCCCACAAATAACTTGCCAGAGTTGTCTTTCACGTGACACGTGGATTTCACGATTCTCCCAACCCCCAAACCCCGTGATTGTAAAGCCGCATATGTTTATTATATTTATAGTCCAAAAATGAGGACCCCCTCAGTACAAAATGATAATCTGAAGCCTCACTATTGACTTCGAAGCCAATACAGAAGTCACAAGAACATATGTACTATAGTCGCTATGTATACAAAAATTACTACCAAAACTTTATCTTCACTGAAGCCTTATTATATTGACTCAATCTATAAATATGCCTTTACTCCGTCCACATGTCCTTATCTTTGGTAATGTCATTGCTGTTGTGTAGAGGTGCACTGCCATTTGGAGCACTTGTAAATTATGCGTAGCAAATGTAAGTGTACTTTCTGCTAGCGTTGTGCTTCCCATTGGTATCTCGCTAGCATGATGACGGACTTCATTTTCTATTACGTACTCCTCAATGTCGGGTGTAGGGACCCTTGGGACGCTACGGCAGAAGTGTATGCCGGTGGTATCCACAACTTCGTCAAAAACCTGAGTACAAAGTGGTGTCCACAACCACTGTGACTGAGGGTTCAACATATCGGTGAGCACGGTATACACTGGTAGCGTCACAACGTGGGTAGCCTCATACCCCCAAATCTCTGTGAACCAACTGAGCAGTTCATCACGGTCTGCTGGTCTCTTATCCTGGTTTGGACATCTGTCCCATATAGAAGCCATGCTTCCTGACCTTATTGCTAAGAAATTAGAACAGAACGCTTAGAGGGAGAAAGACACGGGCTGAAATGAAAGTGAGATGAGGCTTGTTGTGCTCAGCAGTTATGTATGCCAGAAGTTGTAGTACCCACGTAGGCAAGAAGTGCTCCAGCACCTCGCACTATTGCCATCCCGTTGTCAATGACCTCGTACTTCTTTGACCCCACATTCATGTCAAAACATGGGTTTCCTGCTAAGCATGATAGTAACAGCATTGACAAAAGCAGACGAACCCAATCATGTGCTTCAGGACAATATCTCTCACCTCATAGAAATCTGGCATGTCTCTGTAACCAGTAGTTGACAAAATGCTTGCAAACCAATTACTTTACGGTAGTACGAGGTAAATTGCTATATCTTCGAGAGCACAATCGATTTGTGCCAAAAATTCAAGAAATTTAGCACATATTGAATATATAATATCAACAAAATTGAGTGAGTACAGTTCTCACACCATCTGATTGCAAAGTCCTATTTGATTACAGCCTACGTAGGATAATGTTCCAGCACTTCAAAAAAGTGTCTACAGTAGTACGAGGTCAAAGAAACCGTAACTCAAGTCAGTCTGCATTTGTTTGGTGGAGATGAAGCTAACATCCAGAGGGATACAGACGTCCTAGCACGTATTGGGACACTTTCGCACTTGCACCGTTTGAGTTTGCTTCTCAGGGGTCTTGAATCCTTCATCATGGATAGCCCACTTACAACGCTGACGCCGACCCTGCATGTCTGTACTGAGTTAGAGCTTGCCTGCAGCCCGCATCTGCCTCTCGATCCTTTCATGCCGCACATTATAACAATTCAGCGGGCACACCGTCACATTCCCACATCTAATACAGAACCATCTTGGCCTCTTGTTGCATTCTGAGCACTTCCTTCTGAATTTCCCAAAGGTTGGTCCGTGCCCAGGTAATGGCCGACGCATCGGCAAAGTAATGGATCCAGCTACCAAACGAGCCTCAAGAATGGGATCAACCAGATGGTGGCCAATGGCTAAATTGAATTTCATATGAGATAAAGGTGGTAGCCCCAGCTCTTCCATCTGAGCTACATATATAACATACATGTTGACCAAGGATTGATCTAGAATAAAATAAAATAAAATTGTGCCACCACTTATGGGTGGCAAGTTGTGTGGAGTAGGAGACACGGAGTTGATCCGTGACATCTACCCCACGCATCATCTCCTGGTATTGCAGATGTATTGGACTTGATGGTACTATAAGCTGCCCACGACTTCCAGTCTTCAGTCTACAAAGTACAATACAGTTTGACTGCCATGCATCACATGCAGTACTGAGCAGGTTCACGATCACAGTATCCTGCCAACTTACTACAACCATTTGTCTGTACGAGTGAACTCGAATGACCATAGAACCCCTACTGCCGACAGGATCAGATGCTCTACACAAACCAGAAGGCAAGAATCGACTAGTCTTACGAACGGTTCCTGTAGCCCAAAAGCCCATCACCAACAATTCATGAAACAACGCCACTGATCCAAACAAATTGTCAACAACGACTATATGACCCCTCCCCTGAATACCGGCTACAAGTCTCGTGACAACAGCATATCCGAGGCCATGCGGCCCATCCCCCGTACCCTTTCCCATGTAAACCTCTATTTTAGCCACGAACCTACTCTTAGAACTGGCCAAGCACCAACATTTTATCCCAAAACGCATTGGTTTAGCAGGCATGTACTGTCTGATCTGACAGTACTTTCCTTTGTATGGTATGACTAGTTCGTCTACAGTGACTTCCTGTCCCAAATTGTAGATCCTCTCAGACACAGCCACGAAGTGGTCAATTAGCCACCGCGATTTAGCTAGCGGATCAAAATTAGGAGCCTCAGCATCTCTAGTAACATCAGCATTGTTGACTAGGTGTAGACTACCAAGAATTGCTTCCCATCTCTCTAACGTCATGACTTTACTGATCACAGGGCAATACAGGGATTTCTGGCTCCGCATCCAGTAATGCCGCATTGACGGCAGGCGTTTGACACCCATCAACACCGCTATTTCTATCCAGGCCTTGAATTCTGGCAGTGTAAGTGGGACCCATTTTGTACCCGCTTTAGTCCTACCATTCTGCCCTGGTAAGGGTGTTGTGGCGTAGCGACACGTCTCATCCACGATCTTTTGCAGGACCGTGTCTAGCCAATAAAGGTCCCAGAGAGCATGCGGTTTAGGAAGTTGGTTCGATTCCGGCAGATTTGGTCCAGGCAGGGGCCCGCTAAATGTATTTTGGCTACCAAGCAGGGTTACCTCTGGAGAATCCCAACTGGACTTACGGTAATAACTCTGTAATTGCATATCATCTAGGCGCACGGGCTTGTATGCATCAGGCGTACGAGACCACTCTTCAAATGCGGGATCGGGTGGGTTATCAGGCACACCTTCAGCATTATCCAAGCTGTCTTCGTCCTCTTCACTACTAGAGACAAAATCATCTATGCTACCGAGCCACTCTGATCCATTTGAGAAAGCGTCGTCATCGGGATTTACTACACAATTAGGAGTGATCATATATTCAGGAAGAGTCATGCGAACCAAGGGCATTGGCGTTCGCGCGGTTGAGTCTTGCGTCCCGAGCCCAGGTCAATTGTATGTTGCATTTCCCGAGCTTGATCTTCGTCATGTTTGTCGTTCCATGTGCCCACATCTTCGTCGTCATCACTCCATGTCCAAGCTTGTGTGAGCAAGACCGTATCACCTGAACTAGGCATACGAGGAGCAGGAACAACAATTTCTGCCTCGAAATTCTTTTGCCGTGTCGCCCACCCTCTTCCGTGCCCATGCTCACTACCAGCCGCTGCAACATCAGGCCCGTTAGCAACCCGACAATGCTCTTCGGCCAGGTGTTGTTCCCCATATCCAGCCCCCAAATCGCAGATTATAATGTGTCCACCAGTTCCGATGTTATACTCTGCTACAACAGTGCCCATGCACCAAGACGGTGTGAAACCAGAGTGGAACGATTCCTCGTTCAGAATGCGATTAGGAACTAGGACCGCCCAACCTTTCTTCTCGGTGCTCCAACCCTCTCTTCCTCGTATGCCTTTGATAGTATTCAAGCAGTCCTCATCTTCTGTGCCTTGCATGTAGTCGGTATTGTGCTGCGATTCAGGAGCGGTTACATTCATGTCGCCTTCACTGTTATCTTCATCTAGGTCATCCAGCATACTTTGAATCGCGTTAACGCACATGTCTTCATCTTCTTGCAACTGTTTGGCTCGTGCCCTCGCTCTTGTCAATGTTCCTTCAGCCTCTTCGTTTGGTTCAATAGCTGGCTTAATCCAATTTTTGGGCCGCCTCTTATTCTTTTTTTTTGTTCCTTCTTGCCCTTTGTTTGGCCGATCTGGATCTCATGCTGGGCTTTGCCTGGCTCGCTTGGCCCCCCTACAGTCAGCCTGATTTCTTGAGTGGCCTCTTGCTGCATCACCGGCGTCACACACTGCATCTTCTTGGAGGATCTGGGCTTCCGTTGGCGAGGCTCCTTGTGAAGTGGGAGCACATCCGTTTTCTTGCGTTGCCTCTTTGCTGGCGCTTTTTCCACATCCTGCAATTTGTACGAAAATGCATCAGGAGTCAACTCAAGTTAGTGGCTATGTTCATCCTGAGGAGTGGGGTATATAACATGCAGACTTAGACAATCACCAAAACTGATATTTAGTATGTTTCATATTATATGTATGTACCCACAGATGACAAAAGTTTTTGTTTTAAGAAAGAAACAGTCAAAATTCAATCTAAATGGCATTCATTTTGTGTGCTTTTATCTTGATTTGTGTGGGAATTGTGTCTTCATAGTGATGAACTCATGAATGAGGTTCATTTCGTGGTTTTCATTCCACATTACGGTAGCTAATGACCCTACTGATTTTGAGGTTGGGAAACGACCTTCAGTTTATGAACATTCGTACAAATCATGGATTGATTGAATTTATGTGTTGAAGCTCTTACCTGAATCATGATAGATGGTGGTTCGTTGAACAAGTTCCGCCCCTGCATGTCTTCCGTGACCCTGGGTTGCGCTATCGCTGGCGGAGCAGACTGGCTTAGTACTTCGGGATTCTCCCGCCCCGTCCGTCTCGCAAGTCTCTTCATGGCTCGTTGGCGATGGAAACACAACTTCTCTCAGCAGTTGAGCCACAAAGTCAGGGAATTTATGGCGTTCCTGCCAATGTAAAATCCTGGCTGCGTAGAGATACCGCAGTCGCTCTTCTCGCCCGAACGAACCCCTCCGATTCCAAGAAGTCGGACGTGGTTCCGCAATCAAAGTCGCAGCTGTGAATAATTTCTCCAACTTCGCATAGCCGCTCTCACTGACGCCCTGCAGTCGAGCCCACTCCCGTATGGTCCTTGCAGCGTCTGCCAATTGCCCTACCACGCCCCCCAGAAGGCCACTACCACCCATGTACTGGACCTGGGTTGCAACCCTAAATACAACCTCGAAATTGACAAACCGCTCAGAATTTCTCAACCCAGAAGTTGCTGCCGCAGTCGCTCCCTCCAATTCAGTCAAACAAATGCTGCTTCTCCCCCTTCCATCTCGCGCGTTGTATACCGCCATCGCTTCCTGCTCACAATGCAAAAGTAGCGTTCAAAAAAGTGTCACAATCGTTGTTGTCTCAACCTTACCGATCTCGACTCTCGCTTGAAATCCTTGGCGCAAGCGAAGAAGAGTAAAATAATGGCCGCAACATAGAATTCCATGCCTTGAGTACCTTGTGGATCCCTAATTTCCCTTGAGCCCAAGAGTGTATGTGGCAGTTGAGGAGGGTGTCACTTTCACCGGCCAGCCGCGGCACCGGTTCAACCGGTTCTTTGTACAGATGGCACACGCGTGGCCTCGACGTTGTCCCTGTACATACGCCATGGCTTTGGCAATGTACGTATTGGCAGAAATACGTACAAACGCCTCTTCAGAGTCCCATATCTTTGGTTTGGTGATTCCAAATATCTCTAAAAAAATTCCTAATTTCAGAACCCGTGAAGGCGCATATCTTTCATTCTGTAACTTGTTGAAAATACACTCATATTCACCCTTGTAATGAAGGAAAACTGAAACAGTAGACCACATTCAGGTTCCCACCTGCATTAGGGGTTAATGTATAAATAAAAGCTGTACATTATAAATTTTAGATTCTATTCATAGGGCTAGATCTATGATTGCTGTCACCAATATTTTTGTATAAAATTTGAAATTTGATATTGAGAATTCTTTTGTATTTGATTATGAATAAGATATTGACAATTTGTACATGAAAATCGTTGTGATTGGTTGAAATGTAATACTCTAAGTGGTGATTTTTGGAGGTTTTTGGTTGCTTGATTTTATGAGTTGACTTTTTAAGAGCACTTTTACACTGAAATCTTTGAAATTTTGGGTGAATCACTACAACATGAGGTGAGGTATAAAAATTTCACAAATCATCCCCTTTCTAACTGGATCACACATGCATGAAGCTAACTTTCCATAAAATATATAGTAAAAAATCCATGCCAAAAAAATTCAATGACAGATGAAAAAACTGTGTTTGATCTTGTACATCGTCCACTTTCTGGACGGTTGGACGTTTAGGGGTTAAAGGGACAACTAAGCCCCATGGACTAAGTTATGAAAGAATAATGAAGAAAACTTTAGATATAGTCCATCAAAAAGGAATGGATTAGTGCTTTAGAAAGGGGCTGAGAATGCAACGCTAGATTCTCCACTCACGTTTGTTTTGGCAAATTTTAGAAGCTCCAAGAGACGATCGATTGAGAGGGTGGAAGAGAGAGAGGAGATTCGGGTAGTTGCGGCCTTCTTGGAAGACTCAAGCGATACACAATGATATATAGTGCTTGACTCAAGTGTATAGAGTAGATTCTTGGGAAACTCAAATCTCTGACTCAAGCACAATGCTAGTTCCCTCACATTGTGCCAAGTGGCAGAGTGGGAGGCCTAAATGATTTGTTTTATTTGATCAAGTTTTTGATAGACCAGTCATGATTTCAAGTCATGTCATAATTTTAATTTTTTGAATGCCTATTTTCCAGGTTGGCAGTGCTTTTTAAAATTGATTCCATTAGGCAACCTAGATTTGAAACCAGGGATGTTTAACGGTTAAGTTTGTCTTACTTGTTTGACTCCTAAATTCTCTCATAGAATGGCAAGTGTCATCTTGCACTCTAGTTCCAAGGAAAATTGATGTATGAGTTTAAATCAAACCAAGCAGTAGGGGGTGCAGAACCCTACTGTTATAGAATGCAATGGGAATCTTTGAGGTGTTAATTGGAAATTTTAATCGTCTTTCCAGTGGTGCTTAAATTGGAGGAATGTTGTTTCAGATTTTGTTTCCCTTGTTTGCGTAATGTTCACTAATTGTCTGAACATTGTGTGAGCAAGGGCAAACAAGTGGCAAAAATGGGTGCCTTGATAGGTGTCACAAATATTCAGGTGTCACAAATATTCAAGTGTCACAAATAGGGTGTACAAGAATAATTTTTGAATTTCTCATTGATTTATTAACCAATTTGAATATTTTCTTTAATTGTCGTCAACGATTTTGGATGCATAATGGATCGCTCTATACATTCATTTGATTCAAATTAACACCTACAATATAAGATTTCATAACTTAACCCCTAAAGGACCAAAAAACCCAAATTGAGCTTCATGTTTCTTTTGGTAATTATTAGTAGGTTTTACGCAAACTTCCTTTTGTTCATTTTTTTTTAGACCAACACATACAATGTTCTTTGCTAATTCCGGTGAAATAAAATTTCGTCACATTTGAAATATATTTTCTCATGATATAATCAATTGAATTTGTCATTTTAAATCCATGAATCCTTGGTCCTTAGGTTAACTCTTACACAATCAAATTTTTATTCAATTCCTCATACTTTTACTTTATATTTTTTCAATTACGTTTCTACTTCCTCAATCATTTTACCGTTCTATTCACTTAGGTTTTGCTACCTTGGGCTATTTTCAGTTGGGCCCAGGACTTCAGTTACCAAGATTGGGTCACGGACTTTGGGCCCTTGTTTGGGCCCTCGTTTTGGCCCTGGGCCCAGCCTGAGGCTCGTGAAGCTCCGACTCCTCAGCCCCATTTCACTCACTCATAAATATTCATACTGTACACACAGTAATTTAACCCCTAAGCAGCAAGGGCTATGTTTGGTAGTTTTTCAGTCATACGTTAATTTTCACTTAGTTCCTAATTACAAATGAAAACAGTATCAACTAAGGAAGTGTGGGGCTATTTTCTACTTTCTAATTCAATTTACTATTCTTCAAAATGTTGAAAACTGCATTTTTTACAGCACTTTAAAGCTCAAATCCCTACAATTTCAATATACATTGTTGAAAAAGCTTTTCTAACAAATTTCTTTTTATGTAAGCTCAAGAAACATGCCACAAACACCTAGATTTTTATCACTATTATTTACATTTCCCCTAAAAAGATCACACTATTTTAAGAATTTTAAAAATTACTACAATTTTTATAAGAATGTTTTTTGAAAAATCTTATAATTTTTTTATTTATTTAAATAATTATGAAAAAATCAAGGTAAATCGGTTTAACAATAACTCATGTGAGAAAAATACCACAAAAACATAATGTATTTTGAAATGTGAAGAATTGATGGAGTTTGATTGAATAATTGTCATGTGGACGTTTAAGGATTAACCCTTGAAGGACCAACAAGCCCGAATTGGGCTACATGGTTTATTTATTTATAGTTGTTTTCAGTAGGTTCTATGTAAACTTCCTTTTGTTAATTTTAATTTTAATTTAAAAAAATTATCAACGCATATAGTTCATTATTGACTCTGATGATATAAATTTGGCCCTATCTTATCTTAATTTTATTTCTCTCAATATAATCGATTGAATTTGCCATTTAAAGCCATGGATCGTTGGTCCCTTCAAAATTATATGACTAAGCGTATGGACAAAACTTAACTATGCTATAATATATTGACCTTTACAACTTTTTGGAAATCGATGTCAACAAATAATTAAAAATTTCACCATAATGATTTGAAATTGTTTGTATTGTACAATTGAATTTCAAAAAGAAACATCATATATCCTTGTCAAATCAATTTAAAAGTGTGTGTATGTAAATGTATATATATATATATATATATGTGTATGTATGTATGTATGTATGTATGTATGTATGTATGTATGTATATACACATTTACATGTATATGATAAGCTAAAATTTTAAGGGGTATAATAATTTTACTAAAAAGTTTTGTTTGAAATATTCTAAATTGTAATTTATATTTATATCTATATCTATATTTATATTTTTGTGAGTGTAGTAATAAACTTATAAATGTACGTGAGTATTTTTATTTTTCAACAATTGGAAAAGTTTGTATTTGAGTTTTTAATTGTACTTATGTAAAACCAATTTGATTGTAGTTCGAAACTTACCTTATGTTTCATAGAACATAAAAGGGATGAAAGGATGAACTTCCAAATGGATGGAAGCATAGTTTAAATAAATGAAAACATAGTTCAAAGGGGTGAAAGAACATATATGTTCTGAAAGGCATTTATGGGCTTGGTTTTCTTAGTTCTCAAACCACTTTGACCATGAATTGTTAATAATGGAGAAATGTTTTTATGGATTTTATTTTTTAGGCATTACACATGACAAGAATAGTATGTATCTACATTTTTAGAATGCAAATTACTTCTATATTTTGAAGTTAAAACTCAAAAATACTCCTTTCTTTCTAAACTAGGGAAGGACATTTAACCCTTTGGTGCCTAGGAGGCCCGTTTGTGGTCTCTGACTGCTATTCTTTACAAACTACTCTGTGTGGATATGGAATTACGAACTTTGGAATGAAGAACGATTGAGGGGAGCAATCACATGCATGTATTGGAGAAAAAAATTAATTGATTCGGAGTTGTGGAGCAATCTCAAATATGTGATTATACGAAAATAAGTTCAAAAGAAACGTATAATAAATTAGAAAAGATTCACTACATAAGGAAAACAATAATGCAAGTACGTTTGGAATGTTAATAAAACAACTTTTTGAATACGTAATGTTTCCTCTTCTAACTGATCCATGAGAACTCTGTCGTTCTCAACAACCGCCACTCCGGCCGACCCTGAGCATCTCCAAGTTCCAACAAAGAGGACCTCATGTCACGTTTTGACAAAACCCCAAGCGCCTTTGAGAGAAAGTTTGGTTGCTCTCTGTTTTTTTTCCTCATGTCCGTCACAGACTCTCACTATTACGGTAGTTATCTCAGACTTCCTCCTCCATTGTTTACGAGTTCTTCGGTGTAGGTTGACTTTAGAAGCTCCTCGTTTTGCCTATGCTTTGTTGTGCATCAATTATAGCCATCAGCAGCAATGACATTCATCACAGGGTCCTCGATTTCTATGGCAATATCACCTTTTTCCAAGCACGATGGATATGGAGCGATAATTCTCAGCTACAGCAGCCATGGAATTAAGTTTGTTACTCCAACTTTTGAATTGTGCTCATCCGTGAGCATTGTCTTCAGATTCCTTTTGGTTGATTCATGTTTTTTTTTTCTAACTTGTAGGTAATCCCTACTTTTGCATCAACATCACTTGATAAGCTCTACTTGTGCAGATGTATACTCACATCCTCCTTTCCTTGTCATGTCAAGCAAAGGTGCGCAGTATACAATGGACAAGAGCGATCGTATCAGAGGCGGGAAGTTGAGTGATTGAAGATAATTAATTTTTGATTATAGCCACAGTCATCCTCCAAGCCATCAGCCGCCATTTCCTGGGGCAAATCAGATCCTACTAGATTGGGCAATGCGGCAAGGGACTTGATGTTTTAAGCTGCAGATCATCCTTGGTTTATTTCACTCTTTATACCTTCTCTCACTGTCAATAACTCTGGGGGTTGAAGTATGCCAAGTCGTTAGTCTTCTTAGTTCTCAACAGCTCCGATTTCTCTTTTGCCAACAATGTACAACGATATTGGGGTGGCATCAGAGTAGAGAAGAAGGGAATGCTAATGGGTTCTCAGATGAACTCAATTGGGCTCTACAAGAAGACGCATGGCCTCACATATGAAGGCCATGACTTAGCTAAACAATGCAACGGTAGTAACTTCGAGGAAGGTGATAGAGCTAAAGGATATAATGGCAACATGGAGGTATTCGGAGTCAAGAGAGAAAAGTAGTACACAGAGTCTCCTATGAAGCCATGTGGTGAATCATTAGCAAAGACTTCAGTCGAAGTAAAGGAGGAGATGGTTTGATCCTATGGAAGTACCAATGTGCTTATGGATGGTATTTTTGGTGAGGGGTCCAAGGCCTTGTCTTCCCATCAGACATCAAGGAATGTCTAGGATGGAAGGCTCATCAGTAAAAGGACGGGAAAGCCCGTTAGGAAAAATGTGAAAAATGTGAAGTCCTCTATGAAGTCCACCTACCACTGTCGCCTTGTAGGATCTATTGGCCGCTGCTGCCTTGGACGCACGATGAGATGAATTTTGCAAACAGTTCTTGAGTCTTTGCAGTTCAAGTCGAATCACAAGTCTAAATCCAATGTTTTTGAGCAAGCAACGAGCGTGGGCAAAGACAAACAGAAGTAAGAGCGATAGAATCTAGCATCCATAGACAAATGTCTGAAAGCAGGCTGTGAAGCAATAAACGTTGTTTTATTTGATTATGGTGGAGATGTCGAACCTCCCAACAGATGGACCGAGAGGGAGAACATCATCAATATGGCGGGGATACAAAGAACATCTTAGGAAGCTGTGGATACTGCAGCCTAGTTATCCACCAAAGAAATGCAAGTATGTCAAAGTTGCACACAACTCTTTTAACAAGGACGGATCATTTTTTAGAAGATGCTCATGGAGTTGAGTTGCCACCTACTCATGGTGTTCTCTGACCAATAATTAGGACATCCAAGGCAATGGCACCTAAAAAAGTGGTTGTGTACCGTGTCGTTGTCACCATATTCGGTGTACAAATCTTAAAGGAACCAACTTGTCCTCTGGTATCAGACTCAGCTGTAGCTATAAGGCAGTCCCTTCCTCGATGTCACAGGCGTTCATACAATTATAACAAATAGCCAATCCCAGAACAAAACGGTGAAGAGTTCAAACTCATAACGCTGCGTGATCCAGGGAATGTACTCCTCTTGAATGATGATCGATAGACAACAACACATCACTCCTAGGGTTAGCGATGCGCCGTTGCCTTTTTCAGATTGACAAGAGTTGTATCATAATCTTCAGCAAAGCCTGCAAATTCTCCTTTAGATATGTCTCTTATAATTTATTTTTGTTTTTGCATGCACGCATTTGGTCCTTTACATGCAATGATGTTCAGTGACTCTGCATGCAATCTACATTCCCTTACATCCACTAATCAACTTTATTTTGCATGCAGTAGAACAATTGGTTGCTGCCCTAAGATCCCAACATCCTACTCCATTGCAGATCACTTGTCATCCATCGAAAAGTGCACTGCTACTAAAAAGCATGGCTGCAATGCCAATGACTATTGTCTGTTGAGAGCTCTACATGGGGAGGGACCGAAATATTGCAATCTGAACGATTACGCACACAACACCTACATAAAACCTGAGGCACAACCTGCAAATTGGATGAACTTGTTGGGTGACATTCCAGATCATGAAAGCGCAAACTCAATGTCAGAGTTGCGAAGATTGTTACCTGCCAGATGAATTCAACAACATAGTCATAGCAAGTAACAATCTTCGCAAGGTGAAGGTTAGGATTCTGAATCTCAAGTGGATGTAGGAATTGATTAGCAACCTGTGTCAATATGCTTGTGGATATGTCAGGGACATGGTCTTGAATGGATGTGACAGGCTTCCATCATTCGAGGTTGATCTGGAAATGTGTTTAGGAGTCTAATTACTGCGTGTCGAGGATTGTGACATATGGAAGCCGCCTGTTGTCACTGATGTTGAAAGAGAAGCCATTTAGATGAAATAATTAATGGAGCGTCAACCAATCCATTCAACATAGCTGATATCCTCGAAATGACTTCTTTGACTACCGTCCCCAAAGAGTCTTTGCTTCTGCATCCTTAGGAGATGTTGCCATGTGAACCCGAGCTAGTGCGTGACAAAAATTCAGCAGACACGGTGGATGTTAGTGTGTTTGGAGAAGGTGAGCAGTTCGGAGGTGCCAGTGTGAGTTTTAGTGAAGAATCAGACCCCAACTCGGTGCCGATATTGAGCTACGTTGGCATGGGAAGAAGCAATGATGGTGGGGGCAGTAGAGGATTCTCCACAAGACTTAGAGCCAAATGACAATGATACTCCAATGTGTCTTGGGTCAGCTAGGGCATTGTACTTTTGGACCGCAGACCAGCGAAGAAGAGGGGTGATGGCGTGATATGGGTACGCCCTCTAAAAATAGTGTGATTTTTGAAAAATTTCTTTGGGAAGAAAACAACATTAAAAATTTACAAAACTTAGAAGGTATTACAGATACCATGTCTGCAACTATATACATGATGTTAAAGACAGAATTTCTAGCACACATAAAATGAGTTAGACATAGGTCACACTATGTGAGACGCGTAAAAATGGTAGCTATATCAGGCCATTCCCCAGAGGAATTTGTGTCTCGATATGGAGAGTCAAATTGGCATTCTAAATCATGGAGTCTTCTACCACGACATTCCTTCCTTGGTCCACATCCCGGTCCTAAAGTTCCTTTTGGTGTAGAGATACTATTACTAGTAGACCTCTTCTTTAAGCTCTGAAACGAAAAAGTGTAGAGGCGGATTGTGAAGTAGTCAAACGCATATGCTGATTGGATTGACCCAGTGACAAAGAAATAGAAGGGAGGGTATGTAAAAGATAAACAAATATCTCTCAAATAGCATCGTCCATTTTTTGGCATTTGTGCATTTATGGCTATTAGATCGCAGCCCAGCATGTGCGATTATTGGTCAGTTGAGGCAGACTCTCTTCACAATCTAAAGGTGGCTGGAACTATGTCTCGCAACAGATTTTTGTACTTACTGTCTTCATCTTGCATCCATGGAGAGTATAGTGCGTGACAAGACTGATCCGGCCTATGATCCGATTGGTCAGGTCTGGTGGTTACTTGAAACGCTTGTCAAAAGGTACCAAAAGGTGTGAAACGCATCAGAGTACCTCTACATGGACGAGATGATGGTGGCTTATAATGGACGTCACTGCTCGTTTAAGCAATACCTTCCCTTGGAACTAGTTACACACGGTATTAAGATCTGGTGCATCACATGTTTGATAACCAAATTTGTTTTGAATCTGGAGGTCAGTGTGGATGCGGCTAATGAGGCTTTGGCTAATCTACCACAACATGCATGCGGCATTGGGGCAAGGGTAGTTACGAGGCTATAAGCTGGTTGGGAGAACTGTTGGCACACGGTGGTAATAGACAACTTCTTTACATCACCAATGTTTTTTGAAGATATGATGAAACAAGGATTCTACGGGATTGGAACTGCTCGTCAAGGACGTGTGGATTTCTTGACTAGCCTCAATTTGCCAAAGAAGGGAACGAGAAGTACATTGGAAATTCGAATGCACAAGGATAGACAGTTATATGCCATCCACTAGCAGGACACGAAAGGTGTTTGTTTATTGAGCTCTGCAGTGGACCATGTTGAGCGGTATTAAGTCAATGTTATACATAATTCCAGTCGAAAGTCTCTGTTTGTGCCGGCGTCTCCTACACAGATAGCGTATTCCAAAATGATGCGGGGGGTAGATACGCAAGAACATCTAAAAAGAAGCTTTTCAAACCAAATGTTCACTCAAAAATGGTGGCATTGTATGTTTTTTGTTGGCTATGACACTACAATCACAAACTCTTATATTTGTACCAAGAAGAGTACACACGTCTTGGAATAACATACATGCCTTATGGTCAATTTATGCTCATGTTGGATCATAGCTAATGAGTTGCCCTCAACTATCCAATTTTGGCACCAGAGTGAATGCACAGATGCCTCACCGCTGTGATGTGGGGACCACATCTTCTATGAAAACACATGTTGTGAGCCGTCCAAACAACTCACGAATTTGGTAAAGTGTTTTTTGTAGTATTTTGCAATTTAGGAGTGCTTGTGCTATTTAGTATGTATGTTTTGGTGATTTTCTAGATTTTGTGTATTTTGCATGAGGTGTTCAGAGGTTCTTTAGAAGATTAGCGTGAATTCCGATTGAGGTGCAATTGGTTTGATTTGTTAGAATTTTTTAGAATAGAGTGTGGAAATTAGAATGCCTAGGATGTTTTGGTTATAACTTTTTTATGGAGTATTAGATGACTCTTGGTTTTAGTATAGGGTGGCCCAATTAGTAGGACTTCGTAGGATTTAGTGGCCATCTTGGAATTGTGGTGTGAAAATCATTAATTTAGTGTGAACAACGCTATCTTAGGATGGAATACACTATATTAGTGCAAACATCACCAAATTGGTGCATTCAGCGCCAAATTAGTGTAGACAGAGCCAATTTGGCGCTAATAGCACCAAATTAGTGTAGACAGCGCCAAATTGGCGCAGTTTAGTAAAATAGCATGGGACGGATGAATAGTTAGTTGGAACTATGTGGATGAATGAGAGTGAATAGATGAAAGTGAAGGCTAGAAGGCTTACGTTTAAGCTGTAAAGTAGGCTCTTGCATTGTGGCTGAAAAAATATAGCAAAGCCTTGTCAGCATTGGTAGCAACTAGTAGAGATTTTGGAGCAATTTAGTGCAACATGAGTAGCAAGTCATTTGGTGATATGAAGATCAAGAGCTTCAAGCCCTTGATGGAGCGGTAGAGAGGTCGAAGTTTTGGTGGTGGACCCAAGTTCCAGGTTCTCATTTGGTGTGGATGCGATGGATCTTAGATGTGCGACGAAGATTAAGATCTGCAGCACATCGATATGGATGTACGATTTGGCGTTGTTGCGAGACTGTGGATCAATGCGATCAAAGCAATGACGACCTTGCTGCAACGGTGGAAGTTGAAGTCATGTGAAGATCGGAAGTGAAGATTCGACAGGCAGAGGTGGGACTTTGAGCAAGCAATCAAGCGACGTCGTGATACTTGCATTTTCTAAAATCCGGCCGTTGGTATCGAGTTGGTGTGAGTGATTGAACGGAGATTCGGAAGCGGTGATCAAAGGAGGAGGAACTGCAGTAACTGGAGACAATATAATATTACAGAAGGCGAAGAGTGATAATATAGAGGGACAGTTTTGCAGATTCTTCAGTTCGACAGTAAGCTTTGGGCTGGTCTTATCAACTACAAGGTTCTTTTAGTGTGCTTGTATTTAATTGCGTTCAAGTAAATGCAATGTTAATTGCATCTTGCATGACTATTGAACTTGTGTTGTCGTGTGAAATTGGTCCAATCAATTGAATGCATGGTCTGTGGTCTTTGCTAGTGAAATTTCAATGTTCAAATAATTGGATGTTCCTTCTTGGTTTGTTGTCTCAATCAAATCAGTGAAAGTCTAGATTCAACCCCATTAACCTTCCGCAAGGGCTTTTTCTGGCGATTGGATTTTGAAAGGGTGGATTATTGCCCATTGAATGTTTATGTCTAAGTAGCCCTAATTTCTCATAGAATCCTCCATTTTCCCATTTATATCCTAATTTCCCTTAGTTTTACCCTCTTTACCCTAGATGCCCCTCTTTACCATTAGTTCTTCCTAATTGCCCTAGGTAACTTCGATTTCACCCTAGGTCAAGCCCGATAGTTAAGCTGGATTTTTTCCCCATTTTTCCCTTTTAACTCTTGCATCTATTTATAGTACTATGTGAGTCTTGGTGTATAGGAGTCCATTGTTTGGAGAGTGTTTAGGGGTCCGCAACCCCTCGGCCCATTCTTGCGATGCATTGGGCGTCCGCTGGTCAAAGTGCTCACACCTACTTCCATCTCCTAGTTATGGTCTACAGATGCGTCTACTCTCACGAAGGAGATAAATCTATCGCAACAGTCTGTAATGAAAAAATTCAGGCACAACCACTCAATGCAGCATAGGGTCCGACTGTGATAGTGGTCCTTAATAGAACCCAAAGGCCAAATCAAAAAGGAGCTGGTGTTGACATACTTAGTTGGTTTATTGCAAAATCGCCAACACCTCACTGTAGTTTAAAAATCGACAAGAGACGATGCTGTCAAGTTTGTGAGAAATGTAGATGTTGGATCAGTGTTCTTGATGCCATGGGTAGAGTATGTGTCCTGAAACTTGCTTTCTTCAATTCCATGGGAATCAAATCAATTGACTCCTATGTCTTGATATGTTTGTAGAGTGGAGTGAGATGTGGGCGATGTATGGCTTCCCTAAAATGAATAATCGATGGAGGGAATTGAACTTGTTTCTATTTTGATGCATACTGCCTTTGATTGTCATATTACCTTCTCTTACTCATGGTTGCTTAGTCGATGATATGTGATGTATTGTTCAGATTTTTCCTAAACTAATGTTCCACTATTCTGCAGTTGTAACAGACAAAAAGCACAAGCTTTGAAGGAGAAGCATTGGAGAGATTGAGAAGCGCCTCGTGCTAGGACGTGTTTTACATATTACTACAGTATTCATCAGGAATTTAGGACTCCAGTGATTTTAAACAATTTCCGTGCGACATCCAATATTATATGGATTCATACATTTTTTGCACGGATTCTACACGGATTTTGTGCTAATTCCGCACGGATTCTGCACTTTGTTAGATAACAAAAAGAGTGAATGTAGAAGCCATGCGGATTCAGTGTATAATTAGCGCAAAATCCATGTTGAATCTTTGGAAAATTATACGAACCCATGAAATATCGGATGTCGCACGGAAATCGTTAAAAATTAGTGAGGTCCTAAATTCCTGATGTTGTCTCGTTTTTTATATTGGTATTGTATTGGTGTATTTCAATATGTTTTTGAAATCTAGTGCCCTTGGGTTATAGGCATATGGCAATAGTTTGTGATAATCACCACAGTCCTTGTAGATCGTTAACTATAGAATTGATTGTCTATTGTTGTTTATTATGAGAGGAAAGGTTGTTTTCCTTCTAGTTATTACAAATAAATTATTTTGGGAACATTTGTTGTATTATTTCATAATGTATGTGCATTTTACTGTATTATTTTATGTTATTTTTTATGTTATGTCAGCCCAACTTGGGAGATGACCCCGGCCTGAGACAAGACAATTATCTCGAGGTCAAAGCCTTGTTTCATCTTTGAATGCATTAAAGTGTCACATGAGGAAGTTGTTACGTCCAGTTCAACTAAAGGTGACAGAAAGGTGGTTAGTCCTCTACCCATCTTTTTTTAGGGTCGAATATCAAAGAAAGCAAAGGCATTGGTTGTTCCCATGGTGAAAGCACGAAAAAGTGTACCACCTCTAACTCTTATGACCATTCAACAATGCAGGGTTTTAAAATACATTATAAATTTGAATTTCGTAAGAAAATAAATAACAATAAAATAAAACATCTATAGTTTTATAAAGTCTATCAAAAAAAATTGAGAAAATGATCTTCAATAAGTAGTTATAAATTTTTTATTGACGTAGAAGTGGCCAAAATTGAAAAGGTAGTTACATACAATCAACAAAGTTGATATAAAACAAGCAAAATGTATATCAAAACATTTTATTTTTTACTTCATGTGGACGTCCCAGATTGTGCATGCGGCTTTCTTCAGTGGCTCTAGCTTTGTGCTTGTTGTTCATACTATTTTGAAGAGGAACCTCTGCCTTATGGTCTTAGCACCTTCGTCGTCTTCACCTCGTGTTTGTTGCACAGAGTGACTAGCAAAGCAACTAAATTGAAGGAGTGAAGCATTGTTCAAATTGCAATGGCAAGTGGAAGTGGATGCTCGTACCAGTCCAAAGATTTGCGATTGTCCGATAATTCTTGTACTATGGATGATTCAATGGGTGATTCAAGGAAGGTGATGGATTTTGCTACAACGGCAATTGCAAGTGTAGCTGATTATGCATGTCCGACGACATCGTATTTCTCAACAGTGGAGGAGAAGATCGATATGTCCAAGGCTCACTGGAGCACGTTGGCGGATGATTTGGGCTACACTGAGGAAGAGAAATTGGACTTTGAAGTGAGTAATGTGCAAGAGTTTGAGGCTCTCCAAAGGCATCCCATTTGGGGAAGTTTCTTTGGGAATTTCACTGGTGATGGTATATCTACGGGTTTTGGTGATATATCTGGTGAGTTGGTGGTGGGTAAGAAGTTTGCAGAGGGTGGCCAAGCTGAACTCTATGAAGCCCAAGTCATGTGGAAGGATCCAAAGAATAGTGAGATTGATTGAAGATATAATGTTGAGCATGTGTTGAAGGTCTTCAAGGAAGGGACTCTCTTAAAACAATTGAAGTCCCAATTTCCGCAAGGGTTGATGTTATACCATGTCGAAGGAATGGAACGTCTTGTGGAGTCTACACCAAAAAAAATTCCAAGATATGCTTCTAGGATATATCGTGGGATATTGTTGAAAGGGGGTAGATTTGCATTTCTTATGGATAGGCAACATTTCAATCTGCGTACTTTGATTGAGCGGAATATGAACCTCAGAAGTGGTGAAGAGTGTGGACCATTTTTAAAGGAAGAGGCTAAGTTTGTAATGTATGGTGTTGCATTGGGTGTGAATACTTTGCACAAACGTGACATTGTTCACAGAGACTTGAAAGCATCAAATGTCCTTGTAGATACTTTCTTTTTGAACAAAAACCTCAATTCTATCATTATTTCAAAGGTCATAAAAATTAAATTTATGTTGAGTGTATTTAAGGCCATCAATTTTGCAACCGAGATTGGATTTAGGCATTCATTTTCAAACAGTACTTTTTGTAAACTTTTTTGAAGATTTTGTTCTGAAAATTTGGGTTCAAGTACCTATAAGAATTCTGGAGGGCTTCATGAAATTAAAACCAAAATACAATATATTAAAACCAAAACAATTATGATTTTAGTATAGCAGACTAACTTTTTGATACAGTTTTTTGTGCTTTCACCCCCCAAGCCAGGAGGCTGAGAGAGTGGTCACTCCTATGCACTCGACTAGCCCAAATTGTGGTCGCTTTCAATGACTTCCCATATTGCATCAACACTTTTAGTTAGAAAGAAAGGACAAGTGTATCATTGGAACTGTGAAAGAATGTAGTGAGAAAGAATTCAGGTGTACATAGTATGTGATTGTAGTTAAAACCATATAATTGGTAATTTCAATGTGCTGAAGTAAAAAATTTGGTTTTTTCAAACATGGTATGTTTAGTCACAGTCTATTGTAAGAAGATATGAGGTCTGATTTCAATGGATCCAAGTTAGATTTAGTTGAAGATGTATATAAGTCTTCTACATGCACCGTATTAGAATAGGCACCCACAGCTTTGAAACTTGATGTAAAATCATAGGAAAATGGGATGGACTTTGGAAAAACTGCACAGTAATAGTACTAAAGTATAGATTCCCGTCCAAGTTTTGTTATTTAAAAAATAAAATTACGCAGCTCCATGAAAAGATTGAAGCAAAGGAGAGTGTAGTGAGGTGATGCAATTCATTGTTGGGTAGACCCAGAAATACGGCCTATAATCGAAGAGATGGACGGTTGGATTTGACTCTCCTTTTAATAAAACATGCGAAATCAAGTCAAGTTTAATTATTTGGCACAGCTCGATCTACAAATTAGTGCATTGTTTGTGAGATATAGGTAGCACAACTCAGAGCACACCCCAAAACAACATTTCTTGAAAATTAGGCCTGGGCACCAAAGGATAAAGGGCTAACTTATCAATTACACCAAAAACATGTTCCTTCATCTCC
The DNA here is from genome assembly GCA_022496805.1 of Pohlia nutans. Lineage (NCBI taxonomy): Eukaryota > Viridiplantae > Streptophyta > Bryopsida > Bryales > Mniaceae > Pohlia > Pohlia nutans. Next base: position 30,673,972 of record CM040089.1, on the reverse strand, counting down.
ACTTGGCCCTCCAACTGAGAGCATTTTCATCCCAAGACTTCAAAACTGTAGAAATAAAAATAAAAGTTGAATTATAGTTCCAGAAAACTGTCATTGGAAGTGCATAAAAAAAATATTATAAAATAGGTCAAAAAACCAACTAAGATTTGGACAACAAACAACTAAAACACCCTTAAACATCTCAATTGCAAAATCAAGAAAATACGAAAAACTTCAAAATTTGTAAAAATTTGTTGCTAATAAAGAAAAATTTACAACTTTCTTTGTATCAATATCAAATTTTCAACAAATTTTTGAAATTTTTCCTTGGAGAAGTCACTTAGTGTAAATTTTGGGTACATATGAGCGAACAAAGGGTATGTAATGGGGGGCTATGAAATAATTGGAACATTCTACTATTTATAGTATATTTAAGATATATTCCATATATATTCTAAGAATATTCCCAATTTGGTTTTAAAACACCCTATATTACTTCTATAAATTTATAATTTTTATCTCAAATGAATAAAAGACACCCTATATTTGTTAATGAATAAAAGACACCCTATATTTGTTTTCTCATAGTTATCTAAATTCTTGACAGTGACTTCTCCGAGAATTTTTCATGTGTTTTTAATCTTGCAATAGTCGTACTTTGGTTGTTAGATGTTCAGCTCTCAAATTTCTTGTGTTTATTTTGTCAATTTTCAAAGCACTATTAATATTAAAAGAAAAACACTTTAGAGTTCCAATTCAATTTTGTTAAAAGATTCAATTAATAGTTTTGAAGTATTTCTAAAGAGGTTGGAGTGGATAACATGTTCAAATTCAAAAATTGTATATGTTTAACTGCAGTAAAAAAAATTGGTTCACGTTTAAGGTAGCATCATCCAGAGCCAAAATTGATTACGTAGTGTAGTCAAAATTTCTCAGGGTACATAGTGTCAAAAATGCTCAAGAGTGGGAAAATGAGAGAAGAAAAAAAGATTTGTTTTTTTTTAATTTTTCATGTGCCACATGGACCCCCCTGAGGAGGTGCCACATGGCAAAACCAAAAAAAAAGCTAGAATTGGAAAAACAGGCCAAAAGAAGCTCAAATTATAAGAAATTATCAGCCAGATTTTTCAGCTCTACAACACTTGATTCATGCCTTCATCACAATCTCACCATGTCCAGATTCTCACAACCATCACTCCAGTTTCACACACTCCTCAGGCACCTCAAATTTAAAATTAGGGTTGACACTCAGACTGCCCTCACAATACTTTTGATCGCCAACCTCCCACTCAAGAAACAAGAGACGTAAATCTTCACCTGCTTGTACTGCAAAATGCGTGTGAATGCCTGACACAAACACCGGAAGGAAGTACTACCTCTTCCTAATCCCTAATTTGATTCAGTTTTTCTCAAAACTGAAGAATGTGCACTTGATTCAGATTCCTGAACCGGATTCTATAACGGGGATCAATTGAGTTGTCACCAAGGCAGGAGGATTTTCAACAACGCCTCACACTGGTCACCCAGTTCCTCTTTGCAATTCCACACCAGCTCCTCTTTTCAACTATGCACCAGTTCCTCTTCTCAAAATTCACGGCATTCACAAACACAGAAAGAAAAATAAATAAAATTTATATCCTCACGCTTGTCGCTCCGATCAGGGTCGTCACGCAAAACCGGCTCCTCACGCAACACCAGCTCCTCACCACCATCTCAACCTCCAGCCGCGCACGCACACCGCTCAATCACCTAACAGTCTAAAGCACACAAAACTTGAATCACAGTGAAATTTCAGATGAAATTCTCTGAAGAATTGTTGTGCTTAACGAGGGTACATGCAAAAAGGAGCAGGTTTAAGCTAAAAGAATGTGATAAGTCAAGTTGCAAAATATACCTTTAACACACGAACTTCTTCTTCAAGGGCGGCTGCGGTTTCTTTCTGGAAGTCAAACAGATATCCATACGTTACTGCTTAGACTATCAAAAAAATATATCCAGGAGCACAACTTCAGGAAAACTGTCAACCCCGCTGTAGCTAATGGAACTGTATCAATTCTGCCACATCGAAATTGGAAAAAGATTACCCTATCAACCATGAAATGAGATCCTGAAATTGCTCAAATTCAAAAAATTCACAGCTAGTACTTGACGACTTATTTTAACTTGCAACTCAAGATTGCGTTGGCGTTCTTCTGCCAAAGCTCGCATAGCTGCCTGTCGATTCTTTTCTGTAGCCTGTACTGCTTTCCGTAATTCCTCCACACGATCCTTAAAATTCTCCTGGCAGGCACCCAACACAAAGAGTGCAGTGTGCTCAAACCCTCGACACACACTCGATCCCGATCGCTCACTCCCGAGAACTCTCACCCTCGCCAAACTCTCACAGCCCTCACAGCGCCCTCACAGCCCTCACAGCCCTCACTCGCCAAACTCTACGGAACAAGGGTTCGAGCAACACTCGCCATCGCCAAGCCATCGAACAAGCGCACTCGCCATCGCCAAGCGCAAAAGGAACAATCAGCCAGGTAGAAACCCTAAGCGAATGATTTTCGGAGCAAAACCCTAAGCGAATGATTTTCCTCGTCCGTTCATCGTCCATATTTCATTCGTCTATTGCCATCCGTCAGCATCCCAAAGTCTCAACCATTCCTATCAATTAATTTCTTGATGACGTGGACCCCCTCTCCGCAGTTTCCGGGCCCCGCATTTTTCGGGCCAGCTGCGAAATTTTTTTTGGGGTCATAGTCAAATTAACCATTATTTTCATTAAAATTGTTCAAAATTGATTGTCAATGAATAGACATCACTGGATTATGGGCTCAAGCATTTGGTGCATACCAGTAGATTGTTTGGCACTAGGGTGGCGTTTGGTTAACAATGATTATACTTTGTTTCTGCAAATTTTGGTTTTTTTTAATAATTTTTAATATTTTGTTAAAATGTTTTAGTGATTGGAATGTGGCGTATTTGTATGTTTGAAAAGTACCAAACACAACGAAATTTTCTCTAGGGGCTAGTATATGCCAAAGTTATCTACAATTAGTTGTCCCTGGTTTAACCCCTAAAGGACCAAGTGCCTTAACTAGAACATTTACAGAATCGGGTAGGTACACACGATGTCAATTTTGAGTTTACTATTTTGAGATTTTTAGTGAATGTAAGGAATTTCAAGAGTTTCGTGGGAATATAATTTTTTTTTCCACGGGACATTGGTAGAAAGAGTTATGTTGCCCAAAACCTTCTTCTCACGAGGTCGGGCAACTCAGGAAAAATACTACACTACTCCAAAAGCACTAAAATTTGATACATAACCAGGTGATATGATATTATTTGGGATCGTAAGCAAAAATAATCTCTTTAGTTCAAAAATTTCATTCCAAGCAGAGTAAAAAAATTCTAGCATGGTCATGCAGGGTGGGAAAATACAATTTCTTTTGGAGATAAAAATTGGAGATTTTGTTATTTTTTGTAATTTTTTTCTACTTCAAAAAGAGACAAGAATCTTTGTCTTTGCCGTTTGGATTGAGATATTAAACAAAACCAAGTTCACAATAAAATTAAATGTGTTTGGCAATAGTTTGGACCTCCTTCACTTGCAGAGTTGCAGCATTGATTTCAATATGTTAACCCCTAAGTGTGCAAGGAGCCTCGTGGGGCCATGTTTGGTTGCTCTTCAGTCAAATGCTAATTTTCACCTAGTTCCTGATTTCAAATGAAAATGGTTCCAACTAAGAAAGTCTTGGGACTATCTTCTACTTTCTAGTCCAATTTATCATTCTTCAAAATGGTTAAATTTTTGTTTTCTACAGCACTTTAAAGCTCAAAACCCTAAAATTCCAATATACACTACAGGAAAAAAATCTATCAGATTTCTTTTTATGTAAGCTCAAGAAGCATGCCATCTACACCTTGTTGTTCATCACTATTATTTAACATTTTTCCTAGAATTTTCATTCTATTTTAAGCATCTTTGTAATTACTATGATTTTTACAACAACATAAACCAAAAAAAAAAAAAAACTTTGAAAAATCTTACAAAACTCATTTTTATTTTCACAATTATGAAAAAATCGGGGTAAATCAGTATAACAATAAATTGTATGAGAAAAATATCAAAAAAATATAATATGTTTTCAAATGCGAAAAATTGATGAGGTTTGACCGGGTAAGTGTAGTATGGACACTTAAGGGTTAAATCATTCTCCTACTTCTCAAATTCGATAGACAAGTAACTAACATTATTTAGACGGTAAAAGTGAAGAGCAACAAGTTTCTGTAGTGGAATATTTTCAAAGTACGAAGTACAATATGGAGCTAAAACTTTTGAACGGGTTTTATTTTTCTCACACGTTCTCACCTCAAACTTACATATCTTCTAATCTGTACGTCAAAGATTGTGAAAAAATTTGTACACATTCCATCAGTTTTAAAGGACAAGTTTCTATGGTTAGATTGTAAAACAAAAGTTGTTTTTTTGAAACTACGACCTAGAGATCAAAAAGGTAGCATTGTAGTGTATTTTGAGCAAAATAGTTCCAGTCCTTTAGGGGTTTAAACCATGTAGCATGTATCAAGCCTTTGTCTTTTTTCATATATGGTGAGAAAAAACTAGTGCACTAGCATTAAACATGTATTGATAACAAGTTTATAGCAAGGACCAACAATGCAAATCTTTCATTTAAAGCATTTGTACGTTTAATGATATAAAAAATTCCTACACTACATTGCACAAACATTCTACTGTTTGTTTTGTATTTTTCCAAACAAGTATAGAAGACAAAAGATTTGAGCCACATTTAGAAAAATGAAGCAGTGTGCAAGGCAATGTGATTGATTGAACATTGAAAGTTGTATCCAAAGCTTCACCAACATTTGTTTTTGTTGGCTATGGGACATAAAAGTAGTCATTGGATGATAAAATGAAATAGACATCTACAAAGAAGCATTTTTGCAAAACGGTCTTTTAAGAGTGATCATTTTAAAGAGATTTATGAATTGTAATGATGAGCCCACAAAACAGTCATAGAAATTAAACCACTCAACTTAATTAGCCTAATTGTTTTTAAATGCCTTGTCATCTTATCTTGTGGGCTTCAAATAGCCATTTTTAGAGCTAAAATTTTGTGTGACCACAAGGCTTATTCAACAAGTGTAAACCAACCTTAGGTACACCATTCAAACACCTTCAGCATTTGTTCATCAATAGAAAAAATTAGATACTTGATCTCTTAAAATTGGATGAATATGTACTATTTAATTTGAACATGCGCTGCCATTAGAAATTATCAAATGTCATATTGCAAACCCTTCAATAAATCTTGCATATTGTTTAGATTTCAAGTACATGTATATTTAACTACAATAAGTGATCTTGTTGTGTCAAGTCTTCATAGTTATATATGCCGCCAAATGAAAGTTAATTTTTTTCCAATGGTCTCATATACTATTTGGCATATTGTTTGATTACTTAATAATGAAGAAATTTTAATATGAATTCTTTAGAACTTTATTGCATTAAAAGAAACTATAATTTACAGCTATTGAGTTCTTTTTAATTCATCAAATCTATGTCACTTGCAAATATTCAACTCAAACAAGTTAATATAATAGATCCATTTTGAAGAGAAACTTTGCATTCTTTGAACTTTGTAAGAAGTAATTATAATGTATGTATTTTAGGTCATTCTTTTAAATAACACCTCTAGCTTTATAAATTTAATGCACAAGTTGTTTTTTAAGATTGATTTGTATTTTCATGTTGTAATAATTTACAATTGAATTAGATTTGTAATAAATCACTTCCAATCAAAAGTTGCTATTATTTTTCTATATATAATTTTACAAGTTGTAAATAAAACTTCTCAATTTCAAAGTTTTAGGATTGTTGGTTTTATGATTTATGAATACTATTCATTTTCCATAGTGTTTTCAAATCAAACCAAGTAATATCAATGGGCGACTTTGCTAGAAATGTGCAACTTGTCTTTTAGTGATGCAATTGTGAAAAAAAAAACCATTCTCAATTAATGAATAATTTATCAAATATAAAAATTAATATAATTTATTCAAAAAACTTTATTTGACGAGTACTCTAATTTCATTAGATTTATCTTTGAACTCAAAAAATTCAACTCTGAATGAAAAACATACTCCAAAATGCAATTCAACTAACTTTTTGAATTAAGAGATAATTATATCGATTGTGAATTTGTAAATGTAATATCATTTAAAAATAAATTTCAACAACTAATTTTGAAATTATAAATCAATAAATAAATAAATAAATAAATAGTACTTTCAGAATACAAAAAGAATTAGGGATTAATTCATGTGTTTTGATTTTTTCACTTTTATAATTTTTATTATAAAATTGAAACTTCATATGTGGATGTATAGATTATAAATCTATAAAGCAAATAAGCTAAGATTCATTATCATTGATATGTAATCAAAATGGGAACATGGAGATGACAAACCATTCTTGTAGAGTCATGTTATACGTTGCTTTGCCTGAAACCATTCAATTTTTTGATATAAAAAAAACATGTATGCTCGTGAAATTTCTAAAAGCCACATTTGGTTCAAATTTTGAGCTTATAAGCGGCAAATTAGAAGATTGTAGGTTTCAAATCTTTCATATAAAAGTGACTCTTTTAAAAATCTTCAAGGATCCAAAAATATTCTACACTATAATTTCATTTTGAAGGAGACAACTACATTATTATAGTAAACCAATGAATAGCTAAATATTATTATCATATCATGTTCTTTTTATAAGTTGCATTCCAATTTGTCAAATCAACGAGCAAACCAAATCATTTTATCTGAAAATATTCAATAGTATATTAATGACAATATGAATTGTATTTTATGTCCTTTAAATTTGTATCATTATTTTAAAATAGTCATTTGTTACAATCACAACATTGCTAAGAATAATTAAAAAATTCAATATGGTTTTTTTTAAACTTGCTTTTTTGATGTGGAATTATATACTATACAAATATTAGAATTGATGTTTTGTATAATGTCAAATTACAAAGCTTTTATGCCATACCACTATTTGGTTGCTTCTCATAGATTTTGGTCTATTTTTTTCAAGTAAGACATTTAGTTTAGTATGATTTCTTATTTTGCAATGAATAAAGTTTCTATTTTTTGAAATTAATCATAAAAAGAATTACAAAGCTTTTACTTTTAAAATTTTCAATAGTGTGTTAATAACAATGAAAGATGATTTAATGTCTTTAAATAGTTTAATAAACAATAATTTCTTATGTTTTATATATATGATCTAATTTGGAAATTATTCGCAAAATTTGCATCAATATATTTTGATGTTATGCAGATAAATCATAAGTTCAGTTGCCAAATTTTTACAAAGCCAACATTCAATAAATTAAAGTCTACATTATGGAAAACAAGGTATAAATTAAAGATTCAAACTGTGAATCTCATTTATGTTTGTAAATCTTTGATGCATCATTCAATTATTAATTTTTCTAAGAAAAAAAACAATACAATAGTAGATTTTACTATGATTCTATATTTGGTATACTAGCAATATTAATTTGCATGTATTAATGAATATATTTTGATATGTTTTATTCAACACATGAATTTAATGATATTTAAAATTATATAAATTTCCATGAATTAATCATGTTTTGTTTTTTCAATATTATGAAACTTTGTATTTTACTATTTTATGATGTGAAATATAAACTTATTTTTCATTTACAATCTTAGAAGTAATCATTAGCTTTGAATTTATGAAGAAATAATTCAATACTATAGACTTGAATGATTAAAAATAAAAATAAATTATAATGATTGAAAAGATAAAAACTAATATTTATGATTGTACTGTATATATTTATAAATAAATTTATTATTATTATTATCTAATGTTTGATTTTATCATATATGTTTGATTTTATTATTATTTTTAAAAAATCATTATTGATTTGAATTTTGATGGAAAGGTTTTGTAGGCTTTGTTGTGGTTTAAACCTGAAAAAACTGGATGGTTACTTCTTCGTCGTGCTAAGCTAGATGATCGACAATGGAAAAAACTTCATTGCATGATAAAAGGAAACAAATTATTCTATTTACGAAAGTTGGTACTATCAGTTACATCCATCTTCAATTTTAAAAGTACCTACTTTTATGTTCATTGTTGTTGTTTTAAATAATTGTTGTTATTGTTCTTGTTTTAAATGTTAAAAGTAGATATTTTCTTTCAAGTGCAAACTTTTTGTACACAACATTGAACTTTTTGGTAACATTTGATATTCAAAATATTTTTTGTAAGAAGAAAAAAAATTGAAATGCAACATATAAACTCATATATGAATGATGAATTCTAATCATTGTAACAAAAATTTGAGCAGCATCGACCAGAACCAACTGGAGTTTTGCCCTTAGAAGGATCTATGGCTGAGATTGCTCGTCATGATGATAAAGAGCCAAATAAACATTGCTTCATCATCATAATGAAGAAGCACATCAATGAAAATAAAGTGCATATCCACGACAATTATTTGTTTGCTGCTGAATCAATGGAGGATTGTCTTGGTTGGGTGGGTTAGTTTTTTTCTTCAGATTCTTTTCATTAATATTAGAATAAATTATTCATAAATTAGGTTATATTATCTTATAAATCAATTTTAGTTAATTTCATTGATTGATAGAATGAATATTCATAATAACAGATGCTGTAAACATGGCTGCAATTTCAACTCACATTGCAAGGCTCAAACTTGAATTTGCTCAAAAAGAAGTAATTTGTTTTATTAAATTAATTTAAACTATTATAAAAGAAACTTCAATATCTTGAATCCTTTTGCTAATCTTTGAATTTAAATGTATAATCTATAAAACAATTTAAATTTCATCATATAGAACTCAATAGAAAAAACCACAATCTTATGATATTTGTTTATGATACATTGTTAATATCAAACTAAGAAAAAAAATCAATAAAAAAATTCCACGTGCCAATTTGAAAAATAGAATGCAATACAAAAGTTTTTATGTTCAATTGCCACTCGAGACATCATATTTGTGAATTTCGATTCTATCTATTCTATTCTATTTTGTTTTATTGAATCCTTAATATTAGATTATTCATGCAAATATTTTGTATTAAATATTTTTATGTTTGTTTATTAGCCACCAACGTTACTTTTTCTTCCAATCAAACTGACCAAGTTTTGTACTATAAAAAATTGTAAAACATTAAGATAATGCACAATCTTTATTTTTTTCAAATCAAAGTGTTTAACAAAGACAAATTGATTTGACAGTTTTATTAGAAAAATCTCAATGATAATAGTTGGATTATTTCAAAATATAAAAATAGTTATTATATGTTCATAAAATACACATATACCAATGAAACATCTTAAGAAAACAAACAATATTATAATTTATTTATTACATCAATGATTGAGTATTATAATGTCACATATTCTTATTTTAAAGAATATATATTAAATTCAAATTATTATTATTTTATAAGAATCAAGTCTTTGAATGAGCCAAAAGAACTTTGATTCTATATTTTTTTAATTACTTAAAATAATCATCCTAATAAAAAATGATAAATATATACTCCCTCTGCTCAAAAGTAATTGTTCTATTTTTTGGCATTCTTTTTTCACGAAATAATTGTTTTACATTTCAATTGTGAACCTTGCCCACATCAAACTAGGCATACCATTTTGAAACTCATAAGATTTTTAATTGGGTTTCATCATCGATTTTTAGAATTATGAATTGCAACTCATGAGTTTTTTAGAATTCAAATGAATTCAAATCTTACGTGTTGTAATTCATAAATCATGGCTTTTCAGAATTCAAATGGATTTTATCATGAATCTTTTTCCACAGAGCTTATTTTGAGAGGTAATGTTATCAACATCATGTTTACTTTTCAATTACTAAGATGGGCGTTCTCATGATGTAGGTGAGTGAAAAAAGTAGTCCAAAGTGATGGATTTTTGAAAAAAATAGATTTTGAAAAATTATAGTTAATTTTTTGTAAATGATGGATGTATGAGATTTTGAAGATTTAGGGGTATGAGGGATATCCACACAATGATATTTTTGGCTCGATTTATTTTTGGACTAGTGCCCCACTGCGACCACAATCAGGTAAGAAGTAAGATGTAATTTAAAATACGATAGAATGTTCCAACTAAATGTAATGTAAAAAGGATCGTAGATAAATAGAATTTCATCAGTCAAACTTTTACATAGCCTCATGTGACTAGATGTTGAATAGTTACCCAAGTTATATTCTAAAAGTAGAATCCTTCCATTCCATGATATTTAATAAGCCTCGAAAACCTAAGAATGGGAAAATGTGCAAGATCATGAAACTCATATGAAGGGTTTTTTTCTTAAAACACATGCACATATGGTGATTTAGTGGAACATGAAATGTATATTCCAAAAATAGTGTGGAAAGGATAAAAACCATTAAAATATCATTTTTGCGGCAAACAAGTTGTTTACATTGTTATTACAAATCAAATTTAATACATCAAAGATGGATAATTTTGAAAAAATAAACTTGATGGACATCATAATCAAGTAAGAAGTAAGATGTAATTGGAAATATTTTCTAATTAAAGACATTTTTACCACTACATTCACTACTTGAGAAAGTAGTACTTGACTTTGAGACCTTTCACTCACCCATACCATGAGAACACCTAGATGGCTTTTTCCTAGGCTCTTTTTTGGGCGAAAACAACGTCAAATTGATTTTTTATATTTAAATGGGACACATATTTTCGAAGAGAGGGAGTATTGTTCTTCAAAAAAACTTCTTTAATCTACTTCAATGAATTTTTCACTATAAAGTAAACTTAAAATAATCAATTGTTTGTAGGTAGAAGATTTGATGGCTCGATGGACCAATGTAGAAGATGACGATGCACAAAGGGTGAGTGTCAAGATCTTGATCCATTTTATATTCATTAAATTCAAAAATATAAAAATCTATATTATTATTTTTATTTATCACTTCTTGTTATATGAAAAGTGAATGTTTCAAATTTGTAATTTGGAATATTTTCCTTTCAAGAGTGATGAAAATACATTTAAGATAAATATTTTTTATTGCTAGTGCATTGTAAAAAATATGGTTATAATACCATAAATACTCAATGCTTTCAAAACACTCTATATGCATACAAACCCCAAAATCCAATTGAAGTATCATCTTTTTTATAAATCAATAATTTTCATATTTTTCATATTTATTTTTTAGTGACACAGGAAGTGGATTCAACCATGTCACATGGAGAAGAAAATCCATTAATATTACAAGCTCTTGTAAATGAATTAATGGAATTGTACCATTCTATGACTTTGGTTGATCAGGAAATCATTTATTTATATTTTTAACAATATGATTAAAATTTATAATGTCTTTGCATTGAAAAACATAAATATTGTCTTTTTCCTTTAACATGTATATAAATATAAAACAAAAATATTCAAGATACTTAATATATCATGCAGAGCAAAATAGCTGCACAAAAGCAACTTTATGCAACACATAGTTATATTGCAAAGCTCCAACAAGCAACAATATTGTATATTTTCTTCATTGGAGTTTAAAATTGAACCCTAATTGTGCAAACATTTTTCATTATTACAATATAGTTTAGTTTCTTATAATCATTATTGAAAAAACTTATGTATTGGTTTCATAGGTTGGAAGAAGAAGTTAAAGAAAAACATAAGATATTAATTCAGAAAGGTAAGAAAATCATTCATACAAGATATAAACTTATAAGTGGATTGAAAATGATATATGAATTGTATGTATAAAATATATTATTGAAACTTTTAAAAACTTTATTTTTTCATTCTTTTTCTTTTTGAAAACAGATGTAAGTACAGTCAACAAAAGTTTAAAGCATTTAATGTCCCTACGACGTTCTTTGCGTGATGTTGCAAGAGAAGTAAGTAAGTAGTTTAAATATCCTTTAATAAAATATTTTGGCTTATTTAAAATTACGTTTCTTTTCTTCAAGTCAAAAGATTTTTTTTTTAATGTTTACTTAACATTTCATAAGTTTCTATAGAAAAAATATCTTTTGAGTATAATACCAATCATTATAATACTAAGTATAATAAAATATGAATAATTAAAATCAATCTATTTTAATTTAAAATTATATAAAATTGTTTATTAATTTAGTAAAATCATAACATGATATGTAAAATCATATGAAAGTTTCAAACCTTTATTCAATAAAAAATCATGTTTGTTACATGATGAGTTACTATAAAAGTTATTATAAAAATAACTTGTGTATGTCACTTAAATTGTGGAACACCAGATAAAAGTACTTGATGGAAATCAAGAATATGGCCCCGAAGTACCTTTAATGGCTTCATGTAGGCATGTTTTAAAAGCGACTATAAAAGAATTAAAAAAACTTCGTGAAAAAAAGGTTCAATCTCGCATTTCCCATAATTTGATTAATATATACATTGTGTGGGATTTTAATTTGGTCAATCTTAGACCCTTGAAGGATATTTATTATGTATTTTTTCATTATTATTTATAGTAGTTTAACTAATTAATAATTTCATTTAATTCTTTTATGAATTTGGCATACTTGTATACTAATATGAAATTAAGTATTTGTGTTTAAAAATACATATTTTTAATTTTTCATGGGAAATTCAAGCAACCATGTAATATTTTCTTGAAATCCATCAATAAAATTGAAAAAAAATAGCACAATGAATTTATTTATTTATTTTTGAATGTATAGGGTTTTCTTCCCAAAAAAGGTAGATTACCTGATGAAGGAGAAATTTGGAAACTTTGTGAACAAATCAATGCTAGTTATGAAAATGAACGTTGTCTTTTGCAAAAGGCACTACCTGAAGAGAATTTAGAGTTTATAGCTCAACAAGGTAGGCACCGATTGACTTCTTATGCGCTTGTACCAACATTAGAAAATCAAACTAAAGACAAGGAAGAAAAAACTCATTCGTTAGAATCAACTGATAAATTGACAAATTGGTGGTCATACAAATCTTTATTAAGCTCAACGGATGAAAATCAAAATAATATCATGCCTCCCAATGATAGTCACAAAATAGAAGAAAACAAAAAGATACAAAATTTTCGCACAAAGAGCATAGTATTACCCCATTTCCAATCAGGAGTACATGGAAATGTTATATCAAATTCTTTGTTGACAAATGGAGATAAAATACACGATGGAAAAAGAGATGAAAATGCGACTTCCGTATTTAGCAAGGAAACACATGCTTTGGATAATTCTACATCTAAAAAAGACAAGTTGATCACACAAAATGGAAATGATATTGCAGCAAATGTACAAAGTACTTCATACTTTCTTGAAAGGGATTCAAAAATATTGGATAGAGAAGAGATAGATAGAAAACTAGAGAAAATATCTCTACATAAAGAAGGAATAGACAATACATTGCAAAAAGTATCTCTAGAGAAAGAAGAGAGAGATAAAGCATTGAAAAAAGTATCCCCACATATAGCAACAACTTTGTCTAAAATACATGACAAAAACAAAAACAATGAACAAATTTTGAATGAAGTTGATAAACAACTTGTCAGCAAAGCATCACTTTCATCAGTCATTAAGGCTCTAAACATTGATCCACCTGCAAGTCATGAACAAGATATAATTCCTTTCAGTCAAAATACTAACAATGATAATAATGGGGAAAAAAATTCTTCAAAACATGAGTCACTTGAAATTGACAACAAAAAGAAATCTTCTAAATCTAATCTACTTGAATTTTGGAAAAAAATCAATGGAAAATCATCTTAATATGAATTTTAAAATGTTTGGATAAATTTTAAAAGCAAAAATAAATCAAATCAAATGAATAAAGACCTTGTTTTTGTTAGAAAACTCATCTTAATGTACACTCAATATTTAAACTAATTTCACTATAATTTTTTTGAAAGATGTAATTGATTATATTAGCTTCAAGTTTGAATCCAACCAAAAAAAATCAATTCTTTTACTATCTATAGGATAATTTAGTCTTGTGTTAAATTATGAATGCTAGTATGCGAACATAGGAGCTTGTGTGCCTTTGAGAACAAGAATTTATGAATAAGTCTCAATTTTATTTTTTTGAATTGTTTTGATGACATACCTATAACCCTTTAATTGGAATTTAGGATGTTGACAAGAGTTGATATTCTATATCTATAATGTAATGTCACTTTGAAGTAGAGTATTTTGGGTGCAAGAAGTAGAAATGGTGAAAGAGGGGTTTAGAGAAAATGCATTAGGGTGTTTGTATGGTACGGTCCACTAGAATTCTTGTCCTTGTGCACTCTTTTGGAGGGTTTTGAGAATTTGAAAAATCCATTTCAGAGAGAGAAAAATATTTTTGTGAAATCTAAAGTGGTAGGATGGACTATACTGATAAAAGAGAAAAAAATCGATGGAAAATTAAAAATTTAGCATTATATTTTAATGGAAGATGAAACAAAGGGTAAACTAGTGCATTGTCATAGTGCATAATATGCACTCTAAATTCTAAAAGAGAAGGAGAATAGAGGGTTATGAATGGAATTTTGAGCTATGAATTTTTCAAGTGTTCAAATATGTGAAGAAAAATATCTTCCAATTTTTTCGATTTTTTTTAATTGATTAAAGTTTCAAATTTTAAAATGTGATATTTTGGGAGGGATTAATTGTTTCTCTTTTTTTAAGAACGTTTTTGATGGATTTCTTTATTTAATGTACTTGAGAATAAAATTTTGCAAGTTGGCTTATTTTTAGATTTTAAAATATAGAATCAAACGTGAGCTATATTTACGTTCAAAGTTTGATCATAAATTGGTAAAACTAGTATTAAAATGGGATATTGATATTCAAAATCTTTGGCATAAAATCATTTCAACATTCTAAAATTTTATTTTTTGGATAATGTGTACATAAATCTAGAAGTTGGTACATTCATTTTTCATTGAATCATTGCTACATAATTTTTAAATTGGTTTGAAAGTCAGTTTTTTAGACAAAATACTCAAAATGCACAAATGTGCACCAAAATGTAGTTAGTTCACCAAGAGGAGTTAGTGGACTGTACTATACAAATGCCCTACTAAGATGCTAATTAATGAGGAGATATTCAATCGTTGCTTCAGCAAAACCTCTTTCACATATCTAAAATCGAGATCCTTCTTCTTGCAATTAACACGACCTCCATTCACGAAGACACATCAATAGCGACCAATCTGTTGTCAATATATAGATGCCTTAGCATGACTCCAAATTCAATGAATAGTACGGGCATTGTCTCTGAATTTAGCCACTACTAAATCTTGCGAGCCACTTTTGAGCACTCCTCTTTACTTTGTTTCAATAAGATCTCGTAAATTGCTCAACCTTGGTTTTTAGTCATGTTCTTCTTCATTCTATTCAATGATGGCCGCATACTGCTTTGTGCATCGTGATGAAAAGATGTACCTTCTAGACTCTTGCAAGTAGTCCAATTCAAGCAGTCCGATTGATGTAAATCATAACGTCTTGATTTGAAGGCTCAATGATGCAATTAAATATACATAATTCTAGAATCTGACTTTCTACTCCACATCTCAAAATCTTATGGTCCAAGCACTAGTATTCAGCTTCAACATGCATAGCAACTGGAGGTAGTGAAAGACAAATTGTGGAGCGCAAAAGGCAAATTGTGTAGCAAATGGGGCTAGTAAAAGGCAACTTGTGTAGCAAATGGAGACAATGAATTTGTGCACATTCATGAAATGAAAGGCAAACGGAGGTCATGAAAGGCAATTTGTGTAGTAATTGGAGGGGCAATGCGCCCAAATTAGTAAAAGACAACTCAAGGCATTGAAAGGCAATTTATGTAACAACTAGAGGCAAGTGAATATGTGCAGTGAAAGGAAACTTGAGGTAATGAATGGCAGCTCGGAGGACAGTAAACCGATGAGCAATTTGGTCGCAAGGTCCTCCTACAACACTACTTTTGCCAGTCAAACCTCCTTGAACGGATACTTGAAGCTCGTATACAAGTTATCTATTGTCTCACGCATCGTGTGTTTCCCACTCGCCACGATTTAAGACCACTAGGAGATTCCACTGCTCTCGTTCAAAGTGGTCACTTCCATGACAAACTTCATCGTTGAAATTAAGATTAATATGTCGGGTTCACTACCACCGTGAAAGGAAGTAGGTACGTAGACCTTCATTTGGTTTGGTTGTTGTTCGTCACGCGCTTGATCTCGTTACAAGTGGGTGCCCCTTTGACGTAATTATAACCATTTTGAAAACTAGGACAATTATAATAGGACAATGGGAGTATTATTTTAAAGAAGTGTTTAAATTTAAAATTTAAATTGTAGTTGATCATAGTTGTTCTACACGTACATCGTAAATAATAAAAACAGATTAAATATAAATCATATAAATTTCATAAAATTGACACAAAAATTCTTAAATTTTATCACATTTGTGGTTCATTAGAAAATATGGCCCTAGACTTTAGAAAATATGGCCCTAGAAAACATTTGTGGCTCATTAAAAATTCTTAAATTTTATCACATTTGTGGCTCATTAGAAAATATGACACTTTCAAAAAAATCATTATCTAAACTAAATGATTACATTTTTTTTTAAACTATCAACAAAATCATGAATAATCAATAATGATTTGTGCACAAGTGTAGTCCAACTTCGTACAAATGGCACCTAAAAAAGAGTCTATTAAAAAATCATCAACAACAGGAGGAGAAGCTCCACCTGAAGGTGAAATATTTATAATTTTTCTAACATCTATTTTATATAATGAAGATAATATGAATTTTTAGGTCTTTTATTTTAAAGAACAATTAAAAACCTTGTTTCCCTTTCGTATATAAAAATATACTATATGGCAACATTACTAGCAATTTTTATGCTAGTCGAACTTTAAATTGTTTTTGTTGGCTTCAAGATCATGCATCATTGTCAACTCTAGAATATAAAACAATAAAATAATATGAAAATATTGATTTATCTATCATAGATATTTTGTATTCAAATTGGACCTTTCTAAATTTTTGATTATTTGTACACACAATTTCGTAAAAAATGCTTAACATTTAAAAAGTTAACATCATCTCATAGCATGCTATAACTTTTTGTGTATCATAACATATTTATATAAAAAAAAAAAAAGCCAAAAAAATTATCAATTTCAATTTGTTGATGAAAAGCTCAAAACTCATTTTAAAATATAAAACTTACAATTAGATATAATATTTCTATATGCATATATTTCAATTCACATATTTATATTGAAGATTTGGATACATGTATCACCAAAAATAAAAACATGAAAAGAAACAAATGATTCTAAATATAATCAAAATTTATTATACATAATAATTATTGTTAGTCCAAATAATTATTTAAAAAATATTATGGCTTATTATAAAATATTACTTTTTTGACTTCAACTAATTATATTTTTGATACCATATTCATGTTTATAACAGATACGGGTGCAGGAATTGGAAAATTTTACTATCCCACAGGTGCCACATATGGTATTGAATTTTAGTTTCAACTTATTTATACTTATTTACAAAAATAAAATGTCAGTTACACTAAGAAAACCAAGTGTGCTCAATGATTATTTCATTCAATAAGCCATACCATGTTCATGTGTGAATATATATTAGAGTAGTTTTGTTACAATGGCCCTGTGTCCGGTAGGCACTGGATCATTGATATTACGAATGGATACTTTATTCACGCTGGCCCGATAAAGAACTGGTGTTTTCTATCTATCTATCTATCTATCTATCTGAATAGATATTAAAAAAATTAACATAAAAATAGTAGTATATAACATATTGGACTCTAAATAATCCTAAAGAATCGTAAAGAGGCTCCCAACAATCCTAAAGAGGCTTTATTACAGTCACGTACTTGTACCTAATTGCAAGATGTTTACATTAATATTTAAATTATTTAGTTTACATCGTTCTAACAATTTCAAAAAAATAGATGAAGAGGTCTTTCTATACATGACTTTAAAATATGCACAAAATCCACCAACTATACATAAATAAGAATAGAGCATCAACATTAAAAGATTTATATGAAATAAATGGAACAGTCTAAAAAGACAATGTATTATTGTATATGTTTATTTCAACATTGAAAATTTATAAGTATATAATTGAAAATTATTGTATAAAATCTTTTTACATATTTTTAATTATCTATCAATATAAACTATAATAGAAGGAGAATGGATATTAGCAGAAGAAAGTGCAGAGAAAGATGCTCCAGCTCCTCCTCCACCTCCTCCACTTGAAGAAATACGTGATGGAATGCCTAATCCTCCACCAGGTTTTTAAATAATTTATATTATTTTTAATTAATTGTAAAAATTTGTGATTTCGTAGTCTTTTTAGTTTATTAATTATAGAGAAGAATCAAATCAATATTTTGATTAAATAAATATATTATCAACATCGTTTAAAAAAGTTCAATATTGAATATTAAAAACATATCAAACTAAGTCATGCTTTCATTTTTCAAATTTCATCTTTGGGCGAAAGCACGGTAAACTGATCCAATAAAGCCATCCTCAATGCTGAAATTACAATTTCTCTTAGTCAAAGGCTATAAGTTACCACTAAAAAGTCTTATATTTAAGTTCTAATTTGGTTGCACCTTCTATTTCTCTATTAGGTATTTAAATCCAAAGCTTCAAATTAAAATATTAAAAATAGGTTACTAAAAGTAAAGCTTGAAAATGAGTGTCTAAATCAAATTTTAGAAGCAAATTTGATGAACTGAATTATATTCAATATAAATATAAATTTTATATTATTTAAGCTCATTGTGCATTTGAGGGCTCTAAAGAAAATAAGCTTTAATTTTTTTTATTAAATGCAATTTTAGTTTGTTTTATATCTACTTTTCAATTTGGTCGGAACTACTTTTCCAATTTCAACCACTTTAATTTTACTATAACACAAATAAATACTTATTGAAGATTAATTTTGATTTTTTTTGGTGAGATTTTGTTAAACATTGTATCTTTAATTTTATCAACAAAGAAAAGTTTCACAAAAAATAAAATTTTAATGAATTTTTGGACCTTGCATTGTTGTTTCCTCACATGGATCGTAAGTGGTTTAGTTTATTACACTTTCACCCATTTATATATCTAAATATTTTATTTTGTTCAATGTTCATTTTTTATCGATATGTTTATATTCCAAATTGCTTTAATATTATGATACCTATGTATAAAATACAACTACATTGGTAATATATAGATAGAGTAAGACCAAACCGTCAACGACATGGAAAAGGATTATATATTGATGGAGGCTATGAATACAATGGTGAATGGCAAAATGACAAAATGCACGGTCAAGGTAATATATGTTAAAAAAAATGATAATAATTTATTGACTAGTTTAGTAGAAATACATGGCTCTTTTCTATATTTTGTAATTTTATTGAAGGTGAATTTTATTGAATACAAAGTTTTTATAATACAAAAGTATATATAGTCCCTATTTGCCATTTGTGCTTTTAGAGATTAAGTATAACGTGGTTAAAGTTTTTAGAAGTATTGGCATGAATGTCATCATTTTAACCCCTAAAAGTCCTCACTCTCTCCATATTGGGCAATTTTGCAAAGATGCATTTTAAAAGAAACTAAGAGGGATGTTTTGAACTCGATGTATGAATAAAAGTTGTACGTCATATTTCAAAATGATATTTTAATTTTAAAATGGACAAGTTTCCTTTGTTTTGGGCTAAAAAATTAATGTTTTAGGGTATTTTTTTCCCTTGGCATCATCTGCAAAAGTATAGATGGGATTGCAATTGAAATTTGGCGATTGCTTTGCAAGATTACTAATTCAAATATCATCAACAAAGAGCTCTATGTTAATTGTGCTTTTTAGTGCATAATTAGTCACTTCTTCAAATGGGGCTATTTCCTACATTTTATGCACAAATCCTTTGTCTTGAAATTTGGCACACTATAGCTTGCTTCTAGCCATCTTTGAAATTTTTGGTGAATCACAACAACATGAAATGAGGCATGAAAATTCCACAAATCATCCCCTTTCTGATTGGATCATACATGCATGAAGCTAATTTCCCACAAAAATATCCGTAAAAAATCTACACAACAGAAACTACGTGACGAATGAAAAACTGAGTTTGCTTCTGTATATCAAGCAAAAATGTTTGGTTGAACAATTAGAAGTTAAAAACCTTGAACAAATAAAACGCATGAGGTTTAGAAGCTTCTATAATTCATTTGTTTTTTGGCCTTCATCTCTATTTATATTAAATAATGTTTTCTTCCTCTTTGTTCCAACTATTGTGAATTTGGATAATTTTTTATAAATTTATAATTTTTTATAAACTTATATTTTTTACAGAATGTATTTTTTAAATTTGCAAATATTTCATTTTAGCAATTTTGCAAACTATAGAATTTGCAAACTATAGAATTTGCAAATAGTTCATTTTAGCAATTTTGTTCAATTTTGTTCAATTCTTACTAGTATAACTTCAAAATAGCATTTTTGAATTTAATTTTTTTAATGAAATAATGCAAACTTCATGTATGATGATTACTTCTTGACATTTAGGACTAAAATAAAATTTAGATGCATTTGTGCATGGATCAATTTTAGGCATTGGATGGTCAAAGAGATTTGAACACCACGGTATTAAATATAACTTTGAAAAAACTTGTAAAATAAATTGATTTAATTTATTTAAATTTATATATCAAAATAAAATAGCATATGTTTTTGTGATTGCTTACAAATAGTTTGTAATGAACAAGTTGTTTCAAGTATGAAAGTGGAGCATCTTATGAAGGTCAATGGGACAATAATATATACGTGGGCATTGGTACATATATGGTATGTATTTGACATAATTTTGCAATTATATAAAGCATATATAAAGCATATATATATATATATATGCTTTATATATATATATATATATATATAATCTTCACCAAAATTCAAAGTTATAACACTTTGATGGTGTCAATTAACTAAGTAGGTGATCTTTGCTAATCATCAAACATGTTTTACATTAAAAATTGTGAATTATTTTGCATGACTTGAAAGTAATTTTTTTTCTTTTTAATAATGTCAAATGGGCTTTTGCAAGCTACGGTCTACTAACCCGTAAAAGCCTGAGAGATATTGGACAAACATAGATGTGTTATAATATGTGCCTTCCATATGTTTGATGAATTTTGGTTCAAGAGACAAATGTAGTGCATCATCTCTACAAATTATCCATACAGTCAAGCTTCCAAAAATAGCTTTAGATTTTTTTAATGAATTTAAAAATATTAAAATTTGAAAATCTCTTTAAATTATAATTTTCACTTTTAGAGTTTTGAATTTTGCATGATTAGTTAAAATTGGATCATCTATTGTAAAATTCAAAAAAACAAAAGAAATGATGAAGGGAACATCATTACAAATAGCAAATTTATAACACTAAAACGATGTTGAGTTGATCCACTTTGATAAATTCTCCCAAGTGGAGTTTAGCGCGGATTGACATAATTCAAATTGAGTTGGAAAGTACACTTGTTGTAGTATTTTAGATTTATTTTTATTTTTTCAAAAACATATTTTTTTGTTCCAAGCAGCTCGTCAAAACGGGCAGCGATCAGAAAATGGTCGTTTGGGCGTTTAGGGGCTAAAGAGGGGGGGCGGGGGGGATGCGGCTAGTGCAACTAAAACCCATGCAATTAGATCCGAAATTTCACGATCCAAAATATAGTTTCTGCTAATACTTCCTCTCTAGAGTTCGTCATGTTTATTTTAACATTTTGGGTTTTGTTTAGAGACCCTTTTTTTTTTTCCTTTTAAACACCTAAAGAAATTAGAGCCTTTTGACATAACCTCCATAGCTAGGTTTTATGAAAAATGTATTTCATATCCCACTTCTGAAATTGGACCATTACTTTATTTCCAATCAAAGAATTCCAAAAATTGTTTTAACTACATGAAATTTTTGAAAAACAAAAACATCGTGAAACAATTAAGTATAAAATAAGTAAGGTTAACACCCAAAATTAAGCAAGGATAACGTCCAAAGACAATGTGAAACAATTAAGTATAAAATAAGTAAGGGTAACACCCAAAATTTAAAAAGTATGGTATCTTTGTACGCACTTGTGGTATGTTGCTAAAAACATTTGAAGTTCAAATTTGACCCCATTCTAGCACTTCCCATATTATAGGTGCACTTTTGACAAGCGACACGCTACCATTTCCAAACACATATGATTAACTTGGATAGAAAGATTGAAATTTTGCAAACTTTATTATGGTAGATATTTTAACGCTTGAATTCTAGAAAAAATGCAATTTGTTTCGTCAGAAAATTCTATCTCAATATTTTTTGGTGATTTCTCAAATATTGTAAAAGTGTAGCAAGTAGTAGCAAGCGACAAAAAACGTGGTGTGTTGTAGCTTGCAATCACCCAATTTCTTAATTTTAAAATGTGATTATAGATTGGCAACTACGACATTTTATTTGAAACAACATACACCATATTATTTCAAAATTTAGTAAAAAAATTAGAGTGTATTGAATATGTTTCACGTCCTTGTTTCTAATTTTGAAATTAATGTGTATTGAGTGTGTACCATGTTCTAATTTGTAGTTCTTAAATTAATGTGAATTGAGTGTGTACCACATTCTTGTTTCTAATTTTGAAATTATCATGTATCAAGTGTGTGTACCACATGTTTGTTTCTATTATGTGAAATTCACATGCATTAGATGTGTACATTAGTTTGTATTGTACAAGTTTCAACAAAAATCCACGTCCACGCTAATTTTCAAAGTGCTGGAACATTCGATAAGTTCTCCAATTGAAGTTATGACACACAACAACAAAAATCTACGTCCACGTTGCTTTTCAACAATTTTAAAATTTAATGTATTACCTTCTATTTATATTGCACATTACTCTAAAATATACACTAATTGAAATGAAAAGTATAGTTTCTTTTTTATTATTGCAGACAACTAAAATAGTTCCATTTATTAGAAAACCTAAATTTTATTACATATTTATTTTGATTATTTTGATGATTTTGAATGATAAAATAGATAAATTTCACTAAATTCTAATGCACATGTCCAAATTATGCAAAACTAGATAAAATCTAATACATTTCTCTTTACTTAGGGCTCTAACATTATTTAATGTGTTTATCAAGGGTCACTTTTCTATTTCTATTGGTAAGTACTTTGAAATTTAATAACTCCTAGGTTGTAGGTTTTGATGTTGGAATCAATGTTCATATATTGTGCCTTGTGAAGGGCTTTTTGAAAGTACTTTGAACTTTATTATTGGACTCAAAGTTTATAGTGTCTAAATTGATAAAAGATAAATAAATTGAAGTAGCTTTATGAATACAATTGATTGAATGACAATGAGTTTTTCCAAAAAACCTCAAGTTTTGTAACACTTTGAAATAACAAATTTGTTCATTTAAAATCATATTTTATATTTTATTTAATACATTATGTATGTGTATGCTACAATTGTCATTGGAGTGATTTATGTACTAGTATTAAATATTCTAAATTTTTAGTTTAAATATTTAAATATTTTTTTAAGTATCAAGTTTGAATTTAATTGTACAGTAATTTACATTTTTCCTCCTCACAAGTTATATCTTAGTATTATGAAATTTGAATCATATTTCAACCTAAGCATATCATAGAAGTTTTTAAAAAATTCATTAAAATTTAATGTTTTTTGGTGCCATATATTAGATTTTCACAATTTTCAATAAAAGTTTATGTAATATGTGGCATTTTCTCTAAAAATAATTTTTGCAATAAAAAAATAGGGGAAAAAACATGAATATGCGGGAAAAATAAAATTAAAAAATCATCCATTTTATTTATTTATTATAAATTCCTAATTGAAAATCATGACTCATATACTATATTAGTCAATACTACAATCATTTTCAATTTTACAATGACACAATGGCTAACTACGATCATAAATCTTTTTTGCCCTATTAGACTTTTGATACTAAGGCAAATAAATTTTGGTATATGATAGTTTAACCATCAAGTTAATAAGGTTTTTGTTAGCTATCCAAAAATTGCCAAATTCTTTAACCATTTATAAATCCTTTAAATAATTCAATATCAATCAATGATTTGTGTATTGTATTCTATTTTTCACCTTTTCTACCATTGTAGTGTTATAAAATATACACCGTGATCATATGACAGTTCTATGAGGATTGAACAAAATTTAAAAGAAAAATCATTCCTAATCCATTTGTGATAGAGTCAAAATCATTTTGTTTTTATGGCTTATTATACAAGTACATGTATTCAACATTTGTAAATGGCTACATATACATTTATTTCAACATAAATTGTAATATGCCTAATGTGTATGTAATTTGTAAATTATTTACATTTTAATAAATATACTTTCCATACACTTATGTGATGTAGGATATATATATATATATATATATATATATATATATATATATATATATATATATATATATATAATTTATTATCCAACGTACAAAGCACTAATATTGAAAAAGACGTGTATAAAATTTATGAATAATATCAATTCCTTAATGACTAGAGAAGTAAAGACATTTCATAAATGCATAATAAAAAATATATTGAAGCAAAAATGTATAACAGAAGATGATATTAAATTATAAATGTTTAACTTTTTACATTATATCTACACATCTTATTATTAAGGAAGGTGGTTTGTTTTGTTTGTTGTGTAAGTAACATTGAGATCGCCCCGATTGTGTGCCCATCGTTTGTGTTATTGGTACTGTCGGAAAGCTGTGAATGAGAATGAGTGCACTAAAGTGGTTTCATTGCATCTAAATGTACAATGAGAGTTATCAATTTTTGAGTGATTTTTTATCACCATGAATTGAATGAATGTTAGAAGTACATTTACCGTGTTATTAATTCCTATTAGAACATGTGTTAGTTATGTACTTTAACAAAGTTGTTAGTTAACAACTTGTAGGCGGCGTAGCCATAGTTGCCGTAGTAGCCGTCATAGTTGTCATAGCCGTTATGGTGGTAATAGCCGTAGTCTTGTAGGTAATTGACTACGTATGTTCACACTTGGTGTCAATGGTCTAAGTCACTTAGACCATTGTATAAGAGCTTGGGGGTGAGGCTATTGGTCATATCTTGATCATACCTGTACGGTTGGGTGGAGAGCTCCAATTTCATTTGCATTAGTAAAACTCCTATCTTCATAGACATCTCTTGTTTTTCTACAATTAAATTATGAAAAAATAGAATTTGGGAGTTTTCGATGTCATTCTTGGCATCTTCATAAAGTTCTCGTTGAGTAAGAGTGCACCAAAGTCGAATTTTAGCTCTTTAACCAACAATGTGAAAGTTATGGATTTTTAATCAAATTCATTATAGATAAATTATTCTTAAAAGAAAAAGCACAATAAACCCACAACAATTACTTTTTCAATAAAACCTAAATTACTGTACCCAATCGTCAAGGTTTGCAGGTCATTCCAAATTTTATTTTATTTTGTCCAAATGCTTTTCAATAAATGCCAAAATGTTTGGATATTCTCTAAGATTCTCTTTTTCAACATAGAAAATGTCATTTTTTGAAAACGTGATTTCGTAAAGATTTGGGCTTTTCTTTTTATAATTGTTTTTTAGCGACCATTACTTGTGAGTACAATATGTGAATTGTGATTAAGTTCCAAAAGACAATCTTTCATATTGATTATTTTATTTTATTTTATTTTTTATGTGTATAATATTCCAATTGAACGTAAATTAAATAAGAATTAAATTTTAAGTATGAAATTTGTTGACCCTATTAAATTAAATACACAACCTACAAGAAAGACTATAAATTTATCATCATAGCTACATAGGAAGTTCATACATTCAATGAAAAATATTTTTGGATACCACCTAGATTTTATTTTTAGTGTACATCCAATAGCAATGTGACACGTTGCAAAATTATTGAAAAAAAAACTCAAAAATAATTATTTTTGTACAAACCACCTATGATGATACAATGATTATACTCAATAGTCTAGATATTGATTTTAACTTATTTTGTATCCACTTGAATTAGTAATTATCATAAGGTCATATTTATAAAGATTTTTTTCTTATACAATGTTTTATAATATGAAATAATTCCTATTTATAATCAAAATAGATTCCAAAATTTTGATTTTGCTATATTTTAATGATAGAATAAATAATCACAATAAAGAACCTATTTGTATTGTAAATCTTCACAAATTTTTTTCAATCAATATATTTTTGATCTATTGATGTTAATTTATTTAATAGTATTTTTTTAGACAATCGTCTTTTAATTGTGTAAAACATTCCCAACAAAAAATTCCCCAAAAAATTCAAATTTTACTTCATCTAGAGGTATTTAGGAATTTAAATATCATGTATTTCAAATAAATGAAACAAATCAAAACAATGGTGTAGGAATGATTATATAAAAAAAGACTTGACTTGATTTGTAAGGCTTTTAGGCACTTATGCATCTTGTTATTAAAGAAAATATAAAATTGTAATATAGATAGCTTAGTGTAAAATATACGAATTATTATTTTTATCTTTTTATTGATTTTAAACAATCATGACACATATGAATTTCATTTGTTATTAATTTGGAACAATTCATTATTTTAAATAAATTTTGGAATGTAGCATATTTAAAAATGATTTGAATTTGCAATTAAAATAATTTTATTTAAAAAAAGAGGTAAAGCTCACAATGCATCCAAAATATTCATAAATTAAAGCATTATACTTAATTTTTTGAAGATTCATGCATGATCAAGTGCTATCTTGTTGTGTTTAAAGTGGCCAAATGGAGCAAAATATGTTGGTGGATGGAGAGAAAACAAGATGCATGGTGATGGAACATATATAGATAAAGAAGGTAATACGTGGAGTGGACAATTTTTTAATGGAATAGGCCCTGATTTGGTAATGGAAATTAAATAATAATTACAATAGTTCCAATAATAATTTGAAAATTTTGACTATTTAATATTTAAAATATATATTAGTTTTATTTGTAATCATATATTCTATTATATGTTTTTAGAATTGTATCATGATTAATTAAAAATATCAATGCATTGTGAAAAGAACAATGGTATACGTCACAATTGCAACGGATTATATTTCAAGTCTTTCTATGCCACATTTTAATTCTATAAAACTATTGAAAATTTGTTTTAGTTGTTATTGAGAAAGCATTTTAATAGGTTTAAAGGTGTTTGCATGGTACGGTTCACCACATTGAGGGAATTTGGGGTTGTGTAATATTGTGCCTTTTGGTGCACATTGTGCATTTTGTCTTAAAAACTAACTTTTAAATTTCATACAATGAAAAGTGAAGTGAACCAACTTTTTAATTTCATATGTAATATAGATCAATGTTGTAGATATATTGATGTGAAGATTACATATGTTAGGTTGGATTTACCATATCCATTACTAATTTTTTTAAACTAATTTTTTTTATTTTAATATTAAATTCAATCATAAATAAAAATAAAACACCTTTTATTACTTGAATTTCTGTAACTAGTTAAAAAGAAAATATACTTAAGATGGTAAAAAACTTATGATGCTATTTTATCTATTTTGAAAATCATCTTCAAGGCCTCATTTTTTGAACTAAGAGACCACTTTGACATCAACTTCTAATGTTATTTTAAAAGAAATGACATTAGTCTAATTCAAAGATCCATATTGTACAACTTGTAGCCAACTAGTACAAGAATCAAGGGAAATTTGGATGGATGAAAAATGCAAGTGTATGTGACTAGGATAAACATTTAAATCCGTTCATCATCCACATATTGAATGCTCTATTTAGGGGTTTAAAAACGTGTTCTTATCTTATAGTCATTTCAAAAACAAAGCCTATTGAACAATCAATAGACTTTGAAGTAGAATATTTTGAGCATGAATGCTCATATTTTAAAGCTTTGAATATAAAATTGTAGAGGATGAAGTCCCTTATATCATAGTAAAGGTTATAGTAAAAATTATAAGCAAAAACTTGAGATGTAAATTTTTATAACGGACTATAAACTCAATTTTTGAAGCAATTTTTTATAAACATTTAAATTTTATTATCTTAACTTAAGCTACAATATTTTTGATATAATTTAATAAATTGAAGTAGAGTGACTTTGGCCCCAAGAGTCATTGTGAATGAAGAGTATGTTGGAGGACCATTTGCAAATGTTTAATTTACATATTAAAGTATTGTTTTTAGTAGTAAATTTTAGAGTTTTTCTAATATACATGCATCTTGAAGAAAGATGTGAATACAAACATATTAGATTCTCTAAGAAAAGACATCAAATAATATTAAATACTGCTTATATCATAGAATGCAATGCAAATGTATCGGAATCTTTCAAAAAACATATTGTGAACAAGTACGTTATTAGTAATAAGCAAGTAATAAGTCTTTGAGCGCACTGCAAACATACCAACATATCAAATGCACGAACATACAAACGCACTGCAAACGTACAAACATCTTTGCAAAACCACAATTCACGCAAAACACTACAATACTTGTGACAACTTTGCATTTTGAAAAATGAATTGATTTTATACATACAAAATTTATTTAAAAAAAATTTCACGCCAACTTTGTATTGCTGAAAATACCCACAATTTGGAGAAATAACGAATGTTTTTTCTTCACTCTTTTTGCCTTTTGGAAATTTTTGAAGACAAGCTAATTTTAACCTTTAAAGGACTGGGGTTTTTTCTTCATTTCAAGCATTGATTTTGCCGCTTTGTTTTCATTTTTTAATAATCTAATTTTTTTACATTATAGTGTACACCAAAATGAAGAAAAATGTATAATTTATTACCTTAATTGATCTAATTAGTATGTTTTTTTCATTGCTCCAAAGTAGGTCATCAAAAACTGCCTTCGAGACCATCTTTTGGTTTTTCCTCAATTTAGATGATGGAATGAATCTA
Source organism: Pohlia nutans (assembly GCA_022496805.1). Classification (NCBI taxonomy): domain Eukaryota; kingdom Viridiplantae; phylum Streptophyta; class Bryopsida; order Bryales; family Mniaceae; genus Pohlia; species Pohlia nutans. The sequence continues at coordinate 30,644,870 of CM040089.1, read as the reverse complement.
AAATAGAAATTTAAAATACCAAAACAAAAACTGGTTGTTTGACACATTTTGAAAAGAAAAAAACTATGATTGGATACAAACTCATTAATTTATTAATGATCAAAGTTTTGTTGACATTCAATTCTTTTCATGTGTGTATATCATTCAATAATGGCTTTTTTCAAAATCTAACTTCACCAATGTAAATTCTGATGGATTTTGGGAGGGGTCTCTTTGCAAAAAAAAATCAATTGAATTTGTTTTCAATTATAAATTTCACTTCAAAGGGAGTGAAAAGCTCCCTGGGGCCTTACGGTCCTTTAAGGTTTAACTAATCATATCAAATTTCAAATGCTAAAAATACAAATTATAATTTTGGTGAATACTCAACAATAAATGCTTCTAAATTCATTAAACAAGTATATATTTTGAACATTCTTTGAAATTTTGACCGTACAAATAATTACTAAACACTATGAACAAGCAATATCCTATTTTTGCACTTGGCCGAGTGCAATCATTTTGGGACCTAATTGTGCTAAAAAAAAGCTTATCAAAAAAATTGACGAAAAAAACATCGATTTCTTTCTTTGTTGAAACTTGTAGTATATTGCAATAAAACACTAATAATTCAAATTTTTCGTAACAAAAATTTTAATTTCATTTATTTTTGAAATTGCAAGAATGACTATCTAAAAACTATTACAGATTATGAATAGATTAAGACACTATAACACCATTGCTAGAGTGTATGGGAGAAGACATGATTTTTTTTTCTTATTTTTATTTTTATTATTTCTTTCTTTGTGTGCCAAAAAGTACATAAGGGTACATGGGTCCTTCCTCCATCCTTCAAAACAACATTTAAATGCCGCATACCCTCATCCCCTCCGCGACGTCCAATTTTTTGAATTTTGAATTTTGAAAATTTACGGGTTTTCCGGGGCAGGGGATCCGCGCGCGCGGACCCTCTTTCGTTCTCTCCTCAAGAGGACATAAACTCCCATGCTGCCATGCTCTCCCATACTCCCATGGCCGCCTTATATACTCGTGAGGCACCTATGAGAGGGTGTGGAAGAACATATGCATGTTCTCTTGACGGTTGGAGGATGGAGGGTGTGTTGCCACATACCCTCAGCCCCTCCGCCACGTCCAAATTTTTTGTTTTTCTTTATTTATTTGTTTAATTTTAAAAAAAAATCCGGGTTTTCTGGGGCAGAGGTTTCGCACGCGCGGACCCTCTTTCGTTCGTCCTCTCCTCAAAAGAACATAAATATGTTTTCCTATGCTCCCATGGCCGCGGGAGAAAGCAAAGGGGCGGTTATGCATCATTAGCGACCCACAAAAAGTAGATAGATAGATCGATGTTTTATGATTAATTTGTTTTGTTTTTTGTGCAAGTGGTTGGGAGTGCATGGTTGCGCATTCTTTTTCCTCCTTTCTTAGTGCATTAGGAAGCCCCATTGGAGTTGGCAACGATGTTGTTCATGTGGAATCCCATGGACTCTATTTAGGGGAGTGAATCGTTCGGCTTGTTGTTCTCACAAGTTTGTTCCAAGAAGTTGGACAATCTATTTTGATAACACACTAAAAAAATGTCATGGTGGAGTTGCTATTTGGAGAAGGAAGCAACAGTTGCAACAATGGCGCTATATTATCATGTGTGGACGAAGCAAATCACTATTACAAATGAAGCAAAGTCGCACATACTTGAACATGTTGCCATGCAGATTGAAGGCATGGGTGACTAGAGGTTGCAGAATGAACTAGATGCTTACTAGAGTAGATGAGTACAACATTATATAGTATGTGGTTTTTAGTTTAGTTATCAAGGTACTGATTTAAAAGTTTGTACTATTCTTATAAATTGTAAACCTCTAAAGTGTTTTTGTGTACTAAAAAGCATATTTAAAAATATTTGTCTATTGTGGCCTAGTTCTAATTGCTTACAATATGTTTATATGGTTTTGTAAGATGTGTACTTAACTTGTTGTTTGAGAACTCCAACCTCCTGTATTTTCTAACATACTATGTGTAAAGATAAATTTCAAAGGAGGGTTTTGTTGCGTGTAGAATCCAATTTGAAAATATTCAAAGCACAAGTAATGGCTTTTCAAAAAAAAAGACCCGACAATTTCCAAGAATTTGTAATTTATCCCTTTTGCAACCAAATCTGCGGGAGAAAAAAATTGGCCAAGTAATTCATGCAATTTCTACCGATCTGAATTTTTAGTGCGCCTGGAAGCCAAATGCATGATTATATGGCCAAGTGCAAAAATAGGGAATTGGATGTTTATGGTTCTCATTTTTTCTTTTGGACCAAATTCATCAAAGTTGCAAAAGTAACATTTTAAAACACATCTACAGTAAGTTTTGCCTTCACATCTTTGGGCATTTAGGGGTTAAGATTGAAAGTCTTCAACTGCTTATGATTTTTTGCATTACTGATTTGAATTATATGAAACAACACTTGACATATATAAATCATGACAATTAGAAGTTCTTTTAACCCCTAAGCATCCCTAGCGTTTTTGGGTTTAAAAACGTCATTGCTTTTAAAGTATTAGAGGTCTAATGTAAGTGAGGTATAGAAATATCAACCTTACAATCTTGTAGTGTACGTGTTGTAGATGACGTGAATCAAATTTGGAGTCAATTGGCCACATAGATTGCAAGATCAAAATGTTTTAGAGTTAAAAAATGATGCTGACATTTTCCTCAAAACACATTAGAGTTGAAATTTTACTTCTAAACCTACTCAAATGAAAAAACTTTAAACTATAAAGTGGTTAAAATCATCATATAAACACATTGGTACTAAAAAAACTCATGAAAATCTTTGATGTATCCTATAATGGCCTTGCAACGTCCTAAAATGGCCCAAGTTTTACAAAGCAAAAAATGTCCAAAACTAGACCTCCTTGTACTGAAACGCTTGCCACTCTTTATTTAACGCTTGAGATTTATTTAATATTGGTAGTCTCAAGTCAATTTAGTGACATATAGAAGTAATACCATATAAGATAGATAGATAGAAACTCCGGTCCTCTTTCGAGGCCGGGGTGAATAAAGTGTCTGTTCGTAATGCCAATGACCTAGTGCCCACCGGACAAAAGGCCAATTGTGCAAAACGTAATACCATATACTATAATAGAATGCATTGTTTTAGTCTCATATCATACATTTCATTTTTATATTCTAAATTATTTTTTACCAACCTTGCTCTTTGGATGTACTCAATGTTCATTAACCTCTAGCTGCCTAACCAACCGTTTTTTGACTGATGTGCATAATTGAATTTTGTTTTCTCATTCGTCACGCACTTTTTGCAAGTAAAACAAATACTACAAAATTCTATGGCAAGATAGCTTCATGCATGTGTGATCTAATTAGAAAGGGGATGATTTGTGAAAAAATTATGCTTCATTTCATGCCACTATTTTCCACCAAAAAATTATAAGATTTTAGTTCAAAATGAATCAAAAGTGCTCTTGAAAAAATCAACTCATAAAATTAAGCAACCAAGAAATCTCCAAAATTCACTACAATTAGAGTATTACATTTCAACTCATCGCAACAGATTTTCTATGTAATTTTTCAATATCTTATCTGTAATCGAATTACAAAAGAATTTTAATTTTACATTTCAAATTTTATACAAAATATTGGTGATTGCAATCGTAGATATAACTTTACGGATAGAATTCAAAATTCATTATGTACAGCTTTAATTCATACATCAAGTTCAAAATACCCCTCTTAGTTGCATTCTATAATGCATCCATGCAATTCTCCAAATTCAGAGAGGATTGTAGGCATTTAGGGGTTAATAATTTTTTTACGCTTAGCTGTAAAAGCGTTGATTTAAATTGTTTAATTTGTTAGAAAAGTAAAGATGTTTAGTTGAAATCGCTAAAATCATCCAAAAAAAATTCAGTAAATTTATAAAAATAATTCTAACATATATAAGAATTGCAAAAAAAATATTAATAATTTTCAAGATTTACAAGAATTTTTGACTCTCCTCATTAGTGCATGAAATGGTCTACACTACTCTAGACCAATAGTTAGTTTGATACAAATGAATTTAAAAAATGAAAGTTGAAAAGTTTAGGAAATCATCTTTTCAAAAAACGTTATTTAATTATAGTGAAAAATGTAATCTAGAAGATTATCCGTAGTGCCAAAGTGAAAAATTCCAAATATAATAATTATTTGGCACATCAGTAGTGAACTAGCTACTAAGCTATGATATTTGAAAATTTGAACTAAAACCACTTCAAAATTGATTTTGAGTTCTTTTGTTCTTATAGTTAGACTATGCTTTGGTAAAAGAATAATAAAGGACATGTACCGTAATTCACCTCACAAAATTATTTAATTTTATTTATTTATTGTCAAACGTGCTTTTAACCCCTAAAGGACCAGGAAGACACATTGTGTCCACGAATAATTTCATTACTTGAATAATTTGTTTGGATTTCATAATTTTGACTCAATGTTAACTAGAGAATTGAAAATGTTCGTTTCAAGAACACAAAAAAACTTCAAGATTTGCAATTACGTTGATTGATTCATTGGGAAAAAACTAAAACGTCAACGTAGGTGAACTTGGGACATAGTAGTTAGGGCGGTTGATGACTTAAAAGGCGTTTTCACACTTGGACGTCACATTTGTTAAAGAAAAAAGTATACAATATGTAAAATATTTGCCATTATTGCATCATTAACACTATATAATAATTACGGAAAATGTTTAAATATATTTAAAATGGAATCTTTTCAAAATAATTGGAATCTTTTCAACATATTTTATATTATTTTGGAATATTCCAAATATATATTTGAATTCTTTAAAAAAAAATTGCAATGTAAAAATTAATAACGATCACAAACACCGGCTCAACGAGTCACCAACAAGTCACCTCACCCAAACATAAATCTTTGAGAATCAATCATTGTTGTTGTATTTAGTTTTAGAACACCGTTTTTTGTGGGCACCTAGATATAGTACATCTTTGTATGCTCCTAAACTTTCAAACGCTAATCATGGTTTCTAAATTTATGAGAAAGTTTGCAATGAATGACCTATTGGTTTTATTCAAAATTTTCAAAAATCAACTTATGATCAAACCTTATAATCATGTAATATATACGGTAGATTGTTCTAAAAATTAATGTACAGTCTCATGACTAAGACCTTTATGAACTTCAACGGTGAAGTTTTCTACATGAATACCAATCAAGAGATACAATTGCCTTTCTGAAAGCATCACGAGAAAGTGATAAAATTTTAGGAATGAGCATGGTCCTTTAGGGGTTAAACTACACTTTACCCTTATTAATATTTCACCCTTTCTTTCATGGAAAAAATGTGATACAAATGACATGTGATATATTTAATAAAACGACGTATGAGGTGTTAATGTGACACTATTAAATTACAAGTGGTAGTAGTCAAAAGGCCATCCAAAAACACATTTTGACTTGCAATATAAAATTTGCATCAATATAAGATATACTATATATCAAAATCCAATTGCAATTTGTAAAAGTTTACAAACCGACAACTTCAAGAATTAATCAAGCCAAAAAGTATAAACATGCATAGAGAAAAGTACCATTGAAGTAAAGACTTGACAAAAACCTTAAGAATTTTTGCAAGTTGACGACAAGAGATGTCACTATATCCTAAACCACCTAAGTGCCTAATCCTATTCACAATAATTTACCTTGTTAATATCACATTCATATATATACTTCTAGGAAAAAAATAAGTGACACTACAAAGACTGATAGGGACATTAATCCTCAAAAGACCAAAAATTCATGAGTTTGAATTGACAAATCCTATTGATCATATTGTAAAAAATATAATTCAGATGAGGCTAAACCGGGGGCCAAACTATTTATCAATGAAACCAATGAATAACATTGCATGCATTGGTAAAATAAAAACAACTAACTTTGAATAAAAAAGGCTTACATATGATCTATTCAAAATTGCTAAAAAACACGAGGTTTAATTTGGGCTTCATGGTCCTTTAGGGGTTAAAAGGGAACTTTTAAAATAAACATTTGTTATGGTGATATAAACGAGATTTGATAGTAGGGGTATTCATAGTGCGTCCAGAGATCCACTAGAAGGCTACTTGGTTCTTGAATTCAGTGGTCCGTAATCTAAAATTTTGGAAAAATGAAATGGGTCTCTTTATAAAGTCAGGTCCCATTTTCAAGTTCCAAGATGAGGTGGCACAAGAGGAGGAGATCCTCATCAGGAATTTCAGACCCCACTGATTCTGCACTGATTCAGTGCGATTTCCAATATTTCAAGGGTTCGTACGATTTTCGCACTGATTCCGCATCGTTGCGTCATTCATCGCAACTACACTGATATGACACGATGTTCGTACAAGCGGATATAGTACTGATTCGACACGATTGATACATCCATTGAAAACGTATGAATTCAGCACTGTTTATAGTCGTCAAATGTCGTGTTTTAATCGTCTTTAAAACTACATTGATTCAGTGCGTTTTTCGTGCGACATCATCTTTTCCATATCTAGATTTTATTTTCTTTTTATATCTAAATTTGATCAAAATAATATTATTAAAAAATATAAAATAAAATAAAATAATAGAAAATATAAAATAATTACTTTCCTCGCTACTCACTTCAATTACACAAAAATTGCCCGCACATGCGGTGGGGCCCACCATAGTTGGGCTTCCCAAGCTCTATCGCCCACGGTGGGATTTGAACTCTCAACCTTCCGGTTGCCAATCAAGTTCCCAACCACCAAACCACCTCAAACTCTTCATGCGTACAATGGAACTCTTTTGGTAATTATCGAACTTCTTTTTTCAGCGGACTTTGAATGTTTTTAACTATGTGAAAAAAACTTTTTTTCCAATTTTTTTTTTGCACTAGATTATGCATGATGTTTTCTATATCTAGGTTTTTTTTCATAATTTTTTGAATTTTGAATTTTTTGCCAAAATCGTGATGGCAGATCAGGGATTCAGGGCTGTGAGCTGTTTTTTTTTTTCAGCGGACTTTGAATGTTTTTAACTATGTGAAAAAAACTTTTTTTCCAATTTTTTTTTTGCACTAGATTATTCAGGACGTTTTCGATATCTAGGATTTTTTTCATAATTTTTTGAATTTTTTAAATTTTTGCCAAAATCGTGATGGCAGATCAGGGATTCAGGGCTGTGAGCTGTTTTTTTTTTTTCAGCGGACTTTGAATGTTTTTAACTATGTGAAAAAAACTTTTTTTCCAATTTTTTTTCTGCACTAGATTATGCAGGACGTTTTCTATATCTAGGATTTTTTTCATAATATTTTGAATTTTTTTATTTTTTGCCAAAATCGTGGTGGTTGTGAGCTATTTTTTTTTGCTCCTATGATGAAAAGTACAATGATAACCAATAATACCAAATTTGAATTCTAAAAATATAAAATGTTATTTCTTTGAAATTTTAATGTGTATTGCTTCTAAACTCTATAAATGTAGATCTAAAAATGTTTTGGGAAATTAAACCGGAAGTATAATTTAAAGAAGATTCTTGGAATATTCCAAAATATTCCAAAATATTCCAAAATAATATAAAATATTTTGAAATATTCCAAAAGATTCCAAAAGATTCCAAAAGATTCCAAAAAATATATTAAAATATTGTACACGGATGTCGTACGACAATGATTTGCATTATAATAGATACTGAAATCGCACGAATATAACAAAAGGCATTAATATGATACGTATACGATACTGAATTCGCATTAACTAAAACTGCACGTTATCCGTGTCTTATCAGCCATGTGATGTAGATACACGATTAACGCACGGATTCCGTCAAGCACGACTTCCGTGCGGAAACAATACTTTTTTGATAATCACGGAAAAGACACTGCATCGACATCTTAGTAATGCATGTCACTTTCGTACTGTAACGACACTTCTAAATGCACGTATGACGTGCGGAATCAGTGTTTTACGATAAACGCACTGAATCAGTGCAGAATCAGTGGGGTCGGAAATTCCTAATGCTATCTTTTAGTTACTTAAAACTCATCAAGAAGGTAAGCCACCTTCTCAATGAATTTTATGTGATTAAAAGGTAAGAGCCCCACCTCTCATGCCACCTCACCTTGGACCTTGAAAATGAGGGTCCTATAGGGAGGCACATTTTTCTTTTTTTTTCACCTTTAGATTTTGGACCAAAATAGAATCAAGTGAGAGGAGAGTGTGACGAGGGAGGTATTAATTAATGTTTTTGGTTAAAAACACCTTTGTTGAACCATAATTATAAAAAAGAAAAGAAAAAGGTGTAGTTCCTAAGGATATGCTACTACCAATCAATCTTATAGCAGAGATGACTATCAATTTAGTTTAGGACTTTACTTCTACATGGTAACGTCAAGGCCCAAAAGACTGCAGTTCAACAAACATTTTTCGATTATTTCTAGTGCACATAAGAACTTCTCAACCAATGAAAAGGGCATTTTCAGGCTAGGGTGTCGGATTTGTCCAAAAAAAAAATGTTTATAGCATGTAAAACATGTGTCATTACTGGACGATTAACACTCTATAATAATCACGGAAAATGTTCAAATATACTAAAATGGAATATTTTAAAACAATTGGAATCTTTTCACCATATTATATATTATTTTGGAATATTCTATAATATTATAGAATATTTTTGAAAATTTCCATGAGATGTTCATCATGTTATGTTACGAACATCTACCGCTTTGATTATTTTCAAAAAAATCATTTTTGTGTAAAAATAGATCAAATCAAATTTCTATGTGTATTTGTCATTTTTTCACACCTCAATCTAATACAAGGGTTTGTCCATCAATGAAAATATTTTCAAGTTTTGTGTTACTTTAGATAGTAATAGCTAACAACATTTCAAACTATATTTTTAAAAAGGTAAATAACTCATTTGAGAAAAATAAAAGATATTAGCATTCAAGCCTAAGTTTTTAGTTACTAGTAGGGGAAAAACATAGGGAAAAAAAATAAAAAATAGTAATAATCTTGCAATCTACTTCTAAGACGATTCTCAAAACTACATAGGTATATGACATAATGGTCCTTTTTAACCCTTAAAGAGACAACTAAGTCCTATGGGCTTAGTTATGAGAGAAATATGGAGGAAAAGTGGATTCTCTTAATCAAATTAAGAGAGAATTGGCGTTTTGGAAAGGTAATGAAAAATGAGGCTAGATTCCGCAAATACGCATGTTTTAGCAAACGGTGCATTATAAGGAAATTGGAGGGATAATTGGTGGTGGGGAGGGGGGGGGGAGAATGAGGGGGATGTGGAATCGGGCAACTTGAGTATATCGGTCGTGCATCAAACATCGTTGTGTGAGGTGTGAAGAGTGAGAGGCAAGGCATGGTTGATAACACTATGCATGAGAGGCGGGACTGATGAATACAATAATAAAAATATTGATGTCATTGTTGCATGGGGCATGAGAGGCGGCCCATGTTTGAACACATTGCTCTGTCTCCTTCTACCCTCCGACAATCTAAAAACATGACCCATCCTTACTTTGTATGAGAGGTTGTCCTTCCCTCCATTTTTTTTTAATATTCCTTGGGCTACCCCATTTGCAAGCCATGGACGTTTAAAGGTTAAGATCCGTAAGTTGGTTCATCAAAATTAAATCTTCAATTTTTTTCATTTCACTTAGTTCTAAACCTAGTTCTAAGTTATTTATTAATTTATTAATTTATTGATTTATTAATTATTAATTAATTAATTTATTTATTTAGACGGTTCTAAGTGTTTAGGGACACCAAAGGCCTTTACGGGTTAAAGGTTAACCCTTAAATGTCAACTCAGGTCCTCGGGCTTGGTATTTTAGAGTTTTCAAACTACTTTGATCATTAATTGCTAATAATAAAGAAATTTTGTATGGAATTTCTTTTTCAAGCATCATCCATAACAAGAATAGTATGTACCTACATTTTTAGATTGTAAAGTATTTTTATATTTTGAGGTTAAAACTCAAAAACACTCTTTTCTTTCCAAATTAGGAAATGTTTTTTAAGGGTTAAAGAGGGTAGAGTGGTAGAATTGGACAAGGGTCCTATGACAACTAAGAGCATCCTCAATGAAGCATCTATAACAACCCAGTACATTAAAAAATATCTTTTAATATACAAGGAATTAGACTAGATAGAAGTGCATTAAAAAATGCATCATGAATGTACAAGAAAAATTTGAATTTGGACATTGTGTGATTTAAACACATTCCATCAAATGTGTGCTAATTTAGAGAGGCCTTCAAAAAATGGTTGAAGAGAGCTCTCTAAGCCCAAAACACCGCAAAACACATAACATTTGCCATGCCCTTAACCCTCTAATTTTATTTTACAGTATAATTTGAAGAGCCTCCTAATTTTTTTGAAAGTTAACTAATTTTTAATGAGATTTATCTTGTTCAAATTAAGATTTTCTTAAGTTTATTATATTTAGTTTTACAATATGACTCTAATAATAATAAGGTAACTTTCTAATTCCATATACATGAAAAGATACATTGATATATTGTTTAGGGGCCCATTGAGGAGGCTCTAAGGTCCCATTGGTCCCGAGTGGGCGACGGTCCCATGTCCGAGCTTCCGGACCAACACTCCACCCGCCGAGGTTTTCTCTCTCTCACGCGGTCTTCCCAGAATTCCACGGCCCGTCCATTTGCTCCATCGCAAGCAATTCCCTCCTTTTCTCTTGTACGATTTTCACTTTGCTCCCTCAGTTTTCTCCTGCTGAATCTCCGTCTCTCTCACGTCTTTGCAAATTTCGGATCGGATCGTCTCGTGCCCGGACGCACCCGGCCTTTTGCATTTGTTGCAGCTCTTAGGGTTTGGGGCAGAGTCCCCATGGGCATGGGCATTTGTTGCTCGTAGCTGACACACAGCAGCTCAGGATCCATCAAGTCATGGCCACCGACGACGGGGTCGCGGATCACCGCACGGTGTTCTGCAATGATCCCGATCCACTTCGCGACCGACAGTTTAAATTCATGGTAACATACCGGCTCCCCTCCTCGTTCCCCGCCCGCTTTCTTCGATTGTAATGGCATTGGTTGCGAACGCCGTTTTTGGAAAAAAGTCACTAATCTTTAGGGTTTTGCATTCGAGCTTGTTCAAAAAAATCAGCTATGACGTCGATTTAAAGCTACGGACTGTTTTCGCTTTTGTTTTGTTACTGTGCTCGCTGCAACTATGGACGAATATTTCAGATTCGATTTTTTTGGACTACCTAGTTTTTAGCGTTTTTGGCGTTCTTGAGCTGTAACCTATCATATGTAATATAAAAAATTTGGAAAATGTTCAAATTGACAAAGAACGTCATTATGGCCGTGACGATCAGGACGTATTGTTTCTGTCGGTATTTTCGATAATTAAATATTTATTGCATACGTGAGCTAGAACGATCACCTGCAGAGCTATGACTTTTTGTACACTCGATTTAAAGCTACGGACTGTTTTTGCTTTTGTTTTTTTACTGTGCTCGCTGCAACTATGGACGAATAGTTCAGATTCGAGTTTTTTGGACTACCCGGTTTTGCGTTTTTGTCAAGTTCTTGAGCTGTAACCTATCAGATGTAATAGAAAATGGTTGGAAAACGTTCAAATTGACAAAGAACATCATTATGGCTGTGACGATCAGGACGTATTGTTTCTGTCGGTATTTTCGATAATTTTGAAATAATTGCATACCTGCGCTAGAACGATCGCTTATTGTGTCGGGGTCTGAACCACCTGGTGACAGAAATTTATCTAGGATTTGTCTCCAGCAAGGATTTGTCTCCAGCAGATCACTATGCTAATTTTGTGACAATTCTCTTGCAGAACAACTCGGTCTCGACTACGAAGTATAATTTGTTTACTTTTTTTCCGAAGGGCTTGTTTGAACAGGTACCTATCACAAACGAGACTTTCTGCAGACTGCTTCCTGTTATGAAAGGTTGTTGGTTGGTGGATATATGTAAGTTCTTAAGAGTTCAGTCTTTGTCTTTGTACGTATAAGAATTAGACGGATATATGGTGATCAAATCTTGCTAGAATATTTGTGTGCGGTTCACTCGATTTTGATGACTTATATGAACCACGATGTGGAAGGGGCAGAATTTTCTCAGAACACGTGAGTGAAGGCAAGAAAGTGAGTTTTTGTGTTCTTTGATTGTAGAGGTTTGGATATTGTTGACAGTGTTTGTGGTCCGTTGTATGCAGTTTCGACGTGTGGCTAATCTTTATTTTCTGATGATAGCAATCTTGTCAGCAACTCCTGTCAGGTAAGATGAGTATAAATCTCTTTGATGTGGGTGGGTAAGGACATAGATTTCGAGCGGTCTTGCTCACGATTTGTGGAGTTGGTTGTTCTTATATTTATGAAGGACTCGTAGCCTCTATAATTGATTGAAGGGCTTTTGTGCATATAGCTGTTGTGGCGGGAAGACTGCGATAGTGAATGCAGCAGGAAGTTCTGTTCGTTTAGGTAGCTTTATTGCACTACTGTTCAGATTGGCACCAAATCGTGTGTTTAGTGAATTTGGAACGAATATTGTGAAAATATAAATTGTTGCTGCTGAACAAGGTCATTTCTGGTTCATCTGTTGTAGTGTTGTTTGGACGAGTCGACGAGGTTGTTGGGTGTAGCAAGGTTTCTTACTTTTCGATTGGTGGCCTTATGAAAACATCAAGATGGGGTCATGTTTACCATGGCGCACCCAATTGATTAACATAAATCTTGTTCTTTCTCGTGATTCTCTTGCTTGTGTGTAGTCCCGTGCAGCCAGTTACCAATATTGTACCGCTGGTTCTGGTTCTCGGCGTATCACTCACGAAGGAGGCCTTTGAGGATCGTGTAAGTATGTGTTTACCTAGGAGCGGGTTATTGGTTGTTTCTTTCATTTTTGTAGTGAACCGTTTCGGATTTGTTTTCAGTGAACCAATGATTCTACTCTTGGGGTTTATTTGTCGTTTCAAGGAATGCAATGCGATTGGTATAGAATTATTTCTGTTTAAACTTATTTTCGCACTACTGATGTCACTCTTGATCTACATGTACCATGTATGTCTTCTTGGTTTCAGAAACGTTGGATGAATGACAAGGTGGTGAACTCGAGCTTAGTTGATAGACTTGAGGGGAGGATGTGGTTGAGGGTGCCATGGAGCGATGTTAAAGTTGGGGATATTATCCGGGCAAGTCTCTTGGCCTATTGAGTTCTTTATCACGTTGCTAGAAGTGGGTGTTGAGTTGATTCCGTGTGGGATTTTTGCAACCACAAGTTCGTAAATAAAATAAGTAATATGTTAATTGACGGAAATCTAGAATAATTGGACTACTGCATGTGGATTTAGGGCCGCTTTACACCTAGAGGCAGGGCCAATTCGTTGTGTAAGAGGCCTGAAATCCTCACTTGTGATTGGTTCAAAAGGCTGAAATCGGTCCCAACCCCTTTACACCTAGAGCCTGGGCCGATTTGGTGATATGAATTTTTTACTTTAAAAATGCATGGTCTGACATGGCCCGAGCTTGTTGAATTGGGTGCACCCAAAATGGAGGGCCAATTCTTGGCCTCGGGGCCAATGTCAAATTTCAAAAAAAAAAGCTTTTTCATATAAAAGATGATTTTCTAGATCCGTTGGATTATGTGGAAATCTAAATGGCTCTTTTGAAAAGAGAGAGAGGGGCTAAAATTTGCTACATTTATTAAATCGGCCTGGCTTCTTGGCCTCAAGGCCTTTACATATAGGAGAATTGGGCCCATTATAATCTTATTATAATGGGTAGTTGAGGCCGGCCTCAAGCCCAAGAGGGGCTGAAACTTCATGCAATTGGCCTCAAGGGGAATTGGCCCGGCCTCTAGGTGTAAAGCGGCCCTTAGCTGACGCCGGCAGCTCCAATTGTGAAGCGGAGCGCCTTTACAGAGTATCCTCGTTTTCGGGGTTTAGTTACTGTGTTTCCTTTAGTTGTATATTCAACTCTATGTTTCCTGGGATTTGTGTTTACAGGTAACTCAAGATCACTTCTTTCCAGCAGATTTGCTGTTACTGGCAAGCACAAATGCAGATGGTATCTGCTACATTGAGGTAAATTCTTGTAAAGATTTTCTTTTCGTTGGAGTCGTGCTTGTCGATTTGGTTTCTTGAGTACTCATCGATGAAATGGACTTTATCCGCTGGATGCACTCAATAATCAATATATTGACACGTACAGCTTACCTATTGAAAGATGATCCTGTATGAAGGTACCCTGGACTTTCAGGTGTTCTCAGAAAATTTAATATTTGCAGATGTGGCCCTTGCCTTGTATTCAGACCTGCGAATTCTGTAAATTCCTAATTTAGCAGTTCTCAGTTCTTTGGAAATTCAGTTCCAGTATATAACATTCTAGAAACCCTACAAACTTCCCATGCATGTTTCTCCAAGCTAGCATTTGGTCCCCTAGATGTCATTTTTCTGCCTAGATGCCCTTCTCCATTCTCTCTTAACCAATTGTATGTCCTACCATTCTCTCCCGGCCATTGATTTTCCTGGATCCAGACGTCAAACTTGGATGGAGAAACTAATCTCAAGATCAGGAAAGCACTTGAGCGGACTTGGGATTACATTGATGAAAAGAATGCTGTGGATTTCAAAGGTATTAATAACCTGCTATATGAATGCCTCACTACTACTTCGGTACATTTGTCACTGTGAGCCACTTGTCAACGTCTATCTGCGTCCTTCTGTACTGGTGGAAATTGTCAACTTTGTTTCAAAACATAGGTTTATGTCACATGAGTTCTGTTTTCTATATCATGCCTTCTGGCTTTATAAATAATCTACTGACGCCTTCACTTTTTTTGTTTTTTTTTATGAGGCAGGCGTAATTACCTGTGAACACCCAAATAATTCACTCTACACCTTCACTGGCAATCTTGAAATCAGCAAGCAAATAATTCCTATTACACCAAATCAGATTCTTCTCCGGGTGAGTTTGATTTAATAGTCTTTTATGGGTTAGCTCATTATATAGCAGATATTCTTGCTTTACTAAAGAGTTTCGTGTTGGCGTCGTGATAAAATTTTCTTGGGTGCTTGGCAGGGATGTAGCTTACGAAACACCACTGCTATTGTCGGTGCAGTGATATTCACCGGGCATGAGACAAAGGTTGGTCAGGCTGCTTGCATACAGCGACACGTGTTACTTGACGTAATTGTCTTCTTTTGTGAAAAGTTTACTTATTATAACCTCCATGAGTTGTGTATGTGACCCTTTAACGTGTAGCTTGTGTAAGTGATGTTTTTGATCATGTTATCCTGTCTATGGGCATGTTAAGGTGGTTTTACTGTCTAGAACTTGGAGCGCCTGCTTCATGGCATGCACTATAAGTGATAGCATTTCTATGTTCGCAGGTGATGATGAATTCGATGGATGTACCATCCAAGCGCAGCACACTGGAGCTGAAGCTTGATATGCTCATTTTGCTGCTATTCGGCATTTTGTTCACAATATGTTTTATCGGAGCTATAGGCAGGTTGGATCTCAGTTTCTATTTTTTCATAGTTTTGTCTGTTTACCATTAGACGCTCTTATTGATTTTTTTTTCCTTTTCCTCTTCTTGTGTCTTGTTATTTACTTTTGTTTTGATCGATCCTTATATATAAATCCACGCAATTACCTAGATAGAGACCTTGTATATGCAGCTTCTAATGATTGGAGCGTGTTAGATTTTTATGAAGTAATAATTTTATGGGCTTAAGGTCATTCAACATGTTAGATGTCCTCCTTTCAAAGTACGCATTCATGAGTTATGTTCAACTTTGAGTATCTTTGTTCTCAAAATGGATTGTTCCGTTATCTCTGCAGCGGTGTGTTCATTAACACGGAATACTGGTATTTGGGATTAACTCTACCTGGAATTGAAGGGCAGTACGATCCTGGGAATAAGGCTTTGGTAAGATATATCCTGACAATATTGTATTTCATTTATGGCTTTATAACTGTTAATGTTTACACATAAGTACTCCGATTGAAGGATTCTCGTTCTCTCTGCTGGTGATGAAATTATTGTTTTACACGATGTATTGGATCGTATAGGTTGTCTAATTATATTGCTGTGTGCGGTGAACAGGTGGCTGTTCTGACGTTTTTCACTCTTTTGACGCTATACGCAAATATTATTCCCATTTCTTTATACGTGTCTATTGAGGTATTTGTATTCTATGTGCTACTTGTTGGAAGGACTACCGTATTGGCTTCTAATTATGTTAAAACATTATGTATCGGCTGTGCTTTTGTCAAAATTGGGTCAGTGCACTTCTTCGGTGCCGTAGTTGGTGGTTATTGTATTTCTCAATTTGATATGGTGATTTTGTGTGTTCTATGGATTGTTCTGCTTGGCTCCACTTCACCTTTTGTTTGTGTGTAGTCCATAGAAGAGTAATTTTACATCTTGTGTGTTCTTCTGCAGATGATCAAGTTCATACAGTCGAATATGTTCATCAACAACGATGCTCATATGTATCACAAAGAAAGTAACACGCCTGCCTTGGCTCGCACATCAAATCTGAATGAGGAACTGGGCCAGGTCAAATACTCCTGCAACACCATTTTCTGTTTTCCATTGATAAATATATGGGTTACAAATTATAATTTGCTAAATTTACTCGCTGCTCTAAATTCTTCCTACGTGTTCTGCAGATAGAATATATCTTCTCAGATAAGACAGGTACTTTAACAAGAAATTTGATGGAGTTCTTTAAGTGCTCCATCGCCGGGACTATGTATGGCAATGGGGTAACAGAAATTCAAAGAGCAGCTGCTCGTCGAACTGGTGTTCCGCTTGAAGAGGTAATACATAAGTGAATTCGTTTATTGGAAGACATTCTTCAGTCAGTCTTCTATTTCCTGTGTCTCTGAAATTATTTATTCGTATTTGCATCTGTTGCATTCCCAGTGGACTAGGGTTCCTATTTGAGTTTCAAAGCGATTTTATTAAGTTATCTGGATCCAGCTAACTCATATCCTCTATTATGGAACAATTCAGATTCCAAGATCAGAAGATGCTAAATGGGAGAAAGGTTTCAACTTTGATGATAGGAGACTCATGAAAGGCCAATGGCGTAATGAAAGGAATCCAGATGTTTGCGTGGTAAACCATGGTTTCTGACTATTCATAATTCATGGACTGATTTGTCAATCACTTCAGAATTTTGGGCGTTGTCCTTTGAAATGTTCTCTCAATGACAAGGCTGTGTATCATAGGCAGTCGTTTCATTGCAGTGTGCTCCGTGCTTCTGACGCGTTAGACTACCACGTGCTATTTCAGGATGCTTGAATGACTTGTATCTGTGGCTTGAATTCTAGGAACTCGTAAATGCTCACTACATATATTTGGTATTCCAACTATTTCTCAATACGAAATGTTTGTTTGGTGTTATGTTCTTAAGAATTATAGTCACGGAGATATGAGACTTCACCATCTTGGCACTCGAAGAATTCGTTGTTCGTAAACAGTTGGTCTGCTCTTGTTTCTACTTGCAGGAGTTTTTCAGATGTTTAGCTATCTGTCATACCGTGCTTCCTGAAGGTGGAGAGACCCCGGACGAAACCACTTATCAAGCAGCCTCTCCTGACGAGGCTGCACTGGTTACTGCCGCTAAAAATTTTGGTTTCTTTTTCTATGCGTAAGAGCTTCTCTTTGAATGTGCTGTTGAGTTACTGTCCATCATAAGTAGGGGTTTTATTACTCGGGTAATTCTGGAGGGTATATTATGCTTTCAATTTTGGTATACTTACTTTTGCTTTTTCATCATGTCTCACGGTTTTCAGTTGTTAGTATATCTTATGGGCCTGGATTTGTGCACAGTACGGATATTGTAGTTGAATTATTTCTAGAATTGGTGAGGTGGAAGTGGTGTTAAGGAGGTTGGTTTCACATGCAATGTATGTGGCCAACGATTTTGTCTGTGCCAGGCGTTCACCAACCACAATTCGTGTTCGAGAAGCTCATGTTGAGAAGCTGAACAAATTGTCTGAAATGGAATATGAAATTTTACATGTGTTGGAGTTCAACAGGTTGGTTCATCGAGTACTGTTTATCTGGTTGTATTCCTTTGCTACTCTATCGATGCTACATATTCCTAGTATTTGTTGTGTCTCGCATTGTTCTGTTTTACAGATGGGTTTGCACTTTTGAACTGCGTAATTATTAACGACTGTTCGTCATTTGTTCAACGTTTTTTTTTTTTTCCCTAATTTTGGGATAATGTTGGCGGGACAGCACTCGGAAGCGGCAGTCTGTAATATGTCGGTATCCAGACGGTCAACTTATACTGTACTGCAAAGTAAGCCAGCCGTTCCGAGGTTTCCCTCATAGCTTGAATAGCAGTCCGTAATGCTAATACTGCTGAGGCATTTTATTCGAGTTTACCCACAAGCTTTGTGGTCTACTAGAGTTGCTGTTTTCCCTGCCCTTTAAATTCTTAATTAGTGCATTGATTGAGACTGCGATGACTGATGCAACTTTTCTTTGATTAATTAATTTTCTAATCAAGCCCTTCTAAGTTTCTTTGTTTAGGGAAATGTTCACCTGATTGTTCTTCACCTAATTTAGAATATTTTGGGGATTCTGGGAGGTGGTACATAGCGACTTATTGTTAACCACTGTCTGCAGGGTGCTGATACAGTGATATATGAAAGAATGGCAGAGGGTGCTGTAAACCAGTATAAGGAGTCCACGCGAGACCATCTTGAGAAGTTTGGTGCTGATGGGCTTCGAACTCTCTGTTTGGCCTATCGTCACTTGAATGCCGACATTTATGAAAGTTGGAGTGAAAAATTCATTCAGGCCAAATCAGCACTCCGAGACAGGGAAAAGAAAATAGATGAGGTATGTACTGATTGAACTAGTACTATTGGCATAGTTGGCAGTTATCGAAGGTAATCTTTAGTGAGTCCCTCAAGAGAGGATCCTTGGTTGTTATGATGGATGTTAATAGGTCGTCATGCACAAATTTTGAGAAAGGTGATCCAACTTTTTTTAGGGTGTCTTTCATTTCATCACTTTGGTTATACAATCAAGCAACTCACAGGATTTCAGTTACCGGTTGCTAAATGGTGGTCTTATGACAATACTTTCACTCCACGATTTCTAGAAGTTTTCTGCAAAATAGTTTTGTAAATCTGTACGATAAAAATGTTGTTCGATTAGTATACTAGTCAAGAAATATTTAAATGGATGAAAAAAAAAACTTGAAATAATTACACATTTTTCCCGTCCATTATCCTCTTTTGGGACACTTTGACCTTGAAGGTTTAAGGAGAAGTCAGAATGTCATTTTATTCACAAATATATCTGCTCTTCTAATTATGTCGTTGAAAATGTATCTTATACAGGTTGCTGAGCTTATTGAGAAAGAGCTAATTTTACTGGGGTGCACTGCAATTGAAGATAAACTGCAAGAAGGAGTTCCGAACTGCATAGAAACCCTCTCAAGAGCCGGCATTAAGATATGGATGCTGACTGGTGACAAATTGGAAACGGCCATTAATATTGCATATGGTTCTCTTCTTACCTTACATTACTATAGATGCAAAGCCAGTGCTATGTGTTTCTGATCTGAATGGATGACCCACAATTGTGTTCATAGTTTTGTCGAAGTGAATTTGTGTTTTCCAGCTAGTTAGTGTAAAGGAGTGAACGTAGATTCTATTAAAGGGGTACTGAATACTGTTGTCATCGATGTGCAGCTTGCAGTCTTGTCAGCAATGAGATGAAACAGTTCGTTTTGAATTCAGATGTGAAGGAGATTCGAGATGTTGAAGAGAGGGTATGGTTTCTCGCCACCGTTTTGTCAAGTTAGGGATTGCTTGTCTTGATATTAGCAGTTCCTACTCTAGTATCAGATTGAAGTCTTACTCGTTGCAAATAAATTCTTTCTGGGTCTTCCAATATCTTGAACTTTGGAGTGCAGGGTGATGCTTTAATGACTGCACAAGCTGTTAATGCCCTCGTAAAGCAGCGCATGGAGGACTATCTACTCGAAGCCGAGCGTGTGCCGGAGGATATGGATATGGCCCTTGTTATCGATGGAAGATGCCTTATGTATGCTTTGGATCCGCTCATGCTTCGGGGAACATTACTTAAGCTATGTATGCTGTGCAAGGCTGTGGTTTGTTGTCGAGTTTCACCTTTACAGAAAGCGCAGGTATTCTTCTTGGTTGATTTTCTTGCCCAACCAGCACAGATAATTATCACTCGATAAAACGGTGATGTATCATTTGACATAGATTTTCCTATGTTAAAAGGAAATTTGAAGGTTCTGCAATTTTCTCTTTGTTCTCTCTGGGTGTGCTATACAGTCTTTTACTGTCGTAATTTTTTGACTGGAATTCTGGACAGGTTGCTGTTTGTCAGTATCCCTTTGCGTAACTTTTATCGTGATGATGTTCAATTTTCTTGCGGAGCTGTCATATTTTATTAACTCCTGAGGCCACTCTGCAGATGTTGATTATGTGACTTTACTGAAATTTGCCGTTCTCTCAATTCTAATAACAAATGTGCGTTGTGTTTCTTCTTGAAGGCTAGTGCTGCATACAGTGGAGCAGGTATGACTACTATAATAATTTCTGAATTCTGTTTTCTGTGCAGGTCACAACACTCATTAAAGATGATGCTAAGAAGATTACTTTGAGCATTGGTGATGGAGCGAATGACGTAAGCATGATTCAGGCTGCTCATATTGGGGTAGGAATTAGTGGACAAGAGGGAATGCAAGCTGTGATGGCAAGCGACTTTGCGATTGCCCAATTTCGATTTCTGAAAGACTTGCTTCTAGTGCATGGGAGATGGTCTTACATACGGATTACCAAGGTGGGTATGAAATATTTTGTGTTTTTTTTAAACGACAGAAACGCAGATGAATTCTCTTCATTGAACAGTACCTTCGTTTGCTGTAAAACGAAAATATAATTTTCTTACACAGATTAAATTTCAGAGATAGATACAATTGAATTGGACATTTGTAGCATGTTACATCTACTTGCTGGATTTCTGTAGTTGACTCTCTAATGGCTTGAGACATTCAACAATCAAATTGACTAATTATGTCACTTGTTTGAGCATTAATCTGTGAGCTTATAATGTTGATTTTGGGATGGCTGGTAACAGGTAGTTGCGTATTTCTTTTACAAGAATTTGGCCTTCACTCTCACCCAATTCTGGTTCACACTCTACACGGGATTTTCGGGTCAACGCTTTTACGACGATTGGTTTCAGTCGCTGTATAATGTTCTCTTTACCGCTCTCCCAGTGATTGTCGTCGGCATCTTTGACCAGGTATTCCTCCAGTTTGTTTCTATGAGTTCTTTTTCAATTAGTGATATCTCTTAAATGTATCACTCAGTGCACTGATGGATATTGCTTCGACAACAGGTATGTTGCAGCTTCGTAGTCTGTTCTACTGTGCTGTGTTACCTCTGTATTTTATGGTAGTTTTGCATCTGCTTATCTTCTGCCTTGTTCATGGCAGGACGTGAGTGCCAAGACGTCAAAGAGATACCCTGAGCTTTATCGAGCAGGAATTCAAAATCTATTTTTTAAGTGGCGTGTGATTATCCTGTGGCTTATTAGTGCCACCTACCAGTCGCTCGTGTT
Source organism: Pohlia nutans (assembly GCA_022496805.1). Taxonomy (NCBI): domain Eukaryota; kingdom Viridiplantae; phylum Streptophyta; class Bryopsida; order Bryales; family Mniaceae; genus Pohlia; species Pohlia nutans. The sequence goes on along the minus strand of CM040089.1, from coordinate 30,623,209 downwards.
CTTCTATTTTCCTGTGACTGCTGCTCAGAGTGCTCAGAATTATTCAGGGAGAATGCTTGGAGTTTGGGACGTATCTACTCTGGCTTACACTTGTATATTATCAACTGTTAATCTGCGTCTTATGATGGCCGCTTCATCACTCAACAAGTGGCACCTTGTTGGCGTTGGTGGAAGTATTGGAGGGTGGTTTATCTTTGTTTTCATATACTCTGGGATCCAAGTTAGCTTCATACAGGTAATGATAAGTACTAGTGAGTCTCGTGCTTGGAAGTTCCAGTTTCAGGAGTCGTATAGGTTTTTGATACAGGCGTGTCGTAGATTCATGGTTAAATTGGGAATCTCATGGACGTAAATTCATGTGCAGGAAAACATTTACTGGGTGATGTTTACTTTATTAAGCACCTGGTACTTCTGGTTTCTCCTGTTGCTGGTTCCAATTATAGCTCTGGCGGGGGATCTTCTTGTTCTATTGTAAGTTCTTTCTCTCTTTGATTCAGAAATCCTAATTCTATTTTAAAACTTGACCACTACTATGCCATCTGATCCGAATCTAAACAAGATTGTTTGAAAATGTCCACTATTTCTAGCGTTAGATGGTTTGTAGAGAATCCTTTTTGCGATGGATGTAGTTGCGTTAGGATACCAGAGCTCTGAATGGGGTTTTGGGTTGCCCTTGTATGCAGTCTGCAGCGGTGGTTTTACCCGTACGACTTCCAAATCCTACAAGAGTCTCGTAAGTTTGGTAGATCAGATTCTGAAGGCCGGCCAGAGACGATGGCTATGCTTGATTCTTACGAACCAAGCATAGAGGATCGTAGGAGAATTCAAATGGCGCAACTTCCGAAAGAAAGATCCAAACACACAGGATTCTCGTTCGATTCGCCTGGATTTGAGTCTTTCTTCGCTCAACAATCGGGTGTGCCTCCTCCAGCCAAGTCCTGGGATATTGCACGCCGTGCTAGTATGAAACATCCTCGTCAGAGCGCTACCTCTAAAGCTAGAAGATTTCTTCACAAATAGGTTGCTAGAGTGTATCCCATGTAGTAGTATCCCATGTTCAGCTTTTAGTAAATTTCACTTGCACAGGAATCATTTGCAAGTAAGTTGCTAGTTTTGAGTGTAGTCAACACATATCGCCGTCATTTGCAAATTCCAGGAATTGGAGTCAGATAACCTTCTGTTTGTTCTTCCTGCCTTGAACTAGAATCAGTGTAGGTTGATTAGTTGATTAGTCCATACGGCTTCAGCTTTCATTTAGTTGATTACAAAGAATCCATCCTTTAGATTTGTAAAGCTTCTCGTCCCTTGGAGTCTTGGTATCACTCGAAATCTATCATCCCAAGAACTATTTTTGACCCGTTCCCTGTGATGGTCTGTCTTTACTCATGTATACATTGATATTTTCTTATGTGGGTGTCCCCCAAACCGTCAGGCACTTGACCCTTAAAAGGACATGGCTTTCCTGATTCCTACACTCAAAATCTCTTTAAACTCCATTTTAACCATGATTCTCTTTTTAATTTACTTTGGTTCTATTCTAAAGAAGTATAGATGCCTTAAATATGTTGGTTTTGGCATTCAGAAAACCCCATTTGGTTCAACTGCGCAGAAGTTATGAGCAAGATTCTCCCAAAAAAAAATGTAAGCCTGTGTGTTAACCCTTTAACGTCAAAGCAAGCCCCACGGGCTTGTTATAAAGGAATAATTGAGGAAAAAGTTTCATTTCTCAACCAAATCAAGCGAGACTTATTGCGTTGGAAAGCTACTGAAAAAGCGATCTAGATTCCAAATTTTTGCCTCATTTGAGAGATTGTGGAATCGTTGGTAAGCAATCAAAGTTATCAAATTGAACAAGTTTTGAGGTTGGGGCAGCTGAAGTTCAGCAGTGCCGCAGTGCTACAGTGCTACAGTGCTAGCCAGCAGTGCACTGCAGAGCCGTTTTTGCCAAAAAAATAATTATATATATATATATATATATATATAATTTTTTTTCCCAAAAAAATTTAGATTCCTTCCGGGCTGCCCCATTCAGGCCCTCTTGACGTTTAAGGGTTAAGCCAGTCACATCGAAAGACTAGTAAAAAAAAACCTTCATAAATGTGTCTTTCAACTCACAAGATGGATAACATAACATTCTTTAGCAGTATTTTTTCATATAACGTAAACCAACCTAAGGTAAGGGGTACAGTTGTTGTCAGTTTAACCCTTTAGCGCGCTAGCGTCCATATATTGAACGACGAACAGATTAAAGCTGTTTGATTTCCATCCAAAGTGGAGAGTTTTCATCCACCAATTTTTTTTTTGGGTTCTTATGTAAGTTGACTATCCTTTGTACGGTGTGGATTTTCAAAATAGGTTATCATGATTTTTGGAAAAATAACACAATTGGTTTATGTCAAGTTTCATTCTTAGTTCAAAAAGTGAGACCTTAGACATGATTTTTCAAAATAAGTAGAATCAAATAATGTAAACCATACCATCGCACAGTGCATGTTATTCCAATTTCATTCCAATATTTTTCAAATTTTTTGTGTTAATTCGGGATTTTTAATTGAATTTCAAGAGAAAACCTTGCAAAATTATTTTAAAATTATTAATAAAAAATATGATACATCTAACCGGATCTTCACATTGGCATTTACAAATTTTCTTTGTACATCAACTCCATTTTCGGTTTCCATCAAACATTTTATAACACTTCTTTGAAAACAGTGTTGAATTGGGACGTTAAAGGGTTAACCCCTAAATGCCTAGAGCCCTCTCCAAATTCGGCAGTTTTGCAAAGATGCATTATAAAATGCAACTTAGAGGGATATTTTGAACTTGATATATGAATGAGAGTTGTACATTATGAATTTTGGATTCTATCCATTCTGATAGATCTATGATTGCTATTACCAATAATTTTGTATAAAATTTGAAACGTGAAATTCAAAATTATTTTGTAATTCAATTACGAATAAGATATTGACAATCTATGGATGAATTTTTTTGTGATTGGTTGAAATGTAATACTCTAAGTGTAGTGATTTTTGGAGATTTTTTGGTTGCTTAATTATATGAGTTGACTTTTTTTAGAGCACTTTTACACTGAAATCTTCATTATTTTGGGTGAATCACTACAACATGAAATGAGGCATAAAAATTTCACAAATCATCCCCTTTCTAATCAGATCACATATGCATGAAGCTAATTTCCTATAGAATCTACAGTAAAAATTCCACACTGCTAAAAGTGCATGACGGATGAGAAATTATGGATGAAATCTGTACATCGTCCAAAAAATGGACGCTTAGGCAGTTAGGGGTTAAGCATTTCAACCTACATAGAGCGCTAATTTTCAATGATAAAAAATTGCAGCACATAAAATTTTGGGTTTAATAACCAAACTCAATTTTTAATTAATTTTTTCACAATGTATGATTTGGTTATAAATTTTCAAACTTAATATGCATAGTCCACTATTGATGTTAGTAGATGTACCAATAACTATCTTTCATGTTTAGTCCAATCAAATTGCTAACTTGGTATTTATAATTAATGCTTGTGATAACTAGATTGGGAACTCTTGAAATTGAAACAATGCTTTTATAGGTGACCACAATTGGTACCTAACAGTTTCTGGTGCTTCTACCTTATTTGTAACCCAAAGTAATAGAAATAACAAGTGTTCATGAACAACTAGAATACTTTTAGTACAATACATCACTTCATACAATTATCCCTTGCTATTATGTCGTGTTTGGAAAGCCCTACCTCCAAGGTGGTAGGCATGGATTAGTCACAAAAATGACTTGTCACGTACATGTGAATTGCCTGAAACAATAATATTGTCATATTATGGAGTGCCATTAGGGGTTGTCATACCTTCTCTTCATTCTCAATCTTCAAAGAATGAGGAAGTGGCACTCTCCTTGAATTGTGGAGGACCCATTTTCTAAAGATTGAGAAGTTTCTTTTTCTCCTCTAAGGGTGAAGAATGGGTGTGAAGAATGCTTTTGCGTGTGAAGTTTTCACTGTGGAGCTTCTCAACCATTCCTTTACGAGATCTTCAATTGTAGGTAAATCCCATATTCATTCTCCATTCTCATTCTCCACAACGCAAAATAGGGGAGTCACACCTTCATGGAGAAGGACCCCTATTGACTCCTCTTTTCTCTCCAGACCTTCTCAATCTTCAAAGAAGTTTGATTCTCAGAGGTCTGACAACCCCTATTGTATGGAGGGTACACCCTCCATACAATTTTTTAACAATATAATGTCAATGTTGTACTACCATGGAATTGGTTTCAATACATTTTTAACAAAATTAATTACTTTTAGGAAACTTGGTTTTTGTCACTTCAAATTAGTTATTTTTAGTACTTCAAAACTTTCATTCATTTGAACAATTTTTACCTTCATTTGATTTTCTTTTTAATCCATTTTGGAAATGTAAATCATTTTTTCACTTTCAAACAATCGTAATTTATAATTTCTCAAAACATTCAAGATCCTCATTTCCAATTCGTGACCAATCATGACGTAGGGAAGTAGATTATGCTATGATTCCAACTTTGAAAATTTGTAAAATATAGTGGGAGTTTTGGAAACAAAATGACTTGGGATTTTCTTTAATACAATAACAATCTTCTGTAAAATAAATAAACTTAGATATATCCATCAGGATGCCAAGATTAAAGAAAGTGTTGCTTTTAGGTTCACATGTTGTAAGTATTGGACTCTAATAATTTCCAAATTTATAAATAATTGTTTAGACATTTTATACTATTAGTATTGGACAAAAGTCTTAATTTTTGCATATTGAGAATGAAAAATAGAAAAATAAAAGGTTAGAACAGAATTATAGAATAAAAATTTGAATACTATAACATATAACAATTATAGATAACACATATAAAAACTTAAGAACATAGAAATTAAATGTCAAAATATCATTATTAAAAAATGAAGGCCAAAACAACACTTACAAGAGTTGTATGACCTTTATACAATCTAAATACTATTTCAAATTGTTATTGTATTTCACAAACTTACAATTCTAAAATAGGTGATGCTTATTTCTTAAAAAAAGATACATTTATGTAACTTCACGTAATTCTTCCAATACTTTTCCCAATTGTTCCACCTAAATACAAACAACAATTTAACATTGGATTAATTCAAATCAAGAAGATTTTTTGTGTGATGCGGACATAACTTGAAAGATTGCTTGTGTTGAATCAAGTTCACTTGTCCAAACAACTAATTGGTACTTGTCTTTTCTTTGCATCTAAAATGTAGTTTTATTTTATATACTTTTACGACAATTTAAACTGTCACTTAAGTGTTCGAGTGACTACAATATAGTCACTGCATATATTAAAAACTAAAACTTCATGGTGAACAATTATTCAAAAGTTATTTTTGGTGTGATTGTCTGAAAATTTATGAATACTTTCATAAAATTGTCAAGATATTGTTTTTTAATCATTAAATTTAAATTATAGAACTACAAAAAATCCAGGTTTCTTTCAAGAACCTTGTTTTTCATTTTTGTTAAAGTATAATAAACTAAGAGAAAATTGAACTTTTGGTAGTTGGCATACAAAGTAAACTTGTAGTTTTGAAGTCCAAAATTACATCTATAATGTTGAATTCATTAATTTCATTTTAAACTACAAATATTTCAATTTACAAACATTTAGAGTTCAAAAACTTATTATAAACACTAAACAAGTTATTTCAACATGAATTCTAGAATAATTGGCTAAAATTATAAGATTTAGAACACACTCAAAGATGCAATAGATTTCTCATTTAGAACCTTCAAGATTTTGAATAAATTCTTATTATACCAAAATTTGAACATTTCTATTGGAATTAATGATAAATAATTGTGCCTTTTGATGTTATAAATGTCATAATTTTAGTGAATCATTCCAAAATTCAAATTAAAATACATATTTTTAATATTTCTAATGTCTATAGATAGAATTTCTTTTTGAAGTGGATAATAAGAAATTCAATTTTGTTTTGAAATTCCAACTATATTAATGGCAAGCCCCAATTCTTCACGACAATCTCTCTTTCTAACTTAAATAAAAAAATTGTGAAAATCACATGTAAATTCATACTTAATTTTAGTCAAAGCATTTTGACATAGAATTATTAATCTTCATTCATATTTCTTCTTTCATTCCAAGATATTATTCAAAAGATGATTAAATATTATATCAAAAGATGATATTGATATTCTCATGGTATAATAGATAGATAAAAAATTATGAGAATTTGTGAATTAAGAACTAAGAAGTTGAAATTTAAAATATGCATGTTTACCTTAGCAGAGGAAATTGCTTTTTGAGTTTCTAAGGCCAAATTGCGCGAGTGCAACTCTGCTTCAACTTCCAGAACTTTTCTCTTCAAGTTTTCAATAAGAATATCTTTTTGGATTAAAGTAGTGTTTATTTTTTGCTCTTTTGCCTGTTATTCAAGCCAACCCAACCATCTTGTAAAAATCCCATTTTCTAAATGTATAATGTGTTTTGGATTTAATGTTGGAAGAGGTTTATTACATTTCAATAATTTATACCATTCTAGATACAATTATAATAATATTTATATGATTTTGGTGTCATCTTTTGCATTCTTTAAGCTTATTTGGTGAAGAAGAAAGGAATTTGTAATAGATTGTAAAGATTTTGATTTCAATTTAAAAAAAGAATACATTTAGATGGAAGAGTTGCAAATACAAAGCATCCAAAGTACTATCTTTCAAGTCATGAATTTGAAGGTGTAGTGACTTCTTAACTTATTAATGAAATGAACCAAGTACAATCATTCCCTATGGTAATTATAACTTGGTAAATATTACATAAGATTTTGTATATAAATGACACTTCTATTCTACTAAAATAAAGAGAGTATATACAAATGCTATTCATCGTGCCCTAATAACTACAATAGGTGCTTTTAACTTCATTACTTTATAAAGGATGGTGAAGTTAAAATAAGAATAAAAGATACCTCCATCAATTTAGTTGATTCAAAATGAGCCTGCATTGCAGCTGTAGTAACTACTTCGGCATCTTCTAATTTCTGCCAATATCATAACAATGCATGATAAAAAATTATTTTTTAATAATACATCTTATAACAATTCTTACACTAATGTCTATTGATTATCATTTTAGTTTGATTCAATCAACAACATACAGTGCATAGCCAATAGGAAAACCTTTTATATTGAACTTCTACAATCTCTACTAAATAATTTTAACATTGACTATAATATATTCTACTTTGTGGCCATATTATAATAATATATAATTATATTAAGTTGAATCCCATACATGTTCCAATATATGTAGTAAAATAAATAAATAGCAAGTCTAACACTAAAATTGATTTACATTATAAACATACAAATGAATATTTCAAATCACTTTCATAAATCCTGAGGTACAAAGATGTATTTGAAATGAGGTTTATAAAATTTATTTAATAATCAATACTAGAGATAAACCTTTTGCATGGCTGTAACTTTAGCGAGTGCATCATCTCTTTCAAGTAATATGGTTTTTTCTCTGCCTTCATATAAAGTCTTTACACCATTGATTTCTTCATCCACATGCCTATCATGCATTTATTTTTATATAATGAATATGACACTTTGAGATTTTATGATTGAATGTTGTTTTTATAGTATCATAAATGTGTACATATATTCAGATATTAGAATACAAGTAGAGTTTATATATATTTCATTTAGATTTGAGCTCTTACACACCTAATAATGAGAGGCCACTAAGCTCTTCCACATCTCATAACTATTTAGAGTGAACAAATAAGAGTATATTAAAGCAAAACACATGTTATCTTATTCAAACACAACTTCTGTATTAGGATATCTCTATTGTATCAAAATGTTCGTATTCAATACCAACCTTCAATATAAAAAAATTAGCTTGTAAAAGGAACTACAAATGATACATTAGTTTTAATATTATTATATCATTTAAATTTGCGATGAATAAATTATTGAATAATACATTATTTTGTATCAATGTATCAAAGTTGTTAAATTTTTTGAAGTAGAATATGTCTGATATAAAATGCTTGAATTTTTCAAATTTACTTTAACCCCTAAAGGACCAAGAAGCCCAAATTGAACCTCATGTTTTTCTAAGCAGTTTTGAGTAGCGCCTATGTGGACTTCTTTTAGTTCAAATTTGTTTGTTTTTTTAATCAACACCTGATTTTCTTCATTGATTCTAATGATATAGAATTTGGTTCCATTTGAATTATATTTTCCACGTTATGATAACCAAATTTTCCATTTTAAAACCATAAATGCTTGCTCTTTAAGGGGTTAAATAAGATGAGTTTTGACAATGGCAACCTTAGCATCAAATCGACATTATTAATTTTTTCTTGAAGTGATTTGCAAACTTGCTCTGCTCCACATTTTGCACTATTTGATATCCTGAGTTCTTCTTCCATCTCTGAAATGATAGTTTCTTGTAAAGTCAACTCATTACGTAATTCACACTTCTGCAAACAATGTACAAAGATAATGAGATTTACAAAGAAAATTTAATATTAATAGAAAAACATCAATAGACCTCAAATTTGTTATCATAGCATAATAGAGCAATGGGAGCCAACACCCTTTGCAATGGGACCACAATCTAGTTACAATTAGAAACTGAGTTTATGTGGCAATGACACAGTAGTCCCAAAATTCGTGGAATATCTTGGCATTCTTTCATTTCTTAAAAAAATGGATTTAAGTGAAGATTCTCTTTTGATTGAGTTTTCAAAAGGGTATTCCATTGCACTGCTCTTTTATGCTATGATAATGGTAGATATTGACATAGTTTCAACACTGTACTAAACAGATACCTCAAATCTATAAGGGTCTTAGTTTTTAAAGCAGTAGGCATTGCAAAGTCACAACATCATGTTATTCTAACAAATCAGAGTGTGAGACAGATTATATGACCAAATATATGGTGGTATACATATGGAGCCCTAGGCACGTGGAACGCTTCCAGGACATACCTTAGTTTTCTTAGTTTTCAAACCACTTTGACCATGAATTGCTAATAATGGAGAAATTTAAAATAAATAAATAAATTCAGGCGTCATCCATCAGACAAGAATAGTGTGTTCCTACATTTTTAGAATGTAAATTACTTCTATATATTACGAGGTTAAAACTCAAAATTACTTCTTTCTTTCTAAATTAGGAAATGATCTTTAAAGGTTAACCCCTAAATGCCTAGAGCCCTCTCCAAATTCAGCAGTTTTGCAAAGATGCATTATAAAATGCAACCTAGAGGGATATTTTGAACTTGATATATGAATAAAAGTTGTACATTATGAATTTTAGATTCTATCCATACGGTTAGATCTATGATTGCTATTACCAATAATTTTGTATAAATTTTGAAACGTGAAATTCAAAATTATTTTGTAATTCAATTACGAATAAGATATTGACAATCTACGGATGAAATTCATTGTGATTGGTTGAAATGTAATACTCTAAGTGTTGTGATTTTTGGAGACTTTTTGGTTGCTTAATTTTATGAGTTGACTTTTTTTAGAGCACTTTTATACTGAAATCTTCAAAATTTTGGGTGAATCACTACAAAATGAAACGAGGCATAAAAAATTCGCAAATCATCCCCTTTCTAATCGGATCACATATGCATGAAGCTAACTTCCCATAGAATCTACAGTAAAAATTCCACACTACAAAAAGTGCATGATGGATGAGAAAATTTGGATGAAATCTGTACATCGTCCAAAAAATGGACGCTTAGGCAGTTAGGGGTTAAGGGCTAAAAACTGAGACTTTCCAAGGTAGCATGTTCCACGATTCAAACTGTGGGTATTTAACCCCTAAGCGTCTAAAACACCCAATATGACCATTTGTATCACTAAACTTTGCAATGGTGGCATTTTCTCATTTTACATTAGCTTTCTGATTGCAAGACATCATTTTAAAGCTCTTGTTCTAAAATACAAGATCAACAGTGTTGATTGTGGCAAACTGAAGTCATTTTCACACAAATAGATGATTTACAGCAGGGGGTCCAATTTTCTTACGTTACAGAAAATACACAGTGGACGCTTAGGGGTTAACGAAAAGGTAGATGAGTTAATTAGCCGGCTCACAAGTGAAGTGGACGCTGACCTGGTCGACTTTGTACTGCAGACGTTGAAGTAAATCGGCTTCAACTGCGTTAATATTGGCTTCGGAAATGGAGGCTGCATTCTTGGCCTCAACAAGCTCGTCTTTTAGCTGCTGAATAAGAGTCTCCTGATGGTCCCAAACTTCGCTCCTTGCCTACAGCCACACTCAGTATCAAAAACGTCAACGTCCTCACCCCTCTCCAAATTTGGCAGTTTTGCAAAGATGCATGATAAAATGCAACCCGTAGGGATATTTTGAACTTGATGTATGAATAAAAGCTGTACATTATGAATTTTAGATTCTATCCATACGGTTAGATCTATGATTGCTATCACCAGTATTTTTGTATAAAATTTGAAAACTCAAAATTCAAAATTATTTTGTAATTCGATTACAAATAAGATTTTGACAGTTTCTGGATGAACTTTGTTGTGATGGGTTGAAATGTAATACTCTAAGTGTATGAGATTTTTTGGTTGCTTAATTTTATGAGTTTACTTTTTTAAGAGCACTTTTACATTGGAATCTTCAAAATTTTGGGTGAATCACTACGACATGAAATGAGGCATAAAAATTTCATAAATCATCTACTTTCTAATCGGATCACACATGCATGAAGCTGTCTTCCCATAAAATATATAGTAAAAAATCCACGTTGCAAAAAGTCAATGATGGATGAGAAAACTGTGTTTGATTCTGTACATCGTTCACTTTCTGGACGGTTGAACGTTTAGGGGTTAACAAGCGGCTAGTTGTGTAGTCTTTGCCTTAGTATTTACCCCATATTTACTTTTACATCTTGTTTATATTGTTCAACCATGTAACTCCTTGAAAACCAAGTGTTTTTGTAGTCTCTCCCTTGGTGGGGCAGAGACAATAAACACAAAAAATATCAGCTGTCAACACATTACATTATTAATCCTTGCATGCATTTGGGAACCTTTTGATTTTGCTATGCAAAGCATTTTTTAATTTATTTTCCTTCTTTCAAACAATTCTCAGCCAAATTCTCTTTAAGATCTGACTTAAAAAAAAACTCACTAATATTGTGTAGAAATAACATAATATAACTCTAGTATTATTGTACGTGGCTGTCAGCACCGGCAAAAAATAATTATGAAAAGAGAAGCCCAATTGTTTTTTCAAAAAAATTCTATTTATTATGGTGAAAAAGAGAATCTTGGATAATATTCACACAAAATTTGACATTTGTTGAAAAAAACTAAATTTTCAAAAAGAATAATTATTCAACAAGACATGCCGACCCTAACAACTAGGTACGATACTTTTCTACTTCTAAGGATCATAAATATTTGTGATTAAAAGAACCAAAATCGTACTCCCTTTGTTCCACAAAAAGCCCATAATACTACTTAAACCCATGGATTAAGCGTTGTTTTCACTGAAATCTAAGGATTAAGCTTAATCCCGTGATCACAAAGGGAGTATGTTGATAATGATGCAAATCCGTGAATTAAGTGAGTACAGAGGGAGTATTTTGACTGCTAGAAAGTGTATACATGATCAAAATCCATAATCAGCATGATCAAAACCTAGGATCAAAATCCATTGTCAACATGATCAAAACCCAGGATCAAAATCCATGATCAGCATGATCGAAATCCATGACTTAAGCTGCAAGATTGTCCGCAATGCCATGAAACAATTGCCAAGCGCGCATGAAGCTTAATTGCTGGCGGTGAATGAGTACAACTGGAAATCATGGTTTTCTTTTGGGACAAAATTTAAGTCGATATCATGTTCTTGTGGGACGGAGGGAGTAACAGAGTAACATTCAAGTGCCCAGAGCACGCACTTTAAAACTAAGACTTTCGAGTGCCCAAAGAGTGCGATAACTATGACAAGTGAGGTTTCTCTGAAACTGCACAAATTTCACTGAAATCCGCCATTGTAACGAAATTGAGATAAAAAATGCTTCCACGGTCTCTGTCATGCAATCAGTGATGTTCAACGTATGTACTTGTAAACAACAGTGTTGGAAATGAAATTGTATCAAGAACTAGGTTTTAGGGTTTAGGGTTTAGGTACGTACTTAGATCTCCCCATGATGCACATACATAAGGAGGCCTTTGTATGATCGCTCTGAATTATGGACGCGATTCTTTTTATGGCGTAGTGTATATAAGGTTCTTAAGCCCTTTGTGGATCACACCTTTTCCCTCATGTGGTACTCAGCATGGTCGGCTTTATAACATTATAAAAACAGAATAACTATACTCATCCAAACCTTGCTCACACACTCTTAAGCTTAAGACCTCTAACATAATCCCTTATTCCCAATGTTGGATGCTATTCCCTGACATAATGTGGGCCAAATTCGGATGTGAGCAGTACATGGGCTGAAGAACCTTATTTACATATAATGCGTGAAACAATCTAATTAATTATTTCATGAAAATGCCATAAAGCCCATATTTTATCGACTTGTGTTGCAGTAATAATAATTTCAATGACAAGGAGAGTAATTTACCATGAGAATGTTGTGTGTCTCTTGGAGTTTTTGCGTCAAAGAAGAAGCTCGGGCAGCCAGTGTCTCATTCTCAACGCGTAGAGATGAAAACCGCGCACACGCGGCTTCTTCAATAGATTGTCGCTCTCTCTCTGCTTTCTGTTCTGTGGCACTGCTCGTCTCCTGCAATTTCACTATTTCTGCTTGAAGGCGTTCAACTTCCTCATTTACCGCCTGCAGTGAACATAAATATAAAAACAGTCAATGTTGACACATATAAAAATCAACTCATAAAATTAAGCAATCAAAAATCTTCAAAAATCACTACATTTAGAGTATTACAATTCAAGCATCACAACAAATTTCATCCTCAAATTGTCAATACCTTATTCGCAATCGAATCACAAAAGAATTTTGAATTTTACATTTCGAATTTTATACAAAAATATTGGTGATTGCAATCATAGATTTAACCGTATGGATAGAATCTAAAGTTTATAATGTACAACTTTTATTCATACATCAAGTTCAAAAAATCCCTCTTAGTTGCATTTTATCATGCATCTTTGCAATTCTCCAAATCTGAAGAGGTTGTAGGCATTCAGGGTTACTACCTTTAAAGGACCAAGAACTCATAATTTTAAAATGATAAATTCAATCGATCATATTGTGAAAAATCAATAATTCAGAGAGGACCAAATTTTATATCATTGGAATTAGTAAAGAACATTGCATGTGTTGATCAAAAGATAGATAAATTTGAACAAAAGGAAGTCTACATAGGACCTATTCATAACTGCTATTAAAAACATGAGATCCAATTTGGGCTTCTTGGTCCTTTAGGGGCTATATTCATTGGACAATTGGGAATTACACTCCTCGTTGGATGCACAATCAAGCAAAAAGTTACTAGTGCATAACTCATGGTCTTCAAACGGCTGATTTGGTTGGAGCAAATGAAGCTATGCTACATCCTTAACCCTTAAAGGACCAAGGATTCATGGTTTTAAAATGACAAGTTTAATGGATCATATTCTGAAAAATAGGTACAAATTTTTATATCATTGGAAGCAATGAAGAACATTGTATGTGTTGGTCAAAAAAACAAATAAATTTGAATGAAAGAATTCCACATAGGATCTACTCAAAAATGCTAAAAAAAATCATGAGGTCCAATTCAGGCTTCTTGGTTCTTTAGGGGTTAATTAAGATGGAGTATAGTTGTGGAAGCATGTCAGTTGATCAATATTCTACACAGACAACGTACAGGTCCATTGACTTGTTATAGAAAGCTTTACAAGTAATCTAATGGGTTTCAAAAAGAAGATTTCAATTTTAAAACCTCATGAGTTCAATGGTGCACTACACTACTTTTTGCTAATAGTGCGTGTGGTACTAATTCAAAAGAAACGCTCTATTTTACAAAATCATGAAATTGGCGAGGGCTGAAATTTTTATTAAGTGGCTGAAATCTTCATTTTGCACTGATTGTCACCTTCACTAATTACCCTCCCTTACTATAAACCCACCCTCACTATTAGCAAAAAGTAATGTAGAGACTTGGAGTGTAAACTTTTTACCTGTTTTCTAGCAGCCAGTTGGTCCAGTTCAAGTTGCATCCACTCTGACCTCATTTTCTGCAAGTGAATGAACTCAAGTAATTAAATCTGCCTACTCCATAACATTCCTTAGCAGCCTCACTGCTCACCCTTGGGAATCAGCATCGCAAGCTAGAATCGTAGCAAGAATCATAATCTTCAAGAGAATCAAAGCCATCTGTAGCTAAAAATGACTCGGCAACTCAACAAAACTTGTGTTTTTTTTAATAATTTTTACATCACATTCCTTATCATCAATTCCCTGTTCAGATGCTAATTCTCTAGACAAGCAAAAGGGTGTGTTGCAGTACTACTATAGTACCATAGCAAGTTTGCCCAAAAATAATTCAAAAAAAAAAAACTTTAAAAATTGGAAATTATGAGGACAAAAGAACGAAAATAGAATAAATTATTTTTAGCTATATTTTGCTATTTCTAATCTATTTTGGGCCATTTTTAATCATTTTTTTTTCTCAAAAACAAAAATCAAGAACTTCGTTTTTTAAGGAATGAACCTTATTTTTCAAAATAAATTTAAATATTCGTTCGCGGGGTGGCGACCCTGCTATGGTACTACAGTAGCTAAAGAATGTTATGTCTGGTAACATCACTGATATGAAAAGAAAAAAGACAGAACAGAACAAAGTTGATCAGTCCAGACGGAAAAATCAGACCAACCTGAGCAGAAACTACAAAAGACAATTCCGTAATAAGCTCTTTAGCTCCTCTCTCCTGCATGAAGATAATTAATCAGGTAGGGGATGAGTAACACAAAAAGTAAAAAATAAAAATAAAAATTGATGTAGGGCTAGTGCACACTATCCACTATTTGTGTTGTGAATGACTTGGGTACATACATGGAACAACAGAAATAAGTTGATGGGTTTAGGGTTTTACACAGATTCAAACTATAAAACCCACTACACACACAAAAACCATTGTTACGTTTTCAACATCTAGAATGGATTCATCTGATAATCAACTAAAAGCTAAGGTGGTTACCCCATTCTCAACTGGCGCCTTAAACCAACAGCTAGGGGCATTTTTCACAATCAATGCTGCAATGATGTTGATTGTAGCATGAGTTACAGTTGGTAATGGGTTCTCTCTTGTTGGTTTCAGTATATGTAAGTGTGGTTATGGATTCGTTGTTGTTGGTTTAAGCATCTTTAGTGTGTGCAATACAAATCTTCTTTGGACAGAAACAACTCTACCTATGTGACGTGAATGGGATGTGTCATACTTCAACTTTGAAAATTTATAACTAATTCATTCTTCATCCAAAAATTATGTTTCAACTTGTGTTGGAATCTACTTCTTCTTGCCTAACTCTAAAAAATAATAATACTAAATAATATCAATGTCTCATATCCGTATTTCTTATTTAGTTGGGAATGGGGTAACCACCTTATAATATTATAAAGGTCAATTCAAAAGTTGCATGCGGATTTTGAGGAAGTTGTCCAGTGGTATATATATAGTATATATATAGTATATATATAGTATATATATAGTATATATATAGTATATATATAGTATATATATAGTATATATATATATATATTGGCAAACCCTCGATTCTAAATCCCCCTAAACGTTAATGCAAGCACTGTTCACCCATGTGTCCCATTTTCTGAAATTTCCATTTTGAGCACCCTAGGGTCTTTTTTTTGGCAAATTTTTCGTTCAGGAGGACTGCTTTGGGAATTTTAAACCCTTGGAAGAGGGGGTTATTTGTTAAGGTGGGACCCTACATGCACAAAATAGGAGGTAAATTTTGTCCTCTTGAATTAACGTCGGGGGTGGGGGGCGGGGAGGGGATTTAGAGTCTTTCCTAGCAAACACCCTGTTGCAATGCACTGATATGAAGGGAATGCTAGGGAATGTGATGCAAAGCTTTAGGGAACATCATGGAAACTGTGGAGAACGATTTGAGGACATGATGAAAAATTGGATGAAAGGCATGGATGTGAAATGTGGATGATTTCGTGACATGATATCGTGACAGATACCAAGCAGGGTAGTGACATGGTATCGTGACGCTCTGTACTTAATATAAGAGATGTATAATGTGACCTTTTCCATGACTGCTTCCAATGCATTCCTCAGTTCCAACATTTTCTCCACCATCGTATCCCGCAACTTGCTCACTCTGGATAGTGCCTTTGCATTCTCTGCAAATTCATAAACATGACCACGTTTTCATGAAAACGGCAGATTTTCAGAACTTACATTAATTGGTGCAGTTTCAGTCACTTAACCCCTAAAGGACCAAAAAGCCCAAATTTGGCTCCATGTTGTTTTTTAACACTTTTGAGTAGGTCCTATTTGGACTTCCTATTGTTAAAATCTTTTTTTTTTTTTTACCAACACATGCAATGATCTTCACTGGTTTTGGTGATACAAAACCTAGTCCCATGTGAATCATCTTTTTCATAATGTGATCAATTGAATTTGTCGTTTTAATACTGTGAATCCTTGATCCAATAGGGGTTAAAAGGGGTTAATACTGTGAAAATCTTGTTTGCAGAGCTCTGGGCACTTGAATATCATAACTTTGAAATAATGCACCCTTTTAGTGAACATCACCATACATGATCTTATCGTTAATGTGTACACCCTTTAGAATCAAGAAACAACAACATCATCCATGATAAAATGACGTTTTTTTTTATACTCTTTAGAACCAGTAACGTCTCAAAGAATAATGACAGAAACAGAAAAAATTATAACCCCTAAAGGACCAAGAAGCCCAAATTGGGCCTCATGGTTCTTTTAGCAGTTTTGTTCAATTTGTTTGGTTTATTCACCAACATATGCATTGTTCTTCACTAATTCCAATGATATGAAATTTAGTCTCATCTGAATTATATTTTACACAATATGATCAATTAAATTTGTCATTTTAAAAGCATGAATCCTTGGTCCTTTAGCCCCTAAAAGACCAAGAAGCCCAAATTAGGCCTTGTATTTTTTTAACAGTTTTGAGCAGGTTCTATGTGGACTTCCTTTTGTTCAAATTTGTTTGTTTCTTGACCATCATATGCATTATTCTTCACTGATTCCAGTGATACAAAATTTAGTATCATCTGAACTACATTTCACAGTATGATTAATTGAATTTGTCATTTTAAAACCATGAATCCTTGGTCCTTTAGGGGTTAGGGGATAACATTGATGTTGGCACACCTTGAAGGACGTGACAAATCAAGGTTTGAGTATTGACAAGCTGTCGATGCAATTCGTCTGCCCATTGCTGCCGTAACTTCTCAAGCTCCTCCCTACCTCGTGCTGACTGTGCCTCAATTAGGTCTTCTGTTTCACGATCCTTATTCCTGAAGCCAAATTTACATACAAAATTGATGCAGCAAGTTTGTACATTGTACCCCCTCACTTAAGGACCAAGGATTCATGACTTTAAAATGACAAATTCAATTGACCATACTATGAAAGTATAATTCAAATGGGACCAAATTTTATATTAGTAGAACCAATAAAGAACATTATATGTGTTGGTCAAAAACAAATAAATTTGAACAAAAGGAAGTTTACAAAGGATTTACTCAAAACTCCTAAAAAAACATGAGGTCTGATTTGGGCTTCTTGGTCCCTTAGGGGTTAAGAGAATGTAGATTTGCCACTTTGTCCAAAACCCAGATAACGTACATATCTAGAAAGTTAGCATTAAAATCCAGAACGAGCCAGTGTCGCAATCCTTGTTAAAATGGCACCAAAATCTTTGGTAAAATCCATATAAGGTGGTCATATTTGTTAAAATGGCACTGCCAATTTGACTGAAATCTGCCATTTTAACAAATATTTAAGGTGCCTTGCGTGTACAGGTGCCTTAAGGTGCCTTGCGTGAACCTTGGTTATCCCCTAAAGTACCAAGAAGCCCAAATTGGGTCTCATGTTTTCTTTTAGCAGATTTGAGTAAGTTCTATGTGGACTTCCTTTTATTCAAATTTGTTTGTTTTTTGACCAACTTGTGCATTGTTCTTCACTGATTCCAGTGATATAAAATTCAGTGCCATCTAAATTATTATTTTCACAATATGATCAATTGAGTTTTTCATTTTAAACCCATGGATCCTTGGTCCTTTAGGGATTATGTAAGAATATCCTAGTAAAGTGCATCACAATGACAACATTCAGCGTACAATATGCCAAAAGGAAATAATCAATACTGTAGCTTCCTAGTAGCTTGGTCAAAAAATAAATAACTAAAAGGGTGCCTAAATTTTTCGGAAATTATTGACCCAGTTTCCAGAATAAAAATAATATAAAAAAAATAAATTTAAAAAAAAATAAAAATATATATATATATATATATATATAAAGGCCAGTGGTTTTAATATTATTATTTTATATGTTACTACCCGATTATATTATATTATTTTTTGTGCTACCTAATTGTTTTTTGCCTAATTAATTATTACGCAAAAAGTTGCCCAAGTTGCTAGGAAGCTACGGTAGTGAATGATATAATCCCTCCGTTTCATAATAAGAGTCCCATTTTATTTTTCCTTGTTTTTGTCCTATGTTGTATACTTCAAATGTGAACATTGTTCACTTTAACTGGAGCAGACAATGGGAATAACGCAAAAACTACATACTACTATTAAAGATAGTTCATTTTTTGAGTATTGAGACGACTTTTATTGGCAAAGAAAACGTTAAGTTGAAACATGCCAAAATAAGTGGACTCTAATTATGAAACGGAAGGAGTAAGTAACATAGGACTAGAATAATAGGATGGGTCAAAATAATCATAGAAGACAAACTATAACATACAAAAATATATCCTTGGATTTCTAGAAGAATCCGCACTTTCTCATCGCTTGGCGCACCAAAACCAGCTCTGATGTAAGGCGATTGCATTCTCTTCGGCTCCGCCTTTCTTGATGGGTACAATTCCCCTGGAAATCACATAATTAGCAAAATAATTAAGGTGAATAATCGTTTCAGATCTGGTTGGCCAGTCACATGTAAACAAGCGGCTAGTCACGTAGTCTCTGCCTGCTTTAGTATTTACTTTTATGGCTTGTTTATATTGTTCAGCTATGGAACTCCTTGAAAACAAAGCGTTTTTGTAGCCTCTTCCCTAGTGAGGCAGAGACAATAAATCTACAAGTAAATTCTATCAGTATCCAGCTCCTTCCCCTCCTGGAACAAGAGATGAAAGCATTAAGGCAAGCTAGCCTATTTGTCCCAATGATACATAATGACCACAAAGTGGTGCAAATAGTCACATGACACAAATAGGGTGGTTTACCTTACATTAGAATGAATATCTTTGGTACTTGGCGATCAATCTCAAATACACATACAAACAGTTCGATTATCATACACGAGGCCACAACGACATAAACCAATGTTTTTTTTTTATTGGCGAAACAACCTACAAGAGAATTACTATGGGGCATTCCCTCCAATATAAAAGGTCTCTTTCTTGACGTTTTCGCCAATAAAAGAAAGGTTGATATAGACAGAAAGGTTGATATCGCCAAATTGCACAAGAAAAAAATAATCTAACCAAGAAATGGCCCAAAACCATGAAGTGTTACACCAAAAAAAACTTCAAATTAGGAAAGAATATCTTGGATGAAATCACCATATTGTGGATGAAAATAATACAAGACTATGGATACGTGATATCTTCTATCGTGGAACATGTGGATGAATGTTGAAATATGGAACACCACTATAACATTTTATATCGCCACTTTGGCACTTCATGAAAAATGGAAAAAAAATATGCCCTGGTGAAAACATATATATGGATAAGTGAATACCAGCATTTCCGTAACAATCTTGACTTTACTGCGTTGCTCGTCCAAAGCCGCTGTTAATGACACCAGCGTTCTCTTCGCTTTCTCCTTCTGATGATTTGCATCATTCAATGCTGTACCTACTGTCTGCAAGCAGCGAGAAATAATAAGGTGTAATAATTTTTGTAAACTCAACCCTCCCTAATAACATTCATAACATTCTTTAGCTAGTACTGCAGCACACTTTTTTGCTTGTGCAGAGAATCAGCATTTGAACAAGGAATTGATGATGTGGAACATGTAAAAACTATTATAAAAAAAAAATAGAAGTTTGTTGAGCTGCTAAGCCATCTTTAGCTAAAGATGGGTTTGATTCTCCAAAGGATTACAATTCTTGCAACGATTCTGGCCTACGATGCTAATTCCCATTGGGGCTGCTAAAAAATGTTATGTTGCATCCCTCGTGGGGCTTCTAAATGCCCTCTCACTTGTGTTCACAACTTGACATGTGAAAGTTGTGTTAACAACACATTGTCAAATATCTAGTTAAAATGACAAATTTCAAGAAATCGGCACTTTTCCAGCTGCAAGTGTAGAAACCTCAAATCTATGTTAGTCCTATTTTTTTGGAGCTATGTATACTTGAATGTCACAATGCTATTTTAACGAATATAATAGATTATGAAGATTTGTATACAAGGAATGTGCAATTACAGAGTGGGATTAACCCCAAAAGGACCAAGGATTCATGGTTTTAAAATGACAAATTCAATTAATCATATTGTGACATATATAATTCAAATGAAGCTAAATTTTGTATCACTGGAATCAGTGAAGAAATAATGCATATGATGGTCAAGAAAAAAACAAATTTGAACAAAAGAAAGTCCACATAGAACCTACTCAAAAAAATACTGCTAAAAACTGCTAAAAACTGCTAAAAAATACAAGGCCCAATTTGGACTTTTTGGTCTTTTAGGGGTTAAATGTATAACACAAACATCTTTTTTCTTGTGAAACGGCATTTTGTCTACTAACGCCAAGGCCTCACGGATCTGCACACTATATACTAGAATACATCCAAGGAAGCATAGTGATCCATGTACATAAAAGGGTAAATTTAGATTTTATTTTTACCAAATTAATGTCCAACTACAAGTACAAAGGAAAATTTGAGCAACTTTTGAGGTGATTTTAGTCCAATTTTTCACATGTAGACTTAACAAGTAATACAAAGCATCTCACACAAAGATGAACATGAGCCAATAATTCTTGTAAATCCTAAACTTTTGTAGATTATAAATATTCTATTGGATTTTTTTGTAAATTGTAGGAATTATTTTTTATAAAAATTTCACCATTTTAGCAATTTCAACTGGTATTTCTCTACAACCAAATTGGCTAATTTTCACCAAAATTGTACTTGGTTTTGGAAGTGGCTATTTTTACACTAGAAAAAATGGGCAAAAAAGTGAATGAAATCGCCAAAATCTTCTCAAAAAAATACTAAAATCACCACTATTTGGATGAAAGTGCCTTACAATATATAATTGTATGGATGAGCATATACATACATACATATGTGGATGATTCTATCCATTCTTTCTTTCCCTGTTGCCATTACAGCTACAAATCAAAAACCATTTAATGAACACTGGAAGGGATAAGATGAAGAACCTGGCAGGTATTCAATGTAGAATTCAAGGCCTCCTTCAAGGCCAAAATTTCAGCGCTCATCGCAGACAGCTTTACTGCATCATCTAATACAATATGCTTGATGATGCTGGATTCTACATGCTTCACTTCTGTCATCAATTCTTTCTCAGTTTGCGTTACTGTTTTCCTCAGATTATGCAACTCCAACTTGCAACCCTACAGTGAGTGCCAACACAAATTTGACATCAAAACTGTCGGTGCAATGACAACTTCATTCAGTTTGCTCTCAAAGATAAAACACAAAAACCTCTGAAAATTGTTAGCCGCACTCATCAATCATCATATAATAGAGCCAGCTTACATCACATGCGTGCATTCTCTTCAGCCCAGAACAATCATTAAATTTAAATACACCAAATTCCAATTCCGATATCAATCAATCATAATCTTAAATAGTGAAGCTAGACAGCCTTTTATTAAGTTCTAACTGAACCAGTGATTTCTTTTTATGCTAATTTTTAGCTAATTTGCTACACTTGAAATTGGGTGGCTAATTTTCATTAAGGATTTTTGAAAACAGGGAAGTAAAAATAGCCAAATACAAGGAAAATATTAAGGTCTATATATAACCAAATTTTGCCAAAGTATTACCTAGACATCAACATGTTATCACCAAGTATCACCCCAATATCACATGAGGGTATTGAATTAAAGTCTAGCTACAAGAAAAAAATTGAAAAAAAAATATCACTGGTGGGCGTGTATGGCATCTTCTACATGAAATGAACCCAACCTAAACAATGTTCTACAGTGTACTGTACTTCCAAATGAACATTAGTTTATTATTACTTATTTATATTAGATACACGCTCAACTCTGGTTTTAACACACTGTCACTGAATTAAACTCAAAAAAGAATTGGAAGTCAGAGCAGGTACCTTAAGATTCGTCTCTAAACTTCGTAAGGCCATTGACTTGTGCTCTGGAATATGATTCTTCTCATGATCCACTGCCTCTAATAGTCTCTTGAACTCATCCTCTATTAGTTTCTTCTCTTTCGTGAGATGTAGCAGTTCATTATCTTTCTTGTAAAGTTGCAAATTGGCTAGCACATTCTGCTTCCCAATCGCAGTATAGGAAGCGTTTCCATCAATCACTACAGTGATTGTACTCAAGTTGGGTTGAAGACCGTGGTTGACCTTCAGGAAAAAGATAATAAAAAGCAGAGGATTATAAGCGCACAGTACATACACTCTGATTGAACTCCTTATTATCACACACTTACTCCAGCATCTGCAGAGAAGAGAAGAATTGCTATTGTGTACACGAGTGAATTTTTTTGTGGCTATATATCGTCAATTTGCTGTTTGAAAAATGGGCTTGCTATGTTTCTATGGGTAAAAAAGTAGAGTATATTGCCATAATTTTCCCTTATTATTGGTATGTATAGCCAACAATTCTATAGAATGCTACGTATTTTTAGTAAAAGAAATTGTAAATCATCAAAAAATGCTTTCTATTTTTCAAGTTTCAAATCGCCAATGGGACTCCCTTTTAAAAATGAAAAAAAAATCTCTATTGGACACTTTCCACATGCCGAGTTCTGAACTTATGTACATTAGGTACCAAGGGATGATATAAGAGAGTTCTGAGTGTAACATTTGGTTGTAGGGTGATGGCCTAATATGGGTACCTCCTCCAAAAATAGTGTGATTTTCGAGAAATATCTTTTTGGTAAGAAAAAAACATTGGAACATTACAAAAATTAGAGGGTGTTATAGACACTATGGCTGCAACTATATACATGGTGTTAAAGACGGAATTTCTAGCACACATGAAATGAGTTAGACATAAGTCACACTATGTGAGACGCGTAAAAGTGGTACCCATATAAGACCATTCCCCTGTACAAGAACAACAATCACCGACATGAGTGGCATGCATTCAAAGTGACATAATGCAGGTAAAAGTACGAACCTCCTGAGGCAGTACTTGGTCCAAAACGACAGGCCCTGACTGTACCAATTCTGTCTGGGTTGCCAACTCCCTGGTTGTTTGTGTTGTTTGGTCCTGGTGTTCCCGTACAATTGAAAATAAATAACACGGGCACCAAAAGCTCTTCATAGCATTCACAATGAGATCTGAAACGGCCACTATATTCTTAAAAAGAGCGGACTGCATGCATTGATATCAAACCATACTTACAGTATACAACATTATATACTGAATTAACTTATATTGACTGTAAATCAAATGGGATGAGACTTTGATCGACCCTGAATAGTCTATATACAACATTTGACATCAAAAGTGAGTTTCTAATGTGTCCCCTCTACTACCGGTAGTGAAAACTCCCTGTTGAAATAACAATTAAAAGTCAAAATAAACCCACGATTCAACCAACCTGGAAGTTAAAACAACATCAATCTCAATGTTGGTGTTTTTTTCAACAGGGGTTTGCACTAATGCTCCCTACACGTTACAAGAAACATTAAACCTCACAAATGAAAAAAGAACCAGTTTTTGTGTCACTTAACCAAAGTAGTTTTAACGTCACAAAAAGAGGTTCATACGTACATGACTCAAATGAAAGAGTCATCTAAACTACAAAATAGACTATTTGTTGTACAGAGGGAAACCAAAATAGAAACTGAAAGCAGTAAGTACTGTAACAACTCGATGAACTTACAGTAAGACGACGGAGGTGTGGCAATGTAGTCAGCGTTGACTTGGTACAACTTTTACCGACAAACCGAACGTACCGACTATTGTCAGGATCTTCACTGCTAGTCTCCTGTTTCCACAGTGGCGTGACAGCAGCATCAATGAGATCCTCAGCATTATTGCCGCTTGCTCCTTGTTGGAACACCGACTTAGCAAAACCATCGTCATTTGATTTGGAGTATTCGCGTTGCTCAGCAGCCTGAGTCGTCATTTTCGAGTCTTCAATGGATTCATCATGTCGACGGCCTTGGAAGTTACGTTGCCGAGGAGATAAATTGTGGTTTGAAGGTCCACTGTGGTGATCTTGGGGAACTTGAGGAGGGTCAGGGATTTGGAGCGCAGGGTAAGAATGATGAATGGCCCACAAAGAAGGAACTGCTGCTGCAGTACTTGCAGAGAATTGCTGCAGATGTGCAGGGGCCTGAATACCCTTTACGCAGGAGCTGCCATCCAAGCTGTGGAGACCGGGGAGTAGAGACAGGAGAGTGGATTTGTATGCACTGGCTTGACACACAGGATTAGTGTAACCACCACACTGGAATAGAACCTCTTCCAAGTGAGAACATCCTCCCAGGATCCACAACTCGCACACGTACTCCACGCAGTTGTCACGTAAATCCAGATGCTGCAATGCATACCTGCAAGCAATTCATACACTGTATGTGAGTGGAATGCATGATCACTCAGCCTGACTGCTCATTCACCTCCTGTTCATGACCGGAAAGTTCCAAACATCCCCCGGGCGGACAAAATTGCTCTAGGTCAAGACACGAGTAGAGTCTAAGTTTCAACACTTACTACTTTTGTTAACCTCTAAAGGAGACTTAAAGGATTCATTGTTTCAAAATGAAAATTCAATCGAGCATAATTCATATGGGAAACAAATTTTATTGATCACCGGAATCAGTGACGAGCATTGCATGTGTTGGTCAAAAAGCTACTTCCTCCGTTTCATAATAAGAGTTCACTTTTTTGGCGTGTTTTAACTTAACGCTTTTATCACCAAAAAGTTTTGTCTCAATACTCAAAAAATGGTCTATCTTCAATAGATGTATGTAGTTTTTGTGTCACTCTCATTGTCCGCCCCGTTTGAAGTGAACAGTGCTCACGTTTGAAGTATAAAACATAGGACAAAAAACAATGCTAAACAAATGGACTCTATTAGAAACGGAGGGAGTATTAAATTTGTTAAGCAACATACATTTAGAAACCGTATATAATGTTGTCATAGAGCTCTACCCGTTGCTAAAAAATGTAGCAATGGCAGTGTATGATTCTAGTAGAGTATATTGGAAATTTGTTTCAGCTAAAACTGAACTAAACTTAACTGCATTGTTAGCAACGTAGGAAAGTAATTTGAGCAAGCAACGTTAGGAACCGTATATTATAATGTTGTCATAGAGCTCTACTCGAGTCCTAAAAAAAAGTAGCAAATCAGTGTATGAAATCTCCAAGTAGAGTATATTGGAAAATTGTTTCAACTGAACTCCGTTTTACACGATATAAGAACCTAGAGTTGGGGAGCACTGAGGCCTCCCTATATATCTTGGGGGAGGAATCAATCAAACAAATTAGGGTTAGTTACAGTGAGTACAGTTTGGACTTACGGGGGTCCGTGGAGGGAAGACAAGCCACCGAGGAGGTGAATTTGGTTGTGCGAGAGAATGAGAGTTTTGAGGGCCACCATTCCGTGCAAACCGGCGATCTCTTGGATGCGGTTGTTGGAGAGGTTGAGGGTGCGCAGGTGGCGCAGCTGGCTTAATCCCTCCATCCAGGTAATGCAATTGGAGGACAAGTTGAGCGTGACCAGGTGGGTCAGGACCTCCAGCCCTTCGATGCGGGCGATTTGATTGCCATGCAAGCTCAACGTCTGCAGGTGCGTGAAATCCGACAGCCCCACGATGGCGTTCGTCGACACCAGCCCCGCTCCATACGCAAAAATGTCTTTCACCTCCGAGTCTGAATCTGCACACCACGGCAATGCATCACACATCAACCTAAAAACACAACATGGCAGTTGCAGTAATATCCGATACATCCGAGACTCAAACTGGAATTATGTGATGACATTGGAGAGTGTAATATCAACTGGAATGTGATATTGGAGAGTGTGTTATTTCCATAGACTTTGTGATTTATGCGCCTGTAAGTTCCTTAAAAAGGTCCAAAGAAACCCTATAATGAATGTCCTGGCAACACAGCAGTAGCATCCGATATATCCGAGGCTCAATGAGCCGATAAACTGGAATTATGTGATGACATTGGAGAGTGTAATATCAACATTGGAGAGTGTGTTATTTCCATAGGGTTTGTGATTTATGAGCCTGTTCCTTTAAAAAAAAGTCCAAAGAAACCCTATAACGAATGTCCTGGCAACACAGCAGTAGCATCCGATATATCCGAGGCTCATAAACTGGAATTATGTGATGACATTGGAGAGTGTAGTAACAACAATGAGATGATCAACATGTGATATTGGAGAGTATTATTTCTTTTTTGACTTTGTGATTTATGAGCCTGTTTCGTAAAAAAGTCCAAACTGCCTGGAGAAAGAAAGAAACCCTATAATGAATGTGGACCCTGGATTTCTTCCTTTGACCATCAAACTACCACGTAGAATTAAGATTCTTGAACAAATCTGTCGAACTCTATCATATTTGCAAGTGAATGGAATAAATTGTTGCGATCCACGAAAAGTCGAAGGGCTTCTCTTGAAGAGTCTAACATGCAAAGAACATCGATTGAACTACTACTAAGTCTGTGAGATCGAAATTGGCATAATTTGTGGTTGGAGAGGGCTTACTTACCCCATAATGAGTTATGCTTCGTACACCACAGTAATTCTTTACACAATACGACAAGCACCTAGTACGTTTGCTTACCCTACAAGAAAGAAATGGGTAACCTGGGTTGTGATGCAAAAGATCGAGGAGATCATGGAATGCAGGGATAGAAATGCGAGCGTTGATCTACAGACTTACTTACTGCAGTGAGGTGGATATGTATATGTGTGTGTATGAATGAATGAGGAAGGCAAAAAGAGATGTTTACCGGAGGATTTGTGGTGAGGAGAGACTTGGCGCACATCCAGAACAACAGGATTTGCTGCTGCTGCAAGCGCCATGATCGATCATATATGCATGCAATTCGCATCAATGCAATTCGTGCAGCGCACTTGAGCAATTGTGGATCTTGCAAAACGGGACGATGTGCGCGACGGGAGTGACCGAGAACAAACGTCCAAGAAGAACGCCATCAAGGTCCTTAAAAGAAAAACGAAGCCCGAATTTTTAGGAAATGAGATTTTCAAGAGAAATCTATTTTTACTATGGTGAAAAAGAGAATATTAGAGAATATTCATATAATCTTAGAGAATATTTGCATCATTTTGGCAAAATAAATAAATATTAGGCATGAGCTGGCTGCCAACCCTGATGGCCGCGTACGGTATCAAAGTCCAAGAATGCCATCAAGGTCCAAGGTCCAACATCACCGAGGTCTTACAACACTATCAAACTTTTAGAACGCCGTGAAGGTCCAAGGTCCAACAACACTACCAAGTAAGGTTTGACAGCACCACCAAGGTTCAAGAATGCCATTATGGAGTACAATTTGCCATAAACCACATTGCCAAAGCCAAAGACCAAAGTCAAAGACCACATTGTCGATGCCGAAGATCACGTTGCCGAAAGTTATAGTCATTGGTTATGGTAGTACAATCTTTGATTATGGCAACGTGGTTTTTGGCTTCGGCTACATGGTCTTTGACTTTGTCAATGTGGTTTTTGACATTATGATCCAGTAAATTGTATTCCATACAGCTATTATGGTCCAAGGTTCAAGAATGCCATTAAGATCAAAGGTCCAAGAATGCCATTAAGATCCAAGGTCCAAGAACGCCATCAAGATCCAAAGTCCAAGAACGCCATCAAGATCCAAGGTCCCAAAACACCATCAAGATCCAATGCCCAAGAACGCCATCAAGATCCAAGGTCTAAGAACGCCATCAAGATCCAAGGTCCAAGAACGCCATCAAGATCCAAGGTCCAAAACACCCGACCAAGGTCCGAGAACACCACCGAGGTCCAAGACTTGGTGATAGTTTATCACTAGTAAAAGCTTGATTAGAAATACCATGGAAACATCACATTTAATGTGTTATGGATAAATAATACAATGCAATTTTCATGTAATCTTTTTTATTCATAATATGACATTTCTATGATATTTGTAACAGGATTTTTCCTGGTGTATTTTGGACAAATTTTCGCTAGTTTTTTACCTCATTTTGAGATTAACTAATGATACATTAGAAGTAAAAAAATGATACTAAAAAAAAATCACTTTTTTATATTAAGCGTACGACAAAAAAACATTAAGGCGAACTTAAAGGAAATTTTTAAGGCAAATGTAAAATGAATGAAATTGTTAAAACCTTCTCAAAAATAATATATATATGCTTCGTCCAATTTTTGGATGAAGATTTCAATGCTATGGATGGAAATGAAAAAATGAATGATTTTTTCCTTCATTTTAGATTGCAAATCGTGCAAAATAAGAACTTGTCTCAAAGTAGGAGTGACATTATTACATTGGGGGCATACTTATTTTGTTGTTGTTGGGTCGGCATATATGAACCACAAAAGTTTGGTGGAACACCCCATGGGTATTTTCTACATTTCAAGTTGGTAGATATTAGCATTTTCAGTAATAGTGCATTGTCTCGTCTTTTTATTCCACTTTGAATACATGCCAATTACTTTTATGAAATTCTTGTTTAATTTTGTTTTTATTTTAAATGACAACAATTTAGAATTGCATGCAATTTAAGATTGAAATTGGTTTCAAATCAAGGTTCTGGTTTCACCCTTGCAATTCTAAACCAACACTTTTTTAGTACCTCACGTTGGTTTTTGGAATTGACTATTTCATCCCCAATGTCCCAAAGGCCCTCTTTGACCAAACATGTTTGCTTACAAACGTGTTACTATTACCATATTTTATGCCAAAATATTCAAAGACATCATTGTATTTGAGTATACAACGTATTTTGGTATGTACATTGTTGTGTACATTCAAAATGGACTATATTAGCAAATATATGGTGAGATAGATGTAGAATCTTAAAGGGGTTTAATGATGAACATCTAGGGTTCATTAAAGATGAATCAAGGTCTCAAAAATTCATCTTCATTTCTTTTGAAATGGAAAGCTTTGATATAGTTGAATTGACTAACCTGTTTGCAAACTAAAACTCCAAAAACTAATGCTTTCAATGATTGTAATTTGACCTTTGCCCTCACAAACTAGGGTGGACTAGAATTAGGTGGAAGCTCTACATTGCATGTGAACTTCAAATTCTCCTATTGCTACAATTTTGAAAATTCAATTAACATGCACAATTATGAAGACTTTAAAGTTGGATATGGTTTTATTGAATTTGGCTCACTAAAACGTTCAATTTAATTTGATTTGGTATTAAGCATAAAATCGCGCCAAAACGGTATATGCACTACAACACTAGGGCTAGAACGATAATTCTTCAAATACTCATTACAAGCTTGTTTGTAAATTTTATAAAATAAATAAAAATCTTACAAGATTGGATGATTTTTTTTTTAAATTTTTTTCAGTTTTATGAAGATATTAATGATCTAAATTAGAGCTTTCTGCCTTTTTTTTTCAATTTTTTTTGAAGAAGTCTATCCGCTATAGTAAAACTATACAACCTTTCTCTATGTTGTCATTTATTTTCTTTTTTATAATTTCTTTCTAAAGAAAAGTAGGAGCTCCTAAATAAAAACTCAAATCCTCTCTTATAAAATCCTTAGAAGATAGCTTCAATTCCATTGGTTGCATATATTCTAAATAGGAGTAACACCATTATTTATGTGTTAAAATATGAATCCATCTTTTTTCCTCTCCAATATTATAATTTTTTCCTTGATTATAAAATAAGTAAGAAACTCATTAATTATTTATAGTGATGGTGGTAGGATTAGTATGGCATCTTTCTATGGTAAAACCTTAGACAACAATGGTTCATTCTAAATACCAATTTGAGGTCCACTATTCATAACAACTCTAGTCCATTTACTCCCTCTGTTACAATATAAAGCACTCTTCCTAAAATTCAGCACAATGTTTCCAACATTGCACTGAATTTTAGGAGGAATGCTTTATATTGGGACGGAAGAGGGAGTATTTCATTAAGAGCCGTGTGATACCAATACAAAAATGTTAAATATGAGTATCAAAATGGCATGGAGAAAACACTGTTATGAACAAGATTTATTTTCCTTACAATAGAGTTATCCCGGTAAAATAAAAAAGGGGATACCCTGTCTGCTAGCCAAAGTTTGCAGCCTTCAAATAGTATTTTCTGTAGTTGTCAATCACAAGCCACCAAACACTTGCTTTAGGTGAGCATGAGGGTTGGTGTAAGGGCACGGATAGATTCCCTATTGGAAACTTGAGTACAGTGTAGGGGAGCTTCTCTTGCATTGGTGGGGTGCAAGGTTCAAATCTCTCTAACAACGCAGAGCTTTGTGATTGGTCGAAAAAAAAAAAAGTAGCCTAAACCTCGTTTTTGCCACCTTTCAAGCTAAAAAACCCAGTTGTGCCCCTTGTATTTTTTCTTGCATAACTTTCAGTAGCATACACTGTCCATGCCTTGGTTCTACAATAGATGGTGTGGAATATTCCACAACCAACAATTCATCATTAGTAGCTAAGAGGACAAGTGGAGGCTCAAGGTAATGAACAGAGTGAATGAAAAAAAGGCAGTGGGCATGAAGGCTACTGATGGTCCATTCACACCAACAAGCTCCAACACTTGCGTTGCATTCGTGGAATGGGGTGATAGCCTGAAATGGGTACCCCTCCAAAAATAGTGTGATTTTCAAGAAATATCTTTTTGGTAAGAAAAAAACATTGGAAAATTACAAAAATTAGAGGGTGTTATAGACACCATGGTTGCAACTATATACATGGTGTTAAAGATGGAATTTTTAGCACACATAAAATGAGTTAGACATAAGTCACACTATGTGAGACGCGTAAAAGCAGTACCCATACCATGCCATTCTCCAATGCTGCAAGGTAAATTTCGAAAACAATATACAATTTCTTGACGTGTTAGAGCCTTGTTTCTTCTTGCTTTTGCCCAACGCATGTGCGTTGGTGGAGCGCAAATTTCTTGCAGCACCCCAAATGCATTGGAGCAGCTTCTTGCATGTGTCACGCTAAAAAAATAAATTTTACAAGAGCACACTGTAGTTACCAAAAACTTACTTCATGAACGCAAATTCTCTCCCACACTTGTGTTGGGTGACTGATGTGAATGGGCCATGAATGTTATGTGGGGAAATGTTTTGCTTTACTTTACGGATAACTCAAATATACCACCAACTTTTGACTTGTTTGGACCACTATTGCAACATCCCTCCAGAAATGGGCAACTCAATAGTGGACAAGTACATTAGCACGGTTCCCCAAAAGAAACACGGCCCTTGTGAGCTAGCACAGTATCACATATCAACAACATGCGGGTATGCGGTCGTCAACTATCAAAGTGATGGGTCAATGTCAGTACACATGACACGGTCCAATATCAATAGAAAACTTCCATGTATCATGGCAAATACGACGCATGGGTGCATGTAGCCAACCCAGTGATGATAAGAAGGCGGGGTGGAAGTAATGCGGCGGCCTTGTAATGTACAAGCATTTCATGACTCGTTCCAAGTTCTAGCAATACACAGAAACATTCAGACACCGACCCCGTCATTTGTTTACGCACCAACATAAAATTATTTTTAAACAAAAAAGGACCGCGAATTGTGAACATGATAAGCAGATACATCTAACTCAAGGTGGAGGCGTTTTTGTTGGCTCTGACCATAGGGAAGAGGCATTGCCGGGACACCCATTTTCTTGGGCTAAATATCACTGTAGCAAATATATTCTCGTCCTTCATCCGTTCTATTCCGGTCAGAGCTTCTCGTAGCGTAGCTGCTTGTTATTATTATTATTATTATTATTGTATTTTTCTTGTTGGTAATTGAAAGGATTTCAATTAGAGGTGGGATTTCAACACACCACAAAATAGGAGATTGGTATTCGCAATCCACAATCAAAATTGCAAGAGTCTCACCAAAATAGTTGCCTCTTCTCGCGAATTGAAATCACGGGGTTCTACCACCGGCCTTTAAGGACACATAGGCTGCATCTTTGTTCCAAATCTTGTTGCAAAGGTGCATGCGAAAGCTGGGACAAATACTCGCACTCACATTGGCACACTCGACACCCCTAGTGTATATCATTTGGTATTTGTATGCAAAAGTTAGGAAGAGTCAAAGTTTCTTTTTGATAGATACTCTAAAATCGTTTCTTTAGCAAATGTAGATATTTAGATAGAGGATGTACACCAAGTGAAGATGGCACATTTGAGTGTCGTCATCTTAGATGTGAGAATGAAATTAGCTTAAGGCGTTCATTACACCGGATATTGTCATTACTGTGAATCATAGTAATTCAATATTCTCACAGTAATTGTAGTATCAGAACAAAAGTATAAATCACAGTAATTGAGAGTATTTGAGGATTCTCACTATTATATATATTTGAGATGAATGTACTGAAATTAGTGTGAGAATTGGTGTAAAGTCTCACACTCATTCTTTGACTCACAGTAATGGCAATAATCAGTGTATGAACATCTCCCTGAGTACTTGATTTTTGGGCATTTTGAAAACCCTTTTGTAAACTTTTGAATTGATGATATATCCCCTACCTACATCCATTTACAAGCCTTTGGAAAACCACAAGGTAAAAAAATTTAAATGCACATTCAAATGCAACGAATTTCACATATTCAAATGAATCAAATTCATTCACAATAGATCAATACCCAATGAAAGCATGTGGGATTCAAGAGAACTTGGCATCATGTCTGATCAGCCATCTAAATGCAATCCATGTGCACAGCAACATGTTGTAGTACTGAACAAGGAAAGTTTTTTAAAGCACGAGTGTAACAAATCGCATAGGAAACCGAAATCCAAGTTCACCCACGCAATTTATTATAATGGGATATTTCCAAACAAATCAACGGCGAATCAGTTCAACAATACAGAAGCTGACACACACAGTCAAAAGAGGACAGCGCAATCTATATGATCTCCCTAGTTAAGAAATAGCTGAAAAATAAATAGGTTTAGTTGCAGCACAAGACGAGTTCTTCGACACTCGCAAACTAGCAAGAAGCTTGCCTGATCTAAGAGCTGAATTGACTAACATCTTATTCTAGAAAATCCTTTTTATTACATTCACATTCAGCATAATAACATACCGTTGCAACAGGCATGCATGCTCTCATGCAGAAAGAAAAAGAAGACAGTGTACTTGACCTACCAACAATCTTGATCTCTCCACGATCTCGTTAAATGCCACCAACAGAAAAAGCCCCTCTGATGTGAAACGCCTCTCAGATTTGACACACCAGAGTGATACTTTGCAAATAAAGGTACCGGTAGGCAAAGAAAGAGAATTGATTAGATTAGTCATTTGGCAAATATTTACCGGCCGGATTGAGTTGTTTCAACAGGCCCCCATAGGTGGAGTAAAGGACGCGATCTTTTGCCCCTGTTCGGTGTTTGTCGTTGTGTTTGCAGAAGAACTTGAGCTGGTCCAGAGTGCAAAGACCAAGTGTCTGAGTGAGCAAGAGAAATAACCAATTTATTTCTCTTTTCTTCTCCGCTATAATTGGCTTCACGCAATCATTTTGATGGCACAATGTGCAATCAAGCAGCCGTGGGACCATCCAGTGCTTTGGTGCGCGGTCATGCATTGAGTGTTTGTTCTCAATAAAGTATCTTTCAAGCTGAACAAAAGCTGCCTGAATTCATTCATAAAAAACAATAACCCCATACAATCAGCAAGAATTCAGAAACTCTAACTTGTCCACAACAACAAAAAATTAAAACATACGGGGCTGCATAATTAAATATCATGGATGGAAAAATACACATATTAAGAATGGAGAATACATACCTGAAGATTGACCTCGACGGTTGTCATTCCATCACACCTTTTACACTGCACCTCACCTCCAATACTGCTCATTCCGCGCCTCAATATCCACTCGAGGCTATGATTCTTCGCCCGGTACTCTGTAGACCAAGGAAACGGAGCTGGCACGTGAGGACCCTTCTTCGCTGAGTTCCCACTAGTCGCTGACAACCGCTCACCTGCAAAAGACAAAAGCGGCATTGATCATACAAAGCACCTGTTTCTCTGAACAACATCACGGCAAGCAAGAAGATGAACCGAAATGCCAAACAAAGACAACATGGAAACAAATGCACACGAAACTCAGAATAACAATAATAATAATAATAATAACAATAATAATAATAGCTCACACATAAAACCAAAGCTCAACCAGCGCATTTCATCGATACTATCAACTGTACAAAGACAGACACTGCAATCAGTGGCAATCGATATTATTCTAGAATCGTTACCAGCGTCAACCTGTTTGTGTCGTGAAACCAGGAAGGTAACCTAACCCAAATCACAACTTCTACACTACAACCACAAACAAACTCCAGGGGGCAAAAACATCATCTTAGTGCTCGTGAGAACAATTCAGTTCGTGACATTGACAAGTCTTTCTCACTAACTAAAAAAACCAGCAACTGAACCTCATCATCGATGTCCTCGAATTCACCATTCAGTCTGCAAGTACATACTATCTGCAGACTTGACAGACTGAGGAAACGTGAAACTACGAAATTCTATCAAATGGCACCCGCATAATTGATCGTTACACCGCATCTTCACTCGACTACTCAGATCTTAAACCTCAAACCAAAAGTCATCAGGAAATTATGAGTTAACATCTCATAAAGTTTAATACTAGTTCCAGAAGACAAACTTCAAGGGAGTAGTACTAAGTTAGTTTCCGGGTGGAAAATACCACACAAACCGATTCCACCACTTACACAGATTGGAGGAGAATCATAAAACGAACGATTGCATAGAAGAGTAGTAAGTTCCAGAAACCATCAGTAGTACTCAAGCGATGTTAATTAATAATTAATCAAATCGATGATTCATGTTGAAGGAAGAACTGACTTGAACAGAGTGCGCCGGGGGGCAAAGTGCGCACAGGAGTGCGTCGAGGGCGGTAGTGTTCATCTTCTTCCGAGTGCGTGGAGACAGCCGGCCCTTGTTGCTGCTGTTGCTGTTGAGAGCCACGAAGAAACAGATCTTGCGAAGACGACAGCCGAGACGATGAGCCAGGCGGCCCGAGCGTCAGTCTCAAGCTGTCTTCTTCGTCCTCAGGATCACTCATGAAGGACTGCCGTCGAAGGTCCAGCCTTGCCCTCTTACTGGACCCAGCCACCGTGACCTGATTTCCTCGAACAACAAAATCAAATCAAACCAACAGCCAACCGCTCTGGCTACCTTCACAACATCTACTAAAGCCGCTCGCTAGCCCTAAACAAGACCTCCACTACTACTCTTACGCCGCATTGTACAAATTCCTCACAACAGTAGGCCGACCTCTGTCTTAATAAGTAAACCCTGACGGACTCACGGACGGGGAAGAAATTGCGAAATTGTGTTCGCGAAAACCTAAAAAAGAGGACGGAGAAGAAATCAACGACCAAAGAGTCAGGGACAGCCGGACAGGCTCCAAGATGCCACGGTCAGAACGACACTGGAATGACTGGATAGCGGCGGACTGTACGATTCTCTCTGAAGTCTGAACTGGTCGTGGAAAAAAACACGTTGAAAAATCACGGAAAAAATCGAGAAAAATCCAGAAAAAAATCGAGAAAAATTCTACGGGGAAACTGAAACAAAATGCAAATTTATTTCGGCCGGACGGGAGAACTGACGAGCAGCATTGGCAACGACAACGACGACATGATGGCTGGCTAGGTACTACTAAGCTAGGACGGGAATCAACCGACAATTCAAACCCTAGAAAGTTAGTAAGTTACTAACGTGAGCCAGTGGGGAGTGTGATCCCGCGCGATGGGATCCCGCCTGGCTTTCTCTCTGTCGCTTCCTTCATTGGACTGACCCAACGGTCTCCGGTGCCCGTGCCAGCCGCAATACGATCACGGGTATACGTACATACGCGTATGTCTGTCTGCCCGGAGGGAAAAAAAAAAAAAACTATCTGGTCCGTTTACGGCCAACGGGGTCTGTCTTGGACAAAAAAAAATTAAAATAGTACACTGAAATCACCGTATACTGTGGGCCACGGTATTTACGAGAGGCTTTACTAATAATGATTTTTTCAAAATATTGTGGTAAAATTCATCCAAATGGATGAAATTTTGTTTTATGGATGAAATTGGTTTAAATAGATGAATGTACCCACGCCATTCATCCACCCATAGTATATGGTGATTTCGGTGTACCATAGATGAGAATGTGACCATCGATTTGGACGTATTCGTGAAGTGATAATATAGATATGTATGTGTGTTTTATAACTTTTTTGAAGTCCTTATCAAAACGAACTATA
Organism: Pohlia nutans; assembly: GCA_022496805.1. Classification (NCBI taxonomy): domain Eukaryota; kingdom Viridiplantae; phylum Streptophyta; class Bryopsida; order Bryales; family Mniaceae; genus Pohlia; species Pohlia nutans. Next base: position 30,586,256 of record CM040089.1, on the reverse strand, counting down.
TTGTACAATACATCATGAATAGAAATCATCTACGGTGAAAAATCACTATATTAAATGGGCTATTCAGTGTATGGGACATTATTTCTCAGCACGAACATTGTTTGATTTTTTGGAGATCAGTAGCGTCCTTGTAAGAAAAAAAATTACTTTGAAATTTTTAAATGATAAAAATTTGAGTAATCCTTCTAGATGTAGTGTTTCAATGACAAATGGAAACTTTATAATAAACATGGCATTTGACCTCATGTCACTCTCATCACATGGAATGAACATGACAAAAATGAGAATGATAAGTGATAAACTCATGTATACTGTAGGAACACTATTTCCTCACATTTGAAAGAATTGTGGTAAAAAAAATATCAATTCTCACTAGACACTAAATAGGCCATTTAGTGTACTAAAAATTCACATTAAAAAACGTTACACTGAATAGAGTTATCCGTAAAGTCAAGAAGAAAATTTCCACAAGAGGAAAGACAAGCCAAAACAGGTTTATTTTAGCTAGAAAGGCAACAAAAATGACGTATTTGCCAAGTCAACACAGCTCCACCAAAAGATCCCATATAGAATGTGACAGCTAAAGATTATTACTTGATTTAAAACATTTTCTTGTTGTCTTGTAATTTGAACAACAATTCTTATATTAGATTCAATAGTTATTTTTAGTTAATGCTAAGTTTTTCATCAAATTATGTATATATTGAAGATAAATATAAATTGCGCCAGATAAACAAAAAATAAATGTAGAGGTCCCATTCAACTGTTAAAAACAAATCATCGGTTTCGCACCAATGGCCATTTGTCCAGTGGACACTGTCTCATTGTCATTACGAACAGATTCTTTATTCACACCGGCCTCAAAAGAGGATCAGAGTTTCTATATATCTATCTAAAAAAACCATCACTCACAATTGGCATATGCATCAATACATCTACCGGTAATTCATTCTTGTGATTTGAGTATAACACCAACATCAACAACAATTTCACTCTAAATTTTCAATTTACCGTCACAAATCGATCAAAATCCAAAAAGTAATACATAAAATCATCAAAAATTCAACCCTTTACATTGTCATTGAGGAAATATATTGACAACTCATAAAAGATCTTTGTCTTTTGGCCCCTCCTAATACCGTACGTGGAAGGCAGGGTCAGCACTTTCATGTCGAATAATTAATAAAAGTTTAAACAGTGGAGGTCGGCACTTTCAAAAGTAATTATTAAGAAATTGGCTATTAATAGATAACATTAAATTTTTCCGCCAGCTAAATTTTTTATTTTATTTTTTGTCTACGATTTTCGTTGAGTGTTATGTTTTTTTTTCGGCTTTTTGTTGACTTTAATTTTGTTGATTTCAACAAAATACTTAATAAGTTTATTTATTTTTTCAGCATTTTTTCGGGGAATTATTTTCTGCCGACCGTGCCTTCCAAGTACGGTATTGTTCATTTCAGTTCTTTTCATTTCTTTAAAAAATTCTTTGGCACGTGAGTTAACCACTTTTATAACAATTCATATTCTAAATATATTTCTCAATATTATACTAAAAGTGATACTGTGTTAAGACATATTATCAAAATATGACTTTTTTTAGTTCAGAAGTTCCTTATAAAAATTGGTTTATATTCTTGAACATGTGTTCTTGAAAGAAGTTCAAGTAATTTAGGCCAAAGAAATGTACTAACATGTGTTAACTAGCATTAGAGGTAATAGGCAAAAAAAAATATGTTATTCCATATTGCAAATAAAACCTTGCCAAACATTAGATACAATGTTTACATAATTAATTAATTTAAAAGTAAAATCTTTATTACTGGGTTTAGTAGTAAATTGTCTTTGATCTATAAAATTAAAAGTATAAAGTAAAATACAGAGAATTTTTTTCTAAGATAAAAAATGGAAAAGTCCTTATAGAGCATATAAATACATCATTTTCATATGTAAATTATATAATTGTATTTGTAGAGTGGTTGATTACTTTGTGTTTATGACACGAAGTGTATTTGTTGAGTGGTTTTTTGTTCAAGTTTTTTAAATTTAGAGAAGTTAAACACAAAATTCATCAGGGCTTTCTCTTTCAAGCTTTTGTTTATTTTTGGAATTCTTTTATTTTCTTCATTTTTTGTGCAATCCGTCATTGCAAGAACGCTAGGTGAGAAGCCATCAAACGCTACTACACACATAAATTTCAATGAAAGTTTAAAAAAGAAAAAGAAGAGTCCTCCACCACCACCACCACCCCCACGACCTAGACCACGACCAGAGCCACGACCACGAGGAGGCGGAGGTGGAAGACCAAGAGGCAGAGGACCAAGAAATTAGAGCATGTGCACCTTAAAATTATTCATCTATATTTTAAGAGCCCTTGAAGTTATAGTTCCCCACCTTCACACACCAAATGTGTATATCAAATAGTCAATAGATCAATCACTAGTAGAATGTGGTATATATTCAACTAAACTTAAATTTGAAGAGTCATTGCTCAACATGCATGATTGAGGGTCCAAAGGCAATTTGGCAGCATTTTTCTATCACTTAGTGGGTCATTCAATTTATCAAATTAAGAATTTTACATTTCAAAGTCATTTCAATAAACTTCACTTGAAATTTGTCAATACTTTGTTTGCAATACAATTTTGAAGAAATTTTGAAATATTAGTTTCAAAATTTACACAAAAAAGATGGTGATGTAAATTATGAATCTAATTGCATAGATGTGATTTAAACTTAAAATCTATGTTTTTTGTTTCCATATCAAATCCAAATTATTTATCCAAATTGTATTTTGTAGTAAATCTTAACAAATCTTCAAATTTAGAGGCAAGATGTTTTAAGGATTAAAGGGGGATTTCTACCGGGCCTTCCTAATTCCTTGTGCACAAATCAACATTGTTCTCTCATATGCTTATATTGTATGTCTTTAATGTCAATTTTTCCCCATCCAGTTAGATTCACAGATTTTCAAGATTAGGTGGTCTTTTATTTTTTAACTTTGTATATAGGTTTAAGTCACAATTATTCCAAATCCATATAATTTTTAATTGAACAACTAAAGGCCATTTCACCTATGAATAGTTGTAGAAATTGAAAAAACATTTATTTCTCCAAATTTGTAAAAATCACCTCACTTCACCACAATTTCAATCATTTTTAAACTGAGTTTTTTCCTTGCATCCATTTGTGCACAAGAACAAACATATAATTTGTAATATTTAGATAGTAGCCACACTACTGAAGCTTATTATTTTCAAAATTATTTTAAAGCACAAACTTATCACTGTATTCATCAAGAGATGATAGTAATAAAAATCATTCAACATCAGAGAAAGTATCATCCTAAAGTAAGGAAAATTTCAAGTAAAGACTGTTATAAGGTTAAATTGTAAGGCTAACCGGCTCCTAAATCTTCACTTGTCATTAGCTAATATTGTTGGTATTCTAGTAGTTTTATATTGTTTATTACCAAGGACATTGGTGACATTCTATTTGTCAAATCAACACTACTCTAGTAGAAGATTAGAGGTCCACATGAATGTGGCTTTAAACTTCTCATGACTTCTCTTAGACATAGACTTCAATACACTCAATCCTTTTTAATTTTACACTTCATGTATATTATAAGAATCTAACATGTGTTCTACAGTCATAAGATACGTGGATAGATTTCAGCTTTGATTACTTTACAGTATCAATGTAACTATGATGTGTACATATTTGACTGAACAACTTCCGCTCTTCAAATTGTGAACACATGTGATAAGAAGGCATTTGTCGCTTCCACCCAAAGCAATGCAACTAGAGAATGTTGAGTGCACACTTCTCTCCACAAGATGAAATTATGCAAGAAATGTGCAATTTGTCCAATCAAACATTCAACAA